>CM057349.1:96607179-97857179 GCA_030015575.1 Agapanthus africanus
TGCTTCCCTATCACAGGGTCAAACGCCATCCTTTACGATCTTCTCGCCCCGGGGTACGGCATCGGGTCCACCATGCATCCACTGACGGTTCATCTTCTCCTCGAATCGGGTGTATGATATCGCTCAAGAGCCGAGAAAACTCATAGTGGACATATCACAATCATAACATGAGAAAACCACACTTTTATCTTTTAAAATGATCAATGAGTTTATTAAGTCTTGCGGTTTCTCCAAATCTAGAAATCTCATGGAAAATCCGAAATCCAAAATGAAAAGTCAATAATAATGAATACTAGGCTTCGGCAATCCGGACTGGCCCTTAATATATTGCATGACTAATGCATATATGAATATACATGCATGAGACAACACAATAAATAAATGCAATATCTAATCTAGCATACTAATAATATATCGGAACTATCAGCTAACAAGCAATATCATTGAATCAACATTCTCTAAAGTGTGCGTGACATGGCAATTACCGATGATGATGTATGTGAGCCAGAAAGCAGGTGTATGTGGAGCATACGCATCATCGGTAATGGTGCTGGTGTCCTGACAGCATTATTTTAATAATAACTGATGTAAACACGTTAAGAATGCAATGCGATGCGAACAGCAAGAATATGCGGAACATGAATTAGGTGAGATCCAATGTAGATCTAACATTAATAATAAAAGAAGCAATACCGAATATACAGCAATGAATAGTAAATGCAAAAATAATGAATCTACATTATCATATATGGGTCATACAGTTTTGCCATTTGAAATAACACGAATTGTTCTGTTTAGAAAATAGGGCTACGGTGTTTTTAGGAAAAGGTACGTTCTTTGAAATATCCATAGAATCCCTTGGTCTGTCTTTAAGATACTCATGACTCGTTAGTTTTGAAATGACTCAATTCTAATCTAACATCCACAAGTAAACTACAGGACTAAACTAACAGACTAATCGAAAAAGGGGAGGAAACCACCTAAATCTTAGTCGACATATATATATATATATATATATATATATATAATAGTCGGTGATCCTGCTTCGATAGTATCACATATGATAAGATATATATAATATGACATACTCGAATCAAGAGTGCGGATCTATCATCAATATAGCTCGTACGGTAAATCCATCGTACGGCATCCCAAATCAGGGTACGGGTCAATATCACATTTATCTCATTATTCAACTGGTATTCTTATCATCATATATCATGAACTGGGGTACTGATCTAAATCTAGTACAGTACTGATACCATCTACATATATATATGCGTGTGTATGAAAGCACATCACCTAAAGACCCGCTATACTAATCATGTCGTATCTCATAATATGAACCATGTCACATCACCAATCTCATAGAACCATGCCCAATCTCATCGACTCATCTCCAAATATCGTATACTATCCTCATCATCCATGTATATGTATACGTATACACACACACACATCGTCTCATACCCATGTGTGTGTGTGTGTATCCCCATGTACGCATAAGAAAATAAATGTATGTAAGTGTGTGTGTGAGTGTAAACCTTATTCTAGGGTTCGCGACTAAGAAAATAACTAAGTTACTTCTAATACACTAACACTAACTCATGAACATCTAACACCTTACTCATTAATCATCCAAGTTTCACGACATAATAATCGTATATATAACATATATATCGTATACTACACTACGAACTGTGGGGGTGCTATACGCCATCCACCCGACTTCCCCCGTAGATATATATCTACTCACATTGCTCTTGCTTGCCGATGTCGATGTCGCCACGCCCTTGCTCGTCATCCTGAAGCTCGCGCTGAGGTACCTACATGTCACAACGTATCGTATCGCATTAATAACTAACTCGAAAGCAAAATGACACACGAATCGTACATAGGTTAAAACCTATGTCTATGCATGCAAGAATAACCAATAACTCTCGATGATTGACGTATAAACGTGAATAGACCGGTAAAAACATAAATGTCAAAACTTCAATTCATTAAAAGCCGCAAAACGAATTCAGAAACTTCGTAAAACACCTCCAGATTTTACCCTAGCTGAAATTAGTCAATTTTGCATATAAGGAGGGTCTAGTTTACAGGTAATAAAGCCATGGACCAAACACGATGCCCTACCCCCTGCTCTGGCCGCAAATTGCAGCGAGAAAGGATATAATTGCGGCCATGGGTTGGGGTATGGGGCTAGGGTCTCAGTGGTAGCTTCTTAGGTGCCTGCATGACTCTCTGTGTTTGCTAAATAAATCCGAGTGTCCCCGGGTGTTAGAAGATCTCTAAACAACCTCATAATTTCCACAAATTCATGATATCGGGGTTTCTATGTTTGGGGTTTGGGGTTCTATCTCTGGTTTCAGTCCATGAAACTAACTCTAAAGGGGTTATACGGACTCTACTAACCTTAATTACACCTTTGGATTCAATCCCAACGCTAACCTCTTTTAGAAATTTCCAAAGTTCATATATCCACACTAAATCGGTTCAAAACATAATTAGATAAAGGAAATGAAATATTAATCTAATGGCGAAGGAAATACCTCATTTGGCAACTCAAGAATTTTCTTGAGTTGCCCCAAGTCTCCAAAATCAGATTTTTCTTGGTCCAAAGTGCTTGTGAGGAGCTTGTGCATGTTTTTAATGAAGTGGAGATGGACTTTTGATGTGTTTTTGATGATAAAGGGAGGGGTTGAGGTGGTGGAGGGAAGAGGGCCGCCATGGGGATGAAGAGGGAGAAGAAAAAGATGAAGATAATGAATGAAACAAAGGGCCATGACCATGGTTTGACCCCTCACCTCTCTCTTCTCTCTTATGCCCATAATTCTATATTTTATTCCTTTTCTTTTTCATTTCTTTTCTTTTCTCTTCTCTTTTAAATTAAAACCATGCATAGAAAAAGAAAAAGACATGCTAGAAAAATGTAAAATGTAAAATATGATATGGTGCATGTCATGTGCACAAATCAAGTTTAATGTGCGTTTAGCGATATTTAATCGCCATTAGCATTAAAATAGTGTATAATTAATTATAAAAATTGTAATTTGCATAAATCACATTAAGCACCCTCATTTCAGTAATTTTTATAATTTTCCAAATATTTTCCGATTTATCGGTATTTAATTATACCGCATATTAAAATATTCATAATATTTATTATTTAATTATAAAAATTCCCAAAAATAATATTTTATTTTTCTGAAATGTTACAGACATCCCCCTTAAAGAAATTCAGCCCCCGAATTTAAATTAAACCCCTCAAATACTAAAACATTTCAGTAAAATGATCCTGTCGTCGGGGCTCCGAAATCATAAATGCATAAAACATGTCGTAGCGCAAAGCATGCGCATGAAAAATGAGCATATAACCCAAAATCAAACTCCGTCAAGCATCCCACAATCATCGGAGTGATGGTGAAGACACCACTTGTAGGGTTTACCTAGCACCCTATGTAGAGTTTGGAAGCATCACATGTCACAAAGTTCAAATTTTTATGGTGCTAAGCAAGCATACAAATGATCGATCCTAGAAAATTAGGGTTTCTAAATATAAAAGACAACAAAGACTAGGGTTTCGAGAGTACAACCTTTGTAGCTCCCTTCGCTAGACTCTTTGGCCTCTTGAGTGTTGGAGGAAGGTCCTCTAGAAGTCTTCTAGTGTCCACGACGATCCACCCGAAGCTCCTTCGTCCAAGCTATCGACTTCACTTTCCAAGAGAAGAAAAGAAGATAACACTCTAAACAAGTGGGCTAGACTTGTGTAGAATGATGTTGTGGTTCTAATTCTCACTTCAAAAACCTTTCTTGATGTGTGTTTTGCTCACTATAAAAAAACTAGAGAGCAAAAGAAGAAGGAGGAAGAAGATGATGGCTTTTCTTTTTGAAGAAGAGAAAAGATTAACCCCTTGAAAAGAAATGAAAATATATCTATATATATTTATTTCTTCTCATCTCAAACCATGGTTAAATGTTTGAGATATTATTTAATTAGATTTTAAAACATAGAAGGAAAGTTTAATCCATGGTTAAGGGTAGGTGAGGATGGTAAGGTTAAAGAAGGATGTAGAAACTAGTCATGAATTATCCTTTCCTTTTCCATTTTGTTTTAAACACAAATTAAATAATAATCCATATATTTAACCAAGGTGTGAGTCTTATATTGCCACCATTTTCCATGTGTAATCAACCATGAAGGATGATGTATGTATGTATGTATGTATGCACATCCATATGTGCATGAAACTAAAAGAAAGAAAAACATACATGCATGCATACATCCATCATATACAAGAAAGGATTTCAAGTGAGAAAACTAATGGTTAAATGATAAATCAACACTTGATTTATCAATCCGGCCATATCACATATGATCCCACCAAAAGCAAGCCGCCCGATCAATATACGGTATCCTATACGCGCATTTTAATCGGGTCCATGCGCATATTGCATACACGCACTACAACGTTTCGCCTGGACTAGGTAACTCCTTTGTGGGACTCTAAGACTCGTCAATACGCCGGCAGTAGGTGATGATCATATCAAGCACCCGCAAGCCGTAAGCGGTCAGCTAAACGTAACGGCCATCCGGGTATTGAGCGATCAGAAGAAAACAAGCGAACCTGCTACAACTCCCGTCGAGCCAACCGGCAACACTACCCGTACAGTCCGGTCTCCTCGTCTGATATGTCGCATATCAAGTCTAGGGGTGGTAAACGTCAGACCCCAATAACTGATAAGTCGTGCCGATGTGAGGCTCATAACGGGTCGAGAAACTACTGGTAACAGTTACCAGCAAATCTCGGAATCAGCCCTGGCCAGGGACTTCCCTGTTACGGCCAATCGAGCACAGCGCAACATCAACCCCTAATACCGGGAGAGACGAAACCCCTCCTATCACTCATTGCCTCCATGTGACTCGGGACTGTACCCAAAAACCACCGTTTTGCACGCCCTCATGGACGTGGTAAAGTGGAAATCAAAGTACAGTGGGAATCACACAAGACTCTATGACGATCTCGGGTCTACAGACTAACCTGTACAAGTGTCACCAGAGAACTGCCATCTGACGTGAGGTATAATACCAACTGGGAGTTCTCGGCGAGTCCGTCTAGTATACCCAGTCTCCACTGAGCACCCGCATACCATCTCTGATGTCAAACACCTATGGATATGGGATCATCCATCGCCCATCTCATGAGTCGAGAAGCGTATACGCTAGTCTACACTGGTGTATCGATGCCCCGTCTCGATACACCCATGACTAGGGACCTTGAAAGATGTACTTATTGTAGGGTTCCTAGGCATTCTAAGGAAGTCTCACAAGGCATCGAACATGCCAATTTGAAAAATTATTGGTGCCGAGAAACCCTAACACGGATCGTTTACTAGATGTTTAGGCGAAACGGAAAACTAGTTAACTATTTAACTATAGGTTAGATGCTACAACCTTTGTAGATCCGGATTTCCACCTCCTTAGCTCCACGTGATCATGCCCTCGCTGTCCATCATGAATCCTCGACTCGTTCGTCGGCTTCATCGGAAAACGGGCGAGCAAGGTCGTCGGCTTCGTGTCAAAGACGATCGACGTCGAGGTTGCACTAGTTCAAGCTCCGACTTCACCAAGAAGTGAAACCTGTGAAGAAAACACCCAAAACCACTTGGCAAGAGGTAGAGGATGAAGAAATAGGAGGTGGGTTCACTTTAGATTTGGATTTCTCTCACTAAAACTCAAGTTGCCATTGATGTAGCAAGCTTGAAGAAGGAGAAGAAGATGAAGAAGATGATGATAATGTTATGATAAGTAATTGAAATAAAAAGGAAAATCAATACTTATCATAAAGTAAACTATGGTTATGTGTAGAGAATTGACCAAGGTTAGATTAGTGGTTAGGGTTAAGGATGAAGACAAAAGGGATGACTTTGGTCAAAGTTTCATGAAGCTTCAATAAGCTTCATGAAGAAAAGAAACCCTTTTTGTTTTCTTTCACCTAATTAAATGAATAAATAATGGATAAATAATTAAGTGAATAATCAAAAACCCTAACCCTTATCATAACCATGGTTCAATTCTTCACACAAAGCCAAGTTATTATGCATCATCAATCATGATACAAACAAGTGTACACAAAACATATCACATATACAATGTGCACACCAAGTGAGAAAAATCCGTTTAAAGTGAACCAATACTAGTTAATGCAAAGTAATATATCAAATATATAATTATACATTAAATCATTAAATCATTAAATCAACATTTGATTCAATGATCCGGTCATGTCGCACATAACCGACTAGTATTCAATGTATCGATTTATCGAATCAATGATTCGATAACTAGGTCATATCGAATATAACCAATCGAAACATATATCGCGAGAATGAAATGCGGTATCACATACACGCATTATTCTCGGTCCTGCACACATCTCATATGCGCTCCTATTTCGTTTCGCTTGAACCAGGAAACCTCTGTGTAGGACTCTAAAGACTCGTCAATATGCCGGTAGCAGATGATGATCATATCAAGCACCCACAAGCCGCAAGCGGTCTGCTAAACGTAACGGCCACCCGGGTATTGAGCGATCAGAAGATCGACGAGCTAGCCCGCTCACACTCCTGCGAATCCGACCAGTAACACTTACCGTACAGTCCGGTCTCTTCGTCTGATATGTCGCATATCAAGTCTAGGGGTGGTAAACGTCAGACCCCAATAACCCGATAAGTCATGCCGATGTGAGGCTCATAGCGGGTCGAGAAACTACTGGTAACACTTACCAGCAAATCTCTGATCAGCCCTGGCCAGGGACTTCCCTGCTACGGCCAATCGAGCACAGCGCAACATCAACTCCCAATACCGGGAGAGACGAAACCCCTCCTATCGCTCATTGCCTCCATGTGACTCGGGACTGTACCCAAAGACCACCGTTTTGCACGCCCTCATGGACGTGGTAAGGTGGAGATCAAAGCACAGTGGGAATCACACAAGACTCTATGACGATCTCGGGTCTACAGACTAACCTGTACAAGTGTCACCTGAGAACTGCCATCTTACGTGAGGTATAATACCATCTGGGAGTTCTCGGCGAGTCCGTCCAGTGTACCCAGTCTCCACTGAGCACCCGTACACCATCTCTGATGTCAAACACCAATGGATATGGGATCATCCATCGCCCATCTCATGGGTCGAGAAGCGTATACGCTAGTCTACTCTGGTATATCGATGCCCCGTCTCGATACACCCTCGACTAGGGACCTTGAAGGATGTACTTATGGACTACCATGTCCCCACTAGTATGATCTGCATCACAGTCCAGGTAGTCAAGTACATATCCTAAGGGCTTTACCAACATGTAACTATAAGACAGTATAAAGAGACTAGTGTACATGTTAAGATAAAGAGCAACCAGATAGCATACTATCATGTCGAGCAAGAAAGTCATCTCTATATATGTCCAAGCATCCAATATAATATACATCATCTGTACAATACTGGCCTCTAGGGCATACATACAACTAACAATCTCCCACTTGCACTAGGGCCAGCTGCTGTAGTACCGCATACCGAGCATCCCGAAGAGTCTCTCAAACTGTATCTGGGGAATGGCCTTCGTGAGTGGATCCGCAGTGTTGTCCTTCGTGTCAACCCTCCTGACCTCGATCTCCCGGCGATCAACTATCTCCCCGATCAGGTGATACCGCCTCAGAATATGCCTGGATCGCTGATGGGACCTGGGTTCCTTGGCCAAAGCCACTGCTCCATTGTTATCGCAATACAAAGGTATTGGATGCTCAATGGATGGAACCACACCAAGTTCAGTAATGAACTTCTTGATCCAGACAGCCTCTTTGGCAGCATCGTTGGCAGCGATGTATTCAGCCTCCATCGTCGAGTCTGCCACGGTTTCCTGCTTGGAACTCTTCCAGCTAACCGCCCCTCCGTAAAGGGTAAAGACAAATCCCGACTGCGACTTAGAGTCGTCCTTATCACTCTGGAAGCTCGAATCGGTAAAGGACTCCACTTGGAGTTCTCCGTTACCATACACCAAGAACATATCTCTAGTCCTTCGCAAGTACTTGAGAATGCTCTTCACAGCTGTCCAGTGACTCTCTCCAGGATCAGCTTGATACCTACTCACTACACTTAGTGAGTATGCTACATCGGGTCTGGTACATAGCATCGCATACATGATAGAGCCTACTGCTGAAGCATAGGGTATCCCTTGCATGCGAGCTCTCTCCAAATCAGTCTTGGGAGACATCTCTTTGGAGAGAGTGACTCCAGAGATCGTGGGCAAGTTCCCACGCTTGGACTCTTCCATACTAAACCTCTTTAGTATGGTGTCAATGTACCTGGATTGGGACAATCCCAAAATCCGTTTGGATCTATCTCTATAGATCCTTATTCCCAATATGCAGGAGGCATCACCAAGATCTTTCATTGAGAATCTTTGTGATAAGAAGAGCTTGACCGCTTGCAGCATAGGAATATCATTTCCTATCAAGAGTATGTCGTCCACGTATAATACGAGGAAGACAACCTTGCTCTCTGCCACCTTCTTGTAGATACAAGGTTCATCTGGATTTTTGACGAAATCAAACTCTTTGATAACGACATCAAAGCAGATGTTCCAACTCCGCGATGCTTGCTTTAATCCATAAATGGATTTAAGCAGCTTGCACACCTTCCCGCTGCTCCCAATGTCTACGAAGCCCTCTGGCTGAGTCATGTACACGCACTCTTCTAAATCACCATCTAGAAAGGCGGTCTTAACATCCATTTGCCAGATTTCGTAGTCATGAAAGGCAGCAATGGCAAGCATGATCCGGATGGATTTAAGCATAGCCACTGGAGAAAAGGTTTCGTCATAGTCCACACCTGGTCTTTGACGAAAACCCTTTGCTACAAGTCTAGCTTTGAAAGTCTCCACTTTCCCATCTACACCAAGTTTCTTCTTGAAGATCCACTTGCTCCCAATGGGTTTTACCCCTTCAGGAGCAACTTCCAAAGTCCATACTTTGTTGGTGTACATGGATTCCATCTCGGACCGCATAGCATCCAGCCATTTCACTGAGTCCCTACTCGTGATGGCCTGCTCGAAGCTAGTTGGGTCATCATCCTCCATGATGCAATCCTCGCTTCCACCGTCAATGAGAAAACCGTAGTATCTCTCAGGTGGACGAGAAACCCTACTAGATCGGCGGAGAGGCTGGGGTTCGTCGGGTTCTACTGAATCCTCTGGTTCTACCAAGTCTTCTGTTACAGTTTGTGTTGCTGGAACCTCTTCCAGTTCTACCTCAATGCCACTAATCTGTTTCATAAGAAAACCTTTTTCTAAGAAAGTGGCATGTCGAGAAACAAACACCTTTTGTTCCTCGGGGTGGTAGAAGATATACCCTTGTGAATTTTTGGGATATCCTACAAACTTACATAAGACAGATCTTGCCTCGAGTTTGTCTGGATTTTGTCTTTTGACATAGGCTGGACAACCCCATATCTTAACATACTTAAGAGATGGTCTCTTCCCTTTCCATATCTCATATGGAGTGGTAGGCACTGATTTGGTAGGAACCATATTCAATAGGTGTATGGCTGTCTCAAGCGCATACCCCCAGAAGGAAATAGGTAACTCAGCTGTACTCATCATTGAACGCACCATATCTAATAGGGTGCGATTCCTTCGTTCCGATACACCGTTGTGCTGTGGTGTATAAGGTGGAGTAAGCTGAGAGAGAATCCCATTCTCTTTTAGATAATCTTGGAACTCATTGCTCAAGTATTCTCCTCCTCGATCAGATCGAAGGATCTTAATACTTTTGCCCGTTTGGTTCTCTACTTCGTGCTTATATTCTCTGAATTTCTCAAAAGCTTCAGACTTGTGTTTCAATAGGAACACATGCCCGTATCTAGAGAGATCGTCAGTGAATGTAATGAAGTATGAAGAACCATCCCTGGCATGTGTAGACATGGGACCACATACATCACTATGTATTAGTCCCAAGAGTTCGGTAACTCTTTCTCCGTGTCCCGTAAATGGAGTTTTGGTCATCTTGCCTTTGAGACATGACTGGCAAGTGTCATAAGATGAAAATTCAAACGGATTTAAATATCCATCCTTATGCAACTTAGCTAGTCGTGTCGCATTGATGTGACCAAGTCTACAATGCCACAAGAAGGATTCGTTCATTTCTGAACTCTTCCTCTTGTGTGTGTTTTGTATATTGAGGACTGTATTTTGATTTAGAATGAATATGCCATTATGTAGCGAGCCTGATGCAATCAACTTTTGATCTAGGAATATGTTCATAACATTTTCCTTTACTACAAAATTATATCCTTCTTTACTCAATAAAGAAACTGATATAATGTTGCACATCATGTTTGGTATATAATAGCACTCATTCAGAATTATTGTATCACCACTTGGTAATACAAGGTGATATTCGCCAACTGCTTTGGCTGCAACATTTGCACCGTTCCCTACTTGAACGGAATGATCACCTTTTCCCAGTTCTCTACCTTTTCGCAGCCCATGTAACATCTTACATATGTGGGATCCTGATCCGGTATCTAATACCCAGGACGTAGGGTGAACTGAGAAACAGTTCTCAATGACAAACACACCCGAAGATGATGCATCAACATGCATGTTCTCCGTTTGGGCGGTGTGAGAATCCAGATATTCTCCTGTTTCCTGTTCATTCTTATAACACTTATAAGATAGAACGGGTTCAACGTTCCCCTGCACAGTATAACATGCGGGTTCGGTCAATACATCCATATTATTATCTTGATTAAGGCATAAAATGGTCGCTACCTGGAGAGAGACAGAAGAAAACACTTTAGCGTAAGCTCGTGCAAGATCAAATTGGTTATTATCTTATCTAATCAGGATGGCTCCCACTGCTTTTTATCAAATCTTTCTTCAAACCCTAAAAGGAAAGACTAGCCGGGATTAATTACACACCACAAGTTCGGCAATCTTTCAGCCAGGCCAGTGTCGGTACTTTGAGGGAGGTCCCCCGTGCTTTCGCACGAACCTAATTAATGTAAACCTCGTTTTCCCAGAGGCGTAACCTCGTTAACACCTTTCTAGACACCTACTTGATCGGCTAATTGCAATATGTAAAACTCTCCCAGGAGTAACTCTTACTCGCAGTGGGTATCGGGATCCAACTATCTCATAGAAGGTATGCAATCTCATTGCAAATTTCAACACTTGAAATTCCCGATAATATTTTACCCCTAGTGTTCTATGACCTTGACGAATGCCAAACAACCCATAGTCCACTAGTCAAGTTCAACCCGTACATTTCTTGATTGAATTAAACCCACCCGCACGACCCTTGACGAATGCCAAACAACGCCGTACGAATACCCTAATCCAATCTGCATCATATGCATAAGCAGATAAATACTAGTTAGCTACCGTACACTACGCCTTGACGAATGCCAAACTACCGTAGCACGAATACTAAGTAGTACTTATCTGAAATGACGGAGGGCTACGCAGGTTTTCATAAAACCATGAGCGTAATGAACTTGATATCGTTGTAGAATCAAATGAAGTTTTGAAATGGAGTGATTTTGAGGCTTTTCTAGTTTTGCTAAAGGAGTCACTCCCGGTGAAGGGATCTCGGTCCTTTCCTCATCGAATGAGGTGCGGGATATATCATATATATCACTGTGCAAAGCAAAAACTCTTAAAAGCAATCAAAACCAAACCGAGTGTGTAGCATTTACCAGTTATTGCTAAAGGAGTCACTCCCGGTGAAGGGATCTCGGTCCTTTCCTCATCGAATAAGGTGCAGGGTATATCATATATGCCGCTATGCAAAGCAAGAACTGTAGCTACCTGTTTTATTTTAAAATTCGATTCCACAACATCTTAGGTTTCTTATCTTTCATTAATCACATTAATGAAGTCCCATCATTTAAATACCTAAACATCACAGATAGATATGACGTACACTTATGCCATCCGCATTCGCCTCGTTGTCCCCTCGTGCACCGTTAGGTTAGGTAACTAACGACAGAGCAGGGCAGGGCTAGCGCGGGTGTAAAACATAAGTAACGTCTATATAATATATCATATATACTATATACTATATCCATCACAGAAACACATCACAGATATCGCAGCAGAATAAACATATGAAATATTGGATATACTAGGACGTCCGTGTTTTCAATACGAGCCAGTATAAAACACGGATTCCACGGTCGTGATGAATAGCCAATCCCACACCCCTAGACCCCTACGAGAGCGGCAAGCAACCCTGCCAATTCTAGGGTTAGGAGACCCGGACTCGACTCCTCGAATTGGTCTCCCACTGGACCCCAGAACCCGGTTACTTGTGCTCCCCTCCTTGGGTCTATCCTAATGCGGAAAAGTAAGTAATATACAAAGGGTGACAACTTCCGCTACCTGGAAGTGCCCCAAATAAAAGAATATTACATACAAGTTTTTACATGAATGAAAATGAAAAACACTCATCTCACATAAAAACCCCCGGCTATTCAAACACGACGATCCAATATAACATATCCAGCAACACATAACATTACATGTCATAAACGTAAGTAAGTATGTATACCCCAATTGTCATTGACGTATAGCAACGAAACCGGCGATATGAACATACTACACTTACGGTCACAGAAAAGAAAGTGTAAAACTACAACAATTGGAATCCACAACTTCTTTAGACATCACATGCCTAACAGTTACAAACCCCGCATTTTAGTCTCATTATCGAAAACTCTTTTCAATATCGTATGGGACTAAACTGCTAGATTTATAACATTCATTCAGTTATCTCATAACTGTTTGTGAATTCCAATTATTGTATCACATTCCAGATAAACAGAAAATGTTAAACTTTCCGATCGAACAGTCGAATACCCAATTTTTCCCGATACAGTCCAACACATGAAATAAGTCTAGCAACATTCAGTTCGTGCCTCAGTACCAACGGTCCAGCCGTAGAAGGGTCAAGCCAACGCCTCACATGTGGCACGCCGTACTGCCCCAAACCCGAAGGTTCAAAGGGCAGTTCAAGACGGTCACATAATCGAGTTAAGGTTTGTTGTCTTCTAGAGGGTCCATCGCGTTACTTGCACTACTTAGAATGTCGATAAACTACGGAAAAATCCAACACTTGGAAATTTCCCGACAGGGGAAAAATTGGGTATTTATATCCGGTCGAACCTTTTAACATATTCTGGAAATTATCCGGAAATACACAAAAGACGAAATTTGATAATCCGATCGAAATACCGAATCCCCAAAACAACCTAGGAAAACTCTTCTGTAGAATCAAAATAAAAATACCCCAGAAAATACAGCATTATATTATATGAGTTACTGTGCAGATAATATAAAATAATTGAACAGTAAGGCCGCGGAACCGCCGCACCATGCATAGCACGTGCCGCGGTTCCGCTCTGGAAAATTTGATTTAGGCCCTCGTATTTCACAGTAATTCAAATAACACCCTGCTTATTTTTCTGCATATTTTTAATTTCGAAAAATCCACAATTTTCAAAAAAGGACAGAGAGCATGTTAGAAATGGGTTTTCGGGTTCGTTCGGACTTCAAACTCCGTCTGGACTTCGCCTAAGGCTCTAGCTAGGCTCTGATACCACTGTAGGGTTTCTAGGCATCCTAAGGAAGTCTCACAAGGCATCGAACATGCCAATTTCAAAAATTATTGGTACCGAGAAACCCTAACACGGATCGTTTACTAGATGTTTAGGCGAAACGGAAAACTAGTTAACTATTTAACTATAGGTTAGATGCTACAACCTTTGTAGATCCGGATTTCCACCTCCTTAGCTCCACGTGATCATGCCCTCGCTTTCCATCATGAATCCTCGACTCGTTCGTCGGCTTCATCGGAAAACGGGCGAGCAAGGTCGTCGGCTTCGTGTCAAAGACGATCTACGTCGAGGTTGCACTAGTTCAAGCTCCGACTTCACCAAGAAGTGAAACCTGTGAGGAAAACACCCAAAACCACTTGGCAAGAGGTAGAGGATGAAGAAATAGGAGGTGGGTTCACTTTAGATTTGGATTTCTCTCACTAAAACTCAAGTTGCCATTGTTGTAGCCAGCTTGAAGAAGGAGAAGAAGATGAAGAAGACGATGATAATGTTATGATAAGTAATTGAAATAAAAAGGAAAATCAATACTTATCATAAAGTAAACCATGGTTATGTGTAGATAATTGACCAAGGTTAGATTAGTGGTTAGGGTTAAGGATGAAGACAAAAGGGATGACTTTGGTCAAAGTTTCATGAAGCTTCAATAAGCTTCATGAAGAAAAGAAACCCTTTTTGTTTTCTTTCACCTAATTAAATGAATAAATAATGGATAAATAATTAAGTGAATAATCAAAAACCCTAACCCTTATCATAACCATGGTTCAATTCTTCACACAAAGCCAAGTTATTATGCATCATCAATCATGATACAAACAAGTGTACACAAAACATATCACATATACAATGTGCACACCAAGTGAGAAAAATCCGTTTAAAGTGAACCAATACTAGTTAATGCAAAGTAATATATCAAATATATAATTATACATTATATCATTAAATCAACATTTGATTCAATGATCCGGTCATGTCGCACATAACCGACTAGTATTCAATGTATCGATTTATCGAATCAATGATTCGATAACTAGGTCATATCGAATATAACCAATCGAAACATATATCGCGAGAATGAAATGCGGTATCACATACACGCATTATTCTCGGTCCTGCACACATCTCATATGCGCTCCTATTTCGTTTCGCTTGAACCAGGAAACCTCTGTGTAGGACTCTAAAGACTCGTCAATACGCCGGTAGCAGATGATGATCATATCAAGCACCCACAAGCCGCAAGCGGTCTGCTAAACGTAACGGCCACCCGGGTATTGAGCGATCAGAAGATCGACGAGCTAGCCCGCTCACACTCCTGCGAATCCGACCAGTAACGCTTACCGTACAGTCCGGTCTCTTCGTCTGATATGTCGCATATCAAGTCTAGGGGTGGTAAACGTCAGACCCTAATAACCCGATAAGTCGTGCCGATGTGAGGCTCATAGCGGGTCGAGAAACTACTGGTAACACTTACCAGCAAATCTCTGATCAGCCCTGGCCAGGGACTTCCCTGCTACGGCCAATCGAGCACAGCGCAACATCAACTCCCAATACCGGGAGAGACGAAACCCCTCCTATCGCTCATTGCCTCCATGTGACTCGGGACTGTACCCAAAGACCACCATTTTGCACGCCCTCATGGACGTGGTAAGGTGGAGATCAAAGCACAGTGGGAATCACACAAGACTCTATGACAATCTCGGGTCTACAGACTAACCTGTACAAGTGTCACCTGAGAACTGCCATCTGACGTGAGGTATAATACCATCTGGGAGTTCTCGGCGAGTCCGTCCAGTGTACCCAGTCTCCACTGAGCACCCGTACACCATCTCTGATGTCAAACACCAATGGATATGGGATCATCCATCGCCCATCTCATGGGTCGAGAAGCGTATACGCTAGTCTACTCTGGTATATCGATGCCCCGTCTCGATACACCCTCGACTAGGGACCTTGAAGGATGTACTTATGGACTACCATGTCCCCACTAGTATGATCTGCATCACAGTCCAGGTAGTCAAGTACATATCCTAAGGGCTTTACCAACATGTAACTATAAGACAGTATAAAGAGACTAGTGTACATGTTAAGATAAAGAGCAACCAGATATCATACTATCATGTCGAGCAAGAAAGTCATCTCTATATATGTCCAAGCATCCAATATAATATACATCATCTGTACAATACTGGCCTCTAGGGCATACATACAACTAACACTTATGGACTACCATGTCCTCACTAGTATGATCTGCATCATAGTCCAGGTAGTCAAGTACACATCCTAAGAGCTTTACCAACATGTAACTCTAAGACAGTATAAAGAGATAAGTATACATGTTAAGATAAAAAGCAACCAGATAGCATACTATCATATCGAGCAAGAAAGTCATCTCTATATATGTCCAAGCATCCAATATAATATACATCATCTGTACAATACTGGCCTCTAGAGCATACATACAACTAACACCACTATCAAAATCCAATATGAAAATCAACATGATATACATCGAACTATACATGTAAATATCGTTAAAACATCTAAAAGAAATGCATGCCAAACCCTTTCAAGTTGCTGTGCGATGCGCATATCACTGCACAGTGGCTGATGTTTATTGTAAGAAAGTAACTATATGTATATATACCCTTTGTTTAACATACACGTCCCACCGTTTGAAAAATAATTTAGAAGGGTTTGCTCTATAAAATATTTCGTGTCATCTCGGACACGTAGGTAAATACTGAGACTATATCTCCTTTTTGAAAATCCCTTCGATATCTATCAATGCATGCAAAAATATACTCAGGTACTGTCCTCGGACCAGTCCTGCTCAGTCACTATACCAAATCGTAAATATCATAAAACATACTGCTCCAAAATCAGTCCTAAAATGTGCATAAGAATGCCACGTGCGTCTGGTGCGCATGGAAATCGAAATCCATGAATGTGCCATACATGTGTACAGAAACAAAATCTAACTGTAACGGGTATGCACAAAACACCTGTCAAGGCAACGGGTGTGCCTGAAAGCAATATCAGGTGCATCTGATATGCATGAAGAATCTCGATTTAGTGCATCTGGTGTGCACCAAAATCGCATCAAGCACGTCAAGTCTCAGCAAAAATCAACTCAAGTGCACAAGGTGCACGGAAACAAATATCGAGTATCAAAATCGAAATCGACGGTATACAACACATCTCAATCCAAATCCAAATCAGGTATACCGTGGTATATAATCTCACAACCATGTGCATCAGTGTGCATAAAAATCAAATCAAATAATAAAAGTGCATGAAAACTATGTCGAAAGCATAAGTCAAATCACACGCTTACCCAAGGAATGAAATAAAAATCAATATCTCGAATGACATCAAATCGAAGTCAAATGCAACTGTAGTGTACAAAATCTCAATCATACAAATAAATCGCCCAAAATACCAAAATCAAGATGGCGGAAACAGTCCCGCTCCGGCACTTCCTCTAAAGATCTCTGACCAACTGTCATGGTCACTCATAACATATCTCGTCGACGATGCCATACTCTGGCCTGCTTGGTGTGCGTAATATGACTGCTCCTGGGTCCAAGTCTTCTCGTTTAGTATTCCAGAAAGGTTCTGTTGAGATCTCTCCCAAAACTCGTTTCTGCCGAACTGCCCGGAAGTTATTATCTTTTACTAAATCTGTTTCTTGTTCCGGAACGGCTGCATACTCATCACGAATCCTTCTGGAAGATATATCTATGTGCAACGCCTCTGCATGCGTATCACATCTCTGATGTCAGCGGAGTGGAACGTTATCTCATCAAGATCTCGTACGAACCTCTTACTCCACTTTTCTCTAATGTCGACTGCTTTGGACTAGTCACTTCGTGGCTACCTGGACTGCGCTCCAATGGCTATACTCGTATCTGGAGTCTCCCAAGCAATTCATCCCATCACATAATATCCGAATGACATCGAACTTTTCGATCGATTCGTCAAGGTTCCATAATCCCCTAAGAGCTCAACATCTTGAGTACAGTTTAATAGTATTCTAGTACATGCTACAGTACCTATGGACCAGCCGTAGAAGGGCAAACCCAAGCCTCATTAATGGCACCGCTGAACTGCTGCAAACCCTAAGGTTCCATAGCATTCTCATGGTCATTATATCGAGTTAGGATTTCATTCTTCTAGAGGGTCCATGGAATTACTTGCATATTTTTCCGAATACTTTAAACTTGGAAAAATGGGTTTCTGACATTCGATCGTCTTCTATCGACTCTCAACGTACTTGCGTGAAGTCGTCTCTAGCTGGAATCAATCAATCTGATGATCTCGCATCGGGGTAGGTAATGAATCACATGTCCTAGTCATTCCTCCTTGGGTGACTAGCGATCTTCTATCATATCTCTAAGTATACTCGTGCGGCAATAGCTCTAAACATCTGGGGCGATATCGCATCATTCACAGCAACAACTAGCTCATTCGTCTGCATGCTGAACAGTGCCTCAATCATCAAGTATAAACGGTGTATCGACGGTCATCACATTCTGGCTGGCCTCTAGCAGTAGCCTGATCCTCTGGTGCTGATCTGCACGTATGAGAAATCTCGTAAAAGCGATCCATCAAACGCTCATGGCGCGAAAACACAATAAAACGATGCCTCTATGCAATCGTATGTCCCTGGAATCACGCCCTGCTTAGTCCTCGTTCGTGACGAGCTCGTGCTGACCGCAACTCTAGCCATAGCTCTCTCTGCCTGTGTAATCGTTGCAGCAAAAACCATAAACCAATAATGATGAGGATAGATCATAGGAATGAATATAATGCTGTGCAAGGAAATGTACATCCTAAGGCTTCTTAAGCGGAGTAGCATATCGTAAGTATGCTGCGGAACATACACACGGTACGTCACTCTCCTTAAGTCACCTACTCCATCAACCAAGGTCAACCTACGCGACGAAATTTCGAGTCTAATACTTTCTCGACCAAGTCTAAGTTCCGTAAGGTCAAGCCTAGATTCCGTATATATACAAACGCTCTAGGCTTCGCATAGTCGAACATAAACTCGAACCAAGGTTAACCTAGCGCTCTGATACCAACTTTGTCATGACCCGAAATGGCACGTGACTGGCACTTGAATCATATGAAATCTATAGGACCCCCATCTAATTCAAGTAAGCCAAAAATCCAAGAAATCTAAACCATTTTAAAGAAGAAAGAAGGAAAAGTTTAGTTTTAAAGCAAGTAGTTTAACAACATAAGCCGAAATATGCATTTTTAAAAACATCAAGTCTTTTCTGAAAATTTCGACAGAGTTTCCTTTCTAAATACTGGCCCCAAAAAGGGTACAACATGCATAATATATATAAAGGCATCCCCAAGCGGGAGCTAGCTCTTCGCCAATCGGCGGTCACAACCAAGCAAGCAATATAATATACAACGCCGAAGGGCGAGGATCAAAACTCAAAATGAAACTCAATATCAACAAGAAAACCTAAAATAATACAACGCGTGACTCTAAGGTCAAAACAATATACACTGGTCTTATAAGTCTAT
The DNA here is from genome assembly GCA_030015575.1 of Agapanthus africanus. Taxonomy (NCBI): domain Eukaryota; kingdom Viridiplantae; phylum Streptophyta; class Magnoliopsida; order Asparagales; family Amaryllidaceae; genus Agapanthus; species Agapanthus africanus. The sequence continues at coordinate 96,626,393 of CM057349.1, forward strand.
CAAATAATACAGTCTGGTTGATGGAGTTTACTAGATACAACTGAATAAAAATAAAATACAATGGTGCTCACGATGCAAGTGAACCCACCTACCCTAGCAATCACCCGGAATGAAAGCGGTATGCCAGCAAAGACGCAACAAAACCTGTACGGCAAAACCTGCAAGAAACTGTGGCACAACGGGGGTGAGTTGCCAACTCGTGAGTAGAAAACATCACAGAGCAAAAATCGTATGTATGACTCAATCCTAGGTCAATACGATCAATAATATATAACCTCAAAATGATAAAAGTCTGAACTATGATAAGATGGCAAGGGTAAACATCTATACATAAGTGTAATACCAAGTGCTCGTGTCAGTGCCTCAGGTAGCAACATATCATAAATATGAGGTATGAATGCGGTATAATGAAAACAGACTACATCATGAATGAGAAAACTGTTTTCTTAATATAGTGAGATTTCTGTATAACCATTTAAGTATCATCAATGAAATCATCAGAAAATCAGTGTCAAGTATCGACACAAAATATATATCTCAATATCCCAATATCTCAGGCTCCGGCTATCCGGACTGGCCTGTATCCTCAAATCTCAATATCTCAGGCTCCGGCTATCCGGACTGGCCTGTATCATAAATGTCAATAAAATCACCGGTCAGCAATGCTCCCCTGTCACTGGCTCAAATGCCATCCTCTGCGATCTTGGTATGATCTTTTTTATATGGGATGGACGGATGAAACACTCTTTTCTAATGCTAGGTTTTGTACCCTGCTTCCTGTTGCAGGGGCAGATCCCGGGGGCGCACCGAGTCCACCATGCACACACAGACGGTTCATCTCCTCCTTGAATCGGGTGTATGGTATCGCTCAAGAGCTGAGAAAACTCATGGTGGACATATCACAATCATAACATGAGAAAACCGCACTTTTATCTTTTAAAATAATCAATGAGTTTATTAAATCTTGTGGTTTCTTCAAATCCAGAAATCTCATGGAAAATCCGAAATCCAAAATGAAAAGTCAATAATAATGAATACTGGGATCCGGCAATCCGGACTGGCCCTTAATATATAGCATGACTAATGAATATATGAATAAACATGCATGAGATAACACAGTAAATAAATGCAATATCTAATCTAGAATACTAATAATATATCGGAACTATCAGCTAAGAAGAAATATCAATGAATCAATATTCTCTAAAGTGTGCGTGACATGGCAATTACCGATGATGATGTGTGTGAGCCGGCAAGCAGGTGTATGTGGAGCATACGCATCATCGGTAATGGTGCTGGTGTCCTGACAACATTATTTTAATAATAACTAATGTAAACACGATAAGAATGCGATGCGATGCGAATAGCCAGAATATGCGGAATATGAATAATAAAAGCAGCAATACCGAATATACATCAATGAATAGTAAATGCAACAATAATGAATCTACATTATCATATATGGGTCATACAGTTTTGCCGTTTGAAATAACACGAATCGTAGTGTTTAGAAAATAGGGCTACGGTGTTTTTAAGAAATTGTACGTCCTTTGAAATATCCATAGAATCATTTGGCCTGTCTTTAAGATACTCATGTTTCATTAGTTTTGAATTAGGTATTACTCAATTCTAATCTAACATCTACAAGTAAATTACATGACTAAACTAACAGACTAATCGAAAAAGGTAAGGAAACCACCTAAATCTGAGTCGATATATATATATATATATATATATATATATATATATATATATATATATATATATATGTAATAGTCGGTGATCCCGCCTCAATAGTCTCACATATGATACAATATATATAATATGATATCCTCGAGTCAAGAGTGCGGATATATCATCAATATAGCTCGTACGGTAAATCCATCGTACGGCATCCCAAATCAGGGTATGGGTCAATATCACATTTATCTCATTATTCAACCGGTATTCTTATCATCATATATCATGAAATGGGGTACTGATCTAAGTCTAGTACAATACTGATACCATCTACATATATATATGCGTGTGTATGAAAGCACATCGCCTAATGACCCGCTATACTAATCATGTCGTATCTCATAATACGAACCATGTCACACCACTGATCTCATGGCACCATGCCCAATCTCATCGACTCATCTCCAAATATCGTATATTAACATCATCATCCATGTATACACACGCGCGCGCGCGCGCGCGCACACACACGTAGTCCCATACCCATGTGTGTGTGTATATATATATATACACCCATAAGAAAATAAATGTATGCAAGTGTGTGTGTGTGAGAGAGTGTAAACCTTATTCTACGGTTCGCGACTAAGAAAATAACTAAGTTACTTCTAATACACTAAAACTAACTCATGAACATCTAACATCTTACTCACTAATCGTCCAAGTTTCACGACACAATAATCGTATATATAACATATATATCGTATACTACACTACGAACTGTGGGGTGCTATACGCCATCCTCCCGACTTCCCCCATAGATATATATCTATTCACATTGCTCTTTCTTGCCGATGTCGATGTCGCCACGCCCTTGCTCGTCATCCTGAAGCTCGCGCTGAGGTACCTACATGTCACAACGTATCGTATCGCATTAATAACCGACTCGAAACCAAAACGACACACGAATCGTACATAGGTTAAAACCTATGTCTACGCATGAAAGAATAACCAACAACTCTCGACGATTGACGTATAAACGTGAATCGACGGGTATAAACACAAATATGAAAACTTCAATTCATTAAAAGCCGCAAAATGAATTCAGAAACTTCGTAAAACACCTCTATATTTTACCCTACCTGAAATTAGTCAATTTTGCATATAAGGAGGGTCTAGTTTACTGGTAATAAAGCCATGGACCAAACATAATGCCATACCCCCCTGCTCTGGCCGTAAATTGCGGCCAGAAAGGATATAATTGCGGCCATGGGTTGGGGTATGGGGCTAGGGTTTCATTGGTAGCTTCCTAGGTGCCTGCATGACTCCCTGTGTTTGCTAAATAAATCCTAGTGTCCTCGGGTGTTAGCAGATCTCTAAACAACCTCATAATTTCCACAAATTCCCGATATCGGGGTTTCTAGGTTTAGGGTTTGGGGTTCTATCTCAGGTTTCAGTCCATGAAACTAACTCTAGAGGGGTTATAAGGTCTCTACTAATCTCAATTATACCTTTGGATTCAATCCCAACCCTAACCTCTTCTAGAAATTTCCAAAGTTCACATATCCACACTAAATCGGTTCTAAACATAATTAGATGATAAAGGAAATGAAATAATAATCTAATGGTGAAGGAAATAACTCATTTGGTAACTGAAGAATTTTCTTGAGTTGCCCCAAGTCTCCAAAATCCAATTTTTCTTGTTCCAAAGTGCTTGTGAGGAGCTTGTGCATGTTTTTAATGAAGTGGAGATGGACTTTTGATGTGTTTTGATGATGAAGTGAGGGGTTGAGGTGGTGGAGGGTAGAGGGCTGCCATGGGGATGAAGAGGGAGAAGGAAAAGATGAAGATAATGAATGAAACAAAGGGCCATGACCAAGATTTGACCCCTCACCTCTCTCTTCTCTCTTATGCCCATACTTCTATATTTTATTCCTTTTATTTTTCATTTCTTTTCTTTTCTCTTCTCTTTTAAATTAAAACCATGCATAGAAAAAGAAAAAGACATGCTAGAAAAATGTAAAATGTGAAATATGACATGATGCATGTCATGTGCACAAATCATGCTTAATGTGCGATTAGCGATATTTAATCACGATTAGGATTAAAATAGTGTATAATTAATTATAAAAATTGTAATTTGCAAAAATCACATAAAGCACCATCTTTTCAGTAATTTCTATAATTTTCCAAATATTTTCCGATTTATCGGTATTTAATTATACCGCATATTAAAATATTCATAATATTTATTATTTAATTATAAAAATTCCCAAAAATAATATTTTATTTTTATGAAATGTTATAGTCTTCCCCCTTAAAGAAATTCGGTACCCGAATTTAAATTTAAACCACTCAAATACTAAAACATTTCAGTAAAATGATTCAGTCGTCGGGGCTCCGAAATCATAAATGCATAAAACATGTCGTAGCGCAAAGCATGCGCATGAAAATGGCCATATAACTCAAAATCAAACTCCGTCAAGCATCCCATAATCATCGGAGTTATGGTAAAGACACCACTATCAAAATCCAATGCGAAAACCAACTTGATATACATCGAACTATACATGTAAACATCTGAAAGAAATGCATGCCAAACCCTTTCAAGTTGCTGTGCGATGCGCGTATCACTGCACAGTGGCTGACATTTATTGTAAGAAAATAACTATATGTATATATACCCTTTGTTTAACATACACGTCCCACCGTTTGAAAAATAATTCAGAAGGGTTTCCTTTATAAAATGTTTCGTGTCATCTCGGACACGTAGGTAAATACTTAGACTATAGCTCCTTTTTGGAAATCCCTTCGATATCTATCAATGCATGCAAAAATATACTCAGGTATTATCCTCGGACCAGTCCTGCTCAGTCACTATACCAAATCGTAAATATCATAAAACATATTGCTCCAAAATCAGTCCTAAAATATGCATAAGAATGCCATGTGTGTCTGGTGCGCACGAAAATCGAAATCCATGAATGTCATTTGTTGCGATTTGTGTTTGTGATCCGAGTGTCACTTTTATATCGCTCAGATTTTGAGTTTTGATGATTGAGTTTCATGATATCGATTTCGTGTACCATGGCTGCACCTACTGGGTATTTACATTTGTGCATAGTCATTACACTTAATATATATATATTTTATACACCGTTATGTTGATTTGCGATTTGTTCATATCTATTGCACTTAATGTCGATTTTGTGCCTTGGCTGCACATGTTTATGATTTCGTGGATTTCATACAGTTGATTTGATTTTGTGCATGTGGTACACCCTCGATTTGATTTTTGCACTCGGTATAGCTCGCATGGGCTTGCAGTGCATTGATACAGATTTTGTGCACATACTTGCACACGTTTTTGATTTATACACCTTGGTTCACTCGGTGTTGTTTTTATACGCATTTGAGTATAGATTTGTATTTCGTGCACTGGATGCACCATTTTGGATTTTGTGCACATCGGATGCACTTCAGTTAGATTTTACTCATGCATGTTGGATGCCCTTGATTTAGGTTTTATCCGTGCATATTGGATGCGATTTCATTCGTGCGGGATGGATGCACTTGATTTGGATTTTCGTACATGTTGGGCACATAGTATGAGATGTGATTTTGTGCACACCGGATGCACTCGATTGGGATTTTCATTCGTGCATGTTAGTTGCACTGGATTGAGATTTTCGTGCACTATAGATGCACTAGATGTTATTATCGTGCACCCCCGTTGCAATGGACAGATGCTTCGTGCACACCCGTTGCACTTACTTTTGCTTTTGTGCATATTGAGGCACTTGCATTCGAACTTGATTTCCATGCGCACCAGACGCATATGATTATTGGATACGCCTTTTGAGATTGATTTTGCTCTTGAGCACCTTGTTTTCATGATGAGCACTATGTTACGCAGTAGCCAAACATGACTGATCTAAGGACAATACCTGAGTACTTTGCATGCATTAAATGGTTTAACCAGAGGTTTTCAAAAAGGAGCTATAGTCTCGCTATTTTTCTACGTGTCCGTAAGCGACACGAACGTTTAAAAGGAAAACCTCTTGGGATATTTAAGGGGCGGAATGTATATTTGAGCAAAACATGTATAGATATATTTACTACTTTACAAATGAGTGTCCGTCACTTGTGCCGTGAGTTACGCATCACACGGAGATTCAGAAAAGATTTTGCATGTGTTATTCAGTTTAAAGGAATTTTTTTCTTTTTTCAAGGATGCGTACTATATATGTATTATAGTATTTGACTAGTGCATATTAAATTTCAGTAATGGATTTAGAGATCTGTATCTCTATTGTAACTCCGATGATAAGCGTGCAAATCCGATGATTTGCGTGACGCTTGACGGAGTTCGATTTTGAGTTTCGTACTCGTTTTCAGGCGCACGCGATGCGCTGTGTTATTTCTGTATCTTCCGTGATTTCGGAGCCCCGTTGATTTGAGCTGATTATTGAATGTTTTAGATATTGGGGGTTTAAATTCAAATTCGAGGACCGAATTTATTTAAGGGGGAAGATTGTAACATTTCAGAAAATATAAAATATTATTTTGGAATTTAATATTAAAGTAATATATTTCCCGAAAACTGCCCAATTTGCTAAATTGGGGTTTTCGAAAAAGGGTATAAATATATACCAATAATTGTGAAATAATTGGAAATTAAAATGATTAATTCATTTAAAAATATATTTAAAGGATTTGGCATTTTTAAAATCAATTATATGCAGTTTGAACGAAAACCCGATTAGTGCACTGCTAATCGCGATTAAACCAAATCCGTGTTTCTACAGTTTTCCATGGCTAGTGCACCATATCATGTTACATTTTGGTTACATGTTGTGTTCTTGTGTTTTTTTTGGGTGTTATGTGGGTTGGGTTTTTAAAAGAAAAGAGAAAAGAGAGAATGATTGGAGAGAGTGAGAAATGAGTGATTGGGGGTGAGAATAAGAGAGGAAAGAGAGAGAGGGCAGCCACCCCTATTTCATTTCCCCCATTATTTTCTTTCTTCATCTTCCTCAACTCATCTCTGTAAGTGCACGGCAGCGCCCCGACCGTCTTAACGAGGCCAAAATGCGGAAACAAAAACTTTTCTTTAAACAGAAACCGGCGCTACCGTGTACTTTAAACCCGGATCGGGCCATTAACCTAATGCTAGCAAACTAGAGAATGGGTAGAAAGCTATACCGAGCGATCCGCGTCCTTCGGTCTTCGGCCTCCATCCCGATCTCCTCGCGGAATCTCCGGTCTTCATCTCCTCGTCGTAAAGGGCACCACATCGCCGGGTTCTTGTACGGGCTCCCACCTCTGGACCGAGGCAACTCGGACACGAAGTTAGCAAGCCGACGTGTCCAAGAATGCTGGTGGCTAAGTGTAGAATGGTTTGTCTAATGGGGTTATGTGAAGTTGCCATAATGAAGTTGAGAAGGAGATGAGCTTTGGAGAAGGATGGTGTATTTTTGTTGCAAGCCAAAATGTGAGATGAATAAATTTCCCACCATAAGAAAATCAATCCCTTTCTCTCCAAGAAGTGGCCGGCCATATATGAGAGGGGGGAGGTGAGCAAGGGAGGTGAGTGTAGGAACCAAAAGAGGTGACCACAAGCCAAAAGCAAAACCCCACTTCAAAACATCACCCTCATATCCTTATCAAATCCCATGTCAATTAATGCAAAGGAAAGAGCACAAGAAAAGCATCAAAAGATGCTAGAATAATCATGAACCATCCATGTCACAAATAACACCTTCTATATAGCTAATTTGCACATTTGCAAATTAGTCCCTCCATGGAAAAGTCAGCCAAGTATGGAAGAAAGAAAAACTGGCTGAAACGGAATGGAAACTAGCAACTTCAAAAAACAGATCCCATAATAAATTACAGGAAAACCCCGCGACTATATATACATACCCGCATTTGTATTCCGACCGAATACAAATGCAATGAGACAAAATCTACACTGTACGATACTAGAATCCGGCTTAAACCAAAGCCCGCTAGTATTTTCCGTCTGATCATGATCCGTGCAATACCGCACGTATATGATCGGACCCTGCCATATATCCATACAGCCTCTACAGCGTTTTGCCCGAAACTTAGGAAACTGTCTGTGGGGGACTCTAAAGACTCGTCAATACTTTGGCTGTGGATTTAACCACTAGCACGTCAGAGGTATTAGTCATACGTAACGAGCTACCAGCTATTGACCAAAAGGGATGTCTGTGAGCGAACTCATCCTGACACCCTACTGAGCCTGTCAGTGACAATATCCGTACAGTCCGGTCTGTTCGTCTATGAGTATCGCATGGCGGGCCTATGGGGTTGGTAGAAGTCAGACCCCCAATAGCGGTACAAGTCATGTCGGAGTGTAGCCCAGAACACCCTGAGATACCACTGGAATACCTACCAGTAAATCTCCTGCCGTGGCCAAGGACTTCGTGTAATGGCTCTCCTAGACACAGCGCGACCTCACCCCCAATACCGGGAGAGACGAACCCCTGCAGATCCGCTCACTGCCTCCATGTGGCTCGGACTGTACCCAACTAAAACCTGTTTGCACGACTCCTTTGAGCCGTGGTAGGGTAGTAATCAAAGCCCAGTGGGAACTCACACAAGACAAATGACGATCTCAGGTCGATGAACTAACCTGTACACATATCACCAGGGAACTGCTATCTGACGTCAGGTATAAGACCACCTAGCATGTTCCCGGCGAGTCCTGTCCGGTGTACTCATAACCCAATGAGCACCTGTATACATCTTAGGTGAACCAACTGACACCAGTGGCTTGTGAGACCGGCCACCTCCCCTCGTTGAGGTCTCGACTGTATACACTAGTCTACTCTGGAGTATCGATGCCCTGTCTCGAAACTCCCTTGACTAAGGACCTTTTAAGGATGTGCTTATAGACCCCAGCTCCCACGTATATGATCGCCCTCATACTGCTGGCAGTCAAGCAAGAAACCTAGGGGCTCTATCAACGTGTAATAGCGACCTGTAAGGTCATCTAAAGCAGTACACGATGATAAAGATAAACCAGATAGCATACTATCATCTTGAGTAAGACTGTCCTACCGGTATAGGTCCTCCCTCAATCATTGCAATCACATGCCTGTGGTCCAATAATTGACTCTGAGGGCACTATCTCCAACAATCTCCCACTTGCACTCAAGGCTAATTATTGCGATGTCGCATACTCACAGCCCGTGTGATATCGAACACCCAACTCCTCTACTAATCGGTCTCACAAAGCCTGTTTGGGAAACTATTGCGTTCGAGGAATAGCCTCAGTGAGTGGATCCACTCTGATGTTTCTTTCTATGTCTCTCTTTATCTCAAGTTTGCGGAGAAAGCCATCTCCCGAAATGAGCAATACCTGTCTTAGAATATGTTTGGATGTCTGATGGGACCTAGTTCATAAGTGAACTTCAAATCCAAACTTCTTAGACTGTATCGTCAAATGAACTTAATCAGTATCCTGCGCCATGCCTCCCTCAGTATCCACCTGGACTACCTGTCCAAAATACTGCCCCTCGTCAGAGGGAAAACTATAACTCTGACAGCCACTCTGTCATCCAGGTCACCTTGGAAGCCTGGAATGATAACCGTCTCCTGAATGAGGGTGTTGTTATCATATCCCTAGAACATCCACTTATGTTCTAAAACTGCTTCCGAACATTTCTCCACGATTGGATTAATATCAACTTATTGCATCTCGTGCAAAAACAACATCTGCTGTGGTACTTGACATTTCATGATTGACTCAATTGCCTAAGCAATTGATCTGCCAATCATGCACATCCCTCTCCCCTTTAGTCTGTAAGACACCTTTAGAGAGGGTGATTCCATCACCTGCAGGTACACTATCGTGCCAGGAGTCATCCATTCTAAATACTCTTAGAATGCTGTCTAAGTACCCTGATTGGGAAACTACCCAAATCTAGATCTAAAACCACAGATCTAGTAACCAGAATGTCTGATATAATATCCAAGTCCTATGTGGAGAAACTAATGTGTGACAACCAAAGTATAACCGACCGTAGTATAGGAATTTCACTTCCTACTCTGTGTATGTCATCCAAATACCAGGACATCACACCCTACTACCTTCTTAACAGATCAATCCCCTATTCTGATGAAGTCAAACCTGTGACTGTCACATCAGAAATAGACGATATATCTCCGATATATCTGCTTTAGTCTATAAACAGACATAAGCCACTTGTCCACTATGCTTCCGCTGCTCCCACTGACTACGACAACCCTCCGGCAGAATCATATAGATGTACACTTCTAAAGCTAGTTTAGAACGATGCTATACTCATCCTCCTGCCGGGCCTCACAGTCTGGAATAACTGCAATGGCAAGTCTGGGTAAACAAGAACCTCCCTGTCACCGTCTTTGAGCATACCGAAGAACCTCTCGAGTGCCTGAGGTTACCCACCATATCTGTGGAGTGGCCAATGGAATGTCAAATCAGATTGAATCTTTAGGTTCTTATCAAATTTTCAGTAATCGTTTGCTGTTTTGGAATCACTTCCAGTTCTACCATACTCCACTACTGTTTTCTGAAAAATCCCTTTTTATTAAAACTGTGGCGAGTCAAGAACAATATCACTATTGATCTTCCAGATGGTAGAAAGTCAACCCTCGTCATAGCCCGGGTCAACCCACAAACAACCGTTACAGAAACGTGCCTTGAGTTATCCAGAGTCTGGTTTTAAGCATAAGCTGGACAACTCCCTGTACCTTAACAATGTCAAGATATGAACTGTTCTATATCTAATATAGAAACATAGGCACTGATTTAATTGAACCAGATTCAAATCATGTAGCTGTCTCCAGTGCATGTCAACTAAATGGAGAGAGGCCGATCAGCATTACTCAACTTAGCAGTGCTTCCAATTATGAGTAACCTGAAAGAGAAGCAAGTTCTCCTAAAATCATTACTATCAACTGAATACCACACACAAGTATCTACAACTTCGATCACTTTGAAGAATCCCGATACTTGCAATACCTGGTTCTTACTTTATTCATATATCTATAACTTCTCAAAACTCAGACCCTGTGTTTCTACGAAACACTTGTTTAAGAACTAGAGAAGTCATAAGTAAACCGAATATAGTACGAGGACCAGCTCCTCTGTCCTAATGGACACTGGACAACATACAATACTCTGTATAAGTCCCATGAGTCTAATAACTCATTCCCTGTGTGTCGTAAGTTGAAAACTGTACTATGGTTATGAAGAATTACACAGCTGTTTAATGCTCCTTACCTAACCATCCACTGATATAGGTAAATGTCATGGACATAATTTCAAAAAGGTATATCTCACTCTATAAAAATAGACGTACAGATATATCAATTTGAAATTGGTGCATTATAACAGATATTCAAAACCAAATATTTGCCGTCCGGCAAACAACCCCGGCGATTTCCTCAAATATCACCAATTACAACGAATTCCGATATAATGAGGATGATCACCTAATTCCCAATAACTTACTCCCACTCATCATCCGTAAAACCGTACAGATGTGAGAATCATACCTGGTAAATACATATCTTGGAGCAAGGGCTAATTGGGAAATCAGTTTTCTTTTAACAGTACACAGTGAAACTGAAACATTGAAATGTTTCGATGGGGTATACGGGTATTCCTTGTAATGCCTTTTCTATTTTCCAGATTCATGACTATAACCGTATATTTCTTTGCCATCTCTTCAAATCCCTTTATATGTCTTTAGTCATTACCTTCTGTACACCCCTTTAGGCTAAATGGTTTTCTTCCTTCCCTACCGTTCGGCACTAGCCTATGGTTTGGAAGAAGACTATCCAATAAGCATAATGGATGTACTGTCCTAATCCTAGGAGCACTCGTAATGCGAGAGAAGGTGAAGATAAAAGACAACCGAATAAACCTTATTCCTATTTATCCTGAACCAGAATCCATCCCCGAACTAGAACAAGTTCCTTTCGAGTTCGTATATAACCATACGATGGAGTATCCAATAAACTGCAGATCTTCGTAGTGATACGGAGTGTTCTGGAGAAATACAAAGGTAATGTAGGATTGGCGAAGAAATACTTGGTTTGATCATGAATAGTAGTCGCAATTTACTTTGCCCTCTTACTAATCCCTTTATTTGTCTTAACGTAATACCTTCTGTACACCACACTTAGGCCAATCGGCTTTCTTCATTACCTACCGTTCGGCACCAGGCTAAGGTTTGGAAGAAGACTATCCAATAGGCGTAACGGGTGTACTATCTCCTAATCCAAGGAGCACTCGCAACCTGAGAGAAGGTAAAAGAAAAAGACATCTGAATAGTCCTATTCGTTTTCTCCAGAACTGAAAACCATCTTCGAATGAATTCCTTCGAGTTCGTATATAACCATACGACGGTTTAATCCAATGTAAGTGGACGTTCGTAGTAATACGGGGTGTCCTGGAGAAAAGGGTAAAAGTAGGAGTGGCAATGAGGTATGTAACTCAAACAATCCAAAAGCTAGTGTTTAAGAAGGTTCGGTTAATTTTGGTCACTGAGTCATAGTCTAGGGTTGGGCCATGGTCGCTGTCAAAGAGAGAGAGAGAGAGAAAAGAAACACTCAGCGTGCACTCTAACCTAGATTAGAATGGTTATCACTTTATCTAATCAGGAAACCTCCTACTGTAACGTCAAAATCTCCTCCAAACCTGAAAGAAGAATTAGTCGGGATCACCCGAGGAGTAAACCAACGCATCTGTGGGAATCGGGATCCAACTATCATCGCATGATAATGTGATGGAATCCACTCACGTTATCACACTCCAGAAGTTATGCACATATCTGGAAAGTTTCAGTTTCTTTAGAAACTCCCGATATGATTTTTACCCCATGCTCTTATGACCTTGACTTTGGCCAACAAATCATAAGTCACATGTCAAGTTATACCCGTCATTATCCAGGTTGATTTGAACCCACCCGCACCTACCCTTGACTTTGGCCAACAAGACAGTACGACTGTCCTAAACCAACGCATCTATCTATGCTGCAGAAAAGTAACAAATAGCTACCATACTCTATGCCTTGACATTGGCCAACAAACATAGTATGAATACTACGTGCTACCTGTCTGAAATGACGGAGGGCTACGAATGGTTTTTGGCGAAAAACCTTTAACGTAATGAACTTGATATCGTTGAAGGAACCGGATAGCTTTTATAAAAACATAGTGGCGAAAACCTTTGCTAAAGAGGTCACTCCCGGTGAAGGGATCTCGGCTCTTTCCCCGTAGAATGAGATGTAGGATATTCCAACTGAATACCACGATGCAAAGCAAAAGTAATCGACTATAGTGAAGTTATTGCCCTGACATAAACTTCTGTCCAAGGGGTCACTCCCGGTGAAGGGATCTCGGCCCTTGCCTCGTCGACTGAGGTGCTGGATATTCATAACCGAATACCACTGTGCAAAACAAAAGAGAACATCCCTGCAATAACAGCTTTTTGAAAAATGTTCCAACAATATCAGAATAGGTTTGTTTAGCTTTCATTGATCCGAATCAATGCAGTCCCATCAATTGATCACACCAATAAAGAACGAAAATAATGATGTACGTATATGCCATCCGCATTCGCCACTGGGTCCCGTAATCACCCGTTAGGTTAGTTAACTAACGACAGAGCGGGGACTGGACTAGCGCGGGTGCAAAACATATACAACATCTACTAGTATATATATCAATATATAATATTCGCTCAAGGCGTGATAAAATGAAACATCACAGAAATGTAACCAGCATCACAGAACAATATAGATATCTGGGATCCCCGGGTTTCATAGAGCCGCTACTGAAACCCGACGTTCCCTTGGTCATGTGGATAGCCTGTGCAATGAAATCCTAGACCCCTACGGGCGCGGCAAGTTACCCGCCAAAACCTGAAGCGAGGCAGCCCCCTTCAGCAACATGAATGGACCACCCAGCACTTCACGGAATCCGGTAACTTGGGCACCCCACCTTGGGTCAACCTGTACCCCCTACGAGTGCGGCGAATAGCCCGCCAATTCTAGAGTGAAGCCCCCTCCGTCTCAACGCCATGAGATGCGGGCCCGTTGCCCTCTAGAACCCGGCTACCTGTGCACCCCTCCACTGGGTAATCCTAGTACAGAAAGTAAAAATATATACAACGGGTACATCGACCTCAGCCCGGTCGTGCCCCAAAAGAATAATATACAAACAGGCAGTAACGGCAGTCCACATGTCGGACGCTCGCCCTGCAATATCAAATGTACATAAACAACCAAACTGTACTACCATTGCATCCAGGCTATCCACCACGATAAATCCGCAACATCACAGCACAACACAGAACATCAACGTGAATGTCACGTTCGCAAATCCGTCTAAAAAGGCTATAGCAGTTAGACAGGATTTACCGATCAAATGACATTCACGGTCGCAGATATAATGTAAATACTGTGAACTAACATGTTTAAAATTTTCGATCGACTAAAATTTTCCGAAGTGGGCCCCAAGCACAACTGTAGCACTCAAAATAAATCTGAGCCCAAACAGAATATTCCAAAAACCCCATTTCCAAGTTTAAAGAGCTCTGTGTAAAAATGGTACAGTGAAGACACTGTATTGCGGCGGAACCGCGGCCAGAAGAGGGGTTTTGCCGCGGTTCCGCGGTCCTGCTACAGTATCACGCTACCATTTTCTCACAGAATTCTTAAATTTCCCTGCACGAATTTCTGCAACACTTAAAAAAATTATTCGAGCCAAAAAAAATTCGACAGAAACTGATGCAATTGGAAACGCGGTTTTTGAAAATTTGTTCGATCGACCTTGTAAACACGTTAGAGCAAGCTAGACTAGGTTAATAGGGTGGCTCTGATACCACTGTAAGTACACGGCAGCGTTCCGGCCGTCTGAACGAGGCCAAAATACGGAAACAAAAACTTTTCTTTAAACAGAAACCGGCGCTACCGCGTACTTTAAACCCAGATCGGACCATTAACCTAATGCTAGCAAACTAGAGAATGGGTAGAAAGCTATACCGAGCGATCCGTGTCCTTCGGTCTTCGGCCTCCTTCCCGATCTCCTCGCGGAATCTTCGGTCTTCATCTCCTCGACGTAAAGGGCACCACATCGCCGGGTTCTTTTATGGGCTCCCACCTCTGGACCGAGGTAACTCAGACACGAAGTTGGCAAGCCGACGTATCCAAGAATGCTGTTGGCTAAGTGTAGAATGGTTTGTCTAATGGGGTTATGTGAAGTTGCCATAATGAAGTTGAGAAGGAGATGAGCTTTGGAGAAGGAAGGTGTATTTTTGTTGCAAGCCAAAATGTGAGATGAATAAATTTCCCACCATAAGAAAATCAATCCCTTTCTCTCCAAGAAGTGGCCGACCATATATGAGAGGGGGGAGGTGAGCAAGGGAGGTGAGTGTAGGAACCAAAAGAGGTGACCACAAGCCAAAAGCAAAACCTCACTTCAAAACATCACCCTCATATCCTTATCAAATCCTATCTCAATTAATGAAAAGGAAAGAGCACAAGAAAAGCATAAAAAGATGCTAGAATAATCATGAACCATCCATGTCACAAATAACACCCTCCATATAGCTAATTTGCACATTTGCAAATTAGTCCCTCCATGGAAAAGTCAGCCAAGTATGGAAGAAAGGAAAACTGGCTGAAACGGAATGGAAACTGGCAACTTCAAAAAACAGATCCCATAATAAATTACAGGAAAACCCCACGACCGTATATACAAACCCGCATTTGTATTCCGACCGAATACAAATGCAACGAGACAAAATCTACACTGTACGATATTAGGATCCGGCTTAAACCAAAGCCCGCTAGTATTTTCCGTCTGATCATGATCCGTGCAATACCGTACGTATATGATCGGACCCTGCCATATATCCATACGGCCTCTACAGCGTTTCTCTCGAAACTTAGAAAACTGTCTGTGGGGGACACTAAAAACTCGTCAATACTTTGGCTGTGGATTTAACCACTAGAGGTATTAGCCATACGTGACGGGCTACCAGCTATTGACCAAAAGGGACGTCTGTGAGCGAACTCATCCTGACACCGTACTGAGCCTGTCAGTGACAATATCCGTATAGTCCGGTCCGTTCGTCTATGAGTATCGCATGGCGGGCCTAGGGGGTTGGTAAAAGTCAGACCCCCAATAGCGGTACAAGTCATGTCGGAGTGTAGCCCAGAACACCCTGAGATACCACTGGAATACCTACCAGTAAATCTCCTGCCGTGGCCAAGGACTTCGTGTAATGGCTCTCCTAGACACAGCGCGACCTCACCCCCAATACCGGGAGAGACGAACCCCTGCAGATCCGCTCACTGCCTCCATGTGGCTCGGACTGTACCCAACTAAAACCTGTTTCCACGACTTCTTTGAGTCATGGTAGGGTAGTAATCAATGCACAGTGGGAACTCACACGAGACAAATGACGATCTCAGGTCGATGAACTAACCTGTACACATGTCACCAGGGAACTGCTATCTGACGTCAGGTATAAGACCACCTAGCATGTTCCCGGCGAGTCCTGTCCGGTGTACTCATAACCCAATGAGCACCTGTATACATCTTAGGTGAACCAACTGACACCAGTGGCTTGTGAGACCGGCCACCGCCCCTCGTCGGGGTCTCGACTGTATACACTAGTCTACTCTGGAGTATGGATGCCCAGTCTCGAAACTCCCTCGACTAGGGACCTTTTAAGGATGTGCTTATAGACCCCAGCTCCCACGTATATGATCGCCCTCATACTACTGGCAGTCAAGCAAGAATCCTAGGGGCTCTATCAATGTGTAATAGCGACCTGTAAGGTCACCTAAAGTAGTACACGATGATAAAGATAAACCAGATAGCATACTATCATCTTGAGTAAGACTGTCCTACCGGTATAGGTCCTCCCTCAATCATTAGAATCACGTGCCTGTGATCCAATAATTGACTCTGAGGGCACTATCTCCAAAAATCTCCCTCCACCTCTACCCCAAGATCCATCTCCAAATAGTCATCAAAACCCTAATCCCCTTGCATTAAAAATGACCCCCTCTTCATCCTCTACAAAATGGTCCAAGCAAAGTTGGATTTTGATGACTTTGGGAAGCTAGGGTTTTTCTTGATGTGCCCAAAGGAGGTATAAATTCTTCCATTTAGTCTAGTTTTTAGTTATTTATATTCTAGTTTAGTTTAGAAGTTGATTTAATATGGATTTGTGAAGTTAGAAATTTCTAGAGAGGGATTAGGATTTGAGTGGTATTGTGGTGATGTAGTGGCTGTTAACAAGACTTGAGTGGTATTTTTACTGATTTAGAACAGAGAATAGAACCCAAAACACGGACTTAGAATTTCCCCGACGTCGATATCTGATTGAGTGTATCTGTGAATCTGGGATGACCCGAGACCACTACAAAACAAGTTCCCTTGACAGTGAGAAGTGCAGGCAACATAGAAGCAACCCTTGAAGCCCGGGCCCCTGATTCATTCATCTGGCCATAGATTTATTGCTTTGGACTGCAATTTGCGGCCAAGTCGGAATGAAACCTTGTGATTTTTGGTCTGGGACATTGTTATCCTATCTTTAGAGCAACCCCATATGCAAAATTGGCTAGTTTGACCTGAGTCAAAATCTGGGAGCACATTGGTGTGATGTTTTGGTTATGTTTTCCGTATATTGAATGCTAGGTTATGATATTTGGATTTATATTTGGTTGTTGGATATTTGTACATCAACAACAAGGGATGATTGGTTGGTTTTGCAAGCGTGGGCTATAGGTTTTAACCTATGAGCGAACCGTGTGCCGTATTGGTTTTCCGGATTCGATTTTAATAGCGATTGCGATTGTGTTTTATTGTAGGTACCTTCGCATGGATTCTGAGGCGACGGAGCATGGCGTCATCTACTTCGGCAAGTAAGGATCAAAGTGAGTAGATCTATATTTACGGGGAAAGTCGGGTGGATGGCGTATAGCACCCCCCGCAAACTTTGATGGAAACCGATTTATATATAGAATATGGTTAAGGGAACATTTAATAGAAAACTATGGATAGAGTTAAAAGATAGTTAGAGAAACCATATTATAAACTAAAGGATAGTTAGAAGTGATATGACACGATTAATGCGTGATGAGGAGATTTGAGGATGATGTTCGATGATATTGCTGTATTGGATACTATAAGACTAAATAGCCGACGTAAATGTATCATGCGAACCATACCTTTTTCCAAACTTAAGAATCGTATGTATCTTTTAAACAGATACCTTGAGGGACGTTACGGATTTTCAAATGATATCTTTTTCTTTAAAACACCGTAACCCCTACTTTCAAAACTACGATTCGCATCATTTAAAAACTGATCGTATGGTTCATGTGTGAATGTATATATGGAAATGGCTTGATGTGGGGTATAAATGCGATTAAAATATTATATAATGTAATATGATGATTTGATGATATGTTGGTAAACGGATGCGAGTCGATTGAGATGATTAATACCTTGTCGGTCCCCTGATATGAGATTATTATGGATGTGACCTGGGTCATAGGTATATAGATATATTTTTATATGTTAAGAATCTTGATTGATATGTTGTACGAGATATTAGGTCCGTACCCTCATTGTCGTAAAGGTTGATAGGATCTCTATTGGCTTAATGCCGCCGTACGATGACTTTCCGTACATGACGAGTTTGACTTGATATTTGATCCATACCCTTGACTAGAGGATGCCATACGATGGATTATACCGTATGTGACGTTGTAAGGCTGGATGCCGATTGATAGATTCACCGACTCGATCATGTTAGATGCGTATACCTTATACCTTTTAGCTGATGATTCACCTTATGCTGCATTCATGTTATTCTCATTGCATTGCTTAGACCTGTGCTAGTACACTTACACCATTATCGATGATGCGTATGTTACACTTACACAGATTTTGCCGGCTCACACACTTCATCATCGATAATTGCCATGTCACTACACAGTAGAATTGTTGCATCATGATGTGACTCCTTGCATGATAGACTTGCTATGTTCGCGTCATTTGGACATGTCGCATGATATAATGATATTGTCACATCACTGCTCCATGTTGCTTGGTATATGGATATGCTTACAGTTCTGTTATATGTCGCATACATTATGCTTTATGATTATACGCATTGAGATATGTTGTTTTCATGAGATTTCTGGATTTGAGAACCGTGGGTATTTCAAAGAAAGTAAGTATTGTTTTAAAAATCCGGTTTCTCTTGATATGATATTTCAGTGTGTCCATCATGCATTTTCTCGGTGCTGAGACGTGTGATATGTAAAACCCGATTCGAGTAGTGGAAGATCCATTTGCGGGTTCATGATGGACCCGGTATGGTACTCCAGGGCAAGAAAGGGATGTTGTGCGGTAGACGATGAGCCTGGCAGAGGGACTACTGCCTACCAGTGATAGTATTTGGGCTTGGCGGATATCCGGAGGATACCGACTAGAGTCGAGAGATGATATGGGCCGATCCGAACTGACGGAGCCCGAGATATGAGGATTTACGTGTCGATGCTGGACATGGGTTTCATGATGTTTTGAGTGTCGATGTTGGACACCCAGGTTCTATGATTTTGATGTGTCACGAGGGCACACATTGATTTATATCCTCATACTTTCATGCATATGCTTTTATGATATTTACATGCATGATATTATTGTGTCATTGGTTGACACGTGGACGGGATCCACATGCATACATACATCAATGATATGGTTGGACGAGATCCGCACGTATACATACATTGATTATATTGTTGGATGATATTCACATGATGATAGGCATTTATTTATAGTGTTGGCACATATACAGACCCAGTCACCCTAGATATCATAATATTACCTTTATGAGATAATTGACCTAGGAGTCGTTGTTTATTCGATTTCTATCTGTAGATGTTTTTCTATTCATGAGTTGGCAACTCACTCCCGTTATGCCACAGTTCTTGCAGGTTGACCGCATGGATCCGTAGCGGCATCGCTAGCATATAGCTTCATTTGGGTGTTTTGCTTGGTAGGTGGGACATCGTATCGTACCCACTCTTGTATTTATTATTCATATTGTATCTAGTCAACTCCATCAATCAAAATTAGTAATTGTATAAGTAATGAGGCTTAGTGAGACTTGTGGTTGCGAGACTTAGAGCGGGGGGTATTCCGCTACTTGTGGTTTTGATATCTCCCTTTATTCTTTATCTTTTGTGTTGATCTTTGCCGTTGGGCGCCGTATACTTATATTTATGTTTTGCGTGGTTGTGGATCTGCCGATTGGCGAAGAGCAAGCTCCCGCTTGGGGATGCCTTTTATTTTATCATGTATTGTGTTTTGGGATCAAAAAATACAAAGGTGGTGCTGCCCAAATTTTTAAAAGACGAAAAATGTTTTCAAATTGGTAAATTTCATTTTCATTATTCATGTTCCTTTTCTGTGCATGTAAGAAAACTTGATTTCATTATACCTTTATTTCAAAACTTCACCTCTTTTATTTTCATTAAAAAGGTTTAGATTTCTGGGTTTCTGCTTATTTGAATTACGTTACGCCTTTAGACGTTGCGTGATTTATGTGTTGGTCACGAGCTAATATTTCGGGTCGTGACACCAAGTCTATAATGCCACAAGTAGGATTCGTTAGTATCTGAACTCTTCTTATTGCGTGTGTTTTGTATATTGAGAATTGTATTCTGATTTAGAACATAGATACCATTACCCAGTGTATCTTCTGCAACCGGTACCTTATCAAGGTAAATTGTCATGTCCCGAAAGTACGGAACATGACCGGCACTTAAACTACGAAACGTCTCGAGGCGTACGTAATCTAAGTAAGCCGAAAACCCAGAAATCCAAACCAAGAAAAGTAGTAGAGTGAAGGAAAAACCAATTTAAATCAAGTAGTTTTATTAGCATAAGCCGAATTATGCGTTTTTTTAAAAACATCAAATATTTCTTGAAAATTTCGGCAGAGTCTCCTTTGTAAATACTGGCCCCCAAACGGGATACAACATGAATAATATACGAAATCAATAAAAGGCATCCCCAAGCGGGAGCTAGCTCTTCGTCAATCGACGGTCACAACCACACAAGTAATATAATATACAGCGCCAAGGGCGAGGATCAAAACTCAAAAGGAAACTCAAACAACAAGAATTCCACAGAAATATAACGCGCGACTCTAAGGTCGAAAGAATAACATCTCTGGTCTCTATCTCAATAAATACATGTTTGGTTGATGGAACTTCTAGATACAGCTGAATAATAATATACAATGTAATATGATGGGTACGATACCAATAAACCCATCTACTAACAAGTCACCCGAACAAAACTGTGCCCGCAAAGCCGTAATGAAACCTGTACGGCAAACCTGCAAGAAACTGGGGCACAACGGGGGTGAGTTGCCAACTCGTGAATAGAAAAACATCTACGAATAGAAATCGCATGAACAACGCAATCCTAGGTCAACGATCATAATATATCCTCAAATATATAACATGCAGCCTATAACAATGGTTAGGGTAAATATCTAACCCGAGTGTAATCCCATGTACCCGTGTCAGTGCCTCAGGTAGAAATATATCATATGGATGATGTATGAATGCATGAAACAGAATGCATGTACTGATGAAAACTGCTGTCATAAATTAATGAGATTTCTGTATCTTTTTAAAAATGAGGTATCATAAATGAAATCAGCATAAACAGTGCCTAGCATCGACACAAAACAAGTATCCAAATCTCTCGATATCTCTGTGTCGCAATCTCTGTACCTCAATATCTCAAAATCTCTGTATGTCAATCTCACTATCTAGGGCGTCGTCAGTCCAGACCGGCCCCTATCATCAATCTCAAGACCACGACGGTATCCTCCGGATATCCGACACGTCGGGTAAAATCACCGGTAGGTAGTGCTCCCCTGCCAGGCTCAACGTCAGCAACACGACCTTCTTGTCCCGGGGTACCTTACCGGGTCCACCATGTACCCGAAACGGTTCATCCAACTCCTCGAATCGGGTCTCGAAATCCATCAGCAAACTCTTGGTGGACGACTCATACATCATGGGAAAACCGTACTTTTTCTTAAAAAAAAAAGAGAAAGAAGTTTATAAGTGTTTTTGCGGTTTTCCCCCAAATCCAGGAATTCTCATGAAAATCTGAATCCAAATCCTCAATAGCATGTAAACAGTGAATATGGACATTAAAATCCATGAATGCGGCATATCAATGAATAATAACATGCATGAAGTAGCAAGTAATAACTATAATGTCTAAACTAACACATAAGGCAAGTACACTAATATTATCTCTAAACTATTAGCTAACAACCTATGTCAAATGAAATAGTATTTTCTAAAGTGTTCGTGGTATGGCAATTACCGATGAAGATGTGTGTGAGCCGGCAAGTAAGTGTACGTGGTACATACGCATCATCGGTAATGGTGATGGTGTCCTAACAGCATGATATCAATAATAAAATATGAATTACAATAAGTATGCGATGCGGAGCAACATCAATAATATGCGGGAGCTGAAAAGTAGACACAACGATAACTAAACTGCATTACCCTAATATAAGTCCCACAATAGTGCCTTTGAAATAACACGAATCGCGGTGTTTTAAAAATAAGGGCTACGGTGTTTTTAAGAAAAGATACGTCTTTTGAAATATCCGTAGAATCCTTTGACCTGTCTTTTAAAATACCCACGATTCGTTAGTTTTGAAATAGGTAGGAGTCTAATCTAGTCTAACAACTACACTAAACTATACGGCTGAACTAACAAGCTGAACTACAGGTAAGGAAACCGCCTAACATCTGAGTCGATACGTATACATACCTGTATATATATTAGTCGGTGATCCCGCCTGAATAATATCATATCCGATACCATATCTATAATCAGACATCCCAAGTCAAGAGTACGGATCAATCATCAATATATAGCTCATACGTAAATTCGTCGTACGGCATCCCCAAATCTGGGTACGGGTCAATATCATACTCATCACACTGTTCATATGGTATCCTCTTTATCAAGATCATCATCTGGGGTACTGATCTACGTATAGTACACTACTAATATCACTATTCACATGGCATTGTCATCCAAAGATCCGCTATAACATCAGGATGTATCTCAAGTACGAATCCTGCCATATCATCGATCTCACGGCCTCAACTCAAATCTCATCGACTCATCTCAAATCCAGTATATGAACACATAGTCCCATACCCATGTGAACACATAACTATATAGAATCCCATATAAGCACATATGAAAGAAGAATGAATGCAAGTATGGGTGTGTGTGTGCATGTGGTGTGACCACTACTCTAGGGTTTCGCGACACTAAATCATCCAAGCACACCAAATATCCATATTTAGCATCAATAACCTCAAACAATATATAATCAATATATGTGTGTATATGCATTCGTATACATCACCACGAACTGCGGGAGTGCTATACGCCATCCACCCGACTTCTCCCCGTAGATATAAATCTACTCACCTGGTCCTTGCCCGCCGGTGCCGACGTCGCCACGCGCTTGCTTGTCGTCTCGAAGTCCACATGGGGTACCTACATATCATAACGCACCGTATCGCATTAAAACCAAATTCAAAATCGAAACGGCATACGAAAATCAAATCGGCACGCGTATCACGCATAGGTCAAAACTTATCGCCTACACATGCAAGAATAGCCAAACCAACCCTCGATGTCAATGTACAAACGTCAAACCATCGAGAAAAACCCAAACACTCTCATTTGCGCATTCACGAACACTAATTATAATATAAAATAGGTTAAAATTCACAAAAACCCCAAATTCACCTTAAAAGCCATTTTTCCGAAAATCTACACTAGTAAAATAAGGGGTTGCCCCTACGGATATTGACATCCGTAGGGGCAATTTAAGTTTGGCCCTACGGATTAATCCGTAGGGCTAAAAGGTTGCCCCTACGGGCATAGACGTCCAAGAATAAAAATATTAATTCTTAATTTGGTGTTTGCCCCTACGGAGCCGCAAACAAAGGACCTACGGGTATATCCGTAGGGGCAAGTAAATATCGATTTAACAAAATCCCAGATCGATCTCCTACGCTCGCTCACTTTCTCTCTCTCTCGATCGCGCGCGAAAAAATTCCCCAATTCGCCACGTCGTCGTCGCCAACGTCGTTCTCCTCGTCGCCACCGCCGGTTTCGTCGCCACCTCAGCTCTCGTCGCCACCGCGGTTCATGTCGTCGCCCCAGCCCCAGCTCAGCAGCGGTTCAGGTGAGTAAATCTTTGGATTACTTCGGGCTTAGGGTTCAGGTGAGGTAAATTAAAGATTTTTGGGATTATTTTGGGCTTAGGGTTCATGGTGCGCGAGTTGGGGTTGGGCAGGGGTCGCGGTCGCAGTCGGGGTCGGGGTCGGGGTAGGGTTAGGGTTGGTGTTCGGCTACTGTGGGGTGGGGCTGGGGTTAGGGTTTGCCTAAGGGTTGGTGTTGGGGTTTAGCTGGCCGCACTGGGTTTAGGGTTAGGTTGGGGCTGGGCTGGGGTGGGGTTGGGCTGGGGGCGGGGGCTGGGGCTGGGTTGGGGTTAAGTGGTGGGGAGTTGGAAAATTATTCTAGTATGTATCCTTACACTCTAGTTAGTATAGCAAGATGCCCAGATGTGTTCTTGTGTACTGCTGTGTAAACCATTCTTTCACCAACTAATTCGTAGCAAAACTGGCTTTGGTGTTGTCAATTGATGTAGCCTTGAAAACTGGCTTTGGTGCTGGCTTTGGTGTTGTCAATTGATGTAGCCTTGAAAACATTGTTATATCATCCGATCACATTTATTTCTTGTAGATGTTGTTTGGATATTGGATGCATTGTTCATATTTGATATGTAAAAATAAAAAAATAAAAAATTGTAGTCAGATTCATATTGAAAATGGATGTTAAGTGTTCTTTGGGCTCATATCGAATATGTTGGATGATTAGTGTCCTTGGGCACATGGATTCTCAAAGTCTTAAGGTTGATTCATGAATTTATGTGTCTTTTTTGTTTGTTTTGTACCAAATGAAAATGAAAGATGATGGTTTACGAGTTTCTTATTCTTTTGTTTGGTTGTGCCCAAATTGTGGACATGGATTTTTTTGCAAATCCTTACTTTTTTCGACGGAATGGAAAGGGCTCCAAATATCCTAGTTGCATCAATCAATCCTAAAATCAAGTTTGCAAACCAAATACAAAACTGGCAAGTTTTTATGGATTTGATATTCCAAAAATCCAACTCCAATCCAAATCCACTGAGGGGTTGTTTGTTTCATGGAATTAGAGCGTAAATATGGAGGGGACAATTACTGTAGTAACACCAATGTCATGTTTTTTCTTGTGGTGTTTTTCTTGTTCCTTCAGTGTGAAGTTTATGTTTGTTTCCTTGACATGAAACCATGACTTGAGTGCATTTACATCATCACACATCATCCACTACTACAATATGGTGTTGCCCCTACGGATGATGAAATCCGTAGGGGCAGATTTTTCTTGCCCCTACGGACTAAGTCGTAGGGCCAAATGGTTGTCCCTACGGTGCCCGACATTTTAATTTAAAAATATTAAATCTTAATTTGTTGTTTGGCCCTATGGAGCCGCAAACCAATAACCTACGGTTATGTCCGTAGGGGCATCTAAATGGGAATTTAATAAAAAAAAGGCACAGAAATGCCCTACGCCTCGATCTCGATCTTTCCCTCTCGTTCCCAAAATTTTCTCTCGTTCCCGCGTCTCCAATTTTCTCTTCGTCGCCACCGCGCGCCCTCCTTTCTCAGCCCGCCACCGCCTTCCGTTCTCGGCCCACCACCGCCCTCGTTCTTCCTCGTTGAGTTTCTCGTCGCCGATTGCGTGCGTCGTCAACCGCCAAGCGTCTCCGTCGTCTCCTCCACTGTCTACAGGTAAGTAAATCTCCAATTAAACATAATTGTGATGATGTTAGGGCTAGTGTTCAGGGTTCGGGTTGGGATGAGGGTTAAGGTTAGGCATCGGGTTCAGTTTATGTTAGGGTTAGAGTTAGGGTTAGGGTTAGGGTTGGGGATCGGCTGGGGCTGGGGCTGGGGCTGGGGTTGGGGTTTAGCTGGGGCTGGGTCTGGGGTTAGGGTTAGGTTGGGGCTGGGGTTGGGGTTGGGGTGGGGCTGGGCTGGGCTGGGGATGGGGTTAGGATTAGGTTGGGGTCGGGGTTTGCTGAATTTGGCAAACCTGAGAAGAATTTCCAGCAATTTTAGCCTAGTTTGATTACTATAATTATTGTTGATCGAGAAAATCTTGGGTCCTTCTACATCAAGGAATATCAGTCGCATGGCAGGATTTAGTCCGGTTTTGGCCTAACCGCATTTATGAATTTGTCTTTTAGATGTTTTCCTAAGTGTCACATCGTTCTCACCCAAGTTTGTAAGCCATGTTCATTATTCTTTCAATTCTTTTAACTTGAATATGCCAGTTATTGTTCCGTTTACTATAAAGTTGCAACAAAGAGTCTCTGTTAGCACTTCCATGCACCCTTTACATGTTTTTATCATATCCACTCCTATCTATCCAGAAAGTCAACATATTCTGGTATTTGTTTTCAAAAAGAAAAGATAAGAGAGGAAAAGATATTTGTCCGTCTCATATTTGAGCCATACTTTTGATTTTCTTGCAGATTCTGGGTTGATTTTCTGTGATAATTCATAAACATAGTAATATTTGTAATGTTTCTTCTTGTTAGTCTAGCTTTCCTCTTATGAATGCCAACACTGTTTTTACCCTCCTTTTCTTCGTGGCACATGATATCTTGCACCTCTCCTCTCGAAAACTTATTTTCTCCTTTCCTAATCTATCCGAGGCTTAGCATAATCTAGTTGCGATAAACAATTCCATCTTCTGCTACTATGGTGGCACTGAGAAACTTCCATTTAGAAATGACAACACGTATTTTGTGGAAGTACTGTACAGAAGTAAAACCACAACGGGCATGACAAATTTGTTGACCAGGTTCCGATTACTGTGTGAAAGTTGTTCGGATGAAATTCTAATTCTGGTGGAATTGAAACCGATAACCGGTTCATATGGTGATTTAGGCTGCTTCAGTGATATTTGTGCCTACATTGATGCCTCAAGCAACGAATCAAATGATGTGGATCACAAACTAATTAAATAAATTTTGAATACCAATCTGGACTGGGATTTGAATACCAATCCTAGTTTGCTACATTTTTTTATATATAGTAGATGGTGATACTTCTTTAAGTAAAAACAACCCTATACTTAAGCGAAATCATAAATCGAAACACACATATATAGAATACAACTCACATTCCTTGTTCTCTGTTTCAGCATCAATCTTCTGATATGAACTAATGATGGCTTTCACATAGGCTTTTCCCTTTAGAGACTTCTTAGTGTCCAATGGAAAGCATACATCAGATTTGTGCAGGTCGGGTTCTTCTATGACTTTCAAGAGTCTCAACTGATTCTGTAAATTACACCATAGTTGGGTGATACTTTTACCACTTCTCACTGCAGGTGCGGTCTCGATATTCAAAATGGATATTAGAGAGCGCACCTGCAGTGAGAAGTGGTAAAAGTATCACCCAACTAGGGTGTAATTTACAGAATCAATTGAGACTCTTGAAAGTCATAGAAGAACCCGACCTGCACAAATCTGATGTATGCTTTCCATTGGACACTAAGAAGTCTCTAAAGGGAAAAGCCTATGTGAAAGCCATCATTAGTTCATATCAGAAGATTGATGCTGAAACAGAGAACGAGGAATGTCATTTTTTTCTTCTTCTGCCACATTACTGTCTTCTCCTTCTGCCACATTACTGTCTTCACCTTCTTATTATGTGCGCGTGCAAATTCAATGACTATATTGAGAATATGGATTAATAGTGGGTAGGAAAAGTATTTCTCAAATGGCTTTTGCGTCTTAAAACCATAAACTACTAAGTAATGGCATACATAATTTTTTTAGTATAAAGGTTGTTATTTTAAGTTTTCCCTTATAGAGATATGATCTAACTGCATCTATAAACTATAAGTGTGCAGAAAATTATGATAAGAAACCATAAGAAAGGGTCGTAGCCATGCATAACCTTGAATCTACATACCAAATCATGCAAAAGCATGCACTTATTGTCACCTTGCCTTGGAATATAAAATATCTTGGAAGACTATAAGCGAGCATTTAAATCTTGATAGCTTTTGACTTCAACATATATTTTTCTCAAGTACCATGAAATATGCTTCCTCCGTATAAACCGTTTTCAGGAAGATGGATTAATAATGACAAATTATCCATTGTGGCTCACTAGGTTAGCATTTTCTCTTCTATTGACCATCTTACTAATCTGCTTGGTAAATTTATTCGGAACCGGCTGCGAATTATTAAAAGACATGCATAAGAAAGAAAGCTAAAATACAGATATATAGCATACCGATACATCGAAACTTCATAGTTGCGATGGCAATCTAGAGATATTTATTTCTACACACGTGGTGCGCGTGCGAATGCGTCAGGCATCATGGACAAATATTTCAAAACATGGAAAGTATTATTCATATAAAGTAATTAAAACTTTTAAACATCTTGGGTAGATATTTTCTTAGTTGATGCAATCATATAATGATGACTAAATTTAAGCTATTATACATATGCATATGTATTTTTCTAACCTAATATATCTCACACACACACACAGAGAGAGAGAGAGAGAGAACACCAGTTTGGTAGAGAAATCAGCTAGCAGGACCCTGAAGAAATGGAGTCCATAGCATTGCTCATCATCATCATCCATGATCCCTTTGAAAAAAAAAGAATCAAAGGGATCATGGATGATGATGATGAGCAATACTATGGACTCCATTTCTTCAGGATCCTGCTACCTGATTTCTCTACCTACCTGGTGTTCTCTCTCTCTCTCTCTCTGTGTGTGTGTGTGATATATTATGTTAGAAAAATACATATGCATATGTATAATAGCTTAAATTTAGTCCTCATGATATGATTGCATCAACTAAGAAAATATCTACCCAAGATGTTTAAAAGTTTTAATTACTTTATACGAATAATACTTTCCATGTTCTGAAATATTTGTCCATGATGCCTGACGCATTCGCACGCGCACCACGTGTGTAGAAATAAATATCTCTGGATTGCCATCGCAACTATGAAGTTTCGATGTATCGGTATGCTATATATATGTATTTTAGCTTTCTTTCTTATGCATGTCTTTTAATGATTCGCAGCCGGTTCCGAATAAATTTACCAAGCAGATTAGTAAGATGGTCAATAGAAGAGAAAATGCTAACCTAGTGAGCCACAATGGATAATTTGTTATTATTAATCCATCTTCCTAAAAACGGTTTATACGGCGGAAGTATATTTCATGGTACTTGAGAAAAATATATGTTGAAGTCAAAAGCTATCAAGATTTAAATGCTCGCTTATAGTCTTCCAAGATATTTTATATTCCAAGGCAAGGTGACAATAAGTGCATGCTTTTGCATGATTTGGTATGTAGATTCAAGGTTATGCATGGCTACGACCCTTTCTTATGGTTTCTTATCATAATTTTCTGCACACTTATAGTTTATAGATGCAGTTAGATCATATCTCTATAAGGGAAAACTTAAAATAACAACCTTTATACTAAAAAAATTATGTATGCCATTACTTAGTAGTTTACGGTTTTAAGACGCAAAAGCCATTTGAGAAATACTTTTCCTACCCACTATTAATCCATATTCTCAATATAGTCATTGAATTTGCACGCGCACATAATAAGAAGGAGAAGACAGTAATGTGGCAGAAGGAGAAGACAGTAATGTGGCAGAACAAGAAAAAAATGACATTCCTCGTTCTCTGTTTCAGCATCAATCTTCGGATATGAACTAATGATGGCTTTCACATAGGCTTTTCCCTTTAGAGACTTCTTAGTGTCCAATGGAAAGCATACATCAGATTTGTGCAGGTCGGGTTCTTCTATGACTTTCAAGAGTCTCAGCTGATTCTGTAAATTACACCCTAGTTGGGTGATACTTTTACCACTTCTCACTGCAGGTGCGCTCTCTAATATCCATTTTGAATGTAATATTATAGATATCCATGCCTGTTTATGTCAAAATTACTTATATTGTCAATGTTTGATTGTCTAGTTGTTGGTGATGCGTCCATATCAGGGACAGAGGCCACTCCCGTTCCTCCAGGTATGTTTATATATTATATAAGGCATGTATATTGATTTAGAATGCTATATCGTAAATATACACACATTCCTTTTACTCTTAGTCGTCCAACTCATTATCATGGGCTGCTTGATGAGATTAGATTTGTGCCTGATGATCTACAAGAGCTTGTTCACTCCCTGTCATATGTGTAAGCAGCGTTATATGCGAGTTTACCTTGTTAGTATGTTTGTACTGAAATTAATTAATATTATTCAAATTTTGATACATGCAGATACCAGAGGAGCACATCTTCTATCTCTGTAGGTAAGGCTTTGAATTTGTTGATTTTGGTATTTCTTGTCAATTTTATAGACCAGTATGTGCTAAATATAATGTTCTGACAGTTGCTAGGGGGAAGGCAGCATTCGAGGCTGCTGACCCCAGTCCTGGACGCCGCACAATGACGGCACCACGGAGGTTGGGAGAGAGGCCGAGGACTGGGCTCTAGCAGGGCCCATATGAGGTTGGACTCCACCCCGGTGGTTACTTCCTCCGTCTCCAGTGAGCGACGTATCCAGCAGGAACTGGAGAGCTTGAAGGCCACCGTTCAGGAGTTGAATGAGATGCTGGTATGTATACTACTTAATAGTAAAATATAATGTCATATTATAGATATCAACATATCCAATATCAGTACATAGCCTGAGCTTATTTGGTTTTAGACTTATGTTTTATTAATCATACATGTACATATCTAATTAAAATAAACTACAGTTTTCCAAACTAGATATCCAAATGGGGTTTCGAAATAACTCGATAATGATAAGAATTCGAATGTGGGTGTAGGAGATGGTGGTTGAGCAGGCCCAGACCTCGGGGATCGATTTTACCGGACAGAACGATCCGAGGCTGCTGACCCCAGTTCTGGACGCCGCACACGGAGGGCACCACGGAGGTTGGGAGAGGCCGGGGATTGGGCCCTAGCAGGGCCCATATGAGGTTGGACTCTACCCCGGCGGTTACTTCCTCCGTCTCCAGTGACCGGCATGTCCATCATGAACTGGATAGCTTGAGGGCCAGCGTTCAGGAGTTGAAGGAGATGCTTGTATGTATACTACTTTATAGTAAAATATCATTTCATATTATATAAATATCAACATATCCATAATTAGTACGTAGCTTGAGCTTATTTGGTTTTAGACTTAAGTTTGATTAATCATACATACATATGTAATTGAAATAAACAACGCTTTTCCAAACTAGATATCCAAACAGGGTTTCGAAATAACTTAATAATGATACGAATTCAAATAATAAACAGTTCTTACACGCTTCTTACACACGTTATATCCAGACGCGACAGGGTAGATCGGCCGAGCCTCCACACGCATCTCCTTCGGCTGCGGCTCCGCAAGCCACTACATCGGCTGCGGTTCCGCAGACAGCTCCTGTAGCTCCACCGCCCACTCAGACTCCCACAGCCGCGGCTCCGCAAGCGACTACCTCGACGGCGGCTGCGCAGACCACATCGCCAGCTCCACATGCCGCTCAGACTCCCGCTTGCGACGAATTGCAGAGTTTATTGACCGAGGAGCAGGCGCGCGTTATTCTATCGTTATTCAGAGGTGGAGCTGGACCAAGCTAGGGTAGATTTTTGGTTCTTTTTTTTGAAACATGTATTTATTTATATCATACACATTGCACTACATTTTGAAACGATATTGATATTGGTTTGTATTTATATCATATTCAGTTTTTGTGTTTCTTTTGTATATTATATATATGCATGAGATGTGATTATGAATACTGCAATATATGATTTGATTGATGTATATATTATTGTGCACAGGGCGGGAAAAAATCAAGCAGCCCATTTTTAAAAAAAAATTACAGACAATATGTACCTACGGATTAATCCGTAGACACACATGTTACCCCTACGGATATGTCCGTATGGGCAAAATATCAGCAGTAACTGATATTTCCCCTAGATCTCAGTGCCAGGGGGTTGGGAAAGTCCCTACGGATATATCCGTAGGGGCCACTGACTCTCCGCTACGGCGTTATCCGTAGGGGCAAAATATCAGGAATCCTGAATTTGTGCCCCTACGGAATCGTACCTACGCATATATCCGTAGGGGGTAGTACATGCCCCTACGGGTATATCCGTAGGGCCAAGTAATTTATTAAAATAAACCGTAAATAATATAAAATCTTATACCCTACGGCTTAATCCGTAGGGGCAACAGGACCTACACATATATCCGTAGGGGCAAAAATTTAACCGTAGGGGCAAGTTCAGGCCCTCAACTTGCACCTGCGGCCTTTGCACCTACGGGGTATTTTTTCGCCCCTACGTATATATCCATAGGGGAAGTGGGTTGCCCCTACGGATAAATCCGTAGGGGCAACCCTTCTTTGTAGTAGTGCTAGCAAGCAAAATTTACCCTTTTTAGTACAAAACTTGACGTTTAAACAAATATAGTGGCCATAATACTTATTAAATATCTTAAATAGGTCATAAAAACAATTTCCATAATTTAATCCCAATAAATTTCATTAACCCCAAAATTCTAGTTTACAATATACCCAAATTTTAACAATTTTATAGCAAAAATACACAAACAACAATTTAGCTTGGATTTTCATGAACTAAAAGCATTAAAACACTCAATATAATATTTATAATGACATGAAACCTTAATTTGAATTTTATCTCACAAGAATATAATTATTTTAAAAACCTAGTTTACAATTTATATAATTATCACAATTTAAATCAATAAATATGCAAACTAGCAACTTAATTTGATTTAGCAAAACATTGATATGTCAAATACATCCCACAACCATAATCTCACAACACAAAACCCTAACTAGATTTTTCACAAACCCTAATCTAAAGCTTCTCTTGCAAACCCACATCTTTCAATTAAACCGCAATTAAGCACCAAACTAGCTTCATTAAGGAATTTAAATCAAAAAATGAACAATGGGTCAAAAGTTATACCTCACAAACCATGATCAAACTTGAATTCTAGACCTCCATTTTGAAATCCTTGCACCAAGATCCATGCTAAAGCAGATGAGGGAAAATGGGTAGGAGTCGGATTTTGATTTCGGTGAGGTTTTACTTGATTTTTTTGACAATTTTTTTGATGGAAAAGAGAGGAGAAGAAGGAAGGGGGGGCTGCTGTTGGGCCTGTGGAATATTGTCCAGAAATTGTTAGGGGGGGGGGGTGAGGGAGGAGAGAGAGTGAGATGGAGAAAGTGAGAAGAAAAATCAAAGTCTGCCTTTTACTTCTATCATTCTCTTTTCTTTTCTTTTCTTTTGCAAAACAAGTTGAGACAATAGTGGGGGGGCTGCTGAATTCAGCCAAGGGGAAGGAAAAATGGGAGGGTGTGAGTGTGGGTATGGGTGTGGGGTGATGGAAAATGATAAATACTATACCCCAAACATCCATTTACACTAAATTCACTAAAAAAAGCTTTTTTTCTTCAATAATTTCTAAACCGTTTTAGCAAACGATTTCGTTTCAGAAACAATATTTTACACGTCAGTTTAGTGTGTCAATAATTATAAAATTTATATCAACCTATTCCAATTTGTAATTTTCCCTAATTAATGTATTAGTGACGGCTTAAAATAATATTGAAATAATTTTTTTCAAAAAATTTGAAATTTCACCAGTGGCTCAATAAACACCAAATACTAGCAATTACATAGCTAGAATATGTATATTTAATTTTATAATAAAGATATTTGTATTTTGACTTTTTAGAGAAAACCCCCTTATTTTACCGATTTTCCGAAATTTCACCGAAACGATTTTCAAAACGTTACATAAATGTTCATGATATTTCTATCAAGAACAAAGTTATATCCATCTTTATCAAGTAATGAAACTGATATGATGTTGCAAACCATGGAAGGTACATAATAGCAATTGTTCAAAATCATAGTATTGCCATTTGGCAACAGTAGGTGATATTCACCGACGGCTGCAGTATTAACTTGTGCTCCGTTCCCTACCCTGAGGGACATATCACCAGGTGTAACTATCCTACTTTTTCTCAGTCCCTGCAATAAATTACAGATATGAGATCCTGATCCGATATCTAGTACCCAGGAGGTAGGATTGAACGAAAAGCAGTTCTCAATTACAGGAACACCTGAAGTAGATGCATTAGTGCAGGGTTGCCTAGCATAGCAGCAAGGTTACGGGAGGCATCGTCCATGCCATATTAAAATTTTAGCCATTCTAGCCAACCTTAATATAGAATCGTTAACTAGAATTCCGACGGAATGAAATGCAAACTCCTTTGCAAGTAAAATGAACAAGGAATACAACCTTTATAGACCGGTCCTTCACTTTATTAGCTCCGTGTAGTAGTCCCTTCGATGCGATCATTTAGTTCCAGACTCTAGAGAGGCTCCCATGATGAAATAAACATGCTTGCATCGAAATCTTCGAGACCGAAGATGATCTACGTCGAGAAGACACTAACCCAAGCTATCTCTTCACTAATTGTGAAATTAGTAAAGCAAACACCCTATACTAAATGGCAAGTAGTAGAGAATGATGAAGTAGAAAGTGGGCTCACTTTAGAATTGATTTTCTCACATTTTTTTCTCACATCTCCATTGAAGCTAGAAAGGTTTGAGGAGGAAGAAGAAGAAGAATGAACTCATTAGAGAATGAAGCAACCATGGGTGAGTTAAGTATCATATACTTAGCCATTGTAGAGACTTAACCAAGGCTAGGTTAATTGGTAGGGTTAACAAATATCTTAGGTAAAACAAAACTTGAAGACTTAGTCAAAGATCTACAAGCTTCTACAAGCTTATATGCCATGACAAAATCATTTAGTTTTAGAATTACTTAATCCATTAAAAACCTTAGGATTAAACCAAGCATGGTGTAAGTTATACACACACCCAAGCTGCATATATCATCAAACATGACACAAAATAATATACACTTGCATATATCACATATATACAATGTGCACAAACTAAGTGAGAAAAAAAATCTTAAGTGAGCCAATACTATTTAATGTAAATTAATATACCAAATATATAATTATACATTAGATTATCAAATCAACTCTTGATTTAATAATCTGGCTATATCACATATAACCGACTAATATCATATGTAACAACTTATTGAATCAACACTTGATCCGATAACCCGGCTATATCGCATATAACTGACTAATGTCATAAATCGCCAGAATAGAATACGGTATCTCATATCGTATCAATCTCGGTCCCGCACATATCACATATTTGCTCCTACTCCATTTCGCTTGAGCTAGGAAACTTCTGTGTAGGACTCTAAAGACTCGTCAATACGCCGGCAGTAGGTGATGATCATATCAAACACCCACAAACCACAAGCGGTCTGCCAAATATAATGGCCACCCGGGTATTGAGCGATCAGAAGATCAACAAGCAAGCTTGCTCACACTCCTGCGAATCCAATTAGTAACACTACCGTACAGTCCGGTCTCTTCGTCTGATATATCGCATATCTCGTCTAGGGGTGGTAAACGTCATACCCCAGTAACTCGATAAGTCGTGCCGATGTGAGCCTCATAATGTTAGTTATATGTATGCCCTAGAGGCCATTACTGTACATACGATGTATATTGTAATGGATGCTTGGACATATATAGGGAGGACTTTCATGCTCGACATGATAGTACGCTATCTGGTTGCTCTTTATCTTAACATGTACTCTGATTGTCTCTATGTTACATGTTGATAAAGCCCTTAGGATATGTACTCGACTACTGGGACTATAATGAGATCGTACTAGTGGGGCCACGGTAGTCGACGAGTACATCCTATAACTGTTCCTAGTCGAGGGTGTATCGAGACAGGGCATCGATGCACCAGAGTAGACTAGCGTATACGCATCTTGACCCATATGATGGGCGATGGATGATCCCATATCCATCGGTATTTGATATCAAGGATGGTGTATGGGTGCTCAGTAGAGACTGGGTACACTGGACGGACTCGCCGAGAACTCCCAGATGGTATTATACCTCACGTCAGATGGCAGTTCTCTGGTGTCACTGGTACAGAGTAGTCTGTTGACCCGAGATCGTCATAGAGTCTTATGTGATTCCCACTGTGCTTTGATTTCCATCATACCATGTCCAAGAGGGCGTGCAAAAAGGTGGCTTTTAGGTACAGTCCCGAATCACATGGAGGCAATGAGCGATAGGAGGGGATTCGTCTCTCCCGGTATAGGGAGTTGATGTTGTGCTGTGTTCGATTGGCTATAACCGGAAATCCCTGGCCAGGGTTGCTGAGATTTACTGGTAAGTGTTATCAGTAGTTTCTCGAACTGTTATAGACCTCATATCGACACGACTTATCAAGCTACTGGGGTCTGACGTTTACCACCCCTAGGCGAGATATACGACATATCAGACGACGAGACCGGACTGTACGGAAGTGTTACTGATTGGATTCACAGGAGAATGTACAGGCTTGCTTGTTGATCTTCTGAGCGCTCACTACCTGGGTGGCTCTTACGTTTAGCTGACCGCTTGCAGCTTGTGGATGTTTGATATGATCATCACCTATTGCCGGCGTATTGACGATTCTTTAGAGTCCTACACAGAGGTTTCTTGACTCAGGCAAAACGGAGTAGGAGCACATATGTGATATGTGCTGGACCGAGGATAATGCGGTATGTGATACCGTATTGGATTCTCGCGATATGAGATATCGACCGGGTATATGTGATATAGCCGGGTCATCGTATTAGTCGGTTATATGCGATATAGCCGGATTGTCGGATCAAGTGTTGATTCGATAATTTAATGTATAATAATATATATGATATATTAAATTACATTAACTACTATTAGCTCATTAAAAGATTCATTTTCTCACGGGTATAATACATTGATATATATACGATATATGTTAATTGTATTATTTTCTATTGTTACAAAATATATTGTATATGTGATATATAATATTGTAACAGTTAGGGTTACAAATTTAACAATGGTTTAGGGTTTAAACTTGGTTAGGGTTTGGATTAGGGTTAGCTTTTGCATGAAGCTTCATGAAGCTTTGACTTTGTGTTTTGCTTGATATTTTGTGAAGATATTATGTTAACCCAATCCAAACCATTAACTCTAGTTAATTCTCTATAAGGGTTAACTCCTTCATGCTTAACCCTTGGTTAAGCATGAAACCACTACAATAACTCATTATTCATCACAAAAGGATTATGATTTATTCTTCTTCTTCTTACTTCTACTTTTCATGGAAAAAGCTTACTAGCTTTTTTCCAAGTGATGAAAATGAGTGAGAATGAGAAAATAAAAGAGAGCAAAAATCCTGCTTCATCATCCTCATCTACCCTTGCCATTTAGATGAGGGTGTTCACATTATTTTATGAGTGTTAGCTTGTGTTAATGAAACTTCAAGTTAGATCATCTTTGTTATCGAAGATCGGAAGCAAGCTTGCACCTTTCTCTTCGTGGAGCGTCTCGAGAGTCCGGAACACGATGATCGCAGCGAAGGGACCACAATACGGAGCTTAAGAAGTGAAGGACCGGATCTACAATGGTTGTAATCCCTCTCACTTAGTGTTAAAGTATTTAACATGCTTAGTTTCGCATAAACTCTAGTTTAAAGATCCGGCTTTGGGTTGTTCGGCACGGCTAAAATTTTAATCGGGCATGGTTGATGCCTCGTAGACCCTTGTGAGTGTGCCTAGTAACCCTACAGTGGTATCAGAGCCAAGCTAGAGCTTTAGACGAAGTCTAGACGAAGTTTAAAGTCCTATCGAACCCCGAAACCCTAATTTGAACCCTTCTCTGGATAATTTTCAAAAAGTTGATTTTTTCTGAATTAAAAATTCTCATAAAATATAGAAGGTAAAACTTAGAATTACTCTGAAGTACGGTCCATTAACTCGATTATATGACCGCGGAACCGCGGCCAAACGAAGGGTTTGGCCGAGGTTCCGCGGCCAAAATTATGACTTAGTCTCTGGAACTTCATATATTTATTCTTAGGTCCTTTCTTGTCATTTTTTTCTGGGAATTTTTTAATTCCACTCAAGTGTTGAGTTTTCTAGGGTTGTATTGGGGACTCGTTGATTCGATCGGATAATTTAACTTCGTTTAGTTTGTCCGGATAATTTTTAGAAACTGTTAAAAAGTTCGACCGGACATCAATAACTCACTTTTTCCCGACCCGGAAAAATTTCCAAGTGTTGGATTTTTCCATAGTTTGAGAACGTTCTAAGTCGTGCAAGTAATGCGATGGACCCTCTAGAAGACAACAAACCTTAACTCGATTATGTGACCGTCTTGAACTGCCTCTGAACCTTAGGGTTTGTGGCAGTACGGCGTGCCACATGTGAGGCATTGGCTTGACCCTTCTACGGCTGGACCATCGGTACTGTGGCATGTGATGAATGTTTTTAAACTAATTTCATGTGTTGACAACTATTTGGGAAAACTTGGGTGTTTGATTATTCGATCGGAATGTTTAACATTGTCTATTTATCTGGAATATGATACAATATTTGGAATCCACATATAGTTATGAGATAACTAATTTGAATGTTATAAATCTAGCAGTTCAGTCTCAGATAATCGGTTGCCACGGAATTTTGATGTGATCAAAAGTCCGTCGAAATCACGTAGCGTACGCGGATACTCGCCGGGTAAACTTAACAGACAGCCACGCCCCATAACCCTGACCAAATGACTGTAGGAGAACCCCGTCACCAAAAGCATCCGTTCGGGTGCTCCCGGCAGCGATGTTCCACCTTAGTTCACTTCATCGACGGTATCCGGGGGTGCGGCCGTCTAGTAAAGTTTGCGACGAGCATTCGATCAGGATGTCGGGAATTTTGTTGAATTGCCGACTTGATATTGGAAAGAGTTTTCGATAAAGAGACTAAAATGCGGAGTTTATAATTGTTAGGCATGCGATGTCTAAGAAATTCATTTGGTTAGGCATGCGATGTCTAAAGAGGTTGAGGATTCCAACTGTTGTAGTCTTACACTTTCTTTTCTGTGACCGTAAGCGTAGTATGTGGTGTATTGCCGGCTTCGTTGCTATACATCAACGACAATCGGGATACGCATACTTGCTTACAT
Organism: Agapanthus africanus; assembly: GCA_030015575.1. Classification (NCBI taxonomy): domain Eukaryota; kingdom Viridiplantae; phylum Streptophyta; class Magnoliopsida; order Asparagales; family Amaryllidaceae; genus Agapanthus; species Agapanthus africanus. The sequence goes on from CM057349.1 coordinate 96,665,478, forward strand.
TGATGATATGAGATATTATGTGTTGCTGAGATATGTTATATTGGATCGTCGTGTTCTGAATAGCCGGGGGTTTTATGTGAAATGAGTGTTTTTCTTTTTCATTCATGTAAAATTCATTTGTATGTAATATTCTTTTATTGGGGCACTTCCGGGCTGAGGATGATGTCACCGTTGTATATTATTTACTTTTCCGCATTAGGTAGACCCAAGGCGGAGAGCACAAGTAACCGGGTTCTAGGGTCCAGTGGGAGACCATCTCGAGAAGTCGAGACCGGGTCTCCTAACCCTGGAATTGGCAGTGTTGCTTGCCGCTCTCGTAGGGGTCGAGGGATGTAGGTTTGGCTATTCATCGCGACCGTGGAATCCGTGTTTTATACAGGCTCGTATTAAAACACGGACGTCCTAGAATATCCAATATTTCATATATGTTCTTCTTCTGCAATGTTCTGTGATGAGATCATATTACTGCCTGAGACGAATGTTTATATTATATATATGGGATATATGTTATATTGCAGATTTCATTTCAAATGTGATGCTTGTGAAGCATAATAAAATGGGACTTCATTAATGAGATTAATGAAACTAAAAGAAACCTAAAAATGTTGTAGAAACTTTTTTAAAAACTGGTAGCTCTAGTTCTTGCTTTGCATAGCGGTGTTCCTTGAAGAATATCCAGCACCATATTCGATAAGGAAAGAGCCGAGGTCCCTTCACCGAGAGTGACCTCTTTAGTGAAACTAGCAGATGCTACACACTCGGTTTGTCTTTTGATTGCTTCTATAGTCCTTGCTTTGCATAGTGATATTTGTGAAATATCCTGCACCTTATTCGATGAGGAAAGGACCGAGGATCCCTTCACCGGGAGTGACCCCTTTAGCAAAACTAGAAAAGCCTCAAAAACACTCCATTTAAAATTCACTCGATTCTACAACGATATAATGTTCATTGCGCAAAAGGTTTTCTTAAAAACCTGTCGTAGCCCTCCGTCATTTCAGATAAGTAATAGTTAGTATTCGTGCTGCGTTTGTTGACTCAGTCAAGGCGTAGTGTGCGGTAGCTGATTAGTGCTTATCTGCAAAGCATATGATGCGATTGGATTAGGGTAGTCGTGCGGCCTTGTTGACTCAGTCAAGGGTCATGCGGGTGGGTTTAATTCAATCGGGAAATGACGGGTTGAACTTTACTTGCGGTCTATGGTTTTTTGACTTAGTCAAGGTCATAGATCGCTTGGGGTAAAATATTATTTGGAATTTCAAGTGTTGAAATTTGCAATGAGATTGCATACCTTCTATGAGATAGTTGGATCCCGATACCCACTGCGAGTAAGAGTTACTCCTGAGAGAGTTTTACACATTACAATTAGCCGATCAAGTAGGTATCTAGAAAGGTGTCAATGGGATTACGCCCCTGGGAAAACGAGGTTTACTTTAATTAGGTCCGTGCGAAAGTACGGGGAACCTCCTTCAAAGTACCGGCACTGGCCTGGCTGAAAGATTGGCGAACTTGTAGCGTGTAATTAATCCCGGCTAGTCTTTCCTTTTAGGGTTTGAAGGAAGATTTGACTAAAACAGTGGGAGACATCCTGATTAGATATATTAGATAACCAATCTAATCTTGCAAGAGCATACGCTGAGTGTTTTCTTCTCTCTCTCTCCAGGTAGCGACTATATCACGCCTTAATCAAGATAATAATACGGATAAATTGACCGAACCCGCTTGTTATACTGAGCTGGGGAACGTTGGTCCCGCTCCAACTTATAATTATTACAAGACAGAGCAGGAAATAGGGGATAACCAGAATTCCCGTGCCGCCGAAACGAAGAAAGTGCATGCTGATGCATCTTCTTCGGGTGTGTTGATTACAGAGAACTGTTTCTCAGTATCCTTTACGTCCTGGGTATTTGATACCGGATCAGGATCCCACATATGTAATTTGTTACATGGGCTACAGATAGGTAGAGAACTGAGAACGGGTGATAAGTTTCATGAGATAGAAACGATGCAAGTGTTGCAGCCAAGTCTGTTGGTCACTATCACCCTGTATTACCAAAATACATTGATTCTGAACGAATGTTATTAGATACCGAACCTGATATACAACATCATATCAGTCTCTTTATTAGTAAAGAAAGGATATAATTTTGTATTGTTGGATAATGTTTTGAACATTTCCTATATCAAGAGTTGATCGGTTCAGGCACGTTATCTAAAAGCATTGACGTTCTAAATCAAACTACAGTTCTTAGTATATAGAACACGCACGAGAGGAAGAATTCAGAAATGAACGAATCCTTCTTGAGGTATTGTAGACTAGGTCATATCAATGCGACCCGACTAGCTAAGTTACATTTAGATGCATATTTAAATCTGTTTGAATTTACATCTTGTGAAACTTGCCGGTCATGTCACAAAGATAAGATGACCATAGCTCTGTTTATTGGAAACAGAGAAAGAGTCAGTGAACTCTTGGGATTGATACATGATGATGTATGAAAGTCCCCTGTCTACACATGCTAAGACCGGTTCTTTGTACTTCATTACATTCTCTGATGATCTCTCAAGATTCAGACATATGTTCCTGTTGAAACACAAGTCCGAACATTTTGAGATATTCACAGAATATAAGTTAGAAGTAGAGAACCAAAAACAGGTATAAGTATTATGTCCTTTGATGTGGTCAAGGAGGAGAATACTTGAGCACGGAGATCCTGGACTATTCTAAAGGAGAATGAGATTCTCTCTCGGCATTACTCCTCCGAATACACCACATCACATCGGTGTATCGGGGCGGAGCAATTACACCCTATGTGATATGGTGTGCTCTATGATAAGTACTACTGAGTTTTCTATTTCCTTTTGGGAGTTATGCACTTGAGAAGATGCATACCTATTGAATAGGGTTCAAATCAAATCAGTTGCCTACCACTTCATATGTGATATGGAAAGGGAAGAGCTCATATCTTAAGTTTGTTAAGATTTGGGGTTGTCCGGTCTATGTCTAAAAAGAAAAATCCGGACAAGCTCGAGGTAAAGTCAATTCTGTTGAAGTTTGTTGGATATCCCAAGCATACGCAAGGGAATACCTTCTACCTAACCGAGGAACAAAAGATGTTTTGTTTCTCAATATGCCACCTTTGTGAAAGGGAATTTCTTGTGAAGAAATTAGTGGTCATGAGGTAGAACTGGAAGGAGTTCCAGCTATACAAACTACAGCAGATGATTTGGTAGAACCAAAAGATTCAATAGTTTCCAACGAACCTCAGCCTCTCCGCCGATCTAGTAGGGTTCCACACCCACCTGAGAGATACTTCGGCTTCTCTATGACAGTGGAAACGAGAATTGCATCATGAGATGATGACCCAACTAGTTTCGAGCTGGCCATCAGGAGTGGGACTCTGTAAGAATGGCTGGATGCTTATCGATCTGAGATGGAATCCTTATACACCAACAAAGTATGGACTTTGGTTGCTTTATCTGAAGGGTTAAATCCCCATCAGGAGCAAGTATATCTTGAGAAGATTACTTAGTGTACATGGAAAAGTTGAGACTTTCAAAGCTATGTTTAAGTCCATCCAGATCCTACTTGCCACGGCTACATACCATGACTATGATATCTGGCGGTTGGGTGTCATGACTGCTTTTCTAAATGATGTTTTAGAAAAGAGCGTACATAAGTACACAGCCAGAGGGCTTCATAGACAGTGGGAGCAGCGGAAACCTATGCAAGATGTTTTATGTGATGAAACAGGCATCGCGGAGTTGGAACATCTGTTTTGATATGGTAGTCAAAGAGTTTGACTTCATCAAAATGGTAGATGAACCTTGTATATACAAAAAGGTAGTAGGGAGTATGGTGGTGATCCTCGTAGAGTACGTGGATGACATACTCTTGATAGGGAAGGAGTTTCCTATGCTACGCTCGGTCAATCTCCGCTTATCACAACGATTCTCCATATAGGATCAAAGTGATACCTCCTAAATCCTGGGTTTCGGATCTATGAGATAGATCTAATTGGATGTTAGGATTCTCACTAGTTGTAGTGAGATGGTATCAATCGATCCTGGGGAGAATCACTGGAAAGGTTGCAGGGTGATAAGGACGATTGAATGTCAGTCGCAGGCATTGTCTTTACCCTCAGTGGAGGGACGGTATATTGGAAGAGTTCCAAGCTAGATACCGTGACATACTAGACGATTAAAGGCAAGATACGTCGTTACTAAGGATGCTACCAAAGAGGCAGTCTGGATACATATAAGTTCAAGAGATGAACTCCGTTCCTACCATTGTGTGACAATGGAGTTGTGGCTTTGGCCTAGGGACGCCCGTCCCATCAGAAATCCAGATATAATTCTTAGGCAATATCACCTGATCATGGAGATGGTTGATCTCCAGAGAGATCGAGGTTAAGAGAGTAGACACAGAGGACAACAGCGCGGAACCACTCACAAAGGCCTTTTTCCCAGTAGAGACTTTTATGGGAAGGTTGAGTATGAGATACTTCAACCACAGCTAATTGTTGGGTATGTGATACCACAACAGATGGCCCTAGTGCAAGTGGGAGATTGTTAGTTATATGTATGCCCTAGAGGCCATTACTGTACATACGATGTATATTGTAATGGATGCTTGGACATATATAGGGAGGACTTTCTTGCTCGACATGATAGTACGCTATCTGGTTGCTCTTTATCTTAACATGTACTCTGATTTTCTCTATGTTACATGTTGATAAAGCCCTTAGGATATGTACTCGACTACTGGGACTATGATGAGATCATACTAGTGGGGCCACGGTAGTCGACAAGTACATCCTATAATTGTTCCTAGTCGAGGGTGTATCGAGACAGGGTATCGATGCATCAGAGTAGACTAGTGTATACGCATCTTGACCCATATGATGGGCGATGGATGATCCCATATCCATCGGTGTTTGACATCAAGGATGGTGTACAGGTGCTCAGTAGAGACTGGGTACACTGGACGGACTCGCCGAGAACTCCCAGATGGTATTATACCTCACGTCAGATGGCAGTTCTCTGGTGACACTGGTACAGAGTAGTCTGTTGACCCGAGATCGTCATAGAGTCTTGTGTGATTCCTACTGTTCTTTGATTTCCATCATACCACGTCCAAGAGGGCGTGCAAAAAGGTGGCTTTTGGGTACAGTCCCGAATCACATGGAGGCAATGAGCAATAGGAGGGGAAATCGCTTGCCAGGGTTACTGAGATTTACTGGTATGTGTTATCAGTAGTTTCTCGAACTGTTATAGACCTCATATCGACACGACTTATCAAGCTACTGGGGTCTGACGTTTACCACCCCTAGGAGAGATATGCGACATATCAGATGACGAGACCGGACTGTACGGGAGTGTTACTGATTGGATTCACAGGAGAATGTACAGGCTTACTTGTTGATCTTCTGAGCGCTCAATGCCTGGGTGGCTGTTACGTTTAGCTGACCGCTTGCAGCTTGTGGGTGTTTGATATGATCATCACCTACTGCCGGCGTATTGACGATTCTTTAGAGTCCTACACAGAGGTTTCTTGACTCAGGCAAAACGGAGTAGGATCATATATATGATATGTGCGGGACCGAGGATAATGCGGTATGTGATACCGTATTGGATTCTCGCGATATGAGATATCGGCCGGGTATATGTGATATAGCCGGGTCATCGTATTAGTCGGTTATATGCGATATAGCCGGATTGTCGGATCAAGTGTTGATTCGATAATTTAATGTATAATAATATATATGATACATTAAATTACATTAACGACTATTAGCTCACTAAAAGATTCTTTTTCTCACGGGATAATACATTGATATATATGTGATATATGTTAATTGTATTATTTTCTATTGTTACAAAATATATTGTATATGTGATATATAATATTGTAACATGTTAGGGTTACAAATTTAACAATGGTTTAGGGTTTAAACTTGGTTAGGGTTTGGATTAGGGTTAGCTTTTGCATGAAGCTTCCATGAAGCTTCATGAAGCTTTGACTTTGTGTTTTGCTTGATATTTTGTGAAGATATTATGTTAACCCAATCCAAACCATTAACTCTAGTTAATTCTCTACAAGGGTTAACTCTTTCATGCTTAACCCTTGGTTAGATTTGTAACCACTACAATAATTCATTATTCATCATAAAAGGATTAAGATTTATTCTTCTTCTTCTTCCTTCTACTTTTCATGGAAAAAGCTTACTAGCTTTTTTCCAAGTGATGAAAATGAGTGAGAATGAGAAAATAAAAGAGAGCAAAAATCCTACTTCATCATCCTCATCTACCCTTGCCATTTAGATGAGGGTGTTCACATCATTTTATGAGTGGTAGCTTGTGTTAATGAAACTTCAAGGTAGATCATCTTTTTTATCGATGATCGGAAGCAAGCTTGCACCTTTCTCTTCGTGGAGCGTCTCGAGAGTCCAGAACACGATGATCGCAGCGAAGGGACCACAACACGGAGCATAAGAAGTGAAGGACTGGATCTACAAAGGTTGTAATCCCTCTCACTTAGTGTTAAAGTGTTTAACATGCTTAGTTTTGCATAAACTCTAGTTTAAAGATCCGGCTTTGGGTTGTTCGGCACGGCTAAAATTTTAATCGGGCATGGTTGATGCCTCGTAGACCCTTGTGAGCGTGCCTAGTAACCCTACACATAACGGGTCAAGAAACTACTGATAATACTTACCAGTATATCTCTGAAGCAGCCTTGGCAGGGACTTCTTGTTATAGCCAATCGAGCACAGCGCAACATCATCCCCCAATACTGGGAAAGACAAAACCCTTCCTATCGCTCATTGCCTCCATGTGATTCAGGAATGTACCCAAAAGCCACCGTTTTGCACGTTCTCTTGAACATGGTAAGGTGGAAATCAAAACACAATGGGAATCACACAAGACTCTATGACGATCTCGGGTCTACAGACTAACCTGTACCAGTGTCACCAGAGAACTGCTATCTGACGATAGGTATAATACCATCTAGTAGTTCTCGACGAGTCCGTCCAGTGTACCCAGTCTCCACTGAGCACTCGTATATTATCTCTGATGTCAAACACCAATGGATATGGGATCATCCATCGCCCATCTACATAGGTCGAGAAGCTATATGCTAGTCTACTCTGGTATATTGATGCCCTATCTCGATACACCCACGACTAGGAACATTTGAAGGATGTACTTACCGACTGCTCTGTCCCCACTAGTATGATCTGCATCATAATCCTGGTAGTCAAGTACTCATCCTAAGGGCTTTACCAATATGTAATAGAGAGACAATCAGTATATATGTTAAGATAAAGAGCAACCAGATAGCATACTATCATGTCGAGCAAGAAAGTCCTCCATGTATATGTCTAAGCATCCACTACAATATATATCGCATGTACTGTAATAGCCTCTAGGGTATACATATAACTAACAATCTCCTACTTTCACTATGTCCTTCTATTGTAGTATCCAATACCCAAAAATCAGCAGTGGTTGTAGTATCTCATACTCAACCATCCCATAAAAAGTCTCTTTTAGGAAAAGGCCTTTGTGAGTGGATCCGCCGTGTTGTCCTCTGTGTCTACTCTCCTAACCTCGATGTCCGTGGAAATCAACCATCTCCATGATCAGGTGATACTGCCTAAGAATATGTCTGGATCACTGATGGGATGGGGGTTCCTAGGCATAAACCACAACTCCATTGTCACACAATGGTAGGAACGAAGTTCATCTCATGAACAAATATATATCCAGACTGCCTCTTTGGTAGCATCGTTGGTAGCGATGTATCCATCCTTTATCATCTAGTTTGCCACGGTATCTAGCTTGGAACTCTTCCAACATACCGTCCCTCCACTGAGGGTGAAGACAATGCCTATGACTGACATTCAGTCGAACTTATCACCGTAGAAGCTATCCAGTGATTCTCCCCAGGATCGATTGATATCATCTCACTACACCAAGTGAGAATCCTAACATCCACTTAGATCTATCTCATAGATCCAAAATCCAGGATTTAAGAGGTATCACCTTAATCCTATATGGAGAATCCTTGTGATAAGAGGAGATTGACCGAGTGTAGCATAAGAAACTCCTTTCCTATCAAGAGTATGTCATCCATGTACAATACGAGGATCACCACCATACTCCCTACTACCTTTTTATATATACAAGGTTCATCTACCATTTTGATGAAGTCAAACGCTTTGACTACCACATCAAAACAGATGTTCCAACTCCGCGATGCTTGCTTTAAGCCATAAAGCAACTTGCACACGTTTCCGCTGCTCCCACTGTCTACGAAGCCCTTTGGCTGTGTACTTATAGACGCTCTTTTCTAAATCACTATTTAGAAAAGCATTCATGACACCCAACCCCCAGATATCGTAGTTATTGAATGTAGCAATGGCAAGTAGGATCCGGATGGACTTAAGCATAGGCACTAGAAAAGGTTTCATCATTATCCTTATCTGGTGGATGACGAGAACCTTTTTCAACAAGTCTTACCTTTAAAAGTCTCAACTTATCCATGTACACCAAGTAATCTTCTCAAGATATACTTGCTCCTGATGGGGATTTAACCCTTTAGATAAACCAACCAAAGTCCATACTTTGTTGGTATATATGGATTCCATCGCAGATCTCTTAGCATCTAGCCATTCTTACAGAGTCCCCACTCCTGATGGCCTGCTCGAAACTAGTTGGGTCATCATCTCATGATGCAATCCTTGCTCCCTCTGTCGTAGACAAAACCGAAGTATCTCTCAGGCGGATGAGGAACCCTACTAGATCGGCGGAGAGGCTGAGGTTCGTTAGAAGCTATTGAATCCTCCGGTTCTATCAAATCATCAGCTGCAGTTTGTATAGCTGGAAATCCTTCCAGTTCAAGCTCATGACCACTAATTTCATCACAAGAAATTCCTTTTCTAAAAAGGTGGCATGCCGAGAAATAAAACACCTTTTGTACCTCGGTGTGGTAGAAGATATTTTCTTGCGAATGCTTGGGATATCCAACAAACTTCCACAGAACTGACCTTGCCTCGAGCTTGTCCGGATTTTGCTATTAGACATAGGCCGGACAACCCAAATCTTAACTTACTTAAGAAATGGGCTCTTCCTATACCATATCTCATATGGAGTGGCAAGCACCTGATTTGGTTGAAACCCTATTCAATAGATATGCTGTTAGTGTATATGCCCTAGAGGCCATTACTGTATCATACTAGTTTGTATATTACTTAATGGAAACTTGGGATATTCACAGTTGTATATACAATCTTGCTCAAAATGGTAGTATGCTACTTGGTTTGTCTCTGCTTTAATATGTGCATGTGTTTCTTTTAGCATATTGCTGATATACATATTAGTAGAGTCCTTAGGATCTTTGCTTGATTACCAGCGTTGTGATGGCGCTCACACTCGTGGGAGCTGGGTGATCTATAAGCACATCCTTATACAGGTCCCTAGTCGTTGGACTATCGAGACAGGGCATCGATACTCCGGAGTTGACTAGCGTATGCGCATCTCATCCCAGCGTGGAAGACGGTCTGTCCCACAGCCGTCAGTACGTCGTACTTGAGATAGTATGCGGGTGCTCGTTAGGTTACGAGTACACTGGACAGGACTCGTCGGGAACTGTTGGTTGGTATTATACCTATCGTCAGTTATCAGTTCCCAGGTGACATGAGTACAGCTTAGTCCGCTGACTTGACACTGTCATTTCGCCTCGAGTGTGTTCCCACTGTACTTTGATTACTACCCTACCACGGCTCAAAGGAGTCGTGCAAACAGGTAGTAGTTGGGTGCAGTCCCGAAGCACTTGGAGGCAGTGACGGTTAGACAGGATTCGTCTCTCCCGGTATTGGGGGTTGACATCGCGCTGTGTCTAGGAGAGCCATTACACGAGTAGTCCCTGGCCAGGGCGAGCGAGATATACTGGTAGGTTTCCAGTGTTATCTCAGGGTGTTCTGGGCTACACTCCGACACGACTTGTACCGCTATTAGGGGACTGACGTTTACCGCCCCCTAGGCCCGCCATGCGGTGTATCAGACGAACAGACCGGACTGTACGGAGATTGTCACATATAGGCTCAGTAGGAGTTCAGATGGGGTTCACCTCGTCAGTCTTCTTATCGACATCTACCTAGGGACCGTTACGTACAGCTAGTGCCGCTTGCGGTCTGTGGTTAAACCCACTGCCAGCGTAGTGTCGAGTCTTTAGAGTCCCACACAGAGAGCTATTCGCCTTTAGGCAAAATGAGTAGAGGTCGCATGGTTTTGCGACAGGGTTCGTTCACATCCGCGCACTTGTGCACGTTTGCTGTCCGGACAGCTTATACTAGCGGGCTTTGGTTTAAGCCGGATCCTAGTATATGATTTGGGATTGGTTTTATCTCATTGTGTTCGTGTTCCTCGGATCACGAATACGGGTGCGTATGCACAGTTGCTTGAGACAGAGGGAGAGGACTTTGATTAGGGTTAATGACCATTGTCATTTTATTAACCCTAATACTTATGTGTGTATTATGGTTAATTGATATTAGTTTAAATAATTGTGCATGGTTATGGTTGTTGACTATTTGACCTCCTTGACTTGTTGACCTAGGTTGACACTTTGACCATCATCATTTCATTTGGAAGATGCTCTTTGATCCTTACAATTTGCATTAAAAATGAAATGATAATAGTCATGTCTTGATTAACCATGACAATTATCTAGCTAATTATCTAATTACAATAATTCACACATATATGAGAGAATGCTTCATATTTTCTCTCATTCTATTATTTTCCTTTCTCTCTCTTGTTCTTCCTCTCCCTCAAGCTCTCCCCTCTCATGTGTTGAGAAACACTTGAGCTTGAGAAAAACCTTTTCTTGATAATCTCTACTCTCATCTAGGGTTCTAGAATTAGCACTTCTTGCACCTTAGTTACTTCTAGCTTGGAGTTGAAGCCAAAGGTTGAGGCTTTCGGGTGGATCTTTCTTCGACGTGAGAAGACGACAAAGGTGACCTCTTTCCACTACTCCAAGGAGCAAGGAGAGAAGGACATAAAGCCCTAGGTGTAACCTTTCTAACACTTAGCTAGTTTCTAGTTAGCTTTAGCTAGTTTCTAGTTAGCTTTAGCTAGTTTAGTTTAGAAAAGATCCGACTTTTGTTAGTCCATGTTGCCTAATGCGCTAAAAATTTATTTTTTTATACCGTTTCCGCCTCCCCGTAAGAACCGGGGTTGGCAACGTGGACTTACAGTGGTATCAGAGCCTAACTAAACTTAAACTAGCTTAGTAGTAAAGTGTATGGAAGTTCGATCGGAAAAATCGCAAAAACCTAAACATCAAAACCCTAACTTTCTGTTGAAATTTTTTGTGCTCTAAAAATAAAAAGTTTTACTCCAAAAATCGGCTCAGGGTTTTGTGAAGACACCCACCGAAAACGGTTGCCTGAATCCTTCAAACCGCCGCGGTTCCGCGGCAATGGGTATACATTTGCCGCGGAACCGCCGCCGTTTAAGCTCTTCTCGTGACCGGGTTTGGTGAAGTGTTCATCTGGTAGGGTTTTGGGATTTTTAAGATGGTTTATTTGTGACCAGGTTTTCCAGAAAAGAATTTTGGTTTTGGGGGCCTATAAATCCGTATTTTTAATCGAACTTCACTATACTTTGACTAATCGGTTATATCTGTGATGTTTATATGTATTGAATGTCGGCTAATCGCTATATGTCGATTAGTCGGGGTTATACATATCTGTGATCTGTGTTTGATGATGGCTTGTGTATATGAATGCGTTGGACTGTCGCGGGTGAATAGCCGGGGTGGATGTGAGATGAGTGTTTCTATTTCTTTCATTCATGTAATATGTAAATTGATGTAATATTATTTGTATGGCCGCACAACCGGGTCGGGGTTGTAGCCGTCATTGTATAATTCTTTTTACTGTTTTTGCTCCTAGGATAGACCCATGGAGGGGTGCACAAACTACCGGGTATCTCGAAGTGCCGAGTGGCCTACTCACGGCGTTGAGGGAGGTTGCTCCACTTCGGGTACTTGGCGGGTAGTTTGCCGCACCCGTAGGGGTCTTGGGTGGGGTTTTGGCTATTCACCGTGACCGTGTAATCCGCTTTTCGTTGCAGGCTCGAACGGATTGCGGATTCCTAATATATCCAATGTATTCATCTGTGATCTGTAATGTCTATCATTTGCTATATATCTATATATGATAACTATTTAGGCGTTGCTTATGTTTTACAGCCGCGCTAGCCTAGCCCCCGCTCTGTCGTTAGTTAAGTAACCTAACGGGTGATGACGGGGCCCCGTGGCGAATGCGAATGGCATAAGCGTACGTCATATTTTGGTTGTTTTCTGCAATGGTAGGATTAAATGATGGGACGCATTAAAAAAACTAGTGCAAGAAAATAAACCAAGTAAAAGTCGATTGGAACACTTTGAAAACCGCTCGGTTCTTTTCAAAACTAAACTTTTAAACGCGGAGCTTGAACCACTCCTTTTAAAAGCTATCTCGTTCCATCGATTATATCAAATTCACTACGTTCACGGTTCGCCAAAACCATCCGTAGCCCTCCATCATTTCAGTTAAATATTCGGTAGTATTCAAGCTATGTATTTTGACCTCACGCCAAGGCATAGTGATTGGTAGCTGCCAGATATTTATCTGTTGCATAGATAGAATGCGTTGGTTTGAGACAGTCGTACTGCCATTTTGGCCTACGTCAAGGGTAGGTACGGGTGGGTTCAAATTAACCGGGATAATGATGGGTAGAACTTGACATGTGACTTATGACATTTTGACCTCACGCCAAGGTCATAAGAGCATGGGGCAAAAAATCCACATCGGGAGTTTCATAAGTACTGAAACTTGGTAGCGCTGCATACCATTTGGAGTGTGATAATTCTGGTAGGATTCCTTCGGTTTTATCACACAATTATATTTGGATCCCGATCCTACTGTGAGTATATGCTACTCCTCGGGAAAACTCTCACTTAACGATCAATGCTATAAACCTAGTAGTCTAGAAAGGTGTTAGCGGGGCTATGCCCATAGGGAAAAGAGGTTACTTAATTAAGGAACTTCGCGAAAGCGTTGGAAAACCTCCCTCGACGTACCGACACTGGCCTGGCTGAACGGTTAAGCAAGTATTGTACGGTGAGATTGATCCTGACTAATCCTTTCTTTACGGTTTGAGAAGGGATTCGAGAGATAGTGGGAGCCATCCAGTTTAGACAAACTAAAAACCACTCTAAACTTGCAAGAGCATCATGCTAAAGTGTTTCTTTTCTCTCTCCTAAGTGCAGCGACCATTCAACATGACCGGACTTAAGTTATTACTAGATAAAAACATATTGACAGGGCCAAACTACAAAGATTGGCTCAGGAATGTTAAAATGGCAATCACTTACGACAAGCTGGGGTATCTCCTTACCACCAAAGCTCCCCCTGTCCGAGGTCCCAAAACCAGTGTCGTAGATAGGGAAATCTATAAGACCTGGGAAATAGATTGCGCGAAGGCCAAATGCCTCGTACTTGCCTCGATGGACAACGAACATCAGAGGAGGCACGAGAATATGGACCTAGAGTCCATATTTTTTCATACAAAAGAACTGTATGGAGAGCAGTCTCGTATCGCAAGATACGAAGTGTCGAAGAAGTTGTTCTCGGCAAGGTTGGCCGTCGGATCATCGGTAGCGGAACACGTGCTTAAGATGATTGGCTACATAGAGGAGCTCGCGGACCTTGGGACCACGTTGGAGAATGAACTCTATACTGATTTGATTCTCCAGTCCATTCTTTCTACTTACACCCAGTTTATTCATAACTTCAACATGCAAGGAAAGGAGGTTGAACTTTCCGAACTTCTGAACATGTTGAGGAGTGCTGAGGGCACCCTACAGAAGGGTAGGAAGACATCCACTTTGTTTGTAGGAGGATCTTCCTCTTCTAGATCCAGGGCGAAAGCCAAGGGTAAGAAGAAGAAAGCCCCCGCCAAACCAAGAGGCGGTGTCGGTAAAGTGGATACGAAGGGAAAAGGAAAAGCAACAAAGATAGCGGGAAAGCTGGTGGGGAAGGAAGAATGCTTCTATTGTCACAAAAGTGGTCACTGGAAATAGGATTGCAAGGCTTGGAAGGCCAGAACACAGGATTTGAAGCGAGTTGCAGCTTCAGCTTCAGGTGTGTATGTTATTGAAAACTGTCTATCAATAAACTCTACATCCTGGGTATTGGATACCGGGTCAGGATCTCATATCTGTAATTCTTTGCAGGCGTTGAGAAAGCGTAGAGTTTTGAAGGCAGGTGACATGACCCTCAGAGTTGCAAACGGTACTAGCATGGATGCTGAGGCCGTGGGGGACTATCACCTGGGATTGTCGGATGGACACTTTTTGGTTTTGCGTAGTTGTTATTATGTACCAAATGCAACCTGTAATATCATTTCTGTATCTTTATTATCTAAAGAAGGTTATGAATTTGCATTTGTAAGTAATGTAGTGAACATTCACCTTAATCAAGTTTTGATTGGGTCAGGTACATTGAACAACGGTATATACGTATTAAACCAACCACAGATTTTCAATGTCCAGAATACACACAAAAGAAAGTCTCCAGAAATCAATAAAACTTTCTTATGGCATTGTAGACTGGGTCACATCAATGAGAGAAGGTTGACTAAGTTACATGCAGAACGATATTTGGATCCGTTCGAATATCAATCGTATGCAACTTGTCAATCCTGTCTCAAAGGAAAGATGACAAAGACTCCGTTTACTGGACACGGAGTAAGAGCGAGCGAGCTCTTGGGACTCGTACACAGCGATGTGTGCGGTCCAATGTCTACACATGCGCGAAGCGGTTATTCTTACTTCATTACTTTTACGGATGATTTCTCAAGGTTCGGACATGTCTTCTTGATGAAGCATAAATCCGAAGCCTTTGAAAAGTTCCAGGAATATAAGAATGAAGTAGAAAAACAAACAGGCAAAAGTATCAAGGCACTGAGATCTGATCGAGGTGGTGAATACTTGAGTGCCGAGTTCCTGGGTTACTTAAAAGAGAATGGAACTCTCTCTCAGCTTACTCCTCCATACACTCCGCAACATAACGGTGTATCGGAGAGACGGAACCGAACCCTATTGGATATGGTACGGTCCATGATGAGTAACGCTGAGTTGTCGCGATCGTTCTGGGGATATGCGCTAGAAACAGCTGCATACCTTTTGAACCGAGTTCCCACTAAGACTGTGCCTACCACACCATATGAGTTATGGAGTGGGAAGAAACCCAATCTTCAATACTTGAAGATTTGGGGATGTCCAGCTTATGTCAAAAAGCAGCATGCGGACAAACTCGAGGCACGCTCAGTACTGTGCAAGTTTGTGGGATACCCAAAGAACTCCAAGGGGTATCTTTTCTATTACGCAGAGGAACAAAAAGTCCTTGTTTCTCGTAATGCCCATTTTCTGGAACACCAGTTCATAGAAAAAGAAGTAAGTGAGAGCGCAATAGAACTGGAAGAAATTCCAGAACCACAAGCTATTACTGAAAGCTTAGTAGAACCAGAGGGTTCGAAAGATCAAGACATTCCCACGCCACTCCGCATGAGTAGTAGGCAGTCTCATCCGCCCGAGAGATACTACGGTTTTCTCATCGACGGGGATAGAGAGGATTGCATCATAGACTGTGATGAGCCTACTAGCTTCCAGCAAGCCATTCAGAGCGTCGACTTGGTAAAATGGCTGGATGCAATGCGGACCGAAATGGAGTCCATGTACACCAACAAAGTATGGACGTTGAACATTGCTCCAGACGGGGTAAAACCCGTAGGATGCAAGTGGATCTTCAAAAGGAAGATTGGTGTAGATGGACAGGTTGAGACCTATAAAGCTAGACTGGTTGCAAAGGGTTTTCGTCAAAGACCTGGTTTGGACTATGACGAGACCTTTTCTCCAGTAGCTATGCTGAAATCCATTCGGATCCTTCTTGCCATTGTTGCCTTCTACGATTATGAGATTTGGCAGATGGACGTAAAGACCGCTTTTCTAAATGGAAATTTAGAGGAGTGTGTCTATATGGACCAGCCAGAGGGTTTCATTCAGAGTGGGAGCAGCGGAAAGGTGTGCAAGTTGCTTAAGTCCATCTATGGACTAAAGCAGGCATCGCGGAGTTGGAACATCTGCTTTGATGAGACGGTCAAAGAATTTGGCTTTATCAAAAATCCAGATGAACCATGCATCTATAGTAGATTTGTAGCGAGAACTGTAGTATTCCTCGTTTTATACGTGGATGACATTCTCTTAATAGGAAATGACATTCCTATGCTACAATCTGTCAAGGGGTTCTTGTCACACAGGTTCTCCATGAAAGACATGGGTGATGCCTCGTACATCCTGGGGATCCGGATCCATCGTGATAGATCCAAGAGGATATTAGGACTTTCACAGTCCAGGTACATCGACACCATACTGAAGAGATTCAGTATGGAAGATTCCAAGCGCGGTAATCTACTGGCTTGTCATGGGATCACCCTCTCCAAAGAGATGTCTCCCAAGACTGATTTGGAGAGGGATCGCATGTCTATTATACCCTACGCTTCTGCGGTAGGCTCTATAATGTATGCGATGTTGTGTACCAGACCGGATGTGGCTTATGCACTGAGTGTGGTAAGCAGGTATCAGTCAAACCCTGGGGAGAAACATTGGATAGCAGTAAAGAACATTCTCAAGTACCTGAGAAGGTCTTAGGAGATGTTCTTAGTATATGGCGGAAAAGACCTCCAGATCGAGGCCTTTGCTGACTCCAGCTTCCAGAGTGATAAGGATGATTCCAAGTCCATGTCGGGTTTTGTCTTTACCCTCAATGGAGGGGCGGTGTGTTGGAAGAGTTCCAAACAGGAAACCGTTGCAGACTCGACTATGGAAATGGAATACATCGCTGCATCTGATGCCGCAAAAGAAGCCGTCTGGAAGAGGAAGTTCTTGAAAGAACTTCAGGTGGTTCCATCCATTGTTGATCCAATACCTTTGTATTGCGACAACAACGGGGCTATAGCTTTAGCGAAGGAACCCAGGTCCCATCAGAAATCCAGACACATCTTGAGGCGGTATCACCTGATCAGGGAGATCGTGGATCACCAGGAGATCGAGGTTCGGAAGGTTGCTTCAGAAGATAACACAGCAGATCCATTCACCAAGGCCTTGCCCCAGACTCAGTTCTAGCGGCTGATCGAGATGATAGGTCTTCGATACGCCAGTACATGGCCTTATTGCAAGTGGGAGATTGTTAGTGTATATGCCCTAGAGGCCATTACTGTATCATACTAGTTTGTATATTACTTAATGGAAGCTTGGGATATTCACAGTTGTATATACAATCTTGCTCAAAATGGTAGTATGCTACTTGGTTTGTCTCTGCTTTAATATGTGCATGTGTTTCTTTTAGCATATCGCTGATATACATATTAGTAGAGCCCTTAGGATCTTTGCTTGATTACCAGCGTTGTGATGGCGCTCACACTCGTGGGAGCTGGGTGATCTATAAGCACATCCTTATACAGGTCCCTAGTCGTTGGACTATCGAGACAGGGCATCGATACTCCGGAGTAGACTAGCGTATGGTCTTCTCATCCCAGCGTGGGAGACGGTCTGTCCCACAGCCATCAGTACATCGTACTTGAGATAGTATGCGGGTGCTCGTTAGGTTACGTGTACACTGGACAGGACTCGTCGGGAACTGTTGGTTGGTATTATACTTATCGTCAGTTATCAGTTCCCAGGTGACATGAGTACAGCTTAGTCCGCTGACTTGACACTGTCACTTCGCCTCGAGTGTGTTCCCACTGTACTTTGATTACTACCCTACCACGGCTCAAAGGAGTCGTGCAAACAGGTAGTAAGTGGGTGCAGTCCCGAAGCACTTGGAGGCAGTGACGGTTAGACAGGATTCGGCTCTCCCGGTATTGGGGGTTGACATCGCGCTGTGTCTAGGAGAGCCATTACACGAGTAGTCCCTGGCCAGGGCGAGCGAGATATACTGGTAGGTTTCCAGTGTTATCTCAGGGTGTTCTGGGCTACACTCCGACACGACTTGTACCGCTATTTGGGGACTGACGTTTACCGCCCCCTAGGCCCGCCATGCGGTGTATCAGACGAACAGACCGGACTGTATGGAGATTGTCACATACAGGCTCAGTAGGAGTTCAGATGGGGTTCACCTCGTCAGTCTTCTTATCGACATCTACCTAGGGACCGTTACGTACAGCTAGTGCCGCTTGCGGTCTGTGGTTAAACCCACTGCCAGCGTAGTGTCGAGTCTTTAGAGTCCCACACAGAGAGCTATTCGCCTTTAGGAAAAATGAGTAGAGGTCGTATGGTTTTGCGACAGGGTTCGTTCACATCCGCGCACTTGTGCACGTTTGCTGTCCAGACAGCTTATACTAGCGGGCTTTGGTTTAAGCCGGATCCTAGTATATGATTTGGGATTGGTTTTTATCTTATTGTGTTCGTGTTCCTCGGATCACGAATACGGATGCGTATGCACAGTTGCTTGAGACAGAGGGAGAGGACTTTGATTAGGGTTAATGACCATTGTCATTTTATTAACCCTAATACTTATGTGTGTATTATGGTTAATTGATATTAGTTTAAATAATTGTGCATGGTTATGGTTGTTGACCATTTGACCTCCTTGACTTGTTGATCTAGGTTGACACTTTGACCATCATCATTTCATTTGGAAGATGCTCTTTGATCCTTGCAATTTGCATTAAAAATGAAATGATAATGGTCATGTCTTGATTAACCATGACAATTATCTAGCTAATTATCTAATTACAATAATTCACACATATATGAGAGAATGCTTTATATTTTCTCTCATTCTATTATTTTCCTTTCTCTCTCTTGTTCTTCCTCTCCCTCAAGCTCTCCCCTCTCATGTGTTGAGAAACACTTGAGCTTGAGAAAAACCTCTTCTTGATAATCTCTACTTTCATCTAGGGTTCTAGAATTAGCACTTCTTGCACCCTAGTTACTTCTAGCTTGGAGTTGAAGCCAAAGGTTGAGGCTTTCGGGTGGATCTTTCTTCGACGTGAGAAGACGACAAAGGTGACCTCTTTCCACTACTCCAAGGAGAAAGAAGAGAAGGACATAAAGCCCTAGGTATAACCTTTCTAACACTTAGCTAGTTTCTAGTTAGTTTTAGCTAGTTTAGTCTAGAAAAGATCCGACTTTTGTTAGTCCATGTTGCCTAATGCGCTAAAAATTTGTTTTTTTATACCGTTTCCGCCTCCCCGTAAGAACCGGGGTTGGCAACGTGGACTTACATATGCGGCTTCACAAGTGCATAATCCCAAAAGGAAATAGGTAACCAGTAGTGTTAGTTAGATGTATGCCCTAGAGGCCATTACTGTACATACGATGTATATTGTAGTGGATGCTTGGACATATATATGGAGGACTTTCTTGCTCGATATGATAGTATGCTATCTGGTTGCTCTTTATCTTAACATATACGCTGATTGTCTTTATATTACATGTTGGTAAAGCCCTTAGGATGAGTACTTGATTACCAGGACTATGATGCATATCATACTCGTGGGGACAGAGTAGTCGTTAAGTACATCCTTCAAATGTTCCTAGTCGAGGGTGTATCGAGACAGGGCATCGATATACCAGAGTAGACTAGTGTATAGCTTCTCGACCCATGTAGATGGGCGATGGATGATCCCATATCCATTGGTGTTTGACATCAGAGATAGTATACGGGTGCTCAGTGGAGACTGGGTACACTGGACGGACTCGCTGAGAACTCCCAGATGGTATTATACCTAACGTTAGATGGCAGTTCTCTGGTGACACTGGTACATGTTAGTCTATAGACCCGAGATCGTCATAGAGTCTTGTGTGATTCCCACTGTGCTTTGATTTCTACCTTACCACATTCAAGAGAATGTGCAAAACAGTGGCTTTTGGGTACAGTCCCGAATCATATGGAGGCAATGAGCGATAGGAGGGGTTTCTTCTCTCCCGGTATTGGGAGTTGATGTTGCGCTGTGCTCGATTGGCTATAACAGGAAGTCCCTGGCCAGAGATGATTCAGAGATATACTGGTAAGTGTTATCAGTAGTTTCTCGACCCGTTATGAGCCTCATATCGACACGACTTATCGAGTTACTGGGGTCTGACGTTTACCACCCGTAGATGAGATATGCGACATATCAGACGAAGAGACCGGACTGTACGGTAGTGTTACTGATTGGATTCGCAGGAGTTTGAGCAGGCTGGCTTGTTGATCTTCTGATCGCTCAATACCTGGGTGGCCGTTACGTTTAGCAGACCGCTTGCGGCCTGTGGGTGTTTGATATGATTACCTACTGCCAGCGTATTGACGAGTCTTTAGAGTCCAACACAGAGGTTTCCTGGCTCAAGCGAAACGGAGTAGGAGCACATATGTGATATGTGTGGGACCGAGATTGATACGATATGAGATACCGTATTCTATTTTCGCGATTTGTGACATTGGTTGGGTATATGCGATATAGCCGGGTTATCGGATCAAGTGTTGATTCGATAAGTTGTTACACATGATATTAGTCGGTTATATGTGACATAGCCGGATTATTAAATCAAGTGTTTATTTTATAATTTAATGTATAATTATATATTTGATATATTACATTAAATTAACTAATATTAGCTAACTTAAGATTTCTTTTCTCATTTTGGATACATTGATATATATGTGATATATGTCAAATGTATCATGCTAAGTTAAAAATGCAACTAGGGTTTATGAGGATTGAACCATGCTAGGGTTAAGATTAGAGTTTTATATTTATCATTAAGTTATTCAAAATTGTGGATTTTATCATGGTTGATATTTGTTGAAAGCTTGTAGAAGCTTGTAAGTATCTTTGACTTTGTCCACTCTTTTCTCTAGCTTAGGATATTTATTTAACCCAACCCTTTAACCTATGGCCAAGGTTAACTCTCTACAAGGGTTAAGCATGACATGCTTAACCCTTGGTTGCATTTCTAACCTTAACAATAATTCATTTCATCACTTGACTTCATCTTCTTCTTTCTCTTGAGCTTGCTCTCTAGTTTATGATAAAGTGATGATTTTGAATGAGAAAATTGTTTCTAATGTGAGCAAAATTCCTACTTCATCATCCTCTACTACTTGCCATTTAGTATAGGGTGTTTGCTTCCCTAATTCCATGATTAGTGAAGAGATATATTAGGTTAGTGCATCCTCGACGTAGATCATTTTCGGCCTCGAAGTCTTCAAAGAAGCATGTTCATTTCTTCATGGAAGCCTCTCTAGAGTCCGAGACTTCATGATCGCAACGAAGGGACTACTACACGGATCTAATGAAGTGAAGGACCGGTCTACAAAGGTTGTATTCCTTATTCTCTTTTAGTTACAAAGTGTTTGTTTATTATACCGTCGATTTCTAGTTAACGATTCTAAGGTAGGGTTAGCTAGAACAACAAATTTTTGAATTTGGCATGGACGATACCTCCCAAAACCTTGCTGTCATCCTAGGCAACCCTGCAGTGGTATCAGAGCCATGCTAGAAATTTATACGGATTTTGTTAGAATTACGAAACCGAAATAACTCAGAAACTTGCAATGCGAAACCCTAGTTTCTGTCGTTTTTAAAAGTTCAAATTTTTTTTAATTAAGTACAGAATGATGTATGATATATATCAAGAACAACATAAAAATTTCAGGAAAAACTAAGATTTTTTTTCCGGCTACCATATAGCTCATCTCGGCCAAATCCGAGCCCCACCCCCCCGCGAAATTTTTTTTGTGTTCCAGTGACTTAGTTTTGATGTTTCAGGTGTTGTTTGTTTTTACTAATTTTGCATGTGATGTAATATTACACTATAAGCAATTCAGAGTGTTTCGTATTCGTAGTTTTAACAATGTTTCGGGTTATTCACATATTGTCTAGGCGAAATTAAAAAGTTCGAACGATTATCATAAACCCATTTTTCCAAGTTTAACGTATTCGGAAAAATATGCAAGTGATTCTATGAACCTCCTAGAAGACTGAAACCCTAACTCGAATTTTTGGATCGTGGAACCGCGGTCAAATCTTAGGGTTTGCCGTGGTTCCGTGGCAACATGAGTGAGGCTTGGGTTTGCCCTTCTACGGCTAGTGTATAGGTACTATGGTATATTCTGGGTATTATTGAACTGTGCTCAAGTATTGAGCTGCCGGGAAATTGTGGGACTTTGATGAATCGATCGAAAAATTTAACGTCATCCGGATATCATGTGATGGTATACAATATTTGGAATCCACAAAAGTAGTTATGAGATAACTAATTTGAATGTTATAAATCTAGCAATTTAGTCTCATTTGATCGGCTGCCACGGGATTTTGATGTGATCAAAAGTCCGTCGCAATCACGTAGTGTACGCGGATACTCTCCGGGTATCATTATTAGATATCCACGCCCCATAGCCTCGACCAAGTGACTGTAGGAGAACCCCATCGCCAAAAGTATCCGTTCGGGTGCTTACGGTAGCGGTGTTCCGCCTTAGTGTACTTCGTCGATGGCATCGGGGGTGTAAGTGCACGGCGGCGCCCCGGCCGTCAGTCCGAGGCCAAAATGCGGAAACGATACTTTACTTTAACTTTTGAAACCGGCACCACCGCGCGGAAAAATCTCGGATCGGGCCATTAATCTAATCTTAGCAAACTAGAGAAGGGGTAGAGAGATATACCGAGCGATCCGTGTCCTTCGGTCTTCTCGTCGTCGTCCCGATCTCTCCGCGGAATCTCCGGTCTTCACCTCCTCGTCGGAACGACACCACATCGCCGGGTTCTTTTACGGGCTCTCACCTCTGGACCGAGGCAACTCGGGCACGAAGTTGGCGAGCCGACGTGCCCAGGAAGTGCTGTAGAATAGTGTAGAACTCTATATCTCATGGGGTTTGAGGAAGTTTCCATTTGGTGGAGGAAATGAGATAAACTTTTGGAGATGAAGCTATGGGATTTTTGTGAAGCCAAAAGAACAATTTTTCCTTCCTAAAAAATTGGGACAGCCCCTCCTCTTGCTTGGCCGGCCAATGATCAAGAAGAGAATGAGAGGAGAGTGAGAGGCCAAGTGAAAATGGGTGAACCGAATAATCAAGAAAGAGAAAGGGTCATCATTATCAAAAGAAATGATCACTAGCTTAATCCAACACTCCATCAACAATCATGAAAACCATGTCCCCACAAAAGTCAAATCATGAAAAAGTCAAGAAGTCAAATGATGGTGCAACCATCATGAAGCAACAATATGCAAAGACCACCCTCCACAAAGCCAATTTACACATTTGCAAACAAGCCCGCCTCCACTAATTTTCAGCCAAGGAAAGATACAAAGGAAAATGGCCGAAACGGAATGCAAACTGGCAACTTCAGAAAACTGATCCCGTAATAAATTACAGAAAAACCCCGCGTCTGTATATACATACCCGCATTTATATTCCGACTGAATACAAATGCAATGAGACAAAATCTACACTGTACAATACTAGGATCCGGCTTAAACCAAAGCCCGCTAGTATTATCCGTCCGATCATGATCCGTGCAATACCGCACGTATCTGATCGAACCCTGCCATATCTCCATACGGCCTCTACAGCGTTTCGCCCGAAACTTGAATAAACGTTCTGTGGGGGACTCTAAAGATTCGTCAATACTTTGGTTGTGGATTTAACCACTAGCACGTCAGTGGTATTAGCCTATATGTAACGGGCTAATAGGTATTGACCAAAAGGGACGTCGATGAGCGAACTCATCCTGACACCCTACTGTGCCTGTCAGTGACAATATCCGTACAGTCCGGTCCGTTTGTCTATGAGCATCGCATGGCGGGCCTAGGGGGTTGGTAAAAGTCGGACCCCCAAAAGCGGTACAAGTCGTGTCGGAGTGTAGCCCAGAACACCCTGAGATACTTCTGGAATACATACCGGTAAATCTCCTTCCTTGGCCAAGGACTTCGTGTAATGGCTCTCCTAGACACAGCGTGACCTCATCCCCAATACCGGGAGAGACGAACCCCTACAGATCCTCTCACTGCCTCTATATGGCTTGGGACTGTACCCAACTAAAACCTGTTTGCACGTCTCCTTTGAGCGTGGTAGGGTAGTAATCAAAGTACAGTGGGAACTCACACGAGACAAATAACGATCTCAGGTCGATGAACTAACCTGTACACATGTCACCAGGGCACTGCTATCTGACGCCAGGTATAAGACCAACTAGCATGTTCCCGGCGAGTCCTGTCGAGTGTACTCATAACCCAATGAGCACCTGTATACATCTTAGGTGAACCAACTGACACCAGTGGCTTGTGAGACCGGCCACCGCCCCTCGTTGGGGTCTCGACTGTATACACTAGTCTAATCTGGAGTATCGATGCCCTGTCTCGAAACTCCCACGACTAGGGACCTTTTAAGGATTTGCTTATAGACCCCAGCTCCCACGTATATGATCGCCCTCATACTGCTGGTAGTCAAGCAAGAATCCTAGGGGCTCTATCAACGTGTAATAGCGACCTGTAAGGTCACCTAAAACAGTACACTATGATAAAGATAAACCAGATAGTATACTATCAACTTGAGTAAGATTGACCTGACGGTATAGGTCCTCTATCAATCAATGCAATCATGTGCCTGTGACCCAATAATTGACTCTGAGGGCACTATATCCAACAATCTCCTACTTGCACTCAAGGCTAATTATTGCGATGTCGCGTACTCACAGCCCGTGTGATACCGAACACCCAACTCCTCTACTAGTCAGTCTCACAAAACTCGTTTGCGAAACTATTGCGTTCGAGGAATAGCTTCAGTGAGTGGATCCGCTGTGATGTTTCTTACTATGTCTCTCTTTATCTCAAGTTCACGGAGAAAGCCATCTCCCGAAATGAGCAATACCTATCTTAGAATATGTTTGGTTGTCTGATGGGACCTAGTTTATAAGTGAACTCCAAATCCAAACTTCATAGACGGTATCGTCAACTGAACTTAATCAGTATCCTGCACCATGCCTCCCTCAGTATCCGCCTGGACCACCTGTCCAAAATACTGCCCCTCGTCAGAGGGAAAACTATAACTCTGACAACCTCTCTATCATCCATGTCACCTTGGAAGCCTGGAGTGATAACTGTCTCCTAAAAGAGACTGTTGTTATCATATCCCTAGAACATCCACTTATGTTCTAAAACAGCTTCTGTTCGTTTCTCCAGGATTGGATCAATATCAATTTATTGCATCCACTGCAAAAACAACATCTGGTGTAGTACTTGACATCTCATGATTGACTCAATTGCTTAAGCAAGTGATCTGCCAATCATGCACATCCCTCTCTGTCTTTAGCCTGTAAGACTCCTTTAGAGAGGGTGACTCCATCACCTACAGATATTCTACCGTGCCAGGAGTCGTCCATTCTAAAAACTCTTAGAATGCTGTCTAAATACCCTGATTGGGAAACCACCCAAATTTAGATCTATAGATCTAGTAACCAGAATGTCTTGATATTATATCCAAGTCCCATGTGGAGAAACCACCGTGTGACAACCAAAGTATAACCGACCGTAGTATAGGAATTTCACTTCCTACTTTGTGTATGTCATCTAAATACCAGGACATTACACCCTACTATCTTCTTAACAGATCTATCCCCTATTCTGATGAAGTCAAACCTATGACTGTCACGTCAAAAATAGATGATCTATCTCCGCTATATCTGCTTTAGTATATAAATAGACATAAGCCACTTGTCCACTATGTTTCTGCTGCTCCCACTGACTACGACAACCCTCTGGCAGAGTCATATAGACGTACACTTCTAAAGCTAGTTCAGAACGACGCTATACTCATCCTCCTACCGGGTCTCACAGCCTGGAACAACAGTAATGGTAAGTCTGGGTAAACAAGAACCTCCGTGTCACCGTCCTTGAGGCTACCGGAGTACCTCTCGGGTGCCTGAGGTTACCCACCATATCTATAGAGTGGCCAATGGAATGTCAAATCATATTGAATCTTTAGGTTCTCAACAAATTTTCAGTAATCGTTTGCGGTTCTGGAATCACTTCCAGTTCTGCCATACTCCCACTACTGCTTTCTGAAAAAATCCATTTTACTTAAAACTGTGGCGAGTCTAGAACAATATCACTATTGATCTTCCAGATGGTAGAAAGTCAACCCTTGTCATAGCCTGGGTCAACCCACAAACAGCCATTACAGAAACGTGCCTTGAGTTATCCAGAGTCTGGTTTTAAGCATAAGCCGGACAACTCTCCGTACCTTAACATCGTTAAGATACGAACTGTTCTATATCCAATATAGAAACAGAGGCACTGATTTAATTGAACCAGATTCAAATCATGCAGCTGTCTCCAGTGCATGTCAACTAAATGGAGAGAGACTGATCAGCGTTACTCAACTTAGGAATGCTTCCAATTGTGAGTAACCCGAAAGAGAAGCAAGTTCTCTTAATCATTACTATTAACTGAATACCACAAGTATCTACATCTTCGATCACCTTGAAGAATCCCGATACTTGCAACACCTGGTTCTCTACTTTATTCATATACCTATAACTTTTCAAAATTCGGACCTTGCGTTTCTACGAAACACCTGTCTAAAAACTAGAGAAGTCATAAGTAAACCGAATATAGTACGAGGACCAACCCCTCTGTCCTAATGGACACTGGACAACATACAATACTCTGTATAAGTCCCCTGAGTCCAATAACTCATTCGCTGTGTGTCGTAAGTTGAAAAATGTTCTTATGGTTAAGAAGAATTACACCGCTGTTTAATACTCCTTATCTAACCATCCACTGATATAGGTAAATGTCATGGACATAATTCCAAAAAGGTATATCTCACTCTATAAAAATAGACGTGCAGATATATCAATTTGAAATTGGTGCATAACAGTGGATATTCAAAACCAAATATTTGCCGTCCGGCAAACAACCCAGGTGACTTCCTCAAATATCACCAATTACAACGAATTCCGATATAATGAGGATAATCACCTAATTCCCAATAACTTACTCCCACTCATCATCTGTAAAACCATACAGATGTGAGAATCAAACCTGGTAAATACATACCCTGGAGCAAGTGTCAAATTGGGAAATCAGTTTTCCATTAACAGTACACAGTGAAAATGAAACATTGAAATGTTTCGATGGGATATCCGGGTATTCTCAGTAATGCCTTTTCCATTATCCAGATTCACAACTATAACCGTATATTTCTATGCCATCTCTCCACATCCTTTCATATGTCTTTAGTCATTACCTTCTGCACACCTTTTTAGGCCAAATGGTTTTCTTCCTTCCCTACCGTTCGTCACCAGCCTATGGTTTGGAAGAAGACTATCCAATAAGCATAATGGGAGTACTGTCCTAATCCTAGGAGCACTCGCAATGCGAGAGAAGGTGAAGATAAAAGACAACCGAATAAACCTTATTCCTATTTCTCCTGAACCAGAATCCATCCCCGAACTGGAACAAATTCCTTTCGAGTTCGTATATAACCATACGATGGAGTATCCAATAAACTGTGG
This sequence comes from Agapanthus africanus, assembly GCA_030015575.1. Taxonomy (NCBI): domain Eukaryota; kingdom Viridiplantae; phylum Streptophyta; class Magnoliopsida; order Asparagales; family Amaryllidaceae; genus Agapanthus; species Agapanthus africanus. The sequence continues at coordinate 96,693,090 of CM057349.1, forward strand.
ATCTTCGTAGTGGTACGGAGTGTCCTGGAGAAATACAAAGGTGAAGTGGGAGTGGTAATGAAATACTTGGCTTGGTCTTGAATAGCAGTCGCAATTTACTTTGCCCTCCTTCTAATCCTTTTCTTTGTCTTAACTTAATATCTTCTGTACACCGTTTAGGCTAATTGGTTTTCTTCATTCCCTACCGGTCGGCACCTGCCTATGGTTTGGAAGAAGACTATCCAATTTGCCTAATAGGTGTACTGTCCTAATCCAAGGAGCACTCGCAACCTGAGAGAAGGTAAAAGGAAAAGACAACTGAATAGTCCTATTCGTTTTCTCCAGAACCAGAAACCATCCTCGAATAAATTCCTTCGAGTTCGTATATAACCATACGATGGTTTTATCCAATGGAAGTGGACGTTCGTAGTAATACGGGGTGTCCTGGAGAAAAGGGCAAAAGTAGGATTGGCAATGAGGTTTGCAACTCTGACAATCCAAAAGCCAGTGTTTAAGAAGGTTCGGTTAATTTTGGTCACTGAGTCATAGTCTAAGGTCGGGTCAATGGTCGCTACAAAAGAGAGAGAGAAAAGAAACACTCAGCATGCACTCTAACCTAGATCAGAATGGTTGTCACTTTATCTAATCAGGAAACCTCCCACTGTACCGTCAAATTCTCCTCCAAACCTGAAAGAAGAATTAGTCGGGATCACCCGAAGAGTAAACCAACTCATCAATGGGAATCGGGATCCAACTATCATCGCATGATAACGTGACAGAATCCGCTCATATTATCACACTCCAGAAGGTATGCGCATATCTGGCAAGTTTAAGTTTCTTTAGAAACTCCCGATGTGATTTTTTCCCCATGCTCTTATGACCTTGACGAAGGTCAACAAATTATAAATCACATGTCAAGTTCTACCCGTCATTGTCCTGGTTAATTTGAACCCACCCGTACAAGCCCTTGACGAAGGTCAACAAGGCTATACGACTGTCCCAAACCAACGCATCTATCTATGCAGCAGAAGGGTAACAAGCAGCTACCACACACTATGCCTTGACGAAGGTCAACAAACATAGCATGAATACTACGTGCTACCCGTCTGAAATGACGGAGGGCTACGAATGGTTTCTGGCGAAAAACCTTTAACGTAATGAACTTGATATCGTTGAAGGAACTGGATAGCTTTATAAAAATATAGTGGCGAAAACTTTTGCTAAAGAGGTCACTCCCGGTGAAGGGATCTCGGCTCTTTCCCCGTAGAATGAGGTGCAGTATATTCCAACTGAATACCACGATGCAAAGCAAAAGTAATCGAATATAGTGAAGTTATTGCCCTGACGCAAACTTCTGTCCAAGGGGTCACTCCCGGTGAAGGGGTTTCGGCCCTTGCCTCGTCGACTGAGGCGCTGGATATTCATAACCGAATACCACTGTGCAAAACAAAAGAGAACGCCCTTGCAATAATAGCTTTTTGAAAAATTGTTCCAACAATATCAGAATAGGTTTGTTTAGCTTGCATTGATCCGAATCAACGCAGTCCCATCAATTGATCACGCCAATAAAGAACGAAAATAATGATGTACGTATATGCCATCCGCATTCGCTACTGGGTCCCGTCATTACCCGTTAGGTTACTTAACTAACGACAGAGCGGGGACTGGACTAGCGCGGATGCAAAACATATACAACATCTACTAGTATATATATCAATATATAATATTCGCTGAAGGCGTGATAAAATGCAACATCACAGAAATGTAATAAGCAACACAGAACAATACAGATATCTGGGATCCCCGGGGTTCATAGAGCCGCTACTGAAACCCGACGTTCCCCTGGTCGTGTGGATAGCCTGTGCAATGAAATCCTAGACCCCTACGGGCTCGGCAAGTTACCCGCCAAAACCTGAAGCGAGGCAGCCCCCTTCAGCAACGTGAATGGACCACCCAGCACTTCACGGAATCCGGTAACTTGGGCACCCCTCCTGGGTCAACCTGTACCCCCTACGGGTGCGGCGAATAGCCCGCCAATTCTAGAGTGAAGCCCCTTCCGTCTCAACGCCATGAGATGCGGGCCCGTTGCCCTCTAGAACCCGGCTATCCGTGCACCCCACCTTGGGGTAATCCTAGTACAGAAAGTAAAATATACATACAACGGGTACATCGACCTCAGCCCGGTCGTGGCCCAAAAGAATAATATACAAACAGGCAGTGATGGCAGTCCACATGTCGGACGCTCGCCCCGCAATATCAAATGTACATATAAAACAAAACTGTACTACCATTGCATCCAGGATATCCCCTATGACCAATCCGCAACATCACAGCACAACACAGAACACCAACGTGAATGTCACGTTCGCAAATTCGTCTAAAAGGGCAATAGCAGTTAGACAGGATTTACCGATCAAATGACATTCACGGTCGCAGATATAATGTAAATACTGTGAACTAACATGTTTAAAATTTTTGATCGATCAAATTTACCGAAGTGAGCTCCAAGCACTACTTTAGCACTCAAAGAAAATCTGGGCCCAAAAATAATATACAAAAAACCCCATTTTCAAGTCAGAAGGCCTCTGTAAAAAATTGGTGCATTGAACATCCAAAGTGGCGGCGGAACCGCGGCCCAAACATGGGTTTGGCCGTGGTTCCGCGGTGGAATAGTAAGAACATGCAACCAAATTTTCACAGAGTGCTTATAATTCCTTGCACGTGTTTTTGCAATGTACTGAAAAAAATTTCGAGCCAAAAATATTTCGACAGAAACTGATGCTTTTGAAAATGCGGTTTTTGAAAATCCGATCGATTGAACTTGTAAACACGTTAGAGCAAGCTAGACTAGGTTAATGGAATGGCTCTAATACCAGTGTAAGTGCACGGCGGCGTCCCGGCCGTCAATCCGAGGCCAAAATACGGAAACGATACTTTACTTTAACTTTTGAAACCGGCACCACCACGGACAAAAATCCCGGATCGGGCCATTAATCTAATCCTAGCAAACTAGAGAAGGGGTAGAGAGATATACCGAGCGATCCGTGTCCTTCGGTCTTCTCGTCGTCGTTCCGATCTCTCCGCGGAATCTCCGTTCTTCACCTCCTCATCGGAATGACACCACATCGCCGGGTTCTTTTACGGGCTCCCACCTCTGGACCGAGGCAACTTGGGCATGAAGTGGGCGAGCCGACGTGCCCACGAAGTGCTGTAGAATAGTGTGGAACTCTATGTCTCATGGGGTTTGAGGAAGTTGCCATTTGGTGGAGGAAATGAGATAAACTTTTGGAGATGAAGCTATGGGATTTTTGTGAAGCCAAAAGAACAATTTTTCCTTCCCAAAAAATTGGGACAGCCCCACCTCTTGCTTGGCCAGCCAATGATCAAGGAGAGAATGAGAGGAGAGTGAGAGGCCAAGTGAAAATGGGTGAGCCCAATAATCAAGAGAGAAAGGGTTATCATTATCAAAAGAAATGATCACTAGCTTAATCCAACACTCCATCAACAATCATGAAAACCATGTCCCCACAAAAGTCAAGCCATGATGAAGTCAAGAAGTCAAATGATGGTGCAACCATCATGAAGCAACAATATGCAAAGACCACCCTCCACAATGCCAATTTGCACATTTGCAAATAAGCCCTCCTCCACCAATTTTCAGCCAAGGAAAGATACAAACGAAAATAGCCGAAACGGAATACAAACTGGAAACTTCAGAAAACTGATCCCGTAATAAATTACAGGAAAACCCCACGTCTGTATATACATACCCGCATTTGTATTCCGACAGAATACAAATGCAATGAGACAAAATCTACACTTTACAATACTAGGATCCGGCTTAAACCAAAGCCCGCAAGTATTATCCGTCCGATCATGATCCGTGCAATACCGCACGTATCTGATCGAACCCTGCCATATCTCCATACGGCCTCTACAGCGTTTCGCCCGAAACTTGAGAAAACGGTCTGTGGGGGACTCTAAAGACTCGTCAATAGTTTGGTTGTGGATTTAACCACTAGCACGTCAGAGGTATTAGCTTATACGTAACGGGCTACCAGGTATTGACCAAAAGGGACGTCGATGAGCGAACTCATCCTGACACCCTACTGTGCCTGTCAGTGACAATATCCGTACAGTCCGGTCCGTTCGTCTATGAGCATCGCATGGCGGGCCTACGGGGTTGGTAAAAGTCAGACCCCCAAAAACGGTACAAGTCATGTCGGAGTGTAACCCAGAACACCCTGAGATACTTCTGGAATACATACCAGTAAATCTCCTGCCTTGGCTAAGGACTTCGTGTAATGGCTCTCCTAGACACAGCGCGACCTCACCCCCAATACTGGGAGAGACGAACCCCTGCAGATCCGCTCACTGCCTCCATATGGCTCGGGACTGTACCCAACTAAAACCTGTTTGCACGTCTCCTTTGAGCGTGGTAGGGTAGTAATCAAAGTACAGTGGGAACTCACACGAGACAAATGACGATCTCAGGTCGATGAACTAACCTGTACACATGTCCCCAGGGAACTGCTATCTGACGTCAGGTATAAGACCAACTAGCATGTTCCCGGGGAGTCCTGTCCGGTATACTCATAACCCAATGAGCACCTGTATACATCTTAGGTGAACCAACTGACACCAGTGGCTTGTGAGACCGGCTACCGCCCCTCGTCGGGGTCTCGACTGTATACACTAGTCTACTGTGGAGTATCGATGCCCTGTCTCGAAACTCCCACGACCAGGGACCTTTTAAGGATTTGCTTATAGACCCTAGCTCCCACGTATATGATCACCCTCATACTGCTGGTAGTCAAGCAAGAATCCTAAGGGCTCTATCAACGTGTAATAGAGACCTGTAAGGTCACCTAAAACTGTACACTATGATAAAGATAAACCAGATAGCATACTATCATCTTGAGTAAGATTGTCCTAACGGTATAGGTCATCTCTCAATCATTGCAATCACGTGCCTGTGATCCAATAATTGACTCTGAGGGCACTATATCCAACAGGGGGTGCGGCCGTCTACTAAAGTTTCCGACGAGCATTCGATCAAGATGTTGGGAATCTTGTTGAATTGCCCGACTTGTGATTGGAAAGTGTTTTCAATATCGAGACTAAAATATGGGGTTTATAATTGTTAGGAAAGCGATGTCTAAGGAATTCATTTGGTTAGGCATGTGATGTCTAAGGTGGTTGCGGATTCCAACTGTTGTAACTTTTCACTTTCTTTTCTGCGACCGTAAGTGTAATATGTGGTGTATCACCGGTTTCTTTGCTATATGTCAACGACAATTGGGATACACATATTTACTTACGTTGATGACATATGATGTTATGTGTTGTTGTGATATGTTATATTGGATCGTCGTATTTTGAATAACCGGGGGTTTTATGTAAGATAAGAGTTTTTCATTTTCATTCATGTAAATTCATTGTATGTAATATTCTTTTATTGGGGCACTTTCGGGTTGAGGATGATGTCACCATTGTATATTATTTACTTTTCCGCATTAGGATAGACCCAAGGCGGGGAGCACAAGTAACCATGTTCTAGAGTCCAGTGGGAGACCATCTCGAGGCGTCGAGACCGGGTCTCCTAACTCTAGAATTGGTAGGGTTGCTTGCCGCTCTCATAGGGGTCTAGGGGTGTGGGATTGGCTATTCATCACGATCGTGGAATCCGTGTTTTATACAGGCTTAATTTAAAACACGGAAATCCTAGTATATCCAGTATTTCATATGTTATCTTCTGCTGCTCTGTGATGTGATCACTGTGATGTGTTCAGACGAATGCCTATATTATATATATGAGATATAATTAATATTGATGCTTTCGTTTCATATGTGATTCTTGGGAAGCATAATAAATGAGACTTCATTAATGAGATTAATGAAATAAAAGAAACCTAAAGATGTTGTAGAAACTTATCTCGAAAACTGGTAGCTCTAGTTCTTGCTTTGCATAGCGGTATTCCTTGTAGAATATCCAGCACCTTATTTGATAAGGAAAGAGTCGAGATCCTTTCACCGGGAGTGAGCTCTTTAGCAAAACTAGCAGATGCTACACACTCGGTTTGTCTTTTGATTGCTTCTATAGTTTTTGCTTTGCATAGTGGTATTTATGAAATATCCTGCACCTTATTCAATAAGGAAAGAGCCGAGATCCCTTCACCGGGAGTGACCTCTTTAGCAAAATTAGTAAAAGCCTAAAAACCACTCCTTTTCAAAAATCACTCGATTCTACAACGATATCAAGTTCATTACGCAAAAGGTTTTCTTAAAAATCTGTCGTAGCCCTCCGTCATTTCAGATAAGTACTTCATAGTATTCGTGCTACGTTTGTTGGCCTTCGTCAAGGCGTAGTGTGCGGTCGCTATTTATGCTTATCTGCTTAAGCATATGATGCGATTGGATTATGTAACACCTTAGGTCGTGTTTAGGGGTTAATTATATTTTAATAGATAGTTTTTGGTAAAAAGTTTACCAAATTAAGTTTCAGATATTTTATTCTAATTAATGAATATTTTATTAGGATTTTTCTAGACACACACACACTTGTGCATGTTAACTAGGGTTTAGATTTGGGGTTAAAACCATGATTAGCAACCATAGTAGGTTAACCTATTTGTATTAAGTGTTTTGGGATTTAATTGGGTTTTATTTATTTGTGTGTTTTGTTATTTGAATTTCTTTTCTTTTTCTTTAGTTGACTTGGTGCATGAGAGAGGGAGTATGGGCATGTCTTGAGCCATGCACATTTAATGAAGAGAGAGAGAAAGAGAGGGGGTTGTTGACTTGGAGCCTCATTTTCTCACTCTCACTTCTCATTCTCACAACTCCCTCTCACACACACACACTCAGCTGGGAGAGAGAGAGAGGCATCAGCTGCAGCAGCATCATCAGCAGCCACAGCACCAGTATTAGCTGCAGAAGCATCAGCATCAGCAGCACCTACAGCATCAGCAGCAGCTACAGCATCAGCAGCAGCACAGCAGGCAGCAGCAGCCACAGCAGCTCACCTCTTCTCCTCCTCCTCCCTCTTCCTGCTTCAAAGGGTCTAGTAAGGTATAATCTTTGAGCCTAACCCTCTAGATTGCTTAACTTACGTAGGATTTTCTTCGGTTTGTGTAAAAAGGTGAGATTTTGTGCTTGAAATGGTGATTGTGTGGACTTATGGTTTAGTGCTGTTAGTATTGGTTAACCTAGCCTAATTAGGTGTTGTTAAGACCATGTAAGCCTAGTTAGACCCCAGATTACACCAAAATACCATAGGGTTTCTAATTGTGCAAATTTAGTGTTTTTAAGTGAACTTTTTGGATCTCTGTGATCTGCTTTAGTCCCGAATAGTTCAGGTTGAAATTGAGTTAACTGGAGCTTGTATGCAAGGTATAGACCACACCACCAGAGCCCGAGACCCCCACCCCATAGCGAGGCTGCCGGTTTATTCGTTCTGGCCGCAATTTGCGGCCAGATAGGGGAATTTTTGGGTGATGTTTGCTTGGGTAGGAGTCTGTTGTTATTTATAGGCCAGTGGTATGTATAGTTTTGTAATTTGTTAGCCTGGGTAGAATCTGGGACGTTTTATCATATTTCTAGTACGTTTGGTTCACGCGATACGCGCGATACGCGAGAGGGTTCCATGATTCAGCGTGTCGCGGCGTGTCGAGGTTAGTTTTAGACGCGTGCACACGTTTAGCCTATCGTACATATGCGCGTTTAGTTCGCGACGCGAGCGTATCGTTTGACTTCGATATCGCGTTTTGCGAGATAGTTGCTTATGTATGGATTCTTGTGTAATTCCAGGTTCGCAGGCGGGTACGTCGGACAAAGCTAAGAAAGGGAAGCAGGTGGTCGGCTACGTGTAGCGCACGACTAGGTGAGTAGATTTAACATCTACGGGGAAATCGCCCGTATGGCATTAAAGCGTCAGGGCGTGTTAGGATATTTAGTATAGATGTTCATATGGACTGTAGTAGCTTACCCTTTTGTTGCATATAGAAATGATAGCATAGGACACTGCACTGTCACTAACGGTTCAAGTCGCACGAGCACGATTGATATGCTACACTTACACCGTTAGTGATTGCCATGACTCTTACATTATAGGATTTCTATAAATCATATATCATACTGATTCTACCTTATTGATGTTGTCATGATTCCCCGCATAACAGCATATGTTATATCTATATTTAGGCACATATGCATCACATACCCATACTGGTACTACATACACATATATTGATATCTTCATACCTACGCACATGCACACTGTATATTCATACCAGTGCACACATATATTGATATCTTCATACCTGCGCACGTGCACACTCTATATTCATACCAGTGCACACATATATCGATATCTTCATACCTGCGCACATGCACACTGTATATTCATACCAGTGCACACATATATTGATATCTTCATACCTGCGCACATGCACACTGTATATTCATACCAGTGCACACATATATTGATATCTTCATACCTGCGCACATGCACACTGTATATTCATACCAGTGCACACATATATTGATATCTTCATACCTGCTTAGCTTACACATTGAGATATGTTGTTTCCATGTTAATTCTGGATTTGGGGAACCGTGGATATTTCAAAGAGAATAGTTAATCATTTAAAAACCGGGTTTCCCTTGATATGATATTTCGGTGCGTCCACCATGTGTTTTCTCGGTACTAGAGTGATATATATGAACCCGAATCGAGGAGTTGGATGAGGCCGATTACGGGTACATGGTGGACCCGGTATGCTACCCCGGGGCGAGAACGGTTTCGCTGTGTAGTAGACGGTGAGCCTGGCAGAGGGACTATTACCTACCGGTGATTGGTTGGACCTGGCGGTTATCCGGAGGATACCGACCAGAGTCGATGGATGGATATGGGATGACTTGTACTGCTGGGGCCGAGGGCCGATACCGCAAACAGAGCCCGTGGGCCGATCCGAACTGACGGATGCCCTATACAGGAGGATTTGCGTGTCGGTGCTTGGCACGAGTATTTCTTGATATTTTGGGTGCCGATGTTGGGCACTCACGGTTATATGAGATTTACAGGATTGGAGGACCGAGGAGGATGACGACGCCTGATTAGTATTGGGATTTGGGTGTATTGATGAGTACCGATTATACTTTCCACGATGACATTCCGTGTAGATGTTATATTTCCCATTCTCAGTATGTAGTAATTGATATCTCATCATGTATACCTGATATAGTACACATGCTTGCATGATCATTGCACACCCTGTTCATTCTATATAGGGTTGTTAGATTGCGTTGCTATACCTGATCATTTCACACCCTATTCATTCTATATAGGGTTGTTAGATTGCATTGCTATACCTGATCATTGCATACCCTGTTCATTCTATATAGGGTTGTTAGATTGCATTGCCATACCTGATCATTGCACACCCTGTTCATTCTATATAGGGTTGTTAGATTGCATTGCTATACCTGATCATTGCACACCCTGTTCATTCTATATAGGGTTGTTAGATTGCATTGCTATACCTGATCATTGCACACCCTGTTCATTCTATATAGGGTTGTCAGATTGCATTGCTATACCTGATCATTGCATACCCTGTTCATTCTATATAGGGGGTTTTAGACTGCATTGCTATACCTGATCATCACATTTCTTGCTCATCACATGGAGATGCTATTAGATCGCACTTGTTGCATGATTTAAACATCCAGTTCATCATATAGATGTTATCTGTTGATATAGGTTAGAGTATCGTAGCACGTGCATACTCACGATTACCTTTATATGTTATCTTCTATTCACGAGTTGGCAACTCACCCCCGTTGTGCCACAGTGTTGCAGGTTGCCCTTCGGAGTAGTCGCGGCAGGCTGCGTTCTTGCATCTTTTGACACAGATACCCCTACAGTTGGTGTACTAGCTTTTTGCTGATATGTGGGTTTTGTACGGTACCTGGTTATCTTTCAGTTATGTACATTGTTGTATCTAGTACTCTCCATCTACCACTTATGTATTGACTTAGAGACCAGTTGTGAGGACGATGTATATTATTTTGTATTCTGGTGTCGAGCTCGTTGTGAGCCGACTCTACTTATGCAGTTTATTCTATCTGTGATGTTTCCCACCTGTTGCTCATTTTCTTTGCTACGGCGTCGTATATTGTTATCTTGGTGATTGTCATCTTGGTGATTGTCTACTTAGGGTTTCTTGGCATCTTAGTAATTGGTTCTATCAAAAGCTTAAAACACTCTATACTTTTACTGGTTTGATTTCTGGGTTTTCGGCTTACTTAGTCGCGTCACGCCTGTAGACGTTACGTGGTTAAGTGCCGGTCACGGGCCAAACTTTGGGTCGTGACAAAGTTGGTATCAAAGCGTAGGTTTTACCTTCGGAGTGTAGGATGACCCTGGTATGATGGAGTAGGTAGCTGCAGCAGAGTGGCGTAGCGTGCGTATGTTCCGCGGCATACTCACGACACGGTACTCCGCCTAAACAACCTTAGGACTTATTGATTGAATTTTCTTCATGATCGTATACATCCTTGTAATTCGATTTTCGTATCCTCATCGAATCCTACCTTCTTTTCAGCCATTATGCCGCCAAGGACTACGAGGGTGCAAAGAGCGGTCGTGAGAGCCGAGGTTCGAGTTGATTCGTCTGAGACGAGGACTGATCCGAGTAGTACCCCTGTTGTACCAGGACAGATTGTTTCCCCTACGACAGATCAGATCGCTAGACTAGTGGCAGAGATGCAGGGTTTGCGCCAGACGATGAGCTCATTGGTGGAGGTTGTTCAAGCACAGCGACAGATGGTTGTCGCCCCTGTTACCCAGTTGTTCCTTGCGATCATTATGCACTATTCCGTCCCCTACATAGCACAGGTGGAGGCAGCCCCAGTTTACGAGACACGTCTTCCAGAGACCGTGAGAGTTCCGGAACAGTTGTGGAATCGTACTGGTGTACCATCCCAGAGCAGAGGCTTGGGACGAGGACTGTCGTTTGGCTCTCATCCCCAAGCAGGATAGCAGTCAGCGCGTAGGTGTTTACGATGCGGAAGCCTTCAACACCTCATCAGGCAGTGTCCCTTCACACCACGTCAGGGTCGTATTCTGAGACGTCGTGGACGCGGAGTGTTCGCACAGAGGGGTCAGGCTAGTAGAGGAGGAGTTCGATCAGTCGCAGATGGAGGGCAGGCCCAAGTTTTCGCTTCGACTCATCAGGATGCTCAGGCGTCCAATGCTGTGGTTTCAGGTACTCTTTCAGTTTGTCCTTTTGTTGCACACGTTTTGTTTGATCCGGGTTCTTGCACTCGTATGTTTCCACACTTCGTGCCGAGTTTAGGACAAGAGTCGTGCTAGATAGATCAGTCATTTGTTGTGTTAACTTCTGTCAGCAATCATTTTATTGCGCGACACGTAATTCGGTCGTGTGCCCATCGGATAGGAGATATAGATTCGTCTATCATTTTGAACCTCCTAAAGATGTTGGATTTGGCAATCACCTGGGCACGGACTGGTTAGCTACGTGTTAGGCGTTGTGGGCTACCGTGAGGAAACAGTTAGGTTTTGTTTTCCCGGGCAAGTCAGTTCTTGTTGTGCAGGTGGATAGTGGTGCCGCCTCTTACAGCTTGAATTCAGCCTTATTTGCTAGTCGGCTCAGAGGAGATGTCGTGGATTCTTGGCGTTTTTCGTGATGCTGTAGCCACAGTTGGGTTGTTGGACCGGTTTTCTTTCGTGCGAGAATGTTTCCGACGTCGTTCCAGATGAGCCGGCGAAGCTTAAGGAGCTAAGGATCTGCTGCAGAGTTGTTGTTGAGGGAGTTGTGCGTCTGAGTGTTTCGCATTTAGGAAGCTCCCATTTCTGTTCGTCAAGGAGAAAAACGACAGATTGAGGTTGTGTATTGATGGATCATCAATTCAACCGGCTTATGGTGCGGATAGGTATCCTGTACCTTGCATTGACGATTTCTTCGATCAGCGTCAGAGTGCGAGACTTTGTCTAAGTTCGTTTGCGATCGGGTCATCATTGTTACGGGTCCGGAGTGATGACATTCCGAAGACTGCCTTGTGCGTGCTACGGGCTTTGTGTGTTTTGGATGTGTCACTGGACTCACCAATGCTCTAGCAGCATTCGTAGGTGTGATGAACTGGTTTTCTTCGGGCCGTTCCTCGACCAGTTATTGTTGTGTTATTTACGACATCCTGGTCTTTTTAGTGTGCCTTGAGGGTTAGGGTAGCACTTGAGGATCTGTTATACGGATACTGGGAGAGCCCCAGCGGTTTACTAGATTCTCGGAGTGTCCCTTAAAGCTTGTTGTGTTGACTCCTAGGTTTTGTAGTTACGGAGACGACTTTGTATGGTTCCGAGGAAGATCGTGGCCGTACAGCTTGGACCCAGACTTGTAAGAAGAACAGAGGTCCGCAGATTTTTGGCTTAGCAGGTGTTACCGCCGTCTCTTGCAGGATTGCTAGTGTAATGCTGCCCCGTTGACTAAATTGACTGGAATGGAGGTTCCTTTCTTTGGACTGAGGCTTGTGTACGGGATTTCCACGGTTGAAGACTCGGTTAACAACTGCATCAGCTCTTTCTTTGCTTTTGGTTCGGGCGACTTTGTGGTTTAACTGTGATGTTTCGTGGGTAGGACTCGAATGTGTACTGAGGTGACACAATTGAGTTATCGCTTTTGCTTCTTTACATTTGGAGGAAGTACGAGAAGGATATCCCACTCATGATCTGGAGATGGCCGTGATGGTTTTGCGCTGGAAATTTAAAGACACCACTCGTTTGAGAGTCGTGTCAGATTTTCACGGACCACCAGAGTTAAAAGTACATCTTCCTGCGGCGATATTTGATTGTTGTGATGGTCCTCCGCAGATTCACAGTTCTTATGCGATCGTTGAGTACAGCATAAGTTTGTCTCTTCTGAGGAGACAGCTTGCGCATGTCCGCGCCAGACCACTTTTCTTAAATCGCTTTCGCGAGGCACTGCCCGCCGACGCTCGTCGTCAGAGATATTGGGGCCTACTCGGCTGGGTAATGATTTGGAATCCTTGACTTGTGGCAAGGGTGTGCTGGGTTAGAGACGTGGAATCCTAGGGCAGGCACATCAGTCAACTCTCTCTACTCATTCAAGTCCCACCAACTGCTAACGTGACTTGTAAGGTAGTTACGGGTGGGCAGGGATAGAAAAAGAAGTCTTGGGATTCGTTTCAAGGTGTCTGTCTTGTTGTGTGCTTGAGTTGAGCAACTGAGACTGACGGGAGAGTTGCAACCTTTAACCGTTCCGAAAAGGGAACGAGAGCAGATCTCCCCGAAATTCGTTATGGTGTCCACCCAGGAGTTGTCAGGATGTGACTCCATTCGGATGTTTGTCATCCGGTGATACTCAGTTTGCTCAGTTGTTATTGTTAAGTTGTGCGTATGTAGAAATTGTTGTCGGCAGTTTGGGATCGTCGTTTGCCATCGATAGGGTTCTCTTTTGATAGCAGTTATCAGGAGACACTCCAATTGGTAACCTTTAGGTTTAGAGGTTAGGTCGTGTCAATCACCAGTCTGTTTTTCCTAACTCCGTGTTATAGGATTATTGGATCTCAGTTAGTTTAGAAATTTCTGAAATGACTCGGTTGTTTTGGGTCAGGATGAGAATGGTCTATTGCGGATAGAGATCAGATGCTGACCAAGAGGGTCGCAGATTCGAGTTCCTAATGGCAGATCATGTATTCCCACTGAAATTTCCGATAAATGACATGTTGAGTTTTGGGAAGCTTTCCGGGATAGTAAGTCTTTTTAGGATCCCTAAGGCAAGTTGGTTCGTTGCCTTAAGTTGGGCACTTCCACCCAGATTATTGAATATTCACCCCGTATTCCCTATGTCGATACTTTGAAATTACCTTCATGACCTTTCTCATTGGATTCAGCGCCAGACCATTTAGTTCGAGCGTGATCCTTCGTTCACCCAACAGCCAGTTGTAATATTGGACCGGCAGGAGAAGAAACTTCGATCGAAGGTCTTGCCATCAGTAAAGGTATTTTGGTGCATCCCAAACGGTGAACAGATCACTTGGGAGGCTAAGGGCGAGATGCGGAAGAAGATCCCTCATCCCTCTGAAGGTATGCGTAGCTTTGTATTTTAAAATTCGGGGACGAATTTTCTTTAAGGGGGGAAGATTGTAACACCTTAGGTCGTGTTTAGGGGTTAATTATATTTTAATAGATAGTTTTTGGTAAAAAGTTTACCAAATTAAGTTTCAGATATTTTATTCTAATTAATGAATGTTTTATTAGGATTTTTCTAGACACACACACACTTGTGCATGTTAACTAGGGTTTAGATTTGGGGTTAAAACCATGATTAGCAACCATGGTGGGTTAACCTATTTGTATTAAGTGTTTTGGGATTTAATTGGGTTTTATTTATTTGTGTGTTTTGTTATTTGAATTTCTTTTTCTTTTGTTGACTTGGTGCATGAGAGAGGGAGTATGGGCATAGCTTGAGCCATGCTCATTTAATGAAGAGAGAGAGAAAGAGAGAGGGGGTTGTTGACTTGGGGCCTCATTTTCTCACTCTCACTTCTCATTCTCACAACTCCCTCACACACACACACACTCAGCTGAGAGAGAGAGAGAGAGAGAGGCAGCAGCATCATCAGCAGCCACAGCACCAGCATCAGCTGCAGAAGCATCAGCATCAGTAGCAACTACAGCATCAGCAGCAGCTACAGCATCAGCAGCAGCACAGCAGGCAGCAGCAGCCACAGCAGCTCACCTCTTCTCCTCCTCCTCCCTCTTCCTACTTCATAGGGTCTAGTAAGGTATAATCTTTGAGCCTAACCCTCTAGATTGCTTAACTTACGTAGGATTTGCTTCGGTTTGTGTAAAAAGGTGAGATTTTATGCTTGAAATGGTGATTGTGTGGACTTATGGTTTAGTGCTGTTAGTATTGGTTAACCTAGCCTAATTAGGTGTTGTTAAGACCATGTAAACCTAGTTAGAACCCAGATTACACCAAAATACCATAGGGTTTCTAATTGTGCAAATTTAGTGTTTTTAAGTGAACTTTTTGGATCTCTGTGATCTACTTTAGTCCTGAGTAGTTCAGGTTGAAATTGAGTTAACTGGAGCTTGTATGCAAGGTATAGACCACACCACCAGAGCCCGAGACCCCCACCCTATAGGGAGGCCGCCGGTTTAGTCGTTCTGGCCGCAATTTACGGCCAGATAGGGGAATTTTTGGCTGATGTTTGCTTGGGTAGGAGTCTGTTGTTATTTCTAGGCCAGTGGTATGTATAGTTTTGTAATTTGTTAGCCTGGGTAGAATCTGGGACGTTTTATCGTATTTCTAGTACGTTTGGTTCGCGCGATACACGCGATACGCGAGAGGTTCCGTGATTCAGCGTGTCGCGGCGTGTCGAGGTTAGTTTTAGACGCGTGCACACGTTTAGCCTATCGTACAGATGCGCATTTAGTTCGCGACGCGAGCGTATCGTTTGACTTCGATATCGCGTTTTGCGAGATAGTTGCTTATGTATGGATTCTTGTGTAATTCCAGGTTCGCAGACGGGTACGTCGGACAAAGCTAAGAAAGGGAAGCAGGTGGTCGGCTACGAGTAGCGCACGACCAGGTGAGTAGATTTAACATCTACGGGGAAATCGCCCGTATGGCGTTAAAGCGTCAGGGCGTGTTAGGATATTTTGTATAGATGTTCATATGGACTGTAGTAGCTTACCCTTTTGTTGCATATAGAAATGATAGCATAGAACACTGCACTGTCACTAACGATTCAAGTCGCACGAGCACGATTGATATGCTACACTCACACCGTTAGTGATTGCCATGACACTCACATTATAGGATTGCTATAAATCATATATCATACTGATTCTACCTTATTGATGTTGTCAAGATTCGCCGCATAACAGCATATGTTATATCCATATTTGGGCACATATGCATCACATACCTCTACTGGTACTACATACACATATATTAATATCTTCATACCTGCGCACATGCACACTGTATATTCATACCAGTGCACACATATATTGATATCTTCATACCTGCGCACATGCACACTGTATATTCATACCAGTGCACACATATATTGATATCTTCATACTTGCTTCGATTACGCATTGAGATATGTTGTTTCCATGTTAATTCTGGATTTGGGGAACCATGGATATTTCAAAGAGAATAGTTAATTATTTAAAAAAACCCGGTTTCCCTTGATATGATATTTCAGTGCGTCCACCATGTGTTTTCTCGGTACTAGAGTGATATATATGAACCCGAATGGAGGAGTTGGATGAGGCCGATTACGGGTATATGGTGGACCCGGTATGGTACCCCGGGGCAAGAACGTTTTTGTTGTGTAGTAGACGGTGAGCCTGGCAGAGGGACTACTACCTATCGGTGATTGGTTGGACCTGGCGGTTATCCGGAGGATATCGACTAGAGTCGATGGATGGACACGGGACGACTCGTACTGCCGGGGCCGAGGGCCGATACCGCAGACAGAGCCCGTGGGCTGATCCGGACTGATGGATGCCCTATACAGGAGGATTTGCGTGTCGATGCTTGGCAGGAGTATTTCTTGATATTTTGGGTGCCGATGTTGGGCGCTCACGATTATATGAGATTTACAGGATTGGAGGACCGAGGAGGATGACGACGCCTGAGTAGTATTGGGATTTGGGTGCATTGATGAGTACCGATTATACTTTCCACGATGACATTCCGTGTAGATGTTATATTTCCCATGCTCAGTATTTAGTAATTGTTATCTCATCCTGTATCTATTATACCTGATATAGTACACATGCTTGCATGATCATTGCACACCCTGTTCATTCTATATAGGGTTGTTAGATTGCGTTGCTATACCTGATCATTGCACACCCTGTTCATTTTATATAGGGTTGTTAGATTGCATTGCCATACCTGATCATTGCACACCCTGTTCATTCTATATAGGGTTGTTAGATTGCATTGCCATACCTGATCATTGCACACCCTGTTCATTCTATATAGGGTTGTTAGATTGCATTGCTATACCTGATCATTGCACACCCTGTTCATTCTATATAGGGTTGTTAGATTGCATTGCTATACCTGATCATTGCATACCCTGTTCATTCTATATAGGGTGGTTAGACTGCATTGCTATACCTGAACATCACATTTCTTGCTCATCACTTGGAGATACTATTAGATCGCACTTGTTGCATGATTTAAACATCCAGTTCATCATATAGATGTTATCTGTTGATATAGGTTAGAGTATCGTAGCACGTGCATACTCGCGATTACCTTTATATGTTATTTTCTATTCACGAGTTGGCAACTCACCCCCGTTGTGCCACAGTGTTGCAGGTTGCCCTTCGGAGTAGTCACGGCAGGCTGCGTTCTTGCATCTTTTGACACAGATACCCCTACAGTTGGTGTACTAGCTCTTTTGCTGATAGGTGGGTTTTGTACGGTATCTGGTTATCTTTCAGTTATGTACATTGTTGTATCTAGTACTCTCCATCTACCACTTATGTATTGACTTAGAGACCAGTTGTGAGGACGATGTATATTATTTTGTATTCTGGTGTCGAGCTCGTTGTGAGCCGACTCTACTTATGCAGTTTATTCTATCTGTGATGTTTCCCACCTGTTGCTCATTTTCTTCGCTACGGCGTCGTATATTGTTATCTTGGTGATTGTCTACTTAGGGTTTCTTGACATCTTAGTAATTGGTTCTATCAAAAGCTTAAAACACTCTATACTTTTACTGGTTTGATTTGTGGGTTTTCGGCTTACTTAGTCGTGTCACGCCTGTAGACGTTACGTGGTTAAGTGCCGATCACGGGCCAAATTTTGGGTCGTGACAGATTAGGATAGTCGTGCGACTTTGTTGGCCTTCGTCAAGGGTCGTGCGGATCGGTTTAATTCAATCAAGAAATGTACGGGTTGAACTTGACTAGCCGCCTATGCTTTGTTGGCCTTCATCAAGGTCATAGGATGCTAGGGGTAAAATATTATCAGGAATTTCATGTGTTGAAATTTGCAATGAGATTGCATACCTTCTATGAGATAGTTGGATCCCGATATCCACTGCGAGTAAGAGTTAATCCTGGAAGAGTTTTACACATCACAATTAGCCGATTAAGTAGGTGTCTAGAAAGGTGTTAACGGGGTTACGCCCATGGGAAAATGAGGTTTATTTTAATTAGGTCCGTGCGAAAGCATGGGAAACCTCCCTCAAAGTACCGACACTGGCCTGGCCGAAAGATTGGCGAACATGTAAGCTGTAATTAAACCCGGCTAGTCTTTCCTTTTAGGGTTTGAAGGAAGATTTGACTAAAACAGTGGGAGCCATCCTGATTAGATATATTAATAACCAATCAAATCTTGCAAGAGCATACCCAGAGTGTTTTCTTCTCTCTCTCTCCAGGTAGCGACCATGTCACGCCTTAATCAAGATAATAATATGGATGTATTGACTGAATCCGCTTGTTATAATGAGCTAGGGAACGTTGGTCCCGCTCCAACTTATAATTGTTATAAAACCGAGCAGGAATTAGGGGATTACCATAATTCTCGAGCCGCCCAAACGAAGAAAGTGCATGTTGATGCATCTTTTTCGGGTGTGTTCATTACCGAGAACAATTTTTTCAGTATCCTCTATGTCCTAGGTATGAGATACCGAATCAGGATCCCGCATATGTAATATGTTACATGGGCTACAGATAGGTAGAGAACTGAGAATGGGTGATAAGTTTTAAGATTTAGAAACAGTGCAAGTGTTGCAGCCAAAGCATTTGGCAGTTATCACCCTGTATTACCAAATACATTGATTCTAAACGAATGTTATTAGATACCGAACCTGATATACAATATCATATCAATCTCTTTATTTAGTAAAGAAGGATATAATTTTGTATTGTTGGATAATGTTTTGAACATTTTCTATATCAAGAGTTGATCGGTTCAGGCACGTTATCTAATGGCATAAACGTTCTAAATCAAACTACGGTTCTTAACGTACAGAACACATACAAGAGGAAGAGTTCAGAAATGGACGAATTCTTCTTGAGGCATTGTAGACTAGGTCATATCAATGCGACCCGACTAGCTAAGTTACATAAAGATGCATATTTAAATCAGTTTGAATTTACATCTTGTGAAACTTGCCAGTCACGTCACAAAGATAAGGTGACCATAGCTCCGTTTATTGGAAATAGAGAAAGAGTTATTGAACTCTTAGGATTGATACATGATAATGTATGCAGGTCCCTGGTCTACACATGCCAGGACTGCTTCTTTGTGCTTCATTATATTCACTGATAATCTCTCAAGATTCGGACATATGTTCTTATTGAAACACAAGTCTGAGCCTTTTGAGATATTCAAAGATTATAAATCAGAAGTAGATAACTAAAACGGGTATAAGTATTATATCCTTTGATGTGATCAAGGAGGAGAATACTGGAGCATGGAATTCCTGGACTATTCTAAAGGAGAATGAGATTCTCTCTCAGCATTACTTCTCTATATACACCACAGTACGTTGGTATATCAGGGCGGAGCAATCGCACCCTATTAGATATGATGTGCTCTATGTTGAGTACTACTGAGTTGCCTGTTTCCTTTTGGGGGTTATGCACTTGAGAAACTGCATACCTATTGAATAGGGTTCCAACCAAATCAGGTGCCTACCACTCCATATGCGATATGATATGGGAAGAGCCCATCTTTTAAGAAAGTTAAGATTTGGCGTTGTCCGGCCTATGTCAAAAGCAAAATCCGGACAAGCTCGAGGCAAGGCCAGTTCTGTGGAACTTTGTTGGATATCCCAAGCATTCGTAAGGGAATATCTTCTACCATACCGAGGAATAAAAGGTATTTTGTTTCTTAGCATGCCACCTTTTGGAAAGGGAATTTCTTGTGAAGAAATTAGTGGTCAAGAGGTAGAACTGGAAGGAGTTCTAGCTATACAAACTGTAGTTGATGATTTAGTAGAACCGAAGGATTCAATAGCTCCCGACGAACCTCAACCTCTCCGCCGATCTGGTAGGGTTCCTCACCCACCTGAGAGATACTTTGGTTTTCTCTATGACTGTGGGAGCGAGGATTGCATCATGAGATGATGACCCAACTAGTTTCCAGCAGGCCATCAAGAGTGGGGACTCTGTGAGAATGGCTGGATGCTAAGCGATCTGAGATGGAATCCATATACACCAACAAAGTATGGACTTTGATTGCTTTATCTGAAGGGTTAAATCCCCATCAGGAGCAAGTATATCTTGAGAAGATTACTTGGTGTACATGGAAAAGTTAAGACTTTCAAAGCTAAGGCTTGTTTCAAAAGGTTTTCGTCATCGACCAGGTGTGGATGGTGATGAAACCTTTTCTAGTCCCTATGCTTAAGTCCATCCGGATCCTACTTGCCATTGCTACATACCATGACTACGATATCTGACGGTTGGGTGTCATGACTGCTTCTCTAAATAGTGATTTAGAAGAGAGCGTCTATAAGCACACAGCCAGAGGGCTTCGTAGACAGTGGAAGCAGCGGAAACGTGTGCAAGTTGCTTTATGGGTATCGCGGAGTTGGAACATTTGTTTTGATGTGATAGTCAAAGCGTTTGACCTCATCAAAATGGTAGATGAACCTTGCATATACAAAAAGGTAGTAAGGAGTATGGTGGTGATCCTCGTATTGTACGTAGATGACATACTCTTGATAGGAAAGGAGTTTCCTATGCTACACTCGGTCAATCTCCTCTTATCACAAAGATTCTCTATATAGGATCAGGGTGATACCTCCTAAATCCTGGGTTTTGGATCTATGAGATAGCTCTAAATGGATGTTAGGATTCTCACTAGGTGTAGTGAGATGGTATCAATCGGTCCTGGGAAGAATCACTTGATAGCTTCAAGGGTGGTAAGGTCGACTGAATGTCAGTCACATGCATTGTCTTTATCCTCAGTGGAGGGACGGTATGTTGGAAGAGTTCCAAGCTAGATACCGTGGAAGACTAGACGATAAAGGATGGATACATTGCTACCAAGGATGCTACCAAAGAGATAGTATGGAAATATAAAAGTTCATGAGATGAACTTCGTTCCTACCATTGTGTGACAATGGAGTTGTGGCTTAGGCCTAAGAACCCTCGTCCCATCAGTTATTCAGGCATATTCTAAGGCAGTATCACCTGATCATGGAGATAGTTGATCTCCAGAGAGATCGAGGTTAAGGAGAGTAGACACAGAGAACAACATGGCCGATCCACTCACAAAGGCCTATACCCAGGAGAGACTTTTATGGGAAGGTTGAGTATGAGATACTTCAACCACTGCTAATTGTTGGGTATTGGATACTACAACAGATGGCCCTAGTGCAAGTGGGAGATTGTTAGTTATATGTATGTCCTAGAGACCATTACTGTACATACGATGTATATTGTAGTGGATGCTTGGACATATATATAGAGGACTTTCTTGCTCGACATGATAGTATGCTATCTGGTTGCTCTTTATCTTAACATCTATGCTGATTGTCTTTATATTACATGTTGGTAAAGCCCTTAGGATAAGTACTTGACTACCAGGACTATGATGCAGATCATACTAATGGGGACAGAGCAGTTGTTAAGTACATCCTTCAAATGTTCCTAGTTGAGGGTGCATCGAGACAGGGCATCGATATACCAGAACAGACTAGCGTATAGCTTCTCGACCCATGTAGATGGGCGATGGATGATCCCATATCCATTGGTGTTTGACATCAGAGATAGTATACGGGTGTGCTCAGTAGAGACTGGGTACACTGGATGGACTCGCCGAGAACTCCCAGATGGTATTATACCTAACGTCAGATGGCAGTTCTCATGTGGCATTGGTACAGGTTAGTCTGTAGACCCGAGATCATCATAGAGTCTTGTGTGATTCTCACTGTGCTTTGATTTCCACCTTACCACGTTCAAGAGAACGTGCAAAACGGTAGCTTTTGGGTACAGTCCCGAATCACATGGAGGCAATGAGTGATAGGAGGGGTTTCGTCTCTCCCGATATTGAGAGTTGATGTTGCGCTGTGCTCGATTGGCTATAACAGGAAGTCCATGGCCAGGGCTGCTTCAGAGATATACTATCAGTAATTTCTCGTCCCGTTATGAGCCTCATATCGACATGACTTATCGAGTTAGTGGGGTCTGACGTTTACCACCCCTAAACGAGATATGTGACATATCAGACGAAGAGACCGGACTGTACGGTAGTGTTACTGATTGTATTCGCAGGAGTACAAGCAGGCTTGCTTGTTAATCTTCTGATCGCTCAATACCCGGGTGGCTGTTACGTTTAACAGACCGCTTGCGGCTTGTGGGTGTTTGATATGATCATCATCTACTGCCGGCGTATTGATGAGTCTTTAGAGTTCTACACAGAGGTTTCCTGGCTCAAGCGAAACGGAGTAGGAGCCCATATGTGATATGTGCGGGACCGAGAATGATACGATATGAGATACCATATTCTATTCTCGCGATTTATGACATTGGTCGGTTATATGCGATATAGCCAGATTATCGGATCAAGTGTTGATTCGATAAGTTGTTACACATGATATTAGTCGGTTATATGTGACATAGCCGAATTATTAAATCAAGCGTTGATTTAATAATTTAATGTATAATTATATATTTGATATATTACATTACATTAACTAATATTATCTAACTTAAGATTTCTTTTCTCACTTTAGATATATTGATATATATGTGATATATGTTAAATGTATCATGCTAGGTTAAAAATGCAACTATGGTTTATCAGGATTGAACCATGCTAGGGTTAAGATTAGGGTTTTATATTTATCATTAAGTTATTCAAAATTATGGATTTTATCATGGTTGGTATTTGTTGAAAGCTTGTAGAAGCTTGTAAACATCTTTGACTTTGTCCACTCTTTTGTCTAGCTTAGGATATTTATTTAACCCAACCCTTTAAACCATGGCCTTGGTTAACTCTCTACAAGGGTTAAGCATGATATGCTTAACCCTTGGTTGCATTTCAAACCATAACAATAATTCATTTCATCACTTGACTTCATATTCTTCTTCTTCTTGAGCTTGCTTTCTAGTTTGTGATAAAGTGATGATTTTGAATGAGAAAATGATTTCTAAATTGAGCAAAATTCCTACTTCATCATCCTCTACTACTTGCCATTTAGTATAGAGTGTTTGCATCACTAATTCCATGATTCGTGAAGAGATAGCTTGGGTTAGTGTCTCCTCGACGTAGATCATCTTCGGCCTCGAAGTCTTCGAAGCAAGCATGTTCGTTTCTTCAAGGAAGCCTCTCTAGAGTCCGAGACTTCATGATCGCAGCGAAGGGACTACTACACGGAGCTAATGAAGTGACAGACCGGTCTACAAAGGTTGTATTCCTTGTTCGCTTTTAGTTACAAAGTGTTTGTTTATTATTCCGTCGATTTCTAGTTAACGATTCTTAGTTAGGGTTAGCTAGAACGACAAATTTTTGAATATGGCATGGGCGATACCTCCCAAAACCTTGCTGTCGTCCTAGGCAACCCTACAAGTAGTACTTATCAAAGAGCACACCATATCACATAGGGTGCGATTGCTCCACCCCGATACACCGACGTGCTGTGGTGTATACAGAGGAATAATGCTGAGAGAGAATCTCATTCTCCTTTAGAATAGTACAGGAATTCTATGCTCAAGTTTTCTCCTCCCAGATCACATCAAAGGACATAATACTTATACCCGTCTTAGTTCTCTACTTCTGACTTATATTCTTTGAATTTCTCAAAAACTTCAGACTTGTGTTTCAACAGGAACATATGTCCGAATCAAGAGAGATCATCAGTGAATGTAATGAAGTTACAAAGAACCAGTCCTGGAATGTGTAGACAGGGGACCTACATACATCATCATGTATCAATCCTAAGAGTTCACTAAGCTTTTCTCTGTTTCCAGTAAACGGAGCTATGGTCATCTTATTTTTGAGACATGACTGGCAAGTTTCACAAGATGTAAATTCAAACTGATTTAAATATGCATCTTAATGTAACTTAGCTAGTTGTGTCGCATTGATCTGACCTAGTCTACAATGCCTTAAGAAGGATTCGTTCATTTCTGAACTCTTCCTCTTGTGTGTGTTCTGTACGTTAAGAACTGTAGTTTGATTTAGAACGTATATGCCATTAGATAACGTGCCTGATCCGATCAACTCTTGATATAAGAAATGTTCAAAACATTATCCAACAATACAAAATTATATCCTTCTTTACTAAATAAAGAGACTGATATGATGCTGTATATCAGGTTCGGTATCTAATAACATTTGTTCAGAATCAATGTATTTTGGTAATACAGGGTGATAACTGCCAACTGCTTTGGCTGCAACACTTGCACCGTTTCTAACTCTTAAAACTTATCACCCACTCTCAGTTCTCTACCTATCTGTAGCCCATGTAACATCTTACATTTGCGGGATCCTGATCCGGTATCATATACCCAGGACGTAGAGGATACTGAAAAACAGTTCTCGGTAATGAACATAACCGAAGAAGATGTATCAGCATGCACTTTCTTCGTTTGGGCAGCACGGGAATTCTGGTAATCCCCTATTTCCTGCTCGGTGTTATAACAATTATAAGTTGGAGCGGGACCAACGTTCCCCAGCTCCGTATAACAAGCGGGATCGGTCAATACATCCATATTATTATCTTGATTAAGGCGTGACATGGTTGCTACCTGGAGAGAGAGAGAAGAAAACACTTAGCGTATGCTCTTGCAAGATTATATTGGATATTATTTTATCTAATCAGGATGACTCCCACTGTTTTAGTCAAATCTTCCTTCAAATCCAAAAAGGAAATACTAGCCGGGATTAATTACACCTTACAAGTTCGCCAATCTTTCGGCCAGACCAGTGTCGGTACTTTAAAGGAGGTTCCCCGTGTTTTCGCACGGACCTAATTAAAATAAACCTCGTTTTTCCGGGGGCGTAACCCTATTAATACCATTCTAGACACATACTTGATTGGCTAATTTTAATGTGGAAAACTCTCTCGGGAGTAACTCTTACTCGTAGTGGGTACCGAGATCCAACTATCTCATAGAAGGTATGCAATCTCATTGCAAATTTCAACATTTGAAATTCCTGATAATATTTTGCCCCTAACATCCTATGACCTTGACGAAAGCCAACAAACCATAGGCTACTAGTCAAGTTCAATCCGTACATTTCATGATTGAATTAAACCCACCCGCACAACCCTTAACGAAAGCCAACAAAGTCGCACGACTACCCTAACTCAATCGCATAATATGCTTTTGCAGATAATCATAAATAGCTACCGCACACTACACCTTGATGAAAGCCAACAAACGTAGCATGAATACTATGAAGTACTTATCTGAAATGACGGAAGGCTACGACAGGTTTTTAAGAAAGCTTTTTGCGTAATGAACTTGATATCGTTGTAGAATCGAGTGATTTTGAAAATGAGTGTTTTTAGGCTTTTACTAGTTTTGCTAAAGAGGTCACTCCCGGTGAAGGGATCTCGGCTCTTTCCTTATCGAATGAGGTGCAGGATATTTCACAAATACCACTATGCAAAGCAAAAACTATAGAAGCAATCAAAAGAAAAACCGAATGGGTTGTAACATCTGCTAGTTTTGCTAAAGAGGTCACTCCCAGTGAAGGGATCTCGGCTCTTTTCTTATCGAATAAGGTGCTGGATATTCTATAAGGAATACCGCTATGCAAAGAAAGAACTAGAGCTACCAGTTTTTAAATCAAGTTTCTACAACATCTTTTAGGTTTCTTTTATTTCATTAATCTAATTAATGAAGTCCCATCAAAATATGCTTCCTAAGCATCACATATGAAACGAAAGCAACAATATATAATATATATCATATATGTATAATATAAGCATTCGTCTCAAAATATACACAGTGATCACATCACAGAATATTGCAGCAGAATAACATATATGAAATATTGGATATACTAGGATTTCCGTGTTTTAGATTTAGCCTGTATAAAAAACGGATTCCACGGTCGTGATGAATAGCCAAACCCACATCTCTAGACCCCTACGAGAGCGGCAAGCAACCCTACCAATTCTAGAGTTAGGAGACCCGGTCTCGACTCTTCGAGATGGTCTCCCACTGGACCCTAGAACCCGGTTACTTGTGCTCCCCGCCTTGGGTCTATCCTAATGCGGAAAAGTAAATAATATACATCAATGGTGATATCATCCTCAACCCGGAAGTGCCCCAATAAAAGAATATTACATACAATAAATTTTACATGAATGAAAATGAAAAACTCTTATCTCACATAAAAAAGCCCCGGCTATTCAAACACGACGATCCGATATAATATATCCCAGTAACACATAACATCACATGTCACCAACGTAAGTAAATATGCGTATCCCAGTTGTCGTTGACATATAGCACCGAAACTGGCGATACACCACATATTACACTTACGGTCGCAGAGAAGAAAGTGAAAAACTACAACAATTGGAATCCGCAACCACCTCAGACATCATAAACCCGAAATATCTCATATTGCGGATTTCATGCCTAATCAAATGAATTACTTAGACATCACATGCCTAACAATTATAAACCCCGCATTTTAGTCTCGATCTCGAAAATACTTTTCAATATATAGTCGGGCAATTCAACAAGATTCTTGACTTCCTGATCGAATGCTCATCGGGAACTTTAGTAGACGGCCGCACCCCGCGATGTCGTCGACGAAGTGCACTAAGGCGGAACACCATCGCCGCGAGCACCTGAACAGATACTTTTGACGACGGGGTTCTCCAATAGTCACTTGGTCGGGGGTATGCGGCGTGGCTATCTAGTAAGGTTATCCGGCGGGTATCCGCGTACGCTACGTGATTGCGACGGACTTTTGATCACATCAAAATTCCGCAACCGATCAAATGAGACTAAATTGGTAGATTTATAAAATTCAAATTAGTTATCTCATAACTATTTGTGGATTCCAAATATTGTATCCCATCATATGATATCTGAACGACATTAAACTTTTCGATCGAATCATCAAAGTCCCACAATTCCTCGACGGCTCAATACTTGAGCACAGTTTAATAATACCAAGAACATGCCACAATACCTATGCACCAGCCGTAGAAGGGCAGACCCAAGCCTCACTTATGTCGCCACGGAACTGTGGAAAACCTTAGGGTATGACCGCAGTTCCGCGATCCAAAAAGTCGAGTTAGGGTTTCATTCTTCTAGAGGATTCACAGAATTACTTGCATGTTTTTCCCAATACGTTAAACTTGGAAAAATAGGTTTTTGACTTTCAATCGAACTTTTTAACTTCTCCTATACAACATGCGAATACCCGAAACAATGTTAAAACTACTAATACGAAACACTCCGAATTGCTTATAGTGTAAGATTACATCACATGCAAAATTAGCTAAAACAAACAACACCTGAAACACCAAAACCCATGTCCTGGAACACACCAAAAAATTCAACCCCAGAATGCACTAAGTGGCCGAGCAGGCCGGACTTTGTGTGCATGTGGCCGGAAGGGCTCAGTTTTCTTATATGTTCATGATGCATCACATACAACATTCTTCACTTGTTTAAAAATAATTTTGTGGACTTTTTAAAATCGACAGAAACTTCATTTTCGTGTTTCAAGTTTCGGAGTATTTCGGTTTCGTAATCTTAACATAATCCGTCTAATTTTCTAGCCTGGCTCTGATACCACTGCAGGGTTGCTTAGCATGGCAGAAAGGTTTTGGGAGGCATCGTCCATTCCATATTAAAATTTTAGCCGTTTTAGCCAACCCTAACATAGAATCATTAACTAGAATTCCGACGGAATGAAATGCAAACTACTTTGCAAGTAAAGTGAACAAGGAATACAATCTTTGTAGACCGGTCCTTCACTTCATTAGCTCTATGTAGTAGTCCCTTCACTGCGATCATGTAGTCCCGGACTCTAGAGAGGCTCCCATGAAGAAATGAACATGCTTGCATCGAAGTCTTCGAGGCCGAAGATGATCTACGTCGAGGAGACACTAACCCAAGCTATCTCTTCACTAATTGTGAAATTAGTGAAGCAAACACCCTATACTAAATGGCAAGTAGTAGAGGATGATGAAATAGGAAGTGGGCTCACTTTAGAATTGATTTTCTCACATCTCCATTGAAGCTAGAAAGGTTTGAGGAAGAAGAAGAATGAACACATGAGAGAGTGAAGCAACAATGGGTAAGTTAAGTATCATATACTTAACATTTGTAGAGACTTAACCAAATCTAGGTTAATTGGTAGGGTTAACAAATATCTTAGGTAAAACAAAACTTGAAGACTTAGTCAAAGACCTACAAGCTTCTACAAGCTTATGTGCCATGACAAAATCATTTATTTTTAGAATTACTTAATCCATTAAAAACCCGAGGATTAAACCAAGCATGGTGTAAGTCTTGCACATATCCAAGTTGCATGTATCATCAAACAAGACACAAAATAACGTACACTTGCATATATCACATATATACAATGTGCACAAAATAAGTGAGAAAAGAAATCTTAAGTGAGCTAATACTAGTTAATGCAAATTAATATATCAAATATATAATTATACATTAGATTATCAAATCAACTTTTGATTTAATAATCCGGCTATATCACATATAACCGACTAATATCATATGTAACAACTTATCGAATCAACACTTGATCCGATAACCCGACTATATCGCATATAACCGACTAATGTCACCAATCGAAAGAATAGAATACGGTATCTCATATTGTATCAATCTCGGTCCTGCGTATATCACATATGTGTTTCTACTCCGTTTTGCTTGAGCTAGGAAATCTCTGTATAGGACTCTAAAGACTCGTCAATACGCCGGCAGTAGGTGATGATCATATCAAACACCCACAAGCCGCAAGCGGTCTGCTAAACGTAACGGCCACCCGGGTATTGAGCGATCAGAAGATCAATAAGCAAGCCTGCTCACACTCCTGCGAATCCAATTAGAAATACTACCGTATAGTCTGGTCTCTTCGTCTGATATGTCGCATATCTCGTCTAGGGATGGTAAACGTCAGACCCCAGTAGCTCGATAAGTCGTGCTGATGTGAGGCTCACAACGGGTCGAGAAACTACTGATAACACTTACCAGTATATCTCTGAAGTAGCTATGGCCAGGGACTTCCTGTTATAGCCAATCGAGCACAGCACAACATCAACCCCCAATATCAGGAGAGACAAAACCCCTCCTATCGTTTATTGCATCCATGTGATTCAGGACTGTACCCAAAAGCCACCGTTTGCACGTTCTCTTGAACGTGGTAAGGTGGAAATAAAAGCAAAGTGGGAATCACACAAGACTCTATAACGATCTCGGGTCTACAGACTAACCTGTACCAGTGTCACCAGAGAACTGCTATCTCACGATAGGTATAATACTATCTAAGAGTTCTCGGCGAGTCTGTCTAGTGTACCCAGTCTCCACTGAGCACCCGTATACTATCTCTGATGTCAAACACCGATGGATATGGGATCATCCATCGCCCATCTACATGTGTCGAGAAGCTATACGCTAGTCTACTCTGGTATATCGATGCCCTGTCTCGATACACCCACGACTAGGAACATTGGAAGGATGTATTTACCGACTACTCTGTCCCCACTAGTATGATCTGCATCATAATCCTGGTAGTCAAGTACTCATCCTAAGATCTTTACCAACATGTAATAGAGAGACAATCAGTGTACATGTTATGATAAAGAGCAACTGGATAGCATACTATTATGTATAGCAAGAAAGTCCTCCATGTATATGTCCAAGCATCTACTACAATATACATCGCATGTACAGTAATGGCCTCTAGGACATACATATAATTAACAATTAGTATGCTTCTTCTTCCATGGGGTCTCCTTGGAATCCATACAATCCTCTTTCTCTTGCTCACACTTATGACTGTTGTCGAAAGTTAGAGCCGAACCGACGTTCCCCAGCCCCGAATAAGAAATTGGATTGGTCAAGCGATACATTTTATTACCTTGATTAGGGCATGAAAAGGTTGCTACCTGGAAAGAGAGAAAAGAAACACTCAGCGTGCGCTCTTGAAAGATTAGATTGGTTATTAATTTATCTAACCAGGATGGCACCCATTGTTTCCTCACCTTCTTCAAACCCTAAAAGAAGAACTAGTCAGGATTTAATCACACGTCACAATTCTTGCATAACCTTTCACCCAGGCTAGTATTGGTACTTTGAGGGAGGTTTTCCAACGCTTTCACGAAGTTCCTTAATTATATAACCTCTTTTCCCTGGAGGCGTAGCCCCGCTAACACCGTTCTAGACACCTACATGGTTTATAGCATTGATTGTTAAGTGAAATAATCTCCCGAGAGTAATCCAACTCATCAGTGGGATTGGGATCCAACTATCATTGTGTAATGAGCTAGATGGAATCCACTCTAGTCACTACACTCCAAAAGGTATGCTAAATCTTCAAGTTTCCTGTATATTTGAACTCCCGATATGGTTTTTGCCCGTATAACCCAAGTGACCTTGACAGAGCCAACATATCAAAGGATCCTAGTCAAGTTCAACCCGTCATTATCTTGATTGCATTAGACCCGCCCGTACGAGTCCTTGACTGAGCCAAAATGACCGCATGACTGTCCCAACCAATCGCATTATGTGCTACAGAAAAATATTACATAGCTACTGAACACTACGCCTCGGCTGAGCACGAAATACATAGCACGAATACTAAGCAATACCAATCCGAAATAACGGAGGGCTATAGCTGGGTTTTTGGCGAAAACCCCGTTAACGTAATGAACTTGATATCGTTGAAGGAACCTGAGCAATTTTGAAAAGGAGTGGTTTTAAACTCCGCCTTTTGAAAATTTCTGGTTTTGAAAAGAAAAACGAGCAATCTACAATATAGACTTTAGCTCAAGAGGTCACTCCCGGCGAAGGGATCTCGGTTCTTGCCTCATAGAATGAGGTGCTGGATATTCATGACCGAATACCACTACGCAAAGCGAAAGAATATAACTGTAGTTTTTCGAAATTTGTTCCAACAACATCTTTTATTTTCTTGCATTAATCAAAATTAATGCGGTCCCATCAGTTAATCCTATCACACCACAAAAAGAACAAAAATACAATGTACGTATATGCCATCCACATTCGCCACAGGGACCCATCATCACCCGTTAGGTTACTTAACTAACGACAGAGCGGGTGCCAAACATATACAACATCACTAGTATATATATAAGTATATACAACATTCGTCCCAGGCATGATAATAATCAACATCACAGAATCTCAACCAACAATACAGAAAGGTGGATAATCTTGGAGCCCCGGGTTTCATTTGAGCCGCAAATAAAACCCGATGTTCCCGGTCGTGTGGATAGCCTGTGCAATGAAAACCTGGACCCCTACGAGCGCGGCAAGTTACCCGCCAATCCCAGAAGTGAGGCAGCCCCCTTCAACAAAGTGAATGAGCCACCCAGAACTTAATGGAATCCGGTAACTTGGGCGCCCCTCCGTGGGTCAAACTATACCCCCTACGAGTGCACCGAATAACACGCCAATTCTAGAACGAAGCCCCCTCCGTCTCAACGCCATGAGATGCGGGCTTGTTGCCTTCTAGAACCCGGTTATCCGTGCACTCCACCATAGGGTAATCCGAGTACAAAAAACTAAAATAATATGTATAAATGGTGACATCAACCTCAACCTGGTCATGCCCCAAAATAATATACAACCCAGCAAAGACGGTAGTCCACATGTCGGACGCTCGCCCCGCAATATCAAATGTACAAATGAATATAAATTATACTGCTAACATTGCACCACATGCTATCCACCATGAGTATCCAACCATAATCAAAGCACAAGCACAAAACATCAACGCGAATGCCACGTTTGCAAACTCGTCTAAAAGAACATATAGCAGATAGACGGGTTTACCGATCGAATGACATTCATGGTCGTAGATAAAAGTGATTGTACTGTAAACTATTAAATAGTCTTAAATATGACGACTTCGAAACACTCTAAATTGTCCCATACTGAAAACAACAGAGAATCAAATTTGGGCAAAAAACTAGCAACACCTGAAACCCAAACTCCACTGGATAAGAACACAGACCAAAACACGACGCAATTCACCAAGATCAAACCGAGCAGGACGATTTTTTGAAGGTTGTGGCCAGCCAAAAAGTGTTGGAATTGTGTCGTTTTTTGTTAGTGTTCATCTCACAGTGTAAAGAGCATTCTGCACTTGTTTAAAAATATTTTTGAAGCCTTTAAAAAATCAACAGAAACTGCAGTTTGGGTTTTGATGTTACGGAGTCGTTTTGGTTTCGTTGTTTTAACATTGTTTAAACTTGCTAGTCTAGGGTTTATGGGCTGGCTCTGATACCATGAAGGGTTACGCTAGCGCCCCGGCCAACTTCGGTGGCCAAATGCGGAACAAAATTTTTACTACGATCATAAACTTGGCGCTAGAATAAACCTAGACCGGATCTTTAACCATAAACCTAACTAGCAGTTAAGGGTTCTATCTACTATGATAGAATGTATAACTAAAGAAACTAAGTCCTTCGGGTCTTCGATCCTCTCCTTAAGCTCCTCGATGGAAGTATGGATCATGCTTGAATTTCGGCCTCCTTGTGTCAACGATGATCCACCCGAGAGTTCCAACCTTGAGCTAAACCTCCAAGTTGAGGTAACTAGAATACATAGCTTGCTAATCTAAGTAGACTGGAGTGAGTAGAGTGTGATTTAGAGTGGCTAAGTCTCATTAACCCTTGATTATCAACACATGATACACTTTGGGTTTTAAGAGGAAGAAGGAGAGAGCAAGTTTGAGAAAAGAGAAAGTATTTATGATTTTGATCATAAAAAATGGAATGTCTATCTTTTATATGACCTCAAGCATGGCATGGAAAATATCTCACCAAAATATCTAGGTAAAAAATATCTCATCAAAATATCTATGGTCAACAAGTCAAGCCAAGTCAAAAGATCAACCCAAGTAGCCATGCCATATATAATTATCATTTACCAAAAATAACAAATTCATTTCTCCACCTCATTTTTGTTTTGACCAAGTCAATGGTCAAAAACCCTAATGAGGTGTCTCCTTCTATACCTCCTCTCATCCGTATATACATACGCGCATCTGTGTTCTGAGAAACATGAATACAATAAGACAAAACTAATCCATTATTCAAATACTAGGATCCAGCTTAAACCAAAACCCACTAGTATTGTCCGCTCGAACACCACACGCGCATAAGTACACGTATGTGATCGAACCCTGTCATAAAACCATACGACCTCTACTCGTTTCGCCCGAAGCTGGGAAACCTTCTGTGTGGGACTCTAAAGATTTGACAGTACTCTGACAGTGGGTTTAACCACAAGCACATCAGCGGCACTAGCTGTGCGTAACGACTACCCAGGTATCTGTCGATAAGAAGGTC
Source organism: Agapanthus africanus (assembly GCA_030015575.1). Lineage (NCBI taxonomy): Eukaryota > Viridiplantae > Streptophyta > Magnoliopsida > Asparagales > Amaryllidaceae > Agapanthus > Agapanthus africanus. The sequence goes on from CM057349.1 coordinate 96,726,645, forward strand.
GACGAGCAAACGCATCTAAACTCCTACTGAGACTGTCTGTGACAATCTTCGTACAATCCGGATTGTTCTTCTGAGAGTATCGCATATCGGGCCTAGAGGTGGTAAACGTCAGACCCCTAATAGCGGTATAAGTCATGTCGGAGTGTAGCCCAGAACACCCTGGGAAACAACTGGAACACCAACCAGTAAATCTCACTTGTCCTGGCCAGGGACTTTGTGTAATGGCTCTCCAAACACAGCGCGATATCAACCCCCAATACCGGGAGTGACGAATCCTATATAACTGCCACTGCCTCCAAGTGCTTCGGGACTGCACCCAACTTTTACCTGTTTGCACGCTTCAATAGAGCTGTGGTAGGGTACCAATCTAAGAACAGTGGGAACACACTTGAGGCGAAGTACCAGTGTCAAGTCAACGGACTAAGCTGTACTCATGTCACCTGGGAACTGCTACCTGATGATAGATATATTACCAACCAGAAGTACCATACGAGTCCGTCCAGTGTAACTCATAACCCAATAAGAAACTGCTACTATCTCTAGTACGACGTACTAATGGCTGTGGGACAGACCATCTCCCCTGCTGGGATGAGAAGCGTATACACTAGTCTACTCTGGAGTATCGATGCCCTGTCTTGATAATCCTACGACTAGGGACCTGTATAAGGATGTACTTATAGACTACCCAGCCTCCATTAGTATGACCGCCATCACAACGCTGGTAGTCAAGCAAAGATCCTAAGGGCTCTATCAATATGAATTAGCGATATATTAAAAGAAATATATACACATATTAAGATAGATACAAACCAAGTAGCATACTACTATATCGAGCAAGACTGTCATCAATCCGTGTATATATCCCAAGCTTCCAAAATGTAATATACAAACTAGTACTATACAATAATGGCCTCTAGGGCATACATATCCAACATGTATGTCCAAGCATCCACTACAATATACATCACATGTACAGTAATGGCCTCTAGGGCATACATATAACTAATAATCTCCCACTTACACTAAGGCCATTTGTTGCAGTATCTCATACTCAACGTCCTATAGTAGTCTTTCTACGGAAATGCCTTTGTGATTGGATCCGCCGTGTTATCCTTCACGTCAACTCTCCTAACCTCGATCCCTTAGAGATCAATCATCTCCCTGAGCAGGTGATACTTGCCTCAGAATATGTCTAGATCGCTGATGGGACCAGTGTTCCTAGGTGTCACGACCCGAAGGTATGGAACGTGACCGACACTTAAATTACGAAACGCCTAGAGGCATAATGTAATCTAAGAAGCCGAAGCCCAGAAATCTAAACCAATTAAAAGAAGAAGTGTATGAAAACATGTTTAAAAGTAACATCAAATTTTCTCAAAAATTTCGGCAGAGTTTCCTCTGTAAAAACTGGCCCCAAACGGGTACAAACAAGAATATATACATAAGCAATAATAAAGACATCCCCAAGCGGGAGCTAGCTCTTCGCCAATTGGCGGACACAACCACAAGTGATAATATACAACGACGAAGGGCGAGGAACAAAACTCAGAAGAAAACTAAAAATCCACTAGAAAACCATAATAATACAAGCGCGACTCTAAGGTCAAAAGAATAAACAATTGGTCTTCTAAATCTATCAAGTATACTAGTCTGGTTGATGGAGCTTACAAGATACAACTAAAATAAATAAAGGTATAACGGCGGTCACGATACAAGTGAACTAACCTACTAAAGCAATCACCCTGAATGAAATAATGTGCCAGCAAGTCGCCAAGGAAACCTGTGCATCTAAACCTGCAGCGAAATTTGGCACAACGGGGGTGAGTTGCCAACTCATGAGTAGAAGATATCTGCGAGTAGAAATCGCATGCATGGCGATTTCTTAGGTCATAATAATATACATATATAACAATAGACATCTAGTAGTGACAGGGTAATCAGCTGTGCATAAGTGCAATACTCAGTGCATCATGTCAGTGTCAATAAACAGTAATGAATCATATATCTGATGTATGAATGCATCATGAATGAGAGCATCAACCATGAAATCTGAATAATCTGATATAAGGAAACATCAATGAATCTCGTATAATAAAACCGAAACATCATCAGTGAAATCGACAGAAATCGGTGTCAAGCATCGACACAATATCTCAATATCTCTAGTAGTCGGTGATCTAGCTTCAATAGCGTCATGTACAAAGTACGACTTCCTCAAGTCAAGAGTGCGGATCAATCATCACATCTATATCTCGTATGGTAAAATCCATCGTTCGTCATCCCAAAATCGGGGTATGGGTTAACTATCATACATACATCATCATTCATTTTGTTATCGTCATCAATCAATATCGCAATCTAGGAACTTTTCTAAATTCTCGTATATTCCGATGTCATCAACTCATATCATCCTATATGAATACACATCGCCCAAACGATTCATTATAAATATTATATCATATCTCATATCATATCTCGTTCATATGTCAACTATCATATATATATATCATCATTCACAAGGTATCATTGTCAAACAATATCATGATCCGGTTATTGACCCAATGTCATCACACATTTATCGTATATGTATATATTTTCTTATCGCACAACGATTCGCTATAATATCATAACTCGATCACATATCAAATATCTCACGGCATCATGCCCTATCCTAATGACTCATCTCCAAGTATCATATGACATCCTCATATCACGTGTATATGCTGTAGACCTAGTAAACAAGTGTGTGTGTGTGTGTGTGCGTGTGTGTGTTTGTGCTAACCTATACTCTAGGGTCTCGCGACTAAGGACTAGAATAGAAGCACTGTCTTCCAACTTACACAATTTCCGATTCGTGGTCTCCTAAAGCCTTTCTTGTTCAGTATTCATATCTCGCCATAACATATCAATATATAACTATCTCAAGACCACAACATACCCTACGAAATTTCGGGGGTGGTATAGGCCATCCACCCGACTTCCCTTGTAGATATACATCTACTCACCTGGTCCTTATCTGCCGAAGTCGATACAGCCACCCTCTTCTTCATCGTTCGAAGTCAACGTGAGAGGTACCTATATGCAAACATATATATATCGTAAACCGAAATCGCGAACAAAACCAAAATGGCACATGAAACGCGCATAGGTTAAAACCTATGACCCGCTCATGCAAAAGAACCAAATAACTCTCGACATCGGCATACAAATGTCAATTGATCGAGAAAAACCCAAACGTGCCAATCGTGGTTTCATAAATCACTAATTATGATATGAAATAGATTGTAACTCATCAAAACCTCAAAATAAATCAAATCGATTTATTTCCGAAAACCTAGAAAGCCTCAAATAACCGTTTTAGTACAAAACTTGATATTTTAAAAAATATAGTGGCCACAATATTCACTAAATATCATAACTAGATCATACAAACTATTATTATATTTTTATCTCACCAATTTATATAAATCCTAAAAATCTAGTTTACAAATTTATCCAATTTTAACAATTTCAAAGTAACAATGCACAAAACAATAACTAAACTAGGTTTTGCATGATCTAAGCTATTAAACTACAATTTATAATGTTAATAATGTCAAGAAAACCCTAATTATATTTAAATCTCAATTATTTAACCAATTTCCAAAAACATAGTTTGCAACAATAGCACAATTAGCAAAATTTTAAATTAATAATTAGCAAACTAGTAACTAGATTAAGTTTTGCATTCCATTAACATGTTAATCTACTCATTAAAACATTGAATAATTGATAAAAATGCTCACTTGATCACAAACCCTAATCTTGAATTTTCAAATTTGAAATTGAAACCAATTAATTAGCTAATTAAATTGATTTAAAGTAGTTTATCAATAATTAAACACTTGGGTTAAGATTATACCTCCACAAACATGAGATCAACATGCAACCTAGTCTCCAAAATGCTAACATTGCTCCAAGATCCTTGCGTGTTTGGCCAAAGAATAATGGGTATGTGTTAAATGATGAATTAGTGGAATTTTGTATTGATTTTTGATGAATTTTTGGATGATTTTTGAAGAGAAAAGAAGTTGGAGAAATGAGGGGCTGCCATGGGAAGGATTTCGGCCACGATATGAGGGGAGAGAGAAGTGAGGGTGAGTGGTAGAAGTGTGTAGAAAACTTCTTTAATTAATAGCACTTTTATGTCTTTTCATTAATTATTTTGTTTTAATTTATTTTCCTAATTTATTTGACCCTAGAAAAGTCTAGAAACTTGGAGTAAATTTGAGAAGGAATTTTGCATGTTACACACTTGATTCCAAAATGTCATGGTCCACATTTATAAAATAAACCCATTCCAATTTGTAATTTACACTAATTAAATGTATAATTAAAAGCTTATAATTTTATTTGAAATAATTAATTAAGGAAAAATGTTTAAGTAAACTAATAATTTATAAGTCACTAAATAAATACCATTTACTAGTAATTACCTAGTTAAAATAGGTCTTTTTAAATCTATGATGAAAAATAATTGTAGTTAAGTTTTACGGAAAATACGGTTTATTTTACCGATTATCAGAAAATTCACCTAAAGGATTTTATTTATCTAATTATTTATTTATTTATTTATTTATTTAAAACGTTACAATCTTCCCCCTTAAAAAAATTCGGTCCCCGAATTTAAATTAAAACTCCCCCAAATACTAAAACATTTAGCAAAACACTCATATCTTCGGGGCTCCAAAATTATCAATACTTAAAACACATTTTAGCGCGATGCATGCGCATGAAAAACAAGTACATAACTCAAAATCAAAACTCCGTCAAGCATCACGCAATCATCGAAGTCATGGTGAAGATACTGATGTCAAAATCCAATACGAAATCAACATGATATACTCAAAACCATAACATGTACATATTGTACGCATCGTAGTTAAATCGTCGAAACATCTGAATAGAGAAGCATGCAAAAACCCCTTTTTCAAATTGCCGTGCGATGCGCGTGTCACGGCACAAGTAGCGGACGTTCATTTTAAGGAAAAATAGCTATACATATATATCTTTTGTTTAATATACACGTCCCGCTTTTTTAAAAATAATTTAGAAGGGTTTCCTTTGTAAAATGGTTCGTGTCATCTCAGACACATAAGAAAATATTGAGACTATAGCTCCTTTTTGGAAATCCCTTCGGTAACTGTGGATACATGCAAAAACACCTTGGTACTATTCTCAGAACAGTCCTGCTCGGTTACTAAACCAAATAGTAAATATCATAAAACATACTGCTCAAAATGAAATCAATCTTAAATATAGTATACAGGGTACTACGTGCATTCGGTGCGTATGAAAATCGAAACCAAATACAGATGCCACGAATATGTACAGAAACAAAACGAAGTGCAATGGGTGTGCACCAAAAACATCTGTCAAGTGCAACAAGCGTGCACGACAACAATATCATGTGCATCTAATCTGCACAAAACCCCAATTTAGTGCATCTGGTGTGCACAAAATCGCATCAAGTGCGCCAAGTGTGCGCAAGAATCTCAATCAAGTGCATATGGTGCACAAAAATATAAATCGAATATCCAAATCGAAATTAACGGTATACGACATACACCGAATCAAAATCAAGTATACCACGCTAAATAAACTTACAACCACATGCATCTGTGTGCTCAAAACCAAATAAGAGTACGAAAAGTGCATGAAAACTATACCGAAAGTATAAGTCCAAAATCATGTGCAACCCATATAACGAAATCAAATCAGTATCTCAGAATGTATAAAGTCAAATCAAGTGCACGGGGTATGCAAGAAACGAACATCAATACGAATGGCACATGGAACTAGAATCGAGTGCAAATGAATGTGCACATAGGAAACGCCAATCGTAAAACGAAATCCTCAAAATACCAAAATCCAAACAACGGAAATGTGAAATTCAAATCACCAAATCACAAATCGTAATACTGACGTTGATGTGCTTCTTCTATAATGTTGAAGGGTGTCGGTGCATCTAAAACTAGCAGAGCAAGATATCTCCTTGCATCCCGTTCATGGTCTGGGCGCCTTGTGCCCTTAGGCTCTCGTTTTTCACTGCAGATTGTCAGCTACCTAACTCCTCGGCTCAATGACCCAATATGGAAATGATGATGAAAACGGTTCCGCTATGGCGCATCCTCTAAAATCTCTGGTCAACAATCATGGTCACTCATAACATGTCCCATCGACGATACCAAACTCTGGCCTACTGGGTGTACGTAATACGACCGATCTTGGGTCCAAGTCTCCTCTTTTCTCTGGTGTCTACTGATTCGAACTCGTCTTTTCGTAGCTATATAAACGTCGCTACAAACGGCTATACTCATATCTAGAGTCTCCTAAGTAATGTATCCTATCACATGATATTCGGACTACGTTAAACTTTTCGATCGATTCATCAAAGTCCTAAAATCCCCTAAGAGCTCAACACTCGAGTACAGTTTAAAAATATCCATTAAAGCCACAGAACCTGCGGACCAGCCGTAGAAGGGCAAACCCAAGCCTCACTAATGGCACCGCGGAACTGCCGCAAACCCTAAGGTTCAAAGGCGTTCTCATGGTCATTATGTCGAGTTAGGGTTTCATTCTTCTAAAGGGTCTATAGAATTACCTTCATGTTCTTCTGAATACCTTAAACTTGATAAAATGGGTTTCTGACATTCGTTCGAACCTTTTAACTTCGCCTAGACGACATGTGAATACCCTTTGTCCGCATGTTAAACTGTGCATCGATCCTCAAGAATAGACAATACATTAACGGTCATCACATTCTAGCCGGTCTCTAGCAGTGGCCCGATCATCTGGTGTAGATATCAAACGCTTGCGTCCACGAGAAAATATAGCAAACTACATATCTAAAAGCTCATGCTAACCGCAAATCTAGCCGCAGCTCTCTCTGCCCGTGCAACCGTGGTAACAGAAACCACCTTTCGATATTGACGAAGATAAATCGTAGGAACGAATAGAAATACGGTGCAAAGAAATGTACATCCTAAGGCTTCTTAAGCGGAGTAGCGTATCGTAAGTATGCCACGGAACATACCAACGGTACATCACTCTAGTTTAGTCGCCTACTCCATCAACCAAGAGTCATCCTATACGTAGAAGGTAAAACATAACGCTCTGATACCAACTTTGTCACGACCCGAAGGTAAGGAAAGTGACCGGCACTTAAATTACGAAACGTCTAGAGGCGTAACGTAATCTAAGCAAGCCGAAGCTCAGAAATCTAAACCAATTAAAAGAAGAAGTGTAGGAAAACATGTTTAAAAGCAACATCAAATTTTCTCAAAAATTTCGGCAGAGTCTCCTTTGTAAAAACTAGCCCCAAACGGGTACAAACAAGAATATATACATAAGTAATAATAAAGGCATCCCCAAGCGGGAGCTAGCTCTTCACCAATTGGCGGACACAACCACAAGCAATAATATACAATGCCGAAGGGTGAGGAGCAAAACTCAGAAGAAAACCGAAAATTCACCAGAAAACCATAATAATACAAGCGCGACTCTAAGGTCGAAAGAATAAATAACTGGTCTTCTAAATCTATCAAGTATACAAGTCTGCTTGATGGAGCTTACTAGATACAACAGAAATAAATAAAGGTACAACGGCTGTCACGATATAAGTGAACCAACCTACCAAAGCAATCACGCTGAATGAAATGGTGTGCCAGCAAGCCGCCAAGGAAAGCTGTGCATCTAAACCTGCAGGGAAATTTGGCACAATGGGGGTGAGTTGCCAACACATTAGTAGAAGACATCTGCGAGTAAAAATCGCATGCACGACGATCTCCTAGGTCATAATAATATACATATATAACACTAGACATCTAGTAGTGACAGGGTAATCATCTGTGTATAAGTGCAATACTCAGTGCATCGTGTCAGTGTCACTAAACAGTAATGAGTCACATATCTGATGTATGAATGCATCATGAATGTGAGAATCAACCACGAAATCTGAATAATCTGCTATAAGAAAACATCAATGAATCTCGTATAATAAAACAGAAACATCATCAGTGAAATCGACAGAAATCCGTGTCAAGCATCGACACAATATCTCAATATCTCAAGTCTCAATATCTCTATGTCTCAGTATCTCAATGTCTCAATATCTCGGGCTCCGACAGTCCGGACCAGCCCATATCATCAAATCTCACGACAACGGTCGGTATCCTCCGGATATCCGCCATGCCAGACATAACTGGTCGGCAGTCCGTGCCCCTGCCAGGCTCATCGACAACAACTCGAGCTTCTTGCCGCGGGGTACCTTACCGGGCCTACCATGTACCCAAAACGGTTCATCCTACTCCTCGAATCGGGTCTCGAAATCCAACAGCAATCGTGAAAACTCATGGTGGACGACCCATACATCACGAGAAAACCACAACTTGCATTTTAAAAAGAGAGAGAGAGAGAGAGAAGTTTATATATATTCTTGCGTTTTCCCCCCAAATACAGAAATCTCATGAAAATCCGAAATCCAAGAATCAAGAGTAAGTAAACAGTGAATAACGGCATAAAGCCCCAGAATAGTACATGAATGAACACATGAATACATGAAATATCTATGTAAAAAAATACAATCTCTAAGTTAACACATAAGAGAAATCACACAATTATTATGCGGTAAGTAGCATTTAGCTGATTATATCAATAAGATAATATGTTCTAAAGTGTACGTGACAGGGCAGTTACCGATAATGATGTGTGTGAGCCGGCAAATAAGTGTACGTGGAACATGCGCATCATCGGTAATGGTGCTGGTGTCCTAACAGGCAGAGTTTCGTATTGGCTAAAGAAACATATGTATGAACATGCAATGCGATGAATATAATATGAATATAACGGTGAATGTGTATAAAACACACATTAGACTATACATATCTAATTACGAGTCATACGGTTCTTGTTTGAAAAAGCACGAATCGTGGTTTTTAGAAAAGTAGGGGCTACAGGGTTTTATAGAAAAGTTATGTCCTTTGAAAAATCTGTAGTATCCCTCAGGCTGTCTTTAAAAATGCACACGATTCATTAGTTTTGAAAATATGTATGACTCGAGCCTAACAAACTTCTACCTAACCATCTAAAGGACTAAACTAAAGAAACTAGTCGATAGGTAAGGAGAATCCAATTAAAGTCTGAGTCAATATCTCTAGTAGTCGGCGATCCAGCCTCAATAGCGTCACGTACAAAGTACGACTTCCACAAGTCAAGAGTACGGATCAATCATCACATCTATATTTCATACGGTAAAATCCATCGTACGTCGTCCCAAAATCAGGGTACAGGTCAACTATCATACATACATCATCATTCATTTTAGTATCGTCATCAATCAATATCGCAATCTAGGAACTGTTCTAAATTCACGTATATTCCGATGTCATAAAATCATATCATCATATATGAATACACATCGCCCAAACGATTCGTTATAAATATTATACCAAATCTCATAACATATCTCGTTCATATGTCAACTATCATATATATATCATCATTCACAAGGTATCATCGTCAAACAATATCATGATCTGGTTACTGACCCAATGTCATCACACATTTATCGTATATGTATATATTTTCTTATCGCACAACGATCCGCTATAATATTATAACTCAATCACATATCAAATATCTCACGGCATCATGCCCTATCCTAACGACTCATCTCCAAGTATCATATGACATCCTCATATCACGTGTATATGTTGTAGAACTAGTAAACGAGCGTGTGTGTGTGTGTGTGTTTATGCCAACCTATACTCTAGTGTCTCGTAACTAAGGACTAGAATAGAAGCACTATCATCCAACTTACACAATTTCCGATTTGTGGTCTCCTAAAACCTTTCTTGTTCAGTATTCATATCTTGCCATAAGATATCAATATATAACTATCTCAAGACCACAACATACCCTATGAAGTTGCGGGGGTGCTATACACCATCCACCCGACTTCCCCCGTAGATATACATCTACTCACCTGGTCCTTGTCTGCCGAAGTCGATACCGCCACCCTCTTCTTCATCGTTCGAAGTCCACGTGAGAGGTACCTATATGCAAACACACACACACATGCGCACACACACACACACACATATCGTAAACCGAAATCGTGAACAAAACCAAAATGGCACACGAAACGCGCATAGGTTAAAACCTATGACCCGCTCATGCAAAAGAACCAAATAACTCTTGACATCGGCGTACAAACGCCAATTGATCGAGAAAAACCCAAACGTGCCAATCGTAGTTTCACAAATCACTAATTATGATATGAAATAGATTGTAACTCATCAAAACCTCAAAATAAATCAAATCGATTTATTTCCGAAAACCTAGAAAGGCTCAAATAACCGTTTTAGTACAAAACTTGATGTTTAAACAAATCTAGTGGCCACAATATTTACTAAATATCATAACTATATCATACAAACCATCACTATATTTTTATCTCACCAATTTATATAAATTCTAAAAATCTAATTTACAAATTTATCCAATTTTAACAATTTCAAGGTAACAATGCACAAAACAACAACTAAACTAGGTTTGGCATGATCTAAGGTATTAAACTACAATTTATAATGTTAATAATATCATGAAAACCCTAATTATATTTAAATCTCAATTATTTAATCAATTTCCAAAAACCTAGTTTGCAACATTAGCACGATTAGCAAAGTTTTAAATTAACAATTAGCAAATTAGTAACTAGATTAAGTTTTGCATTCCATTAACATGTTAATCTACTCATTAAAACCATAAATAATTGATAAAATTCCTTACTCGATCACAAACCCTAATCTTGAAGTTTCAAATTTGAAATTGGAACCAATTAATTAGCTAATTAAATTAACTTAAAGTAGTTTATCAATAATTAAACACTTGGGTTAGGATTATACCTCCACAAACATGAGATCAAAATGCAACCTAGCTTCCAAAATGCTAACTTTGCTCCAAGATCCTTGCTTGTTTGGCCAAAGAATAATGGGTATGTGTTAAATGATGAATTAGTGGAATTTTGTATTGATTTTTGATGAATTTTTGGATGATTTTTGAAGAGAAAAGAAGTTGGAGAAATGAGGGGCTGCCATGGGAGGGATTTCGTCCAAGACATGAGGGGAGAGAGAAGTGAGGGTAAGTGGTAGAAGGGTGTAGAAAACTTCTTTAATTAATACCACTTTTATGTCTTTTCATTAATTATTTTGTTTTAATTTATTTTCCTAATTTATTTGACCCTAGAAAAGTCTAGAACCTTGGATTAAATTTGAGAAAGAATTTTCAACGTTACACACTTGATTCCAAAATGTGATGGTTCACATTTATAAAATTAATCCATTCCAATTTGTAATTTACACTAATTAAATATATAATTAAAAGCTTATAATATTATTAGAAATAATTAATTAAGGAAAATTTTTTAAGTAAACTAATAATTTATAAGTCACTAAATAAATACCATTTACTAGTAATTACCTAGTTAAAATAGGTCTTTTTAAATCTATAATGAAAAATAATTGTATTTAAGTAATACAGAAAATACGGTTTATTTTACCGATTATCAGAAAATTCACCTAAAGGATTTTATTTATCTATTTATTTATTTTTTTAAAACGTTACACTAGGCTAAACTCATAACTCCATTGTAGTCACAATAACAGTTATTGGACGCTCAATGGTAGAAACCATGTTCATCTCATGAACAAGAAATGCCCAGACAGCCACTTTGGCAGCATCGTTGGCAGCAATATATTCAACCTTTATCGTCTAGTATGCCACGGTATCTAGTTTGGAACTCTCTAACATACCGTCCCTCCATTGTGGGTAAAAATAATGCCTGTGACTGACTTTCAGTCGACCTTATCACTTTGGAAGCTTGAACCAAGAACATTCATTTAGTTCTTCTCAAGTACTTAAGAATGTCCTCCACAGCTGTCGAGTGATTCTTCGAAGATCCGATTGATTACTGATCACTACACCTAGTGAGTGATCTACATCTGGTCTGGTACATAACATCACATACATGATAGAGCCTACCGCCGAAGCATAGGGTATGCCTTGCACAAGAGCTCTCTTCAAATCAGTCTTGGGAGACATCTTTTTGGAGAGAGTGATTCATGAGTAAGTGGGTGAACCACCACGCTTAGAATCTTCCATACTAAATCCCTTTAGTCTGGTGTTAATGTACCAGAATTTGGGACACTCCCAACATCCACTTAGATCTATCACCATAGATCATTATCCACAAGATGTAGTAGGTATCATCCAGATCTTCTATTGAGAATTCTCGTGACAAGAGGAGCTTGACCGAGTGTAGCATAGGAAACCATTTCCTATTAAGAGTATATCATCTATGTACAATACGTGGAAGACAACCTTACTCTCTACAACCTTCTTGTATATATAAGGTTCACCTATCTTTTTGATGAAGTCAAACACTTTGACTGCCATATCAAAACAAATGTTCCAACTCCGCGATGCGTGCTTTAATCCTGATGGATATAAGTATAGCCACTGGAGAAAATGTTTCATCATAAAGCACACCTGGTTATTAACGAAAACCTTTTATTACAAGTCTAGCTTTGAAAGTCTTAACTTTTTCATTTATACCAAGAATCTTCTCAAGATCTATTTGCTCCCAATGGGTTTTACCCCTTCAGGTGCAACATTCAAAGTCATACTTTGTTGGTGTACATGGATTCCATCTCTGATTGCACAGCATCCAGCCATTTCACAGAGTCCCCACTCGTATTGGCCTGTGAGAACCTAGTTGGGCCATCATCTACCATGATGCAATCCTCGCTCCCACTGTCACTGAGAAGACCGTAGTATCTCTCAAGTGGATAAGGAACCCTACCAAATTTGCGGAGAGGCTGAGGTTTGTTAGAGACTATTGAATCCTTTGGTTTCATCAAATCATCAACTATTTGTTTGTCTAGCTGGAACTTCTTCCAATTCTACCTCATGACCACTAATTTCTATACAAGAAATCCCTTTTCTAAAAAGCTGGCATGCTGAGAAACAAAACACCTTTTGCTCATCAGAGTAGTAGAAGATATTCCCGCATAAATTTTTGGAATATCCTAACAAACTTATACAGAACTGACCTTGCCTTGAGCTTGTCCAGATTTTGCTTTCAACATAGGCCGGATGTTCATACTATAATTTTGCATTATTTTATTCCCCATTCTTATTCAGTTTACAAATAAACAGGTGCTTTTGACCCATGTCTGCTACATAGTTGCAGGTTACAGGTTCTCAGAACAAAAACAGTGAAAAATATGAAAAGACGATACAAAAGTGAGACTACGACCAACAAATGGAAGAATCTTGATCAAGCCTACAGTTTAGAGACTAAACGAAGATCAACAAACAAGTTCACAAAGCACAAAGGCAGCGCAAGGTTCAAGACTTCAACACGAAGCAACGGTAGAAGTCCACTACATTATTCACTGTGGAGATCTGGAAGAGAACTAGAAGACAACTTGAGAAAACAAGCAACGAAAAAAGAAGGCAATGTCCACCAGAATATTCCCTAAAAATATCAGACCAAGATCACTCTATTTGACCGTGGAACCGCGACCAAACAGGGGTTTTGACTGCGGATCCGCGGCCATATAATGCCCGTGTCGGTGCGAAATTCTTTTGATGTCTGGAGGCGCGTTGACTAGTCTTTTCTTAGGGGGTAAACTTGTAATTGCAGATATGCATCGATTGTAAACCTAGGGTTTCTATGAATCTATAAATAGAAACCCTAAAAGCTGTTTTAGGTCATGCCTCTTTTCATTGATCAAAAATTCAGAATTCTATGTATGGAGAGAGCCATCAAATAAAGGATGCCTCTTCTTGTGCCTCATTGTAAATCTCAAAATTCAGAATTCAATTCTTGAAAAGTATGAATAGTGCATCAAATTAGAGTAATTTTTCAATTATTGCCCTAGTTAAATTTATTTTCCTGCCCTAGTATAGATTTATTTTCCTGCCCTAGCATAGATCTTTCATTCTCTGCCCTAGTTAGATAGTTAAATCATGTCTTTCAATTCCTTAATGAGTGAGTAGTCTCCTCGCTTGTTAGGGTTAGATTTGGGGAGGGCTTGAGAGATGAAGATCTCTCACCCCTTTCTTACCCATCACACGTTTTTATAGGACTCCATGCATACATGCACACATCGCTCCCTATGGCACCCTATTCCATGAGGTAGCGGTGATACCGTAGTATAAAGGACCGGTTGAGCATGTCTGCCATGGAGATTAGGGTAAGGATTAAGAAAGGAAGGACAAGAACCTAGAGGAAGAAACACTGTTTCTTCCCGGTGGTACTAATCCAGTTTATTAATAATTACCATAACACCTAAAGAGATCTAATTTAGGGTATTGAAAGCTATGGGAATTCTTTAATTTTCCAAACTTAACCTAAACCTAACCCTAGCAAGATTTAGATTAATTTAGTTTTTAGATTTAATCAATCCAACATCAATCGGAATTAACTCGTTAGACCAATTTGAGAATACACAAAATCCCTGTGGACCGACCCGTACTCACCGGCTAGCTACCAAGCGACGCCGTTCTTGATTGCGATTATAAATATTTTTGATTCTTATCTTTCGAAAGCGCAAGCACGCTAAATCTAAATCAATCAAATGGCGCCGTTGCCGGGGATGGCGTGTTATTTTCTTTTTGTAATTTCGGATTAATATAAATCAAAAAATCATAAAAACTGAAAAATAAAAAATACAAAAATTTATCATCTTATTATTTGTTGAAGGATATTTTCGTGTGAATTTTTTTGCAGGATCGACGAACAAATTCGGATCTGGAAAAATCCAGAGATCAAAACAGAAAACCTTAGATATGAACAATAGAGAAAAGTCAAACAAGAGGAGCAGAATTTTTTTCGGGAACCGAGCCACCGCCTCCACCGCGGAACCGCCGCCCGAGGTGCCCTTTGGCCGCGGAAGCGCCGCCGCCTGGTGACGTCAGCTGTCCAGTTTCCTTCTGTGAGCTTTCCTTCCTCTTCTCTGCAACCTCAATATCTCCTCTGTAAAATTTTCCTGCTGGATTCTTTGCGCCAAAAATCTCTCCCCTTCTCAATAATTGATCTTGTGCAGGATTCTTTGCACCGCGCTTAAAAAAAATTGTTTGCAAGTGTTTGATTGTGTTTACTGCTTTGCATAATTTAATTTGACTTTAAGGGGCTTTTACACCAAACAGATTGGGTGGGGATTTCATTACCCTTCCCAGGACCCCAAAAATTGTAGGGTTCCTAGGCACCCTAATGAGGTCTCACAAGGCATCAACCATGCCAATTTCAAATTTAAACGGTGCCGAGAAACCCTAGAACGGATCGTTGGCTAGATATCTAGGCGAAAAGGTAAACTAGTAAACTATTTTACTAAAGGAACGGAAATACAACTTTTGTAGATCCGGTGCTCCACCTCCTCGGCTCCGCAATGAAGTCCTCTCCGCTGTCCAAATCGAACCATGACTCTCACGGTGGTTTCATCGGAGAAAAGACCGGGCTAGGTCGTCGACAACGTGCCGAAGATGATCTACGTCGAAGCATCACTAGATCAAGCTCCACCTTCACCAAGCCATGAAAACTTGTGAAGGAAACACACTCTACTACTTAGCAAGAGGTAGAGGATGAAGAAATAGGAAGTGAGTAGACTTTAGAATTGGATTTCTCACTCAAATACATCAATCACCATTGATGAAGAAAGCTTTTTCTTCATTGAAGAAGATGAAGAAGAAGAAGAAAGAAATATGATAAGTTAATTAAAAAGAATAGAAAAATAATACTTATCATAATTCTAACTATGGTTATGTGTAGAGAATTGACCAAGGTTAAAGGAATGGTTAGGGTTAAGGATGAGATAAGAATGGTGGACAAAGTCAAAGCTTCATGAAGCTTCAACTAAACAACAAATAAAGCCACCATTCTTTTTTCTTTTCCATTTATTTTCCAAAAAGTATAAACAAATAAATAAATGAATAAAAAAGTAATGGAAAAATAAAACCCTAATTATATGTTTAACCATGGTTTAATTCTTTACACTTAACCAAGTAAACATGTATCATCAAACATGATACAAACAAGTGCACAAAAGTATATCGCATATACAATACGCACATCCGAGTGAGAAAATCCATCTTAAGTGAACCGATACTAGTTAATGCAAAGTAATATATCAAATATATAATTATACATTAAATCATTAAATCAACACTTGATTTAACGATCCGGTCATATCGCATATAACCGACTAGTATCCTATGTATCGGCTTATCGAATCAACCTTTGATTCGATAACTAGGGTATATCGCATATAACCTACTCGATACATTCATCGCGAGAATAGAATACGGTATCACATACACGCATTATTCTCGGTCCCGAACATATCTCATATGCGCTCCTATTTCGTTTCGCTTGAGCCAGGAAACCTCTGTGTAGGACTCTAAAGACTCGTCAATACGCCGGCAGCAGATGATGATCATATCAAACACCCACAAGCCGCAAGCGGTGTGCTAAACGTAACGGCCACTCGGGTATTGAGCGATCTGAAGATCGACGAGCAAGCCCGCTCACACTCCAGTGAATCCAACCAGTAACACTACCGTACAGTCCAGTCTGATCGTCTGATATGTCGCATATCTCGCCTTGGGGTGGTAAACGTCAGACCCCAATAGTTCGATAAGTCGTGTCGATATGAGGTCTATAACAATTCGAGATACTACTTGTAACACTTACCAGTAAATCTCAGCAACCCTGGCCAGGGATTTCCTGTTATAGCCAATCGAACACAGCGCAACATCAACTCCCTATACCGGGAGAGACGAATCCCCTCCTATCGCTCATTGCCTCCATGTGACTCGGGACTGTACCCAAAAACCACCGTTTTGCACGCCCTCTTGGACGTGGTAAGATGGAAATCAAAGCACAGTGGGAACCACACAAGACTCTATGACGATCTCGGGTCAACAGACTACTCTGTACCAGTGTCACCAGAGAACTGCCATCTGACGTGAGGTATAATACCATCTGGGAGTTCTCGGCGAGTCCGTCCAGTGTACCCAGTCTCTACTGAGCACCCGTATATCATCTCTGATGTCAAACACCGATGGATATGGGATCATCCATCGCCCATCTGTATGGGTCGAGAAGGTACACGCTAGTCTACTCTGGTATATCGATGCCCCGTCTCGATACACCTTCGACTAGGGACTTTGAAGGATGTACTTATGGACTACCATGTCCCCACTAGTATGATCCGCATCATAGTCCAGGTAGTCAAGCACACATCCTAAGGGCTTTACCAACATGTAACAGAGAGACAATCAGTATACATGTTAAGGTAAAGTTCAACCAGATAGCATACTATCATGTCGAGCAAGAAAGTCCTCCCTATATATGTCCCAGCATCCACTACAATATACATCCTATGTAGAGTAATGGCCTCTAGGGCATACATATAACTAACAATCTCCCACTTGCACTAGGGCCATCTGATAGCAGTGGTTGTAGTATCTCATACTCAACCATCCCATAAAAATCTCTCTCTGGGAATAGGCCTTCGTGAGTGGATCCGCCGTGTTGTCCTCTTAGTCTGCTCTCCTAACCTTGATCACCATGGAGATCAACCATCTCCATGATCAGGCGATACTGCCTTAGAATATGTATGGATCACTGATGGGACCTGCGTTCCTTGGCATAAGCCACAACTCCATTGTCTCACAATGGTAGGAACGTAGTTCATCTCATGAACCAATATACACCCAAACAGCCTCTTTGGTAGCATCTTTAGTAGCGATGTATCCTGCCTTTATCGTCTAGTATGTCACGGTATCTAGCTTGGAACTCTTCCAACATACCGTCCCTCCACTGAGGGTAAAGACAATGCCTGTGACTGACATTCAGTCGTCTTTATCACCCTGGAACCCTTCCAGTGATTCTCCCCAGGATCGGTTGATACCGTCTCACTACAACTAGTGAGAGTCCTAACATCCAATTAGATCTATCTCATAGATCCAAAACCTAGGATTTAGTAGGTATCACTTTGATCCTATATGGAGAATCATGGTGATAAGCGGAGATTGATCGAGCGTAGCATAGGAAACTCCTTCCCTATCAAGAGTATGTCATCCACGTACTCTACGAGGATCGTCACCATACTCCCTACTACCTTTTTGTTTATACAAGGTTCATCTACCATTTTGATGATGTCAAACTCTTTGACTACTTCATCAAAACAGATGTTCCAACTCCGCGATGCCTGCTTTATCCTATAAAGCATCTTGCACACGTTTCCGCTGCTCCCACTGTCTACGAAGCCCTCTGGCTGTGTACTTATAGACGCACTCTTCTAAAATATCATTTAGAAAAGCAGTCATGACACCCAACCACCAGATATCGTAGTCATGGTATGTAGCCGTGGCAAGTAGGATCTGGATGGACTTAAGCATAGGTACTTGAAAAGGTTTCTTCATTATCCACAGCTGGTCAATGATGCAAACTTTTAACAAGTCTAGCTTTGAAAGTCTCAACTTTTCGATGTACACCAAGTAATCTTCTCAAGATATACTTGCTCCTGATGGGGATTTAACCCTTCAGATATAGCAACCAAAGTCCATACTTTGTTGGTGTATAAGGATTCCATCTCAGCTCGCTAAACATCCAGCCATTCTCACAGAGTCCTACTCCTGATGGCCAGGTCGAAACTAGTTGGGTCATCATCTCATGATGCAATCCTCGCTCCCACTGTCATAGAGAAACAGAAGTATCTCTCAGGTGGGTGAGGAACCCTACTAGATCGGCGGAGAGGCTGAGGTTCGTTGGTAACTATTGAATCCTTTGGTTCTTTCAAATCATCAGCTGCAGTTTGTATAGCTGGAACATTTCCAGTTCTACATAACAGATCTTGCCTCGAGCTTGTCCGGATTTTGCTTTTAGACATAGGCCGGTCAACCCCAAATCTTAACTAGCTTAAGACATGGGCTCTTCCCTTTCCATATCACATATGAAGTGGTAGGCAACTGATTTGATTGGAACCCTATTCAATAGGTATGCAGCTTCTCAAGTGCATAACTTCCAAAAAGGAAACAGGTAACTCAGTAGTACTCATCATAGAGCACACCTTATCATATAGGGTGTGATTGCTCCGCCCTGATATACCATCGTGCTATGGTGTATACAGAGAAGTAATGCTGAGAGAGAATCTCATTCTCCTTTAGAATAGTCCAGTATTTCCGTGCTCAAGTATTTTCCTCCTTGATCACATCAAAGGACATAATACTTATACCCGTATTTTGGTTTTCTACTTCTAACTTATATTCTGTGAATATCTCAAAAGGTTCGGACTTGTGTTTCAACAGGAACATATGACTGAATCTTGAGAGATTATCAGAGAATGTAACGAAGTACAAAGAACCAGTCTTGGCATGTGTAGACAGGGGACCTACATACATCAACATGTATCATCCCAAGAGTTTACTAACTCTTTCTCTGTTTTTCAGTAAACGGAGCTATGGTCATCTTATCTTCGTGACATGACTGGCAAGTTTCATAAGATGTAAATTCAAACAGATTTAAATATGCATCTATGTGGAACTTAGCTTGTCGGGTCGCATTGATATGACCTAGTCTACAATACCTCAAGAAGAATTCGTTCATTTCTGAACTCTTCCTCTTGTGTGTGTTCCGTATATTAAGAACTGTAGTTTGATTTAGAACATCAATGCTTTTAGATAACGTGCCTGAACCGATCAACTTTTGATATAGGAAATGTTCAAAACATTATCCAACAATACAAAATTTTACCGTTTCTTTACTAATAAAGAGACAGATATGATTTTGTATATCAGGTTCGGTATCTAATAACATTCGTTCAGAATCAATGTATTGTAATACAGGGTGACAGTGACCAACAGACTTGGCTGCAACTCTTGCCCCGTTTTCTGCCTCATGAAACTTATCACCCGTTCTCAGTCCTCTACCTTTCTTTAGCCCTATGTAACAGATTACATATCTGGGATCCTGATCTGGTATCACATACCCAGGACGTAAAGGATACTGAGAAACAGTTCTTTGTAATGAACACACCCGAAGATGATGCATCATCATGCACTCTCCTCGTTTGGGCGGCATGGGAATTCTGGTAATCCCCAATTTCCTGCTCTGTCTTATAACAATTATAAGTTGGAGCGGGACCAACGTTCCCCAGCTCAGTATAACAAGCGGGTTCGGTCAATAATCCGTTTTATTATCTTGATTAAGGCGTGATATGGTCGCTACCTGGAGAGAGAGAGAAGAAAACACTCAGCGTGCGCTCTTGCAAGAATAGATTGGTTATTATTTTATCTAATCAGGATGGCTCCCACTGCTTTTTATCAAATCTTCCTTCAAACCCTAAAAGGAAAGACTAGCCGGGATTAATTACACACTACAAGTTCGCCAATCTTTCAGCCAGGCCAGTGTCGGTACTTTGAGGGAGGTCCCCCGTGCTTTCGCACGAACCTAATTAATGTAAACCTCGTTTTCCCAGAGGCGTAATCTCGTTAACACCTTTCTAGACACCTACTTGATCGGCTAATTGTAATGTATAAAACTCTCCCAGGAGTAACTCTTACTCGCAGCGGGTATCGGGATCCAACTATCTCATAGAAGGTATGCAATCTCATTACAAATTTCAACACTTGAAATTCCCGATAATATTTTGCCCCTAACCTCCTATGACCTTGACAAAGGCCAACAAACCATAGGATGCTAGTCAAGTTCAACCCGTCATTTCCTGATTGAATTAAACCCACCCGCACGGCCCTTGACAAAGGCCAACAAGGTCGCACGACTACCCTAACTCAATCTGCATCATATGCATAAGCAGATAAGCACCAGTTAGCTACCGCACACTGCGCCTTGACAAAGGCCAACAAACGCAGCACGAATACTAACTACTACTTATCTGAAATGACGGAGGGCTACGACAGGTTTTTCTGAAAACCTATTGCGTAATGAAATTGATATCGTTGTAGAATCGAATGAATTTTGAAATGGAGTGTTTTTGAGGCTTTTCTAGTTTTGCTAAAGGAGTCACTCCCGGTGAAGGGATCGTCGGTCCTTTCCTCGTCGAATGAGGTGCGGGATATATCATATATATCGCTGTGCAAAGCAAAAACACTTAAAAGCAATCAAATGACAAACCGAGTGTGTAGCATCTGCCAGTTATTGCTAAAGGAGTCACTCCCGGTGAAGGGATCTCGGTCCTTTCCTCATCGAATAAGGTGCAGGATATATCACATATACCTCTGTGCAAAGCAAGAACTGTAGCTACCTGTTTTATTTTGAAATTCGATTCTACAACATCTTAGGTTTCTTTTATTTCATTAATCACATTAATGAAGTCCCATCATTTAAGTACCTAAACATCATAGATAAATACGACGTACACTTATGCCATCCGCATTCGCCTCGATGTCCCCTCGTGCACCGTTAGGTTAGGTAACTAACGGCAGGGCAGGGCAGGGCTAGCGCGGGTGTAAAACATAAGTAACGTCTATATAATATATCATATATACTATATAAAGTATCCATCACAGAACATCACATGATCACATCACAGATATTGCAGCAGAAGAAACATATGAAATATTGGATATACTAGGACGTCCGTGTTTTCAATACGAGCCAGTATAAAACACGGATTCCATGGTCGTGATGAATAGCCAAACCCACACCCCTAGACCCCTACGAGAGCGGCAAGCAACCCTACCAATTCTGGAGTTAGGAGACTCGGACCCGACTCCTTGAGTTGGTCTCCCATTGGACTCCAGAACCCGGTTACTTGTGCCCTCCTCCTTGGGTCCATCCTAGTGCGGAAAAGTAAATAATATACAAACGGTGACATCTTCCGCAACCTGGAAGCGCCCCAATAAAAGAATATTACATACAAGTTTTTACATGAATGAAAATGAAAAACACTCATCTCACATAAAAACCCCCGGCTATTCAAAAACACGACGATCCAATATAACATATCCAGCAACACATAACATCACATGTCATCAACGTAAGTAAATATGTCCATCCCAATTGTCGTTGACATATAGCAACGAAACCGGCGATATCACATATTACACTTACGGTCACAGAAAAGAAAGTGTAAAACTACAACAGTTGGAATCCGCAACCACCTCAGACATCGCATGCCTGACCAAATGAATTACTTAGACATCGCATGCCTAACAATTATAAACCCCGCATTTTAGTCTCAAAATCGAAAACACTTTTCAATATTAAGTCGGGCAATTCAACAAGATTCCCGACATCCTGATCGAATGCTCGTCGCAAACTTCAGTAGACGGCCGCACCCCAGATACCTTCGACGAAGTGCACCAAGGCGGAACACCGCTGCCGCGAGCACCCGAACGGATGCTTTCGGCGACGGGGTTCTCCTACAGTCACTTGGTCGGGGCTATGGAGTGAGGCTGTCTATTAAGTTTACCCGGCGAGTATCCGCGTACGCTACGTGATTGTGACGGACTTTTGATCACATCAAAATTCCGTGGCAACCGATCAAGTGAGACTAAACTGCTATGTTTATAACATTCATTTAGCTATCACATAACTTCTTGTGAATTACAATTATTGTATCCCATTCCAGATAATTAGAAAATGTTAAACTTTCCGATTGAACATTCGAACACCCAAGTTTTCCCGATACAGATCAACACATGAAATAAGTCTAACAACATTCAGTTCGTGCCTCAGTACCGACGGTCCAGCCGTAGAAGGGTCAAGCCAACGCCTCACATGTGGCACGCCGTACTGCCCCAAACCCGAAGGTTCAAAGGGCAGTTCAAGACGGTCACATAATCGAGTTAAGGTTTGTTGTCTTCTAGAGGGTCCATCGCGTTACTTGCACTACTTAGAACATCGTTAAACTACGGAAAAATCCAACACTTGGAAATTTCCCGACAGGGGAAAAATTGGGTATTTATATCCGGTCGAACTTTTTAACATATTCTAAAATTTATCCGGAAAGCCACATAGACAAAATCTGATAATCCGATCGAACATTCGAATCCCCAAAACAACCCAGAAAATTCAACTCTTGAATTAATATTAAAAATTCCCAGAAAATCCAGCATAATTTAATAAGAGTTACTGTGCAAACAGTGAATGCTGATGTCACATTTGTGCCGCGGAACCGCCGTAGAAGCCAAGCTTCTGCCGCGGTTCCGCCGCACTTTGTACTGTTCATGATAAACTTTTTGCGCCGTAATTCTTAGATTTCCCTGCTGAATTTTTTAGCAATTTTTAATTTGGAAAAATCCACGTTTTTGAAAAAAGGACAGAGAGCATGGAAATTTTGGGGTTTCGGTTCGTTCGGACTTCAAATTCCGTCTAGATTTCGCCTAAGGCTTTAGCTAGGCTCTGATACCACTGTAGGGTTCTTAGGCACCCTAATGAGGTCTCACAAGGCATCAACCATGCCAATTTCAAATTTAAACGGTGCCGAGAAACCCTAGAACGGATCGTTGGCTAGATATCTAGGCGAAAAGGTAAACTAGTAAACTATTTTACTAAAGGAACGGAAATACAACCTTTGTAGATCCGGTGCTCCACCTCCTCGGCTCTGCAATGAAGCCCTCTCCGCTGTCCAAATCGAACCATGACTCTCACGGTGGTTTCATCGGAGAAAAGACCGGGCTAGGTCGTCGACAACGTGCCGAAGATGATCTACGTCGAAGCATCACTAGATCAAGCTCCACCTTCACCAAGCCATGAAAACATGTGAAGGAAACACACTCTACTACTTAGCAAGAGGTAGAGGATAAAGAAATAGGAAGTGGGTAGACTTTAGAATTGGATTTCTCACTCAAATACATCAATCACCATTGATGAAGAAAGCTTTTTCTTCATTGAAGAAGATGAAGAAGAAGAAGAAAGAAATATGATAAGTTAATTAAAAAGAATAGAAAAACAATACTTATCATAATTCTAACTATGGTTATGTGTAGAGAATTGACTAAGGTTAAAGGAATGGTTAGGGTTAAGGATGAGATAAGAATGGTGGACAAAGTCAAAGCTTCATGAAGCTTCAACTAAACAACAAATAAAGCCACCATTCTTTTTTCTTTTCCATTTATTTTCCAAAAAGTATAAACAAATAAATAAATGAATAAATATGTAATAGAAAAATAAAACCCTAATTATATGTTTAACCATGGTTTAATTCTTTACACTTAACCAAGTAAACATGTATCATCAAACATGATACAAACAAGTGCACAAAAGTATATCGCATATACAATGCGCACATCCGAGTGAGAAAATCCATCTTAAGTGAACCGATACTAGTTAATGCAAAGTAATATATCAAATATATAATTATACATTAAATCATTAAATCAACACTTGATTTAACGATCCGGTCATATCGCATATAACCGACTAGTATCCTATGTATCGGCTTATCGAATCAACCTTTGATTCGATAACTAGGGTATATCGCATATAACCTACTCGATACATTCATCGCGAGAATAGAATACGGTATCACATACACGCATTATTCTCGGTCCCGCACATATCTCATATGCGCTCCTATTTCGTTTCGCTTGAGCCAGGAAACCTCTGTGTAGGACTCTAAAGACTCGTCAATACGCCGGCAGCAGATGATGATCATATCAAACACCCACAAGCCACAAGCGGTCTGCTAAACGTAACGGCCACCCGGGTATTGAGCGATCTGAAGATCGACGAGCAAGCCCGCTCACACTCCAGTGAATCCAACCAGTAACACTACCGTACAGTCCGGTCTGATCGTCTGATATGTCGCATATCTCGCCTAGGGGTGGTAAACGTCAGACCCCAATAGTTCGATAAGTCGTGTCGATATGAGGTCTATAACAATTCGAGATACTACTGGTAACACTTACCAGTAAATCTCAGCAACCCTGGCCAGGGATTTCCTGTTATAGCCAATCGAACACAGCGCAACATCAACTCCCTATACCGGGAGAGACGAATCCCCTCCTATCGCTCATTGCCTCCATGTGACTCGGGACTGTACCCAAAAACCACCGTTTTGCACGCCCTCTTGGACGTGGTAAGTTGGAAATCAAAGCACAGTGGGAACTACACAAGACTCTATGACGATCTCAGGTCAACAGACTACTCTGTACCAGTGTCACCAGAGAACTGCCATCTGACGTGAGGTATAATACCATCTGGGAGTTCTCGGCGAGTCCGTCCAGTGTACCCAGTCTCTACTGAGCACCCGTATATCATCTCTGATGTCAAACACTGATGGATATGGGATCATCCATCGCCCATCTGTATGGGTCGAGAAGGTACACGCTAGTCTACTCTGGTATATCGATGCCCCGTCTCGATACACCCTCGACTAGGGACTTTGAAGGATGTACTTATGGACTACCATGTTCCCACTAGTATGATCCGCATCATAGTCCAGGTAGTCAAGCACACATCCTAAGGGCTTTACCAACATGTAACAGAGAGACAATCAGTATACACGTTAAGGTAAAGTTCAACCAGATAGCATACTATCATGTCGAGCAAGAAAGTCCTCCCTATATATGTCCCAGCATCCACTACAATATACATCCTATGTAGAGTAATGGCCTCTAGGGCATACATATAACTAACAAAAATCACATAAAGCATATTACATTGACCATTCAAGTTAATTAAAAAAGATTAGACTCAGCCCTAAGGTCTTCGCGCTCAATAGGACAAAGGAATAGTTGTAGGCATCGATCGTTGATCCTAACCTGACTTTGTGGTGTCTAGGCCAGACAGATAGTGAAAGGTAATTTTAAAAGGCCCATCTCACGATGATTCGTGAGCGGATCCCTCCTTTCTCTATCTGTGCTTACTTGGCCACAATTGGCGGTGAAGAGGCTGTTTGAGGTCCTACTTCTTGCCCTTTGGAACAGTTAGAAGCTGTCTAGCTGACCTAGTTGACTCTAGATCTAGGGTTTATTGTGCATTTGTGGTTGATTGAACGTGTGTCTAAGCCTTTTATCGAAAATCTTTTTTGCAAAAAGCTCCACATAAAAATAAACACAAAAAGAAAAAGAAAACGAAAAATTTTTACAAAAAAAAAATTGCAACTTGTCGCTAAGAAATCTGTGCACCCCACATTCTTTTTCTTCTCCTTTCTTACATCATGGGTACCCCACCTCACAAAACTCTTGCCGAACTTTGGTACCCTCATCCAAACATTGCTTCATACGCGAATTGTTTTGGTCGAATTACGGACGACCCCTCCATGCCCAAAATTTCTTTGAAAGATCGAATAGAAGCGTCTAGGAGAAACAGTTCGATTCTACAATCCACTTTGTATCAACCATTTCAACCTTCACCACCTTCCTACGTTGATACTTCTTTTACGAGTCCTGTTGTAACTCCGAGACCCATGTCTATTGCTGAACACATAAAACAATCTCGTAACCGATCTTTCACTCCTTTCAACACTTCAAGTTCTTGGGATCAACAAGTCTATTCACCTTTTTATCCAAATGTTGATCCTACTCCTGCCCAACCATTCAATTCCGACCAGTCTTACCCAACTTTCGCACCTTCCCTAGACATTGCTTCTACACAACCATTTGGGAGTTTCACGTATCCAAACAACTTTGAATCTTTTACTAAAACCCCTTCACAACCCATGTCTAGTCTAGAACAGTCATTGGAAGCTTATATGGTAGAGACAAACCAAATGATGAGGAATGCGGATGCGTCCATAGCCGCCCTTATTCAACCTAGTGAACCGGTAGCTAGTTTCCAACTAGCTCCAAAAATTCCAATGTATAATGAGGTGGTTGGACAGAGTGAGAATTTGAGTGGTGAGAGTGAGTTCTACACACTTCCAAATCAAACCTACCCATCACCAATTGAAACCCACAACTCCGGTTTTCAAACAAGTGTCCCAAATGATTCACCAGTTGAAAATAAAACGTTTAATGAGTTGTGTGACTTTGTAGTGCTTGATTTGCCAGAATGTGAAGGGTCCCTTTCGAGTGAAACCATCACCAATCCTTTTGATCTTTACACCTCCAATCTAGAACTTGAATTGATAAATATCCATGCTTGTGATGAGATGTCAGAAAAAATTGATTTTCACTTGATTGAGGATATAGACGCCGGGAATATTTTGGATAATGAACCCGTAAATTTAACTGAAATTTTATCTCCAATTCATCATCCCGAGTCATTAAATGTTTCTCCCGAACTTCGTATGCGTCTTGATTTTGATGATAATTGCATGGATGGGATAACTTTAGAGGAGAATTATAAGGATAGTATTGAGGAGAGTATTGAGGATGAACCATTTTTGTTTGATGTGTCGGATTTTCCAATTCATCCTCCTAAGCCTTTAACAGTTATACTTCCTAAATCACCCTCCCTCCTTTCCATCGTTCCGACCACACAAAAGATCACGCTTGAGAACTGTGAGCTTGAAAAATTTCTGTTTGATCACAACAGTTTTGACGCCACTAGTGCGTTCCTCCTTGAATCTGACACAGTTCTCACAGACGATAATGATTACGAGTGTTTCACTTTTTCGGACGATTTTGAAGACTCACTACCCGAGTTTGAGTCATTTGACTTTTCAGATGAGTTAGTTGAACTATCAGACTCGGTTGCTTACAGTCATTTCGAACCTTTGATGGAATCATTCAAGTTCGAGACAGATTACTTAGGTGAGAATATGACTATCCCTAAATCACTTCCTTTCGTCCTTCCTATCGTTTCGACCATGCAAGAATCCGTCGTGTTTCCATTTTCAATGGATGGTTTTCCAAGTTCAACGTACCCATGTTTTCTTGCGAATCTTGAGGTATTTGACCCCATTTCTCGACGGTTTGATAAATTAGCACAATCGCTTTTAACACATCGGTCATCACAAATTGCGCTAATTTATTCACTCGATTTATACCCTCAAGTTCGTACTACACTCCTTTCTCTTTTCCGCCATTCTTCTCGTCCACCGAGACCATATTCCACCTTTCTTCCCATACGGTCTCGTGTGTTTCTCAACTCCTTTCTCTACACTCCATTCTTCCACCAACCCTACCATTATCACGATAGAATTTTTGAATGGTTGGTGCTAACCTTTGGTCTGTATAAGGCCTTGTATAGTTTGATTTTTCTCCTCCCTAGTTCTGGACTTTAACGCTTAGAACAATGGAAACACTGTATCACTTAAGTTTAGGGGGAACCTTGTTGTATGTATATATATATTTTTTGTTTTTTCTTTTAACAATAAAAAAAATAAATTATTTTTTTAAATAAACAGGAGAGTGCCGACATTTTGACCCTCTTGGTGTAGCCTGACAGTGAGGACACTGTCAAGTTTAAGTTTGGGGGTATGCTTGGTAAGCCTTCTTCCTTCACATTCATGTGTACATTTTTACATTTGCATACTTATTTTTTTAAACCCATAAAAATTGAAAATTTTAAAAATTTTAAAAATTAAAATATTCAATTTTGGTTATAATTGACTTGAGTTTGACAAAAAAGTTAACTAGCTAGGAACAACTAGATCCTAGACTTAGTAAATTAAAAACCCTAAAAATAACCTTTCTAAAAATTTAACGGTAGAAAGTATATGTCTTTGTAGTTTATTTAGAAATAAGCAAATTTCGAGTTCACTTCTTAGGCTAAGTTAAAACAAGGGAAAAGTATTGATATTTTTATTAAAGTATAAATTTGAAAAATAATTCCTAAGCTTAAGTCTAGATTCTGAAAATATATACCCTACAAATTGCACAAACACGAACCTTGAAACTTGGAATAGTAGGAGAGACCTTGAAATGCTCTTGTCTAATGACCTTAGTACGAAAAAAAATAAAATTAAATAAAAATACAAGTGTGAATAAAGAGATAATAAAAAAATGAACACTGGTTTTTGTGATTACTTAAGGCTGCATTAATAGAAAAATATTTAGCGAGGGTGCTTCATCACCTAATGCCTTAGACCAACTGGTTTGGGAGTCACTGCTAAAACCCTTAGGAATTGCAAGACTAGGAATTACGCCTTAATGTGCAAACACATTTTGTAATCGGTTGTTGGTAGCTCAAGAAGTATTAACGGTCGCATGAAAGATGTGTGAGCAAATTTCATCTAAAAATTCACCAATTAAAAAGTACTTTGGATGATGGACAAGAGTATAACACCTTGATTTGAATTTCCAAGTGTAGGGGTGATTTATACACATACGTAAGGGTATGTGATTGGGGTTTAGATAAGAGATAGGAATGAAGAATAGCACTTATATCTTTAAAAAAGATGATAAATATTCCTAAGTTGAGATGGAACCCTAGAAGAAAACTTGAAAGATGCCAAAACCTAAGTAAATTCACAAGATTATATATGATCTTTAGTTAAATTATAAGGAAGCGTGAAAAATACGGGTGGATAATTTCTGAGTCAAAGATAATAGAATTCCTTGTTAGAAAACTTAATTGGAGAATAAAAGTCAATGGGCCTAATTGATAGGATTTTGTGGGTAGTATCCGCTAAAAACCCTTAGGAGACAACACTCCTCCTACTAGGGACACCTACAGATTTAACGGCTTGTTGCACGAGCTCAGTGCAATCGCGTTTCCCTGCGAAAGTGAGGTTAGGATTTTGTTGAGAATAAAACTAGGTTTGCTCGAGGACGAGCAAAAGATAAGTTTGGGGATATTTGTTCATACCATAATTTTGCATTATTTTATTCCCCATTCTTATTCAGTTTACAAATAAACAGGTGCTTTTGACCCATGTCTGCTACATAGTTGTAGGTTACAGGTTCTCAGAACAAAAACAGTGAAAAATATGAAAAGACGATACAAAAGTGAGACTACAACCAACAAATGGAAGAATCTTGATCAAGCCTACAGTTTGGAGACTAAACGAAGATCAACAAACAATTTCACAAAGCACAAAGGCAGCGCAAGGTTCAAGACTTCAACACGAAGCAATGGTAGAAGTCCACTATATTATTCACTGTGGAGATCTGGAAGAGAACTAAAAGACAACCTGAGAAAACAAGCAAAGAAACAAGAAGCTAAAGTCCACCAGAATATTCCCTAAAAATATCAGACCAAGATCACTCTATTTGGTCGCGGAATGTTGGATATAGTGCCCTCATAGTCAATTATTGGATTACAGGCACGTGATTGCAATGATTGAGGGAGGACCTATGACGGTAGGACAGTCTTACTCAAGATTTGTATACTATCTGGTTTATCTTTATCATCATGTACATGTTTTAAGTGATATTGTGGTTCACTATTACACGTTGATAGAGAATAGTATGCTATCATGGTTTGTCTTTATCAGCATATACTACTTTAGGTGACCTTACAGGTCACCATTGCACATTGATAGAACCCTTAGAATTCTTTCTTGACTACCAGCAGTATGATGGCGATCAAATACATGAGAGTTGGGTAGTCTATAAGCACATCCTTATAGTGGTCCTTAATCGTGGGAGTTTCGAGACTGGGCATCGATACTCTATTAGTAGACTAGTGTATACAGTCGAGACCCCGACGAGGGGCGGTGGCCGGTCTCACAAGCCATTAGTGTCAGTTGGATCACCTAAAATGTATACAGGTGCCCATTGGGTTATGAGTACACCGGACATGACTCGCCGGGAACATGCTAGTTGGTATTATACCCAGCGTCAGATAGCAGTTCCCTGGTGACATGTGTACAGGTTAGTTCATCGACCTGAGATCGTCATTTGTCTCGTGTGAGTTCCCACTGTGTTTTGATTACTACCCTACCACGGCTCAAAGAAGTCATGCAAACAGGTTTTAGTTGGGTACAGTCCCGACCCACATGGATGCAGTGAGCGGATCGGCAGGGGTTCGTCTCTCCCGGTATTGGGGGTGAGGTCGCGCTGTGTCTAGGAGAGCCATTATATGAAGTCCTTGGCCAAGGCAGGAGATTTACTGGTAGGTATTCCAGTAGTATCTCAGGGTGTTCTGGGCTACACTCCGACACGACTTGTACCGCTTTTGGGGGTCTGACTTTTACCAACACCCTAGGCCCAACATGCGATGCTCATAGACGAACGGACCGGACTGTACGGATATTGTCACTGACAGGCTCAGTAGGGTGTCAGGATGAGTTCGCTCGTCGACCTCCCTTTTGGTCAATACTTGGTAGCCCGTTACGTACGGCTAATACCTCTGACGTGCTAGTGGTTAAATCCACAGCCAAAGTATTGACGAGTCTTTAGAGTCCCCCACAAACAGTTTCTCAAGTTTCGAGCGAAACGCTGTAGAGGCCGTATGGATTTATGGCAGGGTTCGAACTTACGCGTGCACTTGTGCACGTGTTATGGTTTGGACGGATAATACTAGCGGGCTTTGGTTTAAGCCGGATCCTAGTATTATACAATGTAGATATTTGTCTCATTCCATTTCTATTCAGTCGGAATACAAATTCGGGTATGTATATACAGTCGCGGGGTTTTCCTGTAATTTATTACGGGATCGCTTTTTTGAAGTTGCCAGTTTGCATTCCGTTTCGGCCATTTTTCCTTTGTTCCTTCATGGCTGAATTTATGTGAGGAGAGGGGTTTTCTTGCAAAGTGGCATTTAGCAAAATGCAAGGGGTTTTTTGTGGTGGAGGGTTCATGATCTTTCTAGATGAGCTTGATTCTTTTTGCATCATTATGGCTTGCAATTAATGAGATGGGATTGAGATGGATATTGAGTGTGACTTGTTTTTCTTGTTATCATCCAATTTGTTTTTGCTTTTTGCTCACCCTTTTCCTCTACATTTTGAGCATGGCCGTCCACTGCATTTTGAGAGCCCTCATGTGTGTGAAAAAATGATTCATCTCATTTTGCACTAAAATTCTTTAGTTCATCTCCAAAGATTTTTCCTCCACCTCCATTGTGGCAACTTCGATTAACCCTTGAGGCAAACCGTTCTACACTCAGTCTACAGCAATCTTGGACACGTCGGCTAGCAAACTTCGTGTCCGAGTTGCCTCGGTTTAGAGGGGGAGCCCGTAAAAAGACTTCTCGATGTGGTGCCCTTCCGACGAGGAGACCGGAGATCAGTGATGCCGCGAGGAGCTTGGGATGGTGGCCGAAGACCGAAGGACACGGATCGCTTGGTATAGCCTCTCTACCCTTTCTCTAGTTAGCTAGTTTATAGGTTAATGGTTCAATCTGGGTTTATAGTCCGCGGTAGCGCCGGTTTCTAGTTTTGAAAAAGTTTTCGTTTCTGCATTTTAGCCTCGGACAGACGGCCGGGGCACTACCGTAGACTTACATGGTATCAGAACCACGCCATTAACCTTTACTAGCTTGCTCTAACGTGTTTAGAGCTTCGATCGAACAAAAATTTCGAAACCGCGATTTCAAGTCATGCAGTTTCTGTCGATTTTCTTTTGTTGTCAAAAAATTATTTGGTATATTGCAGAAATACGTGCAGGGTTTTTTAAGACATCTGGGAAAATTTGGTAGCAAGATGCTACAGTGTAGACGTGGAACCGCGGCCATAACCATGTTTTGGCTGCGGTTCCGCCGCCATTTAGTGGCCTCTCTGCTCTAAAGTTTCTACAATGATCTTAATCTTGGAAATGGGGTTTCTGGTTATTTTTGTTTGGGCCCAGTTTTTTTTGGGTACTGGGTATTGTGCATGGGGCCCACTTCGGGAATTTTTGTCGATCGAAAATTTTAAACATGTTAGTTCACAGTATTTACATTATATTTGCGACCGTGAGTGTCATTTGATCGGTAAATCCTGTCTAATTGCTATAGTTCTTTTAGACGGATTTGCGAACGTGACATTCATGTTGATGTTCTGTGTTGTGCTATGATGTTGCGGATTTGTCGTGGCGGATAGCCTGGATGCAATGGTAGTACAGTTTGGTTGTATATGTACATTTGATGTTGCGGGACGAGCGTCCGACATGTGGACTGCCGTTACTGCCTATTTGTATATTATTCTTTTGGGGCACGACCGGGCTGAGGTCGATGTACCCGTTGTATATATATTTTTACTTTCTGTACTAGGATTACCCCGCGGTAGGGTGCACGGATAGCCGGGTTCTAGAGGGCAACGGGCCCGCATCTCATGGCTTTGAGACGGAGGGGGTTTCACTCTAGAATTGGCGGGCTATTCGCCGCACTCGTATGGGGTATAGGTTGACCCAAGGAGGGGTGCCCAAGTTACCAGATTCCGTGAAGTGCTGGGTGGTCCATTCACGTTGTTGAAGGGGGCTGCCTCGCTTCAGGTTTTAGCGAGTAACTTGTCGCGCCCGTAGGGGTCTAGGATTTCATTGCACAGGCTATCCACACTACCAGGGGAACGTCGGGTTTTAGTAGCGGCTCTATGAAACCCGGGGATCCCGGATTATCTGTATTGTTCTGTGATGCTTATTACTCTCTGTGATGTTGCATTTTATCACGCCTCGAGCGATTATTATATATTGATATATATACTAGTAGATGCTGTATATGTTTTACACCCGTCGTTA
This sequence comes from Agapanthus africanus, assembly GCA_030015575.1. Classification (NCBI taxonomy): domain Eukaryota; kingdom Viridiplantae; phylum Streptophyta; class Magnoliopsida; order Asparagales; family Amaryllidaceae; genus Agapanthus; species Agapanthus africanus. The sequence continues at coordinate 96,760,206 of CM057349.1, forward strand.
GTTAAGTAACCTAACGGGTGATGACGGGACCCAGTGGCGAATGCGGATGGCATATACGTACATCATATTTTCGTTCTTTTGTGGTGTGATAAATTGATGGGACTGTATTGATTCGGATCAATGCAAGCTAAACATACCTATTCTGATGTTGTTGGAACATTTTTTAGAAAAAGTTGTTATTGCAAGGACGTTCTCTTTTGTTTTGCACAGTGGTATTTGGTTATGAATATCCAGCACCTCAATCGACGAGGCAAGGGCCGAGATCCCTTCACCGGGAGTGACCCTTGGACAGAAGTTTGCGTCAGGGTAATAACTTCACTATAGTCGATTATTTTTGCTTTGCATCGTGGTATTCAGTTGGAATATCCTGCACCTCATTCTTCGGGGAAAGAGCCGAGATTCCTTCACCGGGAGTGACATCTTTAGCAAAGGTTTTCGCCACTATATTTTTATAAAAAGCTATCCGGTTCGTTCAACGATATCAAGTTCATTACGTTAAAGGTTTTTCGCCAAAAACCATTCGTAGCCCTCCGTCATTTCAGATGGGTAGCACTTAGTATTCATACTATGTTTGTTGGCCTTCGTCAAGGCATAATGTATGGTAGCTATTTGTTACCTTTCTGCTGCATAGATAGATGCGTTGGTTTGGGACAGTCATATAGCCTTGTTGGCCTTCGTCAAGGGCTTGTATGGGTGGATTCAAATTAACCTGGACAATGACGGGTAGAACTTGACATGTGACTTATGATTTGTTGACCTTCGTCAAGGTCATAAGAGCATAGGGTAAAAATCACATCGGGTGTTTCTAAAGAAACTGAAACTTGCCAGATATGCGCATACCTTCTGGAGTGTGATAACATGAGTGGATTCCATCACGTTATCATGCGATGATAGTTGGATCCCGATTCCCACTGATGAGTTGTTTTACTCATCGAGTGATCCCGACTAATTCTTCTTTCAGGTTTGGAGGAGAATTTAAGGTTACAGTGGGAGGTTTCCTGATTAGATAAATTGGTAACCATTCTGATCTAGGTTAGAGTGCACACTGAGTGTTTCATTTCTCTTTCTCTTTAGCAGCGACCACGGCCCGACCCTAGACTATGACTCAGTGACCATATTAACTGAACTTTCTTAAAATACTAGCTTTTGGATTGTCATAGTTGCATACCTCATTGCCACTCCTTCTTTCACCCTTTTCTCCAGAACACCCCGTATTACTACGAACGTCCATTTCCATTAGATAAAACCATCCTATGGTTATATACGAACTCGAAGGAACTTGTTCCAGATTCGAGGATGGTTTCCGGTTCTGGAGAAAACGAATAGGACTATTCAGTTGCCTTTTCCTTTTACCTTCTCTCATGTTGCGAGTGCTCCTTGGATTAGGACAGTACACCTATTACGCTAATTTGATAGTCTTCTTCCAAACCATAGGCAGGTGCCGAACGGTCGGGAATGAAGAAAACCAATTAGCCTAACGATGGTGTACAGAAGGTAATAAGTTAAGACAAATAAAGGGATTAGAAAGAGGGCAAAGTAAATTGCGAATGTTATTCACGAACAAACCAAGTATTTCATTGCCACTCCTACTTCACCTTTGTATTTCTCCAGAACACTCCGTATCACTACGAAGATCCACAGTTTATTGGATACTCCATCATATGGTTATATACGAACTCGAAGGGACTTGTTCCAGTTCGGGGATGGATTCTGATTTAGGAGAAATAGGAATAAAGTTTATTCAGTTGTCTTTCATCTTTACCTTCTCTCGCGTTGCGAGTGCTCCTAGGATTAGGACAATACACCTATTACGTTTATTGGATAGTCTTCTTCCAAACCATAGGCTGGTGCCGAACAATAGGGAAGGAAGAAAACCATTTAGCCTAACGAAGGTGTACAGAAGGTAACGACTAAAGACATATAAAGGGATTTGGAGAGATGACAAAGAAATATAAGGTTACAGTTGTGAATCTGATAATGGAAGAGACATTACTAAGAATACACGGATACCCTTTCGAAAGATTTACATGTTTCAGTTTCACTGTGCATTCTTAATAGAAAACTGATTTCCCGATTAGACACTTGCTCCAGGGTATGTATTTACCAGGTATGATTCTCACATCTGTATGGTTTTACAGATGATGAGTGGGAGTAAATTATTAGGAATTGGGTGATCATCCTCATTATATCGGGATTCGTTGTAATTGGTGATATTTGAGGAAATCACTTGGGTTGTTTGCCGGACGGCAAATATTTGGTTTTGAATATCCGTTATTATGCACCAATTTCAAATTGATATATCTGTACGTTTATTTTTATAAAGTGAGATATAACTTTTTGAAATTATGTCTATGACATTTACCTATATCAGTGGATGGTTAGGTAAAGAGCATTAAACAGCGATGTAATTCTTCTTAACCATAAGTATAGTTTTCAACCTACGGCGCACAGGGAATGAGTTATTAGACTCAGGGGACTTATATAGAGTATTGTATGTTGTCCAGTGTCCATGAGGACAGAGGGTTTGGTACTCGTACTATATTCTGTTTACTTATGACTTCTCTAGTTCTTAGACAAGTGTTTCGTAAAAACACAAGGTCCAAGTTTTGAGAAGTTATAGGTATATGAATAAAGTAGAGAACCAGGTGTTGCAAGTATCGGGATTCTTCAAGGTGATCGAAGATGTAGATACTTGTGTATGGTATTCAGTTGATAGTAATGGTTTTAGAGAACTTGCTTCTCTTTCAGGTTACTCATATCTAGATGCATTCCTAAGTTGAGTAACGTTGATCGGCCTCCTTCCATTTAGTTGACATGCACTGGAGACAGCTGCATGATTTGAATCTGGTTCCAATTAAATCAGTGCCTCTGTTTCTATATTGGATATAGAACGGTTCATATCTTAACATTGTTAAGGTACGGGGAGTTGTCCGGCTTATGCTTAAAACCAGACTCTGGATAACTCAAGGCACGTTTCTGTAATGGCTATTTATGGGTTGACCCGGGCTATGACGAGGGTTGATTTTCTACCATCTGGAAGATCAATAGTGATATTGTTCTTGACTCGCCACAGTTTTAATAAAAATGGATTTTTTCAGAAAACAGTAGGGGGAGTATGGTAGAACTGGAAGTGATTCCAAAACCACAAACGATTACTGAAAATTTGATAAGAACCTAAAGATTCAATCTGGTTTGACATTCCATTGGCCACTCCGCAGATATGGTGGGTAAACTCAAACACTCGAGACGTACTTCGGTATGCTCAAAGACGGTGAAAGGGAGGTTCTTGTTTACCCAGACTTGCCATTGTTGTTGTTCCAGACTGTGAGACCCGGCAGGAGGATAAGTATAGCATCGTTCTAAACAAGTTTTAGAAGTGTACGTGTATATGACTCTGCCAGAGGGTTGTCGTAGTCAGTGGGAGCAGCGGAAGCATAATGGACAAGTAGCTTATGTCTATTTATAGACTAAAGAAGATATAGCGGAGATAGATCGTCTATTTCTGATGTGACAGTCATAGGTTTGACTTCATCAGAATATGGGATGGATCTGTTATGAAGGTAGTAGGGTGTGGTGTTCTGGTATTTGGATGACATACATAGAGTAGGAAGTGAAATTCCTATACTACAATCAGTTATACTTTGGTAGTCACACAGTGGTTTCTCCATATAGGATATGGATATTATATCAGATATTCCGGTTACTAGATCTATGGTTTTTAATCTTGATTTGGGTAGTTTCCCAATCTGGGTATTTAGATAGCATTCTAAAGGTATTTTAGAATGGACGACTCCTGGTATGGTAGTGTACCTGCAGGTGATGGAGTCACCCTATCTAAAGGTGTCTTACAGACTAAATGGGAGAGGGATGTGCATGATTGGCAGATCACTTGCTTAGGCAATTGAGTCAATCATGAGATGTCAAGTACCACACCAGATATTGTTTTTGCACCAGATGCAATAAGTTGATATTAATCCAATCCTGGAGAAACATTCGGAAGCGGTTTTAAAACATAAGTGGATGTTCTAGGGATATGATAACAACAACCTCTTTTAGGAGACAGTTATCATTTCAGGCTTCCAACGTGACCTGGATGACAGAGTGGCTGTCAGAGTTATAGTTTTCCCTCTAACGAGGGGCAATATTTTGGACAGGTGGTCCAAGCGGATACTGAGGGAGGCATGGCGCAGGATACTGATTGGTTTCAGTTGACGATACAGTCTAAGAAGTTTGGATTTGGAGATCATTTATGAACTAGGTCGCATCAGATATCCAGATATATTCTAAGACAGGTATTGCTCATTTCGGGAGATGGCTTTCTCCGCGAACTTGAGATAAAGAGAGACATAGAAAGAAACATCAGGGCGGATCCACTCACTGAGACTATTCCTAGAACGCAATAGTTTCGCAAACGGGCTTTTTGAGACTGATTAGTAGAGGAGTTGGGTGTTCGGTATCACACGGGCTGTGAGTATGCGACATCGCAATAATTAGCCTGGAGTGCAAGTGGGAGATTGTTGGATATAGTGCCCTCAGAGTCAATTATTGGATCACAGGCACGTGATTGCAATGATTGAGGGAGGACCTATGCCGGTAGGACAGTCTTACTCGAGATTTGTATACTATATGTTTTGTCTTTATCATTGTGTACATGTTTTAGGTGACATTGTGGTTCACTATTACACGTTGATAGAGAATAGTATGCTATCATGGTTTGTCTTTATCATCGTGTACTGCTTTAGGTGACCTTACAGGTCACTATTGCACGTTGATAGAGCCCTTAGGATTCTTGCTTGACTACCAGCAGTATGATGGCGATCATATACGTGAGAGTTAGGTAGTCTATAAGCACATCCTTAAAGTGGTCCCTAGTCGTGGGAGTTTCGATACTGGGCATCGATACTCCATTAGTAGACTAGTGTATACAGTCGAGACCCCGATGAGGGGCTGTGGCCGGTCTCACAAGCCATTGGTGTCAGTTGGATCACCTAAGATGTATACAGGTGCTCATTGGGTTTTAAGTATACCGGACAGGACTCGCCGGGAACATGCTAGTTGGTATTATACCTAGCGTCAGATAGCAGTTCCCTGGTGACATGTGTACAGGTTAGTTCATCGACCTGAGATCGTCATTTGTCTCGTGTGAGTTCCCACTGTACTTTGATTACTACCCTACCACGGCTCAAAGGAGTCGTGCAAACAGGTTTTAGTTGGGTACAGTCCCGAGCCACATGGAGGCAGTGAGCGGATCGGCAGGGGTTCGTCTCTCCCGATATTGAGGGTGAGGTCGCGCTGTATCTAGGAGAGCCATTACACGAAGTCCTTGGCCAAGGCAGGAGATTTACTGGCAGCTATTCCAGTAGTATCTCAGGGTGTTCTGGGCTACACTCCGATACGACTTATACCGCTTTTGGGGGTCTGACCTTTACCAACTCGCTAGGCCCGACATGCGATGCTCATAGACGAACGGACCGGACTGTACGGATATTGTCACTGACAGGCTCAGTAGGGTGTCAGGATGAGTTCGCTCGTCGACCTCCCTTTTGGTCAATACCTGGTAGCCCGTTACGTACGGCTAGTACCTCTGACGTGCTAGTGGTTAAATCCACAGCCAAAGTATTGACGAGTCTTTAGAGTCCCCCACAGATAGTTTCTCAAGTTTCGGGCAAAACGCTGTAGAGGCCGTATGGATTTATGGCAGGGTTCAAACGTACGCGTGCACTTGTGCACGTGTTATGGTTTGGACGGATAATACGAGCGGTCTTTGGTTTAAGCCGGATCCTAGTATTATACAATGTAGATATTTGTCTCATTGCATTTGTATTCGAGTGGAATACAAATGCGGGTTTGTATATACAGTCGCTGGGTTTTCTTGTAATTTATTACGGGATCGCTCTTTTGAAGTTGCCAGTTTGCATTCCGTTTCGGCCATTTTTCCTTTGTTCCTTCATGGCTGAATTTATGTGAGGAGAGGGGTTTTCTTGCAAAGTGGCATTTAGCAAAATGTAAGGGGTTTTTTGTGGTGGAGGGTTCATGATCTTTCTAGATGAGCTTGATTCTTTTTGCATCATTATGGCTTGCAATTAATGAGATGGGATTGAGATGGATATTGAGTGTGACTTGTTTTTCTTGTTATCATCCAATTTGCTTTTGCTTTTTGCTCACCCTTTTCCTCTTCAATTTGAGCATGGCCGGCCACTACATTTTGAGAGCCCTCATGTGTGTGAAAAAATGATTCATCTCATTTTGCCCTAAAATTCTTTTGTTCATCTCCAAAGATTTTTCCTCTGCCTCCGTTGTGGCAGCTTCGATTAACCCTTTAGGCAAACCGTTCTACACTCAGTCTACAGCAATCTTGGACATATCGGCTCGCAAACTTCGTGTCCGAGTTGCCTCGTTTCAGAGGTGAGAGCCCGTAAAAAGACTTCTCAATGTGGTGCCCTTCCGATGAGGAGACCGGAGATCAGTGATGCCGCGAGGAGCTTGGGATGGTGGCCGAAGACCGAAGGACACGGATCGCTCGGTATAGCCTCTCAACCCTTTCTCTAGTTAGCTAGTTTATAGGTTAATGGTTTGATCTGGGTTTATAGTCCGCGGTAGCGCCGGTTTCTAGTTTTGAAAAAGTTTTCGTTTCCGCATTTTGGTCTCGGATAGACGGCCGGGGCGCTACCGTAGACTTACACGGAACCGCGGCCAAACAGGGGTTTTGGCCACGGATCCGCTGCCTTATAATGCCCGTGTCGGTGCGAAATTCTTTTGAAGTATGGAGGCGCGTTGACTAGTCTTTTCTTAGGGGGTAAACTTGTAATTGCAGATGTGCGTCGATTGTAAACCTAGGGTTTCTATGAATCTATAAATAGAAACCCTAAAAGTTGTTTTAGGTCATGCCTCTTTTCATTGATCAAAAATTCAGAATTCTATGTATGGAGAGAGCCGTCAAATAAAGTATGCCTCTTCTTGTGCCTCATTGTAAATCTCAAAGTTCAGAATTCAATTCTTGAAAAGTATGAATAGTGCATCAAATTAGAGTAAGTTTTCAATTCTTGCCCTAGTTAAATTTATTTTCCTGCCCCAGTATAGATTTATTTTCCTGCCCTAGCATAGATCATTCATTCTCTGCCCTAGTTAGATAGTTAAATCATGTCTTTCAATTCCCAAATGAGTGAGTAGTCTCCTCGCTTGTTAGGGTTAGATTTGGGGTGGGCTTGAGAGATGAAGATCTCTCACCCCTTTCTTGCCCATCACACATTTTTATAGGACTCCATGCATACATGCACACACCGCTCCCTACGGCACCCTATCCCACGAGGTAGCGGTGATACCGTAGTATAAAGGACCGGTTGAGCATGTCTTCCACGGAGATTAGGGTAAGGATTAAGAAAGGAAGGACAAGAACCTAGAGGAAGAAACACCGTTTCTTCCCGATGGTACTAATCCACTTTATTAATAATTACCATAACACCTAACGAGATCTAATTTAGGGCATTGAAAGCGGTGGGAATTCTTTAATTTTCCAAACTTAACCTAAACCTAACCCTAGCAAGATTTAGATTAATTTAGTTTTTAGATTTAATCAATCCGACACCAATCGGAATTAACTCGTTAGACCAATTTGAGAATACACAAAATCCCTGTGGACTGACCCGTACTCACCGGCTAGCTACCAAGCGATGCCGTTCTTGATTGCGGTTATAAATATTTTTGATTCATATCTTTCGAAAGCGCAAGTACGCTAAATCTCTATCAATCACCGGACAACCCCATATCTTAACTAGTTTAAGATATGGTCTCTTCCCATTCCATATCTTATATGGAGTGGTAGGCACTGATTTAGATGGAACCCCATTCAATAGGTATGCAGCTTCTCAAGTGCTTAACACCAAAAGGAAATAGGTAACTCAGCAGTACTCATCGCCATATCTCAGAGGGTGTAATACCTCCACCCCGATACACCGTTGTGCTGCGGTGTACTCGAAGGAGTAAGATGAGAGAGAATCACATTCTCCATTTAGAAAATCCAGGAAATCCATGCCCAAGTATTCGCTTCCTCGATCTCATCAAAGGACTTAATACTTTACCCGTCTGGTTCTTAACTTCAAGCTTATATTCCTTGAATTTCTCAAAAGTTTCAGACTCGTGTTTCAACAGGAACACATGTCCGAATCTTGAGAGATGATCAATGAATATAATGAAGTATGAAGAACCATACCTGGTATTTATAGACATAGGACCATATACATCATCATGTATCCATCCCAAGAGTTCAGTAACTCTTTCTCTGTTTCGAGTAAACAGAGTATTGGTCATTTTACCTTTGAGACAAAACGGGTAAGTATCATAAGATGAAAATTCGAACATATTCTCATATTTATCCTTATGTAACTTAGCTGGTCGTGTCGCATTGATATGACCTAGTCTACAATGCCACAAGGAGGATTCGTTCATTTATGAACTACTCCTCTTGTGTGTGTTCTACATACTTTGAACTGTGGTTTGATTTAGAACGTATATGCCATTACATAACATGCCTGATCCAATCAACTCCTGATTCAGGAAATTGTTCACAACATTATCCTCCAATACATAATTATATGCTTCTTTAACATAATAAAGAAACACATGTAATGTTGTATATCAGGTTTGGTATCTAATAACATTTGTTCAGAATCAATCTATTAATATAAGGTGATATTTGCCAACTGACTTGGCTGCAATAATTGCACCATTCTCTAACACTTAGAGACATATCACCCTTTCCCAGTTCTCTACCTTTCTATAGCCCATGTAATAAATTACATATGTGGGATCCTAATCTGGTATCTCATACCAAGGACGTAGATGACACTGAGAAACATTTCTTGGTAATGAACACATCCGAAGAAGATGCATCAACATGTTAGTTATATGTATGCCTAGAGGCCATTAATGTACATGCGATGTATATTGTAGTGGATGCTTGGACATTTATAGGGAGGACTTTCTAGCTCGATATGATAGTATGCTATCTGGTTGCTCTTTTTCTTAGCATGTTGGCTTGTATACGTGATATTGTCTTGTTCTCACATGTTGACAAAGCCCTTAGGATGTGTACTTGACTATCAGGACTATGATGGAGATCATTCTAGGGGGGCCAGGGGTAGTCTACAAGTACACCCTATAATTGTTCCTAGTCGAGGGAGTATCGAGACAGGGCATCGATGCTCCAGAGTAGACAAGCATATACGCTTTTTGACCCATATGATGGGCGATGGATGATCCCATATCCATTGGTGTTTGACATCTATACGGGTGCTCAGTGGAGACTGGGTACATTGAACAGACTCGCCGAGAACTCCTAAATGGTATTATACCTATCGTCGGATAACAGTTCTTTGGTGACACTGGTACAGGTTAGTCTGTCGACCCGAGATCGTCATAGAGTCTTGTGTGTCTCCCACTGTGCTTTGATTTCCACCCAACTACGGCTTTACTGAGTCATGCAAAATGGTGGTTTTCGGGTACAGTCACGAGTCGCATAGAGGCAATGAGCGATAGGAGGGGATTCGTCTATCCCGGTATTGGAAGTTGATGTTGCGCTATGCTCGATTGGCCATAACAGGAAATCCCTGGCCAGGGTTGCTGAGATCTTTTGGTAAGTGTTATCAGTAGTTTCTCGAACTGTTATGGACCTTGCATCGGCATGACTTATCAGGCTATTGGGGTCTGACGTTATACAACCCCAGGCTATGATATGCGACATATCTGACGAAGAGACCGGACTGTACGGTAGTGTTACTGATTGGATTCGCAGGAGTATAAGCAGGCTTGCTTGTTGATCTTCTGATCTCTCAATACCCGGGTGGCTGTTACGTTTATCAGACCGCTTGCGGCTTGTGGGTGTTTGATATGATCATCACCTACTACCGGCGTATTGACGAGTCTTTAGAGTCCTACACAGAGGTTTCCTGGTTCATGAGAAACGAAGTAGGAGCACATATATGATATGTGCAGGACCGAGATTAATGCGCGTATGTGATACCGCATTCTACTCTCGCGATTTGTGACATCGGTCGGTTATATGTGATATAGCCGAGTTATCGGATCAAGTGTTGATTCGATAAGTTGTTACATATGATATTAGTCGGTTGTATGTGATATACCCGGATTATTAAATCAAGTGTTGATTTGATAATTTAATGTATAATTATATATGTGATATATTAATTTACATTAACTAATATTTGCTCACTTAAACATTTCTTTTTCTCACTTGTGTGCATATAGTATATATGTGATATATATTAATGTACATTTTATTGTGTCATGCTTGATGATACATGAAACATTGGTGTCTGAGACTAACACTGTAGTTAGCATAATTCTTGGGTTTTTATTTATCAAAGTAATTCTAAAAATGGTGGATTTTGTCATTGTAGAAGTTTTGAGAAAGCTTTTGGATAAGCATTGACCAAGTCCACTCTTTTTGTTTTCCTATAGATATTTATTAACCCAACCTTTATCCTTGCCCTAGTTAAGTCTCTACATGGGTTAGTGCATGACACTAACTCACTCATGGTTCATATTCTCACCTCATGAGTTCATTCTCTCATCCTTCACTTGATCATCTTCTTCTTCATTGAAAAAGCTCACTAGCTTTTTCTAAGGTGAGAAAATATTGTGAGAATAAAAAACTAAAGAGAACCCATTTCCTACTTCATCATCCTCTACTATTAGCCATTTAGTTTAGGGTGTTTGCTTCACTAAAACCTAATTTAGTGAAGTGGTAGCATGAGCTTGAGTCTCCTCGACGCAGATCATCTTCGGTCTCGAAGTCTTAGAGCAAGTTTGCATCTTTTGCCTTGTGGAACCTCTCAAGAGTTCGGGAGATCATACTCACAGCGAAGGGACATCTACATGGAGCATTTGAAGTGAAGGACCGGTCTACAAAGGTTGTATTCCTCATTCACATAGTATGTAAAGTTGTTTGCATGCTTATTGTTTAAATCTTTAGTTAAGGTTCTAGGGTTAGAGTTATTTAGAACGGCAAAATTTTAAAAATAGCATGGACGATGCCTCCCAAAATATTGCTGCCGCGCTAAGTAACCGTACAGTGGTATCAGAGCCAAACTACAGATTTAAACGATGTTTGTTAGATTATGAAACCGAAACAACTCCGAAACTTGAAACCCTATGATCTAGTTTCTGTCGATTTTTTAAAGGGCTCTAAATTTTTTTTAAACAAATGCAGAATGTTTTATGAGATATAACATGAACACTGTGAAAATTTGATAGGGTTTTATGCAAATATGGAGTTTTGGCTTCCTCGGTTCTAGTATGGAGTTTTGGCTTCAAATTTTCAGGGTGTTCCAGTCTCTGGGTTTTAGGGTTTCAGGTGTTGTTTGTTTTTGCTAAATTTACATGTGATGTTAAATTTCTGTAAAGGCAACTCGGCGTGTTTCGCAATCATAATTTTAACATGTATTCGGGTTATTTAGATGTTGTTAAAAGGTTTGAACGGATATCAATAACCCAATTTTTTCCCGCTGGAAATTTTCCAAGTGTTGGATTTTTCCTAAGTTCAAAAATTTCAGAAAATCATGCAAGCAATTCTGTGGACTCTCTAGAAGAATGAAACCCTAACTCGATTCTGTGTCCGTCAGAACTGCCATCAAATCCTAGAGTTTATGGTAGTTCAGCGATGTTACAGGTGAGGCATTGGTTGACCCTTTTACGGCTGGTTCATAGGAGCTATGGCGTGTTCTGGGCACTTTTTGAACTCCGCTCAAGTGTTGAGCTTGTAAGGAAATTTTGGGTGCTTGCTTATTCGATCGAAAAGTTTAACTTCGTCTAGCTATCTGTGATTGTGATACAATATTTGGAATCCACATAATCAGTTATGAGATAACTAGTTTGAATTTTATAAATCTAGCAGTTTAGTCTTATTTGATCGGTTGCCACGAGATTTTGATGTGATCAAAAGTCCGTCGCAATCACGTAGCGTACACAGATACTCGCCGAGTAACTTTATTAGATAGCCACGCCCCATAGCCCTGACCAGGTGACTGTAGGAGAACCCTGTCGCCAATGTTGGATATAGTGCCCTCAGAGTCAATTATTTGATCACAGGCACGTGATTGCAATGATTGAGGGAGGACCTATGCCGGTGGGACAGTCTTACTCGAGATGATAGTATGTTATCTGGTTTATCTTTATCATCGTGTACTGCTTTAGGTGACCTTACGAGTCGCTATTACACGTTGATAGAGCCCCTAGGATTCTTGCTTGACTACCAACAGTATGAGGACGATCATATACGTGAGAGCTGGAGTCTATAAGCATATCCTTAAAAGGTCCCTAGTCGTGGGAGTTTCGAGACAGGGCATCGATTCTCCAGAGTAGACTAGTGTATACAGTCGAGACCCCGACGAAGGGCGGTGGCCGGTCTTACAAGCCACTGGTGTCAGTTGGTTCACCTAAGATGTATACAGGTGCTCATTGGGTTATGAGTACACTAGACAGGACTCGCTGGGAACCTGCTAGTTGGTATTATACCTGACGTCAGATAGCAGTTCCCTGGTGACATGTGTACAGGTTAGTTCATCAACCTGAGATCGTCATTTATCTCGTGTGAGTTCCCACTGTGCTTTGATTACTACCCTACCACGGCTCAAAGGAGTCGTGCAAACAGGTTTTAGTTGGGTATAGTCCCGAGCCACATGGAGGCAGTGAGCGTATCTGCAGGGGTTCGTCTCTCCCGGTATTGGGGGTGAGGTCGCGCTGTGTCTAGGAGAGCCAGCACATGAAAAGTCCTTGGCCAAGGCAGGAGATTTGCTGGTAGGTATTCCAGTAGTATCTCAGGGTGTTCTGGGCTACACTCCGACACGACTTGTACCGCTATTGGGGGTCTGACTTTTACCAACCCCCTAGGCCCGCCATGCGATGCTCATAGACGAACGGACCGGACTGTACGGATATTGTCACTGACAGGCTCAGTAGGGTGTCAGGATGAGTTCGTTCATCGACGTCCCTTTTGGTCAATACCTGGTAGCCCATTACGTATTGGCTGATACCTCTGACGTGCTAGTGGTTAAATCCACAGCCATAGTATTGACGAGTCTTTAGAGTCCACCACACACAGTTACTCAAGTTTCGGGCGAAACGCTGTAGAGGCCGTATGGAGATATGGCAGGGTTCAATCAAATACGTGCGGTATTGCACGGATCGTGATCGGACGGATTCTACTAGCCGGCTTTGGTTTAAGCCGGATCCTAGTATTAGACAGTGTAGATTTTGTCTCTTTGCATTTGTTTTCAGTGGGAATACAAATGCGGGCATGTATTTGCAGTAGCGGGGTTTTCCTGTAATTTATTACGGGATCAGTTTTCTGAAGTTGCCAGTTTGCATTCCGTTCCGACCGGTTTTCCTTTGTTCTTTCCCAGCCGGACTTTTCCGATGGAGGGGGTTATTTGCAAGTTTACAAATAACTTATTGTGGAGGGGTTTCTTGCTATTTGTGGCTTCATGATGGTTCTTTAATCATTAGATTCCATTTTCATCTTATACTTTGATTAGAATGGATTAGAGTTGATTTGAATGGAAATGACATTGTAATCATTGCCTTTTTGATATGGTCACCCCTTTTGCTTTTACTACCATCATCTCCCTTCTTGTTATTGATTCATTCCCTCCACCATTCTATGGGAGAAGGGGCTGGCCACAATTTAAGAGGGATATGGGAGAGTTTCTTTTTGGAGTGATAGCATGATTCTTCATCTCATTTTTCTTGCTAGAAAATTGAAAGCACCAATTTTCTTCAACCTCTTCCTCCATCCTCCATGGCAACTAAGCCCCAAAGAGACATAGACTACTACACTATTCTACAGCACTTCTTGGACGCGTCGGCTAGCCAACTTCGCGCCCGAGTTGCCTCGGTCAAGAGGTGGGAGCCCGTAAAAGATTCCGGCTACGTGGTGCCCTTTCCGACGAGGAGGAGATGAACGGAGTTTCCGCGGGAGATCGGAGTGGAGACGAAGACCGAAGGACACGGATCGCTTGGTTTAGCTTCTCTACTCTTTTCTAGTTTGCTAGCTGCTAGGTTAATGGCCCCATCCGGGTGAAAAGTGAGCGGTGGTGCCGGTTTGCTTGTTTGCAAAGTTTTTGTTTCCGCGTTTCCGGCGTCGGATCGACGGCCGGGGCACCGCCACGGACTTACATTGGTATCAGAGCCACGCCATTAACCATGCCTAGCTTGCTCTAATATGTTTAAAACCCGATCGAAACAAAATCGCAAAAACCGTATTTTCACATGCTCAGTTTCTGTCGAATTTTTTTAGCTCCAAAAATTTTTCAGGTTGTCCGCCACGGACTTACATTGGTATCAGAGCCACGCCATTAACCATGCCTAGCTTGCTCTAATATGTTTAAAACCCGATCGAAACAAAATCGCAAAAACCGTATTTTCACATGCTCAGTTTCTGTCGAATTTTTTTAGCTCCAAAAATTTTTCAGGTTGTCTCAGAATACTGTGCATGGATATATAAGCAATCTGTGAAAATTTGGTCGCGCGATCTCTCCATACCGCCGCGGAACCGCGGCCAAACCCATGCTTGGGCCACGGTTCCGCCGCGCTTTTGATTGATCACTTGATCAAAATTTTGCATATTGCTTCTGAGTTGGAAATAGGGGTTTTGGGATATTCTTTTTGGGCCCAGATTTTCTGTAAGTGCTACAGTACTGAAGGGGCCCACTTGATAAAATTTGTTCGATCGGATATTTTAAACATGTTAGTTCACAGTATTTACATTATATCTGCGGCCGTGAATGTCATTCGATCGGTAAATCCAGTCTATCTGCTATAGCCCTTTTAGACGGATTTGCGAACGTGACATTCACGTTGATGTTCTGTGTTGTGCTGTGATGTTGCAGATCGGTCGTGGGGGATAGCCTGGTTGCAATGCTAGTACAGTTTTGTTTTATATGTACATTTGATTTTGCGGGGCGAGCGTCCGACCTGCGGACTGCCGTCACTGCCTGTTTGTATTATTCTTTTGGGGCACGACCAGGTTGCGGTCGATGTACCCGTTGTATGTATATTTTACTTTCTGTACTAGGATTTCCCCACGGAGGGGTGCACGGATAGCCGGGTTCTAGAGGGCAATGAGCCCGCATCTCATGGCGTTGAGACGGAGGGGGCTTTACTCTAGAATTGGCGGGCTGTTCGCCGCACTCGTAGAGGGTATAGGATTGACCCAGGAGGGGTGCCCAAGTTACCGGATTCCGTGAAGTGCTGGGTGGTCCATTCACGTTGCTGAAGGAGGCTGCCTCGCTTCAGGTTTTGGCGGGTAACTTGCCATGCCCGTAGGGGTCTAGGTTTTCATTGCATAGGCTATCCACACGACCAGGGGAACGTCGGGTTTCTGCAGCGGCTCTGTGAAACCCAGGGATCCCATATATCTGTATTATTTCTGTGATGCTGCATTTTATCACGCCTTGAGCGAAAATTATATATTATATATATACTAGTAGATGTTGTATATGTTTTGCATCCGCGCTAGTCCAGTCCCCGCTCTGTCGTTAGTTAGCTAACCTAACGGGTGATGACGGGACCCAGTGGCGAATGCGGATGGCATATACGTACATCATTATTTTCGTTCTTTGTGGTGTGATCAATTGATGGGACTGCGTTGGTTCGGATCAATGCAAGCTAAACAAACCTATTCTGATTTTGTTGGAACACTTTTCAAAAAGCTGTTGTTGCAAGGGCGTTCCCTTTTGTTTTCATCGTGGTATTCAGTTGGAATATCCTGCTCCTCAGTCGACGAGGCAAGGGCCGAGATCCCTGCACCGGGAGTGACCCCTTGGACAGAAGTTTGCGTCAGGGCAATAACTTCACTATAGCCGATTACTTTTGCTTTGCATCGTGGTATTCAGTTGGAATATCCTGCACCTCATTCTACGGGGAAAGAGCCGAGATCCCTTCACCGGGAGTGACCTCTTTAGCAAAGGTTTTCGTCACTATATTTTTTTTAAAAAAAAGTTATCAGTTCCTTCAACGATATCAAGTTCATTACGTTAAAGGTTTTCGCCAGAAACCATTCGTAGCCCTCCGTCGTTTCATACGGATAGTCAATAGTATTCAAGCTGTGTATGTTGGCCAAAGTTAAGGCACAGTGTTTGGTAGCTGTTGGGTATTCATATGCAGCATAGATAGATGTGTTGGTTTGGGACAGTCGTACTACTATTTTGGCCAAAGTCAAGGGTATGTGCGGGTGGGTTCAAATTAACCTGGAGAATGACGGGTAGAACTTGACATGTGACTTATGATATGTTGGCCAAAGTCAAGGTCATAAGAGCATGGGGCAAAAATCCACATCGGGAGTTTCAAAAGAACTGAAACTTGCCAGATATGCGCATACCTTCTGGAGTGTGGTGACGTGAGTGGATTCCATCACGTTATCATGCGATGATAGTTGGATCCCGATTCCCACTGATGAGTTGGTTTACTCCTCGGGTGATCCCGGCTAATTCTTCTTTCAGGTTTGGGGAAGAATTTGAGGTTACAGTGGGAGGTTTCCAGATTAGATAAAGTGATAACCATTCTGATCTAGGTTAGAGTGCACGCTGAGTGTTTCTTTTCTCTCTCTCTTTGGCAGCGACCATTGACCCGACTTTAGACTATGACTCAGTGACCAAGTTGACCGAACCTTCTTAATACTGGCTTTTGGATTGTCAGAGTTGCAAACCTCATTGGCACTCCTACTTTTACCCTTTTCTCTAGGACACCTGTTCACAACAGAATACTACATTTTATACCGCCCATTCTTATGCTCGTGTGTTTATTGGTAGGTGCTTTTAATCCTTGTTTGTTGCATATTTACAGAGTACAGGTTTCCAGTCCAAATATTGCAAATCATGACAAAATCTCCACAGTACGCCAAAAGCAGAACATCTGTTGACAGCAGATAAAATCCGGGTTCCGGTCATCCATATCCGTCCAGTGCCGAGTACCTGTTCCTGAAACAAGACATATGACAGTGGTCATTCGTGTCTGGGACAAGCACAGAGCACGAGGGGGGCAGCACAAGAATCAATGGGTGCGCGGAGCTCGAGAGAGATAGAAGTCAAAAAGTGAAGAAAAGATAGCAATCTTGGACTAAGAATTCTGAAGATATTCTGGAAAGATTATCAGAAAATATATGTACCAGACAACAGGGGACAGCAGACCAGGGACCTACAGAAAAGCCCATGCCCTGAACCCTCTATAGTGCGGCGGATCCGCGGCCAATAGGGGGTATTGGCGGCGGATCCGCGGCCTTACTGACTCCTTGTCGTGTCGTAGTTTGGGGACTTCATATTGTGGCAGATTCTTGCCCTAGGTCTTCAACCCTCTGCCTATAAATACTCCAGAATTGAGCTAAGCCAAGGGTCCAATTCTAAGTCATTCTTTTGTTCCTCTTTTTGTTAGGATTTAGTCTTTTTCTTCTTCTTCTTCATCTTGTCTCCATGAAAATTGTAGTGAGAGCTTTTTGAGTGGAAGATCAATGAAGATGAGGGCTTTTTGTATCATTCTCTTTTGTTTCTTCTTCCCCTTGAGATTCTTGCTTTCTCTTGATCATTCAACCTCTTCATTGAGCTTGAATGGTTAAGGGTTAGTTATTGATCTCAAGGGTCGTATTTTCTTATGGAATTTGCGCTTCATTTCACATGCGTTCTCTACCCTTCCCTTGATCTTGCAAGCTCTTGATTGAGCTTGCAAGTTTAAGGGTTGGCTATTGATCACATGCTTGTCTTGAGTTCTAGTTTCTTGTTCTTTTTATTTGCTTATTTATTACTTGCTTTTTATTACCTTGCTTTACTTTCTTGCAATTTATATTCATGCACTTTAATTACTTGTTTGTAATCTTTTCTTTTCTTTGTTCTTTTCTTTTGCTCTCTTTTGTTCATTTTCTGAATGGTTGTAATTATTGTTGTTAAGATGAAATACGGTATTGTAAGTTAATATCTTCTTTCTCATTTCCTTTTCCCGTTATTTTCCATTGAACTCCGTCCAAACCATACGCAAGCGCTCCGTTAGGCACCCTACCCTAACAAGGTAACGGTGATTCCTAACCGCGACCGGTTGCGTTCGGTTTGGCCGGAGGCGAAAGCAAGAGACAAGAACGGAAGGACAAGGGTATATAAGCCGTATTCCACGAATACCGCGCTTAAATCCCCTAATCCACGTTGTTGCCGATTGCTTAGCTTCAATTGGTCAAGACTCGGCTCAAAAGTTTTGAGTACGAATTTCTTTAGCTTACAATTTCGTATCTTTTTCTTAACAACTTTATACTTGCAAATAATACACATAGGATAGAATCGAACAACTCATACACAAATTCTTTATTGACTCGTCTAAGACAAGAACGGAAATAGAACCATCTCCCTATGGATCGACCCGTGCTCAACCGGCTAGCTGCATAGCGACACCGTCTTGATTGCGGTTAACTTTAAATTCTTCCAATCAAATGGCGCCGTTGCCGGGGAGACGGTAGCGTATTTTCTTTCTTGTTATTCGGGTTAATATTCTTTTTGTATATATAAAAAAAAAATCTTTTTGTTATTTTTGATCATTTTTGTGGGCAAGAGTGCAGATTTTTGCGGATTTGCAAACTGCGATTGTGGGGAGCAAAGTGTACGTTCAAAGTTAAGGTGATTACGAAGTACAGTGCCAAAGATCCGGGTAGTTTGACCCGCGCAAGCAAACCTTTTCAAGCTTACCGGATTTGATTCAACGGGGGTTTCCTAACCCAAAAACTTAACGGTACGTACTTTACTAACACCTTCTTCTCAAATCCGACGCATCCAATATACTATTCTTTGCAGGATTCTTTGCAAGTTCGCTAGCAAACGCTAAAAATTGACTAACCCGTATTTGTTGCAGTGCCGCGCTTAAACTAAAAAACGATTTTTTGATTCTTTATAGAATTTTTATTGAATTGCGCATTGCATCAATTAATACGGACTTAAGGGCAAGCGAACCCCACAATATACGGTAAAGGATTTCATCACCTATTCCATGGCCCACAAATCACGAACTTGAGCATAACGTTACCCGCACAAAATTTAAAAGAAACTAGACTTTAAGCCTTAAGGACTTCGCGCTCACTAGGAGAAGTTAACTGTGTTTAGAACCTCGCTTAACGGTATATTGTTTACGGGGTGTCTAGGAAAGTGTTAACGGCGAAACCGCCAAAAGAGAAAGGGTTATTTAATTAAGGAACTTCGCGAAAGCGTTGGAAAACCTCCCCTTATCTCTACACTTACCTGGCCTCGTGATCAGTGTATCTTGAGCCCGTTTCTCGACACAGTTTTACTTCGACAATCAAGTTCTGGAGCAGGTCTAGTTGACCTAGGTGAACCCTAGACCGATTAGGTGTGTGGTATTTTTGTGTCGTGATTGTTTTTGTCCAGATTTTTTTTTGTATATTTCATTCTTTTGTTAATATCTATCTAAAAAAAAAAAATCACATTCTTTTTCCCTTCCTTTTCTCTGGCTTTCTTTCTTTCTCTTTTCATATCATGGGTACTCCACCTCGCAAAACTCTTGCCGAACTTTGGTACCCACAACCAGAAATTACTTCTTACGGCTCTTGCTTTGGCCGAACTTCGAACGACCCCTCCATGCCCAAAATTTCTTTGAAAGATCGGATAGACGCGTCTAGGATGAACAACTGGACCCCGCAATCCACTTCATATCAACCATTTCAAACATTCACCCCTTCTTGCGTTGATACCCCTTTTGAAAGTCCAGCTGTAGCCACAAGACCTATGTCTCTTGCTGAACGTATTGAACAATCCCGTAGCCGATCTTTCACTCCTTTCACCACTTCAAATTCTTGGGATCAACAATTCCATTCACATTCTTATCCAAATGTTGATCCTGCTCCTGTCCAGCCATTCAATTCCTACCAATCCTGCCCTACTTTCGCACCTTCCCTAGACATTGCATCAGAACCGCCATTTGGGAGTTTTCAGTATCCAAACAACTTTGAATCTTTTCCTGAAACCCCTTCACAACCAATGTCTAGTCTAGAACAGTCCTTGGAAGACTTTAGGGTAGCGTCAAGCCAACAGATGATGGATTTGAATGCGTCCATGGCCGCTCTCATACAACCTACTGACCCGGTAGCTAGTTTCCAGCTAGCTCCAAATTTTCCAATGTATGATGAGGCGGTAGGACAGGCTGAGAATTTGAGTGAAGAAAGTGAGTTGTATACCCTTCCAAATCAAACCTACCCGTCTCAAATTGAATCCCACAACTCCTGTGTTGAAAGTCTATCAAGTGTCCCAAATGAATTATCAGTTGAAGATAGAATGTTTAATGAGTTGTGCGACTTTGTAGTATTTGATTTGCCAGATTGTGAAGGGACCTTGCCAAGTGAAACCACACCCAATCCTTTTGACCTCTACACCTCCATCTTAGAACCTGAATTGATTGAAATCCATGCTTTTGATAAGGTGTCTGAGAATATTAATTTTCACTTGATTGAGGATATTGACGCTGGGAATATTTTGGATGATGAACCCATAGATTTGGCTGAGTTTTTCTCTTCAAATCATCATCCCGAGTCATTAAATGTTTTTCCCGAACTTCATATGCGTCTTGATATTGATGATAAAGGCATGGATGAACTTAACTTTAAGGAGAATTCTGAGGATAGTTTTGAGGATGAACCAGTTATAATTGATGAGTCGGATTTTCCAATTCATCCTATCCCTTCCACTGACTGTGTACACCCTCCTGAACCTTTAACCGAGAACCTTCCTCAACCACTTCCCTCCATTCTTTCCATCGTTCCGACCTTGCAAGAAACCGTCTCACTTTCATTTACTATGTCTGGTTTATCAAGTTCGGCGTACCCATGGCTTCTTACGAATCTTGAGGGATTTGTCCCAATTTCTCGCCATATTGATAGATTAGTACAATCCATCTTTTCACATCGATCATTACAGATTGTACTAATTTATTCAATCCATTTCCACCCTCAAGATCGTATTCTATTTCTTTCTCCCTTCCGCCATTCTTCTTCTTCTGATATACCGAGACTGTATCCCGCTTCTATCTCCATACGGTCTCGCGTATTCTCCAACTCTTTTCTCTACGCCTTCTTTGACCAACCACTACTTTATCACGATAAGATCTTTGAATGGTTGGTACTAACTTTTGGCCTGTGTAAGGCCTTGTATAGCTTGATACTGTTCTCTTTCCCCCCTAATCCTGAATTTCAACGCTTAACAGTGGAAACACCGTTTTACTTAAGTTTGGGGGGGACTCCTTTTTTTGTATATATTTTTTTGTTTTCCTTTTTTGTTTTGTATATAATTTGTTTCTAGGGAGCACCGACAATTTTGATCCTCTTGGTGTAGCCTGACAGTGAGGGCACTGTCAAGTTTAAGTTTGGGGGTGTGCTTGGTAAGCTTTTTTCCTTCGCATTCATTTGTATATTTTTGCATTTGCATACCTTATTAAAAACCCACAAAAAACGAAAAAATTGCCAAATATATAAAAACTTTGTCGTCAAGTTAGCTAATAGGGTAACTTAGG
This sequence comes from Agapanthus africanus, assembly GCA_030015575.1. NCBI lineage: Eukaryota > Viridiplantae > Streptophyta > Magnoliopsida > Asparagales > Amaryllidaceae > Agapanthus > Agapanthus africanus. Next base: position 96,781,767 of record CM057349.1, read on the forward strand.
TTTTTATTCTGAAAGTTTAGCTGATATGATAGAAATAACTAAATTCTAGGCTTAGGATTTGAAAACCCTAAAAATAACCCTCATTTTGTCTAACTTTGGTAAGTATACGTCCTTACAGTTTTTTTTTTTGAGAAATAGGTAATCTTGAGTTCATTTCTTTAGTTAAGTCAAGATGAAGGGAAAGTATTGATGCTCTACTGAAGGATAAGTCTGAAAAATAGTTTCTTTTCTCGAGTTCAAATTTAGAAAGTATATACCCTACAAACTGCACTTACACGCACCTTGAAACTTGGGATAGTAGAGGATACCTTGAAATACTCTTGCCTGAAAGCCTAGTATGAAAGAAAAAACGGTATTTAAAGCTAAACACCAAAAGAGCATGTTGAAAAATATATCCGGTCTTGAAAAAGAAAAAGAAAAAGAAAAAAGAAAAAGAAAAATAGAATAAAGTCAAGACCTGGAAACTGCTATTTACGCTTTAAAGTTTACACAGTCAGTAATCGGTCGTTAGTGTCTTATGAAGCATTAATAGTCGCATGAAAGGTGTGTGAGCAAATCCGTCCATCCTTAATGAAAACAAGTAGTATTTGGTATTAGGGCAAGGGTATTATAGCTTGAATTGAATTCTTGAGTGTAGGGGTGCAAATTTACACACACGTAGGGGTATACAATTGATGTTTGAATAAGAGATAGAAATAAAGAATAAGACTTGTGTTTTCTGTAAAGTTGATAAAAATCCCTGATTTGAGGCCGCACTTTAGAAGGAAAACTCAGGAGAACCAACATCTTTCTAAACTTTTTTGGAACGTATAGGATCTAAAGTTAAAACAGATAGGAGGTGTGAAACATAAGGGTTGGATATTTCTAACTTAGGATAATAGAATTTCTAACGTAAATACTAAACTGTAGGAGTAGAATCAATGTTAACTTACGAAACTAGCTTGGCGGGATTTTGTGGGTAGTATCCGCTGACAACCCTCAGGAGACAACACTCCTCCTACTAGGGACACCTAGAGGTTTAACGGCTTGTTGCACGCGCTCAGTGCAATCGCGTTCCCTGCGAAAGTGCGGTTATCATTTTATTTTTGTGAATAATTGGTTTTGCTCGGGACGAGCAAAAGTTAAGTTTGGGGGTATTTGTTCACAACAGAATACTACATTTTATACCGCCCATTCTTATGCTCGTGTGTTTATAGGTTGGTGCTTTTAATCCGTGTTTGTTGCATATTTACAGAGTACAGGTTTCCAGTCCAAATATTGCAAATCATGACAAAATCTCCACAGTTACGCCAAAAGCAGAACATCTGTTGACAGCAGATAAAATCCGGGTTCCGGTCATCCATATCCGTCCAGTGCCGAGTACCTGTTCCTGAAACAAGACATATGACAGTGGTCATTCGTGTCTGGGACAAGCACAGAGCACGAGGGGGGCAGCACAAGAATCAATGGGTGCGCGGAGCTCGAGAGAGATAGAAGTCAAAAAGTGAAGAAAAGATAGCAATCTTGGACTAAGAATTCTGAAGATATTCTGGAAAGATTATCAGAAAATATATGTACCAGACAACAGGGGACAGCAGACCAGGGACCTACAGAAAAGCCCATGCCCTGAACCCTCTATAGTGCGGCGGATCCGCGGCCAATAGGGGGTATTGGCGGCGGATCCGCGGCCTTACTGACTCCTTGTCGTGTCGTTTTTTGGGGGTAGTTTGGGGACTTCATATTGTGGCAGATTCTTGCCCTAGGTCTTCAACCCTCTGCCTATAAATACTCCAGAATTGAGCTAAGCCAAGGGTCCAATTCTAAGTCATTCTTTTGTTCCTCTTTTTGTTAGGATTTAGTCTTTTTCTTCTTCTTCTTCATCTTGTCTCCATGAAAATTGTAGTGAGAGCTTTTTGAGTGGAAGATCAATGAAGATGAGGGCTTTTTGTATCATTCTCTTTTGTTTCTTCTTCCCCTTGAGATTCTTGCTTTCTCTTGATCATTCAACCTCTTCATTGAGCTTGAATGGTTAAGGGTTAGTTATTGATCTCAAGGGTCGTATTTTATTATGGAATTAGCGCTTCATTTCACATGCGTTCTCTACCCTTCCCTTGATCTTGCAACCTCTAGATTGAGCTTGCAAGTTTAAGGGTTGGCTATTGATCACATGCTTGTCTTGAGTTCTAGTTTCTTGTTCTTTTTATTTGCTTATTTATTACTTGCTTTTTATTACCTTGCTTTACTTTATTGCAATTTATATTCATGCACTTTAATTACTTGTTTGTAATCTTTTCTTTTCTTTGTTCTTTTCTTTTGCTCTCTTTTGTTCATTTTCTGAATGGTTGTAATTATTGTTGTTAAGATGAAATACGGTATTGTAAGTTAATATCTTCTTTCTCATTTCCTTTTCCCGTTATTTTCCATTGAACTCCGCCCAAACCATACGCAAGCGCTCCGTTAGGCACCCTACCCTAACAAGGTAACGGTGATTCCTAACCGCGACCGGTTGCGTTCGGTTTGGCCGGAGGCGAAAGCAAGAGACAAGAACGGAAGGACAAGGGTAAATAAGCCGTATTCCATGAATACCGCGCTTAAATCCCCTAATCCACGTTGTTGCCGATTGCTTAGCTTTAATTGGTCAAGACTCGGCTCAAAGGTTTTGAGTACGAATTTCTTTAGCTTACAATTTCGTATCTTTTTCTTAACAACTTTATACTTGCAAATAATACACATAGGATAGAATCGAACAACTCATACACAAATTCTTTATTGACTCGTCTAAGACAAGAACGGAAATAGAACCATCTCCCTGTGGATCGACCCGTGCTCAACCGGCTAGCTGCATAGCGACACCGTCTTGATTGCGGTTAACTTTAAATTCTTCCAATCAACACCCCGTATTACTACGAACGTCCACTTTCTTTGGACCAAACCATCGTATGGTTATATACGAACTGGAAGGAATTCCAGGATGGTTTCCGGTTCTGGAGAAAACGAATAGGACTATTCGGTTGTCTTTTCCTTTTACCTTCTCTCAGGTTGCGAGTACTCCTTGGTTTAGGAGATAGTACACCTATTACGCAAATTGGATAGTCTTCTTCCAAACCTTAGGCTGGTGCCGAACGGTAAGGAATGAAGAAAACCAGTTAGCCTAAATGGTGTACCGAAGGTATTAAGTTAAGACAAAGAAAGGGATTAGTAAGAGGACAAAGTAAATTGCGACTAATATTCACGACCAAACCAAATATTTCTTCGCCAATCCTAAATCACCTTTGTATTTCTCCAGGACACACCGTATCACTACGAAGATCCCAGTTTATTGGATAATCCATCGTATGGTTATATACGAACTCGAAAGGAACTTGTTCCAGTTCGGGGATGGATCCTGGTTCAGGAGAAATAGGAATAAAGTTCATTCAGGTTGTCTTTTATCTTCACCTTCTCTCACATTGCGAGTGCTCCTAGGATTAGGACAGTACACCCTTTATGCTTATTGGATAGTCTTCTTCCAAACCTAAGGCTGGTGCCGAACGGTAGGGAAGGATGAAAACCATTTGGCCTAAAGGGGTGTGCAGAAGGTAATGACTAAAAACATAAAAAGGGATTTGGAAAAATGGCAAAGAATTATACGGTTACAGTCATGAATCTGGATAATGGAAGATGCATTACTAGGAATTCCAGGATACCCCATCGAAACATTTCAATGTTTCAGTTTCACCGTGTACTGTTAAAAGAAAACTGATTTCCCAATTAGACACTTGCTCCAGGGTATGTATTTACCAGGTATGATTCTCACATCTGTATGGTTTTACAGATGATGAGTGGGAGTAATTTATTGGGAATTAGGTGATCATCCTCATTATATCGAGATTCGTAGTAATTGGTGATATTTGAGGAAGTCACCTGGGTTGTTTGCCGGTCGGCAAATATTTGGTTTTGAACATCCGTTGTTATGCACCAATTTCAAATTGATATATCTGTACGTCTATTTTTATAGAGTGAGATATACCTTTTGAAATTATGTCTATGACATTTACCTATATCAGTGGATGGTTAGGTAAGGAGCATTGAACAGCGGTGTAATTCTTCTTAACCATAAGTACAGTTTTCAACCTACGACACACAGTGAATGAGTTGTTAGACTCAGGGACTTATACAGAGTATTGTATATTGTCCAGTGTCCATTAGGACAGAGGGGTTGGTCCTCGTACTATATTCTGTTTACTTTTAACTTCTCTAGTTCTTAGACATGTGTTTCGTAGAAACACAGGGTCTGAGTTTTGAGGAGTTATTGGTATAAGAATAGAGTAGAGAACCAGGTATTGCAAGTATCGGGATTCTTCAAGGTGATCGAAGATGTAGATACTTGTGTATGGTATTCAGTTGATAGTAATGAGAACTTGCTTCTCTTTCAGGTTACTCATAATTGGAAGCATTCCTAAGTTGAGTAACGCTGATCGGCCTCCTTCCATTTAGTTGACATGCACTGGAGACAGCAGCATGATTTGAATCTGATTCAATTAAATCAGTGCCTCTGTTTCTGTATTGGATATAGAACAGTTCATATCTTAACGATGTTAAGGTACGGGGAGTTGTCCGGCTTATGCTTAAAACCAGACTCCGGATAACTTAAGGCACGTTTCTGTAATGGCTATTTGTGGGTTGACCAAGGCTATGAAGAGGGTTGATTTTCTACCATCTGGAAGATCAATAGTGATATTGTTCTTGACTCGCCACATTTTTAAAAGAAATGGATTTTTTTTCAGAAAACAGTAGTGGGAATATGGTAGAACTGGAAGTGATTCCAGAACCGCAAACGATTACTGAAGATTTGATAAGAACCTAAAGATTCAATCTGATTTGACATTCTATTGGCCACTCCGCAGATAAAGTGGGTAACCTCAGGCACCCGAGAGGTACTTCGGTATGCTTAAGGACGGTGGCAGGGAGGTTCTTGTTTACCCAGACTTGCCATTGCTGTTATTCCAGACTGTGAGACCTGGTAGGAGGATGAGTATAGCGTCGTTCTGAACTAGCTTTAGAAGTGTACGTCTATATGACTCTACCAGAGGGTTGTCATAGTCAGTGGGAGCAGCGGAAGCATTGGTGGACATCAGGCTTATGTCTATTTATAAACTAAAGCAGATATAGCGGAGATAGACCATCTATTTCTGATATGACAGTCATAGGTTTGACTTCATCAGAATAGGGATGGATCTGTTAAGAAGGTAGTAGGGTGTGATGTCCTGGTATTTGGATGACATACACAGAGTAGGAAGTGATATTCCTATACTACGGTCGGTTATACTTTGGTCGTCACACAGTGGTTTCTCCACATAGGACTTGGATATTATATCTGACATTCTGGTTACTGGATCTATGGTATTAGATCTAGATTTGGGTGGTTTCCCAATCTGGGTACTTAGATAGCATTCTATAAGTATTTAGAATGGACGACTCATGGCACGGTAGTATACCTGCAGGTGATGGAGTCACCCTCTCTAAAGGTGTCTTACAGACTAAAAGGGAGAGGGATGTGCATGATTGGCATATCACTTGCTTAGGCAATTGAGTCAATCATGAGATGTCAAGTACCACACCGAATGTTGTTCTTGCAGTAGGTGCAATAAGTTGATATTGATCCAATCCTGGAGAAAGAGTCGGAAGCAGTTTTAGAATATAAGTTGATGTTCTAGGGATATGATAACGACAGCCTCTTTTAGGAGACGGTTATCATTCCAGGCTTCCAAGGTGACCTGGACGACATGGTGGTCGTCAGAGTTATAGTTTTCCCTCTAACAAGGGGCAGTATTTTGGACAGGTGGTCCAGGTGGATACTAAGGGAAGGTATGGCGCAGGATACTGATTAAGTTCAGTTGACGATACAGTCTAAGAAATTTGGATTTGGAGTTCATTTATGAACTAGGTCCCATCAGACATCCAGACATTCTAAGACAGGTATTGCTCATTTCGGGAGATGGCTTTCTCCGTGAACATGGGATATAGAGAGACATAGAAAGAAATATCACAGCGGATCCACTCACTGAGGCTATTCCTCGAACGCAATAGTTTCGCAAACGAGCTTTGTGAGACTAACTAGTAGAGGAGTTGGGTGTTCGGTATCACATGGGCTGTGAGTATGCGACATCGCAATAATTAGCCTTGAGTGCAAGTGGGAGATTGTTGGATATAGTGCCCTCAGAGTCAATTATTGGATCACAGGCACGTGATTGCAATGATTGAGGGAGGACCTATTCCAGTGGGACAGTCTTACTCGAGATGATAGTATGCTATCTGGTTTATCTTTATCATCGTGTACTGCTTTAGGTGACATTACGAGTCGCTATTACACGTTGATAGAGCCCCTAGGATTCTTGCTTAACTACCAGCAGTATGAGGGCGATCATATACGTGAGAGCTGTAGTCTATAAGCACATCCTTAAAAGGTCCCTAGTCGTGGGAGTTTCGAGACAGGTCATCGATTCTCCAGAGTAGACTAGTGTATACAGTCGAGACCCCGACGAGGGGCGGTGGCCGGTCTCACAAGCTACTGGTGTCAGTTGGTTCACCTAAGATGTATACAGGCGCTCATTGGGTTATGAGTACACCGGACAGGACTCGCTGGGAACCTGCTAGTTGGTATTATACCTGACGTCAGATAGCAGTTCCCTGGTGACATGTGTACAGGTTAGTTCATCGACCTGAGATCGTCATTTGTCTCATGTGAGTTCCCACTGTGCTTTGATTACTACCCTACCACGGCTCAAAGGAGTCGTGCAAACAGGTTTTAGTTGGGTATAGTCCCGAGCCACATGGAGGTAGTGAGCGTATCTGCAGGGGTTCGTCTCTCCCGGTATTGGGGGTGAGGTCGCGCTGTGTCTAGAAGAGCCAGTACATGAAAAGTCCTTGGCCAAGGCAGGAGATTTGCTGGTAGGTATTCCAGTAGTATCTCAGGGTGTTCTGGGCTACACTCCGACACGACTTGTACCGCTATTGGGGGTCTGACTTTTACCAACCCCCTAGGCCCGCCATGCGATGCTCATAGACGAACGGACCGGACTGTACGGATATTGTCACTGACAGGCTCAGTAGGGTGTCAGGATGAGTTCGCTCATCGACGTCCCTTTTGGTCAGTACCTGGTAGCCCGTTACGTATTGGCTGATACCTCTGACGTGCTAGTGGTTAAATCCACAGCCATAGTATTGACGAGTCTTTAGAGTCCACCACACACAGTTACTCAAGTTTCGGGCGAAACGCTGTAGAGGTCGTATGGAGATATGGCAGGGTTCGATCAAATACGTGCGGTATTGCACGGATCGTGATCGGACGGATTCTACTAGCCGGCTTTGGTTTAAGCCGGATCCTAGTATTAGACAGTGTAGATTTTGTCTCTTTGCATTTGTGTTCAGTGAGAATACAAATGCGGGCATGTATTTGCAGTAGCGGGGTTTTCCTGTAATTTATTACGGGATCAGTTTTCTGAAGTTGCCAGTTTGCATTCCGTTCCGACCGGTTTTCCTTTGTTCTTTCCCAGCCGGACTTTTCCGATGGAGGGGGTTATTTGCAAGTTTGCAAATAACTTATTGTGGAAGGGTTTCTTGCTATTTGTGGCATCATGATGGTTCTTTAATCATTAGATTCCATTTGCATCTTATCCTTTGATTAGAATGGATTAGAGTTGATTTGAATGGAAATGACATTGTAATCATTGCCTTTTTGATATGGTCACCCCTTTTGCTTTTACTACTATCACCTCCCTTCTTGTTATTGATTCATTCCCTCCACCATTCCATGGGAGAAGGGGCCGGCCACAATTTGAGAGGGATATGGGAGAGTTTCTTTTTGGAGTGATAGCATGATTCTTCATCTCATTTTTCTTGCTAGAAAATTGAAAGCACCAATTTTCTTCAACCTCTTCCTCCATCCTCCATGGCAACTAAACCCTAAAGAGACATAGACTACTACACTATTCTACAGCACTTCTTGGACGCGTCGGCTAGCCAACTTCGCGCCCGAGTTGCCTCGGTCAAGAGGTGGGAGCCCGTAAAAGATTCCGGCTACGTGGTGCCCTTTCCGACGAGGAGGAGATGAACGGAGTTTCCGCGGGAGATCGGAGTGGAGACGAAGACCGAAGGACACGGATCGCTTGGTATAGCTTCTCTACTCTTTTCTAGTTTGCTAGCTGCTAGGTTAATGGCCCGATCCGGGTGAAAAGTGCGCGGTGGTGCCGGTTTGCTAGTTTGCAAAGTTTTTTTTTCCGAGTTTCCGGCGTCGGATCGACGGCCGGGGCACCGCCGCGGACTTAAAGCCAAAAGCATCCGTTCGGGTGCTCGCGGCTGCGGTGTTCTTCCTTAGTGCACTTCGTCGACGGCATCAGGGGTGCGGCTGTTTATTAAAGTTTCCAACGAGCATTCGATCAGGTTATCGGGTATCTTGTTGAATTACCTGACTGTTTATTGAAAAGTGTTTTCAATAGCGAGACTAAAATACGGGGTTTATAATTGTTAGGCATGTGATGTCTAAGCAATTCATTTGGTTGGGCATGAAATCCGATATATGTGATACATTGGGTTTATGATGTCTAAGGCGGTTCCGGATTCCAACTGTTATAGTTTTTCACTTTCTTTTCTGCGACCGTAAGTGTAATATGTGGTGTATCGCCGGTTTCGGTACTATATGTCAACGACGATTGGGATACGCATATTTACTTACGTTAATGACATGTGATGTTATGTGTTGCTGTGATATGTTATATTGGATCGTCGTGTTTTGAATAGCCGGTTTTTTTTATGTGAGATGAGAGTTTTTCATTTTTCATTCATGTAAAAAATTGTATGTAATATTCTTTTATTGGGGAACTACCAGGTAGAGGATGATGTCACCATTGATGGATATCATTTACTTTTCCGTATTAGGATAGACCCAAAGCGGAGAGCACAAGTAACCGGGTTCTAGGGCCCAGTGGAAGACCATCTCGAGGAGTCGAGAACGGGTCTCCTAACTCTATAATTGGTAGGGTTGCTTGCCGCTCTCGTAGGGGTCTAGGGATGTGGGTTTGGCTATTCATCACGACCGTGGAATCCGTGTTTTATACTGGCTTAAATTAAAATACGGAATTCCTAGTATATCCAATATTTCATATATGTTCTTCTGTTGCTGATATTTTGTGATGTGATCACTTGATATGTTCTGAGACGAATGCTTATATTATATATATGATATATAATAATTATTGTTGCTTTCGTTTCTACTGTGATGCTTAGGAAGAATAATTTGATGGGACTTCATTAATGAGATTAATGAAATAAAAGAAACGTAAAGATGTTGTAGAAACTTGTTTTCCATAGCGGTATTCCTTATAGAATATCCGACACCTTATTCGATAAGCAATGAGCCGATATCTCTTCACCGGGAGTGATCTCTTCAGCGAAACTGGCAGATGCTACAACCCACTTGGTTTGTCTTTTGATTGCTTCTATAGTTTTTGCTTTGCATAGTGGTATTTGTGAAATATCATGCACCTTAATCGTTAAGGAAAGAGCCGAGATCCCTTCACCGGGAGTGACCTCTTTAGCAAAACTAGTAAAAGCCTCAAAAACGCTCCTTTTCAAAATCACTCGATTCTACAACGATATCAAGTTCATTACACAAAAGGTTTTCTTAAAAACTAGTCATAACCCTCTGCCATTTTAGGAAGTAGAGTACTTAGTATTCGTGCTACGTTTGTTGACCATAGTTAAGGCGTAGTGTGCGGTAGCTAAGTGATGTCTTCCTACAAAGTATATGATGCGATTAATTAGAAAAGTCATGTGACTTTGTTGACCATAGTTAAGGGTCATGTGGTGGGTCTAATTAATCAGGAAATGAAGGGTAGAACTTGACTAGTGCTTATAATTTGTTGACCATAGTTAAGTTCATAATTCAGTAGGGGTAGAATATTATCGGGAATTTCAAGTGTTGAAATTTGCAATGAGATTGCATACCTTCTTTGAGATAGTTGGATCCCGATACCCACTGCGAGTAAGAGTTACTCCTGGGAGAGTTTTACACATTATAATTAGCCGATCAAGTAGGTGTCTAGAAAGGTGTTAACTGGGTTACGCCCATGGGAAAACGAGGTTTATTTTAATTAGGTCCGTGCAAAAGCACGAAAAACCTCCCTCAAAGTACCGACACTGGCCTGGCCGAAAGATTAGCGAACTAGTAGGGTGTAATTAATCCTGGCTAGTCTTACCTTTTAGGGTTTGAAGGAAGATTTGATAAAAATAGTGGGAGCTATCTTGATTAGATAAATTAATAGCCAATCTGATCTTGCAAGTGTGCACGCAGAGTGTTTTCTTCACTCTCTCCTGGTAGCGACCATGTCACGCCTTAATCAAGATAATAATATGGATGCATTGATCGAACCTGCTTAATATACTGTGCTAGGGAACGTTGGTTCCGCTCTATCTTATAACTGTTATAAGTCTGAGCAAGAAATAGGGGAATATCCAGATTCCCATGCCACCCATTCGAGGAATGAGCATGTTGATGCATATTCTTCGGGTGTGTTCATTACCAAGAACTGTTTCTCAGTATCAGCTACGTCCTGGGTATGTGATACCGGATCGGGATACCGCATATGTAATATATTACATTGGCTACAGAAAGGTAGAGAACTGAGAATGGGTGATATGTCTGTAAATGTTAGAGAATGGTGCAATTGTTGCAGCCAAGTCGGTTGGCAGATATCATCTTGTATTAATACATTGATTCTGAACGAATGTTATTACATACCGAACCTGATATACAGCATTACATTGGTTTCTTTAATGAGTTAAAGAAGGATATGATTCTGTATTGGAGGATAATGTTGTGAACATTTTGCTGAATCAAGAGTTGATTGGATCATGCACGTTATATAATAGCATATACGTTCTAAATAAAACCACAGTTCAAGGTATCTAGAACACAAACAAGAGGAATAGTTCAGAAATGAACGAATCCTTCTTGTGGCATTGTATACTAGGTCATATCAATGAGACACGACCAGCTAAGTTACATAAGGATGAATATAAGACTCTGTTCGAATTTTCATCTTATGCTACTTGCCAGTCTTGTCTCAAAAGTAAAATAACCCATACTCTGTTTACTGGAAACAGAGAAAGAGTTACTGAACTCTTTGGACAGATACATGATGATGTATACGGTCCTATGTCTACAAATGCCAGGGATGGTTCTTGCTACTTCATTACATTCATTGACTATCTCTCAAGATTCGGACATGTGTTCTAGTTGAAACAGAAGTCTGAAACTTTTTGGAAAATTCAAGAAATATAAGCTTGAAGTTAAAGAACCAGATGGGTAGAAGTATTAAAGACCTTCGATGAGATTGAGAAAGCGAATACTTGGGCACAGAGTTCCTGGATTATTTAAAAGAGAATGTGATTCTCTTTCAGCTTACTCTTTCGTATACACCACAGCACAACGGTGTATAGGGGCGGAGGTATCGCGCCCTATGAGATATGGTACGCTCTATGATGAGTACTGCTGAGTTACCTGTTTCCTTTTGGTGTTATGCACTTGAGAAGCTGCATACCTATTGAATGGGGTTCCATCCAAATCAGTACCTACCACTCCATATGAGATATGGTATGGGAAGAGGCCATGTCTTAAATGAGTTAAGATATAGGGTTGTCCGGCCTATGTTGAAAAGAAAAAATCCGGACAAGCTCGAGGCAAGGTTAGTTCTGTATAAGTTTGTTAGGATATCCCAAACATGTGTGAGGGAATATCTTCTACCACTATGGGGAGCAAAAGGTGTTTTGTTTCTCAGCATGCCACCTTTTTAGAAAAGGAATTTCTTGTGAAGAAATTCGTGGTCATGAAGTAGAACTGGAGGTTGTTTCAGTTTGACAAACTAACAGCTGATGATTTGGTGAAACCAAAGGATTCAATAGTCTCTAACGAATCTCAGCCTCTCCGCGAATTTGGTAGGGTTCCTCATCCACTTGAGAGATACTATGGTCTTCTCGGTGACAGTGGGAGCAAAGATTGCATCATGGTTGTTGATGGCCCAACTGGGTTCGGGCAGGCCATCACAAGTGGAGACTTTGTAAAATGGCTGGATGCTATGGGATCAAAGATGGAATCCATGTACACCAACAAAGTATGACTTTGATTGTTGCACCTGAAATGGTAAAACCCATTGGGAGCAAATAGATCTTGAGAAGATTCTTGGTGTAAATGGAAAAGTTAAGACTTTCAAAGCTATGCTTAAGTCCATCAAGATCAATGCACGCATCGCGGAGTTAGAACTTCTGTTTTTATGTGGCAGTCAAAGAGTTTGACTTCATCAAAATAGTAGATGAACCTTGTATATACAAGAAAATAGTAGAGAGTAAGGTTGTCTTCCACATATTGTACGTAGATGACATACTCTTGATAGGAAATGGTTTCCTATGCTACACTCGGTCAAGCTCCTCTTATCACGAAGATTCTCCATAGAAGATCTGAATAATACGTACGGCATCTTATGGATTATGATCTATAATGATAGATTTAAGTGGATGTTGGGAGTGTCCTAAATCCAGGTACATTAACACCATAATAAAGGGGTTTAGTATAGAGGATTCTAAGCATGGTGGTTCGCCCACTTACACATGGATCACTCACGTGCAAGGGATACTCTATGTTTCGGCGGTAAGCTCTATCATGTATGCGATGTTATATACCAGACCAGATGTAGAAGACTCACTAGATGTAGTGATCAGGAATCAATCGGATCTTGGGAAAATCACTGGACAGCTGTGAAGGACCTTCTTAAGTACTTGAGAATCACTATAAGAAAGTTCTTGGTTCCAGCTTCCAGAGTGATAAGTTCGACTGAGAGTGAGTCACAAGCATTGTCGTTACCCTCAGTGGAGGGACGGTATGCTGGAAGAGTTCCAAGCTAGATACCGAGGCATACTAAACGATAAAGGCCGAATACATTGCTACCAAAGATACTACCAAAATGGCTGTCTGGACATTTGTTGTTCATGAGATGAACAAGGTTCCTACCATTGAGCGTCCAATAACTATTATTGTGACAACAATGGAATTATGGCTTTAGCATAGGAACGCACGCCCCATCAGCGTTTTAGACATATTCTGAGGCAAGTATCACCTGATCAGAGAGATGGTTAATCTCCAAGGGATCGAGGTAAGGAGAGCAGATTTTGAGGTTAACACGGCGGATCCACTCACCAAGGCCTGCTTCCCCAAATACTATTTGAGAGATTTTGGGATGGTTGAGTATGGGATACTACAACCATTGCTATATTGTTGGGTATTGGATACTACAAAAGATGGCCTTAGTGCAAGTGGGAGATTGTTAGTTATATGTATGCCCTAGAGGCCATTACTGTACATGTGATGTATATTGTAGTGGATGCTTGGACATATATAGAGAGGACTTTCTTGCTCGATATGATAGTATGCTATCTGGTTGCTCTTTGTCTTAACATATTGACTTGTATACGTGATACTGTCTTGCTCTCACATGTTGACAAAGCCCTTAGGATGTGTACTTGACTACCAGGACTATGATGGAGATCATACTAGTGGGGCCAGGGGAAGTCCACAAGTACACCCTATAATTGTTCCCAGTCGAGGTAGTATCGAGACAGGGCATCGATGCTCTAGAGTAGACTGGTGTATACTCTTCTTGACCCATATGATGGGCGATGGATGATCCCATATCTATTGGTGTTTGACATCAGAGACGGTATACGGGTTCTCAGTGGGACTAGGTACACTGAACGGACTCGCCGAGAACTCCTAGATGGTATTATACCTATCGTCGGATAGCAGTTCTCTGGTGACACTAGTACAGTTCAGTCTGTCGACCCAAGATCATCATAGAGTCTTGTGTATCTCCCACTGTGCTTTGATTTCCACCCTAGCACAGCTCTACTGAGTCGTGCAAAATGGTGGTTTTTGGGTACAGTCCCGAGTCGCATGGAGGCAATGAGCGATAGGAGGGGATTCGTCTCTCCCGGTATTGGGAGTTGATGTTCCGCTATGCTCGATTGGCCATAACAGGAAATCCCTGGCCAGGGTTGTTGAGATCTACTGGTAAGATTATCAGTAGTTTCTCGAACCGTTATGGACCTTGCATTGGCATGACTTATTAGGCTATTGTAGTCTGACGTTATACCACCCCCAGGCTATGATATGCGACATATCTGACGAAGAGACCGGACTGTACGGCAGTGTTACTGGTTGGATTCGCAGGAGTATGAGCAGGCTTGCTTGTTGATCTCCTGATCGCTCAATACCCGGGTGGCTGTTACATTTAGCAGACTGCTTGCAGCTTGTGGGTGTTTGATATGATCATCACCTACTGCCGGCGTATTGACGAGTCTTTAGAGTCCTACATAGAGATTTCCTGGTTCATGCGAAACGAAGTAGGAGCACATATGTGATATGTGCGGGACCAAAATTAATGCACGTATGTGATACCGCATTCTATTCTCACGATTTGTGACATCGGTCGGTTATATGTGATATAGCCGGGTTATCGGATCAAGTGTTGATTCGATAAGTTGTTACATATGATATTAGTCGGTTGTATGTGATATAGCCGGATTATTAAATCAAGTGTTGATTTGATAATTTAATGTATAATTATATATGTGATATATTAATTTATATTAAGTAATATTTGCACAATTAAACATTTCTTTTTCTCACTTGTGTGCATATAGTATATATGTGATATATATTAATGTACATTTTATTGTGTCATACTTGATGTTACATGAAACATGGGTGTATGAGAATAACACTATAGTTAGCATAATTCTAGGGGTTTATTTATCAAAGTAATTCTAAAAATGGTGGATTTTGTCATGGTAGAAGCATTGGGAAAGCTTTTGAATAACCATTGACCAAGTCCACTCCTTTTGTTTTGTTATAGATATTTATTAACCCAACCTTTATCCTTACCCTAGTTAAGTCTCTACATGGGTTAGGGCATGACACTAACTCACCCATGGTTCATATTCTCACCTCATGAGTTCATTCTCTCATTCTTCAGTTAATCATCTTCTTCTTCATTGAAAAAGCTCACTAGCTTTTTCTAAGGTGAGAAAATATTGTGAGAATAAGAAAACTAAAGAGAGCTCATTTCCTACTTCATCATCCTCTACTATTAGCCATTTAGTTTAGGATGTTTGCTTCACTAAACCCTAATTTAGTGAAGACGTAGCATGAGCTTGAGTCATCTCGACGTAGATCATCTTCGGCCTCGAAAACTTCGAGCAAGTTTGCATCTTTTACCTTGTGGAGCCTCTCAAGAGTTCGGGAGATCATACTCGCAGCGAAGGGACATCTATACGGAGCATTTGAAGTGAAGGTCCGGTCTACAAAGTTTGTATTTCTCATTCAGTTACTATGTAAAGTTGTTTGCATTCTTATTGTTTAAATATTTAGTTAAGATTCTAGGGTTAGAGTTATTTAGAATGGCAAAATTTTGAAAACGGCATGGACGATACCTCCCGAAACCTTGTTGCCGTGCTAAGTAACCCTACATAACATGCACTTTCTTCGATTGGGTGGTATGGGAATCCGGAAATTCCCCTATTCCCTGCTCGGACTTATAAAAATTATAAGACAGAGCGGAACCAACGTTCTCTAGTTCAGTATAATAAGCAGGTTCGGTCAATACATCCATATTATCATCCTGATTAAGGTGTGACATGGTCACTACCAGGAGAGAGAGAGAGAAGAAAACACTCTAAGTGCGCTCTTGCAAGATCAGATTGGTTATTACTTTATCTAATCAGGATGGCTCCCACTATTTTTATCAAATCTTCTTTCGAACCCTAAAAGGTAAGACTAGCCAGGATTAATTACACCCTACAAGTTCACCAATATTTCGGCCAGGCCAGTGTCGATACTTTGAGGGAGGTTCCCTGTGCTTTCGCATGGACCTAATTAAAATAAAGCTCGTTTTCCCAGGGCCATAACCCCGTTAACACCTTTCTAAACACCTACTTGATTGGCTCATTGTAATGTACAGAACTCTCCCAGGAGTAACCCTTACTTACAGTGGGTATCAGGATCCAACTATCTCATAGAAGGTATGCAATCTCATTGCAAATTTGAACAATTGAAATTCCCGATAATGGTTTTGCCCCTAGCTTCCTATGACCTTTACAAAGGCCAACAAACCATAGGCCGCTAGTCAAGTTCAACCCGTACATTTCATGATTGAATTAAACCCATCCGTACGACCCTTGACGAAGGCCAAACTACGCCGTACGAATACCCTAATCCAATAGCATCTCATGCTTTAGTAGATAAGCACTAGTTAGCTACCGCACACTACGCCTTGACGAAGGCCAAACTACCGTATCACGAATACTAAGTAGTACTTATCTGAAATGACGGAGGGCTACACAGGTTTTTAAGAAAACCATGAGTTTAATGAACATGATATCATTGTAGAATCGAATGATTTTGAAAAAGGAGTGTTTTTGAGGGTTTTACTAGTTATGCTAAAGAGGTCACTCTCGGTGAAGGGATCTCGGCTCTTTCCTTATCGAATAAGGTGCAGGATATTTCACAAATACCATTATGCAAAGCAAAAACTATAGAAGCAATCAAAAGACAAACTGAGTGGGTTGTAGCATCTGCCAGTTTCGCTAAAGAGGCCATTCTCGGTGAAGGGATCTCGGCTCTTTCCTTATTAAATAAGGTGCTGGATATTCTATAAGGAATACCGCTATGCAAAGCAAGAACAAGAGCTACCAGTTTTTAAAAAAGATTCTGCAACATCATTAGGTTTCCTTTTCTTTCATTAATCTCATTAATGAAGTCCCATCAATTATGCTTCCTAAGCATCACAAAAGAAATGTAGCAGCAATAGTTATTATATATCATATATATAATGTAGTCATTCATCTTAGAACATATCAAGTGATCACATCACAGAATATCAGCAGCAGAAGAACACATATGAAATATTGGATATACTATGAATTCTGTGTTTTAATTGAGCCAATAAAAAACGCGAATTCCACGGTCGTGATGAATAGCCAAACCCACATCCCTAAACCCCTACGAGAGCGTCAAGCAACCCTCCCAATTCTAGAGTTAGGAGTCCCGGTCTCGACTCCTCGAGATGGTCTTCCACTACTCTAGAACTCGGTTACTTGTGCCTCCTCCTTGGGTCTATCCTAATGCGGAAAAGTAAATAATATACATCATTGGTGACATCATCCTCAACCCGGAAGTGCCCCAATAAAAGAATATTACATACAAACTTTTACATGAATGAAAATGAAAAACTCTCATCTGACATAAAATCCCCGGCTATTCAAAACACGACGATCTAATATAACATATCACAGAAACGCATAATATCACATGTCATCAACGTAAGTAAATATGCGTATCCCAATTGTCGTTGATGTATAGCAATGAAATCGGCAATACACCACATATTACACTTACGGTCGCAGAAAAGAAAGTGAAAAACTACAACAATTGGAATCCGCAACCACCTTAGACATCATAAACCCAATGTATCAAATACTTTGGATTTCATGCCCAACCAAATGAATTCCTTATACATCACATGCTTAACAATTATAAACCTCGCATTTTAGTCTCGATATTGAAAACACTTTCCAATAACCAGTCGGGTAATTCAATAAGATTCCCGATAACCTGATCGAATGCTCGTCGGAAACTTTACTAACCTACCGCACCCGCGATGCCGTCGACGAAGTGCACTTAGGCGGAACATCGCGGCTGCGAGCACCCGAACGGATGCTTTTGGCAACGGGGTTCTTCTACAGTCACTTGGTTGGGGCTATAGGGCATGGCTATTTAGTAAGGTTACCCGGTGAGTATCCACGTACTCTATGTAATTGCGACGGACTTTTGATCAACATCAAAATCCCATGGCAACCGATCAAATGAGACTAAACTGCTAGATTTATAAAATTCAAACTAGTTATCACATAACAAATTTTATGGATTCCAAATATTGTATCACAATCACAGATAGCTAGACGATATTAAACCTTTCGATCGAATAAACACTCAACACTTGAGCGGAGTTCAAAAAGTACCCAGAACATGCCACAACTCTTATGAACCATCCGTAGAAGGGCCGACCCATGCCTCACTCATATCGCCACGGAACTGCCACAGACCCTAGGGTATTACTGCGGTTCCGCAATCCAAAAAGTCAAGTTTGGGTATCTTTCTTCTAGAGGGTCCACAGAATCGCTTGCATGATTTTTTGAAGATTTTAAACTTGAAAAAATCCAACTCTTGGAAAATTTCCAGCGAGGTAAAATATGGGTTATTGATATCCGTTCGAACTTTTTAACGTCATTTAAATAACCTGAATACATGTTAGAATTTTGACTACGAAACCCTTCGAATTGCCTTTACAGAAAGTTAACTTCATATGCAAATTTAGCAAAAATAAGCAACACCTGAAATACCAAAACCCAGAGACTGGAACACACTACAAAATTCAACCCTTTACCTCATGATTGGGCCGAGCAGGCCGGTTTTCTAAGGTGTTTGGCCGGCCGAATTCCGGTGAGGAGGGGTAAATTTTATACCGTGTTCATGTTATATCACATAAAACATTCTGCAGTTGCTAAAAAAAAATTTAGAGGCCATTTAAAGTTCGACAGAAACTAGGAATTTGTATCAGGTGTTTCGGAGTTATTTCGGTTTCGTAATCCTAACAAATATCGTTTAAAGCTCTAGCTTAGCTCTGATACCACTGTTGGGTTTCCTAGGGCGGCAGCAAGGTTTCGGGAGACATCGTCCATGCCAATTTCAAAAAATTTCCGTTCTAAAGAACTCTAACCTAGAATCATAACTAGAGATTTAGACGAACTAGCAATGCAAACAACTTTGCAAACAAGTGATTGAGGAATACAAACTTTATAGACCGGTCCTTCACATCTAAAACTCCGTGTAGTAGTCCCTTCGCTCCAAGAAGTGAATATCCGAACTCGAGTAAGGGTTCACATGAAGAAATGAACAAGCTTGCTCGAAGTCTTCGAGGGCGGAGATGATCTACGTCGAGGAGACTCAAGCTCATGCTACCTCTTCACTAATTGTAGATCAGTGAAGCAAACAACCTAAGCTAAATAGCTAATATAGTAGAGGATGACGAAATAGGAAATGGGTTCACTTTAGATTTAATTTTCTCACAATATTTTCTCACTTAGAAAAGAGCTAGCAAGCTTTTTCTAAAATCAAGAAGAAGATGAAGAGAAGAAGAGAATGAATCTCATAAGGTGAGAATAGCAACCACAGGTGAGTTAGTGTCATACACTAACTCATGTAGAGAATAAACCAAGGCTAACAATAATGGTTAGGTTAATAAATATCTACATGTAAAACAAAACTAGTGGACTAAGTCAAAGATGCTTCAAGCTTCTCCAAGCTTACAAGCATGACAATTTCCAACTAATATTGAATTTCTTTAAATAAATAAAACCTCACATTATTATAAGCATGGTGTGAGTCTCATACACCCATATAGCATGTGGCATCAAGCATGAAGCAAAATAATGTACAATAATATATATTACATATATACTAAATGTACACAAGTGAGAAAAAGAAATGTTTAAGTTAGCTAATATTAGTTAATGTAAATTAATATATCACATATATAATTATACATTAAATTATTAAATCAACACTTGATTTAATAATCCGGCTATATCACATACAACCGACTAATATCAAATGTAACAACTTATCGAATCAACACTTGATCCGATAATCCGGTTATATCACATATAACTGACCGATATCACATATCGCAAGAATAGAATGCGGTATCACATACGCGTATTAATCTCGGTCCCGCACATATCACATATGTGCTCCTATTTCGTTTCGCATGAACCAGGAAACCTCTGTGTAGGACTCTAAAAACTCGTCAATATGCCGGCAGTAGGTGACGATCATATCAAAAGCCCACAAGCCGCAAGCAACCTGCTAAACGTAACGGCCACTCGGGTATTGAGCGATCAGAAAATCAACAAGCAATCGTGCTCATACTCCTGCAAATCTAATCAGTAACACTGCCGTAAAGTCCGGTCTGTTCGTCAGATATGTCGCATATTGCAGCCTGGGGGGTGGTAAACGTCAGACCCCAATAGCCCTGTTAAGTCATGCCGATGCAAGGTCCATAATGGTTCGAGAAACTACTGATAACACTTACCAGTAAATCTCAGCAACCCTGGCTTGGGATTTCCTGTTATGGCCAATCGAGCATAGAACAACATCATCCCCCAATACCGGGAGAGACGAATCCCCTCCTATCGCTCATTGCCTCCATGTGTCTCGAGACTGTACCCTAAAACCACATTTTTGCACGATCTCTTGACTGTGGTATGGTGGAAATCAAAGCACAGTGGGAATCATGTAAGTCCACGTTACCCGTCCTCGGTTCTTTGGGGTTGCGGAAATGGTGAAAAACGATTTTTTCGGTGGGGGTAACATGGACTCTAAAACGGATCTTTGTTAAACAAACTATCTAACAACCTAACTAAGAGTTTAACTCCTAGGTTAGGGGTTATACCTAAACTTGAACTCCTTCTCTTCAACTCCTTGTGGTGGTCGGATCGGCCTCACCTCGTCGTCTCCTTGTACCGAAGATGGATCCACCCGAAAGCTTCTATCTTTGGCTCCAACCTCAATCTAGAGGAAACTAGAATACTTGGTTTGCTAGACCTTGTACACTAGGATGAGTAGAGAAGTGTTTTGGGTTTTATCTCTATGGTTCTTGTTTCTCAACTCATGAGACAAATAGAACCATGAGCTAGAGAGAGAGCAAGAGGAAGAGGCGGAGCTTGAGGATGAGAGAGAATCAATATGATAGAATGAGCAAGACTTTTTCCACCCATGCTCTCATAACACAAAATAATCATAATAATAACAATAATTAAGCATCTTGTGATGGTTCATGTCAATGGCATTATCATTTCATGCATTTAATGCATTTTGTGAACAAATAAGCAAGCAAAGGTCAATGCCATGAAATGATAGCCATTGTCATGATGATGGTCAACAAGTCCAACCTAGTCAACCGGTCAACAAAGTCAACAAGTCAACAAAGTCAACCTTTCAACCCAACCATGGCACAATAATACTTAATTAATATTATTATTAATAATATTTCTAATTCTCATTAGGGTTTAGCAAAAGTCAACAGTCAACAACCCTAATGAGAATCCTCTGCCTCTGTCTCCGTCAACCGTGCATACACACCCGCATCCGCGTTCCAAGGAACACGAATACAAACGAGATAAAACCAATCCCAAAACGTATATTAGGATCTGGCTTAAACCAAAGCCCGCCAGTAATAACTGCCCGGACACCAAATGTGCATAAGTGCGCGGATGTGACCGAACCCTGTCGCAAAACCATGCGACCTCTACTCTTTTGCCTAAAGGCGAATAGCTCTCTGTATGGGACTCTAAAGACTCGACACTACGCTGGCAGTGGGTTTAACCACAGACCGCAAACGGCACTAGCTGTGCGTAATGGCCCCCAGGTAGATGCCGATAAGAAGACTGACGAGGTGAACTCATCCGAACTCCTACTGAGCCTGAATGTGACAGTCTCCGTACAGTCCGGTCTGTTCGTCTGAGAATATCGCATGGCGGGCCTAAGGGGGCGGTAAACGTCAGTCCCCTAATAGCGGTACATGTCGTGTAGGAGTGTAGCCCAGAACACCCTGAGAAAACACTGGAAACCTACCAGTATACCTCGCTTGCCCTGGCCAGGGACGACTATGTGTAATGGCTCTCCATGACACAGCGCGATATCAACTCCCAATACCGGGATAGACGAATCCTATCTAACCGTCACTGCCTCCAAGTGCTTCGGGACTGCACCCAACTACTACCTGTTTACACGAATCCTTTGAGCCGTGGTAGAGTAGTAATCAAAGTATAGTGGGAACACACTTGAAGCGAAGTGACAGTGTCAAGTCAGCGGACTAAGCTGTACTCATGTCACCTGGGAACTGATAACTGACGATAGGTATAGTACCAACCAACAGTTCCCGACGAGTCCTGTCCAGTGTACTCGTAACCTAACGAGCACCCGCATACTATCTCAAGTACGACGTACTGACGGCTGTGGGACAGACCGTCTCCCCTGTTGGGATGAGAAGCGCATACGCTAGTCTA
Source organism: Agapanthus africanus (assembly GCA_030015575.1). Classification (NCBI taxonomy): domain Eukaryota; kingdom Viridiplantae; phylum Streptophyta; class Magnoliopsida; order Asparagales; family Amaryllidaceae; genus Agapanthus; species Agapanthus africanus. The sequence continues at coordinate 96,803,958 of CM057349.1, forward strand.
CTCCGGAGTATCGATGCCCTGTCTCGATAGTCCTACGACTAGGGACCTGTATAAGGATGTGCTTGTGGATTACCCAGCCCCCACGAGCGTGACTGCCATCACAACGCTGGTAATCAAGAAAAGATCCTAAGGGCTCCACTAATGTGTATAGGTGATATACTAAAATAAACACATGTACACATTAAAGTAGAAACAAACTAAGTAGCATACTACCATTTTGAGCAAGATTGTCTATACAACTGTTAATATCCCAAGCTTCCATTATGTAATATACAAACTAGTATGATACAGTAATGGCCTCTAGGGCATATACACTAACAATCTCCCACTTGCACTAAGGCCATGTACTGGCGTATCGAAGACCTATCATCTCGATCAGCCACTCGAACTGAGTCTGGGGTAAGGCCTTCGTGAGTGGATCAGCAGTGTTATCTTCTGTGGCAACCCTCCGAACCTCGATCTCCTGGCGACCCACGATCTCCCTGATCAGGTAATACCGCCTCAAGATGTGTCTGGACTTCTGATGGGACCTGGGTTCCTTCGCTAAAGCTATAACCCCGTTGTTGTCGCAATACAGTGGTATTGGATCAACAATGGACGGAACCACCTGAAGTTCTGTCAAGAACTTCCTTATCCAGACAGCTTCTTTTGCGGCATCAGCAGCAGCGATATATTCCGCTTCCCTTGTCGAGTCAGCAACGGTTTCCTGTTTGGAACTCTTCCAACATACCGCCCCTCCATTGAGGGTAAAGACATAACCCGACATGGACTTGGAATCATCCTTGTCACTCTGGAAGCTGGAGTCAGCAAAGGCCTCGATCTGGAGGTCTTTTCCGCCATACACCAAGAACATCTCCTTAGTCCTTCTCGGGTGCTTGAGAATGTTCTTTACCGCTATCCAGTACTTCTCCCCAGGGTTTGACTGATACCGGCTTACCACACTCAGTGCATAAGCTACATCTTGTCTGGTACACAACATCGCATACATTATAGAGCCTACCGCAGAAGTGTAGGGTATAATAGACATGCGATCCATTTCTAAATCAGTCTTGGGAGACATCTCTTTGGAGAGGGTGATCCCGTGACAAGCCGGTAGATTACCGCGCTTGGAATCTTCCATGAATCTTTTCAGTATGGTGTCGATGTACCTGGACTGCGAAAGTCCTAATATCCTCTTGGATCTATCACGATGGATCTGAATCCCCAGAATGTAAGTGGCATCACCCAGGTCTTTCATGGAGAACCTGTGTGACAAGAACCCTTTGACAGATTGTAGCATAGGAATGTCATTTCCTATCAAAAGAATGTCATCCACATATAAAACGAGGAATACGACAGTTCTTGCTACAAATCTACTATAGATGCATGGTTCATTTGGATTTTTGATAAAGCCAAAATCTTTGACTGTTTCATCAAAACAGATGTTCCAACTCCGCGATGCCTGCTTTAGTCCATAGATGGACTTAAGCAACTTGCACACCTTTCCGCTGCACCCACTCTGAATGAATCCCTCTGGCTGATCCATATAGACACACTCCTCTAAATTTCCATTTAGAAAAGCGGTCTTTACGTCCATTTGCCAAATCTCATAATCGTGGAAGGTAGCAATGGCAAGAAGGATCCGAATGGATTTCAGCATAGCCACTGGAGAAAATGTTTCGTCATAGTCCAAACTAGGTCTTTAACGAAAGCCCTTTGCAATTAGTCTAGCTTTATAGGTCTCAACCTGTCCATCTACACCAATCTTCGTCTTGAAGATCCATTTGCATCCTACGGGTTTTACCCCATCTGGAGCAATGTCCAAAGTCCATACTTTGTTGGTGTACATGGATTCCATTTCGGTCCGTATTGCATCCAGCCATTTCACTGAGTCAACACTCTGAATGGCCTGCTGGAAGCTAATAGGCTCATCACTATCAATGATGCAATCCTCTCTATCCCCGTCTATGAGAAAACCGTAGTATCTCTCAGACGGATGAGACTGCCTACTACTCCTGCGGAGCGGCATAGGAATGTCATGTTCTTTCGAACCCTTTGGTTCTTCTTAGATTTCGGTAATAGCTCGTGGTTCTGGAATTTCTTCCAGTTCTATTGCGCTCCCACTTATCTGATTTTCCAAAAACTCAGTTTCCAAGAAGCAGGCATGACGAGAAACAAAAAGCTTTTGTTCCTCTTCGCAATAGAAGAAATATCCCTTGGAGTTCTTTGGATATTCCACAAACTTGCACTGTACTGAGCGTGCCTCGAGTTTGTCCGTATGCTACTTTTTGACAAAAGCTGGACATCCCCATGTCTTAATGTGCTTAAGATAGGGTTTCTTCCCACACCACATCTGATATGGTGTGGTAGGCACAGTCTTAGTTGGAACACGGTTCAAAAGATATGCAGCTGATTCTAGTGCATATCCCCAGAATGATCGCGGTAACTCAGCGTTACTCATCATGGAACGTACCATTATCCAATAGGGTCCGGTTCCGTCTCTCCGATACACCGTTATGTTGCGGAGTGTATGGAGGAATAAGCTGAGAGAGAATTCCATTCTCTTTTAGGTAATCCAGGAACTCGGCACTCAAGTATTCACCACCTCGATCAGATCTCAGTGTCTTGATACCTTTGCCGGTTTGTTTTTCTACTTCATTCTTGTATTCCTGGAATTTTCCAAAGGCTTCGGATTTATGTTTCATTAAGAAGACATATTCGTATCTTGAAAAGTCATCCGTAAAAGTAATGAAGTAAGAATAACCGCTTCGCACATGCGTAGACATTGGACCGCACACGTCGCTGTGTACGAGTCCCAAGAGCTCACTTGCTCTTACTCCGTGTCCAGTGAACGGAATCTTTGTCATCTTTCCTTTGAGACAGGATTGACAAGTTGCATATGATTGATATTCGAACGGATCCAAATATCCTTCTGTATGTAACTTCGTCAACATTCTCTCATTGATGTGACCCAGTCTACAATGCCATAAGAAAGCCTGATTTGTTTCCGGAGATTTTCTTTTGTGTGTATTCTGGACATTGAAAATCTGTGGTTGGTTTAATACGTATATACCATTGCTTAATGTACCTGACCCAATCAAAACTTGATTAAGGTGAATGTTTACAACATTGCTTACAAATGCAAATTCATAACCTTCTTTAGATAATAAAGATACAGATATGATATTACAAGTTGCATTGGGTACAAAATAACAATCACGCAAAACCAAAACATTTCCATCTGACATTCCCAAGTGATAGTCCCCCACGGACTCAACATCCATGCCAGCTCCGTTTGCAACTCTGAGGGTCATATCACCTGCCTTCAAAACCCTACGCTTTCTCAGTGCCTGCATGGAATTACAGATATGAGATCCTGATCCGGTATCCAATACCCAGGAAGTAGAGTTTATTGATAGACAGTTTTCAATAACATACACACCTGAAGCCGAAGCCGCAACTTGCTTTGGATCCTGGTTCTTGGCCTTCCAAGCCCTGCAATCCTTTTTCCAGTGTCCTTTCTTATGACAATAGAAGCACTCTTCCTTTCCCACAAGCTGCCCCACTATCTTTGTTGCCTTTGCTTTTCCCTTCGTTTCCACTTTACTAGCACCGCCCCTTGGTTTGGCGGGGGCTTTCTTCTTCTTTCCCTTGGCTTTCGCCTTGGACTTAGAAGAGGAAGATCCTCCTACAAATAAAGTGGATGTTTCCCTACCTTTTTGTAGGGTGCCCTCTGCACTCCTCAACATGATGAGGAGCTCCGGAAGTTCAACTTCTTTTCCTTGCAAGTTGAAGTTCAGGATAAACTGGGCGTAAGTGGAAGGAAGGGACTGGAGAATCAAGTCTGTATAGAGCTCGTTCTCTAACGTGGTCCCAAGGTCCGCGAGCTCTTCAATGAAGCTAATCATCTTAAGCACGTGTTCCGCCACCGATGATCCGAAGGCCAATCTCGCCGAAAACAACTTTTTTGAGACTTCGTATCTGGCGATACGGGATTGCTCTCCATACAGTTCTTTTGTATGGAGAAATATGGATTCTAGGTCCATATTCTCGTGCCTCCTTTGATGTTCATTGTCCATAGAGGCAAGCACGAGGCACTTGGCCTTCGCGCAGTCGATCTCCCAGGTCTTACGGATTTCCTTATCCGCGACGCTGGAGGTGGGACCTGGGACAGGGGGAGCTTTGGTTATAAGAAGATGCCCCAACTTGTCATAAGTGATTGCTATTTTGACATTCCTGAGCCAATCTTTATAGTTTGGCCCTGTCAGTATATTTTTATCTAGAAGTAACTTAAGTCCGGTCTTGACGATTGGTCGCTGCAATTAGGAGAGAGAGAAGAAACACTCAGCATGATGCTCTTGCAAGTTTAGAGTGGTTTTTAGTTTGTCTAAACAGGATGGCTCCCACTGTTTCTCGAATCCCTCCTCATACCAAAAAGGAGGAATTAATCGGAATCAATCTCACCGTACAATACTTGCTTAACCGTTCAGCCAGGCCAGTGTCGATACTTCGAGGGAGGTTTTCCGACGCTTTCGCGAAGTTCTTTAATTTAAGAACCTCTTTTCCCTTGGGGCGTAGCCCCGCTAACACCTTTCTAGACACCTACTTGGTTTATAGCATTGATCGTTAAGTGAGAAATTTCCCGAGGAGTAGCATATACTCACGGTAGGATCGGGATCCAAATATCATCGCGTGACAAAACTGAAGGAACCTACCAGAATCATCACACTCCAAATGGTACGCAGCGCTAGCAAGTTTCTGGTTCTTTAGAAACTCCCGATGTGGATTTTTGCCCCATGCTCTTATGACCTTGACTTTGGCCAACAAATCATAAGTCACATGTCAAGTTCTACCCGTCATTCTCCAGGTTAATTTGAACCCACCCCTACCTACCCTTGACTTTGGCCAACAAGGCAGTATGACTGTCCCAAACCAACGTATCTATCTATACTGCATATGAATACCCCATAGCTACCAAACACTGTGCCTTGACTTTGGCCAACAAACACAGCCTGAATACTATTGACTATCCATATGAAATGACGGAGGGCTACGAATGGTTTTGGCGAAACCGTAAACGTAGTGAACTTGATATAATCGATGGAACGAGATAGCTTTTAAAGGGAGTGGTTCAAGCTCCGCGTTTAAAAGTTGGTTTTTGAAAAGAACCGAGTAGTTTTGAAAGTGTTCCAATGACTTTACTTTGGTTTATTTTCTTTCATTAATTTTAATGCGTCCCATCATTTAATCCTACCATTGCAGAAAACAACGAAAATATGAAGTACGCTTATGCCATCCGCATTCGCCACGGGGCCCCGTCATTACCCGTTAGGTTACTTAACTAACGACAGAGCGGGAGCTGGACTAGCGCGGATGCAAAACATAAGCAACGCCTAAATATATATCATATATAGATATATACATTCGTCAGATGCAATGATAGCCATTCCAGATCACAGATGCACACATTGGATATACTAGGAATCCGCATTCCGTACGAGCCTGTAACGAAAAGCGGATTACACGGTTGCGGTGAAAAGCCAATACCCCACCCTAGACCCCTACGGGTGCGGCAAACTACCCGCCAAATACCCGAAGTGAAGCAACCTCCCTTAACAACGTGAGTAGGCCACTCGGCACTTCGAGGTACCCAGTAGTTTGTGCACCCCTCTTTGGGTTTATCCTAGGAGCAAAAACAGTAAAAGAAATTATATAATGGCGGCAACAACCTCATCCCGGATGTGCGGCCATATAAATAATATTACATCAATTACAAATTACATGAATTGAATGAAAAAGAAAACTCTTATCTCACAACCCCCCGGCTATTCATCCGCGACAATCCAATGAATTCATATACATATACCATCAACATTACAGATCACAGATATGTATAACCCCCACTAATCGACGTATAGCGATTAGCAGACGTTCAATACATGTATCACATCACAGATATAACCCGTTAGCTAAAGTCTTTAGAAGTTCGATCAAAATACGGATTTTTAACAACCCCAAAAACAAATCTTGCTTTCTGGAAAATCTGGGCAGAAAAATCATATTCCAAAAATCCCAAAACACCCCAATAAACACACTGCAGCAAAACCGATCCACGGCCGAGTCAACTCGGCCGCAGATCCACGGCAAGAAGCTCTTCTTGCCGTGTTTCCGCGGTGAGTTGGTCGGCTCAGTGGATCGTTTTTCTTCTGTGTTTACTAAAAACCCTGACACGATTTTTCAGATGTGTTAAATAATTTTTTGAGCTGTAAAAAATCGACAGAAAGTACATGTCCCGGGCATGTTTTGTGATTTTTTCTTCGATCGAACTTCTAGTTACTTTGCTAACATGTTAGATAGTGTTTGACTAGGCTTTGATACCACTGTAAGTCCTCGTTACCCGTCCCTAGTTCTTTGGGGTTGCGGAAATGGTGAAAAACGATTTTTTCGGTGGGGGTAACATGGACTCTAAAACGGATCTTTGTTAAACAAACTATCTAAGAACCTAACTGAGAGTTTAACTACTAGGTTAGGGGTTATACCTTAACTTTAACTCCTTCTCTTCAACTCCTTATGGTGGTCGGATTGGTCTCACCTCGTCGTCTCCTTGTGCCGAAGATGGATCCACCCGAAAGCTTCTACATTTGGCTCCAACCACAATCTAGAGGAAACTGGAATACTTGGATTGCTAGATCTTGTACACTACGATGAGTAGAGAAGTGTTTTGGGTTTTATCTCTATGGTTCTTGTTTCTCAACTCATGAGACAAATAGAACAATAAGCTAGAGAGAGCAAGAGGAAGAGGGAGAGCTTGAGGATGAGAGAGAATCAATATGATAGAATGCGCAAGACTTTTTCCACCCATGCTCTCATAACACAAAATAATCATAATAATAACAATAATTAAGCATCTTGTGATGGTTCATGTCAATGGCATTATCATTTCATGCACTTAATACATTTTGTGAACAAACAAGCAAGCAAAGGTCAATGCCATGAAATGATAGCCATTGTCATGATGATGGTCAACAAGTCCAACCTAGTCAACCGGTCAACAAAGTCAACAAATCAACAAAGTCAACCTTTCAACCCAACCATGGCGCAATAATACTTAATTAATATTATTATTAATAATATTTCTAATTCTCATTAGGGTTTAGCAAAAGTCAACAGTCAACAACCCTAATGAGAATCCTCTGCCTCTGTCTCCATCAACCGTGTATACACACCCGCATCCGCGTTCCAAGGAACACGAATACAAACGAGATAAAACCAATCCCAAAACGTATATTAGGATCTGGCTTAAACCAAAGCCCGCTAGTAATAACTGCCCGGACACCAAACGTGTACAAGTGCGCGGATGTGACCGAACCCTGTCGCAAAACCATGCGACCTCTACTCTTTTGCCTAAAGGCGAATAGCTCTCTGTGTGGGACTCTAAAGACTCGACACTACGCTGGCAGTGGGTTTAACCACAGACCGCAAGCGGCACTAGCTGTGCGTAACGGCCCCCAGGTAGATGCCGATAAGAAGACTGACGAGGTGAACTCATCCGAACTCCTACTTAGCCTGAATGTGACAGTCTCCGTACAGTCCGGTCTGTTCGTCTGAGAATAACGCATGGTGGGCCTAAGGGGGCGGTAAACGCCAGTCTCCTAATGGCGGTACAAGTCGTGTCGGAGTGTATCCCAGAACACCCTGAGAAAACACTGGAAACCTACCAGTATACCTCGCTTGCCCTGGCCAGGGACGACTATGTGTAATGGCTCTCCATGACACAGCGCGATATCAACTCCCAATACCGGGATAGACGAATCATATCTAACCGTCACTGCCTCCAAGTGCTTCAGGACTGCACCCAACTACTACCTGTTTGCACGACTCCTTTGATCCTTGGTAGGATAGTAATCAAAGTACAGTGGGAACACACTCGAGGCGAAGTGACAGTGTCAAGTCAGCGGACTAAGCTGTACTCATATCACCTGGGAACTGATAACTGACGATAGGTATAATACCAACCAACAGTTCCCGACGAGTCCTATCCAGTGTACTCGTAACCCAACGAGCACCCGCATACTATCTCAAGTATGACGTACTGACGGCTATGGGACAGACCGTCTCCCTTGCTGGGATGAGAAAAGCATACGCTAGTCTACTCCGGAGTATCGATGCCCTGTCTCGATAGTCCTATGACTAGGGACCTGTATAAGGATGTGCTTGTGGATTACCCAGCCCCCATGAGTGTGACTGCCATCACAACGCTGGTAATCAAGCAAAGATCCTAAGGGCTCCACTAATGTGTATAGATGATATACTAAAAGAAACACATGTACACATTAAAGTAGAAACAAACCAAGTAGCATACTACTATTTTGAGCAAGATTGTCTATACAACTGTGAATATCCCAAGCTTCCATTAAGTAATATACAAACTAGTATGATACAGTAATGGCCTCTAGGGCATATACACTAACAAATCACACAAGTCTCTATGACGATCTCGGTTCTATAGACTAACCTGTACCGGTGCCACCACAGAATTGCTATCTGACGATCGGTATAATACCATCTAGGAGTTCTCGGCGAGTCCGTCCAGTGTACCCAGTCTCCACTGAGAACCTGTATACCTTCTCTGATGTCAAACACTAGTGGATGTGGGATCATCCATCACCCATCATATGGGTCAAGAAGCTCATACGCTAGTCTACTTAGGAGTATCGATGCCCTGTCTCGATACTCCCACGACTAGGAACAATCTAAGGATGTACTTACCGATTACCATTTCCCCACTAGTATGATCAGCATCATAATCTTGGTAGTCAAGTACTCATCCTAAGGGCTTTATCAACATGTAATAGAGAGACTATAAGTGTACAAGTTAAGATAAAGAGCAACCAGATAGCATACTATCATGTCGAGCAAGAAAGTCCTCCCTATATATGTCCAAGCATCCACTACAATATTCATTACATGTATAGTAATGGCCTCTAAGGCATACAAATAACTAACAGGAAACGTCGACTAATTGCTATACGTCGATTAGTTGGGGTTGCACATATCTATGATGATATTATGTTGGTTTGTGTATATGAACTTGTTGAATCGTCGTGAATTAATAGCCGGGGATGTGAGATGAGGGTTTTCATTCTTTCATTCGATGTAAATTTATAAAGTGATGTAATATTATTTTGCAGGGCACATCCGGGTTGAGATTGTAGCCACCGTTGTATTATTTCATTTACTGTTTTTGCACCTAGGATAGACCCATGGTAGTGTTAGTTATATGTATGCCCTAGAGGCCATTACTATACATAGGATGTATATTGTAGTGGATGCTGGGACATATATAGGGAGGACTTTCTTGCTCGACATGATAGTATGCTATCTGGTTGATCTTTACCTTAACGTGTACACTGATTGTCTCTCTGTTACATGTTGGTAAAGCCCTTAGGATGTGTACTTGACTACCTGGACTGTGATGCGGATCATACTAGTGGGGACATGGTAGTCCATAAGTACATCCTTCAAAGTCCCTAGTTGTGGGTGTATCGAGATGGGGCATCGATATACCAGAGTAGACTAGCGTGTACCTTCTCGACCCATACAGATGGGCGATGGATGATCCCATATCCATTGGTGTTTGACATCGGAGATGATATACGGGTGCTCAGTGGAGACTGGGTACACTGGACGGACTCGCCGAGAACTCCCAGATGGTATTATACCTCACGTCAGATGGCAGTTCTCTGGTGAGGTCCGTAGTCGGGTTTCTCGGCACCTAGAATTTTTGAAATTGGCATGATTATAAGCATATGATGTGATTGATTTAGGGTAGTCGTGCGACCTTGTTGACCTCTGTCAAGGGTCGTGCGGGTGGGTTTACTTCAATCAGGAAATGACGGGTTGAACTTGACTAGCAGCCTTCAGTTCATCTACCATTTTGATGATGTCAAACTCTTTGACTAACACATCGAAACAGATGTTCCAACTCCGCGATGCCTGCTTTATCAGGTAGGGTACACAAACTACCGGATATTTTGAAGTGTCGAGTGGCCTACTCACTTTGCTGAGGGAGGTTGCTTCACTTCAGGTATTTGGCGTGTAGTTTGCCGCACCCGTAGGGATCCAGGGTGAGGTTTGGCTATTCATCACGACCGTAGAATCCTTTTTCTTTACAGGCTTAAATGAAACATGGTGTTCCTAGTATATCCAATGTGTTTATCTGTGATCTGGAATGCTTATTATTTCATAAGACGAATGTATATATCTATATATGATATCTAGTAGGCGTTGCTTATGTTTTGCATCCGCGCTGGTCTAGCCTCCGCTCTGTCATTAGTTAAGTAACCTGATGGGTGATGACGGGGCTCCGTGGCGAATGCAGATGGCATAAGCGTACGTATTTATTTCGTTTCTTTCTATGATGATAAGTGTAAATGATGGTACTATATTATATTAATGCAAAGAAAACAAACTAAAGATGAATCGTTGGAACAAATTTTAAAACCACTCGGTTTTTTAAAAACAGCAGACTTTTAAAAATACGGAGCATAAACCACTCCTTTTAAAAGCTATCAGGTTCCTTCGATTATATCAAGTTCACTACGTTCAAGGTTTCGCCAAAACCATTCGTAGCCCTCCGTCATTTCAGTTGGATATTCAGAAGTATTCAAGCTATGTATTTTGACCTTCGCTAAGACATAGTGATTGGTAGCTGCTGAATATTGATCTGTAGCATAGATAGATGTGTTGGTTTGGGACAGTCGTACTACTATTTTGGCCTTCATCAAGGGTATGTATGCGTGGGTTCAAATTAACCTGGACAATGACGGGTAGAACTTGACATGTGACTTATGATATGTTGGCCTTCGTCAAGGTCATAAGAGCATGGGGCAAAAATCCACATCGAGAGTTTCTGAAGAAAATGAAACTTGCTAGTGTTGCATACCATTTGGAGTGTGTTAATTTTGGTAGGATTCCTTCAATTTTATCATACGATGATATTTGGATCCCGATCCTACTGTGAGTATATGCTACTCCTCGGGAGATTTTTCACTTAACGATCAATGCTATAAACCAAGTTGGTGTCTAGAACAGTGTTAGCGAGGCTACGCCGCCAGGGAAAAGTGGTTATTCTATTAAGGAACTTTGCGAAAGCGTCGTAAAACCTCCCTCGAAGTATCGACACTAGCCTAGCTGAACGGTTAAGCAAGTATTGTACGGTGAGATTAATCCTGACTAATTCATCTTTTGTGGTTTGAGGAAGGATTCGAGAAACAGTGGGAGCCATCCTATTTAGATAAACTAAAATCCAATCTAAACTTGCAAGAGTATCATGCTAAAGTGTTTCTTCTCTTTCTCCTAATTGCAGCAACCAGTTGACCACACATTGGTTACAACTAGCTAATAAATTGACTATGCCAGACTATATTAACCGGCAAAGGTTTGTCCAGATGAGCTCACGGACCTAGAGACCACGTTGGAGAACCAGTCAGATGCCGACTTGATTCTACAATCCCTACCTTCTACTTACACTATGAAGGAAACCAGGGAGACACCCGCTCTGCTTAATGGGGAATCATCCTCTTCTGTATTCAAGGCAAAAGCAAAGGGTGAGAAGAAGAAGACCTCTACAAAGCCGACATGTGGTGTCAGTAAGTTAGAGGGACAGGGAAGGGCAAAAGTTTTGTGGCTAACAGTAGAAAAGGAGGGATTTTCCTATTGTCACGGGAAAGGGAATTGGCAGAGGGATTTCAGGTCTTTGAAAGCCAGAATCTAGGATACGAAGCATGTTGTGGCTTCGACCTCGGGTGTGTTTGTAATCGAAAATTGCATGTCAACTAACTCTACTTCCTGGGTACTAGATACCGGATCAGGATCTCATATCTATAATTCATTACAGGCTTTGAGAAACTATAGAGTTATCAGGGTAGGTGATATGACTCTCAGAGTTGCAAATGGAATGAGCGTGGATGCTGAATCCGTAGGGGAATATCATCTAGGATTGATAAGTGGGAAGATATTGATTCTATATAACTGTTTGTATGTACCTAGTCTAGCTTGTAATATCATATCTTTATCCTTACTTTCTAAAGAAGGATATGATTTTACATTTGTAAGCGATGTGGTCCACATCCATCTAAATCAAGTTTTGATTGGGTCAGGAACATTAGATAACGGAATATACGAATTAAATCAAGCTCAGGTTTTCAGTGTCCAGAACACACTTAAAAGAAAGCCTCCGAAATTAAATCAGGCTTCTTATGGTATTGTAGAATGGGTCACATCAATGAAACACAGTTGATGAAGTTACATAGAGAGGGATATTTAGATCCGTTCAAATATCAGTCTTATACAACTTGTCAATCATGTCTCAAAGGAAAGATGACAAAAACTCCATTCACTGGACACGGAGTAAGAGCGAGCGAGCTCTTGGGACTCATACACAGCGACGTGTGTGGTCTAATGTCTACACATGCTAGAAATGGTTATTTCTATTTCATTACTTTTGCGGATGATTTCTCTAAGTATGGACATTTCTTCTTGATGAAACATAAATCCGAGGCCTTTGAGAAATTCCGAGAATATAAGAATGAAGTGGAAAAACAAACCGGAAAGTATCAAGACACTGAGATCTGATCGAGGTGGTGAAATACTTGAGTGCCGAGTTCCTGGATTACCTAAAAGAGAATGGAATTCTCTCTCAGCTTACTCCTCCATACACATCACAACACAACGGTGTATCGAAGAGACGGAACCGAACCTTATTGGATATGGTAAGTTCCATGATGAGTAACGCTGAGTTACCGCGATCATTATGGGGCTATGCACTACAATCAGCTGCATAACTTTTGAAAAAGGTTCCTACCAAGACTGTGCCTACCACACCATATCAGATGTGGAGTGGGAAGAAACCCTATCTTCAGTATCTAAAGATATGGGGATGTCCATCTTTTGTTAAAAAGAAGCATGCGGAAAAGCTCGAGGCATGCTCAGTACTGTGTAAGTTTGTAGGATACCCAAAGAACACCAGGGGGTATATTTTCTATTACGCAGAGGAACAAAAGGTTTTTGTTTCTCGTCATGCCCACTTTTTTGAACATCAATTTTTAGAAAAAGAAACAAGTAGGAGCGCAATAGAACTGGAAGAAATTCGTGAACCACAACCTATTACTGAAAGCTTGGTAAAACCAGAGGTTTCAGAAGAATCGGACATCCCCGCGCCACTCCGCAGAACTAGCAGGCAGACTCATCCACCCGAGAGATACTACGGTTTTCTCATAGACGGGGATCGAGAGGATTGCATCATTGGCAATGATGAGCCTACTGGCATCTAGCAAGCCATTCAAAGCAGCGACTCGGTAAAATGGCTTGATGCAATGCAGATCGAGATGGAGTCCATATATACCAACAAAGTATAGACTTTGGACATTGCTCCAGAAGGGATAAAACCCGTAGGCTGCAAATGGATCTTCAGAAAGAAGATTGGTGTAGATGGACAAGTTGAAACCTATAAGGCTAGACTTGTTGCAAAAGGTTTTCGTCAAAGACCTGGTTTGGACTATGATGAAACCTTTTCTCAAGTGGCTATGCTCAAATCCATTCAGATCCTTCTTGCCATTGCCGCCTTCCACGATTATGAAATCTGGTAGATGGACGTAAAGACGGCTTTTCTAAATGGAAATTTAGAAGAGTGCGTATATATGGATCAGCCAGAGGGTTTCATTCAGAGTGGGAGCAGTGGGAAAGTGTGCAAGTTGCTTAAATCCATTTATGGACTAAAGCAGGCATCACGGAGTTGGAACATCTGTTTTGATGATACAGTCAAAGAATTCGACATTATCAAAAATCCAGATGAACCGTGCATATATAGTAAGATTGTAGGGAGAACTGTTGTATTCCTCGTCTTGTATGTGGATGACACTCTCTTGATGGAAAATGACATTCCTATGCGACAATCAGTCAAAGGATTCTTGTCATAGAGGTTCTCCATGAAAGACCTAGGTGACGCCTCCTACATTCTAAGGATCCAGATCTATCGTGATAGATCTAAGAGGATGTTAGAACTTTCGCAGTCCAGGTACATCGACACCATACTGAAAAGATTTAGAATGGATGATTCTGTAACATTTCGGAAATATAAAAATATTATTTTTGGAAATTTAATATTAAAATAATATATTTCGCGAAAACTATTCGATTTGCGAATAGGGATTTTTCGTAAAATGGTAGAAGTATATACCAATATTTGGAAATTAATCGGAGATTAAAATGATTTATTTATTTTAATGATATTTATCGGATTTTGGCAAAATCCGTGTTTTTACATTTTTCCGCGACTGGTGCACATGTCATGTGCATGTGTGCATGTGTATGTGTTGGTGTTTGTGAGTGTGTGAGAAAGAGAATGAGTTAAGAAAAGAGAAAGGAAAAAGATATGAAAAAAGAATGAAAAACAAAGAAAAGGGATTGTGTGTGAATGGAATAAAGAGAAGAGAAAGAAAGGGTTAGAGTGTGAAAAGGAGTTAATGAGGGAAAACAAAATTTAGATATTTTGAGAGTGAGATGAGTGTAGGGGAGATATTATGGTGAAAGAGTGAGGCTAAGTGAGAGTTGGCTGACTAATTCCTTCATTCTCCATTGTTTCCCTCATCATCTTCATCCCATTCAATCCCCCACTACCTCAATGCAACACCTCAATTCTATTCACAAAACCCTATGCACCTTTCACATAAAACATGCACACACCCATTCCAAGCCACATGAACCATTCAAGTTTGAATTTTGAAGACTTGGGCAACTTAAGAAAGTTCTTTAGTTGCAGTTAAGGTAAATCCATACACTTTAGACATGTTTTTGCGTTAAATATCGTATTTTTAGTCAGAAATTGAGTTAATTTGGTTTTTGATTTTTGAAAATTGAAAGTTGTTGTTTAGTGGCCAATTGAGGTGTACTGAGTGTTTACAAGACTTTAGGGATTGATTCCACGGCTTGGAAATAAGTTTAGAAACCAAAATACGAAGTTAGAAATTTTCCGTGTCGGTTTTGTATGACCTTATAGCCTACAGTGAATCTGGGATGACCTTGGCTATTTAGGAGTTAAACAAACAAGTCCATTGACCTATATAAACCACTAGTAACCCACTGTAGATGTACGAGAACGTTTGGACCTCATTAGGCCGGCGAGATCGGATATTAGGGTATTGTCGCCGGATTTTTGTGAGGCATTGGTGATGTGGTTTAGTTCTGTAGCTCACTTACCCCCTATACTACCCCACTTTATTGCTAGTTTGGCCTGATTTTACATGAACAAAAATTTGGGACCATTTTCCTTAGTTGCTGGTTATGTTTTGAGATATTTGAATTCTCATATACGTTTTGTGAAACTTTAAAGCCTACAGGGTATCTGGAGCTTTCTGTGATTTTTACAGGAAAATCAAACAAGACCATTAGCCTAGCTAGACCACCAGAAGACCACCACCTGAATACGAGCCCATTCCCTCATCAAGAGGCCGGCGAGGCCGGATTTTAGATCAATGTCGCCGGTTTTTGTGTGGGTGTTGGGGATGTGGTTTTGACTATAATTCACTTACCCTATAACCTATTCCCTATACTTGTTTGTTTATTCCCAATTGACCTGAGTCAAAATCTGGGAGTGGTTTCTTATGTTGCTGCTGATTGTTTTAAAAGATATTGAAATTTGGTTTTGAAGAATTTGAAATCTTGGTTTTGAGATTTGAATTGATCGTTGGACGTTTGTACGTCAACAGACGAGGGTTGTTTGGTTGTTTTTGGCATTCTAAGCTATAGGTTTTAACATATGAGTGAAACGTGTGCCGTATCTGTTTTCGGATATTGATTGTTTTTGCGTTTCGATTGTGTATTGATTGTATGTACTTCGCGTGGACTTCCGAGACGACGAAGCACTTCGACTTCGACTAAGCGAGGAGAATTGCGGTGAGTAGATTTATATCTGCGGGGGGGGGGGGGATGTCGGGTGGATGGCGTATAGCACCCCCGCAAATCATAAATGAAAACCAATATATATATATATATATATATATTAGGGTTGTATAAAACCTATATAGGATTCACGGATAGGATAGCTAATGATGATTGATATGATAAGTATGAATCGAAAAAGAACAAGTGTAAGTTGACAGTGGCTTAATATGAGATCGAGATCGATACGACTCGAGATTTATAAGATATGACGTATATGAACGATATCATTATGAGATTAATACAACGTGAATTGAGATATATGTGAATGATATATCTATATTGACGAGACGAATGAGTGATGTGACGTACGAGACTTTAGATTCGTACCCTCTTTGTTATATAGGATGTTAGATTCCCTATCCCGTTTGTTGTTACCGTACGATGAATTACTGTACGAGATATATTGTATAGGATGATAGATTCCCTATTCTGTTAATGTCACCGTACGATGGATTGCCGTACGAGACGTGTTTTGTCGGATGATTGATCCGTGCATGTGATTTGAGAATGTTAATTAGAGAATTATGGCCATATCGAATGTTATGAGGCGTGATCGCTAATGTAGAGATAATACCTGAACCAGACCTAATTCCAAACCGACGAATCGTATACATCTCTAAATGGAAACCTCAAGGGACATTACGGATTTTCAAATGATATTCTTTTCTTAAAATACCGTAGCCCCCACTTTCAAAACTACGATTTGTAACCTTTAAGTGACCGTATAATTCATAAGTAGATACTTATACCCATTGATTGTTCATGTTGTGTAGGATTTTACCCTTAGTGATCTATACACCTTGTTCCAGTATGAAATGTTATATGATATTATTTGCTAGTACACCTGCACCATTACCGTTGATGCGCATGTTACACTTACACAGATTTTCCGGCTCACACATATTCTCATCGGTAATTGCTAAGTCACTTACATTGTAGGACTGCCACATCATGATATTATTCGTAACTGTGTAGTATATTCATTGTTCTGTACCATCACTTGACATGCTTGCATGATGTAACCGATATGCTCATATTACTACTCTATGTTGCATACATCGTACCTTATGGTTATATGCTTGCATGATATACCGATATGCTCATATTATTACTCTATGTTGCATACAGTGTACTTTATGGTTATATACATTGAGATACAGTTTTTATGAGCTTTCTGGATTTGAGGACCGTGGTTATAATTTGAAGGAAATGATGTATTGTTTTAAAAACCCGGTTTCTCATGATATGATATTTCGATGCGTCCACCATGAGTTTTCTCGGTTCAGAGATTGATTTTCGAGACCCGATTCGAGGAGATGGATGATTCGTTTGCGGGTACATGGTGGACCCGTTATGGTACCCCTGGGGCAAGAAATGATTGTCGTAGTGTAGCCGATGAGCCTGGCAGAGGGAACACTACCTACCGGTGATTGTATAAAACTCGGCGGATATTTGGATGAGATACATATATGAGGGCCGATCTGAGGATGCGGTGCCTGAGGTATGATGATTTACGTGTTGATGCTGGACACGGGTTTTCATGATGTTTCGAGTGTCGGTGTTAGACACTCAGGTTCCTTGATTTTGATGTGTTATTGATAGACAAAGGTGGTTGATATCCTCAGACATACATACATATATACTATGTTTTTATGATGTTTCGAGTGTCGATATTGGACATTCATGTTCAATGATTTTGAGTTGTGTCATTGATGGACACGTGGATGATATCCACATATTACAGGCATATGATGTCGGATGTTTATTTATATATGCTATGGGCATTGACTAGATTGTTGACATATATGCATTTGTGGTCATCCTAGATGTCATAGTATTACTTTCAGGATATAGTGATATCATAGTATTACTTTTAGGATACAGTGACCTAGAAAATCGTTATTTTATTCGATTTCTACTTGTTGATGTTTTCTACTCACGAGTTGGCAACTCACCCCCGTTGTGCCACAGTTCTTGCAAATTTGACCGCTTGGGATCAGATGCGGTATTGCTGGCACACAGCTTCATCCAGGGTGTTTGCTTTGGTAGGTGGGACACATATTGGATTGTGCCCACTCTCATACTGTTATATTCTATTATATCTAGATAACTCCATCATATCATATCACATCAGGTCAAATCAGAAACTAGTATTGTGTATTAGTAGACCTAATCAGACTTGGGTTTTGTGCAAGACTTGTAGCGATGGTTTGTGTTCGCTTCTTGAGTTTGATGTCTTGCTTTATTGTTCTTTCTGGGTTGATCTCCGCCAATGGGCGTCGTATATATATTACTTGCGTGGTTGTGTTTCCGCCAGTTGGCGTAGAGCTAGCTCCCGCTTGGGGATGCCTATATATTGTTGTATATTAGGTTTTTGGATCAAAATATACAAAGGAGGTGCTGTCCGAATTTTGAAATGACAAAATATGATTCATTATACCTTATTTCAAAACTGCACTCCACTATAAAAAAATGGTTTAGATTTTCTGGGCTTCGGCTTACTTGATTTACGTTACGCCTTTTGACGTTGCGTGATTTAAGTGCCGGTCACGAACTAAATTTCGGGTCGTACAAAGTTGGTATCAGAGCGTTAGGTTTAACCTTGGTTTGAGTCTGAGTTTGACTATGCGGAGTCTAGGGTATATATTCCGGAACTTAGGCTTGACCTTACGAAACAAGGACTTGACGGGGGAGGGGTATTAGACCCGAACTTTCATTTTATGGGTTGACTTTGATTGATGGAGTAGGTAGCTTGAGTAGATTGACGTACCGTACGTATGTTTCACGGCATATTTACGATACGATACTCCTATTAAGAAACCTTAGGATGTGCATATCTTGAGGTGTGCGATACTTTTCGTTCCTTTAATCATATATCCATTTGCGATATGATGACTTCTTTCTTTCATGTGATTTATCTCCATCGATACCTGCTTGAGATTCCTGTCACCATGATTTGAGCGCATATTGAGCTGCTGCTAGTGTTTCGGTCAGGGAGAGCTTGTCATGGACGAGAACTGACCATTGTTGTTTTCTGGTGACATAGGGACGTGTAGGTATAGTGTTGTGTTATGATCTCCCGTTGAGGCGAGTGTTCGGTTTTGCACCGGATGATCGGGTCATTGATAGAGGCTGCAGGATTGAGAGGACTGTTGATGTACAGCCTACCTCAGAGATCGTGATGTTGTCTACCATGTAGACAGGTGACCCAGCTGTTGCTGAGAGCGATGGGATATCATTTCCAGAGTTTATGAGCTGAAACCGCTGGAGCTTCCAGGCAGAGATGTGACAGGAGGTAGCTAGTCTATCTCGAGTGGAGCGACTATTATGATTTGTCAGATTTGATGTGCCGATGCAGGCTCAGTTGAGTTGAAGAATTCCATTGAAGGATCTTACTTGGATATAGAGTAATCGAGCAAGAGAGGGCGTTGTTCGTCAGATGCTCCGATATGGGATCGGTAAGTTGACTAGTTTCAGATAGAAGGACCTCACAAGATGCGTTGTGAGTTGATCGAGAACGGATGAATAAAGTGTATTCCTCCGATAACTTGGACGAGTTCCCGAGGACGTATTCATTTAGATATCTTCCACAGAGCGATGAAGATACCGAGTTCGTATTTTGAGTCCATGTGAGAGACTACAGATTGTCCGTAGCCGAGAATGAATTGCAATATGCAGACAATAAGAGATGACGTCGAAATGGGCGATAATAAAGACAAGTGGAACAAGAGGTTCGTGCGAGATGTTAACGAGCGGTTGTTATGCTTCATTGATGCTAGAGGATTGATATGTGTGTAGAGGCATTAGATATAGCCAAATTCCAGATGAAAGCCGTGCTGAGGACACGGCTGTCCGGTTATGAGAAAAGAGTTACGCAAGAGTGCCAACCTTCATATAGTTCGGCATAGGTGAGATCAGAAGAAGCCATGTTCAGATTCTTTCCAGGACACCGCAACGATAGAGACTTGCACCCAGGATCAGTTATAGCGTGCGTATTCAGAGGGCCAGATGCCGCCGTCAGTAATGTGCCGTTGTAAGTGGTCATGTTGATTGGCCAAATGGTGATCAAAGGTGTTCCAGAGCGGGACTGTTCCGTTGTGTGCTTGACTAGGCCGACGAGCAGAAGGATCTTGAGTTTGGTAATCCAAAAAGAAAACGAAGACCTAGAGACCGGAGGTGCCATACTGGAAGCAGCAGACAAGTAGATGATCTTGCCCTGCCGAGTTGGGTGTACCAGCATATTTTCGACATTGTAGGAGGTGCACCTCAATATCAGTTATTGCAATTTGTGTTTTGTGATCCGAGTATCACACTTTTATCGCTTGGATTGGAGCTTTGATGATTGGGTTTCATGATTTATGTGTTTGTGCACCATGGTTGCACCTATTGGAGATTTATATTATGCACAGTTATTGCACCTGAGGTTGATTTTGTGCTTTGTTGCACGCACTTATGATTTTGGTGGATTTCGAGATTGTTGATTTGATTTTTGTGCGTGAGGTACGCACTCGATTTGATTTTGCACTCGGTATAGGTTATATATGCTTGCAGTGCATTGATATATGGTTTTGTGCACATAGTTGC
The DNA here is from genome assembly GCA_030015575.1 of Agapanthus africanus. Classification (NCBI taxonomy): domain Eukaryota; kingdom Viridiplantae; phylum Streptophyta; class Magnoliopsida; order Asparagales; family Amaryllidaceae; genus Agapanthus; species Agapanthus africanus. The sequence goes on from CM057349.1 coordinate 96,824,523, forward strand.
AAACGTTTAGGATCTTATACACCTTGGAATGCTCGGTGTTGTTGTTAGTGAATGTTGCATGCTCGCACAACTCTTGTGAGGCGGCGGAAGCGGTAAACGAAAATTTCTTTGCATAAAACACGCACTTTTCCGGAGATCTTGTCTAAACCATAACTAGAAAACCCTAACTAGATATCTTATCTACTATGTTAGGGATTATACCTTGATGATACGGTCCTTCGGGTCTTCTCTTTGGTTCAAGTCCTTTGCTCCTTGTCTTCTCATTAGATGAACTCCTTAGCTCCTTTGGATGTTGCCAATGTCCTCGATCTCCGGCCACCTAAAGACCTAGATGATCCACACGAGAGCTATCATGCAAGCTACAAACTCTTCACAAGAGTTAAACCTAGAGATCAAGTTTGCTAGAAGAGATCACTAGGATGATGTAGAGATTAGTGTGTTGAATTATCTTTTACCCTAAGCTTTTAATTCACATCATATGTGAAGGGTAAAGCTTAGGATGAAGGAGGAGGGGAGAAGAAGGAGAGAGAAAGAGTTTTTCATAATCAGAAAATTCAAGCATGAGAAAATGATATATTCAAATGGAAATAATTGAAGTATGGATTATAAAATTAGCACCATGCTTCAATAGTAACTCCAAAACAATATAAAATAACCCATTCTTTCAACCATGCTTGGACTTTCTAATTTCCACCTCATTTATTTATTTTCATAAAATAAATAATGTATTATGAGGTGGCATCTTCTAGAAGGTATTCTTGTAACAATTACAAGAATACCCCTCCTCCGTATACCGTATCCCGTATACCGTATACCCGTATCCGAATTCCGAAAAATACCAATACCAATAATCCAATAATATAATACCGGTATCCGGCTTAAACCAAAGCCTACCAGTATTATAGTTCTGATTATTATTCCTGTAACAATTACACGAACATAATCGAAACCCTGCCGCAATACCTTACAGCTGCCGTAACAACTTATGGCCTCTACATCTTTTGCCTGAACGAGGGAACTTTCTGTGTGGGACTCTAAAGACTCGACAGTACGCTGGCAGTGGTTTAACCACAAGCACGTCAGCGGCACTAGCTGTGCGTAACGGCTACCTAGGTACATGACGAAAAGGTGGCCGACGAGCGAACTCATCACAACCCCAACGAGCCTGTAAGCAACACTTACCGTACAGTCCAGTCTCTTCGTCTGATACGTCGCATACGAAGTCTAGGGATGGTAAATGTCAGACCCAAGTAACTTTATAAGGCATGCTGATTTACGGCTCATAACAGTTCGAGGAACTACTGATAACACTTATCAGTCAACCTCGAGAACCCTGGCTAGGGATTTAGGTGTTATAGCCGATCAAACATAGCGCGACATCAACTCCCTATACCGGGAGAGACGAAACCCCTCCTATCGCTCACTGTCTCTATGTGATTCGGGACTGTACCCAAAGTCCACCTGTTTGCACGACTCAATAGAGCCATGGTAGGGTGGAAATCAAAGTACAGTGGGAACCACACAAGACTCCATGACGATCTCGGGTCTACAGACTAATCTGTACAAGTGTCACCTGGGAACTACTATCTGACAATTGGTATATATACCATCTAGGAGTTCTCGGCGAGTCCTGTTCTGTGTTTCTCCAATGAGCACTTGTGTACAATCTTTGATGTCAAACACCAATGGTTGTGGAATCAACCATCGCCCCCCAGGGTCAGGAAACGTACACACTAGTCTAATTTGGTAATACCGATGCCCTGTCTCGATATACCCTCGGCTAGGAACTATTAAAGGATATGCTTATAGACTGTCTAGGCCCCACTAGTATGATCTAATCATAATCCTGGTAGTCAAGCATAATCCTAAGGGCTTAATCAACATGCATATGAAGATATGAAACACAACACATGTTAAGATGAAGAGCAACCAGACAGCGTACTGTCATGTCGAGCGAGAAAGTCCTCCCTATATATTCCCCAAGATCCACTGTAATATACATCTCATGTACAATAATGGCCTCTAGGGCATACATACAACTAACAATCTCCCACTTGCACTAAGGCCAGTTGTTGTAGTATAGCATACCCAACACCCTATAAAAGTCTCTTGCAGGAAAGGCCTCAGTGAGTGGATCCGCCGCTGTTGTCCTCTGAGTCTACTCTCCTAACCTCGATGTCCCTGGACATCATCCATCTCCATGATCAGATGATATTGCCTAAGAATTATATCTGAATTTCTGATGGGACGGGGGTTCCTAGGCCAAAGCCATAACTCCATTGTCACACAATGGTTGGAACGAAGTTCATCTCATGAACTAATATATATCCAGATTTCCTCTTTGGTAGCATTCTTGGTAATGATGTATCCTGCCTTTAATCGTCTAGTATGTCACGGTATCTATCTTGGAACTGTTCCAACATACCGTCCCTCCATTGAGGGTAAAGACACTACCTGTGACTGACATTCAGTCATCCTTATCATCCAGGAACCTTTCCAGTGATTCTCCCCAGGATTTATTGATACTATCTCACTACAACTAGTGAGAATCCTAACATCCAAGTAGATCTATCTCATAGATCCATAACCCAGAATTTAAGAGGTATCACCTTGATCTTATATGGAGAATCTTTGTGATAAGTGAAGATTGACCGAGCTTAGCATAGGAAACTCCTTTCCTATCAAGAATATGTCATCAACGTACAATACGAGGATCATCACCATACTCCCTACTACCTTTTTGTATATACAAGGTTCATCTACCATTTTGATGAAGTCAAATGCTTTGACTACCACATCAAAACAAATGTTCCAACTCCGCGATGCCTGATTTATCCCATAAAACATCTTGCACACGTTTCCGCTGCTCCCACTGTCTACGAAGCCCTCTGGCTGTGTACTTATAGACGCTCTCTTCTAAATCATCATTTTAGAAAAGCAGTCATGACACCGAACCGCCAGATATCGTAGTCATGGTATGTAGCAGTGGCAAGTAGGATCTGGATGGACTTAAGCATAGCTTTGAAAGTCTCAACTTTTCTATGTACACCAAGCAATCTTCTCAAAATATACTTGTTCCTGATGGGGATTTAACCCATCAGATAAAGCAACCAAAGTACATAATTTGTTGGTGTATAAGGATTCTATCTCAGATTTCTAATCATCCAGCCATTCTCACAGAGTCCCCACTCCTGATGGCCTGCTCGAAACTAGTTGGGTCATCATCTCATGATGTAATCCTCGCTCCCACTGTCATAGAGAAAACCGAAGTATCTCTCAGGTGGGTGAGGAACCCTACAAGATCGGCGGAGAGGCTGAGATTCGTTGGAAACTATTGAATCCTTTGGTTCTACCAAATCATCAGCTGTAGTTTGTATAGCTGGAACTCTTTCCAGTTCTACCTCATGACCACTAATTTCTTCACAAGAAATTCCCTTTCACAAAGGTGGCATGCTGAGAAACAAAACATCTTTTGTCCCTCGATGTGGTAGAAGATATTCCCTTACTAATGCTTGGGATATCCAACAAACTTCCACAGAACTGACCTTGCCTCAAGCTTGTTCGGATTTTGCTTTTAGGCATAGGCTGGACAACCCCAAATCTTAACATACTTAAGATATGGGCTCTTCCCATTCCATATCATATATGAAGTGGTAGGCAACTTATTTGATTGGAACCCTATTCAATAGGCATGCAGCTTCTTAAGTGCATAACTTCCAAAAGGAAATAGGAAACTCAGTACTACCCATCATAGAGCGCACCATATCAAATAGGGTGTGTTTGCTCCACCCCGATATACCGACGTGCTGTGGTGTATACGGAGGAGTAATGCTGAGAGAGAATCTCATTCTCCTTTAGAATAGTCCAGGAATCCCGTGCTCAAGTATTCTCCTCCTTGATCACATCAAAGGACATAATACTTAAACCCGTTTCGGTTCTCTACTTCTAACTCATATTCATTGAATTTCTCAAAAGGTTCTGACTTGTGTTTCAACAGGAACACATGTGCGAATCTTGCGAGATAATCAGTGAATGTATTGAAGTACAAAGAACCAGTCCTGGCATGTGTAGACAGGGGACTTACATACATCATCATGTATCAATCCTAAGAGTTGAATAACTCTTTCTCTGTTTCCAATAAACAGAGCTATGGTCACCTTATCTTTGTGACATGACCGGCAAGTTTCACAAGATGTAAATTCAAACTAATTTAAATATGCATCTAAATGTAACTTAGCTAGTTGGGTCGCATTGATATGACCTAGTCTACAATGCCTCAAGAAGGATTCGTTCATTTCTGAACTCTTCCTCTTGTGTGTGTTCTGTACACTAAGAACTGTGGTTTGATTTAGAACGTATATACTTTTAGATAACGTGCCTGAACCGATCAACTTTTGATATAGGAAATGTTTAAAACATTATCCAACAATACAAAATTATATCCTTCTTTACTAATAAAGAGACTGATATGATGTTGTATATCAGGTTCGGTATCTAATAACATTCGTTCAGAATCAATGTATTCTGGTAATATAGGGTGATAACTGCCAACAGACTTGGCTTGCAACAATTGCACCGTTTCCAACTCCTGAAACTTATCACCCGTTCTCAGTTCTCTACTTATCTGTAGCCCATGTAACAGATTACATATGCAGGATCCTGATCCGGTATCTCATACCCAGGATGTAAAGGATACTGAGAAACAATTCTTTGTAATAAACACACCCGACGAAGATGCATCAGCATGCACTTTCTTTGTTTGGGTGGTACGGGATTCGGGTAATCCCCAATTTCCTGCTCTGTCTTATAACAATTATAAGTTGGAGTGGGACCAACGTTTCCTAGCACAGTATAACAAGCGGGTCCGGTCAATACATCCGTATTATTTATCTTGATTAAAGCGTGACATGGTCGCTACCTGGAGAGAGAGGGAAGAAAACATTCTGCGTGCGCTCTTGCAAGATTAGATTGGTTATGTATTTTATCTAATCAGGATGGCTCCCACTGTTTTTATCAAATCTTCCTTCAAACCTTAAAAGGAAAGACTAGCCGGGATTAATTACACCCTACAAGTTTGTCAATCTTTCAGCCAGGCCTATGCCGGTACTTTGAGGGAGGTTCCCCGTGCTTTCGCACGGACCTAATTAAAATAAACCTCGTTTTTCCAGGGGCGTAACCCCGTTGACACCTTTCTAGACACCTATTTGATCGGCTAATTGTAAAGTGCAAAATTCTCCCAAGAGTAACAATTACTTGCAGTGGGTATCGGGATCCAATTATCTCATAGAAGGTATGCAATTGTTAGTTATATGTATGCCCTAGAGGCCATTACTGTACATAGGATGTATATTGTAGTGGATGCTGGGACATATATAGGGAGGACTTTCTTGCTCGACATGATAGTATGCTATCTGGTTACTCTTTACCTTAACGTGTATGCTGATTGTCTCTCTGTTACATGTTGGTAAAGCCCTTAGGATCTGTACTTGACTACCTGGACTATGATGAGGATCATACTAGTGGGGACATAGTAGTCTATAAGTACATCCTTCACAGTCCCTAGTCGAGGGTGTATCGAGACGGGGCATCGATATACCAGAGTAGACTAGCGTGTACCTTCTCGACCCATGTAGATGGGCGATGGATGATCCCATATCCATCGGTGTTTGACATCAGAGATGATATACGGGTGCTCAGTAGAGACTGGGTACACTGGACGGACTCGCCGAGAACTCCCAGATGGTATTATACCTCACGTCAGATGGCAGTTCTCTGGTGACACTGGTATAGAGTAGTCTGTTGACCCGAGATCGTCATAGAGTCTTGTGTGGTTCCCACTGTACTTTGATTTCCATCTTACCACGTCCAAGAGGGCGTGCAAAACGGTGGTTTTTGGGTACAGTCCCAAGTCACATGGAGGCAATGAGCGATAGGAGGGGATTCGTCTCTCCCGGTATATGGGGGTTGATGTTGCGCTGTGTTCGATTGGCTATAACAGGAAATCCCTGGCCAGGGTTGCTGAGATTTACTGGTAAGTGTTACCAGTAGTTTCTCGAACAGTTATAGACCTCATATCGACACGACTTATTGAGCTATTGGGGTCTGACGTTTACCACCCCTAGGCGAGATATGCGACATATCAGACGATCAGACCGGACTGTACGGTAGTGTTACTGGTCGGATTCACTGGAGTGTGAGCGGGCTTGCTCGTCGATCTTCAGATCGCTCAATACCCGGGTGGCCGTTACGTTTAGCAGACCGCTTGCGGCTTGTGGATGTTTGATATGATCATCATCCGCTGCCGGCGTATTGACGAGTCTTTAGAGTCCTACACAGAGGTTTCCTGGGTCAAGCGAAACGAAATAGGAGCGCATATGAGATATGTGCGGGACCGAGAATAATGCGTGTATGTGATACCGTATTCTATTCTCGCGATAAATATATCGAAAGGTTGTATGCGATATAACCTAGTTATCGATTCAAGCGTTGATTCGATAAGCCGATATATTAGATACCAGTCGGTTATGTGCGCATGACCGGATCATTGAATCAAATGTTGATTTAATGATTTAATGCATATTTATATATTTGATATATTGCTTTGCATCAACTAGTATCGGTTTACTTAAGATGGATTTTCTCGCTCGGGTGTGCACATTACATATGCGATATGATTTTGTGCACTTGATTGTATCATGTTTGATGATACAAGTTTACTTGGTTAAGTGCAAAGAATAAACCATGGTTAAAAGAATGGTTAGGGTTTTATTTTCCATTACTTATTTATTCATTTATTTATTTGTTTATTCACTTTGGAAAATAAAAAGAAAAGAGAAAAGAATGGTTGCTAGATTTGGACTTTAGTTGAAGCTTCATGAAGCTTTGTTCAAGTCAACCATCCTTATCTCATCCTTAACCCTAACCATTCCCACTAACCATGATTCATTCTCTACACTTAACTCTAGTTAGGATTATGATAAGAATTTATTTTCTTTTCATTTTCTTATAACTTATCATAACCTTTTTCCTTCTTCTTCTTCATGCTTGAAATGAAGAAGCTTGAAGTCCATCAATGGTGATTGATGCATATGAGTGAGAAATCCAATTCTAAAGTCTACCCACTTCCTATTTCTTCATCCTCTACCTCTTGCCAAGTAGTAGAGTGTGTTTCCTTCACAAGTTTCATGACTTGTTGAAGGTGGAGCTTGATTCATCGATGCTTCGACGTAGATCATCTTCGGCATGGACATCGACGACCTAGCTTGCCCATTCTCCGACGAAGCCGATCCTAGAGCCCAGATTCGATTTGGACAGCGGAGAGGACCTCGTTGCGGAGCTATGGAGGTGGAGCACCGGATCTACAAAGGTTGTATTTCCGTATTTTATATAGTTAACTGTTAACTAGTTCTTGTTCGCCTAGAAATCTAGTATACGATCCGTTGTTTAGGGTTTGTAGGCACCATAATTTTTGAAATTGCCATGGTTGATGGCTTGGGAGACCTCACTAGAGTGCCTAGGAACCCTGCAGTGGTATCAGAGCCTAGCTAGAGCCTTAGGCGAAGTCCAGACGGAAATTGAAGTCCGAACGAACCCGAAACCCCGCATCGATATTGCTCTCTGTACAATTTTTAAAATCTGGGATTTTTCAACATTAAAAATGTTCAGAAAAATCAGCAGGCAATTATAAGAAAGACTGTAAAATTCGGCTGCATAATTCAAATAGTGCGCCGCGCTTCCGCGGCACGAGCCTGGCTCGTGCGGCGCAAGCGCGGCCATTTTGTCGTTTCTGGCATCCGATTTTCTACAGTAATTCTTATTCTGCTGTGCTGGTGTTTCTGGGAATTTTTAATATTTTTTCAAGAGTTGAAATTTCTGCAGTTGTTTTGGGGATTCGGTATTTCGATCGGGTATCAAATTTTGTCTGTGTGGCTTTCCGGACAAATTTTAGAATATGTTAAAAAGTTCGACCGGATATAAATACCCAAATTTTCCCCTGTCGGGAAATTTCCAAGTGTTGGATTTTTCCGTAGTTTAACGACGTTCCAAGTAGTGCAAGTAACGCGATGGTCCCTCTAGAAGACACAAACCTTAACTCGATTATGTGACCGTCTTGAACTGCCCTTTGAACCTTCGGGTTTGGGGCAGTACGGCGTGCCACATGTGAGGCGTTGGCTTGACCCTTCTACGGCTGGACCGTTGGTACTGAGGCACGAACGGAATGTTGTTAGACTTGTTTCATGTGTTGATCTGTTTCGGGAAAACTTGGGTGTTCGATTGTTCGATCGAAAAGTTTAACATTTTCTGTTTATCTGGAATGGGATACAATAATTGGAATTCACAATAGTTATGTGATAACTGAATGAATGTTATAAACGTAGCAATTTAGTCTCACTTGATCGGTTGCCACGGAATTTTGATATGATCAAAAGTCCGTCGCAATCACGTAGCGTACGCGGATACTCGCCGGGTAAACTTAATAGACAGCTTCACTCCATAGCCCCGACCAAGTGACTGTAGGAGAACCCCGTCGCCGAAAGCATCCGTCCGGATGCTCGCGGTAGCGGTGTTCCGCCTTGGTGCACTTCGTCGACGGTATCGGGGGTGCAGCCGTCTACTGAAGTTTGCGACGAGCATTCGATCAGGATGTCGGGAATCTTGTTGAATTGCCCGACTTGATATTGAAAAGAGTTTTCGATTTTGAGACTAAAATGCGGGGTTTATAATTGTTAGGCATGCGATGTCTAAGTAATTCATTTGGTCAGGCATGCGATGTCTGAGGAGGTTGCGGATTCCAACTGTTGTAGTTTTACACTTTCTTTTCTGTGACCGTAAGTGTAATATGTGATATCGCCGGTTTCGTTGCTATATGTCAACGACAATTGGGATGGACATATTTACTTACGTTGATGACATGTGATGTTATGTGTTGCTGGATATGTTATATTGGATCGTCGTGTTTGAATAGCCGGGGGTTTTTATGTGAGATGAGTGTTTTTCATTTTCATTCATGTAAAAACTTGTATGTAATATTCTTTTATTGGGGCGCTTCCAGGTTGCGGGAGTTGTCACCTGTTGTATATTATTTACTTTTCCGCACTAGGATAGACCCAAGGAGGAGGGCACAAATAACCGGGTTCTGGAGTCCAGTGGGAGACCAACTCGAGGAGTCGAGTCCGGGTCTCCTAACTCCAGAATTGGTAGGGTTGCTTGCCGCTCTCGTAGGGGTCTAAGGGTGTGGGTTTGGCTATTCATCACGACCGTGGAATCCGTGTTTTATACTGGCTCGTATTGAAAACACGGACGTCCTAGTATATCCAATATTTCATATGATTCTTCTGCTGCGATATCTGTGATGTGATCATGTGATGTTCTGTGATAGATACAGTATATAGTATATATGATATATTATATTGACGTTACTTATGTTTTACACCCGTGCTAGCCCTGCCCTGCTCTGTCGTTAGTTACCTAACCTAACGGTGCACGAGGGGACATCGAGGCGAATGCGGATGGCATAAGTGTACGTCGTATTTATCTGTGATGTTTAGGTACATAAATGATGGGACTTCATTAATGTGATTAATGAAATAAAAGAAACCTAAGATGTTGTAGAATCGAATTTCAAAATAAAACAGGTAGCTACAGTTCTTGCTTTGTACAGCGGTATATGTGATATATCCTGCACCTTATTCGATGAGGAAAGGACCGAGATCCCTTCACCGGGAGTGACTCCTTTAGCAATAACTGGCAGATGCTACACATTCGGTTTGTCTTTTGATTGCTTTTAAGAGTTTTTGCTTTGCACAGTGATATATGTGATATATCCTGCACCTCATTCGACGAGGAAAGGACCGACGATCCCTTCACCGGGAGTGACTCCTTTAGCAAAACTAGAAAAGCCTAAAAAACACTCCATTTCAAAATTCATTTGATTCTACAACGATATCAAGTTCATTACGCAATAGGTTTTCAGAAAAACCTGTCGTAGCCCTCCGTCATTTCAGATAAGTGCTGTTTAGTATTCGTGCTGCGTTTGTTGACCTCCGTCAAGGCGCAGTGTGCGGTAGCTAACCAGTATTTATCTGTTTATGCATATGATGCAGATTGAGTTAGGATAGTCGTGCGGCCTTGTTGACCTCCGTCAAGGGTCGTGCGGGTGGGTTTAATTCGATCAAGAAATGACGGGTTGAACTTGACTAGTAGCCTATGGTTTGTTGACCTCCGTCAAGGTCATAGGGTGCTAGGGGCAAAATATTATCGGGAATTTCAAGTGTTGAGATTTGCAATGAGATTGCATACCTTCTATGAGATAGTTGGATCCCGATACCCGCTGCGAGTAAGTGTTACTCCTGGGAGAGTTTTATACATTACAATTAGCCGATCAAGTAGGTGTCTAGAAAGGTGTTAACGAGGTTACGCCTCTGGGAAAATGAGGTTTACATTAATTAGGTTCGTGCGAAAGCACGGGGGACCTCCCTCAAAGTACCGACACTGGCCTGGCTGAAAGATTGGCGAACTTGTAGTGTGTAATTAATCCCGGCTAGTCTTTCCTTTTAGGGTTTGAAGGAAGATTTGATAAAAAGCAGTGGGAGCCATCCTGATTAGATAAAATAAAAACCAATCTATTCTTGACAGAGCGCACGCTGAGTGTTTTCTTCTCTCTCTCTCCTGGTAGCGACCATATCATGCCTTAATCAAGATAATAATACGGAATTTTGACCGAACCCGCTTGTTATACTGAGCTGGGGAACGTTGGTCCCGCTCCAACTTATAATTGTTATAAGACAGAGCAGGAAATTGGGGAATACCAGATTTCCCGTGCCACCCAAACGAAGAGAGTGCATGTTGATGCATCATCTTCGGGTGTGTTCGTTACAAAGAACTGTTTCTCTGTATTCTCTACGTCCTGGGTATGTGATACCAGATCAGGATCCCAGATATGTAATATGTTACATAGGGCTACAGAAAGATAGAGAACTGAGAACGGGTGATAAGTTTCATGAGGCAGAAAACGGGGCAAATGTTGCAGCCAAGTCTGTTGGTCACTGTCACCCTGTATTACGAATACATTGATTCTGAACAAATGTTGTTAGATACCGAACCTGATATACCAAATCATATCACTCTCTTTGTTAGAAAAGAAAGGATATAATTTTGTATTGTTGGATAATGTTTTGTACATTTCCTATATCAAAAGTTGATCGGTTCAGGCACGTTATCTAAAAGCATTAATGTTCTAAATCAAACTACAGTTCTTAGTATACGGAACACACACAAGAGGAAGAGTTCAGAAATGAACGAATTCTTCTTGAGGCATTGTAGACTAGGTCAGATCAATGCGACCCGACTGGCTAGAGTTACATATAGATGCATATTTAAATTAGTTTGAATTTACATCTTGTGAAACTCGCCAGTCATGTCGCAAAGATGAGATGACCATAGCTCCGTTTAATGGAAACAGAGAAAGAGTTAGTGAACTCTTGGGATGATACATGTTGATGTATGTAAGGTCCCCTGTCTACAAATACCAAGACTGGTTCTTTATACTTCATTACGTTTTCTGATAATCTCTCAAGATTCAGTCATATGTTCCTGCTGAAACATGAGTCCGAACCTTTTGAGATATTCACAGAATATAAGTAAGAAGTAGAGAACCAAAATGTGGGTAAAAGTATTATGTCCTTTGATGTGATCAAGGAGGAGAATACTTGAGCACGAAAATCCTGGACTATATTCTAAAGGGGAATGAGATTCTCTCTCAGCATTACTCCTTCGTATACACCATAGCACGATGGTATATCGGGGCGGAGCAAACACACCCTATATGATATGGTGTGCTCTATGATGAGTACTACTGAGTTACCTATTTCCTTTTTGGGAAATATGCACTTGAGAAGCTGCATACCTATTGAATAGGGTTCGAATCAAATCAGTTGCCTACCATTTCATATATGATATGGAAAGGGATGAGCCCATATCTTAAGTTAGTTAAGATTTGGGGTTGACCGGGCTATGTCTAAAAGCATAATCCGAACAAGCTCGAGGCAAGGTCTGTTATGTACAACTGGAAATGTTCTAGCTATACAAACTGCAGCTGATGATTTGAAAGAACCAAAGGATTCAATAGTTACCAACGAACCTCAGCCTCTCCGCCGATCTAGTAGGGTTCCTCACCCACCTGAGAGATACTTCTGTTTCTCTATGACAGTGGGAGCGAGGATTGCATCATGAGATGATGACCCAACTAGCTTCGAGCTGGCCATCAGGAGTGGGACTCTGTAAGAATGGCTGGATGTTTAGTGATCTGAGATGGAATCCTTATACACCAACAAAGTATGGACTTTGGTTGCTATATCTGAAGGGTTAAATCCCCATCAGGAGCAAGTATATCTTGAGAAGATTACTTGGTGTACATGGAAGAGTTGAGACTTTCAAAGCTAGACTTGTTAAAAGTTTGCATCATTTACCAGGCGTGGATTATGATGAAACCTTTTCAAGGATCTATGCTTAAGTCCATCCAGATCCTACTTACCACGGCTACATACCATGACTACGATATCTGGTGGTTGGGTGTCTTGACTGCTTTTCTAAATGATGATTTAGAAGAGTGCGTCTGTAAGTACACAGCCAGAGGGCTTCGTAGACAGTGGGAGCAGCGGAAACGTGTGCAAGATGCTTTATAGGATAAAGCAGGCATCGCGGAGCTGGAACATCTGTTTTGATGAATTAGTCAAAGAGTTTGACATCATCAAAATGGTAGATGAACCTTGTATAAACAAAAAGGTAGTAGGGAGTATGGTGACGATCCTCGTAGAGTACGTGGATAACATACTCTTGATAAGAAAAGAGTTTCTTATGCTATGCTCGATCAATCTCCGCTTATCACAATGATTCTCCATATAGGATCAAAGTGATACCTCCTAAATCCTGGATTTTGGATCTATGAGATAGATTTAATTGGATGTTAGGATTCTCACTAGTTGTAGTGAGACGGTATCAACCGATCCTGGGGAGAATCGCTGGAAGGGTTCCAGTGTGATAAAGACGACTGAATGTCAGTCGCAGGCATTGCCTTTACCCTCAGTAAAGGGACGGTATGTTGGAAGAGTTCCAAGCTATATACCGTGGCATACTAGACGATAAAGGCAGGATACATCGCTACTTAAGATGCTACCAAAGAGGCTGTTTGGGTGTATATAGGTTCATGAGATGAACTATGTTCCTCCCATTGTGTGACAATGGAGTTGTGGCTTATGCCAAGGAACGCCGGTCCCATCAGTGATCCAGACTTATTCTAAGGCAGCATCGCCTGATCATGGAGATGGTTGATCTCCAGGGTGATCGAGGTTGGGAGAGTAGACTCAGAGGACAACACAGCGGATCCACTCACAAAGGCCTGTTCCCAGAGAGAGACTTTCATGGGATGGTTGAGTATGAGATACTGCAACCACTGCTACAGATGGCCCTAGTGCAAGTGGGAGATTGTTAGTTATATGTATGCCCTAGAGGCCATTACTGTACATAGGATGTATATTGTAGTGGATGCTGGGACATATATAGGGAGGACTTTCTTGCTCGACATGATAGTATGCTATCTGGTTACTCTTTACCTTAACGTGTATGCTGATTGTCTCTCTGTTACATGTTGGTAAAGCCCTTAGGATCTGTACTTGACTACCTGGACTATGATGAGGATCATACTAGTGGGGACATAGTAGTCTATAAGTACATCCTTCACAGTCCCTAGTCGAGGGTGTATCGAGACGGGGCATCGATATACCAGAGTAGACTAGCGTGTACCTTCTCGACCCATGTAGATGGGCGATGGATGATCCCATATCCATCGGTGTTTGACATCAGAGATGATATACGGGTGCTCAGTAGAGACTGGGTACACTGGACGGACTCGCCGAGAACTCCCAGATGGTATTATACCTTACGTCAGATGGCAGTTCTCTGGTGACACTGGTACAGAGTAGTCTGTTGACCCGAGATCGTCATAGAGTCTTGTGTGGTTCCCACTGTACTTTGATTTCCATCTTACCACGTCCAAGAGGGCGTGCAAAACGGTGGTTTTTGGGTACAGTCCCGAGTCACATGGAGGCAATGAGCGATAGGAGGGGATTCGTCTCTCCCGGTATATGGGGGTTGATGTTGCGCTGTGTTCGATTGGCTATAACAGGAAATCCCTGGCCAGGGTTGCTGAGATTTACTGGTAAGTGTTACCAGTAGTTTCTCGAACAGTTATAGACCTCATATCGACACGACTTATTGAGCTATTGGGGTCTGACGTTTACCACCCCTAGGCGAGATATGCGACATATCAGACGATCAGACCGGACTGTACGGTAGTGTTACTGGTCGGATTCACTGGAGTGTGAGCGGGCTTGCTCGTCGATCTTCAGATCGCTCAATACCCGGGTGGCCGTTACGTTTAGCAGACCGCTTGCGGCTTGTGGATGTTTGATATGATCATCATCCGCTGCCGGCGTATTGACGAGTCTTTAGAGTCCTACACAGAGGTTTCCTGGGTCAAGCGAAACGAAATAGGAGCGCATATGAGATATGTGCGGGACCGAGAATAATGCGTGTATGTGATACCGTATTCTATTCTCGCGATAAATATATCGAAAGGTTGTATGCGATATAACCTAGTTATCGATTCAAGCGTTGATTCGATAAGCCGATATATTAGATACCAGTCGGTTATGTGCGCATGACCGGATCATTGAATCAAATGTTGATTTAATGATTTAATGCATATTTATATATTTGATATATTGCTTTGCATCAACTAGTATCGGTTTACTTAAGATGGATTTTCTCGCTCGGGTGTGCACATTACATATGCGATATGATTTTGTGCACTTGATTGTATCATGTTTGATGATACAAGTTTACTTGGTTAAGTGCAAAGAATAAACCATGGTTAAAAGAATGGTTAGGGTTTTATTTTCCATTACTTATTTATTCATTTATTTATTTGTTTATTCACTTTGGAAAATAAAAAGAAAAGAGAAAAGAATGGTTGCTAGATTTGGACTTTAGTTGAAGCTTCATGAAGCTTTGTTCAAGTCAACCATCCTTATCTCATCCTTAACCCTAACCATTCCCACTAACCATGATTCATTCTCTACACTTAACTCTAGTTAGGATTATGATAAGAATTTATTTTCTTTTCATTTTCTTATAACTTATCATAACCTTTTTCCTTCTTCTTCTTCATGCTTGAAGTGAAGAAGCTTGAAGTCCATCAATGGTGATTGATGCATATGAGTGAGAAATCCAATTCTAAAGTCTACCCACTTCCTATTTCTTCATCCTCTACCTCTTGCCAAGTAGTAGAGTGTGTTTCCTTCACAAGTTTCATGACTTGTTGAAGGTGGAGCTTGATTCATCGATGCTTCGACGTAGATCATCTTCGGCATGGACATCGACGACCTAGCTTGCCCATTCTCCGACGAAGCCGATCCTAGAGCCCAGATTCGATTTGGACAGCGGAGAGGACCTCGTTGCGGAGCTATGGAGGTGGAGCACCGGATCTACAAAGGTTGTATTTCCGTATTTTATATAGTTAACTGTTAACTAGTTCTTGTTCGCCTAGAAATCTAGTATACGATCCGTTGTTTAGGGTTTGTAGGCACCATAATTTTTGAAATTGCCATGGTTGATGGCTTGGGAGACCTCACTAGAGTGCCTAGGAACCCTGCAGCAATCTCATTGCAAATTTCAACACTTGAAACTCCTGATAATAGTTTTTACCCCTAGTGACTTATGACCTTAACTATGGTCAACAAATCATAAGCACTAGTCAAGCTTTACCCATCATTTCATGATTAATTAGACCCACCCACATGACCCTTAACTATGGTCAATAAAATCACATGACTGTCCTAACTAATCGCATCATATGCTTTGTAGGAAGACATCACTTAGCTACCATACACCACGCCTTAACTATAGTCAACAAACGTGGCACGAATACTAAGTACTCTGCTTCCTAAAATGGCGGAGGGCAACAGATGGTTTTTATGAAAACCTTTAACGTTTTGAACTTGATATCGTTGTAGAATTGAGTGAAAGGAGTGGATTAAGCTCCAGTTTTAAAAAATCGAATGGTTTTGTAGTATCTTTCTAATTTTGCTAAAGAGGTCACTCCCGGTGAAGGGATCTCGGCTCTTTCCTCATCGAATGAGGTGCAGGATATTCATGAATACCACGATGCAAAACAAAAGTTAGATCAACTATAAAAACAATCGAGGTCTTTGTAACATTTGCTAGTTTCGCTAAAGGGGTCACTCCCGGTGAAGGAATCTCGGCCCTTTCCTCATCGAATGAGGTGCAGGATATTCAAGAATACCACTATGCAAAGCAAAAGCTAGAGTTACCCATTTAATAAAGTTTGATTCTACAACATCTTCAGGTTTCATTTTCTTGACATTAATCACATTAATACTGTCCCATCATTTACGTTTCCTAAACATCACAGAAAAGAAACGAAAATAGAACGTACGCTTATGCCATCCGCATTCGTCACGGGGCCCCGTCATGCACCGTTAAGTTACTTAACTAACGGCAGAGCGGGGGCTGGACTAGCGCGGGTGCAAAACATAAGCAACGTTTATTATATATCTCATATATAAATATAGCCATTACAGATCATAGATGAATACATTGGATATACTAGGAATTCCTCATTTCATTCAAGCCTTAATGAAAGACGGGTTCCACGGTCGTGATGAATAGCCAAAACCCTACCCTAGAGCCCTACGGGTGCGGCAAACTACCCGCCAAATTCCCGAAGTGGAGCAACCTCCCTCAACAAAGTGAGTAGGCCACTCGGCACTTCGAAAACCCGGTAGTTTGTGCACCCCACCTTTGGTCTATCCTAGGAGCGAAAATAGTAAAAAGAAATTATACAATGGTGGCTACAACCTCATCCCGGATGTGCCCCGCAAAATAATATTACATGCTTTTCACAAATTACATTGAATGAAAGAAAAGAAAAAACGCTCTTCTCACATCCCCCGGCCATTCATCACGACGATCCAACATATTCATATACACATACCATCTCATGATAACCTTACAGAAGTGTGCAACCCCGACTAATCGACTTATAGCATTTAGTCGACGTTTCAAACACATAAAAAATAACTGAAAACCCGATTAGCCAAGCACTTTAGAATTTCGATCGATAATTTTAAACAATGACAACACTTGTCATCTTCCAGTGCACAAACAACTATGTGAAAATTACAGATGTCCCAGAAACACTATTTCCTTAATCTAAGCAAACTGCTGAAAAACGAGTCAACTCGGCCATGACTCGGCCGCGGATCGGCGGCCAAACCATGTTAGTGAATGTTTCATGCTCGCACAACTCTTGTGAGGCGGAGGAAGCGGTAAACGAAAATTTCTTTGCATACAACACGCACTTTTCCGGAGATCTTGTCTAAACCATAACTAGATATCTTATCTACTATGTTAGGGATTATACCTTGATGATACGGTCCTTCGGGTCTTCTCTTTGGTGCAAGTCCTTTGCTCCTTGTCTTCTCATTAGATGAACTCCTTAGCTCCTTTGGATGTTGCCGATGTTCTCGATCTCCGGCCACCTAAAGACCTAGATGATCCACGCGAGAGCTATCATGCAAGCTACAAACTCTTCACAAGAGTTAAACCTAGAGATCAAGTTTGCTAGAAGAGATCACTAGGATGATGTAGAGATTAGTGTATTGAATTATCTTTTACCCTAAGCTTTTGATTCACATCACATATGAAGGGTAAAGCTTAGGATGAAAAAGGAGGAGAGAAGAAGGAGAGAGAAAAAGTTTTTCATAATCAGAAAATTCAAGCATGAGAAAATGATATATTCAAATGGAAATAATAGAAGCATGGATTATAAAATTAACACCATGCTTCAGTAGTAACTCCAAAACAATATAAAATAAAATAACCCATTCTTTCAACCATGCTTGGACTTTCTAATTTCCACCCTATTTATTTATTTTCATAAAATAAATAATGTATTATGAGGTGGCATCTTCTAGAAGGTATTCTTGTAACAATTACAAGAATAGCCCTCCTCCGTATACCGTATACCGTATACCTATACACGTATCCGAATTCCGAAAAATACGAATACCAATAATCCAATAATATAATACCGGTATCCGACTTAAACCAAAGCCTACCAGTATTATCGTTCAGATTATTATTCCTGTAACAATTACATGAACATAATCGAAACCCTGCCGCAACACCTTACAGCTGCCGTAACAACTTATGCCTTCTACATCTTTCGCCTGAACGAGGGAACCCTCTGTGTGGGACTCTAAAGACTCGACAGTACGCTGGCAATGGGTTTAACCACAAGCACGTCAGCGGCACTAGCTGTGCGTAACGGCTACCCAGGTACATGACGAAAAGGTGGCCGACGAGCGAACTCATCACAACCCCAACGAGCCTGTAAGCAACACTTACCATACAGTCCGGTCTCTTCGTCTAATACGTCGCATACGAAGTCTAGGGGTGGTAAATGTCAGACCCCAGTAACTTTATAAGTCATGCTGATTTACGGCTCATAACAGTTCGAGGAACTACTGATAACACTTATCAGTCAACCTCGAGAACCCTGGCCAGGAATTTAGGTGTTATAGCCGATCAAACATAGCGTGACATCAACTCCCTATACCGGGAGAGACGAAACCCCTCCTATCGCTCACTATCTCCATGTGATTCAGGACTGTACCCAAAGTCCACCTGTTTGCACGACTCAATAGAGCCGTGGTAGGGTAGAAATCAAAGTATAGTGGGAACCACACAAGACTCCATGACGATCTCGGGTCTACAGACTAACCTGTACAAGTGTCACCTGAGAACTGCTATCTAACAATTGGTATATATACCATCTAGGAGTTCTCGACGAGTCTTGTTCGGTGTACCCATTCTCCAATGAACACCTGTGTACAATCTTGGATGTCAAACACCAATGGTTATGGAATCAACCATCGCCTCCCAGGGTCAGGAAACGTATACACTAGTCTAATTTGGTAATACCGATGCCCTGTCTCGATATACCCTCGACTAGGAACTATTAAAGGATATGCTTATAGACTGTCTAGACCCTACTAGTATAATCTCATCATAATCCTGCTAGTCAAGCATAATCCTAAGGGCTTCATCAACATGCATATGAAGATATGAAACACAACACATGTTAAGATGAAGAGCAACCAGACAGTGTACTATCATGTCGAGCGAGAAAGTCCTCCCTATATATGCCCCAGGATCCACTGTAATATACATCTCATGTTCAATAATGGCCTCTAGGGCATACATACAACTAACAGTTGTTTTGTGATCATTAAGATGTTGATGAGTTTTCGTGCATTGTTGCACCAGCTTGATATTTTCATACATTGTTACACCAGCTTGATATTTTCGTGCATTTGTTGCACCAGATTGGTATTTCGTGTATTGGTTGCACCGGAATTGTATTTCGTGCGTTGTTGCACCAGATTGACATTTTCGTAAGCGTCTGCACTTGATGTTCATTATCGTGCATACTATTGCACTAGATATTTTATACGGACTAAACGCACTTGATTTAGATTTTTGCGCATGTTGGGCGCAGGATATGAGATTTTGTGCACACTGGATGCACTTGATTGGGATTTTTATTCGTGCATGTTGGATGCACTTGATGAGATTCTTATTCGTGCATGTTGGATGCACATGATTGAGATTTTATTCGCGTGTTGGATGCACTTGATAGAGACTTCATTCGTGCATAGTTGTTGCACTTGATTTAAGATTTTCATGCACTATAGATGCATTTGATGTTGTTGTCGTGCACATCTGCTGCACTGGACAGATACTTTCGTGCACAACCGTTGCACTTAGTTTTTCTTTTGTGCATATTTGTGGCAATTGTAGTGGATCCGCGGTGTTATTCTTTGTATCTACTCTCTGAATCTTGATCTCACGGCGATCAACTATCTCCCGGATCAAATGATATCGCCTCAGGATGTATCTGGACCGCTGATGGGACCCGGGCTCCTTGGCTAACACCATAGCCCCGTTATTATCACAATATAATGGTATTGGATCAATAATGGTTGGAACTACTCCTAACTCCGAGACGAACTTCCTCATCCAGACTGCTTCCTTTGCAGCATCATTTACAGCAATGTACTCAACTTCCATCATAGAGTCTGCAACGGTGTCCTGTTTGGAACTCTTCCAACTCACCGCCCCTCTATTGAGGGTAAATACAAACCCAGAGATAGATTAGCTGTCGTCCTTATCACTCTGGAAGCTCGAATCGGTAAAGGACTCCATTTGGAGATCTCCGTTACCATACACCAAGAACAATTCTTTAGTCCTTCTCAAGTATTTAAGAATGTTCTTCACAGCTATCCAGTGATTCTCCCCTGGGTTAGACTGATACCTGCTTACTACACCTAGTGCATAAGCTACATCAGGGCGTGTACACAACATCACATACTTTATAGATCCTACGGCTGAAGCATAGGGTATAATGCTTCTGCGAGCTCTCTCTTCATCGGTCTTTGAGCAAAAGTCCTTGGAGAGAGTGACTCCATGGCAAGCGGGTAAGGCACCCCGCTTGGAGTCTTCTATGCTAAACCTCTTTAGGATGGTGTTGATGTACCTGGTTTGGGACAATCCCAATAACCTTTTGGATCTATCCTTATAGATCCGAATGCCCAATATGTACATGGCATCACCCAGGTCCTTCATGGAGAACCTTTGTGATAAGAATGATTTGACAGACTGTAGCATAGGAATATCATTTCCTATCAGAAGAATGTCATCCACGTACAATACGAGGAATGTGACAGCTCTCCCTACAGCCTTCTTATAAACACAAGGTTCATCTGGATTTTTGATGAAATCAAACTCTTTGATAATATCATCAAAACAGATGTTCCAACTCCGTGATGCCTGCTTTAATTCAAAAATGGATTTGAGCAATCTACATGCTTTCTCGCTGCTCCCACTGTCAACGAAACCCTCTGGCTGATCCATAAAAATGCATTCTTCTAAATCACCATTTAGAAATGTAGTTTTATCATCCATCTGCCAGATTTCATAGTCGTAGTGAGCAGCAATAGCAAGTAGGATCCGAATGGATTTAAGCATGGCTACGGGAGAAAAAGTTTCATCATAGTCCACACCTGGTCTTTGACGAAATCCTTTCGCCACAAGTCATACCTTATAGGTCTCCACCTGCCTATCTATACCAATCTTTCTTTTAAAGATCCATTTGCACCCCACGGGTTTTACCCCTGGGGGTAGAACATCCAAAGTCCATACTTTGTTGGTGTACATAGACTCCATTTCAGATCTTATGGCATCCAGCCACTTCATAGAGTCTCCACTCGTGATAGCTTGCTGAAAACTGGTAGGATTATCATCCTCCATGATGCAATCTTCTCTATCACCATCAATGAGAAAACCGTAGTATCTCTCTGGTGGGCTAGAAGTCCTACCAGATCGACGGAGTGGTTGAGGTTCATTAGTTTCTATTGCAACAGCCGGTTCAACCAAGTCGTCATTTGTAACTTGTGTCTCTAGAAGCTCTTCTAGATCTACCACATTGCCATCTGTATCATTTGTAAAAAATTCTTTTTCTAAAAATGTGGCATATTGAGAAACAAACACCTTTTGTTCCTCCTTGTGCTAGAATAGATATCCATATGAATTCTTTGGATATCCTACAAAGTTACACATGACTGACCGTGTCTCGAGTTTGTCCGGATTTTGCTTTTTGACATAGGCCGGACAACCCCAAATCTTAACTCGTTTAAGAGATGGTCTCTTCCCATTCCATATCTCATATGGTGTGGTAGACACAGTTTTGGTTGGATCCCTGTTCAATAGAAACGCTGCAGTCTCCAATGCATGTCCCTAAAATGAGACAGGTAACTTAGTATCACTCATCATGGAACGAACCATATCTAATAGGGTCCGATTCCGACGTTCTGACACACCGTTGTGCTGTGGTGTGTATGGAGGAGTGAGCTGAGAGAGAATCCCATTCTCTTTTAGAGTCTGCAAACTCTGTACTGAGGTACTCACCACCTCGATCTGATCGAAGCTTCTTGATACTCAATCCGGTTTGTTTTTCTACTTCAAGTTTGTACTCAGTGAATTTCTCGAAAGCTTCAGACTTATGTTTCAATAAAAACACATGACCGAATCTTGAGAAATCATCAATAATAGTAATGAAGTAAGAAAAACCGCCTCTAGCCTGTGTAGACATTGGCCCGCATACATCACTATGTACGAGGCCTAAGAGCTCATAAGCTCTTTCTCTGTGTCCTGTAAACGGTGTTTTGGTCATTTTACCCTTGATACAAGACTGGCAAGTCGCATAAGATTTATATTCAAAAGGGTTTAAATATCCATCTTTGTGTAACTTGTTTAGTCTTGTTTCGTTAATATGACCAAGTATACAATGCCAAAGAAAAGTTTCATTTATTTCTGAAAGTTTTCTTTTATTAGTGTGTTGTATGCTGAAAACTGTGTGTTGATTTAGGACATATATCTCGTTATTAAGTGTACCATACCCAACCAACATTTGATTTAGGTTAATGTTCATAACATTATTCTGCAATACAAAATTATATCCTTCATTGTCTAACAAAGAAACGGATATTATATTACAAAGTCTACTAGGTACATAATAACATGGGTTCAAAACCAATATACACCCTGACGGCAACCCCAGGTGATACTCTCCAACTGAAACCGTATGTACATTAGAACCATTTCTAACCCGGAGAGTATGGTCACCTGTCTTCAAAGCTTTGCTATTTCTCAGCCCCTGCATAGAATTGCAAATATAAGAACCTGAACCAGTATCTAATACCCAAGAAGCAGAGTTTATAGAAAAAAAGTTTTCTGTCATAAACACACCAGAAGCGGACGCATCACCATGCTTCTTCTTCTTGAGATCCAAGTACCTAGTACAGTTGCGGTTCCATTATCCCGCTTTGTGGCAATAAAAATATTCCCCTTTTCCCGATTCCCCAGCCGTGGAATTGTCTTTCCCCTTAGCCTTTTTAACTCCACCTCTAGGTTTGGTGGGTTTCTTCTTCATCTTTCCCTTCGCCTTGGCCTTCGGGCGAGAGGAGGAAGATGGCCCAGCAATCAAAGAGGAATTCTTCACTGCTTTGAGCGGGCTCTCTGCACTTCTCAACATATTGAGAAGTTCAGGTAGTGACTTCTCCATATTGTGCATGTTGAAGTTGACTACAAATTGAGAAAAGGCGGGGGGGGAGAATGTAAAACAATATCAATATATTGTTCGTTCTCTATTGTCCATCCAAGGTCTTCAAGTTCTTCTATAAGAGCTATCATCTTCATAACATCGTCACCTACTGGTGTGCCAGGAGCCATCCGCATCTGAAATAGCTTTTTAGATGCTTCGTATCGTAGGACACGAGATTGCTCCCCATACAACTCTTTTGTATGGAAAAAGATGGATTGGACATCCATCTGCTCGTGCTGTTTTTGATGTTTGTTATCCATCGATGCAAGCGCGAGGCATTTGGTCGTGGCACCGTCAGCGTCCCATGTTTTGCGGAATTCCCTATTCGGAACTGAAGATTTAGGACCTGGGACGGATGGGGCTGGGGATGTGAGGACATATGATACCTTATCATAACTCAAGGCAATGTTAATGTTCATCAGCCAGTCATTATAATTGGTCCCATTCAGTTTATTTTTCTCTAGTAGAAGCTTAAGTCCTGTCATTGGTATCTTCCATTAAGAGAGAGAAAAGAATACACTCAGCGAAAGCTCTTGCAAAGATCAGATTGGTTATTTATCTTATCTAATCGATGTCTCCCACTGTTTTTATCAAATTTCCCTTAAAACCTTAAAAGGAAAACTAGCCAGGATTAATTACATTTTACAACTTCGCTAACCGTTCAGCCAGGCCAGTGTCGGTACTTGAGGGAGGTTCGCCGTGCTTTCGCACGGACCTAATTAAACTAAACCTCATTTTCCCATTGGCGTAGCCTCATTGACACCTTTCTAGACACCTAATGGGTTAGCTAATTGTAAAATGCAAAACTCTCCTGGGAGAATCTCTTGCTCACAGTGGGATCGGGATCCAACCATCATATGGAAGGTATGCAATCTCATTGCAAATTTCAACTCTTGAAACTCCCGATATGATTTTTACCCCTAGTGCTCATGACCTTAACTATAGTCAACAAATCACAAGCACTAGTTAAGCTCAACCAATCATTTCTTAATCAATTAGACCCAGTTATATGACTCTTAAGTATGGTCAACAAAGTCATATAATTGTCCCAATTAATCACATCATATGCTGTGTAGGAAGATATCTCTTAGCTACCGTACACTACGCCTTAACTATAGTCAACAAATGTAGCACGAATACTAAGTACTCTACTTCCTAAAATAATGGAGGGTTGCATATGGTTTTAAGAAAACCGTTAACGCTTTGAACTTGATATCGTTGTAGAATCAAACGGTTTTCAAAAGGAGTGGCTTACGCTCTGTAATTTTGAAATGTAGCTCTTTCGTAAAAAGCCGAGTGGTTTTCAAACTCGATTCTACAACATCTTTTAGGTTTATTTTTCCTTACATTAATCATATTAATGTAGTCCCATCATTTAAGTTCTTAAACCATCACAGAAAAGAAACGAAAATAGAACGTACACTTATGCCATTCGCATTCGCCATGGTGTCCCGTTATGCACCGTTAGGTTATTTAACTAACGGCATACCGGGACAGGACTAGCGTGGATGTAAAACATAAGTAACACTTATTATATATCATATATATAATAATACCATTCGTCTCATCATATAAAGCGATTTCATCACTGAATATAAATAGCAGAAGCACATATATGAACATATAGGATATACTAGGATTTCCGTATTTTGTATTTAGCCAACGATAGAAAATACGGATTCCACGGTCGTAATGAATAGCCAATCCCATCCCCTAGACCCCTACGAGAGCGGCAAACGACCCTTCCAATTCTAGAGTTAGGAGACCCGATCTCAACTCCTCGAGATAGCCTCCCACTGGACTCTAGAACTCGGTCACTTGTGCTCCCCACCTTGGGTCTATCCTAATGCGGAAAAGTAAATAATATACATCAAGGTAACATTATCCTCAATCCGGATGTACCCCAATAAAAGAATATTACATACAAATGAATTTTACATGAATGAAAAGAAAAACTCTCATCTCACATAAAACCCCCGGCCATTCAATCACGACGATCCTATACATCATATCACAGCAAGACCTAATATCACATGTGTCACGACCCGCAGGGTACGGAACGTGACTGGCACTTAAGTTTACGAAACGTCTAAAGACGTCCGTAAAATAAGTAAGCCAAAGCCCAGAAAACAAAACCAATTAAGCAAAAGAGTGAAGAAAACCCAAACAATTGAAAGTGAGTTTATCAAATAAGTCATGTAAAACCCTTTTTTAAAAACAATACCAATTTTTTCGAAAATTTCGGCAGAGTCTCCTTTGTAAATACTGGCCCCTAAAATGGGTACAATAAGAATATACATGAATCCAACAAAATAGGGCATCCCCAAGCGGGAGCTAGCTCTTCGCCATAAGGCGGTCACAAATCCCACGCAATATAAATGACAACAAGCATAATAATCATAATAAAGCATAAGAAAACATCATGTCGACTCAAGTGAGCTCGACCCCAAAATACAGCATAAAAGTCCACAAACCTCACAGTCTCATCTCTAGGTCAATATACAATAAAACTGGTAGAAACAGTAGATGGAGTGCACTAGATACAAAGAATATACAAGGTGGTACAAAATAATGATATAACCCACCTAGGAGCAAAACCTCGAGTCCAGGCAAAAGAGGCAAAAGAACAAGTGCGCCCGCCGCTACTGAACTGACGGAGCGGACCTGCAAAAGACTGTGGCACAACGGGGGTGAGTTGCCAACTCGTGAGTAATAAATAACATCTACAAAGGCTATCGTATGCATGCACACAAGCATCCTAGCATCTAAAATACAGGTATGACGGGATGCACTAGCAGGTGTGTTTACAACATCAGTGTACTAATATGTATGCAACATGAATATCTGAGGTCTCAATGGGTATATATAAGAAACATTTATCTCTTTTTGTTTTTGAAACTCTTTTAGAATGCCAGCATAATACTCAAAGAATCGACGAGAACCGGTGTCCAGCAACGACACCCAAAAGCTGTCTCAAATCTCATAACTGTTTGTCTGGCCTCAGCCGTCCGGCTGACCCATCTCAAATATCAATATCTCATCATCTAGCGGCCACGGTCGGTATCTTCTGGATATCCGCCGTCCCAAACAGTCACCGGTAGGTAATCCGTCCCCTGCCAGGCTCAACGTCAACACCACATTCCTCTTGCCCCGGGGTACCTTACCGGGCCCACCATGTACCCGTGCCGGTTCCTCCACTCCTCGACACGGATTTCCAAAACCACAGCAAACTCATGGTGGACGACACTTACATCACTAGAAAACCGCAATTTACATATTTTAAAAATATAATAAGTTTAGAAATCTTGCGGCTTTCCCCCGAAATCCAGCAATATCATAAAATCTCAAGAAATCCTCATAAGTGCATATATCAATGATAATGAATGCATATGGTATCAATAATCAAGTTGCGATGTGTGATTAATGGATTAAGCATGAACAATTAATATGATGAAGTACATGCACATGAATAGCAATCTTACGGTTTCATTTTAAGGAATTAAAGGCAATAGCACAAGTTTAAGTATCAATTAGTAAAAGGTTTAAATTAAAGGTTATCTAGTGTGGTGGCATGGCAATTACCAGGGTGTGTGTGTAAGCATGAATAGTGCTCGTGCTGCATATAAAAACCCTGGCAATGGTTCAGGTGTCCTATAAAATGGTTTCGTATAGGTATGTCCATATAATGCATGGATGCAGCAAATAGTCAATTAAGTATTTCACCCCTAATTATTAACATTACTAAGGATCTTGTAAGTTACTAAAACTATCGGGCGGCTTGCGCCATCCAACGATAGTCCCCCGTAGATGTTACATCTACTCACCGGAAACCCTGGCTAGCTGTGTCCAATCACCGCTTTCCCCTTTCGCGCCGCGTCTGACGTCTCCGCGACCGAACCTGGAATTTACATCAATACCAAACATAAGGTTACATATCAAGAACGACGCAAAACCCCAACGAAACTACTAAAGTTCGCTAGCTAGGTACAACGTGCACAAAGTGCGCGGAACA
Organism: Agapanthus africanus; assembly: GCA_030015575.1. Taxonomy (NCBI): domain Eukaryota; kingdom Viridiplantae; phylum Streptophyta; class Magnoliopsida; order Asparagales; family Amaryllidaceae; genus Agapanthus; species Agapanthus africanus. The sequence continues at coordinate 96,851,837 of CM057349.1, forward strand.
CACGCGAAAATCGCAAAAACTGCCAAAAAACGCCGATTTGGTCGCCCGGCAAACTAAAACCCGACTACCCAAAAATCCGCACACACGCATCCTAAACGTCATAGGATAAGCCAACACAATCATCAAGATGTCGAAAATAATCCATCACATAATTTTTATAACAAAACTAGTAAGCATTTGCATTCCAAAATCGGTGCAAAAATCGCCGATTTGCGACAAAACGACTACAATCTAGCATAATCACCCAAGTCACACCATTAGATAACCACTACACAAAATTTCAACACATTAACCATGCTCCAAAACCTAAATTCCACAACCAACCCTTTCTTGATTTTTCTCAAAAGCAATTGCAAATCAAAATCCATACTAGAAAAACTTAACTAACACTAATTTCAAACCCAATTAGCAAGTTAACCTTCTAGATTAGGTTAGCAAAACAACTAGATAACAAATTAGGTTTAATCAACTAAATAATGGTTTCTAAACCTTAATTCAACTCACTAATCATGCATCACAACCCATTTCCATACACTAACCCCTTACTAGATTTTGGTAATTTAGCAAACCTAATGCAATTTCACACAAGTTTAACATAGAATAGGTTAATAGGAAGCCACTTGATCAAGGTAACCATATAGATTAGTTAAGTAACAACTAGATTAACTACAAAACAACTCAATTAATTATCATGGCTTCAAAACCCTAGTTTAAACAAACTACTCTTTTAAAAACTAGATTAGAAATTAGTTAATCTTTTAACACTAAAACCATATACTTAAAGGAAATTAGCCAAAAGAAGTAAACTTGATGGAAATTATACCTCAATTGAGATCTAGCAAGAATAAATTTTCTCCAAATGATGGCCTCAAGCATCAAGATCCAAGCTCGGGAGGTGAAGGAAAGGAAAGATGAAGGATGGTTTAATTGCAAGCTTTAAATTTCCAATTTTTCTTTTGAATTAAACTTGAAGAAATTGGAAGAAATGGAAGAAAAGAGATGAATGGGAGGGGAGCAGGTTTCGGCAGTAAAGGAATGGGGGGGGGGGAAGTGTGTGTGTGTACAATGTTATATCATTCCCTTTCTAAGTCAACACACATATTTAATTAATCAAAAAAAAGAAACCAACCCAATACATTCATCAAATGAATTGAAATGGAGAATTGGAGGGGGAAAACCTGCAGGTGGGCTCGGCCCAAAGGAGGAAGGAAAATATGAGAGGTGGTAAAAAGGAAAACAAGCAAAAGAAGCCCCCCACAAATTCATATTTGCAAGCTTAGGTTTAATTAATTATATTTTTGTTTTCCATAATAGAAATTAGTAAAAACTTAAAATAAAATACTCAAAATTTATGTTACCACTAGATTTTAATTAACATAATTTTAAAGATTAAAATTAGCCCGGAAAAATTTGTATTTATCGCTAAATTAATGTATTTTCTTACCGGCTTAAAATAATATAAAAAAATTGAAAAATTAGGGAAAATTTTTAAACGACCAGAATTTCATATGTAACTCATTAGCTACTAAAAACAAGCAATTACCTATCTATTTTAGGTATAATTAGCCCTAAACTGCAAAATAACAAGAAAGACGGTTTTCGGAAAAATACCGAATTTTCACCGAATTTCAGGAAAACACCAAAACGACTTTTCAAGACGCTACAATCTTCCCCCCTTAAAGAAATTCGGTCCCCGAATTTAAAAATATAGCTACGCGTACCTACAAAGAGATGGGGATATTTCTTCCTCATCTCGCCCTCGGTCTCCCAGGTAACCTCCTCGCTGCTCGGGCTACGCCAAAGGACCTTGACGGTTGGTATAATCTTCGACCTCAACTTCTTCACCTGCCGATCCAGGATGGCCACCGGCTGCTCTGCAAAAGAAAGGTCACGCTCTAGCTGGACTGTCGGGTGCTGAATCGCATGCGAAGGGTCGTGAAGGTACTTGCGGAGCATCGAAACATGGAAGACGGGGTGAACATCGGGAAAGCTGGGAGGAAGAGCCAAACGATATGCAACAGCGCCAACCCGCTCGAGAATCTCGAAGGGACCTACGAATCTAGGGCTAAGCTTCCCCTTTCGCCCAAAACGCATCACGCCCTTCATCGGGGAGACTTTCAGAAAAACATGGTCGCCAACTGCGAACTCTAATCTGCGACGGCGCCTGTCTGCATAGGATTTCTGCCTGCTCTGAGCCGCTCTCATCCGGTCTCAGATCAACTGTATCTTCGCTGCCATCTCCTCAACAAGCTGCGGCCCCAAAATGCTGCTCTCGCTGAGCTCTGTCCAACAAACGGGCGATCTGCATCTCCTCCCATACAATGCCTCGAAAGGTGCCATCTGAATAGTATCCTGGAAGCTGTTGTTGTAGAAGAACTCCACTAGAGGTAAATGACGATCCCAGCTACCACCAAAGTCTAAAACGCACGCTCTGAGCATGTCCTCGAGAGTTTGAATGGTCCGCTCTGACTGTCCGTCGGTCTGCGGATGAAACGCTGTGCTGAAGCTCAAATGAGTGCCCAAAGCCTCCTGAAGTCTCTGCCAAAGTCGGCTGGTGAACTGAGTGCCTCGATCTGACACGATACAAGTCGGTACGCCATGTAGTCGCACGATCTCGTCAATATAGAGCTGAGCATACTGAGCGAAGCTGAAAGTGGTCTTCACCGGTAGGAAGTGAGCCGCTTTCGTCAATCTATCCACGATCACCCAGATGGAGTCGTACCCTCGACTGGTCCTGGGTAGACCCACAACGAAATCCATCGAAATCTGCTCCCATTTCCACTCTGGAATGGGTAACGGCTGTAGCTCTCCTGCGGGCCTATGGTGCTCGGCCTTGACTTGCTGACAAGTCAGGCATCTCGAAACGAACTCCGCAATGTCCCTCTTCATCCCGTCCCACCAGTAGGTCTCTCTCATATCATGGTACATCTTGGTGGAACCGGGGTGGACACTATACACTGATCGGTGTGCCTCCTCAAGAATGTCGCGCCGCAATCCATCAGCATCTGGTACGCACAGTCTAGATCCATATCGTAAAATCCCCTGATCGTCAACCACGAACTCGGAAAATTTGCCCTGTCCCATCTGTGCCATGATCTCTGAGCAACGGTCGTCACTGCGCTGTGCCTCATATATACGGTCAAGCAACTGTGGGCGTGCACGAACATGCGCGAGCTGTCCCCCTGTCTGAGTGAACTCGAACTCAACTCGGCTATCGCATAACATCTGCCAATCTGCTGACGACTGCCTCTGCACTGCGCGCAAAAAGGATAGACTACCCCCGGGCCTCCTACTCAACGCATCTGCCACCACATTCGCCTTGCCGGGATGATATAAGATCTCGCAGTCGTAGTCTTTCACCAACTCCATCCAACGACGCTGTCTGAGGTTCAGGTCTCGCTGCTGAAATATGTACTTTAAGCTCTTGTGATCGGTGAATATCTGACACGACTCGCCGTACAGGTAATGTCGCCAAATCTTCAGTGCAAAGACCACTGCAGCCATCTCCAAATCATGAGTGGGGTAGTTCTGTTCATGCTTCTTCAACTGCCGAGAAGCATAAGCGATCACCCGGCCATGCTGCATCAATACGCATCCTAATCCCACTCGCGAAGCATCACAGTAGACAACAAACCCGCCTGATCCCGAAGGCAAAGATAATACCGGCGCCGTAGTCAAACAAGTCCGTAGCTGCTGAAAACTGCGCTCGCACTCCTCTGTCCAAACGAAAGGAACTCCCTTCCGGGTCAAACCGGTCAACGGTGCTGCTATACGGGAGAAGTCCTGAACAAAACGCCTGTAGTAGCCCGCCAGGCCTAGAAAACTACGAATCTCAGTAACCGATGTAGGTCGGGGCCACTGCTGAACAGCCTCAATCTTCTTCGGGTCCATACAAATGCCGTCTCTCGTAACCACGTGACCCAAGAATCCGACACTGTCCAGCCAGAATGCACACTTGGAGAACTTCGCGAACAGCTGGTGCTCCCTCAGAGTCTGTAACGTAATCCGCAAGTGCTGCTCGTGCTCCTCTCTGCTCCGGGAGTACACCAAGATATCGTCGATAAACACGATGATGAACAAGTCAAGATACGGCCTGAATGTACGGTTCATCAAATCCATGAATGCTGCTGGGGCGTTGGTGAGTCCGAACGACATCACCAAAAACTCGTAGTGGCCGTAGCGCGTCCGGAAAGCTGTCCTCGGTATATCCTCCTGTCGAACTCGCAGCTGATGGTATCCTGATCGTAAGTCGATCCTCGAAAAATACCCCGCACCCTGAAGCTGGTCGAACAAATCATCAATGCGCGGCAACGGATATCTGTTCCGAACGGTAACTTTGTTCAGCTGGCGGTAGTCGATACATAAGCGTAAACTTCCATCCTTCTTCTTGACAAACAGGACCGGAGCACCCCACGGAGAAACACTCGGTCGAATAAGCCCCATATCTAACAAATCCTGCAACTGATCCTTCAGCTCTCGAAGCTCTGCCGGGGCCATCCGATAAGGCGGTATAGAAATAAGCCCCGATCCGGGAATCAAATCAATGCAGAACTCAACCTCGCGCTCAAGCGGTAGCCCAGGTAGCTCATCAGGGAAAACATCAGGGAACTCACAAACTATCGGGACCCGGTCTAACGGAACCTCTGCAGCTCGAGTATCACAAATACACGCTAAGAATCCCTGACATCCCTTATGCAAAAGCTGACCAGCGCGAAGAGACGAAATTAAACTGGGAAGGGTGACACTGCGGTCTCCCTGAATAACAAGGACCGGCTCTCCCGGAAAGCTAAATCTGACTGCCTTCTCACGGCAGTCCACCGAAGCATAACAAGTAGCTAGCCAATCCATGCCCAGAAGCACATCAAAGTCCAACATATCAAGGAGTATCAAATCAACTGATGAATCCCTCTCCCCGATACGAACGGAACACAAACGAAATACAAACCGAGCGACAAACGACTCGCCTACCGGAGTAACAACAACAAGCGGCTGATCTAACGACGATGACTCATGGCCCAACATCGGTGCAAAGTGTGTAGATACGTACGAATGTATGGAACCTGGGTCGAATAATACCCGTGCGTCGAAAGAACAAACTGGCAAGGTACCTGTCACAACGGCATTGGATGCCTGCGCATCCTGCGGTGTCAAAGCAAATACTCGGGCCTGTCCTCTACCGATAGCGGGCTGACCTCGACCTCGGCCTCTGCCTCCTCGTCCTCTCTGAACAGGACCGCCGCGTCTACGGCCTCTCGGTGTACCTAACTGGCATGGAGCATCGCCGGGGGTAGGAAGTAGGGCTCTCTGAGGAGGGGGTGGTGATGGTGGTAGGGTCACATGCGGAACTGTCACTACTCCCTGTCGTCTCACCGGACAGTCTCTGACAAGATGGTGCAAACTCCCGCACCCAAAACATCCTGGCGACGGCTGTTGCCCCTGGGGATAAGAACCATATAACTGTCCCCGCCCAAATCCTCTGCCAGGCCTATCTCTCGGAAAGAATCTGGCGCGCTGCCTCTGAGACGGTACATCGGTGCGAATCCTCTTCGGCCCAGAAACGACCGAAGTCTGTGATATGCGTGTCTCCATCCGCAATGCCGTATCCATAGCAGCTGAATAAGTGTCGTAGTGCTGGGCGCCAATGGCAAGATATAGCTGGGCATCAAGTCCCTGTACGAACCTCTTCACCATCTTCTCCTCGGTATCCACCAAATACTGAGCATATCGGGATAACTGTGTAAACTGGATGTCATACTCAGACACCGTCATCCCAGGTGTCTTGACTAAGGCCTCGAAGCTACGAGCTCTGGCGTCACGAACGCTCTCTGGAAGGAAACGGGCTAGAAAGACCGCTGTAAACTCGGCCCAAGTCATAGGCGGTAGACCTGCAGCTCGACCTCTCAAGACTGACTCCCACCATGTCTGCGCGAGACCCTCTAGTCGGAAACTCGCAAGCTCTACCCATCGATCATCCGAACATCTCAGCGAACGGAAGATCCTGGGTAAACTGTCAAGGAACGTCTGTGGGTCCTCCGCTGCCTCGGTGCCGGTGAATACTGGAGGTCTCAGCCTCATGAAATCCTGTAGTGAAACCGGAATGGCCACGGTGGTAGTAGTAGGAGCAGGTATCATGGTCGTCTGTGATGTAGTAAGTACGTCATCCGGCCTCGGTGTACGACTGGCTGCAACTAGGGATCCTACCATCTGACGTAGCTCCTGCATGCCTCCCATCATCTGTCGCAACTCCTCCATACCAGTCTCGAGCCTATCCATACGGCCTGGGGAAGGTGGATCGGTCTGTCCCTGCGGCGTAGGCATACCACCCTGCTCAGTCCTAGTCTCGGACGAGCCAGCTCGAATCTCGTCTCTGGCGGCAGCCCTCTGTGCCCTCGTAGCCTTCGGCGGCATAGTGACTGGTACAGGAAACAGGACAGTAAGAACAGTGCAATAGGATCATAGGATACACGGAATTGAAGAAGGAATTTTCAAGCAAGTATACCCTAAAGTCACTTAGGCGGAGTACCGTATCGCAAGTATGCCGCGGACATACGCACGCTACGTTATCCTGCTTAAGTCACTTACTCCATCTACCAAGGGTCATCCTACACTCACAAAGGTAAAACCTATCGCTCTGATACCAACTTTGTCACGACCCGCAGGGTACGGAACGTGACTGGCACTTAAGTTTACGAAACGTCTAAAGACGTCCGTAAAATAAGTAAGCCAAAGCCCAGAAAACAAAACCAATTAAGCAAAAGAGTGAAGAAAACCCAAACAATTGAAAGCGAGTTTATCAAATAAGTCATGTAAAACCCTTTTTTAAAAACAATGCCAATTTTTCCGAAAATTTCGGCAGAGTCTCCTTTGTAAATACTGGCCCCCAAAATGGGTACAACAAGAATATACATGAATCCAACAAAATAGGGCATCCCCAAGCGGGAGCTAGCTCTTCGCCATAAGGCGGTCACAAATCCCACGCAATATAAATGACAACAAGCATAATAATCATAATAAAGCATAAGAAAACATCATGTCGACTCAAGTGAGCTCGACCCCAAAATACAGCATAAAAGTCCACAAACCTCACAGTCTCATCTCTAGGTCAATATACAATAAAACTGGTAGAAACAGTAGATGGAGTGCACTAGATACAAAGAATATACAAGGTGGTACAAAATAATGATATAACCCACCTAGGAGCAAAACCTCGAGTCCAGGCAAAAGAGGCAAAAGAACAAGTGCGCCCGCCGCTACTGAACTGACGGAGCGGACCTGCAAAAGACTGTGGCACAACGGGGGTGAGTTGCCAACTCGTGAGTAATAAATAACATCTACAAAGGCTATCGTATGCATGCACACAAGCATCCTAGCATCTAAAATACAGGTATGACGGGATGCACTAGCAGGTGAGTATACAACATCAGTGTACTAATATGTATGCAACATGAATATCTGAGGTCTCAATGGGTATATATAAGAAACATTTATCTCTTTTTATTTTTGAAACTCTTTTAGAATGCCAGCATAATACTCAAAGAATCGACGAGAACCGGTGTCCAGCAACGACACCCAAAAGCTGTCTCAAATCTCATAACTGTATGTCTGGCCTCAGCCGTCCGGCTGACCCATCTCAAATATCAATATCTCATCATCTAGCGGCCACGGTCGGTATCCTCTGGATATCCGCCGTTCCAAACAGTCACCGGTAGGTAATCCGTCCCCTGCCAGGCTCAACGTCAACACCACATTCCTCTTGCCCCGGAGTTCCTTACCGGGCCCACCATGTACCCGTGCCGGTTCCTCCACTCCTCGACACGGATTTCCAAAACCACAGCAAACTCATGGTGGACGACACTTACATCACTAGAAAACCGTAATTTACATATTTTAAAAATATAATAAGTTTAGAAATCTTGCGGCTTTCCCCCGAAATCCAGCAATATCATAAAATCTCAAGAAATCCTTATAAGTGCATAGATCAATGATAATGAATGCATATGGTATCAATAATCAAGTTGCGATGTGTGATTAATGGATTAAGCATGAACAATTAATATGATGAAGTACATCCACATGAATAGCAATCCTACGGTTTCATTTTAAGGAATTAAAGGCAATAGCACAAGTTTAAGTATCAATTAGTAAAAGGTTTAAATTAAAGGTTATCTAGTGTGGTGGCATGGCAATTACCAGGGTGTGTGTGTAAGCATGAATAGTGCTCGTGCTGCATATAAAAACCCTGGCAATGGTGCAGGTGTCCTATAAAATGGTTTCGTATAGGTATGTCCATATAATGCATGGATGCAGCAAATAGTCAATTAAGTATTTCACCCCTAATTACTAACATTACTAAGGATCTTGTAAGTTACTAAAACTATCGGGCGGCTTGCGCCATCCAACGATAGTCCCCCGTAGATGTTACATCTACTCACCGGAAACCCTGGCTAGCTGTGTCCAATCACCGCTTTCCCCTTTCGCGCCGCGTCTGACGTCTCCGCGACCGAACCTGGAATTTACATCAATACCAAACATAAGGTTACATATCAAGAACGACGCAAAACCCCAACGAAACTACTAAAGTTCGCTAGCTAGGTACAACGTGCACAAAGTGCGCGGAACACACGCGAAAATCGCAAAAACTGCCAAAAAACGCCGATTTGGTCGCCCGGCAAAACTAAAACCCGACTACCCAAAAATCCGCACACACGCATCCTAAACGTCATAGGATAAGCCAACACAATCATCAAGATGTCGAAAATAATCCATCACATAATTTTTATAACAAAACTAGTAAGCATTTGCATTCCAAAATCGGTGCAAAAATCGCCGATTTGCGACAAAACGACTACAATCTAGCATAATCACCCAAGTCACACCATTAGATAACCACTACACAAAATTTCAACACATTAACCATGCTCCAAAACCTAAATTCCACAACCAACCCTTTCTTGATTTTTCTCAAAAGCAATTGCAAATCAAAATCCATACTAGAAAAACTTAACTAACACTAATTTCAAACCCAATTAGCAAGTTAACCTTCTAGATTAGGTTAGCAAAACAACTAGATAACAAATTAGGTTTAATCAACTAAATAATGGTTTCTAAACCTTAATTCAACTCACTAATCATGCATCACAACCCATTTCCATACACTAACCCCTTACTAGATTTTGGTAATTTAGCAAACCTAGTGCAATTTCACACAAGTTTAACATAGAATAGGTTAATAGGAAGCCACTTGATCAAGGTAACCATATAGATTAGTTAAGTAACAACTAGATTAACTACAAAACAACTCAATTAATTATCATGGCTTCAAAACCCTAGTTTAAACAAACTACTCTTTTAAAAACTAGATTAGAAATTAGTTAATCTTTTAACACTAAAACCATATACTTAAAGGAAATTAGCCAAAAGAAGTAAACTTGATGGAAATTATACCTCAATTGAGATCTAGCAAGAATAAATTTGCTCCAAATGATGGCCTCAAGCATCAAGATCCAAGCTCGGGAGGGTGAAGGAAAAGAAAGATGAAGGATGGTTTAATTGCAAGCTTTAAATTTCCATTTTTTCTTTTGAATTAAACTTGAAGAAATTGGAAGAAATGGAAGAAAAGAGATGAATGGGAGGGGAGCAGGTTTCGGCAGTAAAGGAATGGGGGGGGGGAAGTGTGTGTGTGTACAATGTTATATCATTCCCTTTCTAAGTCAACACACATCTTTAATTAATCAAAAAAAAGAAACCAACCCAATACATTCATCAAATGAATTGAAATGGAGAATTGGAGGGGGAAAACCTGCAGGTGGGCTCGGCCCAAAGGAGGAAGGAAAATATGAGAGGTGGTAAAAAGGAAAACAAGCAAAAGAAGCCCCCCACAAATTCATATTTGCAAGCTTAGGTTTAATTAATTATATTTTTGTTTTCCATAATAGAAATTAGTAAAAACTTAAAATAAAATACTCAAAATTTATGTTACCACTAGATTTTAATTAACATAATTTTAAAGATTAAAATTAGCCCGGAAAAATTTGTATTTATCGCTAAATTAATGTATTTTCTTACCGGCTTAAAATAATATAAAAAAATTGAAAAATTAGGGAAAATTTTTAAACGTCCAGAATTTCATATGTAACTCATTAGCTACTAAAAACAAGCAATTACCTATCCATTTTAGGTATAATTAGCCCTAAACTGCAAAATAACAAGAAAAACGGTTTTCGGAAAAATACCGAATTTTCACCGAATTTCAGGAAAACTCCAAAACGACTTTTCAAGACGCTACAACATGTCATCAACGTAAGCAAGTATGCGTACCCCAATTATCGTTGACATATAGTAACGAAACCGGTGATACACCACATACTACACTTACGGTCGCAGAAATAAGTATCATACAAATCTAGGCGATGTTAAACCATTTGATCGATCGATCAATGACCTAGAAAATTCACAGAGAAGCTCAACACCAGAGCAGAATTAAAATTACACAGAAGCATGCCACAGTACATATGGACTAACCATAGAAGGGCCGACCCGAGCCTCACAAATGGCGTCGCGGAACCGCAGCCAAAAGCACGTTTCTGCCGCGGTTCCGTAGTCATTTAATCGAGTTAGGGTATCGTTCTTCTAGAGGGTCCACAGAATTACCTGCATGATTTTCTGAATATTTTTAATTTGAAAAATTCCAATATTCTGAAAAATTTCCAGAAAAGGTTTTTTCCGGGTAATCGATGTCCGTTCGAAGTTTTTAACGTCGTCTAGGTTACCCTAAAACTCTAGCTTGGCTCTTATACTACTGTTGGGTTTACCTAGCACCACACAAGGGTTTGTCTTGCATCAAACATGCTACAATTAAATTTTTTGGTGCTAAGCAAACTAATCTAGGATCAAACTAGAAATTTAAATTAACAATATAGTATCACATACTATAACAAGGAGAGTCTAAAACTAATAGATGAGAAATACAACCTTTGTAGATTTCCCGTTTGAGACTCCTTGGATCAACTCGGTGTTTGGATAGGTCCGCTTGAGTCCTTCATTGTCCACGACAATCCACCACGGAGTACCTTGGCTCAAGCTCCTTGCTTCACTAGAACAAAGTAGAAGTGATGTAAAATAACCTAAACTAGTGGGCTAATCTAGTGTAGATTGGTGAAATGGGTTTGGATCTCACATAAAATTCTTTTCTTTTTGTCTCCTTAACTCACTTTGATGGAGGTAGTAAGATTTTGAGGAGGAAGAAGAAGGAGAAAGCTAAGCAAGCTCAAGATAATTGTTATGCCAAAATGAAATGAATAATGAATATATGAAAGAGGGTCACACTCACTAATAACCAAGGTTAAAAAATATCTAGATTTTTTGTTATTGGGTTAAAGAATATGTGTAGTGATTAAATCATGGTTAAGTGTAGAGATTAAACCATGGTTAAGGTCAAAGTCAACAATGGAAGTGTGTATAAACAAAGCAACCATGATATAATCCTAATTAATTCTTTAATCAATAATCGAAATAAATAAATATCCAAACCATGTGATTCTTGCATAGCCAACTCCAATGTATCATCACCATGACACATGTATGCATGCATGTGTGCATACACATCAACATATGTACATACATCAATTCATGCATACAATAAATAAAGAAAAGGTTATAAGTGAAAAGACTAATGGTCATTAATATTAAATTAACAATTCATTTAATATACCGGTCATATCACATATAACCCGACCAAAAGAAAACGCCATATTATAATGTGGTATCACATACACGCATTTAATTAGGCATGCACACACATCACCATATACACCACACATCGTTTCGCCTGAGCTAGGTAACCCCCTTATGGGACTCTAAGAATCGTTAATACGCCGGCAGTAGGCGATGATCATATCAAACACCCACAAGCCACAAGTGGACAGCTAAACGTAATGGCTACCCGGGTATTGAGCGAGCAGAAGAAAAACTAGCGAACCTGTCAAAACTCCTGTCGAGCCAACTGGTAAAACTTACCATACAGTCCGGTCCCTTCGTCAGATATGCTGCATACCGAGTCCAGGGATGGCATCGTCGACCCCAACAACTCAATAAGTCATGCCGATGTATGAACTATAGTAGTTCGAGAAACTATTGATAACACTTATCAGTAAATCTCATCAGCCCTGGCCAGGGATTTGCTGATATAGCCAATCGAGCACAGCGCAACATCAACCCCCAATACCGGGAGAGACGAAACCCCTCCTATCGCTCATTGCCTCCACATGTCTCGGCACTGTACCCAAAAGCCACCCGTTTGCACGACTCAGTAGAGCCGTGGTAGGGTGGAAATCAAAACACAGTGGGAGAACACATGAGACTCTATGACGATCTCGGGTCTACAGACTAATCTGTACCAGTGTCACCTGAGAACTGCTATCCGACGATAGATATAATACCATATAGGAGTTCTCGGCAAGTCCGTCCAGTGTACCCAGTCTCTACTGAGCACCCGTATACAATCTCGGTGTCAAACACCAATGGATGTGGGATCATCCATCGCCCATCGCATGGGTCCAGTATCATATACGCTAGTCTACCCTGGAATATCGATGCCCCGTCTCGATACACCAATGACTAGGGACATTTTAGGATATGCTTATAAACTACATATGTCCCACTATTATGATCTGCATCGCAGTCACAGTAGTCAAGCAAATATCCTCAGGGCTTTATCAACATGTACAAATGAATAAAAGCATGATCAAGTGAACATGTCAGATAAAGTGTAACCAGATAGCATACTATTATATCCAGCAAGAAAGTCCTCTGAATATATATATATATATATATATATATACACACACACACATATGTATAAATACATCCACTATCAAATAATAGCCTCTAGGGCATACATATATCCAACAATAGCACCCCCGCAAATCATAAATGAAAACCGATATATATAGTAGGGTTGTAGAAAACCTATATAGGATTTACGGATAGGATAGCTAATGATGATTGATATGATAAGTATGAATCGAAAGAGAACAAGTGTGAGTTGACAGTGGCTTAATATGATATCAAGATCGATACGACTCGAGATTTATAAGATATGACGTATATAAACGATATCATTATGAGATTGATACAAACGTGAATTGAGATATATGTGAATGATATATCTATATTGACGAGACGAATGAGTGATGCGATGTACGAGACTTTCGATCAGTACCCTCTTTGTTATATAGGATGATAGATTCCCTATCCCATTTGTTGTTACCGTACGAGATATATTGTATAGAATGATAGATTCCCTATTCTGTTAATGTCACCGTACGATGGATTGCCGTACGAGACGTGTTTTGCCGGATGATTTATCCGTGCTTGTGATTTAAGAATGTTAATTAGAGGATTATTGCCATATCGAATGTTATGAGGCGTGATCGCCAATGTAGAGATAATACCTGAACCAGACCTAATTCCAAACCGACGAATCGTATACATCTCTAAATGGAAATCTCAAGGGACGTTACGGATTTCAAATGATATTCTTTTCATAAAATACCGTAGCCCCCAATTTCAAAGCTATGATTTGTTACCTTTATGTTACCGTATAATTCATAAATAGATAGTTATACCCATTGATTGTTCATGTTATGTAGGATATTACCCTTAGTGATCTATAAACCTTGTTCCAGTATGAAATGTTATATGATATTATTTGCTAGTACACATGCACCATTATCGTTGATGCGCGTGTTACACTTACACAGATTTGCCGGCTCACACATATTCTTATCGGTAATTGCTATGTCACGTACACAGTAGAACTGCTACATAATGATATTATTCATAACTGTGTAGTATATTCATTGTTCTGTACCATCACTTGACATGCTTGCATGATGTTACCGATATTGTTGCATACATCATATCTTATGGTTATATGCTTGCATGATATACCAATATGCTCATATTATTACTCCATGTTGCATACAGTGTACTTTATGGTTATATACATTGAGATGCAGTTTTCATGAGATATCTGGATTTGAGAACTGTGGTTATAATTCGAAGGAAATGATGTATTGTTTTAAAAACCTGGTTTCTCATGATATGATATTTCGATGCGGCCACCATGAGTTTTCTCGGTTCTAAGATTGATTTTCGAGACCCGATTCGAGGAGATGGATGATCCGTTTGCGGGTATATGGTGGACCCGGTATGGTACCCCTTAGGCAAGAAATGATTGTCGTGGTGTAGCCAATGAGCCTGGCAGAGGGAACACTACCTACCGGTGATTGTATAGAACTCAGCGGATATCTGGAGGATACCGACCGGAGTCGTGAGATGGATATGAGGGCCATTCTGAGTATGCGGCGCATGAGATGGGATATGTATATAAGGGCCGATCTGAGGATCCGGTGCCTGAGGTAAGAGGATTTACGTGTCGATACTGGACACGGATTTTCATGATGTTTCGAGTGTCGGTGTTAGACACTCAGGTTCTATGATTTTGATGTGTCATTGATAGACACAGGTGGTTGATATCCTCATACATAGATACATATATACTATGTTTTCATGATATTTCGATTGTCGATGTTGGACATTCATGTTCGATGATATTGAGTTGTGTCATTGATGGACACGTGAATGATATCCATATATTACAGGCATATGATGTCGGATGTTTATTTATATATGCTATGGGCATTGACTGGATTGTTGATATATATGCATTTGTGGTCACCCTAGATATCATAGTATTACTTTCAGGATATATTGATATCGTAGTATTACTTTTAGGATATAGTGACCTAGGAAATCATTATTTTATTCGATTTCTACTTGTTGATGTTTTCTACTCACGAGTTGGCAACTCACCCCCGTTGTGTCATAGTTCTTGCAGGTTGGACCGCTTGGGATTAGTTACAGTATTGCTGGCACGCAGCTTCATCTAAGGTGTTTGCTTTGGTAGGTGGGACACATATTAGATCGTTCCCACTCTCGTACTGTTATATTCTATTGTATCTAGATAACTCCATCATATCATATCAAATCAGATCAAATCAGAAACTAGTATTGTGTATTAGCAGACCTAGTCAGATTTGGGTTTTGTGCGAGACTTATATCGATGGGTTCTGTTCACTTCTTGACTTTGATGTCTTGCTTTATTGTTCTTTCTAGGTTGATCTTCGCCGTTGAGCATCGTATATGTATTACTTGCATGGTTGTGTTTCTTCCAGTTGGCGTTGAGCTAGCTCCTGCTTGGGGATGCCTATATATTATTGTATATTAGGTTTTTGGATCAAAATATACAAGGGAGGTGTTGTCCGAATTTTGAAAAGACAAAATATGATTCATTATACCTTATTTCAAAACTGCACTCCACTATAAAAAAAAAGGTTTAGATTTTCTGGGCTTCGGCTTACTTGATTTACGTTACGCCTTTTGACGTTGTGTGATTTAAGTGCCGGTCGCGAACAAAATTTCGGGTCGTGACAAATTCAAAGCGCGGTAATCTACCGGCTTGTCACGGAATCACCATCTCTAAAGAGATTTCTCCCAAGACTGATTTGGAAAGGGCTTGCATGACATCTATACCCTACTCTTCTGCGGTAGGCTCTATAATGTATTCGATGTTGTGTACTAGACCAGATATAGCTTACGCACTAAGCGTGGTAAGCCGGTATCAGTCAAACCCAAGGGAGAACACTGGATAGCAGTAAAGAACATTCTCAAGTACCTGAGAAGGACTAAGGAGATGTTCTTGGTGTATAGCGGAAAAGACCTCCAAATCAAGGACTTTGCTGACTCCAGCTTCCAGAGTGACAAAGATGACTCCAAGTCCATGTCGGGTTATGTCTTTACGCTCAATGGAGGGGCGGTCTGTTGGAAGAGCTCCAAACAGGACACCATTGCTGACTCAACCATGGAAGCGGAGCATATAGCTTCTTGTGACGCCGTGAAGGAAGCAGTCTAGATGAGGAAGTTCCTGCAAGAACTTCAGGTGGTTCCATCCATTGTAGATCCAATACCTCTGTATTGTGACAACAATGTTGCTATAGCCTTAGCGAAGGAACCCAGGTTCCATCAAAAGTCCAGACACATTTTAAGGCGTTACCACCTGATCAGGGAGATCGTTGATCATTGGGAGATCGAGGTGAGGAGAGTAGATACGGAGAATAACACTGCAGATCCACTCATGAAGAGCATCCCTCAAAAACAATTCGAGAGGCTAATCGAGATGACAGGTCTGCAATATGCCAATACATGGCACTAGTGCAAGTGGGAGATTGTTAGTGATATATGCCCTAGAGGCTATTATTGTATCATACTGGTTTGTATATTATTTAATGGATGCTTGGGATATTCACAGTTGTATTGACAATCTTGCTTAAAATGGTAGTATGCTACTTGGTTTGTTTCTAATTCAATATGTGCATGTGTTTATTTTACCATACCGCTTATACATATTGGTAGAGCCCTTAGGATATTTGCTTGATTAACAGCGTTGTAATGGTAGTCACACTAGTGGAGGCTGGGTAGTCTACAAGTACATCCTTATACATCTCCCTAGTCATGAGATTATCGAGACGGGGCATCAATACTCTAGAGTAGACTAGTGTATACGCTTCTCATCCCATCAGGCGAGATGGTCTATCCCATAGCCATTAGTACGTCGTAATGGAGATAGTATACAGGTGCTCATTAGGTTATGAGTACACTGGACATGGCTCATCGGGGACTGCTGGTGGGTATTATACCTATCATCGGGTAGCAGTTCCCAGGTGACATGAGTACAGCTTAGTCCGTTGACTTGACACTGCTACTTCGCCTCAAGTGTGTTCCCACTGTACTTTGATTACTACCCTACCACGGCTCAAAGGAATCGTGAAAACAGGTAGTGGTTGGGTGCAGTCCCGAAGCATTTGGAGGCATTTGGTGGTTAGATAGGATTCATCACTCCCGGTATTGGGGGTTGATATCGCGCTGTGTTTGGAGAACCAATACACAAAGACCCTGGTCAGGGCAAGCGAGATTTATTAGTAGGTATTCCAGTAGTTTCTCATGGTGTTTTGGGCTACACTCTGGTATGACTTATTGAGCTATTAGGGGTCTAACGATTACTGCCCTCTAGGCACGATATGCAATACTCTTAGACGAACAGACCAGAATGTACAGAGATTGTGACATTCAGGATCAGTATGAGTTCGGATGGGTTTGCTCATCGGTCTTCTTATCGACAGATATCTGGGTAGCCATTACATGCAGCTAGTACCGCTTACGGCTTATGATTAAACCCACTGCCAGCATATTGTCGAGTCTTTAGAGGCCCACACAGAGAGTTTCCCTGCATCGGGCAAAAGATATAGAGGCCGTAAGGTTTTATGGCAGGGCTTCGATCACTTATGTGTACTTGTGCACGTATAATGATCGGGCAGATAATACTAATGGGCTTTCGTTTAAGCCAGATCCTTGTATTGTACTGATGGATCATTTTCGTCTCATTGTATTCATGTTTCTCGAAACACGGATACGGGTATGTATATATGGATGAGAGTGGCAATCTTGTAATTACTCAAGATTGTTTTTTAGAAGGAGACACCTCATTAGGGTTTTGACCATTGACTTAATTAAAACAATTATGAGGTGGAGGAAATTGTTTGTTATTTTTATAAATGATAATTGTGTCATAGCTACTTGGTTTGACTATTTGACTTAGATATTTTGTGAGATATTTTGTGGCACTAGATATTTTGGGTGAGATATTTTTCTTGCCATGCTTGTAGTCATATCAAGAGAGCCATCTTAATTATCATTAAGAAAAACATTTTCTCTTTCTTAAAGCCATCTCCTTCTTCTTCCTCTCAAACCCTAAAGTCTCATGAGTTGAGAAAGCTAGGGTTCCAAGAGACAAACTAACTCATCTTCATTCTCTATATCACCTAGGCCATCTAGTTTAGCAAGCTAGTTGCCTTAGTTACCTCGGATTTGAGGTTGGAGCTCGGACTATAGCCTCTCGGGTGGATCGTCTTTGACTCAAGGAAGCCGACGAGGAAGTTTTGATCCGTTTCGATCCTCGGAGCCTACGATGAAGTTAAACCTCAAGTTGTATGCTAGCTAGGGTATATGATCGATCCTTGGATCTAGTCGGTGTTGCGAAGCCCGTAAAAATCATTTTTTGCAATTTCCGCCACCCCGCGAACATCTAGGGTGTGCGACATCAACTTACAGTGGTATCAAAGCCTCTCATAAACTTTAGATAGCTTGTAGCGACGTTAGAAATCCGCCGTTTTTGCCGCGCAAAAACAACCGATGAAAACAGTTTCCAAAAATGATGTTTTGAGTTGTATTCACACCCCGCGGGCTTACGGTTTGAACCGAGAAGTCGCGGGGTGAAGCGTGCGCATCCCGGGGATCCCCCATAGGGACTGAAGGCTGGTCCCACTCCTCAAGATCACCACAAGGTGGTCTTGGCGTGGGGACTCGAAACTGCCCCACCTTAGGCAGTTTCGGGTCTGCCTCACTCCCTGGCCAGCTCGTGGTGGCCTCAGGGTTGGGGTATTGCCTCTAGGCCCCTCAACTAGAAGTTAATTTCGTGCTCTAACTCTCCGTGAAGGTTCGGGCATTTTTCGTTTTGATTCAGACTTCCGAATTGGCTTAAAACGGTCGTTTTTGGTATTTTAGCTCACTGGATTTTCAAGTTTTGGAAAATTGGTTGAGTTTGCTAATTGCGTGCGGAATTATAATATCACAGTTACTTTAAAAGCTTTGTAATATGTATATGTGTTTGGAAACGTCGACTAATTTCTATACGTCGATTAGTCGGGGTTGCACATATCTGTGATGATGTTATGTTGGTTTATGTATATGAACTTGTTAGATCGTCGTGGATGAATAGCCGGGGATGTGAGATGAGGGTTTTCATTCTTTCATTCGATGTAAATTTGTAAAGTGATGTAATATTATTTGCGGAGCACGTCCGGGTTGAGCTTGTTGCCACCGTTGTATCATTTCTTCTACTGTTCTTGCTCCTAGGATAGACCCAAGGTGGGGTGCACAAACTACCGGGTATTTGAAGTGCCGAGTGGCTTACTCACTTTGCTGAGGGAGGTTGCTTCACTTTAGGTATTTGGCGGGTAGTTTTCCGCACCCGTAGGGGTCTAGGGTGGGGTTTGTCTATTCATCACGACCGTGGAATCCGTTTTTCGTTACAGGCTTAAATGAAACGCGGTGTTCCCAGTATATCCAATGTGTTTATCTGTGATCTGGATGTTAGTTATATGTATGCCCTAGAGGCCATTATTATACATGTGATGTATATTAAAGTGGATGCATGGACATATATAGGGAGGACTTTCTTGCTCGACATGATAGTATACTATCTGGTTGCTCTTTATCTTAACATGTACACTTATTATCTCTCTATTACATGTTGATAAAGCCCTTAGGATGAGTACTTGACTATCAGGATTATGATGCAGATCATACTAATGGGGCAGAGGTAGTCAGTAAGTACATCCTTCAAATGTTCCTAGTCGTGGGAGTATCGAGATGGGGTATCGATATTCCAGAGTAGACTAGTGTATATGCTTCTTGACCCATATGATGGGCGATGGATAATCCTATATTCATTAGTGTTTGACATCAGAGAAGGTATACGGGGGCTCAGTGGAGACTGGGTACACTGGAAGAACTCGCCGAGAACCCCTTGATGATATTATACCAATCATCAAATAGCAGTTCTCTAGTGACACTGATACAGGTTAGTATGTCGACCCGACATCGTTATAGTGTCTTGTGTGGTTCCCACTGTGCTTTGATTTCCACCTTACCATGTTCAAGAGATCGTGCAAAACGGTGGTTTTTGGGTACAGTCCCGAGTCACATAGAGGCAATGAGCGATAGGAGGGGATTTTGTTTCTCCCGGTATCGGGGGTTGATGTTGCGCTATGCTCGATTGGCCATAACAGGAAATTCCTGGCCCGGGTTGCTGAGATTTACTAGTAATTGTTATCAGCAGTTTCTCGAACCGTTATGGACCTTGCATCGGCATGACTTATCAGGCTAGACTTATCAGGCTATTGGGGTCTGGCGATTACCACCCCGAGGCTGTGATATGCAATATATCAGACGAAGAGACCGGACTGTACGGTAGTGTTACTAATTAGATTCGTAGGAGTATGAGCAGTCTTGCTTGTTGATCTTCTGATCTCTCAATACCCGGGTGGCCGTTACGTTTAGCAGATCGCTTGCGGATTGTGGGTGTTTGATATGATCATCACATACTGCCGGCGTATTGACGAGTCTTTAGAGTCCTACACAGAGGTTTCCTGGTTCATGCGAAACGAAGTAGGAGCACATATGTGATATGTGCGGGACCGAGATTAATGCGCGTATGTGATACCGCATTCTATTCTCGCGATATGTGATATCGGTCGGTTATATATGATATAGCCGGGTTATCGGATTAAGTGTTGATTCGATAAATTGATACATTTGATATTAGTCGGTTGTATGTGATATAGCCGGATTATTAAATCAAGTGTTGATTTAATTATTTAATGTATAATTATATATGTGATATATTAATTTACATTAACTATTATTTTCTTACTTAAACATTTCATTTACTCACTTTGTGCTTTAGTATATATGTGATATATATTAATGTAAATTTTTTTGTGTCATGCTAGATGATACATGCTTCATGGGTGTGTGAGACTTACACCATGCTTATGATAATCTAGGGTTTTTATTTATTTAAAAAATTCAAAATTGGTTGGAATTTTGTCATGGCTAGAAGCTTGGAGAAGCTTGTTGAGCCTATTGACTTAGTCCACTAGTTTTGTTTTGCATAAGATATTTATTAACCTAACCATTATCCTTAACTATAGTTTAGTCTCTACATGAGTTAGTATATGATACAAACTCACCCATGGTTGTTATTCTCACCTCATGAGTTTCATTCACATCTCCACTTCATCTTCTTCTTCATCATGAGAAAGCTTTCTAGATTTTCAAAAGGTGAAGAAATATTGTGAGAAAAATAAATCTAAAGTGAGCAAAATTCCTACTTCATCATCCTCTACTATATTAGTTAGAGTGTTTTCTTCACTAATCTACCATTAGTGAAGAGGTAGCATGTGCTTGAGTCTCCTCGACGTAGATCATCTTCGGCCTCGAACACTTCGAGCAAGTTTGTTCATTTCTTCAAAGGAACCCTTATTAGAGTTCGGGTGTTCACTACTAGGAGTGAAGGGACTACTACACGGAGCTTTAGAAGTGAAGGACCGGTCTACAAAGCTTGTATTCCTTGTTCACTTAGATGTAAAGTTGTTTACATTGTTATTTTGTCTAAATCTCTAGTTAAGATTCTAGGTTAGGGTTGTTTAGCATGGAAAATTCTTCTCCCAAAACCTTGCTGTCGTTCCAAGTAACCTTACAATGGTATCAGAGCCATGCTATAGAATTAAATGATATTTGTTAGATTACGAAACCGAAACTACTCCGAAACTTGAAACAATGAAATCTAGTTTCTGTCGATTTTTAAATGGCCTCTAATTTTTTTTAAGCAATTGTAGAATGTTATATGAGATGTAACATGAACACCACAGAAAATTTAGCTGCCCTCGCTGAATTTTGGCCGGCCACATTAAGATAAAATCCGGCCTGCTCGGTTTTTCTGCCATGTTTTGGTTGAATTTTTTATGGTGTTCCAGTCTATGAGTTTTGGTGTTTCGGGTGTTGCTTGTTTTTTCTAAGATTGCATGTGATGTGGTCTTACTGTATTGGCAATTTGAAGTGTTTCGTATTCACAATTTTAATATTGTTTCGGTTTATTTAGATGACGTTAAAAAGTTCGAACGGATATGAATAACTCATTTTTTCGCTCGCTGGAAATTTTCCAAGAGTTAGATTTTATCCAAGTTTAAGATCTTCAGAAAATCATGCATGTGATTCTATGGACCCTCTAGAAGAACAAAACCCTAACTCGATTCTGTGACCGTTGGAACAGCCACCAAACCCAAGGGTTTGTTGTAGTTCCGCGGCGCCATAGGTGAGGCAAGTGTTGACCCTTCTACGGTTGGTCTAAAGGTGCTGTTGCATATTCTGGATTCTTTTTAAACTCCGCTCAAGTGTTGAGCTCTTTGGGAAATATTGGGTATTTGTTTATTCGATCGGAAAGTTTAACATCGTCTAGCTATCTGTGATTGTGATAAAATATTTGTAATCCACATATTTAGTTTTGTGAAAACTAATTTGAATTTTATAAATCTAGCAGTTTAGTCTCATTTGATCGGTTGCCACAGGATTTTGATGTGGATCAAAAGTCCTTCGCAATCACGTAGCGTACGCGGATACTTGCCGAGTAACCTTGCTAGATAGCCACGCCCCATAGCCCCGACCAAGTGACTGTAGGAGAACCCCATCGCTAAAAGCATCCGTTCGGGTGCTTACGGCTGCGGTGTTCCGCCTTAGTGCACTTCGTCGACGGCATCGGGAGTGCGTCCGTCTACTAAAGTTTCCGACGAACATTCGATCAGGTTGTCGGGAATCTTGTTGAATTACCCGACTGGTTATTGAAAAATGTTTTCAATATCGAGACTAAAATGCGGGGTTTATAATTGTTAGGCATGTGATGTCTAAGGAATTCATTTGGTTAGGCATGAAATCTAAAGTATGTGATACAATGGGTTTATGATGTCTAAGATGGTTGCGGATTCCAATTGTTGTAGTTTTTCACTTTTTTGTCTGCGACCGTAAGTGTAATATGTGGTGTATCTCCGGTTCCGTTGCTATATGTCAATGACAATTGGGATACGCATATTTACTTACGTTGATGACATATGATGTTATATGTTGTTGTGATATGTTATATTGGATCATCATGTTTTGAATAGCCGGGGTTTTTTTTATGTGAGATGAGAGTTTTTCATTTTCATTCATGTAAAAACTTATATGTAATATTCTTTTATTGGGGCACTTCCGGGTTGAGAATGATGTCACCGTTGATATATATTATTTACTTTTCCATATTAGGATAGACCCAAGGAGGAGAGCACAAGTAACTGTGTTCTAGAGTCCAGTGGGAGACCATCTCGAGGAGTCTAAACCGGGTCTCCTAACTCTAGAATTGGAAGGATTGCTTGCAGCTCTCGTAGGGGTCTAGGAATGTGGGTTTGGCTATTCATCACGACCGTGGAATCCGCGTTTTTTACTGGCTTAAATAAAACGCAGAATTCCTAGTATATCCAATATTTCATATGTGTTCTTCTACTGCTGATATTCTGTGATGTGATCACTTTATATTTTGAGATGAATGCTTATTTTATATATATATGATATATAATAAATATTGTTGCTTTCGTTTCTTCTGTGATGCTTAGGAATCATAAATGATGGGACTTCATTAATGAGATTAATGAAATAAAAGAAACCTAAAGATGTTGTAGAATCTTGTTTTAAAAACAGGTAGCTCTAGTTCTTGCTTTGCATAGCGGTATTCCTTATAGAATATCCAGCACCTTATTCGATAAGGAAAGAGCCGAGATCCCTTCACCGGGAGAGACCTCTTTAGCGAAACTAGCAAATGCTACAACCCACTCGGTTTTGTTTTTGATTGCTTTTTTAGTTCATGCTTTGCATAGTGGTATTTATGAAATATCCAGCACCTTATTCGATAAGGAAAGAGCCGAGATCCTTTCACCGGGAGTGACCTCTTTAGCAAAACTATTAAAAGCCTAACAAAACACTCCTTTTCAAAATCTCCCGATTCTACAACGATATCAAGTTCATTACGCAAAGGGTTTTCTTAAAAACCTGTCGTAGCCCTCCGTCATTTCAGATAAGTAGTATTTAGTATTTGTGCTGTGCTTGTTGACCTTGTCAAGGCGTAGTGTGCGGTAGCTGATTAGTGCTTATCTGCAAAGTATATGATGCGATTGGATTAGGGTAGTCGTGCGGCCTTGTTGACCTTGTCAAGGGTCGTGCGGGTGGGTTTAATTCAATCATGAAATGTACGGGTTGAACTTGACTTGCGATTTATGGTTAGTTGACTTTGTCAAGATCATAGATTGCTTGGGGCAAAATTTTATCGGGAATTTCAAGTGTTGAAATTTGCAATGAGATTGCATACTTTCTATGAGATAGTTGGATCCCGATACTCACTGCGATTAAGAGTTACTCCTGGGAGAGTTTTACACATTACAATTAGCCGATCAAGTAGGTGTCTAGAAAGGTGTTAACGGGGTTACGCCCATGGAAAAACGAGGTTTATTTTAATTAGATCCGTGCGAAAGCACGGGGAATCTCCCTCAAAGTACCGACACTGGCCTGACCGAAAGATTGGCGAACTTGTACGGTGTAATTAATTCCGGCTAGTCTTACCTTTTAGGGTTTGAAGGAAGATTTGATAAAAACAGTGGGAGCCATCCTAATTAAATAAAATAATAACCAATCTAATCTTGCAAGCTTCTCTTTCTCTCCTGGTAGCGACCATGTCATGCCTTAATCAAGAAAATAATATGGATGCATTGACCGAACATGCTTATTATACTGAGCTGGGGAACGTTGGTTCCGCTCTATCTTATAACTGTTATATGTCCGAGCAGGAAATAGGGGAATATCCAGATTCTTATGCCACCCATTCGAGAAATGTACATGTTAATGCAACTTCTTTGGGTGTGTTTGTTACCGAGAACTGTTTCTCAGTATCCTCTACGTCCTAGGATGAGATACCGGATAAGGATCCCATATATGTAATCTGTTATATGGGCTACAGAAAGGTAGAGAACTGGGATAGGGTGATATATCTCTAAATGTTAGAGAATGGTGCAATTGTTGCAGCCAATTCAGTTGGCAAATATCACCTTGTATTACCAAATTGTAAATACATTGATTCTGAATAAATGCCATTAGATATCGAACCTGATATATGACATTATATCAGTTTCTTTATTAAGTTAAACAAGGATATAATTTTGTATTGCGGGATAATGTTGTGAACGTTTTCCTGAATCAAGAGTTGATTGGATTAGGCACGTTATGTAATAGCATATACGTTCTAAATCAAACCATAGTTCAAAGTATGTAGAACACACACAAGAGAAGTAGTTCAGAAATGAACGAATCCTTCTTGAGGCATTGTAGACTAGGTCATATCTATGCGAAACGACCAGCTAAGTTACATAAGGATGAATATTAGAATCTGTTCGAATTTTCATCTTATGAAACTTGTCAGTCTTGTCTCAAAGGTAAAATGACCAATACTCCGTTTACTATAAACAGAGAAAGAGTTACTGAACTCTTGGAACAGATACATGATGATGTATATGGTTCTATGTCTATAAATACCAGGGTTGGTTCTTTTTACTTCATTATATTCACTGATCATCTCTCAGGATTCGGATATATGTTCGTGTTGAAACACAAGTCTGAAACTTTTGAGAAATTCAAGAAATATAAGCTTAATGTTGAGAACCAGACGGGTAGAAGTATTAAGGTCCTTCGATGTGATCGAAGAGGAGAATACTTGGGCTTGGAGTTCCTGGATTTTCTAAACAGAGAATAGGATTCTATCTCTGCTTACTCCTTCGTATACACCACAGCACGACGATGTATTGGGGCGGAGATATCGCACCCTATGAGATATGGTGTGCTCTATAATGAGTACTGCTAAGTTACTTATTTCCTTTTAAAGTTATGCACTTAAGAAGCTGCATACCTATTGAATGGGGTTCCATCCAAATCACTGCTTACCACTCCATATGAGATATAGAATGGGAAGAGACCATGTCTTAAACGAGTTAAGAGATGGGGTTGTCCGGCCTATGTTGAAAGGCAAAATCCGGACAAGCTCGAGATAAGGTCAGTTCTGTATAAGTTTGTTGGATATCCCAAACATTTGCGAGGGAATATCTTCTACTTATCTGAGGAGTAAAAGGTGTTTTGTTTCTTAGCATGCCACCTTTATAGAAAAGGAATTACTTATGAAAAAATTAGTATTCATGAGGTAGAACTGGAAGAGTTCCAGCTGGACAAACTAACAGCTGATGATTTGGTGAAACCAAAGGATGCAATAGTTTCCAACGAACCTCAGCCTCTCCGCGAATCTAGTTGGGTTCCTCATCCACTTAAGAGATACTACGGTTTTCTCAGTGATGGTAGGAGCGAGGATTGCATTATGGTAGATGATGACCCAACCAGGTTAAGGCAGGCCATCAGGAGTGGGGACTCTGTGAAAAGGCTGGATGCTATGCTTAAGTCCATCAGGATCCATGCACACATCGCGGAATTGGAACATCTATTTTGATATGGCAGTCAAAGAGTTTGACTTCATCAAAAGGTAGATAAACCTTATATATACAAGAAGAATGTAGAGAGTAAGGTTGTCTTCCACGTACTGTACGTAGTAACATACTCTTGATAGGAAATGGTTTCCTATACTACACTCGGTCAAGCTCCTCTTATCACGAGGATTCTCCATGGAGGATCTGGATGATACCTACTACATCTTGTTGATAATGATCTATGATGAAAGATCTAAGCGGATGTTGGGAGTGTCCCAAATCCAGGTAAATTAACACCATACTAAAGGGTTTAGTATGGAAGATTCTAAGCGTGGTGGTTCGCCCACTTACTCAGGAATCACTCCCTCCAAAAAGATATCTTCCAAGACAGATTTGGAGAGAGCTCGCGTGCAAGGGATACCCTATGCTTCGGCAGTAGGTTTTATCATGTATGCGATATTATGTACCAGACCAGATGTAGATGACTCACTATGTGTAGTGATCAGGAATCAATCCGATCTTGGGAGAATCACTGGACAGCTGTGGAGGATATTCTTAAGTACTTGAGAAGCACTAAATGAATGTTCTTGGTTCCAGCTCCCAGAGTGGTAAGGACGACTGAAAGTCGGTCACGGGCTTTGTCTTTACCCTCAGTGGAGGGACGGTATGTTGGAAGAGTTCCAAGCTATATACCGTGGAAAACTAGACGATAAAAGATGAATACATCGCTGCCAACGATACTACCAAAGTGGATGTCTGGATAATTCTTGTTCATGAGATGAACATGGTTCCTACCATTGAGCATCCAAAAACAGTTATTGTGACAACAATGGAGTTGTGGTTTTGGCCTAGGAATGCCGGTCCCATCAGCGATCCATACATATTCTGAGGACAGTATCACCTGATTAGGGAGATGGTTGATCTCTAGGGGATCAAGGTAAGAAGAGTTGACGCGAAGGATAACACGACGGATCCACTCACAGAGGCCTTTCCCTAGAGAGACTTTTATGGGGCGTTGGGTATGAGATACTACAACAAATGGCCTTAGTGAAAGTGGGAGATTGATAGTTATATATATGCCCTAGAGGCCATTATTATACATGTGATGTATATTATAGTGGATGCTTGGACATATATATGGAGGACTTTCTTGCTCGACATGATAGTATACTATCTGGTTGCTCTTTATCTTAACATGTACACTTATTGTCTCTCTATTACATGTTGATAAAACCCTTAGGATGAGTACTTGACTACCAGGACTATGATGCAGATCATACTAGTGGGGCAGAAGTAGTCGGTAAGTACATCCTTCAAATGTTTCTAGTCGTTGGAGTATTGAGACGGGGCATCAATATTCCAGAGTAAACTAGTGTATACGCTTCTTGACCCATATGATGGGCGATGGATGATCCCATATCCATTGGTGTTTGACATCAGAGAAGGTATACGGGTGCTCAGTGGAGACTGGGTACACCAGACGGACTCGCCGAGAACTCCTAGATGGTATTATACCTATCGTCAGATAGCAGTTCTTTGGTGACACTAGTACAGGTTAGTCTGTTGACCCGAGATCATCATAAAGTCTTGTGTGATTCCTACGGGGCTTTGATTTCCACCTTACCACGTTCAAGAGATCGAGCAAAACAGTGGTTTTTGGGTACAGTCCCGAGTCATATGGAGGCAATGAGCGATATGAGGGGAATTCGTCTCTCCCGGTATTAGGGGTTGATGTTGCGCTATGCTCGATTGGCCATAACAGGGAATCCCTGAATAGGGTTGCTGAGATCTACTGGTAAGTGTTAACTGTAGTTTCTCAAACCGTTATGGACCTTGCATCGGCATGACTTATCAAGCTATTGGGATCTGACTATTACCACCCCCATGCTGTGATATGCGACATATCAGACGAAGAGACCGGACTATACGGTAGTGTTACTGATTGGATTCACAGGAGTATGAGAAGGCTCGCTTGTTGACCTTATGATCTCTCAATACCCGTGTGGCCGTTATATTTAGCAGACCGCTTTCGGCTTGTGGGTGTTTGATATGATCATCACCTACTGCCGGCGTATTGACGAGTCTTTAGAGTCCTACACAGAGATTTCCTGGTTCATGCGAAATGAAGTACGAGCATATATGTGATATGTGCGGGACCGAGATTAATGCGCGTATGTGATACCGTATTCTATTCTCGTGATATGTGATATCGGTCGGTTATATGTGATATAGCCGGGTTATCGGATCAAGTGTTGATTCGATAAATTGATACATTTGATATTAGTCGGTTGTATGTGATATAGCCGGATTATTATATCAAGTGTTGATTTAATAATTTAATGTATAATTATATATGTGATATATTAATTTACATTAACTAATATTTGCTCACTTAAACATTTTTTTTACTCACTTTGTGCTTTAGTGTATATGTGATATATATTAATGTACATTTTTTTGTGTCATGCTAGATGATACAAGCTTCATGGGTGTGTGAGACTTACACCATGATTATGATAATCTAGGATTTTTATTTATTTAAGAAATTCAAAATTGGTTGGAATTTTGTCATGGCTAGAAGCTTGGAGAAACATGTTGAGCCCATTGATATAGTCCACTAGTTTTGTTTTGCTTAAGATATTTATAAACCTAACCATTATCCTTAACCGTAGTGTAGTCTTTACATGAGTTAGTATATGTTAAATACTCACCCATGGTTGCTATTCTCACCTCATGAGTTTCATTCTCATCTCCATTTCATCTTCTTCCTCCTCATGAGAAAACTTTCTGGCTTTTCAAAAGGTGAAGAAATATTGTGAGAAAAATAAATCTAAACTGAGCAAAATTCCTACTTCATCATCCTTTACTATATTAGCCATTTAGTTTTGGGTGTTTGCTTCACTAATCTACCATTAGTGAAGTGGTACATGAGCTGGAGTCTCCTCGACGCAGATCATCTTCAGTCTCGAAGATTTCGAGCAAGCTTGTTCATTTCTTTATGTGAACCCTTACTAGAGTTCGGGTGCTCACTACTTGGACCGAAGGGACTACTACACGGAGATTTAGAAGTGAAGGACCGGTCTACAAAGGTTGTATTCCTTGTTCACTTAGATGTAAAGTTGTTTACATTTTTGTTTCGTCTAAATCTCTAGTTATGATTCTAGGTTAGGGTTGTTTAGCATGGCAAATTCTTGAAATTGGCATGGACGATGCCTCTCGAAACCTTGCTGTCGTGCCAGGTAACCCTATACTGGAATGCCTATTATTGCGTGAGACAAATGTATATATCTATATATGAATCTAGTAAGCGTTGCTTATGTTTTGCATCCACGCTAGTCGAGCCCCCGCTCTGTCGTTAGTTAAGTAACCTACCGAATGATGACGGGGCCCCATGGCGAATGTGGATGGCATAACCGTGTGTTATATTTTCGTTTCTTACTGTGATGATAGGTGTAAATGATGGGACTGCATTACATTAATGCAAAGAAAATAAACCAAAACTGAATCATTGAAACAAATTTTAAAACCACTCGGTTTTTCAAAATAGCAGACTTTTAAAAATACGGAGCTCAAACCACTCCTTTTGAAAGCTATCAGGTTCCTTCGATTATATCTAGTTCACTACGTTCACGGTTTCGCCAAAACTATCCGTATCCCTCCATCATTTCAGTTGGATATTTAGTAGTATTCAAGCTATGTATTTTGACCATCCCCAAGGCATAGTAATTGGTAGCTGCTGAATATTCATCTGTAGCATAGATGGATGCGTTGGTTTGGGATAGTCGTACTGCTATTTTGGCCTTCGTCAAGGGTATGTACGGGTAGGTTCAAATTAACCTGGGCAATGACGGGTAGAACTTGACATGTAACTTATGATATGTTAGCCTTCGTCAAGGTCATAAGAGCATGGGGCAAAAATCCACATCGGGAGTTTCCAAAGAAGCTGAAACTTGCTAGTGTTGCATACCATTTGGAGTGTGATAATTTTGGTAGGATTCGTTCAACTTTATCATATGAAGATATTTGGATCCCGATCCTACTGTGAGTATATGCTACTCCTCGGGAGATTTTTCACTTAACAATCAATGGTGTAAACCAAGTAGGTGTCTAGAACAGTTTTAGCGGGGCTACGCTTCCAGGGAAAAGAGGTTATTTTATTAAGGAACTTCGCGAAAGCGTCATAAAACCTCCCTCGAAGTACCAACACTAGCCTGGCTGAACGGTTAAACAAGTATTGTATAGTGACTTTGCTCCAGAAGAGATAAAACCCGTAGGCTGCAAATGGATCTTCAGAAAGAAGATTGTTGTAGATGGACAAGTTGAAACTTATAAAGCTAGATTAGTTGCAAAAGGTTTTCATCAAAGACCTGGTTTGGACTATGCTGAAACCTTTTCTCCAGTGGCTATGCTCAAATCCATTCAGATCCTTCTTGCCATTGCCGCCTTCTACGATTATGAAATCTGGCAGATGGACGTAAAGACGGCTTTTCTAAATGGAAATTTAGAAGAGTGCGTCTATATGGATCAGCCAGAGGATTTCATTCAAAGTGGGAGCAGCGGGAAAGTGTGCAAGTTGCTTATGTCCATTTATGGACTAAAGCAGGCATCACGGAGTTGGAACATCTATTTTGATGATACATTCAAAGAATTCGACTTTATCAAAAATCCAGATGAACTATGCATATATAGTAAGATTGTAGGGAGAACCGTTGTATTCCTCGTCTTATATGTGGATGACATTCTCTTGATAGAAAATGACATTCCTATGCTACAATCAGTCAAAGAATTCTTGTCACGGAGGTTCTCCATGAAAGACCTGGGTGATGCCTCCTATATTCTGGGGATCCAGATCTATCGTGATAGATCTAAGAGGATGTTGGGACTTTCGCAGTCCAGTTACATCGACACCATACTGAAAAGATTTAGTATGGATGATTCAAAGCGCGGTAATCTACCTGGTTGTCATGGAATCACCATCTCTAAAGAGATATGTCCCAAGATTGATTTGGAAAAGGCTCGCATGACATCTATACTCTACTCTTCTGCGGTAGGCTCTATAATGTATGTGATGTTGTGTACCAGACCAGATGTAGCTTACGCACTGAGCGTGGTAAGCCAGTATCAGTCAAACCCATGGGAGAAGCAATGGATAGCAGTAAAGAACATTCTCAAGTACCTGAGAAGGATTAAGGAGATGTTCTTGGTGTATAACGAGAAAAGACCTCCAGATCAAGGCCTTTGCTGACTCCAGCTTTCAAAGTGATAAGGATGACTCCAAGTCCATGTCGGGTTATGTCTTTACCCTCAATGGAGGGGTGGTCTATTGGAAGAGCTCCAAATAGGAGACCATTGCTGACTCAACCATGGAAGCGGAGTACATAGCTGCTTGTGACGCCGCGAAGGAAGTAGCCTGGATGGGGAAGTTCCTACAAGAACTTTAGGTGGTTCCATCCATTGTAGATCCAATACCTTTGTATTGTGACAACAAAGGCGCTATAGTCTTAGCGAAGGAACCCGAGTCCCATCAAAAGTCCAGACACATTTTGAGGCGTTACTGCCTGATCAGGGAGATCGTTGATTGCCGTGAGATCGAGGTGAGGAGAGTAGATACGGAGAATAACACTGCAGATCTACTCACAAAGGCCACCCCTTAGACACCGTTCGAGAGGCTAATCGAGATGACAGGTCTGCGATATGCCAATACATGGCCCTAGTGCAAGTGGGAGATTGTTAGTGATATATACCCTAGAGGCTATTATTGTATCATACTGGTTTGTATATTATTTAATTGATGCTTGGGATATTCACAGTTGTATTGACAATCTTGCTCAAAATGGTAGTATGCTACTTGGTTTGTTTCTAATTCAATATGTGCATGTGTTTATTTTACCATACCGCTTATACATATCGATAGACCCCTTAGGATATTTGCTTGATTACCAGCGTTGTGATGGTAGTTACACTAGTAGGGGCTAGGTAGTCTATAAGAACATCCTTATACAGGTCCCTAGTCATAAGATTATCGAGACGGAGCATCGATACTCCAGAGTAAACTAGTGTATACGCTTCTCATCCCAGCGGGAGAGACGTTCTGTCCCACAGCCATTAGTACGTTGTACTGGAGATAGTATGCAGGTGCTCATTAGGTTATGAGTACACTGCATAAGACTCGTCGGGGACTGCTGGTGGGTATTATACCGATCGTCGGGTAGCAGTTTCCAGGTGATATGAATACAACTTAGTTCGTCGACTTGACACTGATACTTCGCCTCAATTTTGTTCTCACCGTACTTTGATTACTATCCTACCATGGCTCAAAGGAGTCGTGCAAAAAGGTAGTGGTTGGGTGCAGTCCCGAAGTACTAGGAGGCAGAGGTGGTTAGATAGGATTCGTCTCTCCCGGTATTGGGGGTTGAAATCACGCTGTGTTTGGAGAGCCATTACACAAAGTCCCTGGCCAGGGAAAACGAGATTTACTGGTAGGTATTCCAGTAGTTTCTCAGGGTGTTTTGGGTTGCACTCCGGCACGACTTATTGCGCTATTAGGGGTCTGACGATTACCGTCCTCTAAGCCCGATATGCGATACTCTTTGACGAAAAGACTGGACTGTATGGAGATTGTCACATTCAGGCTCAGTAGGAGTTCGGATGGGTTTGCTAATCGGCATTCTTATCGACAGATACCTCGGTAGCCGTTACGTGCAGCTAGTACCACTTGCGGCTTATGGTTAAATCCACTGCCAGCGTACTGTCGAGTCTTTAGAGTCCCACACAGAGAGTTTCCCTGCATCGGGCAAAATATATAGAGACCGTAAGGTTTTACGGTAGGGCTTCGATCACTTATGTGTACTTGTGCACGTATGATGATCGGGCAGATAATACTAGTGGGCTTTCGTTTAACCCAGATCCTAGTATTGTACTGATGGATCAGTTTCGTCTCATTGTATTCGTGTTTCTCAAAACATGGATACGGGTATGTATATACGAATGAGAGGGGCATTCTTGTAATTACTCAAGATTGTTTTTTAGAAGGAGACACATCATTAGGGTTTTGACCATAGACTTGATTAAAACAATTATGAGGTGGAGGAAATTGTTTGTTATTTTTATAAATGATAATTGTGCCATAGCTACTTGGTTTGACTATTTGACTTAGATATTTTGTGAGGTATTTTATGGCACTAGATATTTTGGGTGAGATATTTTTCATACCATGCTCGTAGTCATATAAAAAGAGCCATCTCAATTATCATTATGAAAAATATTTTCTCTTTCCTCAAGCCATCTCCTTCTTCTTCCTCTCAACCCTAAAGTCTCATGAGTTGAGAAAGCTAGGGTTCTAAGAGCCAAATTACTCATCTTCATTCTCTAAATCATCTAGGCTATCTAGTTTAGCAAGCTCGTTGCCCTAGTTACCTCGGATTTGAGGTTGGAGCTCGGACTATAGACTCTCGGGTGGATCGTCTTTGACTCGAGGAAGCCGACGAGGAAGCTTTGATCCGTTTCGATCCTCCGAGCCTATGATGACGAGGAGGACAGTGAGATGACCTAAAGGACACAATACTACGAGATATAACATTCATCCGATTAGTTAAACCTCAAGTTGTATGCTAGCTATGGTTTATGATCGATCCTTGGTTCTAGTCGGTGTTGCGAAGCCCGTAAAAATCATTATTTGCAATTTTCGCCTCCCCACGAACATGTGGGGTGCACGACATCGACTTATAGTGGTATCAGAGCCTCTCATAAACCTTAGATATCTTGTTGCGACGTTAAAAATCCGACATTTTTGTCGCGCAAAAACTGCCGATAAAAACAGTTTCCAAAAATGATGTTTTGAGTTGTTTTCACACCCCACGGGCTCACGGTTTGAACCGAGATTCCGCGGGGTGAAGCATGTGTACCCTGAGGACCCCTCGTGGGGGGACTAAATGGCTGGGCCCACTCCCCAAGACCACCACAAGGTGGTCTTGGCGCTGGGGACCCGAAACTGCCCCACCTTAAGCAGTTTCGGGTCTGCCTCACCCCCTGGCCAGCTCGTGGTGGCCTCAGCAGTGGGGTACCCCCTCTAGGCCCCCCACGTCAAAGTTAATTTCATGCTCTAACTCTCTGCGAAGTTTCGGGCGTGTTTCGTTTTGATTAGGACTTCCGAATTGGCTTAAAACGGTCGTTTTTGGAACTTTAGCTCCCTGGATTTTCAAGTTTTGGAAAATTGGTTAAGTTTGCCAATAGCGTACGGAATTATAATGTCATAGTTACTTTACAAGCTTTGTGGTGTGTATATTTGTTTGGAAACGTTGACTAATTGCTATACGTCGAGTAGTCAGGATTACACATATCTGTGATGATGTTATGTTGGTTTGTGTATATGAACTTGTTGGATCGTCGTAGATGAATCGACGGGGATGTGAGATGAGGGTTTTCATTCTTTCATTCGATAAAAATTTGTAAAGTGATGTAATATTATTTTGCGGGGCACATCCGGGTTGAGGTTGTAGCCACCATTGTATTATTTCATTTAGTGTTTTTGCTCCTAGGATAGACCCAAGGTGGGGTGCACAAACTACTGGGTATTTTGAAGTGACGAGTGGCCTACTCACTTTGCTGAGTGAGGTTGCTTCACTTTAGGTATTTGACGGGTAGTTTGCCGCACCCGTAGGGGTTTAGGGTGTGGTTTTCCTATTCATCACGACCGCGGAATCCGTCTTTCATTACAGGCTTAAATGAAACGTGGTGTTCCTTGTATATCCAATGTGTTTATCTGTGATCTTAATGTTAGTTATATGTATGCCCTAGAGGCCATTATTATACATGTGATGTATATTATAGTGGATGCTTAGACGTATATAAGGAGGACTTTCTTGCTCGACATGATAGTATGCTATCTGGTTGCTCTTTATCTTAACATGTACACTTATTGTCTCTCTATTACATGTTGATAAAGCCCTTAGGATAAGTACTTGACTACCATGATTATGAGGCGGATCATACTAGTGGGGCAGAGGTAGTCGGTAAATACAACCTTCAAATGTTCCTTGTCATAGGAATATCGAGATGGGGCATCGATATTCAAGAGTAGACTAGCGTATACGCTTCTGAACCTATATGATGGGCGATGGATGATCCCATATCCATTGGTGTTTAACATCAGAGAAGGTATACGGGTGCTCAGTGGAAACTGGGTACACTGGACGGACTCTCCGAGAACTCCTAGATGGTATTATACCTATCGTCAGATAGCATTTCTCTGGTGACACTGGTACAGGTTAGTCTGTCGACCCAAGATCGTCATAGAGTCTTGTGTGATTCCCACTGTGCTTTGATTTCCACCTTACCACGTTCAAGAGATCGTGCAAAATGGTGGTTTTTAGGTACAGTTCCGAGTCATATGGAGGCAATGAGCGATAGGAGGGGATTTCGTCTCTCCCGGTATTGGGGGTTGATGTTGCGCTATGCTCGATTGGCCATAACAGAAAATCCCTGGCCAGGGTTGCTGATATATACCGGTAAATGTTATCAGTAGTTTTTCGAACCGTTATGGACCTTGCATCGGCATGACTTATCAGGCTATTGGGGTCTGACGATTACCATCCCAAGGCTGTGATATGCGACATAACAGATGAAGAGACCAGACTATACGGTAGTGTTACTGATTGGATTCGCAGGAGTATAAGCTTGCTTTCTTGTTGATCTTCTGATCGCTCAATACCCGGGTGGCCGTTACGTTTAGCAGACTGCTTGCGGCTTGTGGGTATTTTATATGATCATCACCTACTGCCGGCATATTGACGAGTCTTTAGAGTCCTACACAGAGGTTTCCTGGTTCATGCGAAACGAAGTACGAGCACATATGTGATATGTGCGGGACCGAGATTAATGCGCGTAAGTGATACCGCATTCTATTCTCGCGATATGTGATATTGGTCGGTTATATGTGATATAGCCTGGTTATCGGATCAAGTGTTGATTCGATAAATTAATACATTTGATATTAGTAGGTCGTATGTGATATAGCCGGATTATTAAATCAAGTGTTGATTTAATGATTTAATGCATAATTATATATGTGATATATTAATTTACATTAACTAATATTTGCTCACTTAAACATTTATTTTACTCACTTTGTGCTTTAGTATATATGTGATATATATTAATGTACATTTTTTGTGTCATGCTAGACGATACATGCTTCATGGGTGTGTGAGACTTACATCATGCTTATGATAATCTAGGGTTTTTAATTATTTAAGAAATTCAAAATTGGTTGGAATTTTTTCATGGCTAGAAGCTTGGAGAAGCTTGTTGAGCCCATTGACTTAGTCCACTAGTTTTGTTTTGCTTAAGATTTATTAAGCTAACCATTATCCTTAGCCATAGTTTCGTCTCTACATGAGTTAGTATATCATACAAACTCACACATGGTTGATATTCTCACCTCATGAGTTTCATTTTCTTCTTCCTCATGAGAAAGCTTTCTAGCTATTCAAAAGGTGAAGAAATATTGTGAGAAAAATAAATCTAAAGTGAGCAAAATTCCTACTTCATCATCCTCTACTATATTAGCCATTTAGTTTAGGGTGTTTGCTTCACTAATTTACAATTAGTGAAGAGGTAGCATGAGCTTGAGTCTGCTCGACGTAGATCATATTCAGCCTCGAAGACTTCGAGCAAGCTTGTTCATTTCTTCATGTGACCCTTACTAGAGTTCGTGTGTTCACTACTTGGAGCGAAGAGACTACTACACGGAGCTTTAGAAGTGAAAGACCCGTCTATAAAGGTTGTATTCCCTGTTCACTTAGATGTAAAGTTGTTTACATTGTTGTTTCCTCTAAATCTCTAGTTAAGATTCTAGGTTAGGGTTGTTTGGCATGGTAAATTCTTTAAATTGGCATGGACGATGCCTCCCGAAACCTTGCTGTCGTGCCAGGTAACCCTACAGTGGTATCAGATCCATGCTAGAGAATTATACGATATTTGGTAGATTACGAAACCGACTACTCCGAAACATGAAACAATGAAATCTAGTTTCTGTCGATTTTTAAATGGCCTCTAAAATTTTTTTAAGCAATTGCAAAATGTTATATGAGATGTAACATGAACACCACAGAAAATTTAGCTGCCCTCGCCGGATTTTGGCCGGCCACATCAAGATAAAAATCGGCCTGCTCGGTTTTTCTGCCATGTTTTGGGTTGAATTTTTTATGGTGTTCCGGTCTCTGGGTTTTGGTGTTTCATCAACGTAAGTAAATATGCGTATCTCAATTGTCGTTGACATATAGCAACGAAACCGGCGATACACCACATATTACACTTACAGTCGCAGAAAAGAAAATGTCAAACTACAATATTTGGAATCCATAATAACCTTAGACATCATAAACCCGAAATATCACATATTACGGATTTCATGCCTAATTATATGAATTTCACATATTGTATCATATTCCATAAAAAGTTCGATGATGTTAAACATTCCGATCGAATTAAAAAACACTCAAAATTTCCCAAAAAGCTCAACACTTGAGCGTAGTTTAAAAGGTCCTAGAACATGCCACAGCTCCTATGAACAGCCATAGAAGAGTCAACCAATGCCTCATATGTAGCACCGCTGAACTAGCACAAACCCTAGAGTTTAGTGGCGGTTTTGACTGTCACATAATCGAGTTAGGGTTTCGTTCTTCTAGAGGGTCCACAGAATCGCATGCATAATTTTCTGAAAGTTTTAAACTAAGGAAAAATCCAACACTTCGAAAATTTCCAGCAAAGGAAAAAGTAAGTTATTGATATCTGTTCGAACTTTTTAAAATCGTCCAAAATAACCCGAAAAACTGTTAGAATTACGAATACGAAACACTCCGAGTTGCCTTTACAGAAAGTTAACATCGCATGAAAATTTAGCAAAAACAAACAACACCTGAAACACCAAAACCCAGAGACTGGAACACAGTGCAAATTACAACCCAAAATGCCAAACTGGGTCCGAGGAGGCCGGATTTTTTAGCAAAGTGGCCGGCCATTTTCTGAGCTCTTGGGCTAAAATTTGTACTGTGTTCATGTTGCATCTCATACAACATTCTGCAGTTGTTTAAAAAAATTTTAGAGCACGTTTTAAGATCGACAGAAACTAGGTAATCTTGTTTCAAGTTTCGGACTTGTTTCGGTTTCGTAATCCTACACAATCCGTTTAATTCTCTAGCTAGGCTCTGATACCACTGTAGGGTTCCTATGAATGACAGCAAGGTTTCGGGAGGAATCGTCCATGCTATTTTCAAATTTTTGCCGTTTTAAAGAATCCTAAACTAGAATCTTTAATTAGAGAATTATACGAAACTTATTGTAAACTACTTTACAACTAAGTGAGCTAGGAATACAACCTTTGTAGACCGGTCCTTCACTTCAATAGCTCCGTGTAGTATTCCCTTCGCTCCAAGTAGTAATCTTTTGGACTCTAGCATGGGTTCATAAGAAGAAAGCAACGAACTTGCTTGAAGTCTTCTTGGCCGAAAATGATCTAAGTCGAGGAGACACTAACCCAAGATACTACTTCACTAATGAAAGATTAGTGAAGCTAACACCCTATACTAAAGTGCTAATCTAGTAGAGGATGGTGAAGTAGGATTTTTGCTCACTTTAGAATTGATTTTCTCACTTGCTCAAAAGCTAGAGAGCTTTTGAGGTTGAAGAAGAAGATGAAGAGAGATAATGTTATGAGAGTGAATGGCAACCATGGGTGAGAAAATATCTAATATTACTCATGTAGAGACTTACCAATGAGTTTAGATAATGGTTGGGTTAACAAATATCTAGTGTAAGACAAAACTAGCCAATGGATCTCAAAGCTTCATGAAGCTTCATGCCATGTGACAAATTTCCAACTAATAACTGAATTACAATAAATAAATAAACCCTACATTATCTTTATCATGGTGTAAGTCTCATACACCCATGTTGCATGTATCATCAACCATGACACATAATAAAACAAAATTAATATATATCACATATATATCAAGTGTGCACATGTGAGAAAAATAAATGCTTAAGTGAGCTAATATTAGTTAATGTAAACTAGTATATCAAATATACAATTATACACTAAATTATTAAATCAACACTTGACTCTATGACGATCTCGGGTCTATAGACTAACCTATACCAGTGTCACCTGAGAACTGCTATCTGACGTCAGGTATAATACCATCTAGGAGTTCTCAGCGAGTTCGTCCAGTGTACCCAGTCTCCACTAAGCACCCGTATACCATCTCTGATGTCAAACACCAATGGTTATGGGATCATCCATCACCCATCTCATGGTCGAGAAGCATATACGCTAGTCTACTCTAGTATATTGATGCCCTGTCTCGATACACCCACGGCTAGGAACATTAAAGGATGAACTTATGGACTACCATGGCCCCAGTAGTATGATCTGCATCACAATCCTGGCAGTCAAGTGTAAGTGCACGGCGGCGCCCCGGCCGTCAATCCGACGCCGGAATGCGGAAGCGGTGATAAACTTTAATTTTGCGGACTTAGCAAACCGGCACCACCGCGCACTAAACTCCGGATCGTAACCATTAACAAGTCTAAGCTAACTAGAATACGGGTTAGAGATGTACCGACTGATCCGAGTCCTCCGGTCTTCATCTCCACTCCGATCTCCTCACGGGATCTCCGGTCTTCGCCTCCTCGCCGGAAGGGCACCACGTCGCCTGCATCTTTTACGGGCTCCCACCTCAATACCGAGGCAACTCGGGCGCGAAGCTGGCGAATCGACGCGTCCAAGATTTGCTGTAGGAAGTGTAGTGTAGAGTGTATGTCTCACTTTTGGGGTTGGTTGCCATAGATGGAGGAATGGTGTATAGAAAATTGGTGCTTTCAATTTTCTAGCAATGGAATGAGATGAAGAATGATATACACAAAATGAATCACTCTCATTTTTCTCCTCTCAAACATGAAGCTCTCATTTTCTTCTCACTCAACCATGGAAAGAAAAAAAACTTCTCCTTCTTATGAAAAACTTAATCAACTTAGAAATGGTGGAGAAAGAATAAGAAGCATGAAGGGAGGTGATCGTAGTAAAAGGAGGAGGGTGACCACATCCAAACATAATCATCATAAAACTACACATCAATCCTAATCCTTTCTTATCACAATAAAGCATGAAAAGCAAAGATGCTTATCATATCAACCCTTATGCAAACAAGTCCTCCACAAAGTGTAATTTGCAAAACTGCAAATTACCCCCTCCATCGGAAAAGTCCGGCCGGGAAAGAACAAAGAAAAACCGGCCGGAACGGAATGCAAACTGGCAACTCCAGAAAACTGGTCCCGTAATAAATTACAGGAAAACCCAATACTGTGCATACACACCCGCATCTGTATTCCGTCCGGATACAAATGCAATGAGACAAAATCTACACTGTACTAAACTAGGACCGGCTTAAGCCAAAGCCGGCTAGTTATATCCGTTCGATCCTGATCCGTGCAATACCGCACGTATCTGATCGAACCCTGCCATATAACCATACGGCCACTAGTACAAACTGTCCGATCCTGATCCGTGCAATACCGCACGTATCTGATCGGACCCTGCCATATCTCCATACGGCCTCTACAGCGTTTCGCCCGAAAGCTTGAGTAACAGAAAGTGTGGTGGACTCTAAAGACTCGTCAATATTATGGTTGTGGATTTAACCACTAGCACGTCAGAGGTATAAGCCAATACGTGACGGGCCACCAGCTATTGACTAAAAAGGGACGTCGATAAGTGAACTCATCCTGACACCCTACTGAGCCTGTCAGTGACAATATCCGTGCAGTCCGGTCCGTTCGTCTATGAGTATCGCATGGCGGGCCTAGGGGGTTGGTGAAAGTCAGACCCCCAATAGCGGTACAAGTCGTGTCGGAGTGTAGCCCAGAACACCCTGAGATACTACTGGAATACCTACCAGTAAATCTCCTTGCCTTGGCCAAGGACTTTGTGTAATGGCTCTCCTAGACACAGCACGACCTCACCCCTAATACCGGGAGAGACGAACCCCTGAAGATACGCTCACTGCCTCCATGTGGCTCGGGACTGTACCCAACTAAAACCTGTTTGCACGACTCCTTTGAGCCGTGGTAGGGTGGTAATCAAAGTACAGTGGGAACTCACACGAGACAAATGACGATCCCCAGGTCGATGAACTAACCTGCACACATGTCACCTGGGAACTGCCATCTGACGTCTGGTATATGACCAACTAGCATGTTCCCGGCGAGTCCTGTCCGGTGTACTCATAACCCAATGAGCACCTGTATACATCTTAGGTAATCCAACTGACACCAGTGGCTTGTGAGACCGGCTACCGCCCCTCGTCGGGGTCTCGACTGTATACACTAGTCTACTAATGGAGTATCGATGCCCGGTCTCGAAACTCCCACGACTAGGGACTTTTTAAGGATATGCTTGTAGACCCCAGCTCCCACTTATATGATCGCCCTCATACTGCTGGTGGTCAAGCAAGAATCCTAGGGGCTCTATCAACGTGTAATAGCGACGTGTCATGTCACTTAAAACAGTACACGATGATAAAGGTAAACCAGATAGCATACTATCATCTCGAGTAAGACTGTCCTACCGAGATAGGTCCTCCCTCAATCATTACAATCACGTACCTGTGACCTAATAATTGACTCTGAGGGCATTATCTCCAACAATCTCCCACTTGCACTCAAGGCTAATTATTGCGATGTTGCATACTCACAGCCCGTGTGATACCGAACATCCAACTCCTCTACTAGTCAGTCTCACAAAGCTCGTTTGCGGAACTATTGCGTTCGAGGAATAGCCTCAGTGAGTGGATCCGCTTAGTTGTTTCTTTCTATGTCTCTCTCTATATCTCAAGTTCGCGGAGAAAGCCATCTCCCGAAAAGAGCAATACCTGTCTCAGAATATGTCTGGATGTCTGATGGGACCAAGCTCATAAATGAACTCCAAATCCAAACTTCTTAGACTGTATTGTCAACTGAACTTAATCAGTATGCTGCGCGCCATGCCTCCCTCAGTATTGCCTTGGACCACCTGTCCAAAATACTGCCCCTCATCAGAAGGAAAACTATAACTCTGACAACCTCCTTGTCGTCCATGTCACCTTGGAAGCCTGGAATGATAACTGTCTCCTGAATGAGGCTGTCGTTATCATATCCCTAGAACATCCACTTATGTTCTAAAACTGCTTCCGACTGTTTCTCCAGGATTGGATTAATGTCAACTTATTGCATCTAGTGCAAGAACAACATCTGGTGTGGTACTTGACATCTCACGATTGACTCAATTGCCTGAGCAAGTGATCTGCCAATCATGCCCGTCCCTCTCCCCTTTAGTCTGTAAGACACCTTTGGAGAGGGTGACTCCATTACCTGCAGGTACACTACCGTGCCAGGAGTCGTCCATCCTAAATACTTTTAGAATGCTGTCAAGTACCCTGATTGGGAAACCACCCAAATCTAGATCTAAGACCATAGATCTAGTAACCAGTATGTCTGATATAAAATCCATTTCCTTTGTGGAGAAACAACTGTGTGACGACCAAAGTATAACCGATCGTAGTATAGGAGTTTCTTTTCCTACTTTGTGTATGTCATCCAAATACCATGACATCACACCCTACTACCTTCTCAACAGATCCACCCCCTATTCTGATGAAGTCAAACCCATGACTGTCACGTCAGAAATAGATGATCTATCTCCGCTACATCTGCTTTAGTCTATAAATAGACATAAGCTACCTGTCCACCAATGCTTCCGCTGCTCCCACTGACTATGACAACCCTCTGGCAGAGTCATATACACGTGCACTTCTAAAGCAAGTTTAGAATGACGCTATACTCATCCTCCTGCCGGGTCTCACAGTCTGGAACAACAGCAATGGCAAGTCTGGGTAAACAAGAACCTCCCTGTCACC
This sequence comes from Agapanthus africanus, assembly GCA_030015575.1. Taxonomy (NCBI): domain Eukaryota; kingdom Viridiplantae; phylum Streptophyta; class Magnoliopsida; order Asparagales; family Amaryllidaceae; genus Agapanthus; species Agapanthus africanus. The sequence continues at coordinate 96,895,074 of CM057349.1, forward strand.
GTCCTTGAGGCTACCGGAGTACCTCTCGGGTGCCTGAGGTTACCCACCGTATCTGCGGAGTGGCCAATGGAATGTTAATCCAGATTGAATCTTTAGGTTCCTTATCAAATCTTCAGTAATCGTTTGTGGTTCTGGAATCACTTCCAGTTCTACCATACTCCCACTACTGTTTTCTGAAAAAATCCATTTTTAACAAAACTGTGGCGAGTCTAGAACAATATCGCTATTGTTCAACCAGATGGTAGAAAGTCAACCCTCGTCATAGCCTGGGTCAACCCACAAACAGCCATTACAGAAACGTGCCTTGAGTTGTCCAGTGTCTGGTTTTAATCATAAACCGGACAACTCCCCGTACCTTAACATCGTTAAGATATGAACTGTTCTATATCCAATATAGAAACAGAGGCACTGATTTAATTGAACCAGATTCAAATCATGCAGCTGTCTCTAGTGCATGTCAACTAAATGGAAGGAGGCCGATCAGCGTTACTCAACTTAGGAATGCTTCCAATTATGAGTAACCTGAAAGAGAAGCAAGTTCTCTTAATCACTACTATCAACTGAACACCATACGCAAGTATCTACATCTTCGATCTCTTTGAAGAATCCCGATACTTGCTACATCTGGTTCTCTACTCTATTCAAATACCAATAACTTCTCCAAATTCGGACCCGGTGTTTCCACGAAACACTTGTCTAAAAACTAAAGAAGTCATAAGTAAACTGAATGTAGTATGAGGACCAACCCCTCTGTCCTGATGGACCCTGGACAACATACAATACTTTGTATAAGTCCCTTGAGTCTGATAACTTATTCACTGTGTGTCGTAGGTTGAAAACTGTACTTATGGTTAAGAAGAATTACACCGCTGTTTAATGCTCCTTACCTAACCATCCACTGATATAGGTAAATGTCGTAGACATAATTTCAGAAAGGTATATCTCACTCTATAAAAATAGACGTACAGATATATCAATTTGAAATTGGTGCATAACAGTGGATATTCAAAACCAAATATTTGCCGACCGGCAAACAGCCCAGGTGATTTCCTCAAATATCACCGATTACAACGAATCCCGATATAATGAGGATGATCACCCAATTCCCAATAACTTACTCCCACTCATCATCTGTAAAACCATACAGATGTGAGAATCGTACCTGGTAAATACATACCCTGGAGTAAGTATCTAATCGGGAAATCAGTTTTCCTTTAACATTACACAGTGAAACTGAAACATTGAAATGTTCCGATGGGGTATTCTGGTATTCCTAGTAATGCCTCTTCCAGATTCACGACTGTAACCGTATAGTTCTTTGCCACCTCTCCAAATCCCTTCATATGTCTTTAGTCTTTACCTTCTGCACACCCTTTTAGGCCAAATGGTTTTCTTCCTTCCCTACCGTTCGGCACCAGCCTATGGTTTAGAAGAAGACTATCCAATAAGCATAATGGGTGTACTGTCCCAATCCTAGGAACACTCGCAATGAGAGAGGGTGAAGATAAAAAACAACCGAATAAACCTTATTCCTATTTCTCTTGAACCAGAATCCATCCCCGAACTGGAACAAGTTCCATTCGAGTTCGTATATAACCATACGATGGAGTATCCAAATAAACTGTGGATCTTCGTAGTGATACGGAGTGTCCTGGAGAAATACAAAGGTGATGTGGGAGTGGTAACGAAATATTTGGTTTGGTCGTGAATATCTGTTGCAATTTACTTTGCCCTCTTACTAATCCCTTGCTTTGTCTGAACTTAATACCTTCTGCACACCATCGTTATGCTAATTGGTTTTCTTCATTCCCTACCGGTCGGCACCAGCCTAAGGTTTGGAAGAAGACAATCCAATTTGCGTAATAGGTGTACTACCCCTAAACCAAGGAGTACTCGTAACCTGAGAGAGGGTAAAAGGAAAAGACAACTGAATAATCCTATCCGTTTTCTCCAGAACCTGAAACCATCCTCGAATAAATTCTTTCGAGTTCGTATCTAACCATACGATGGTTTTGTCCAATGGAAGTGGACGTTCGTAGTAAAACGGGGTGTCCTGGAGAAAAGGGTAAAAGTAGGAGTGGCAATGAGGTTTGCAACTCTGACAATTCAATAGCCGGTGTTAAAGAAGGTTCGGTCAACTTGGTCACTGAGTCAAAGTCTTAGGGTCGGGTCAATGGTCGCTGCCAAAGAGAGAGAGAAAAGAAACACTCAGCGTGCACTCTAACCTAGATCAGAATGGTCACCAATTTATCTAATCTGGAAACCTCCCACTGTACCTCAAATTCTCCTCCAAACCTGAAAGAAGAATTAGTCGGGGTCACCCGAGGAGTATACCAACTCATCAGTGGGAATCGGGATCCAACTATCATTGCATGATAAAGTGACGGAATCCGCTCACATCATCATACTCCAGATGGTATGCGCATATCTGGCAAGTTTCAGTTCTTTTGAAACTCCCGATGTGATTTCTGCCCCATGCTCTTATGACCTTGACTAAGGCCAACAAATCATAAGTCACATGTCAAGTTCTACCCGTCATTGTCCAGGTTGATTTGAACCCACCCGTACAAGCCCTTGACTAAGGCCAACAAGGCTATACGACTGTCCCAAACCAACGTATCTATCTATGCAGCATATGAATACCCAATAGCTACCAAACACTGTGCCTTGACTAAGGCCAACAAACACAGCTTGAATACTATTGACTACCCATATGAAACGACGGAGGGCTACGAATGGTTTCTGGCGAAAACCTTTAACGTAGTGAACTTGATATCGTTGAAGGAACGGATAGCTTTTTAGAAAATATAGTAACGAAAACCTTTACTAAAGAGGTCACTCCCGGTGAAGGGATCTCGGCTCTTTCCCCGTAGAATGAGGTGCAGGATATTCCAACTGAATACCACGATGCAAAGCAAAAGTAATCGGCTATAGTGAAGTTAATGCCCTGACGCAAACTTCTGTCCAAGGGGTCACTCCCGGTGAAGGGATCTCGGCCCTTGCCTCGTCGACTGAGGAGCAGGATATTCCAAATGAATACCACGATGCAAAACAAAAGTGAACGTCCTTGCAATAACAGCTTTTTGAAAAGTGTTCCAACAACATCAGATTAGGTTTGTTTAACATGCATTGATCCGAATCAATGCAGTCCCATCAATTGATCACACCACAAAGAACGAAAATATACTGACGTACGTATATGCCATTCGCATTCGCCACTGGGTCCCGTCATCACCCGTTAGGTTAGCTTACTAACGGCAGAGCGGGGACTGGACTAGCGCGGATGAAAAACATATACAACATCTACTAATATATATACCAATATATTATATTTCGCTCTAGGCGTGAAAAGAAATGCAACATTACAGAAATGTACAGCATCACAGAACAATACAGATATCTGGGATCCCCGGGTTTCACAGAGCCACTACTGAAACCCGACGTTCCCCTGGTCGTGTGGATAGCCTGTGCAATGAAATCCTAGACCCCTACGGGCGCGGCAAGTCACCCGCCAAAACCTGAAGCGAGGCAGCCCCCTTCAGCACCGTGAATGGACCACCCAGCACTTCACGGAATCCGGTAACTTGGGCACCCCTCCTGGGTCAACCTGTACCCCCTACGAGTGCGGCGAAAAGCCCGCCAATTCCAGACTGAAGCCCCTCCGTCTCAATGCCCTGAGATGCGGGCCCGTTGCCCTCTAGAACCCGGCTATCCGTGCACCCCTCCACGGGGTAACTCTAGTACAGAAAGTAAAATATACATACACCGGGTACATCGACCGCAACCAGGTCGTGCCCCAAAAAGAATAATACAAACAGGCAGTGACGGCAGTCCACATGTCGGACGCTCGCCCCGCAATATCAAATGTACATAATACAAAAAAACTGTACTAGCATTGCATCCAGGCTATCCCCACGACCGATCCGCAACATCACAGCAAATACATAGAACATCAACGTGAAAGTCACGTTCGCAAATCCGTCTAACCGGGCTATAGCAGTTAGACCGGATTTACCGATCGAGTGACATTCACGGTCGCAGATATAATGTAAATACTGTGAAAAATGTGTTTAAAAAATTTCCGATTGATCAAACAATTAACAAGTGGGCCCCAAAGAAAACTGTAGCACTCACAGAAACAATTGGCCCAACTTTAATATTCCAAAGCCCATATTTTAAGCCCATAAGGCCTCTGTAAAAAAATGGTGAAGTGATGTGAATAGTGCGCGGCGGAAGGGCCGCACAAATGGGGTTTTCGCGGCGGTTCCGCGCTCCAACTGTGGAGTTACTTCGTCAAATTTTTACAAAACTCTTAGATTTTCCAGTACATCAATATTTTACAACCTGAAAAATTTTTCGAGACCAAAAATTTTCAACAGAAACTGATGCGAACTAAAATGCAGTTTTGGAACTTTTTGATCGATCGGAAATGCAAACACATTACACAAAGCTAGACTAAGTTAATGGCGAGGCTCTGATACCACTGTAAGTGCACGGCGGCGCCCCGGCCGTCAATCCGACGCCGGAATGCGGAAGCGGTGATAAACTTTAATTTTGCGGACTTTGCAAACCGGCACCACCGCGCACTAAACTCCGGATCGTAACCATTAACAAGTCTAAGCTAACTAGAATACGGGTTAGAGATGTACCGACTGATCCGAGTCCTCCGGTCTTCATCTCCACTCCGATCTCCTCACGGGATCTCCGGTCTTCGCCTCCTCACCGGAAGGGCACCACGTCGCCTGCATCTTTTACGGGCTCCCACCTCAATACCGAGGCAACTCGGGCGCGAAGCTGGCGAATCGACGCGTCCAAGATTTGCTGTAGGAAGTGTAGTGTAGAGTGTATGTCTCACTTTTGGGGTTGGTTGCCATAGATGGAGGAATGGTGTATAGAAAATTGGTGCTTTCAATTTTCTAGCAATGGAATGAGATGAAGAATGATATACACAAAATGAATCACTCTCATTTTTCTCCTCTCAAACATGAAGCTCTCATTTTCTTCTCACTCAACCATGGAAAGAAAAAAAACTTCTCCTTCTTATGAAAAACTTAATCAACTTAGAAATGGTGGAGAAAGAATAAGAAGCATGAAGGGAGGTGATCGTAGTAAAAGGAGGAGGGTGACCACATCCAAACATAATCATCATAAAACTACACATCAATCCTAATCCTTTCTTATCACAATAAAGCATGAAAAGCAAAGATGCTTATCATATCAACCCTTATGCAAACAAGTCCTCCACAAAGTGTAATTTGCAAAACTGCAAATTACCCCCTCCATCGGAAAAGTCCGGCCGGGAAAGAACAAAGAAAAACCGGCCGGAACGGAATGCAAACTGGCAACTCCAGAAAACTGGTCCCGTAATAAATTACAGGAAAACCCAATACTGTGCATACACACCCGCATCTGTATTCCGTCCGGATACAAATGCAATGAGACAAAATCTACACTGTACTAAACTAGGACCGGCTTAAGCCAAAGCCGGCTAGTTATATCCGTTCGATCCTGATCCGTGCAATACCGCACGTATCTGATCGAACCCTGCCATATAACCATACGGCCACTAGTACAAACTGTCCGATCCTGATCCGTGCAATACCGCACGTATCTGATCGGACCCTGCCATATCTCCATACGGCCTCTACAGCGTTTCGCCCGAAAGCTTGAGTAACAGAAAGTGTGGTGGACTCTAAAGACTCGTCAATACTATGGTTGTGGATTTAACCACTAGCACGTCAGAGGTATAAGCCAATACGTGACGGGCCACCAGCTATTGACTAAAAAGGGACGTCGATGAGTGAACTCATCCTGACACCCTACTGAGCCTGTCAGTGACAATATCCGTGCAGTCCGGTCTGTTCGTCTATGAGTATCGCATGGCGGGCCTAGGGGGTTGGTGAAAGTCAGACCCCCAATAGCGGTACAAGTCGTGTCGGAGTGTAGCCCAGAACACCCTGAGATACTACTGGAATACCTACCAGTAAATCTCCTTGCCTTGGCCAAGGACTTTGTGTAATGGCTCTCCTAGGCACAGCACGACCTCACCCCCAATACCGGGAGAGACGAACCCCTGAAGATACGCTCACTGCCTCCATGTGGCTTGGGACTGTACCCAACTAAAACCTGTTTGCACGACTCCTTTGAGCCGTGGTAGGGTGGTAATCAAAGTACAGTGGGAACTCACACGAGACAAATGACGATCCCCAGGTCGATGAACTAACCTGCACACATGTCACCTGGGAACTGCCATCTGACGTCTGGTATATGACCAACTAGCATGTTCCCGGCGAGTCCTGTCCGGTGTACTCATAACCCAATGAGCACCTGTATACATCTTAGGTAATCCAACTGACACCAGTGGCTTGTGAGACCGGCCACCGCCCCTCGTCGGGGTCTCGACTGTATACACTAGTCTACTAATGGAGTATCGATGCCCGGTCTCGAAACTCCCACGACTAGGGACTTTTTAAGGATATGCTTGTAGACCCCAGCTCCCACTTATATGATCGCCCTCATACTGCTGGTGGTCAAGCAAGAATCCTAGGGGCTCTATCAACGTGTAATAGCGACGTGTCATGTCACTTAAAACAGTACACGATGATAAAGGTAAACCAGATAGCATACTATCATCTCGAGTAAGACTGTCCTACCGGGATAGGTCCTCCCTCAATCATTACAATCACGTACCTGTGACCTAATAATTGACTCTGAGGGCACTATCTCCAACATCAAGTACACATCCTAAGGGCTTTACCAACAAGTAACCATGAGACAGTATCAAGAGACAAGTATACATGTTAAGATAAAGAACAACCAGATAGCATACTATCATGTCGAGCAAGAAAGTCCTCTCTATATATGTCCAAGCATCCACTATAATATATATCATATGTACAATAATGGCCTCTAGGGCATACATACAACTAACAATCTCCCACTTGCACTAAGGCCAACTGTTGTAGTATCGCAAACCTAACATCCCGAAGAGTCTCTTGAACTGTATCTGGAGAATGGCCTTCGTGAGTGGATCCCCTGTGTTGTTCTTCGTGTCAACTCTCCTGACCTCGATCTCCCGGCGATCAACTATCTCCCGGATCAGGTGATACCGCCTCAGAATATGCCTGGATCGCTGATGAGACCTGGGTTCCTTGGCCAAAGCCACCGCTCCATTGTTATCACAATACAAAGTTATTGGATACTCAATGGATGGAACCACTCCAAGTTCAGTTCTGAACTTCTTCATCCAGACAGCCACTTTGGCAGCATCGTTGGCAGCGATGTATTCAACCTCCATCGTCGACTCTGCCACGGTTTCCTGTTTAGAACTCTTCCAACAAACCGCCATTGAGGGTAAAGACAAATCCCGAGACCGACATAGAGTCTTCCTTATCACTCTAGAAGCTTGAATCGGTATAGGACTCCACTTGGAGTTCTCCATTACCATACACCAAGAGCATCACTTTAGTCCATCTCAAGTACTTGAGAATCTTCTTTACAGCTGTCCAGTGACTCTCTCCTGGATCTGCTTAATACCTACTCACTACACTTAGTGAGAATGCTACATCGGGTCTGGTATATAGCATCGCATACATGATAGAGCCTACTGCCGAGGTATAGGGTATCCCTTGCATGCGAGCTCTCTCCAAATCAGTCTTGGGAGACATCTTTTTGGAGAGAACGAGTCCTGAGATTGTGGGCAAAAAGCCACGCTTGGATTCTTCCATACTAATCCTCTTTAGTATGGTGTTAATATACCTAGATTGGGACAATCCCAGTATCCGTTAAGATCTATCTCTATAGATCTTAATCTCCAAGATGTAGGAGGCATCACCTAGATCTTTCATTGAGAATCTTTGTGATAAAAAGAGCTTGACCGATTGCAGCATAGGAATGTCATTTCCTATCAAGAGTATGTCATCCACGTACAATACGAGAAAGACAACCTTACTCTCTGCCACCTTCTTGTATATAAAAGGTTCATCTACGTTTTTGACGAAGTCAAACCCTTTGACAATGACATCAAAACAGATGTTCCAACTCCGCGATGCCTGCTTTAACCCGTAGATGGATTTAAGCAGCTTGCACACCTTTCCGCTGCTCCCACTGTCTACGAAGCCCTCTGGCTGAGTCATCTACACGCTCTCCTCTAAATCACCATTTAGAAAGGCGGTCTTAACATCCATTTGCCAGATTTCGTAGTCATGGTATGCAACAATGGCAAGTAGTATCCGGATGGACTTAAGCATAGCCACTGGAGAAAAGGTTTCGTCATAATCCACACCTTTTCGTTGACGAAAACCCTTTGCAACAAATCTAGCTTTGAAAGTCTCAACTTTTCCATCTACACCAAGTTTCTTCTTAAAGATCCATTTGCTCCCAATGGTTTTTACCCCTTCAGGAGCAATTTCCAAAGTCCATACTTTTTTGGTGTACATGGATTCCATCTCAGATCGCATTGCATCCAGCCATTTCATAGAGTCTCCACTCGTGAAGGCATGCTCGAAACTAGTTGGGTCATCATCCTCCATGATGCAATTCTCGCTCCTACCATCAATGAGAAAACCGTAGTATCTCTCAGGTGGATGAGGAACCCTACTAGATCGGCGGAGAGGCAGAGATTCGTTGGGTACTATCAAATCCTCTTGTTCCACCAAATCTTCTGTCGTAGTTTTTATAGCTGAACTTCTTTCAGTTCTACCTCCTTGACACTAATTTATTTTTCAAGAAATTCCTTTTCTAAAAAGGTGGCATGTTGAGAAACAAACACCTTTTGTTCCTCAGGGTAGTAGAAGATATTTCCTCGTGAATGCTTAGGATATCCTATAAACTTGCACAGAAAAGACCTTGCCTCGAGCTTGTCCGGATTTTGCTTTTTAACATAGGCCGGGCAACCCCGTATCTTAGAAAAATTAAGACACGGTCTCTTTCCCTCCTATATCTCATATGGAGAGGTAGGCACTGATTTGGTTGGAACTCTATTCAATAGGAATGATGCTGTCTCAAGCGAATAACCCCAAAAGGAAATAGGCAACTCAGCGGTGCTCATCATAGAGCTCACCATATCTAATAGGGTGCGATTCCTCCGTTCCGTTACACTGTTGTGCTGTGGTGTATACGGAGGAGTAAGCTGAGAGAGAATCCCATTCTCTTTTAGAAAGTCCAGGAACTCCGTGCTCCAGTATTCACCTCCTCGATCAGATCGTAGGATTTTAATGCTTTTACCCATCTGGTTCTCGACTTCGGATTTATATTCCTTGAATTTCTCAAAAGCTTCAGACTTGTGTTTCATCAGGAACATATGTCCGTATCTTGAGAGATCGTCAGTGAATGTAATGAAGTACAAAGAACCATTCCTGGCATGTATAGACATAGGACCACATACATCACTATGTATCAGTCCCAAGAGCTCACTAGCTCTTTCTCCGTGTCCTGTAAACGAAGTTTTGGCCATCTTGCCTTTGAGATATGACTGGCAAGTGTCATAAGATGAAAATTCGAACGAATTCAAATATCCATCCTTATGTAACTTAGCTAGTCGTGTCACATTGATATGACCTAATCTACAATGCCACAAGAAGGATTCGTTCATTTCTGAACTCTTCCTCTTGTGTGTGTTTAGTACATTAAGAACTGTAGTTTGATTTAGAACTTATATGCCATTATTTAACGAGCCTGATCCTATCAACTTTTGATTCAAGAAGATGTTGATAAAATTATCCTGTACTACAAAATTATATCCTTCTTTACTTAATAAAAAAACTGATATAAGATTGCATATCAGGGTCGGAATGTAATAGCATTCGTTCAAAATCAGTGTATTACCATTTGGTAATACAAGGTGATATTCGCCAACTAGTTTGGCTGCAACATTTGCACCATTCCCTACTCTTATGGAATGATCACCCATTCCCAGTTCTCTACCTTTTCTTAGCCCATGTAACATGTTACATATATGGGATCCCGATCCAGTATCTAATACCCAGGACGTAGAGTGAACTGAGAAATAGTTCTCGATAACTAACACACCCGAAGAAGATGCATCAACATGTTTATTCTTCGTTTGGGCGGCATGAGAATCTAGATAATCCCCTATTTCCTACTCTGTCCTATAACAATTATAAGAAAGAACGGAACCAACGTTCCCCTGCTTAGTAAAACAAGTGGGTTCGATCAATACATCCATATTATTATCTTGATTAAGGCCTGACATGGGCGCTGCCTGGAGAGAGAGAGAAGAAACACTTTAGCATAAGCTCTTGCAAGATTAGATTGGTTATTTTCTTATCTAATCAGGATGGCTCCCACTGCTTTTTATCAAGTCTTCCTTCAAACCCTATAAGGTAAGACTAGCCGGGATTAATTACCTTCTATAACTTCGCTTACCGTTCAGCCAGGACAGTGTCGGTATATTGAGGGAGGTTCCCCGTGCTTTTGCACGGACCTAATTAAAATAAATCTCGTCTTCCTAGAGGTGTAGACCCGTTAACACCTTTCTAGACACCTAATGGGTAAGCTAATTGTAAAGTGTAAAACTTTCCCAGGAGGAACACTTACTCGCAGTGGCTATCGGGATCCAACTATCTCATAGAAGGTATGCAATCTTATTGCAAATTTCAACACTTGAAATTCCAGATAATATTTTGCCCCTAGCGTCCTGTGACCTTGACGGAGGCCAACAAAGCATAGGCTGCTAGTCAAGTTCAACCCGTACATTTCATGATTGAATTAAACCCATCCGCACGATCTTTGACAGAGGCCAACAAAGTAGCACGAATACCCTAATCCAATCTCATCTCATGTTGCAGATAAGTACTAGTTAGCTACTGCACACTACGCCTTGACGGAGGCCAACAAACGTAGCACGAATACTAAGTAGTACTTATCTAAAATGACGGAGAGCTACGTCAGGTTTTTAGGAAAACTTTCTGCGTAATGAACTTGATATCATTGTAGAATCAAGTGATTTTTAAAAAGGAGTGTTTTTGAGGCTTTTACTAGTTTTGCTAAAGAGGTCACTCCCGGTGAAGGGATCTCGGCTCTTTCCTTATCGAATAAGGTGCAGGATATTTCATTAATACTCCTATGCAAAGCAAGAACTAAAATAAGTAATCAAAAAACAAAACCGAGTTTTGTAGCATCTGCTAGTTTTTGCTAAAGAGGTCACTCCCGTTGAAGGGATCTCGGTTCTTTCCTTATCAAATAAGGTGATGGCTATTCTACAAGGAATATCGCTATGCAAAGTAAAAACTAGAATTACCCTTTTTGAAAATTTGATTCTACAACATCTTTTAGGTTTCTTTCTTTTCATTAATCTCATTAATGAAGTCCGATCATTTAAAGCTTCCTAAGCATCACAGAAAATGAAACGAAAATATAACGTACGCTTATGCCATCCGCATTTGCCACAATGTCCCGTTATGCACCATTAGGTTACTTAATTAACGGAATACCGAGACAGGACTAGAGTGGGTGCAAAACATAAGCAACGTCTATTATATATCTCATATATAATATATAGCCATTCATCTCAGAATCCACAGTGATCACATCACAGAATATCAGCAGCAGAAGATAACATATGAAATATTGGATATACTAGGAGGTCCGTGTTTTATTTTGAGCCTATATAAAACATGGATTCCACGGTCACGATGAATAGGAAAACCCATATCCTTAGACCCCTACGAGAGCAGCAAGCAACCTTACCATTTCTAGAGTTAAGAGATCCAAACTCGACTCCTCGAGTTGGATTCCTACTGGACTCTAGAATCCGGTTACTTATGCTCCCCTCCTTGGGTCTATCCTACTGCGGAAAAGTAAATAATATACAACAATGGTGACATCATCCTCAACCCGGAAGTGCCCCAATAAAAGAATATTACATACAATGAATTTTACATGGTGACGATCTAATAAACAAACACCCAAGATTGTCGTTGTTAAATCATATCACAGCAAAACATAACATCACATGTCATCAACGTAAGTAAATATGCATATCACAATTGTCGTTGACATATAGCAACGAAACCGGCGATACATCACATATTACACTTACAGTCATAGAAAAGAAAATGTCAAACTACAACATTTGGAATCTACAATAATCATAGACATCATAAACCTGAAATATCACATATTACGGATTTCATGCCTAACTATATGAATTCCACATATTGTATCACATTCCAGAAAAAGATAGACGATGTTAAATATTCCGATCGAATAAACAAACACCCAAGATTTCCCAAAAAGCTCAACACTTTAGCGTAGTTTAAAAGGTCCAAGAACATGCCACAGCTCCTATGAACCAGCCGTTGAACACACACAAGAGAAGTAGTTCAGAAATGAACGAATTCTTCTTGAGGCATTGTAGACTAGGTCATATCTATGCGACACGACCAGCTAAGTTACATAAGGATGAATATTAGAATCTGTTCAAATTTATATCTTATGATACTTGTGTAAGTCCATGCTACCTCTCCAGGTACTTTCCGACATGCGGAATTTGATGAAAAACAATTTTCTAGAGGCGGTAACATGGACTCAAAACCGGATCTTTGTTAAACATCTAACTAACAACCTAACTAGGAGTTGTTAACTACTCGGTTAGGGGGTTATACCTTTCTTTCTTGAACTCCTTCGTCTTCAAACCTCGATGGTGTACGGATCGGCTTCACCTCGTCGTCTCCTTGCTCCGAAGATGGATCCACCCGAAAGCTTCTACCTTTGGCTTCTTCTTCGAACTTTGAAGAAACTAGATCACTTGGCTTGCTAGGCCTTGTGAACTAGAATGAGTAGAGGAATGTTTTGGTGTCTTTTTATCTCTAAGGCAATGAGTCTCAACACATGAGAATGGTTTGCCTTGAGGTAGAGAGAGCAAGAGGAAGAGGGAGAGCTTGAGAATGAGAGAGCTTAAGAGAGAGAAAGCAAAATGATAGAATGAACCATATTCTTCTCATTCTCACCTCTCATAATCCAAAAGCCATCATAACAAAAATAGTAATCAAGTATTGTGTAAATGGTTTAAGCCAAAATGGCTATATCATTTCATGCACTCATTTTGCATAAATAAACAAGCAAGCAAAAGTCTTTGCCATGGAATGATAGCCATTGTTATGATGATGGTCAACTAGTCCAACCTAGTCAACCGGTCAACAAAGTCAACAAGTCAACAAAGTCAACCCCTCAACAACCATGTCACTATAATACTTTAATAATATTAATGTTAATCATATATCTTATTCTTATTAGGGTTAAGCAAAAGTCAACTGTCAACAGTCAACAGTCAACAACCCCAATGAGAATACTCTGCCTCTGTCTCTCTGTCAACTGTGCATACACACCCGCATCCGCGTTCCGAGGAACACGAATAAAAACGAGATAAAACCAATCCCAAAACGTACACTAGGATCTAGCTTAAACCAAAGCCCGCTAGTGTTAACTGTCCGGACACTGTACGTGCACAAGTGCACGGATGTGACCGAACCCTGTCGCAAAACCATGCGACCTCTACTCTTTTGCCTAAAGGCGAATAGCTTTCTGTGTGGGACTCTAAAGACTCGACACTACGCTGGCAGTGGGTTTAACCACAGACCGGAAGCGGCACTAGCTGTGCGTAACGGTCCCAAGGTAGATGCCGACAAGAAGATTGACGAGGTGAAACCCATCTGAACTCCTACTGAGTCTGACTGTGACAGTCTCCGTACAGTCCAGTCTGTTCGTCTGATACATCGCATGGTGGGCCTAGGGGGGCGGTAAACGTCAGTCCCCTAATAGCGGTACAAGTCATGTCGGAGTGAAGCCCAAAACACCCTGAGATAACAGTGGAAGCCTACCAGTATATCTCGTTTGCCCTGGCCAGGGACTACTCGTGTAATGGCTCTCCTAGACACAGCACGATGTCAACCCCCAATACCGGGAGAGACGAATCCTGTCTAACCGTCACTGCCTCCAAGTGCTTCGGGACTGCACCCAACAACTACCTGTTTGCACGACTCCTTTGAGCCGTGGTAGGGTAGTAATCAAAGTACAGTAGGAACACACTTGAGGCGAAGTGACAGTGTCAAGTCAGCGGACTAAGCTGTACTCATGTTACCTGGGAACTGATAAATGACGATAGGTATAATACCAACTGGTCAGTTCCCGACGAATCCTGTCCAGTGTACTCGTAACCCAACGAGCACCCGCATACTATCTCCAGTACGATGTACTGATGGCTGTGGGACAGACCATCTCCCACTCTGGGATGAGAAGCGCATGCGCTAGTCTACTCCGGAGTATCGATGCCCTGTCTCGATAGTCCTGCGACTAGGGACCTGCATAAGGATGTGCTTATAGATTACCCAGCCCCCACTAGTGTGACTGCCATCACAACGCTGGTAATCAAGCAAAGATCCTAAGGGCTCCACTAATGCGTATAGGTGATATAATAAAATAAACACATATACACATTGAAGTAGAAACAAACCAAGTAACATACTACTATTTTGAGCAAGATTGTATATATAAGGTGAATATCCCAAGCTTCCATTAAGTAATATACAAACTAGTATGATACAGTAATGGCCTCTAGGGCATATACACTAACATTCTCCTACTTGGACTAAGGCCATGTACTGGTGTATCGAAGACCTATCATCTCGATCAGCCGCTCGAACTGAGTTTGGGGCAAGGCCTTGGTGAATGGATCTGCAGTGTTATCTTCTGAAGCAATCCTCCGAACCTCGATCTCCTGGCGATCCACGATCTCCCTGATCAGGTGATACCACCTCAAGATGTTTCTGGATCTCTGATGGGACCTGGGTTCCTTCGCTAAAGTTATAGCCCCGTTGTTGTCGCAATACAGAGGTATTGGATCAACAATGGACGGAACCACCTGAAGTTCTTTCAAGAACTTCCTCATCCAGACAGCTTCTTTTGTGGCATCAGATGCAGCGATGTATTCCGCTTCCATCGTCGAGTCTGCAACGGTTTCCTGTTTGGAACTCTTCCAACACACCGCCCCTCCATTGAGGGTAAAGACATAACCCGACATGGACTTGGAATCATCCTTGTCACTCTGGAAGCTGGAGTCAGAAAAGGCCTCGATCTGGAGGTCTTTTCCGCCATATACCAAGAACATCTCCTTAGTCCTTCTCAGGTACTTGAGAATGTTCTTTACCGCTATCCAGTGTTTCTCCCCGGGGTTTGACTGATACCGGCTTACTACACTAAGTGCATAATCTGCATCCGGTCTGGTACACAACATTGCATACATTATAGAGCCTACCGCAGAAGCGTAGGGTATAATAGACATGCGATCCCTCTCCAAATCAGTCTTGGGAGACATCTCTTTAGAGAGGGTGATCCCGTGATAAGCCGGTAGGTTACCGCTCTTGGAATCTTCCATGCTGAATCTTTTCAGTATGGTGTCGATGTACCTGGACTGTGAAAGTCCTAATATCCTCTTGGATCTATCACGATGGATCCGGATCCCCAGGATGTATGAGGCATCACCCAGGTCTTTCATGGAGAACCTGTGTGACAAGAACCCCTTGACAGATTGTAGCACAGGAATGTCATTTCCTATCAAGAGAATGTCATCCACGTATAAAACGAGGAATACTACAGTTCTCGCTACAAATCTACTATAGATGCATGGTTCATCTGGATTTTTGATAAAGCCAAATTCCTTGACCGTCTCATCAAAACAGATGTTCTAACTCCGCGATGCCTGCTTTAGTCCGTAGATGGACTTAAGCAACTTGCACACTTTTCTGCTGCTCCCACTCTGAATGAAACCCTCTGGCTGGTCCATATAGACACACTCCTCTAAATTTCCATTTAGAAAAGCGGTCTTTACGTCCATCTGCTAAATCTCATAATCGTGGAAGGCAGCAATGGCAAGAAGGATCCGAATGGATTTCAGCATAGCCACTGGAGAAAAGGTTTCGTCATAGTCCAAACCAGGTCTTTGACGAAAACCCTTTGCAACAAGTCTAGTTTTATAGGTCTCAACCTGTCCATCTACACCAATCTTCCTTTTGAAGATCCACTTGCATCCTACGGGTTTTACCCCGTCTGGAGCAATGTCCAACGTCCATAGTATGTTGGTGTACATGGACTCCATTTCGGCCCGCATTGCATCCAGCCATTTTACCGAGTCAACGCTTTGAACGGCCTGCTGGAAGCTAGTAGGCTCATCATAATCTATGATGCAATCCTCTCTATTCCCGTCTATGAGAAAACCGTAGTATCTTTCGGACGGATGAGACTGCCTATTACTCCTGCGGAGCGGCGTAGGAATATCCTGTTCTTTTGAACCCTCTGGTTCCACTAAGCTTTCGGTAATAGCTCGTGGTTCTGGAATTTCTTCCAGTTCTACTGTGCTCCCACTTATCTGGTTTTCCAAAAACTCAGTTTCCAAGAAGTAGGCATGACGAGAAACAAAAACCTTTTATTCCTCTTCGCAGTAGAAGAAATATCCCTTGGAGTTCTTTGGATATCCCACGAACTTGCACTGTACTGAGCGTGCCTCGAGTTTGTCCGCATGCTGCTTTTTGACAAAAGCTGGACATCCCCATGTCTTAATGTGCTTAAGATAGGGTTTCTTCCCACACCACATCTCATATGGTGTGGTAGGCACAGTCTTAGTGGGAACTCGGTTCAAAAGGTATGCAGCTGATTCTAGCGCATACCCCCAGAATGATCGCGGTAACTCAGCGTTACTCATCAAGGACCGTACCATATCCAATAGGGTTCGGTTCCGTCTCTCCGATACACCGTTATGTTGCGGAGTGTATGGAGGAGTAAGCTGAGAGAGAATTCCGTTCTCTTTTAAATAGTCCAGGAACTCGGCACTCAAGTATTCACCACCTCGATCCGATCTTAGAATCTTGATACTTTTGCCGGTTTGTTTTTCTACTTCATTCTTATATTCTTGGAACTTTCCAAAGGCTTCGGACTTATGTTTCATTAAGAAGACATAACCGCACCTTGAAAAGTCATCCGTAAAAGTAATGAAGTATGAAAAACCGCTTCGCGCATGTGTAGACATTGGACCGCACACGTCGCTGTGTACGAGTCCCAAGAGCGAGCTCGCTCTTACTCCGTGTCCAGTGAACGGAGTCTTTGTCATCTTTCCTTTGAGACAGGATTGACAAGTGGCATACGATTGATATTCGAACGGATTCAAATATCCTTCTGTATGTAACTTCGTCAACCTTCTCTCATTGATGTGACCCAGTCTACAATGCCATAAGAAAGTCTGATTGATTTCTGGAGACATTCTTTTGTGTGTATTCTGAACATTGAAAATCTGTGGTTGGTTTAATACGTATATACCATTGCTCAATGTACCTGACCTATTCAAGACTTGATTAAGGTGAATGTTTACAACATTACTTACAAACGCAAATTCATAACCTTCTTTAGAAACAAAAGATACAGAAATGATATTACAAGTTGCGTTGGGTACAAAAAAGCAACTACGTAAAACCAAAACATGTCCATCTGACATTCCCAGGTGATAGTCCCCCACGGCCGTAGCATCCATGCTAGCTCCGTTTGCAACTTTGAGGGTCATGTCACCTGCCTTCAAAAATCTACGGTTTCTCAACGCCTGCAAAGAATTACAGATATGAGATCCTGATCCGGTATCCAATACCCAGGAAGTAGAGTTTATTGAAAGACAGTTATCAATAACATACACACTTGAAGCTGAAGCCGCAACTTACTTTAGTTCCTGTGTTCTGGCTTTCCAAGCCCTGCAATCATTCTTCCAGTGTCCCTTCTTATGACAATAGAAGCATTCTTCTTTATCCACAAGCTGCCCCGCTTTCTTTGTTGCTTTTGCTTTTGCCTTTCCCTTCGTATCCACTTTACTAACACCGCCTCTTGGTTTGGCGGGGGATTTCTTCTTCTTTCCTTTGGCTTTCGCCTTGGACCTAGAAGAAGAAGATCCTCCTACAAACAAAGTGGATGTTTCCCTACCTTTCTGTAGGGTGCCCTCTGCGCTCCTCAGCATGTTGAGGAGTTCTGAAAGTTCAACTTCCTTTTCTTGTAAGTTGAAGTTCAGTATGAACTGGGCGTATGTGGAAGGAAGGGACTGGAGAATCAAGTCCGTATAGAGCTCATTCTCCAACGTGGTCCCAAGGTCCGCGAGCTCCTCAATATAGCCAATCATCTTAAGCACGTGTTCCACTACCGATGATCCGACGGCCAATCTTGCCGAAAATAACTTCTTCGACACTTCGTATCTTGCGATACGAGATTGCTCCCCATACAGTTCTTTTGTATGAAGAAATATGGATTCCAGGTCCATATTCTCGTGCCTCCTCTGATGTTCATTGTCCATAGAGGCAAACACGAGGCACTTGGCCTTCGCGCAGTCTAGTTCCCAGGTCTTACGGATTTCCTTATCCGCGACGCTGGTTTTGGGACCTGGGACAGGGGAGCTTTGGTGGTAAGAAGATACCCCAGCTTGTCGTAAGTGATTGCCATTTTGACATTCCTGAGCCAATCTTTGTAGTTTGGCCCTGTCAGTATGTTTTTATCTAGAAGTAACTTAAGTCCAGTCATGTCGATTGGTCGCTGCAATTAGGAGAGAGAAGAAACACTCAGCATGATGCTCTTGGAAGTTTAGAGTGGTTTTTAGTTTATCTAAACAAGATGGCTCCCACTGTCTCTCGAATCCCTCCTCAAACCAAAAGGAAGAATTAGTCGGGATCAATCTCACCGCACAATACTTGCTTAACCGTTCAGCCAGGCCAGTGTCGGTACTTCGAGGGAAGTTTTCCAACGCTTTCGCGAAGTTCCTTAATTAAATAGCCTCTTTTCCCTGGGGGCGTAGCCCCGCTAACACCTTTCTAGACACCTACTAGGTTTATAGCATTGATCGTTAAGTGAGAAATTTCCCGAGGAGTAGCATATACTCACAGTAGGATCGGGATCCAAATATCATCGCGTGACGAAACTG
The DNA here is from genome assembly GCA_030015575.1 of Agapanthus africanus. NCBI lineage: Eukaryota > Viridiplantae > Streptophyta > Magnoliopsida > Asparagales > Amaryllidaceae > Agapanthus > Agapanthus africanus. The sequence continues at coordinate 96,914,035 of CM057349.1, forward strand.
AAGGAATCCTACCAGAATCTTCACACTCCAAATGGTATGCAACACTAGCAAGTTTCAGTTCCAGTTCTTTTGAAACTCCCGATGTGGATTTTTGCCCTATGCTCCTATGACCTTGACTTTGGCCAACAAATCATAAGTCACATGTCAAGTTCTACCCGTCGTTCTCCAGGTTAATTTGAATCCACCCGCACCTACCCTTGACTTTGGCCAACAAGACAGTACGACTGTTCCAAACCAACGCATCTATCTATGCTGCACATGAATACCCAATAGCTACCAATCACTATGCCTTGACTTTGGCCAACAAACATAGCTTGAATACTATTGACTATTCGTGTGAAACGACGGAGGGCTACGAATGGTTTTGGCGAAACCGTGAACGTAGTGAACTTGATATAATCGATGGAACGAGATAGCTTTTAAAAGGAGTGGCTCAAGCTCCGCATTTAAAAGTTGGTTTTGAAAAGAACCGAGTGGTTTTTCGAAAGTGTTCCAACGACTTTTACTTGGTTTATTTTCTTGCATTAGTTCTTTTAATGCATATTTTTCTTGCATTAGTTCTTTTAATGCGTCCCATCATTTAATCCTACCATTGCAGAAAACAACCAAAATATGACGTACACTTATGCCATTCGCATTCGCCACGGGGCCCCGTCATTACCCGTTAGGTTACTTAACTAACGACAGAGCGGGGGCTGGGCTAGCGCGGCTGTAAAACATAAGCAACGCCTAAATAATATCATATATAGATATATTGCAATGATAGCCATTTCAGATCACAGATGAATACATTGGATATACTAGGAATCCTCAATTCGTACGAGCCTGTAACGAAAAGCAGATTACACGGTCGCGGTGAATAACCAATACCCCACCCAAGACCCCTACGGGTGCGGCAAACTACCCGCCAAGTACCCGAAGCGAAGCAACCTCCCTCAACTCCGTGAGTAGGCCACTCGGCACTTCGGCATACCCGGTAGTTTGTGCACGCCCTCCATGGGTCTATCCTAGGAGCAAAAACAGTAAAAAGAAATTATACAATGACGGCTACAACCCCGACCCGGTTGTGCGGCCATATAAATAATTATTACATCAATTTACAAATTTACATGAATTGAAAGAAAAGAAAACTCTCGTCTCACAACCCCCGGCTATTCACCCATGACAATCCAATGAATTCATATACACATTCCAATGACATTACAGATCACAGATTTGTATAACTCCCATTAATCGACATATAGCGATTAGCAGACGTTCAATACAAATATCACATCACAGAAATACCCGTCAGCTTAAGTCTTTAGAAACTCGATCAAAATACTGTTTTTAAAGCCCCCAAAACAAATTTTTCTTTCTGGAAAATCTGGGCTGAAAAAACATATACCAAAAATCCCAAAATACCCCATAGAACAAACTGCAGTAAAGACGATCCAGAGAGGAGCTTAATCGGCCACGGAACCGCGGCAATAGCAAGCTATTGCCGCGTTTCCGCGGTGGTTTGGTGAGATCTCTGGACCGTTTTTCTACAGTAGACTATAAAAACGCTGAGTCGATTTTTGAAGCATGATTTATTATTTTTACAGTACTTTGAAAATCGACAGCAAGTTAGACATCGGGGTGTATTTCGCGACTTTTTCTTTGATCGATCTTCTAGTTACTTTGCTAACATGTTAGATAGAGTTTAACTAGACTCTGATACCACTGTAAGTCCATGCTACCTCTCCCGGTAGTTTCGGGCATGCGGAATTTGATGAAAAACAATTTTCTAGAGGCGGTAACATGGACTCAAAACCGGATCTTTGTTAAACATCTAACTAACAACCTAACTAGGAGTTGTTAACTACTCGGTTAGGAGGTTATACCTTTCTTTCTTGAACTCCTTCGTCTTCAAACCTCGATGGTGTACGGATCGGCTTCACCTCGTCGTCTCCTTGCGCCGAAGATGGATCCACCCAAAAGCTTCTACCTTTGGCTTCTTCTTCGAACTTTGAAGAAACTAGATCACTTGGCATGCTAGGCCTTGTGAACTAGAATGAGAAGAGGAATGTTTTGGTGTCTTTTTATCTCTAAGGCAATGAGTCTCAACACATGAGAATGGTTTGCCTTGAGATAGAGAGAGCAAGAGGGAGAGGGAGAGCTTGAGAATGAGAGAGCTCAAGAGAGAGAAAGCAAAATGATAGAATGAACCATACTCTTCTCATTCTCACCTCTCATAATCCAAAAGCCATCATAACAAAAATAGTAATCAAGTATTGTGTAAATGGTTTAATTCAAAATGGCTATATCATTTCATGCACTCATTTTGCATAAATAAACAAGCAAGCAAAAGTCTTTGCCATGGAATGATAGCCATTGTCATGATGATGGTCAACTAGTCCAACCTAGTCAACTGGTCAACAAAGTCAACAAGTCAACAAAGTCAACCCCTCAACAACCATGTCACTATAATACATAATTAATATTAATGTTAATCATATATCTTATTCTCATTAGGGTTAAGCAAAAGTCAATGGTCAACAGTCAACAGTCAACAACCCCAATGAGAATACTCTGCCTCTGTCTCTCTGTCAACTGTGCATACACACCCGCATCCGCGATCCGAGGAACACGAATACAAACGAGATAAAACCAATCCCAAAACGTACACTAGGATCTCGCTTAAACCAAAGCCCGCTAGTGTTAACTGTCCGGACACTGTACGTGCACAAGTGCACGGATGTGACCGAACCCTATCGCAAAACCATGCGACCTGTCGCAAAACCATGCGACCTCTACTCTTTTGCCTAAAGGCGAATAGCTTTCTGTGTGGGACTCTAAAGACTCGACACTACGCTGGCAGTGGGTTTAACCACAGACCGCAAGCGGCACTAGCTGTGCGTAACGGTCCCCAGGTAGATGCCAACAAGAAGACTGACGAGCTGAAACCCATCTGAACTCCTACTGAGTCTGACTGTGACAGTCTCCGTACAGTCCGGTCTGTTCGTCTGATACATCGCATGGAGGGCCTAGGGGGCGGTAAACGTCAGTCCCCTAATAGCGGTACAAGTCGTGTCGGAGTGAAGCCTAAAACACCCTGAGATAACACTGGAAGCCTACCAGTATATCTCGCTTGCCCTGGCCAGGGACTACTCGTGTAATGGCTCTCCTAGACACAGCATGATGTCAACCCCCAATACCGGGAGAGACGAATCCTGTCTAACCGTCACTGCCTCCAAGTGCTTCGGGACTGCACCCAACTACTACCTGTTTGCACGACTCCTTTGAGCCGTGGTAGGGTAGTAATCAAAGTACAGTGGGAACACACTTGTGGCGAAGTGACAGTGTCAAGTCAGCGGACTAAGCTGTACTCATGTCACCTGGGAACTGATAACTGGCGATAGGTATAATACCAACTAGTCAGTTCCCGACGAGTCCTGTCCAGTGTACTCGTAACCCAACGAGCACCCGCATACTATCTCCAGTACGACATACTGATGGCTGTGGGACAGACCATCTCCCACTCTGGGATGAGAAGCGCATGCGCTAGTCTACTCCGGAGTATCGATGCCCTGTCTCGATAGTCCTGCGACTAGGGACCTGCATAAGGATGTGCTTATAGATTACCTAGCCCCCACTAGTGTGACTGCCATCACAACGCTGGTAATCAAGCAAAGATCCTAAGGGCTCCACTAATGCGTATAGGTGATATAATAAAATAAATACATGTACACATTGAAGTAGAAACAAACCAAGTAGCATACTACTATTTTGAGCAAGATTGTATATAGAAGGTGAATATCCCAAGCTTCCATTAAGTAATATACAAACTAGTATGATACAGTAATGGCCTCTAGGGCATATACACTAACAACTTGCCAGTCCTGTCTCAAAGGTAAAATGACCAATACTACGTTTACTTGAAACAGAGAAAGAGTTACTGAACTCTTGGAATAGATATATGATGATGTATACGGTCATATGTCTATAAATTCCAGGGTTGGTTCTTTGTACTTCATTATATTCACTGATCATCTCTCAGGATTCGGACATATATTCATGTTGAAATACAAGTCTGAAACTTTTGAGAAATTCAAGGAATATAAGCTTAAAGTTGAGAACCGAACGGGTAGAAGTATTCTAAGCTGGGTAGTGTCCCAAATCCAGGTACATTAACACCATACTAAAAGGTTTAGTATGGAAGATTCTAAGCGTGGTAGTTCGCCCACTTACTCAAGAATCACTCTCTCCAAAAAGATATCTTCCAAGACTAATTTGGAGAGAGCTCGCGTGCAAGGGATACCCTATGCTTCGGCGGTAGGTTTTATCATGTATGCGATATTATATACCAGACCAGATGTAGATGACTCACTAGGTGTAGTGATCAGGAATCAATCGGATCTTTAAAGAATCACTAGACAGCTGTGGAGGACATTCTGAAGTACTTGAGAAGCACTAAATGAATGTTCTTGGTTTCATCTCCCAGAGTGATAAGGACGATTGAAAGTTGGTCACGGGCTTTGTCTTTACCCTCAGTGGAGGGACGGTATGTTGAAAGAGTTCCAAGCTATATACCGTGGCAAACTAGACGATAAAGGCTGACTACATAGCTACCAACGATGCTACCAAAGTGGATGTATTGATAATTCTTGTTCATGAGATGAACATGGTTCCTACCATTGAGCGTCCAAAAACTGTTATTGTGACAACAATGGAGTTATGGTTTTGGCCTAGGAATGCCATTCCCATCAGCGATCCAGATATATTCTGAGGACAGTATCACCTGATTAGGATAATGGTTGATTTCCAGGGGATCAAGGTAAGGAGAGTTGACACGAAGGATCCACTCACAGAGTCCTTTCCCTAGGGAGACTTTTATGGGGCGCTGGGTATGAGATACTATAACAAATGGCCTTAGCGCAAGTGGGAGATTGTTAGTTATATGTATGCCCTAGAGGCCATTATTATCCATGTGATGTATATTATAGTGGATGCTTGGACATATATAGGGAAGACTTTCTTGCTCGACATGATAGTATGCTATCTGGTTGCTCTTTATCTTAACATGTACACTTATTGTCTCTCTATTACATGTTGATAAAGCCCTTAGGATAAGTACTTGACTACTAGGACTATGATGCAGATCATACTAGTGGGGCAGAGGTAGTCGGTAAGTACATCCTTCAAATGTTCCTAGTCGTAGGAATATCGAGACGGAGCATCGATATTCCAGAGTAGAGTAGCGTATACGCTTCTTGACCCATATGATGGGCGATGGATGATCCCATATACATTGGTGTTTGACATCAGAGAAGGTATACAGGTGCTCAGTGGAGACTGGGTACACTAGACGAACTCGTAGAGAACTCTTAGATGGTATTATACCTATCGTCAGATAGCAGTTCTCTGATGACACTGGTACATGTTAGTTTTTCGACCCGAGATCGTCATAGAGTCTAGTGTGATTCCCAGTGTACTTTGATTTCCACCTTACCACGTTCAAGAGATCGTGCAAAACGGCGGTTTCTGGGTAAAGTCCTGAGTCACATGGAGGCAATGAGCAATAGGATGGGATTTCGTCTCTCCCAGTATTGGGGGTTGATATTGCGCTATGCTCGATTAGCCATAACGGGAAATCCCTGGCCAGGGTTGCTGAGATCTACCAGTAAGTGTTATCAGTAGTTTCTCAAACCGTTATAGACCTTGTATCGTCATAACTTACCAGGCTATTGGGGTCTGATGATTACCACCCCAAGGCTGTGATATGCGACATATCAGACGATGAGACCGGACTGTATGGTAGTGTTACTGATTGGATTCGCAGGAGTATGAGCAGGCTTGCTTGTTGATCTTCTGATCGTTCAATACTTGGGTGGCCATTACGTTTAGCAGACCGCTTGCAGCTTGTGGGTGTTTAATATGATCATCACCTACTGCCGGCGTATTAACGGGTCTTTACAGTCCTACACAGAGATTTCCTAGTTCATGCGAAACTAGTAGGAGCACATATGTGATATGTGCGGGACCGAGATTAATGTGCGTATGTGATACCGCATTCTATTCTCGCGATATGTGATATCGTTCGGTTATATGTGATATAGCCGGGTTATCGGATTAAGTGTTGATTCGATAAATTGATACATTTGATATTAGTCGGTTGTATGTGATATAGCCGGATTATTAAATCATGTGTTGATTTAATAATTTAATATATAATTATATGTGTGATATATTAATTTACATTAACTAATATTTTCTCACTTAAACATTTCTTTTACTCGCTTTGTGCTTTAGTATATATGTGATATATATTAATGTACATTTTTTGTATCATGCTAGATGATACATGCTTCATGGGTGTGTGAGACTTACATGGTGCTTATGATAATCTAGAGTTTTTATTTATTTAAGAAATTCAAAATTGGTTGGAATTTTGTTATGGCTAGAAGCTTGGAGAAGCTTGTTAAGCCCCATTGACATAGTCCACTAGTTTTGTTTTGCTTAAAATGTTTATTCACCTAACTATTATCCTTAGCCATAGTTTAGTCTCTACATGAGTTAGTATATGATACAAACTCACCCATGGTTGCTATTCTCACCTTATGAGTTTCATTCCCATCTCCACTTCATCTTCTTCTTTCTCATTAGAAAGCTTTCTAGCTTTTCAAAAGGTGAAAAAATATTTTGAGAAAAATAAATCTAAAGTGAGCAAAATTCCTACTTCATCATTCTCTACTATATTAGCCATTTAGTTTAGGGTGTTTGCTTCACTAATCTACCATTATTGAAGAGGTATTATGAGCTTGAGTCTCCTCGATGTAGATCATCTTCGGCCTTGAAGACTTCGAGCAAGCTTGTTCATTTCTTCATGTGAGCCCTTACTAGAGTTCGGGTGTTCACTACATGGAGCGAAGGGACTACTACACGGTGCTTTAGAAGTGAAGGACATGTCTACAAAAGTTGTATTCCTTGTTCACTTAGATGTAAAGTTGTTTACATTGTTGTTTCGTTTAAATCTCTAGTTAAGATTCTAGGTTAGGGTTGTTTAGCATGATAAATTCTTGAAATTGGCATGGACGATGCCTCCCGAAACCTTGCTGTCGTGCCAGGTAACCCTACACTGAAATGCCTATTATTGCGTGAGACAAATGTATATATCTATATATGATATCTAGTAGGCGTTGCTTATGTTTTGACTCCGCGCTAGTCCAGCCCCCGCTCTGTCGTTAGTTAAGTAACCTGACGAATGATGACGGAACCCCATGGCGATTGTGGATGGCATAAGCCTACGTCATTTTTTCGTTTCTTTCTGTGATGATAGGTGTAAATGATGGGACTACATTACATTAATGTAAAGAAAACAAACCAAAACTGAATCGTTGGAACAAATTTAAAACCACTCGGTTTTTCAAAACAGCAGACATTTAAAAATACGGAGCTTAAACCACTCCTTTTAAAAGCTATCAGGTTCCTTCGATTATATCAAGTTCACTACGTTCACGGTTTCGCCAAAACCATTCGTAGCCCTCCGTCATTTCAGTTGGATATTCAGTAGTATTCAATCTATGTATTTTGACCATCGCCAAGTCATAGTTATTAGTAGCTGCTGAATATTCATCTGTAGCATAGATAGATGCGTTGGTTTGGGACAGTCGTACTGCTATTTTGGTCTTTGTCAAAGGTATGTACAGGTGGGTTCAAATTATGCTGGATAATGACGGGTAGAAATTGACATGTGACTTATGATATGTTGGCCTTCATCAAGGTCATAAGAGCATGTGGCAAAAATCCACATCGAGAGTTTCTAAAGAAACTGAAACTTCCTAGTGTTGCATACCATTTGGAGTGTGATAATTTTGGTAGGATTCCTTCAAGTTTATCACACGATGATATTTGGATCCCGATCCTACTGTGAGTATATGCTACTCCTCAGGAGATTTTTCACTTAACGATCATTGCCATAAACCAAGTAGGTGTCTAGAACAGTGTTAGCGGGGCTACGCTTCCAGGGAAAAGAGGTTATTTAATTAAGGAATTTCGTGAAAGCGTCTTAAAATCTCCCTCGAAGTACCGACACTAGCCTGACTGAATGGTTACGCAAGTATTGTACGGTGAGATTAATCCTGACTAATTCTTCTTTTATGGTTTGAGGAAGGATTCGAGAAACAGTGGAAGCCATCCTGTTTAGATAAACTAAAAACCAACCTAAAGTTGCAAGAGTATCATGCTAAAGTGTTTCTTCTCTTTCTCTTAATTGCAGCAACCAGTTGACCACACATTAGTTACAACTAGCTAATAAATTGACTGGGCCAGACTATATTAACTAGCAAGGGTTTGTCCAGATGTCCATTGCCTGTAACGAGCTGGACCACCTCATCACTACATAAGCCCCCGCCGTCCCAGGTCCAGTTTCCACCGTCATGGATACTGATATCTGTAAGACAAGGGAAAAGGATAGTGTAAATGCCAAGTGTCTCGTGTTGGCCCCAGTAGATGGTGAGAACCAGAGGCAATACGAGAAGATGGACTTAACTTCTATCTTCCTCCATAACAAAGTTTTATATGGAGAGCAATCTTGTATCGCAAGATATGAGACCTCGAAAAAATTGCTTCAAGTGATGTTGGCTATCGGATCATCTGTAGGGGACAAACTCCTTACAATGGCTAGCTATATTGATGAGCTCACGGACCTGGAGACCACGTTGGAGAACCAGTCAGATGCTGACTTAATTCTACAGTCGCTACATTCTACTTACACCCTGAAGGAAACCATGGAGATACCCACTATGCTTATTGGGGAATCATCCTCTTCTGCATCCAAAGCGAAAGCAAAGGGTGAGAAGAAAACCTCCACAAAGCCGACATGCTGTGTCAGTAAGGTAGAAGGACAGGGAAGGGCAAAAGTTTGAGTTAGGATTCTCCTTATGATTTCCTTTGCCCAATACCTTACCTATTGAACTCCTCCCAAACTTCACACAAGCGCTCCGTTAGGTGTCCTACCCTACCTGTTGGCTATAGTGCCCACAAATCAATTATTGAATCACAGGCATACGATTGCGATGATTGAAGGAGGACCTATACGGATAGAATAATCTTACTTAAAGTGGTAGTATGCTATCTGGTTTATCTTTATCATCATGTACATGCTTTATGTGGTATTACAGATCACTATTACATGTTGATAGAGCCCATAGGATTCTTGCTTGACTACCAGCATTATGACGGCGATCATATACGTGGGAGCTGGGTGGTCTATAAGCACATCCTTAAATGTCCCTAGTCGTGGGAGTATCGAGACTGGGCATCGTTACTCCAGAGTAGACTAGTGTATACTGATCAAGACCCCGACGAGGGGCGGTGGCCGGTCTCACAAGCCATTGGTGTTAGTTTGTTCACCTAAGATAGTATGCAGGTGCTCATTGGGTTATGAGTACACTGGACGGACTCTTCGGGAACATGCTAGATGGTATTATACCTATTGTCAGATAGCAGTTCCTAGGTGACATATGTACAGATTAGTCTGTTGACCTGATATCGTCATTTGTCTCATGTGAGTTTCCACTGTGTTTTGATTACTACCCTACCACGACTCAAAGGAGTCATGCAAACAGGTTTTAGTTGGGTACAGTCCTGAGCCACATGGAGGCAGTGAGCGGGTCGTCGGGGATTCGTCACTCCCGGTACTGGGGGTTGATGTCACATAGTGCACAGGGGCCATCACCAGAAATCCTTGATCAAGGTAGTCGAGAATTACTGATTTGGATCAGTAGTTTCTCAGGTTGTGATGGGATTCATACCGACACGAAATGTCGCGTTATTAGGGGTCTGACTTTATCCACCCCACTAGACTCGATATGCGATACTTTTAGACAAAGAGACCGTACTATACGGATATTGTCACGGACAGGCTCAGTAGGGGTCAGGATGAGTTTGTTCATCGGCCTTCCTTTCGCTCAATACCTGGGTAGCCGTTACGTACAGCTAGTGCCGCTGACTTGCTTGTGGTTAAACCCACTGCCAGCTTATTGACGAGTCTTTAGAGTCCCACACAGAGGGTTTCCCTGTTTCAGGAAAAACGATATAGAGGCCGTATGGTTTTACGGCAGGGTTCAATCATATACGTGCACTTGTGCACGTATCATGATTCAGACGGATTTTACTAGTGGCTTTGGTTTAAACCGGATACTAGTATTATCTTGTTGGATTATTTTCGTCTCTTTTGTATTCATATTTTTCGGAATACGGATGCGGGTATGTATATACGGTTGAGGGATATTCTTTTAATTTATTACAAGATAGTTTCTAGAAGTTGTCACCTCAATTTTTCTTTAATCTTTTTCTTAAAAGATTTAATGAGGTAGAGGGATGAGTGTGCTTAGCATTTATTCAAGCATGACTCACTTGGTGACTCATGAGTGTGACTCATGGAAACACTATTGAGACATGCTTGATATTTGTTATGGTTGTGAGATATTTTGTGACTTAAGATATTTATCTTTAGTTGCTTGGATGCTTCATTACTCTCACAACACTTAGCCATTTTTCTTGTGTTGCTCTTTGCTTCACACTCTCATCTCTCATGGCTTCTTCTTTTTCCTCCACTCTAATATTCTCATGTGTTGAGAAATCTAGGGGGTTTAGAGACAAATCAATCCATCATTAGACTCTATATCATCTAGGCTATCTAGTTTGGCAAACTAGGTATCCTAGTTATCTCGGTTATGAGGTAGGAGCTCGTTTCATAGACTCTCAGGTGGATCATCTTCGATGGAGGGAGACCGGCAACCAAACTTGATCATGGTGGCCACTAAGAGCTTGGAAAGGAGGTTAAAGACCGAAGGACACAGTTCATTCGGTATAACCATCTCAACTCTTTATATAGTTTGCTAAGTTTAGGGTTTATGGTCGATCGGTATTCTGGGGTTGTGTTAGCACCAGTTTGTAAAATTTTTGTTCCGCGATTGGCCACGGTTTAATGGCCAGGGTGCTGGCATAACCCAACACTACCACGGTAGCAGTGATTCCTAAATGTGACTGGTTGCGTTTGGTTTGGCCGGAGGAGAAAGATAAGAGATAAGAATGGAAGGACAAGGGTCAATAAGTTGGATTTCGCACAAAATCGCAAATACCGTGCTTAAACCCTCTAATCCACATTGTTGCCGATTATCCTAGCATCAATAGTCAAGTGAGGTACAAAACTAAGCATACAGATTTTCCTAACCTAAAATAACCTAACTTTATCCCTAACAAACATTATCTTGAAAATACAAACACTTAGGATAGAAACGTACTATTCCATTTTTTGGCTTAACTCGTAAGAACAAGAACCTAAATGTACCATATCCTTGCGGGCGACCCGTTCTCTTCACGGCTAGCTACACACGACGCCGTCTTGATTGCGGTAACTTTTAAACTAAATACGACATGTAAAACATCATATTCCAATCAAATGGCACCGTTACCATGGAGACGATAACGTTTTTTCTTCTTGTGATCTCGGGTTAATTTTGTATATCTTGTTTATAAATCTAACTAACTTCTAGAAAAACGAAACAAAAATCAAAAAATTTTAAAAAACAAAACAAAAATTTAACATTTCTAACTTTTTTCTCTCTGTTATTTTGATATGCCATCACTTGGGGATTCAAATAAAAATTTAGCATATAAAAATATGATACTTATAAACCACTAAGACCACAGTAGAATCTGAAAGGTTTGTTTAGCACCCTATGAAGAGTTTTGAAGCATCACATGACCCAAAGTTTAAATTTTTATAGTGCTAAACGAACATGCAAAGGAATCGATCCTAGAAAATTAGGGTTTCGAAATAAAAAGCGAACTAATCTAGGGTTTTGAGACTACAACCTTTGTAGCTCCCTTTCGCTGGACTCCTTGGTCTCTAGGGTGTTGAACGAAGGTCCTCTTGAAGTCCCCTTGTGTCCACGACGATCCACCACGGAGATCTCCGTCCAAGCTCGCAACTTCGTCAAAACGAAGAGAACACTCTAAACAAAACGGCTAAGCTTGTGTAGAATGATGTTGTGGTTAGGTTTCTCACTTCAAAAACCTATCTTTAAGTGGTATTTGCTCACTAGAAAAAACTAGAGAGCAAAAGAGCAAGAGGAAGAAGATGGTGGAAATTTTTGACAAGAGGTAAAAAGATCACTCTCTTTTTAAAAAAGAAATATATCAATATATATTTTATTCCTTCATGCTATGAACCATGGTTAAAGTGATGGAGACATTATTTAACTTTAGTTTGGAATGATAAAGAGAAGGATAACCTTAGGTTAGTGGTAGTTGAGCATGGTTAGGTCAAAGGAAGAATGTAGAAGCAAGAATGATTATCCTTTCCTTTTTCATTTTCTTTTAAATCCAAAATTAAATAATAATCCATTATATAATCCATGGTGTGAGTCTTATATTCCCACCATTTCCATATGCTAACAACCATGATGGATGAGTGTATGTATGTGTGCATGTATGCACATCCACATGTGCATGAAACTAGCATGAAAGAAAGAAAGAAAAGCACACATGCATGCACACATCTATCATCTAAGAAAAAGGTTTTAAGTGAGAAAACTAATGGTTAAATGATAAATCAACACTTGATTTATCAATCCGGTCATATCTTATATGACCCCACCAAAAGCAGTTCACCCGATCAATGTTCGGTATCATATACGCACATTTCAATCGGGTGCAAGCGCATATCGCATACGCGCACCACAACGTTTCGCCTGGACTGGGTAACTCCTTTGTGGGACTCTAAGACTCGTCAATACGCCGGCAGAGGGTAATGATCATATCAAGTACCCTCAAGCCGCAAGCGGTCAGCTAAACGTAACGGCCACCCGGGTATTGATCGATCAGAAGACAACAAGCGAACCTGCTACAACTCCCGTCGAGCCATCCGGCAACACTACCGTACAGTCCGGTCTCTTCGTCAGATATGCTGCATATCAAGCCTAGGGATGGTCACGTCGACCCCAATAACTCAATAAGTCATGCCGGTGAATGGTCTATAACAGATCGAGAAACTACTGATAACACTTATCAGTAAATCTCAGCAGCCCTGGCCAGAGACTTGCTGTTATAACCAGTCGGGCATAGCACAGCATCAACTCCCAATACCGGGAGAGACGAAACCCCTCCTATCGCTCATCGTCTTCGTGTGTCTCGGGACTGTACCCAACGGCCACCTGTTTGCACGACTCAGTAGAGCCGTGGTAGGGTGGCAATCAAAGTATAGTGGGAGAACACACAAGACTCCATGACGATCTCGGGTCTACACACTAACCTGTACCAGTGTCACCTGAGAACTGCTATCCGACGATAGATATAATTCCATATAGGAGTTCTCGGTGAGTCCGTCCAGTGTACCCAGTCACCACTGAGCACCCGTATATGATCTTGATGTCAAACATCGATGAATGTGGGAACATTCATTGCCCATCGTATGGGTCTAGTATCATATACGCTAGTCTACTCTGGTATATCGATGCCCCGTCTCGATATACCTACGACTAGGGACGTTCCAGGATATGCTTATAGACTATAGATGTCCCACTAGTATGATCTCCATCATAATCACAGTAGTCAAGCCGATATCCTCAGGGCTTTATCAGCATGTATGAATGAATAAAAGCATGATCAAATCAACATGTCAGATAAAGAAGAACCAGATAGCATACTATCATGTCGAGCAAGAATGCAAACTGAATATATATACATGTATAGATACATCGACTATCACATAATGGCCTCTAGGGCATACATATATCCAACAATCTCCCACTTGCACTAAGGCCAGTTATTGGCGTATCTCATACCCAACATCTCAAAAAGTCGCTCATGCTGTGGCTGAGGGAGGGCCTTGGTGAGTGGATCTGCGGCGTTGTTCTTTGTATCTACTCTCTTAATCTCGATCTCGCGGCGATCTACAATCTCCCGGATCAAATGAAAGCGCCTCAGGATATGTCTGGACCGCTGATGGGATCTGGGCTCCTTGGCTAACGCCATCGCCCCATTATTGTCACAATACAAAGGTATTGGATCAATAATGGTTGGAACTACTCCTAGCTCCGAGACGAACTTCTTCATCCAGACGGCTTCCTTGGCGGCATCATTTGCAGCAATATACTCAGCTTCCATCGTAGAGTCTGCAACAGTAACTTGTTTGGAACTCTTCCAACTTACCGCCCCTCCATTGAGGGTAAATACAAACCCTGAGATAGATTTGCTGTCATCCTTATCGCTCTGGAAGCTCGAATCGGTAAAGGCCTCCATTTGGAGATCTGTATTACCATACACCAAGAACAATTCTTTAGTCCTTCGTAAGTACTTAAGAATGTTCTTCACAGCTGTCCAGTGGTTCTCCCCTGGGTTGGATTGATACCTGCTTACAACACTAAGTGCATAAGCTACATCTGGACGTGTACATAACATCGCATACATTATAGATCCTACTGCCGAAGCATAAGGTATAATGCTCATGCGAGCTCTCTCTTCATTGGTCTTTGGACAAGAATCCTTGGAGAGAGTGACTCCATGGCAAGCGGGTAAGGCACCCCGCTTGGAGTCTTCCATACTAAACCTCTTTAGGATGGTGTTGATGTACCTGGTTTGGGACAATCCCAATAACTTTTTGGATCTATCCCTATAGATCCTTATGCCCAGGATGTATGTGGCATCACCCAGGTCCTTCATGGAGAACCTTAGTGATAAGAATGATTTGACCGACTGTAGCATAGGAATATCATTTCCTATCAGAAGAATATCGTCCACGTACAATACGAGGAATGTGACAGCTCTTCCTACAGCCTTCTTATAAACACAAGGTTCATCTGGATTTTTGATGAAATCAAACTCTTTGATAACATCATCGAAACAGATGTTCCAACTCCGAGATGCCTGCTTTAATCCATATATGGATTTAAGCAATCTACATGCTTTCTCGCTGCTCCCACTGTCAGTGAAGCCCTCTGGCTGATCCATATAAACGCATTCTTCTAAATCTCCATTTAGAAATGCTGTTTTAACGTCCATCTGCCAGATTTCATAGTCGTAGTGAGTAGCAATAGCAAGTAGGATCCGAATGGATTTAAGCATGGCTACGGGCGAAAAAGTTTCGTCATAGTCCAAACCTGGTCTTTGACGAAAACCTTTCGCCACAAGTCTTGCCTTATAGGTCTCTACCTGCCCATCCACACCAATCTTTCTTTTAAAGATCCATTTGCACCCTACAGGTTTTACCCCAGGGGGTACAACGTCCAAAGTCCATACTTTGTTGGTGTACATAGACTCCATTTCGGATCTCATGGCATCCAGCCACTTCACAGAGTCACCACTCGTGATAGCTTGCTGAAAACTGGTAGGATCATCATCATCCATGATGCAATCTTCTCCGTTACCATCAATGAGGAAACCGTAGTACCTCTCCGGTGGGCGAGAAGTCCTACCAGACCTACGGAGTGGCCGAGGTTCTTCAGTTTCTGTTGCAACAGCCGGTTCAACCAAATCGTCATTTGTAGTTTGTGTTTCCAAAACCTCTTCTAGATCTACTACCTTGCCATCATCTTTATCTGTGAAAAACTCTTTTTCCAAGAATGTGGCATACTGAGAAACAAACACTTTTTGTTCCTCTTTGTGGTAGAACAGATATCCATAAAAATTCTTTGGATATCCCACAAAGTTACACATGACTGACCGTGTCTCGAGTTTGTCCGGATTCTGCTTTTTAACATAGGCCGGGCAACCCCAAATCTTAATTCTTTTAAGAGATGGTCTCTTCCCATTCCATATCTCATATGGTGTGGTAGACACGGCTTTGGTTGGAACCCTGTTTAGCAGAAACGCTGCAGTCTCCAATGCATGCCCCCAAAACGAGACTGGTAACTCAGCGTCACTCATCATGGACCGGACCATATCTAATAAGGTCCTATTCCGTCGTTCTGACACACCGTTGTGCTGTGGTGTGTAAGGAGGAGTGAGCTGAGAGAGAATCCCATTCTCTTTTAGGAAGTTTGCAAATTCTGTACTGAGATACTCACCACCTCGATCTGATCGAAGCATCTTAATACTCAAGCCGGTTTGTTTTTCTACTTCTTGTTTATATTCAATGAATTTCTCGAAAGCGTCGGACTTGTGCTTTAATAAAAATACATGACCGAATCTTGAGAAATCGTCAGTGAATGTAATGAAGTATGAAAAACCGTCTCTAGCCTGTGTAGACATAGGCCCACATACATCACTATGTATGAGGCCCAGGAGCTGAGTAGCTCTTACTCCGTGTCCGGTAAACGGAGTTTTGGTCATTTTACCCTTGATACAAGACTGGCAAGTCGCATAAGATTTATATTCAAAAGAGTTTAAATATCCATCTTTGTGCAACCTGTTTAGTCTTGTTTCGTTAATATGACCAAGTCTACAATGCCAAAGAAAAGCTTCATTTAATTCTGAAATTTTTCTTTTATTAGTGTGTTGTATACTGAAAACTATGTGTTGATTTAGGACATATATTCCGTTATTAAGTGTACCATACCCAACCAACATTTGATTTAGGTGAATGTTCATAACATTGTTCTGCAACACAAAATTATACCCTTCATTGTCCAACAAAGAAACGGATATTATATTACATAGCATACTAGGTACAAAATAACATGGATTCAAAATCAAAATACATCCAGATGGCAACCCCAAGTGATACTCTCCCACTGCGACTGTATGTACATTGGAACCATTTCCAACGCGGAGAGTATGGTCACCTGTCTTCAAAACCTTGCTATTTCTCAGCCCCTACATAGAATTGCAAATGTGAGAACCTGAACCGGTATCCAATACCCAGGAAGCAGAGTTTATAGAAAAACAGTTTTCAGTCACAAACGCACCTGAAGCAGAAGCATCACCATGCTTCTTCTTGAGACTTAAGTACTCTGTGCAATTGCGCTTCCAGTGTCCTGTCTTGTGGTAATGGAAACATTCGCCCTTTCCTGAGTCTCCAGCCTTGGACTTTCCCTTTCCCTTCACCTTTTTAACTCCTCCCTTAGGATTAGTGGGTTTCTTCTTTTTCTTTCCCTTGGCCTTGGCTTTCGGGCGAGAAGAGGAAGACTGTCCAATAGTCATAACGGGAGTTTTTGCTAACTTCATAGTGCTCTCTGCACTCCTTAACATATTAAGGAGTTCAGGGAGGTCCTTCTCCATGCCATGCATGTTGAAGTTCACTATGAACTGAGCAAAGGTGGAGGGGAGGGACTGCAGAATAATATCTATATATTGTTCATTGTCCATCGTCCATCCAAGGTCCTCAAGCTCTTCTATAAGAGCTATCATCTTCAGAACATGGTCTCCTACTGGTGTGCAAGGGGCCATTCGCATCTGAAACAATTTCTTTGATGCTTCGTATCGTAACACGCGGGATTGCTCCCCATACAACTCCTTTGTATGGAGCAATATATCGTGAATGTCCATGTCCTCGTGTTGCTTTTGATGTGTGTTATCCATCGATGCAAGCGCGAGGCATGTGGCCGTGGCACAGTCAGCGTCCCATGTTTTGCGGACTTCAATGTCCGCAACTGAGGATTTTGGACCAGGGACGGGCGGGGCTGAAGCCGTGAGGACATATGATACTTTATCATAAGTCAAGGCGATCTTCAGATTCCTCAGCCAGTCTTTATAGTTGGTCCCATTCAGTTTGTTTTTATCTAGTAGAAGCTTAAGTCCAGTCATTGGTATCTGCCATTAAGAGAGAGAAAAGAATACACTCAGCGAAAGCTCTGGCATAGATTAGATTGGTTTATTATCTTGTCTAATCGATGTTTCCCACTGCTTTTTATCAAGTTTTCTTTCAAACCTTAAAAAGAAAAACTAGCCAGGATTAATTACAGTCTACAACTTCGCTAACCGTTCAGCCAGGCCAGTGTCGGTACTTTGAGGGAGGTTCCCCGTGCTTTCGCACGGACCTAATTAGAGTAAACCTCGTTTTCCCAGAGGCGGAGCCCCGTTAACACCTTTCTAGACACCTAATGAGTTAGCTAATTGTAAACTGTAAAACTCTCCTAGGAGCAACTATTGCCCACAGTGGGATCGGGATCCAACCATCACATGGAAGGTATGCAATCTCATTGCAAATTTCAACACTTGAAATTCCCGATGTAATTTTTACCCCTAGTACTTATGACCTTAACTATGGTCAACAAATCATAAGTACCAGTCAAGTTCTACCCGTCATTTCTTGATCAATTAGACCCACCCATATGACCCTTAACTATGGTCAACAAAGTCGCATGAATGTCCTAATTAATCTGCATCATATGCAGTGTAGGAAGACATCACTTAGCTACCGTACACTACGCCTTAAATAAAGTCAACAAACGTAGCACGAATACTAAGTACTCTACTTCCTAAAATGACGGAGGGTTGCGAATGAATTTTAAGAAAATCTTTAACGCTTTGAACTTGATATCGTTGTAGAATCAAACAGTTTTCAAAAGGAGTGGCTTAAGCTCTGCAGTTTTGAAATGTAGCTTTTTCATAAATAGCCGAGTAGTTTTGAAATCCGATTCTACAACATCTTTTTAGGTTTATTTTCTTTACATTAATCAGATTAATGTAATCCCATCATTAAAGTCCTTAAGCCAATCACAGAAAAGAAACGAAAATAACACGTACGCTTATGCCATCCGCATTCGCCGCAATGTTCCGTTATGCACCGTTAGGTTACTTAACTAACGGCATACCGGGACGGGACTAGCGCGGGTGTAAAACATAAGCAACATCTACTATATATCATATATATAATAATATGTCATTCGTCTCAGATATCACAGAACATAGGCAGCAGAAACATAGATATAACGTGGGATATCCTAGGACGTCCGTATTTAGTATTTAGCCAGAATAGAAAATACGGATTCCACAGTCGCGATGAATAGCCAAGCCCACACCCTGGACCCCTATGAGAGCAGCAAGTGACCCTACCAATTCTGGAGTTTAGGAGACCCGGTCTCGACTCCTCGAGATGGCCTCCCACTGAACCCCAGAACCCGGTCACCTGTGCTCCCCTTCCTTGGGTCCATCCTAATGCGGAAAAGTAAATAATATACAATACTGGTGACACAACCGCAACCTGGAAGTGCCCCAAATAAAAGAATATTACATTACATTTGAATTTACATGAATGAAAATATAAAACTCTCATCTCACAAAAAACCCCCGGCTATTCGATCGCGACAATCCTGCACATCATATCTCAGCAACACATAATATCACATATCATCAACGTAAGTAAGTATGCGTACCCCGATTGTCGTTGATGTATAGCAACGAAACCGGCGATATCGTACATACTACACTTACGGTCACAGAAAAGAAAGTGTAAAACTACAATATTTGGAATCCAGATTCTCTTTAGACATCATAAATGCGAAATATCACATATTTCGTATTTCATGCCTACACTATATGAATTCCACATATTGTATCACATTCCAGACAAACAGACAGTATTAAAGTTTTCGAACGAACGATCAAGCACCCAAGATTCACTAAAGCTCAACACTTGAGCAGGGTTCAAAAATCCGGAGTGTGACACAGTAGTAGCGGTCCAGCCGTAGAAGGGTCAAGCCAACGCCTCACATGTGGCACGCCGTACTGCCCCAAACCCTAGGGTTCAAAGGGCAGTTCGAGACGGTCACATAATCGAGTTAAGGTTTATTGTCTTCTAGAGGGACCACCGCAAAAAGACTTGCACGTATCTCCAAAGTATTTAAACCCCGTGAATAGTGAGTAAATGATACTCGTTCAAACACTTCAATACTTTCTAATTTACCCGGAAAAGCTATGAAATGCAAGTCCCGATCGAATTGACGAGTCCAACACCATCTCCAGAATTTTTCAAAACCAAATACAGATTAAAAATATCCAAAATTTTATACAAGCAGATTCATGAATTACTGTACAAGACGTATCCATCAATTCATATATACGGCCGCGGAACCGCGGCCTAAGCAAGATTAGGCCGCGTTTCCGCGGCGAGAATTACTGTTCACTGGAAAAATTTTGTACCGTAATCCTTATTTTTTCCTGCTGTATTTTTTACATATTTTTAATTCTGCAAATTATCAAATTTTAGAAAATTTCCAGAGAGCACCCAAAAATACCGTATTTTTGTCCGATCGGGGTTTTCACTTCGTAAAAACGTCGCCTAATGTTCTAGGTCGGCTCTGATACCAATGATAGGTTTGTTTAGCACCCTATGAAGAGTTTTGAAGCATCACATGACCCAAAGTTTAAATTTTTATAGTGCTAAACGAACATGCAAAGGAATCGATCCTAGAAAATTAGGGTTTCGAAATAAAAAGCGAACTAATCTAAGGTTTTGAGACTACAACCTTTGTAGCTCCCTTTCGCTGGACTCCTTGGTCTCTAGGGTGTTGAACGAAGGTCCTCTTGAAGTCCCCTTGTGTCCACGACGATCCACCACGGAGATCTCCGTCCAAGCTCGCAACTTCGTCAAAACGAAGAGAACACTCTAAACAAAACGGCTAAGCTTGTGTAGAATGATGTTGTGGTTAGGTTTCTCACTTCAAAAACCTATCTTTAAGTGGTATTTGCTCACTAGAAAAAACTAGAGAGCAAAAGAGCAAGAGAAAGAAGATGGTGGCAATTTTTGACAAGAGGTAAAAAGATCACTCTCTTTTTAAAAAAGAAATATATCAATATATATTTTATTCCTTCATGCTATGAACCATGGTTAAAGTGATGGAGACATTATTTAACTTTAGTTTGGAATGATAAAGAGAAGGATAACCTTAGGTTAGTGGTAGTTGAGCATGGTTAGGTTAAAGGAAGAATGTAGAAGCAAGAATGATTATCCTTTCCTTTTTCATTTTCTTTTAAATCCAAAATTAAATAATAATCCATTATATAATCCATGGTGTGAGTCTTATATTCCCACCATTTCCATATGCTAACAACCATGATGGATGAGTGTATGTATGTGTGCATGTATGCACATCCACATGTGCATGAAACTAGCATGAAAGAAAGAAAGAAAAGCACACATGCATGCACACATCTATCATCTAAGAAAAAGGTTTTCAGTGAGAAAACTAATGGTTAAATGATAAATCAACACTTGATTTATCAATCCGGTCATATCTCATATGACCCCACCAAAAGCAGTTCACCCGATCAATGTTCGGTATCATATACACACATTTCAATCGGGTGCAAGCGCATATCGCATACGCGCACCACAACGTTTCGCCTGGACTGGGTAACTCCTTTGTGGGACTCTAAGACTCGTCAATACGCCGGCAGAGGGTAATGATCATATCAAGTACCCTCAAGCCGCAAGCGGTCAGCTAAACGTAACGGCCACCCGGGTATTGATCGATTAGAAGACAACAAGCGAACCTGCTACAACTCCCGTCGAGCCATCCGGCAACACTACCGTACAGTCCGGTCTCTTCGTCAGATATGCTGTATATCAAGCCTAGGGATGGTCACGTCGACCCCAATAACTCAATAAGTCGTGCCGGTGAATGGTCTATAACAGATCGAGAAACTACTGATAACACTTATCAGCAAATCTCAGCAGCCCTGGCCAGGGACTTGCTGTTATAACTAGTCGGGCATAGCACAGCATCAACTCCCAATACCGGGAGAGACGAAACCCCTCCTATCGCTCATCGTCTTCGTGTGTCTCGGGACTGTACCCAACGGCCACCTGTTTGCACGACTCAGTAGAGCCGTGGTAGGGTGGCAATCAAAGTATAGTGGGAGAACACACAAGACTCCATGACGATCTCGGGTCTACACACTAACCTGTACCAGTGTCACCTGAGAACTGCTATCCGACGATAGATATAATTCCATATAGGAGTTCTCGGTGAGTCCGTCCAGTGTACCCAGTCACCACTGAGCACCCGTATATGATCTTGATGTCAAACATCGATGAATGTGGGAACATTCATTGCCCATCGTATGGGTCTAGTATCATATACGCTAGTCTACTCTGGTATATCGATGCCCCGTCTCGATATACCTACGACTAGGGACGTTCCAGGATATTCTTATAGACTACAGATGTCCCACTAGTATGATCTCCATCATAATCAGAGTAGTCAAGCCGATATCCTCAGGGCTTTATCAGCATGTATGAATGAATAAAAGCATGATCAAATCAACATGTCAGATAAAGAAGAACAAGATAGCATACTATCATGTCGAGCAAGAATGCAAACTGAATATATATACATGTATAGATACATCGACTATCACATAATGGCCTCTAGGGCATACATATATCCAACAGAAACTTGGTGCAAAAATTCATCAAGTCGGCCGTCGATTTATACTTATTGGCCTTTCTATTGTTATCCCCTTTTATACTATGAATTTTATAATTTTGTGTGTGCAGAAATTTGGCCTTATATATCTCTTTTCCGCACTAAATATCCATTTTCCGACATTTTCAGATTTTACAGAGTTGCGAGAAGCGATCGTGCAGAGCAAAGTGCAATTTTAAAGACCAAGGTGATAGACAAGTATAGTGCCAAAGATCCGGATAGTTTGACCCGCGCAAGCGAACATTCAAGCACTCGGGGATCAATTCAGTGGGAGTTTCTTAACCCAAAATATCGGTACGTATTTTCTAACGCTTTCTTTCTCAAATCCGACGCGTCCGATATAATATCTTTGCAGGATTCTTTACAAATTCACCGCCAAAAGCTAAATTGACTTACCCGTATTTGTTGTAGTGCCGTGCTTAAACATAAAAAACGATTATTTGATGTTTTGAAAAACGTTTTATTGAATTACGCATTGCATCCATTTAATACGGACTTAAGGGCAAGTGAACCCCACAACATACGGTAAACGATTTCATCATCTTTTCCGTGGCCCAAAAATCACGAAATTGAGCATAACATTATCCGCACAAATTTTAAAAGAAACTAGACTTTAAGCCTTTAAGGACTTCGGCTTATTAGGAGAAGTTAACCTTGTTTAGGACACCGCTTAACGTTATATAGTATATGGGGTGTCTAGGAAAAGTGTTCACGGCACAACCACTAAAAGAGAAAGGTTATTTTAATTAAGGAATTTTGTGAAAGCATTAGGAAACCTTCCCTTATCTTTGCACTTATCTTGCCTTGTGATCAGTATATCTTGAACCCATTTCTCGACACAGTTTTACTTCGACAATCAAATTCTTGAGCAGGTCAAGTTGTCCTCGGTGAAGCATAGACTGTTTAGGTGTGTGGTATTTGTGTCATGATTGTTTTTGTTTTACTTTTTATGTGTATAACTTCTTTTCATTCTTTTGTTAACAACTAACAACAAAAAAAACCTCACCACCTTTTTCATCCCCTCTTCTTTTTATATCATGGGTATCCCATATCGACCAACTCTTACTGAACTTTGGTACCCTAGACCAGATATATCATACGGCTCTTGCTTTGGTAGAACTTCCAACGAACCATCCTTGCTCAAAATTTCTTTGAAAGATCGGATAGACGCTTCTAGAAATACCACTTGGACACTACAATCCATGTTATATCAACCATTTCAAACTTTCACCCTTTCTCATGTTGATACCCCTTCTGAGGCTAACGTGGTGACTCTTAAGCCCTTGTCCATTGCTGAATGTATTGCATAATCCCGTAGCCGATCTTTCACTCCTTTCACCACTCCGAATTCTTTAGGACAACAATTTCAACCATCTTCCTATCATGATATTGATCCTAATCCTATCCATTTTACACATCCATTCGATTCTTATCCATCCTACCCAAGTTTTACACCTTCCGTGGACATTACTTCTGAACATCAATTTGGGAGTTTTGCGTATCCAAACGAATTTTATTCTTTTATTGAAACTCCTTCACAGCCCATGTCTAGTCTTGAACGAATATTGAAAGAATTTGGGTAGCTTCGTAACGACAGATAGAGAAATTGAATACATCTATCGCCACACTCATACAACCTTACGAACCAGCAGCTAGTTCCCAACTAGCTCAAAATTTTACAATGTATGATGTGGCAATAGAACAATTTGATGATTTGAGTAGTGAAACTGAGCAACCCACCCTTCAAAATCAAACCTACCTATTCCAAATTGAATTCCACAACTCCAGTTCCGAAAGTCTATTGAGTAAACCAAATGATTCACCAAATGAAGATAGAATGTTTAATAAGTTGTGTGACTACGTAGTGTTTGATTTACCCAAATGTGAAGAGTCCCCTTCAATTGAAACCGATACCACTCCTTTTGATCTTTACATCTCCACTCTAGAAACACAACTGATTGAAAATCATGCTTTTAAGGAGGTATATGAGAACTTTAAGTTTGACTTGATTGAGAATGTCGATATTGGGGATAATTTTGATGATGAATCCATAGTCTTGGATGAGTCTCCCTCAACAATTCAACACTTTTTTTCAGATCCGTGTGGTCATCATCCTAAACCATTAACGGTTTCTCCCGAGCCCCATTTACTTCTTGAGATTATTGATAATTATTTGATCGATTGCAGGGATAAGATTAATTTTGAAGAGAATCTTGAGGATATCTTTGAGGATGAATCTGTTTTATTGGATGAGTCGGACTTTCCAATTCATCATATCCCTTCCATTGATTGAACGCATCCTCCTAAACGTTTAACCACTACCATTCCTCAATTGCCTCCCTCCATCTTTTCCATCATTTCCCTACCACAGGATGAATTGATACTTTCGTCTCCTACATCTGGTTTACCAAATTCGGTCGGCTCATATTTTCATGTGAACCTTGAATGGATGATCCCATTTCTCAAAGTATTGATAGATTAGTACAATCCCGTTTTACACTTCAATCATTACAGATTGTACTAATTTATTCAATCAATTTTCAACCTCAAGTTCATGCTGTTCATCTTCTCATTTCTACCAACCAAGATTGTATACCGTTTTTATCCATTCACGGTCTCGCGTATTCTCCATTACTTTTCTCCACACATCCTTTCACCAGCCTGGCTCGATATGCGATATATCAGATAAAGAGACCGGATTGTACGGTAAGTGTTGCTTATAGGCTCTACGGGAAAAAGTTTGCTTGTTGATCTTCTCATCATTTAATACCTGGGTAGCCATTACGTTCAGTTAGTACCGTTGACGGCTTGTAAGTCTCTGATGTGCTCATTACCTACTGCTGACCTATTGACGAGTCTTTAGAGTCCCACATAGAGGTTTCTTAGCTCAAGCGAAACGAAGTAAGGCACATATGGAGATATGTGCGGAAGCTTTGATTAAATACATGTATATGATACCGTATTCTAATCTAGCGTTTTTAGATTTCAGCCGGATTATATATGATATAACCAGATTATTGAATCAAGTGTTGATTCAATGATTTGATTTATATATATGTTTATATATTTTATATTAGCCGGATTATATATGATATAACTGGAATTGAATCGGGTATTGATTTAATAATTTGATATATATATAAACTAATATTAAATATTAGCCGGTTATATATGATATAATCGGATTATTGAATCAAGTGTTGATTTAATGATTGATAGACATATATATATTTGATATTAGTCGGGTTATATATGATATAACCGGATTATTGAATTGAGTGTTGATTTAATATATATATATATATATATATATATATCATGGTTGATGATACATAGAACTAGGATGTATGAGAATCACACAAGAGGTGAAGATGAGAAGATAATGATTAATATATATGAATTAAAGAAAAGAGAAATGAGTCATTGTTTCATTGATGGTTTGAGAAGACATGACTCATCTTTCTTCTTGTTTTATTCATAAATATATTATGATTCTCATTCTCATCTCATCTTATCCAAATGGTTCACACTCATCCAAGTTCATCTTGATCTTGATCTCCTCACTAGTTTTCTAGGGTTGAGAAAAAGAAAAGGAGAAAGAAATATTTTAGTGAGCAAAATTCCTACTTCATCAATCTACACTATTCTAACCCATTAGTATAGATTGTTATCATCACTAATACCTTAATTAGTGAAGTGTGGGCTTGAGTGTGAGTTGCCTCAAGGTGGATCATCATCGACAATGTAATGTCTTGAAAATTGTTTAGGGTTAATTATAATTTAATTAGTGATATAACATGTGTTTCCCATAAAACTTAAGTTAATAATTACTTTTACACACACACACACATATTTATTTAATTATTTATTTATTTACTAAATTATTTTAAATATTCATACACGCACTTATATAAATGTATATACACTAATCTAGTGTTAACAATATATTAGTTTAGGTTAATTATGCTTATGCAACCATGATATTTAAAACACAAATTATAATTGTTTAAAAATATTTTACATAATTGGATAGTTCTAGAAAAATAGAGAAAAGGAAAATAATAATGAAAATGGGAAATATGAGTATGGTGCAATAAATGAAGGTCAAAAGTGAGCCATGGTTTGAAATTTCCATCTCTCTCTAGATCTTTCTTTCTTTCATTCTTTTTTCTTCTTTCTTCTTCAACTCCTCTCTCACTTACACCTTTCTTCTATAGGGTTTCCTAGCACCATGCCTAGGATTTGCAAGCATCAAACATGTCACAATAAAAAATTTAAGGGGTGCTAAGCAAACTAACCTAAGAATCGGACTAGAAAGTTAGGGTAACAACAAACTTGTAATCAAACATTACACAAGTGAATGAGGAATACAACCTTTAGAGACCGGTCTTTCACTTCTAAAGCTCCGTGCAGAAGTCCCTTCGCTCCAAGCATCGATCTTCCGGACTCAAGATAGGCTCCACCAAGCGATATGGACAAGCATGCTTGAAGTCTTCGAGACCGAAAATGATCTACGTCGAGAAAACTCAAGCATAAGCTACCTCTTCACTAATAGTAGATTAGTGAAGCAAACACCCTAAACTAAATCGCTAATAATAGAGGATGATGAAGTAGGAATTTTGCTCACTATAGATTTGTTTTTCTCACTAGGATTCTTCATCTCCAAAACCCTAGAAAGCTTTGAAGAGATGAAGAAGAAGAAGAAAATCAACAAGAGAATGAGAGATGAGGTTAGAATTGCAACCATAGTAAGTTAATATCACATATTAACCTATGTAGAGAATAAACCATGGCTAATGACAGTGGTTAGGTTTATAAATATCTTAGATAAAAAAAATTTGGTAGACTAAGTCAATGGATGTCATGAGCTTCTCTAAGCTTCCAACCATGACACTTTTCCATCCAATTTTGTTAATTACTTAGTTAAATAAAACCCTAATTCTATCATGGTCATGGTGTAAGTCATACACACCCAAGTTGCATATATAACCAAGCATGATACATAATATATGTGTAAGGTTAGTATAGCACCCTATGAAGAGTTTTGAAGCATCACATGACCCAAAGTTTTAATTTTTAAGGTGCTAAACTAACATGCAAAGGATAGATCCTAGAAAATTAGGGTTTACTAAACTTAAAGCTAACAAAAGTTAGGGTTTGAAGGCTACAACCTTTGTAGCTCCCGTTTTTGCTTCGCTCCTTAGGCTCTTTGGTGTTGAAACGAGGTCTTCTTGAACTCCCCTTGTGTCCACGATGATCCACCGCGGAGATCTCCGTCCAAGCTCGCTACTTTGTAAAATCGAAGTAAACACTCTAATCAAGTTGGCTAGACTTGAGTAGAATGGTGTTGTGGCTTTGGATCTCACTTCAAAAACCTTTCTTTTGTTATATTTCAATCACTAGAAAAGAACTAGAGAGGAGAAGATGAAGGAGGATGAAAATGGTGGCTTTTTCTTTCAAGAGATAAAATGATAACCATAAGGTTAACTTGCAAAAGAAAATAAATATCAATATATATATTTATTCCTTCTTGACTCCAACCATGATTAAATAATAGATGATTAATTTAACTTGGGTTTAGAATGATAAAGGAAAAGATAACCATGGTTTAGTGGTGGGTGAGAATGGTTAGGTTAAAAGAAGCATGTAGAAACTAGCATAATTATCCTTTCCTTTTCATTTTCTTTTAAAACCAAAATTAAATAATTATCCATTGTTTAATCTATGGTGTGAGGCTTATATTGCCACCATTTCCATATATAATCAACCATGATGGTTTGATGTATGTATGTGTACATGTATGCACATCTTCATGTGCATGAAACTAGAAAAGAAAAATAGAAACACATGCATGCATGCATACATCCATCAAACCCTAGAAAAGTTTTGAGTGAGAAAACTAATGGTCAAATGATAAATCAACACTTGATTTATCAATCCGGTCATATCTCATATGACCCCACCAAAAGCAGTTCACCCGATCAATGTTCGGTATCATATACGCACATTTCAATCGGGTGCATGCGCATATCGCATATGCGCACCACAACGTTTCGCCTGGACTGGGTAACTCCTCTGTGGGACTCTAAGACTCGTCAATACGCCGGCAGAAGGTAATGATCATATCAAGTGCCCTCAAGCCGCAAGAGGTCAGCTAAACATAACGGCCACCCGGGTATTGAACGATCAGAAGACAACAAGCGAACCTGCTACAACTCCCGTCGAGCCATCCGGCAACACTACCGTACAGTCCGGTCTCTTCGTCAGATATGCTGCATATCGAGCCTAGGGATGGTCACGTCGACCCCAATAACTCAATAAGTCGCGTCGGTGAATGGTCTATAACAGATCGAGAAACTACTGATAACACTTATCAGCAAATCTCAGCAGCCCTGGCCAGGGACTTGCTGTTATAACCAGTCGAGCACAGCACAGCATCAACTCCCAATACCGGGAGAGAAGAAACCCCTCTTATCGCTCATTGCCTTCGTGTGTCTCGGGACTGTACCCAACGGCCACCTGTTTGCACGACTCAGTAGAGCCGTGGTAGGGTGGCAATCAAAGTACAGTGGGAGAACACACAAGGCTCTATGACGATCTCGGGTCTACAGACTAACCTGTACCAGTGTCACCTGAGAACTGCTATCCGACGATAGATATAATTCCATATAGGAGTTCTCGGCGAGTCCGTCCAGTGTACCCAGTCACCACTGAGCACCCGTGTATGATCTTGATGTCAAACATCGATGAATGTGGGAACATCCATCGCCCATCGTATGGGTCTAGTATCATATACGCTAGTCTACTCTGGTATATCGATGCCCCATCTCGATATACCTACGACTAGGGACGTTCCAGGATATGCTTATAGACTACAGATGTCCCACTAGTATGATCTCCATCATAATCAGAG
The DNA here is from genome assembly GCA_030015575.1 of Agapanthus africanus. Taxonomy (NCBI): domain Eukaryota; kingdom Viridiplantae; phylum Streptophyta; class Magnoliopsida; order Asparagales; family Amaryllidaceae; genus Agapanthus; species Agapanthus africanus. Next base: position 96,943,285 of record CM057349.1, read on the forward strand.
CAGTCAAGCCGATATCCTCAGGGCTTTATCAGCATGTATGAATGAATAAAAGCATGATCAAATAAACATGTCAGATAAAGAAGAACCAGATAGCATACTATCAAGTCGAGCAAGAATGCAAACTGAATATATATATACATGTATAGATACATCCGCTATCACATAATGGCCTCTAGGGCATACATATATCCAACAATCTCCCACTTGCACTAAAGCCAGTTATTGGCGTATCTCATACCCAACATCTCAAAAAGTCGCTCATGCTGCGGCTGAGGGAGAGCCTTGGTGAATGGATCCGCGGCGTTGTTCTTTGTGTCTACTCTCTTAATCTCGATCTCGCGGCGATCTACAATCTCCCAGATCAAATGAAAGCGCCTCAGGATATGTCTGGACCGCTGATGGGATCTGGGCTCCTTGGCTAACGCCATTGCCCCATTATTGTCACAATACAAAGGGATTGGATCAATAATGGTTGGAACTACTTCTAGCTCCGAGACGAACTTTTTCATCCAGACAGCTTCCTTGGCGGCATCATTTGCAGCAATGTACTCAGCTTCCATCGTAGAGTCTGCAACGGTATCTTGTTTGGAACTCTTCCAACTTACCGCCCCTCCATTGAGGGTAAATACAAACCCTGAGATAGATTTGCTGTCATCCTTATCGCTCTGGAAGCTCGAATCGGTAAAGGCCTCCATTTGGAGATCTTTATTACCATACACCAAGAACAATTCTTTAGTCCTTCGTAAGTACTTAAGAATGTTCTTCACAGCTGTCCAGTGGTTCTCCCCTGGGTTGGATTGATACCTGCTTACAACACTAAGTGCATAAGCTACATCTGGGCGTGTACATAATATCGCATACATTATAGATCCTACTGCCGAAGCATAAGGTATAATGCTCATGCGAGCTCTCTCTTCATCGGTCTTTGGACAAGAATCCTTGGAGAGAGTGACTCCATGGCAAGCGGGTAAGGCACCCCGCTTGGAGTCTTCCATACTAAACCTCTTTAGGATGGTGTTAATGTACCTGGTTTGGGACAGTCCCAATAACTTTTTGGATCTATCCCTATAGATCCTTATGCCCAGGATGTATGTGGCATCACCCAGGTCCTTCATGGAGAACCTTAGTGATAAGAATGATTTGACCGACTGTAGCATAGGAATATCATTTCCTATCAGAAGAATGTCATCCACGTACAATACGAGGAATGTGACAGCTCTTCCTACAGCCTTCCTATAAACACAAGGTTCATCTGGATTTTTGATGAAATCAAACTCTTTGATAACATCATCGAAACAGATGTTCCAACTCCGAGATGCCTGCTTTAACCCATATATGGATTTAAGCAATCTACATGCTTTCTCGCTGCTCCCACTGTCAATGAAGCCCTCCGGCTGATCCATATAAACACATTCTTCTAAATCTCCATTTAGGAATGCTGTTTTAACGTCCATCTGCCAGATTTCATAGTCGTAGTGAGCAGCAATAGCAAGTAGGATCCGAATAGATTTAAGCATGGCTACGGGCGAAAAAGTTTCGTCATAGTCCAAACCTGGTCTTTGACGAAAACCTTTCGCCACAAGTCTTGCCTTATAGGTCTCTACCTGCCCATCCACACCAATCTTTCTTTTAAAGATCCATTTGCACCCTACAGGTTTTACCCCAGGGGGTACAACGTCCAAAGTCCATACTTTGTTGGTGTACATAGACTCCATTTCGGATCTCATGGCATCCAGCCACTTCACAGAGTCACCACTCGTGATAGCTTGCTGAAAACTGGTAGGATCATCATCTTCCATGATACAGTCTTCTCTGTCACCATCAATGAGGAAACCGTAGTACCTCTCCGGTGGGCGAGAAGTCCTACCAGACCTACGGAGTGGCCGAGGTTCTTCAGTTTCTGTTGCAACAGCCGGTTCAACCAAATCGTCATTTGTAGTTTGTGTCTCCAGAACCTCTTCCAGATCTACTACCTTGCCATCATCTTTATCTGTGAAAAACTCTTTTTCCAAGAATGTGGCATACTGAGAAACAAACACCTTTTGTTCCTCTTTGTGGTAGAACAGATATCCATAAGAATTCTTTGGATATCCCACAAAGTTACACATGACTGACCGTGTCTCGAGTTTGTCCGGATTCTGCTTTTTAACATAGGCCGGGCAACCCCAAATCTTAATTCTCTTAAGAGATGGTCTCTTCCCATTCCATATCTCATATGGCGTGGTAGACACGGCTTTGGTCGGAACCCTGTTTAGCAGAAACGCTGCAGTCTCCAACGCATGCCCCCAAAACGAGACTGGTAACTCAGCATCACTCATCATGGACCGGACCATATCTAATAGGGTCCTATTCCGTCGTTCTAACACACCGTTGTGCTGTGGTGTGTAAGGAGGAGTGAGCTGAGAGAGAATCCCATTCTCTTTTAGGAAGTTTGCAAATTCTGTACTGAGATACTCACCACCTCGATCTGATCGAAGCATCTTAATACTCAAGCCGGTTTGTTTTTCTACTTCTTGTTTATATTCAATGAATTTCTCGAAAGCTTCGGACTTGTGCTTTAATAAAAATACATGACCGAATCTTGAGAAATCGTCGGTGAATGTAATGAAGTATGAAAAACCGCCTCTAGCTTGTGTAGACATTGGCCCACATACATCACTATGTATAAGGCCCAGGAGCTGAGTAGCTCTTTCTCCGTGTCCAGTAAACGGAGTTTTGGTCATTTTACCCTTGATACAAGACTGGCAAGTCGCATAAGATTTATATTCAAAAGAGTTTAAATATCCATCTTTATGTAACTTGTTTAGTCTTGTTTCGTTAATATGACCAAGTCTACAGTGCCAAAGAAAAGCTTCATTTAATTCTGAAAATTTTCTTTTATTAGTGTGTTGTATACTGAAAACTGTGTGTTGATTTAGGACATATATTCCGTTATTAAGTGTACCATACCCAACCAACATTTGATTTAGGTGAATGTTCATAACATTGTTCTGCAACACAAAATTACATCCTTCATTGTCCAACAAAGATACGGATATTATATTACATAGCATATCAGGTACAAAATAACATGGATTCAAAATCAAAATATATCCAGACGGCAACCCCAAGTGATACTCTCCCACTGCGACTGTATGTACATTGGAACCATTTCCAACGCGGAGAGTATGGTCACCTGTCTTCAAAACCTTGCTATTTCTCAGCCCCTGCATAGAATTGCAAATGTGAGAACCTGAACCGGTATCCAATACCCAGGAAGCAGAGTTTATAGAAAAACAGTTTTCAGTCACAAACGCACCTGAAGCAGAAGCATCACCATGCTTCTTCTTAAGACTTAGGTACTCCGTGCAGTTGCGCTTCCAATGTCCTGTCTTGTGGCAATGAAAACACTCGCCTTTCCCTGGGTCTCCAGCCGTGGACTTTCCCTTTCCCTTCACCTTTTTGACTCCGCCCTTAGGATTAGTGGGTTTCTTCTTTTTCTTTCCCTTGGCCTTAGCTTTCGGGCGAGAAGAAGAAGACTGTCCAATCGTCATAACGGGAGTCTTTGCTGACTTCATAGTGCTCTCTGCACTCCTTAACATATTAAGGAGTTCAGGGAGGTCCTTCTCCATGCCATGCATGTTGAAGTTCACTATGAACTGAGCAAAGGTGGAGGGGAGGGACTGCAGAATAATATCTATATATTGTTCATTGTCCATAGTCCATCCGAGGTCCTCAAGCTCTTCTATAAGAGCTATCATCTTCAAAACATGGTCTGCTACTGGTGTGCCAGGGGCCATCCGCATGTGAAACAGTTTCTTTGATGCCTCGTATCGTAATATGCGGGACTGCTCCCCATACAACTCCTTTGTATGGAGCAGTATCCCGTGAATGTCCATGTCCTCGTGCTGCTTTTGATGTGTGTTATCCATCGATGCAAGCGCGAGGCATGTGGCCGTGGCACAGTCAGCGTCCCATGTCTTGCGGACTTCTATGTCCGCAACTGAGGATTTTGGGCCTGGGACGGGCGGGGCTGAAGCCGTGAGGACATATGATACTTTATCATAGGTCAAGGCGATCTTCAGATTCCTTAGCCAGTCTTTATAGTTGGTCCCGTTCAGTTTTTTTTTATCTAGTAGAAGCTTAAGTCCAGTCATTGGTATCTGCCATTAAGAGAGAGAAAAGAATACACTCAGCGAAAGCTCTTGCATAGATTAGATTGGTTTATTATCTTGTCTAATCGATATTTCCCACTGCTTTTTATCAAGTTTTTCTTTCAAACCTTAAAAAGAAAAACTAGCCAGGATTAATTACAGTCTACAACTTCGCTAAATGTTCAGCCAGGCCAGTGTCGGTACTTTGAGGGAGGTTCCCCGTGCTTTCGCACGGACCTAATTAGAGTAAACCTCGTTTTCCCAGAGGCGGAGCCCCGTTAACACCTTTCTAGACACCTAATGAGTTAGCTAATTGTAAACTGCAAAACTCTCCTAGGAGCAACTATTGCCCACAGTGGGATCGGGATCCAACCATCATATGGAAGGTATGCAATCTCATTGCAAATTTCAACACTTGAAATTCCCGATGTAATTTTTACCCCTAGCACTTATGACCTTAACTATGGTCAACAAATCATAAGTACCAGTAAAGTTCTACCCGTCATTTCTTGATTAATTAGACCCATCCATATGACCCTTAACTATGGTCAACAAAGTCGCATGAATGTCCTAATTAATCTGCATCATATGCAGTGTAGGAAGACATCACTTAGCTACCGTTCACTACGCCTTAACTAAAGTCAACAAACGTAGCACGAATACTAAGTACTCTACTTCCTAAAATGACGGAGGGTTGCGAATGATTTTTAAGAAAATCTTTAACGCTTTGAACTTGATATCATTGTAGAATCAAACAGTTTTTCAAAAGGAGTGGCTTAAGCTCCGCAGTTTTGAAATATAGCTTTTTCATAAATAGCCGAGTAGTTTTCAAATCCGATTCTACAACATCTTTTTAGGTTTATTTTCTTTACATTAATCACATTAATGTAATCCCATCATTTAAGTCCTAAAGCCAATCACAGAAAAGAAACGAAAATAACACGTACACTTATGCCATCCGCATTCACCGCAATGTTCCGTTATGCACCGTTAGGTTACTTAACTAACGGCATACCGGGACGGGACTAGCGCGGGTGTAAAACATAAGCAACGTCTACTATATATCATATATATAATATGTCATTCGTCTCAGATATCACAGAACACAGGCAGCAGAAATATAGATATAACGTGGGATATACTAGGACGTCCGTATTTAGTATTTAGCCAGAATAGAAAATACTGATTCCACAGTCGCGATGAATAGCCAAGCCCACACCCTGGACCCCTACGAGAGCGGCAAGTGACCCTACCAATCCTGGAGTTTAGGAGACCCGGTCTCGACTCCTCGAGATGGCCTCCCACTGAACCCCAGAACCCGGTCACCTGTGCTCTCCTCCTTGGGTCCATCCTAATGCGGAAAAGTAAATAATATACAACACTGGTGACACAACCGCAACCTGGAAGTGCCCCAAATAAAAGAATATTACATTACATTAGAATTTACATGAATGAAAATACAAAACTCTCATCTCACAAAAACCCCCGGCTATTCGATCGCGACAATCCTGCACATCATATCTCAGCAACACATAATATCACATATCATCAACGTAAGTAAGTATGCGTACCCCGATTGTCGTTGATGTATAGCAACGAAACCGGCGATATCTAACATACTACACTTACGGTCACAGAAAAGAAAGTGTAAAACTACAATATTTGGAATCCAGATTCTCTTTAGACATCATAAATGCGAAATATCACATATTCCGTATTTCATACCTAAACCATATGAATTCCACATATTGTATCACATTCCAGACAAACAGACAGTATTAAAGTTTTCGAACGAACAATCAAGCACCCAAGATTCAGTAAAGCTCAACACTTGAGCAGGGTTCAAAAAATTTGGAGTGTGACACAGTAGCGGCGGTCCAGCCGTAGAAGGGTCAAGCCAACGCCTCACATGTGGCACGCCGTACTGCCCCAAACCCGAGGGTTCAAAGGGTAGTTCGAGACGGTCACATAATCGAGTTAAGGTTTGTTGTCTTCTAGAGGGACCACCGCAAAAAGACTTGCACGTATTTCCAAATTATTTAAACCCCGTGAATAGTGAGTAAATGATACTCGTTCAAACACTTCAATACTTTCTAATTTACCCGGAAAGACTACGAAATGAAAGTCCCGATCGAATCGATGAATCCAAAAACATCTCCAGAATTTTTCAAAACATTATTCAGTTTAAAAATACCCAAAAAATTAAACATGCAGAAAGTAGAATTACTGCAGAAACAGTATACACTAATTCATTTGTACGGCCGCGGAACAGCGCGTTTCCGCGGCTGTAACTACTGTTCATTGGATTATTTTTCTGCCGTAATTCTTATATTTTCCTGCTATGATTTTTACATATTTTTAATTCTGGAAAATGTCAAGTTTTTGAAAATTTCCAGAGAGCATCTAAAAATACGGTATTTTTGTCCGATCGGGGTTTTCTCTTCGTCAAAACGTCGCCTAATGTTCTAGGTCGGCTCTGATACCAATGTAAGGTTAGTATAGCACCCTATGAAGAGTTTTGAAGCATCACATGACCCAAAGTTTTAATTTTTAAGGTGCTAAACTAACTTGCAAAGGATAGATCCTAGAAAATTAGGGTTTACTAAACTTAAAGCTAACAAAAGTTAGGGTTTGAAGGCTACAACCTTTGTAGCTCCCGTTTTTGCTTCGCTCCTTAGGCTCTTTGGTGTTGAAACGAGGTCTTCTTGAACTCCCCTTGTGTCCACGATGATCCACCGCGGAGATCTCCGTCCAAGCTCGCTACTTTGTAAAATCGAAGTAAACACTCTAATCAAGTTGGCTAGACTTGAGTAGAATGGTGTTGTGGCTTTGGATCTCACTTCAAAAACCTTTCTTTTGTTATATTTCAATCACTAGAAAAGAACTAGAGAGGAGAAGATGAAGGAGGATGAAAATGGTGGCTTTTTCTTTCAAGAGATAAAATGATAACCATAAGGTTAACTTGCAAAAGAAAATAAATATCAATATATATATTTATTCCTTCTTGACTCCAACCATGATTAAATAATAGATGATTAATTTAACTTGGGTTTAGAATGATAAAGGAAAAGATAACCATGGTTTAGTGGTGGGTGAGAATGGTTAGGTTAAAAGAAGCATGTAGAAACTAGCATAATTATCCTTTCCTTTTCATTTTCTTTTAAAACCAAAATTAAATAATTATCCATTGTTTAATCTATGGTGTGAGGCTTATATTGCCACCATTTCCATATATAATCAACCATGATGGTTTGATGTATGTATGTGTACATGTATGCACATCTTCATGTGCATGAAACTAGAAAAGAAAAATAGAAACACATGCATGCATGCATACATCCATCAAACCCTAGAAAAGTTTTGAGTGAGAAAACTAATGGTCAAATGATAAATCAACACTTGATTTATCAATCCGGTCATATCTCATATGACCCCACCAAAAGCAGTTCACCCGATCAATGTTCGGTATCATATACGCACATTTCAATCGGGTGCATGCGCATATCGCATATGCGCACCACAACGTTTCGCCTGGACTGGGTAACTCCTCTGTGGGACTCTAAGACTCGTCAATACGCCGGCAGAGGGTAATGATCATATCAAGTGCCCTCAAGCCGCAAGAGGTCAGCTAAACGTAACGGCCACCCGGGTATTGAACGATCAGAAGACAACAAGCGAACCTGCTACAACTCCCGTCGAGCCATTCGGCAACACTACCGTACAGTCCGGTCTCTTCGTCAGATATGCTGCATATCGAGCCTAGGGATGGTCACGTCGACCCCAATAACTCAATAAGTCGCGTCGGTGAATGGTCTATAACAGATCGAGAAACTACTGATAAAACTTATCAGCAAATCTCAGCAGCCCTGGCCAGGGACTTGCTGTTATAACCAGTCGAGCACAGCACAGCATCAACTCCCAATACCGGGAGAGACGAAACCCCTCTTATCGCTCATTGCCTTCGTGTGTCTCGAGACTGTACCCAACGGCTACCTGTTTGCACGACTCAGTAGAGCCGTGGTAGGGTGGCAATCAAAGTACAGTGGGAGAACACACAAGGCTCTATGACGATCTCGGGTCTACAGACTAACCTGTACCAGTGTCACCTGAGAACTGCTATCCGACGATAGATATAATTCCATATAGGAGTTCTCGGCGAGTCCGTCCAGTGTACCCAGTCACCACTGAGCACCCGTGTATGATCTTGATGTCAAACATCGATGAATGTGGGAACATCCATCGCCCATCGTATGGGTCTAGTATCATATACGCTAGTCTACTCTGGTATATCGATGCCCCATCTCGATATACCTACGACTAGGGACGTTCCAGGATATGCTTATAGACTACAGATGTCCCACTAGTATGATCTCCATCATAATCAGAGTAGTCAAGCCGATATCCTCAGGGCTTTATCAGCATGTATGAATGAATAAAAGCATGATCAAATAAATATGTCAGATAAAGAAGAACCAGATAGCATACTATCATGTCGAGCAAGAATGCAAACTGAATATATATATACATGTATAGATACATCCACTATCACATAATGGCCTCTAGGGCATACATATATCCAACAATATGTCACACACACACACACACACACACACACACACACACACACATATATATATATATGCACAAGTGAGAAAAAGAAAGAGTTAAGTGAGCTAATATTAGTTAATGTAAATTTATATATCAAATATATAATTATAAATTAAATCATTAAATCAACACTTGATTTAATAATCCGGCTATATCACATATAACCAACTAATATCAATAATATCAACTTACCTAATCAACACTTGATTCGATAACTCGGCTATATCACATATACCCGGCCCATATCACATATTGCGAGAATAGAATACGGTATCATATACACGTATTAATCTCGGTCTCGCACATATCACTTATGTGCTCCTACTTCATTTCGCCTGAGCCAGGAAACCTCTGTGTAGGACTCTAAAGACTCGTCAATATGCCGGCAGTAGGTGATGATCATATCAAACAGCCATAAACCGCAAGCGGTATGCCAAACATAACGGCCACCCGGGTATTCAGCGATCAGAAGATCAACAAGCAAGCCTGCTCATACTCCTGCGAGTCCAATCAGTAGCACTAACATACAGTCCGGTCTGTCCGTCTGATATGTCGCATATCCAGCCTGGGGTGGTGAAACGTCAAACCCCAATAGCTTGATAAGTCGTGCCGATGTAAGGCTCATAACGGCTCGAGAAACTACTAATAACACTTACCAGTAAATCTCAGCAACCCTGTCCAGGGATTTCCTGTTATGGCCAATCGAGCACAACACAACATCAACCCCCAATATAGGGAGAGACGAAATACCCTCCTATCGCTCATTGCCTCCATATGACTCGGGACTGTACCCAAAAACCACCTGTTTTCACGACTCAGTAGAGACGTGGTAGGATGGAAATCAAAGCACGGTGGGAGACACACAAAACTCTATGAAAATCTCGGGTCAACAGACTAACCTGCACCAGTGTCAGCAGAGAACTGCTATCTGACGATAGGTATAATACCATCTAGGAGTTCTCGGCGAGTCCGTAGAGTGTACCCAGTCTCTATTGAGCACCTGTATACCATCTCTGATGTCAAATACCAATGGATATAGGATCATCCATCGCCCATCATATGGGTCGAAAAGCGTATATGCTAGTCTACTCTGGAATATCGATGCCCTGTCTCGATACTCCTACGACCAGGAACAATTGAAGGATGTACTTACCGATTATCCAGACCCCACTAGTATGAACCCTATCATAATCCCGGAAGTCAAGTACAGATCCTAAGGGCTTTATCAACATGTAATAGAGAGACAATTAGTATACATGTTAAGATAAAGTGCAACCAGATAGTATACTATCATGTCGAGCAAGAAAGTCCTCTATATGTATGTCTAAGCATCCACTATAATATACATCATATGTACAATAATGGCCTCTAGGGCATACATATAACTAACAATCTCCCACTTGCACTAGGGCCATTTGTTGTAATATCTCATACCCAACGTCCAATAGAAGTCTCTCTAGGGAAAGGCCTTTGTGAGTAGATCCGCTGTATTATCATTCGCGTCAACTCTCCTAACCTCGATCCCTTGGAGATCAATCATCTCCCTGATCAGGTGATACTGTCCTTAGAATATATCCGGTTCGCCGATGGGACCGGTGTTCCTAGGCTAAAGCTATAACTCCATTGTAGTCACAATAACAGTTATTGGACGCTCAATGATAGGAACTTTGTTCATCTCATGAACAAGATATGCCCAGACAGCCACTTTAGCAGCATCGTTGGTAGCGATGTATTCAGCCTTTATCGTCTAGTATGCCATGGTATCTAGCTTGGAACTCTTCCAATATACCGTCCCTCTACTAAGGGTAAAGACAAAGCTCGAGACTGACTTTCAGTCGACCTTATCACTCTGGAATCTCGAACAAAGAACATTCATTCAGTGCTTCTCAAGTACTTAAGAATGTTCTCCACATCTGTCCAGTGATTCTCCCAAGATCCGATTGATTCCTGATCACTACACCTAGTGAGTCATCTAAATCTGGTCTAGTACATAACATCGCATACATGATAGAGCCTACTGCCAAAGCATAGGGTATCCCTTGCACGTGAGCTCTCTCCAAATCAGTCTTGGAAGACATCCTTTTGGAGAGAGTGATTCCTGAGTAAGTGGACAAACCACCACGCTAAGAATCTTCCATACTAAACCCCTTTAGTATGGTGTTAATGTACCTGGATTTGGGACACTCCCAACATCCACTTAGATCTATCACCATAGATCATAATCTACAAGATGTAGTAGGTATCATCCAGATCTTCCATGAAGAATCTACGTGATAAAACGAGCTTGACCGAGTGTAGCATAGGAAACTATTTCCTATCAAGAGTATGTCATCTACGTACAATACGTGGAAGATAAACTTACTCTCTACAACTTTCTTGTATATACAAGGTTCATCTATCTTTTTGATGAAGTCAAACTTTTTGACTGCCACATTAAAACAGATGTTCCAACTCCGCGATGCGCGCATTGATCTTAATGGACTTAAGCATAACTTTGAAAGTCTCAACTTTTCCATCTATACCAAGAATCTTCTCAAGATCTATTTGCTCCCAATGGGTTTTACCCCTTCAGGTGCAATAATCAAAGTCATACTTTGTTGGTGTATATGGATTCCATCTTTGATCGCATAGCATCCAGCTTTTTCGCAGAGTCCCCACTCGTGATGGCCTGCCTGAACCTAGTTGGGTCATCATTTACCATGATGCAATCCTCGCTCCCACTATCACCGAGAAGACCGTAGTATCTTTCAAGTGGATGAGAAACCCTACCAGATTCGCGGAGAGGCTGAGGTTCGTTGGAAACTATTGAATCCATTGGTTTCACCAATTCATCAGCTGTTAGTTTGTCCAGCTCGAACTACTTCCAGTTCTACCTCATGACCACAAATTTCTTCATAAGAAATCCATTTTCTAAAAAGGTGGCATGCTGAGAAACAAAACACATTTTGCTCCTCAGTGTGGTAGAAGATATTCCTCTACGAATGTTCAGGATAGCCAACAAACTTACAGAACTAACCTTCCCTCGAGCTTGTCCGGATTTTGCTTTTCAACATAGGCCGGACAACTCCATATCTTAACTTGTTTTAAGACATGGTCTCTTCCCATACCATATCTCATATGGAGTGGTAGCCATTGATTTGGATGGAACCCTATTCAATAGCCATGCAGCTTCATAAGTGCATAACTCCAAAAGGAAACAGGTAACTCAGCAATACTCATCATAGAGCGCGCCATATCTCATAGGGTGCGATACCTTCGCCCCGATACACCTTTATGCTATGGTGTATTTGAAGGAATAAGCTGAGAAAGAATCACATTCTCCTTTAAATAATCCAGGTACTCCATGCCCAAGTATTCGCCTCCTCGATCACATCGTAAGACTGTAATACTTCTACCCGTATGGTTCTTAACTTCAAGCTTACATTCCTTGAATTTCTCAAAAGTTTCAGACTGTGTTTCATCAGGAACATATGTACGAATCTTGAAAGACGATCAGTGAATGTAATGAAGTCAAAGAACCAACCCTGGAATTTGTAGACATAGGACCGTATACACCAACATGTATTAGTTCCAAGAGTTTAGTAACTCCTTCTCAGTTTCTAGTAAACTGTGATTTGGTCATCTTATCTTTGAGACATGACTGGCAAGTTTCATAAGATGAAAGTTGGAACGGATTCAAATATTCATCCTTATGTAACTTAGCTGGTCATGTTGCATTGATATTACCTAGTCTACAATACCACAAGTAGGATTCGTTCATTTCTGAACTTGTCCTCTTGTGTGTGTTCTTCATACTTAAAACTGTTGTTTGATTTAGAACGTTAATGCTATTTCATAACATTCCTGATCCAATCAACTCTTGATTCAGGACAATGTTCACAACATTATCCTGTAATATAATATCATATCCTTCTTTATCAAATAAAGAGACTGATATAATTTTGTATGTCAGGTTCGGTATATAATATCATTTGTTCAGAATCAATGTATTCTGATAATTGAAGGTGATATCTGCCAACTGATTTGGTTGCAACAATTGCACTATTCTTTACACTTAGAGACATATCACCCATTCCCAGTTCTCTACATTTTTGCAGCCCATGTAACATATTACATATGCGGGATCATGTTCCGGTATCACATACTCTGGACGCAGAAGATACTGAGAAACAGTTCTCGGTAATGAACACACCCGAAGAAGATGCATCAACATGCACTTTCTTCGATTGGGTGGCATGGGAATCCGGATATTCCCCTATTTCCTGTTCAGACTTATAACAATTATAAGAAAGAACGGAACCAATATTCCTCAGCTCAGTATATTAAGCAAGTTCGGTCAATGCATCCATATTATTATCTTGATTAAGGCATGCCATGGTCGCTACCAAGAGAGAGAGAGAAGAAAACACTCTGCGTGCGCTCTTTGCAAAATTAGATTGGTCATTATTTTATCTAATCGGGATGGCTCCCACTGTTTTTATCAAATCTTCCTTCAAACCCTAAAAGGAAAGACTAGCCGGGATTAATTGCACCCTACAAGTTCGCTAACCGTTCAGCTAGGCCAGTGTCGGTACTTTGAGGAAGGTTCCCCGTTCTTTCGCACGGACCTAATTAAAATAACCCTCGTTTTCCCAGAGGCGTAAACTCATTGACACCTTTCTAGACACCTAATAGGTTAGGTAATTATAAAGTGCAAAACTCTCCCAGGAGTAACAATTACTCGCAGTGGGTATCGAGATCCAACTATCTTATTGAAGGTATGCAATCTCATTGCAAATTTTCAACTCTTGAAACTCCCGATGAAAGTTTTTACCCCTAGTACTTATGACCTTGGCTATGGTCAACATATCATAAGTCCCAGTCAAGTTCTACCTATCATTTTGTGATTAATTAGACCCACCCATATGACCCTTGGTTATAATCAACATAATCACATGAATGTCCTAACTAATCGCATCATATGCTGTGTAGGAAAACATCACTTAGCTACCGTACACTACGCCTTGACTATGGTCAACATACGCAGCACGGATACTAAGTATTCTACTTCCTAAAATGACGGAGGGTTGCAGATGGTTTTTAAGAAAACCTTTAACGCTTTGAATTTGATATCGTTGTAGAATCAAATAGATTTAAAATTAGTGGCTTAAGCTCCGCATTTTGAAACTTGCTTTTTCATAAAAAGGCCGAGTGAGTTTCAATTCGATTCTGCAACATCTTTTAGGTTTAATTTCTTTCATTAATCTCATTAATGAAGTCCCATCATTTATGATTCCTAAGCATCATAGAAAATGAAACGAAAATAGAACGTATGCTTATGCCATCAGCATTCGCCACAGTGTCCCGTTATGCACCGTTAGGTTACTTAACTAACGGCATACCGGGACGGGACTAGCGCGGGTGCAAAACATAAGCAACGTTTATTATATATCTCATATATAATATACCACTATCGTTTCAGAATATCAAGTGATCACATCACAGAATATCAGCAGCAGAAGATAACATATAAAATATTGGATATACTAGGATTTACTTGTTTTATATCAAGCCAGTAAGAAAACACGGATTCCACGGTCATGATGAATAGCCAAACCCACATTCCTAGACCCCCACGAGTGCGGCAAGTAACCCTCCCAATTCTAGGGTTAGGAGACCCAGTCTCGGCTTTCGAGATGGCCTCCCACTGCACCCTAGAACCCGGTTACTTGTGCTCTCCTTCTTGGGTCTATTCTAATGTGGAAAAGTAAATAATATACAACAATGGTGACATCATCCTCAACCCGGAAGTGCCCCAATAAAAGAATATTACATACATTGAATTTTACATGAATGAAAATAAAAAACTCCCATCTCACATAAAAAAAACCCGGCTATTCAAACACGACGATCCAGTATAACATATCACAGCAACAAATAACATCACATGTCATCAACATAAGTAAAATATGCGTATCCCAATTGTCGTTGACATATAGCAACAAAACTGGCGATATCCTACATATTACACTTACGGTCGCAGAAAAGAAAGCAAAAAACTACAACAGTTGGAATCTGCAACACATTAGGCATCATAAACCCGAAATATCACATATTTCGGATTTCATGCCTTACCAAATGAATTCCTTAGATATCACATGCCTAACGATTATAAACTCCGCATTTTAGTCTCAATATTGAAAACACTTTCTAATAACCTGTCGGGTAATTCAACAAGATTCCCGACATCCTGATCGAATGCTCGTCGGAAACTTTAGTAGACGGCCGCACCCCCGATGCCGTCGACAAAGTGCACTTAGGAGGAATACCACGGCCGTGAGCACCCGGACGGATGCTTTTGGCAATGGGGTTCTCCTACAGTCACTTGGTCGGTGCTATAGGGCATGGCTATCTAGTAACGTTACCCGGCGAGTATCCGCGTACACTACGTGATTGCAACGGACTTTTGATCCACATGAAAATTCCGTGGAAACCGATCAAATGAGACTAAATTTCTAGATTTATAAAATACAAATCAGTTTTCACAAAACCGATTATCGTGGATTCAAAATATTGTATCATAATCAACTAGACGATGTTAAACATTTCGATTGAATCAACAAATCCCCACAACTCCCTAAAAGCTCAACACTTGAGCAAAGTTAAAATACCTAAAACATCCCTCAGTACCTATAGACCAGCCATAAAAGGGTCAACCCTTGCCTCACCTATGGCACCACGGAACTACGGCAAACCCTAGGGTTTGACCGCGGTTCCACGGTCACAGAATCGAGCTAGGATTTCGTTCTTTTAGAGAGTCCATAGAATTACTTGCACGACCATTGAATATATTCAACTTAGAAAATTCCAACTCTTGGAAAATTTCAGAAGGGGTCATGAGGTGGTGTTTGAAGTTCGTTCGAACTGTTAAATATAGTCTAGGTTACCAAAACAATCTTAAAAATACGACTACGAAACACTCTGTATTAGCTTCATATCAAAATTTACATCACATGAAATTTTGGACAAAACAAACAATACCTGAAACCCCAAAACCTACAGAACAGAGCACAGAAGAAAATCGAGACGATTTGGAGAACCTATGGCCGGCCTCCTCGGTTTTTGTAGGAATGTGCTTGGGTGAATTCCGAGGAAACGGTCTAAAATTTCTTCTGTGTTCTAACTGCATCACATACAATTTTCTGCAATTGCTAAAATAATTTTTACAGACCATTTAAAAATCGACAGAGAGCAAAATTCAGGGTTTCAGAATATCGTATATTAGGAATTGTTTTCGGTTTTGTATTATATTTAACATCATCTAAATTTCTAGTTTGGCTTTGACAGCACTGTAGGGTTTCCTTAGCACCATGCCTAGGGTTTGCAAGCATCAAACATGCCACAACAAAAAATTTAAGGGGTGCTAAGCAAACTAATCTAGGAATCGAACTACAAAGTTAGGGTAACAATAAACTTGTAATCAAACATTACACAAGTGAATGAGGAATACAACCTTTGTAGACCGGTCCTTCACTTCTAAAGCTCCGTATAGAAGTCCCTTCACTCCAAGCATCGATCTCCCGGACTCAAGATAGGCTCCACAAAGCGATATGGACAAGCATGCTTGAAGTCTTCGAAGCCGAAGACGATCTACATCGAGAAAACTCAAGCACAAGCTACCTCTTCACTAATGGTAGATTAGTGAAGCAAACACCCTAAACTAAATGGCTAATAGTAGAGGATGATGAAGTAGAAATTTTGCTCACTTTAGATTTGTTTTTCTCACTAGGATTCTTCATCTCCTAAAACCTAGAAAGCTTTGAAGAGATGAAGAAGAAGATGACAGTCAATAAGAGAATGAGATATGAGGTTAGAATTGCAACCATGGTGAGTTAATATTACATATTAACCAATGTAGAGAATAAACCATGGCTAATGACCGTGGTTAGGTTTATAAATATCTTAGATAAAACAAATTTGGTGTACTAAGTCAATGGATGTCATGAGCTTCTCCAAGCTTCCAACCATGACACTTTTCCATCCAATTTTGTTAATTACTTAGATAAATAAAACCCTAATTCTGTCATGGTCATGGTGTAAGTCTTACACACCCAAGTTGCATATATAACCAGGCATGATACATAATATATATCACATATATATATATCATGTATACACAAGTGAGAAAAAGAAATAGTTAAGTGAGCTAATATTAGTTAATGTAAATTTATATATCAAATATATAATTATACATTAAATCATTAAATCAACACTTGATTTAATAATCCGGCTATATCACAAATAACCAACTAATATCAATAATACCAACTTACCGAATCAACAATTGATTCGATAACCCGACTATATCACATATACCCGGCCGATATCACATATCACGAGAATAGAATACAGTATCATATACACGTATTAATCTCAGTTCCGCACATATCACATATGTGCTCCTATTTCGTTTCGCTGAGCCAGGAAATCTCTGTGTAGGACTCTAAAGACTCGTCAATACGTCGGTAGTAGGTGATGATCATATCAAACACCCAAAAGCCGCAAGCGGTCTGCCAAACATAACGGCCACCCGGGTATTGAGCGATCAGAAGATCAACAAGCAAGCCTGCTCATACTCTTGCGAATCCAATCAGTAACACTACCGTACAATCTGGTCTGTCCATCTGATTTGTTACATATCCAGCCTGGGGGTGGTGAAACGTCTGACCCCAATAACTTGATAAGTCGTGCAGATGTAAGGCTCATAACGGCTCGAGAAATTACTGATAACACTTATTAGTAAATCTCAGCAGCCCTGGCCAGGGATTTCCTATTATGGCAAATCGAGCACAGCACAACATCAACCCCCAATACCGGGAGAGATGAAACCCCTCCTATCACTCATTGCCTCCATGTGACTCGGGACTGTACCTAAAAACCACCGTTTGCACGACTCAGTAGAGCCGTGGAAGGGTGGAAATCAAAGAACAGTGGGAGACACACAAGTCTCTATGACGATCTCAGGTCAACAGACTAATCTGCACCAGTGTCACCAGAGAACTGCTATCTGATGATAGGTATAATACCATCTAAGAGTTCTCGACGAGTCCGTTCAGTGTACCCAGTCTCCACTGAGCACCCGTATACCATCTCTGATGTCAAACACCAATGGATATGGGATCATCCATTGCCCATCATATGGGTCGAGAAGCGTATACGCTAGTCTACTCTGGAATATCGATGCCCTGTCACGATACTCCCACGACTAGGAACAATTGAAGGATGTACTTACCGACTATCCAGACCCCACTAGTATGATCCCTATCATAATCTTGGAAGTCAAGTACAAATCCTAAGGGCTTTATCAATATGTAATAGAGAGACAATTAGTATACATGTTAAGATAAAGTGCAACTAGATAGCATACTATCATGTCGAGCAAGAAAATACTCCCAATGTATGTCTAAGCACCCACTATAATATACATCATATGTACAATAATGGCATCTAGAGCATACATATAACTAACATCTTCACCTCTTAAAAACCCTACACAAATCACTACAAATCCTTCACAAATTATATCAAAAAAATCAAAATTTTCAATCTCTTCAAGAGTTCTTTTGAGACAAGTCTTCATCTAAAGGCAACTATTCAAGTTAGGGTCTCCTTCAAGTCAATTTTGAGGTTTAAGCATGTTTTACTACCTTGTGTCTTAATAACTTATAATTTAGATTATAATTTGTGTTTTGAGTAGCTTTAAGTTTGGGGTTGTGATGACTTATAGAGTAATCATAACTTAAATTAGATTAGTTAAGAGTACTTTGGAATCTTATAACCTTTTTTAACAACCAAATTTTCGTTAAACCACCTTAATGTTTCTAATTAATGTTAAAATTAGTTTTAGTTAGAGATTAGGGTTACAATTAGAATCTTCTATCAACCCAGAGACTTCTGAGAGAAGTTGCAATTACTGGGAGCTAGTTATAGGACTACGAATACACCCTCAAAACTCGAGCCCCTACTTTCATCTTCTGCCACCAAAATATTGTATTTGACTGCAAATTGCGACCCGGTTCAGGAGTATGGTCATAGGTTTTTGTCGTGGGTTCTCTAGAACTTCAAGTAGGACTATGGAATATGCAACTTTTTCTAATTGTACCTATGTAAAAATCTGGGACCATTTTACCTTATTTTAGGCATTATGTCAACGTACGATACAGACGTTCCGATTCTTGTTTTTGTGTTTCCTTTGGATCAGGCCATAGGGGTGGTCTTAGACGCTGTTGCACACGTTTAAGGCACCAAGTTCACACGTGTTAACTCGTGAGAGTTACTTCGTTCGTGTAGTATTTGATTTCGTGTCATATCGGATTTCTAGCCTCGTGTACTAAGTTTTGTGCGATTCTAGGATCGGTTGCGGAGACTTCGGACGCGGCTAGGAAAGGAAAGGAGGTGGTCGGATTCGAGTAGCTGAGGACGTTCTGGTGAGTAGATTTAACATCTATGGGTGAATCGTTCGGATGGCGTAAAGCGCCCGATGTTTAGTAATAGTTACAATTCTTTTATATATATACCTATACACATTTTCACATTGCATTCGCGTCATCATGCACATTGATATTATCACACTAGGACACATGCACCATTACCAATGGTTCATGTTGCATGTGCACTATCTTATATGTAAACACACGCCATTGGAAATTGCTATGTCACGTACACTATAGAACTCGCTTGATAACTTGCATTTGCATTGTATCTTATTGATATATAAATCTTTGAGTTATTCATCTGGCTTACATCATATCAATATCATGTACACTTGCCATCATCACCATATTTCACATAATATAATGTTTTGTGAGATTTCTGTATTCATGAGATTTTTCTGGATTTAGGAAACCGCATGTAAATTTTGAAAACTTAAGATCATTTTAAAAACGCGATTTATCTAGATATAATATGTGGCGTCCACCATGAGTTTTCTCGGTTCTGATTTTTGTGTATACCCGATTCGAGGAGAGAGAAGGCATCGTCTGTGGGTACATGGTGGACCCCATACGTTACCCCAGGGCTAGAAGATCGTATAGAGAGACGTTGAGCCTGGCAGAGAACAATACCTACCGGTGATTGTTTGGCCTCGCAGATATCCGGAGGATACCGACCGGAGTCGTGTGATCAAATAGATTTAAGGGCTGATCTGAATGACGACGCCCGAGATATTGAGATTTTTTTTGAGTGTCGATGCTTAACAATGGATTATACTGTTTTTATTGATGATACTTTTGGTTCTACCTTATTGAAATTAATTAAGACATACTCAGTTTCTTATAGTAGCTATACCCAGATTTCATACTTTGCTCACTTGTTCATGTTGCATCTATAGTAGTACATCACATCATAATTTCATACTTAGGATGTCGTTGTTACGTACATACTTATGATTACCACTGATGATGTTAATTACTACTCATAAGCTGGTAACTTACCCTCGTTGTGCTACAGTGTCTTGCAGGACCGATCCGTCAGTATAGTCGCTGCAGGGTACATTACTACCATTTCTATTACTACTTTTGCTTCGACTTTTGGACGTGATATTTTGTAGGTGGGTTGCAAGTATTCTTTTGTCTTCTATCTTGTACATTTTCTCTTTGTTTCTAGTATACTCCATCTACCACTTGTATATTTAACTTAGAGACGAGACTGAGAGACTTGTATTATATTTGACATCTGGTGTCATGCTCGTGTGAGCCAACATTTATGTTTTCATTGTGGATGTTGTTTTCATTTCTTATTTCCTTATTTCTTAGCACTATGATGTCGTATATCTTGTTTTGTGATTGAGTTCAGTCGGATGGCGTTGAGATTGCTCCCAAGTGGGGATGATTTTATTATATCATGCTTATGTATATTCTTGTTATGTATCGGTTTGGGATCAGTTTTACAAAGGAGATTCTATCGAAAATTTTTATAATAACTTGATCTTCAAAAGAGTTTTGATATAATTCTTTTGCACTTTAAATTAACACTTTAGCAAACATTTTTACCACTCTACTTTATTTCACGGTTTAGATTCTGGGTTTCGTCTTACTTGAATTACGTTATGCCTTTGACGTTGCATGATTTAAGTGCCAGTCACGTTCCTCATTTGGGTCATGAAAAAGTTGTTATCAGAGCGTTAGGTTTCACCTTTCTGAGTATAGGATGACCCTTAGTATGATAGAGTAGGTGACTTAAGCAGAGTGATGTAGCGTGTGTATGTTCCACGACATACTCACGATATGAAACTCCGCTTAAGTGACCTTAGGACATTTGCTTTGTGATTCCTTTCCTTGATTTCATGCATCCTTTTGTTCTGATTGCAATATTCTTACCGAATCCTGTTTCTTGTTCCAGCCACCATGCCACCGAAGACTACGAAGGCCCAAAGGGCTGCCGCCAGAGACGAGGTTAGGGCGGGCTCGTCTGAGACGAGGACCGACCAGGGCGGTACGCCTACTCTTCAGAAGAAGATTGATCCTCTTTCTCCAGGCTGGATTTCTAAGCCGGAAGCTAGTATCCATGATTTGCGCCAGATGGTTGGATCTATGGTGGAGGCAGCCGAGCACCGAGATCTGATGATGTTCCACCTACTACGGGGACTGTGATAATTCCTATTGCTCAGACAGCTGTACCTGCCGCTACCGAGACTATCGTAGTATCACTGCAGGAGTTTATGAGGTTGAAGCCTCCGGTTTTCACTGGCATAGACGCAGCAGAGGATCCACAGCCATTTCTCGACAGGATGGCTAGGATTTGTTGTTCCTTAAGATGTTCTGATGCTAGATCGATCGAGCTTGCTAGTTTCCGTCTGGTTGGTCTTGCCCAGACTTGGTGTGAGTCCGTTGAGAGAGGCCGAGCTGCAGGTCTTCCTCCTATGACACGGGATGAGTTTCCGATGGTCTTTATTACTCGTTTCCTTCCGCAGAGCGTCAGGGATACTCGAGCTCGCAGTTTTGAGTCTTTGCGCAAGACACTTGGTATGACCATGGCCGAGTACGATATCCAGTTCACCCAGCTATACAGATATGCTCCTTATTTGGTGGACACCGAAGAGAAGCATATCAAGATATTTATGTGACGTCTTGACACACAGATATTTCTTTCTATTGGCACCCAGCACTTTGACACCTATGCAGCAGCGATGGACGCAGCCATGCCAGTGGAGGAGAGTATTACTGAGACTATGACTGTTCCGGGACCGAAGCAGATTTGCACTGGTGTATCAGTTTCTGGGCAGATTGGTAGAGGTATGGCAGGCAGAGGCTGCGGCGGATTCTTTCTAGCCCGTGGTGGCGGCAGAGATTTGATACGGAGCCAGTTATTTAGCTCTTACTTACCGGGTCAGCAGCCGTCACCAGGATGTTATCGATGTGGGAGTCTGCACCAACACGTCTGGCATTATACTATGAGGCGCCAGGGCGAGGCAGCAGTTCCATAAGTCACCTTACCCCCTACACCTCCTCCTCCGAGAGCATTACCTCCTACGCCCGTCTTTACTCCATGACATACTAATTCTCAGAGAGGCCATGGTTGTGGCGGTCCTGTTTAGAGGGGAAAAGGTGGCAGAGGCAGAAGACAGCAGGGTACCGATAGAGGACAGGCCCGAGTTTTTGCTTTGACTCCTCAGGATGCGCAGGCATTGAATGCAGTTGTCATAGGTACTTTTTCCGTGTGTTCTTTCAATGCGCGTATATTGTGACCTTGGTTCCACGCACTATTATGTATCCACACATTTCAAACTGAGGTTGGGCTGAGATTCGTCCATGTTAGACCAGCCACTAGTTGTGATTACTCCCGTAGGAGAGTCCTTTATCGCTCGACATGTGTTCCGGTCGTGTTCAATTCGTCTTGGGGATAGAGATTCTTCTGTTGATTTGATCCTTCTCGACATGTTAGACCTCAACGTCCTACACAGTATGGATTGGTTAGCTACTTGTTATGCATCCGTAGACTACCATAAGAAGGTTGTCAGATTTAGTTTTCCGGGAGAGCCAGTTCTTATTGTTTAGGGGGACCGTAGTGCCACCCTTCCCGGTTTGATTTCTGCCCTTTTGCGCTAGCCGGCTCTTGAGGAAAGGATGTCGGGGATTCTTGGCCTATATTCATGATGCTGGAGTCACAGAGGTCCCGTTGGACCAGGTTCTAATTATGAGAGATTTTCCCGATACATTTCCTGATAAGTTACTTGGATTGCCACCAGAGCACGATATCGAGTTCTGCATCAACTTGATCCCCAGCACAGGATCTATTTCGATACCACCTTATCGGATGGCCCTGGCGGAGCTTAAAGAGCTTAAAGATCAGTTGCAAGATTTTCTTGACAAGGGACTTATTCGACCGAGTGTGCCTCCTTGGGGAGCTCATGTCCTATTCATTAAGAAGAAGGACGGTAGTATGAGATTGTGTATCTATTACTGTCAGCTGAACCGAGTTACGGTGTGGAATAGGTACCCTCTATCTCGCATTGACGATATGTTCGATCAGCTCTAGGGTGCGGGATATTTTTCGAAGATTGACTTGCGGTCCGATTATCATCAGTTTTGGGTCCAGAATGATGGCATTCCGAAGACTGCTTTTCGGATACGCTACGGGCATTATGAGTTCTTGGTGATGTCGTTCGGGCTCACCAATGCCCCAACAGCGTTCATAGATTTGATGAACCAAATATTCAGGCCGTTTCTCGACCAGTTTATTATTGTATTCATTGACGACATTCTGTTGTACTCCAAGATTCGAGAGGAGCATGAGCAGGATTTGAGGATTACATTACAGACATTGAGAGAGCACTAGCTGTTTGCCAAATTCTCAAAGTGTGCTTTCTTTCTTGATAGTGTTGACTTCTTCGGTCATATGGTTATGAGAGATGGTATACGAGTAGACCCGAAGAAGATCGAGGCCGTACAGTATTGGCACAGACTTGTTTCAGTGACAGAGGTTCGCAGCTTCTTAGGCTTAGTCAGTTACTACCGTCGTTTTATACAGAATTTCTCTCATATCGCTATACCGCTGACCAGGCTGACTCGGAAGGGAGTTACATTTCTTTGGACCGAGGCATGTGAGCAGAGTTTTCAGCAGTTGAAGACTCATTTGATGACTGCAACGGTTTTATCCTTACCTCCAAGCTCAGGCGGTTATATTGTTTATTGTGATGCTTCTCAAGTGGGTCTAGGTTGAGTGTTGATGTAGCACGGCAGATTCTTCGCTTACACTTCTCGGCGGTTGAAGAAGCACGAGCAGAACTATCCTACTCATGATCTAGAGATGGCCACGGTGGTCTTCACGCTCAAGATTTGGAAACATTACTTGTACAGCGAGTCGTGTCAGATCTTTACGGACCACAAAAGCTTGAAGTACATCTTCCAGCAGCGGGATCTCAATTTGAGACAGCGTCGTTGGATGGAGCTTATAAAGTGCTATGATTATGAAATCGTTTATCATCCGGGAAAGGCGAATATTATAGCTGATGCTTTAAGTCAGAGGCCCAGAGGTAATTTGTTCCATTTGAACGCAGTTCAGAGGCAGTCTTCTATAGATTGACAGATCTTATGCGATAGTAGAGTACAGTTCGCGTTCACTTCCATAGGAGGACAGCTTGCCCATGTCTGTGCACGTCCACTTTTACATGATCGCATCCAGGAAGCACAGTCTGACGATGCTCGTTTGTCTAAGATTATGGAGCAGGTTCGGCAGGGGAGAGATTCAAAGTTTGTGATTGATGGCCAGGGAGTGCTACGATTTGGTACTCGTCTATGTGAACCAGGTTCTGAAGAGCTGAGACGTGAGATCCTAGAGGAGGCACATCAGTTAGCATACAGCGTTCATCCGGGTTCTACTGAGATGTATCGTGATTTGAGAGATGTCTACTGGTGGGAAGGGATGAAGAGAGATGTTTCATATTTCATTTCGAGATGCCTGACTCACCAACAATTCAAGTGTAACACCTTAGAATGCGATTAGAGTTAATTAAGCGATATAATGCAGGTTTAATGAAATTTAACCATTAATTATTATAATACTTGCACACATATATGCATGTTAATTTAGGGTTAAGGGGGTGTTAACCATGCTTTATTAGCAATGGCACACTTAACCTTTTCATGCCATGCTACACATTATTTATCTATTTTAAGTAAAAGGATTTTTATTTGTTTTGAAAGGAAAATGATGGGAAGAGTTGAATTATTGAGGGAATGATGAAGGCATGGGACAAGCATGTGGGGTAATTAATAAGGAGAGAGAGAGAGGGCATGACTCGTTCTCACCTCACACTCTAATGCCCCAGCAGCATTCATGGATTTGATGAACCGGATTTTTAGGCCGTTCCTCGACCAGTTTATTATTGTGTTTATTGATGACATTCTGATCTACTCCAGAGGTCGAGAGGAGCATGAGCAGTACCTTGCAAACATTGAGAGAGCACCAGCTGTTTGCTAAATTCTCGAAGTGTGCATTCTAGCTTGATAGTGTTGACTTCTTGGGTCATGTGGTTACGGGAGACGGTATACAAGTTGACCCGAAGAAGATCGAGGTCGTACAGCTTTTGCCCAGACCTGTATCAGTGATAGAGGTCTGCAGCTTCTTAGGCTTAGCCGGTTATTACCGCTGTTTCATGCAGGATTTCTCAAGTATCGCTGCACCACTGACCGGACTGACCCAGAAGGGAGTTCCTTTCCTTTGGACTGAGGCATGTGAGCAGAGTTTCCAACATTTGAAGACTCATTTGACGACTGCGCCAGTTCTATCTTTGCCTTCAGGATCGGGCGGCTATGTCGTTTATTGTGATGCTTCTCGAGTGGGGCTGGGTTGTGTGTTGATGCAGCATGACAGAGTTATCGCTTATGCTTCTCGACAGTTGAAGAAGCACGAGCAGAACTATCCTACTCATGATCTTGAGATGGCCGCGGTGTTCTTTACGCTAAAGATTTGGAGACACTACTTATACGGATAGTTGTGTCAGATCTTCATGGACCGCAAGAGCTTGAAGTACATCTTCCAATAGCGGGATCTGAATTTGAGGCAGCATCGTTGGATGGATCTTGTAAAGTATTATGATTGTGAAATCCTTTATCGCCTGGGCAAGGCGAATGTGGTAGCTAATGCTTTGAGTCGTAGGCCCGGAGGTAGCTTGTTCCATTTGAGCGCAGTTCAGAGACAATCTTCTACAGATTGGCAGATCTTGTGTGATAGTAGAGTACAGTTTGAGTTCACTTCCGCTGGAGGGAAGCTTTCTCATGTCCGTGCCCGTCCACTTCTACTTGATCATATCCGTGAGGCGTAGCCCGACGATGCTCGTTTGTCTGAGATTTTGGAGCATGTTCGGCAGGGTAGAGTTTCAGAGTTTTTGATTGATGACCAGGGTGTGCTACATTTTAGGACTCATTTAGATGTACCAGATTCCGAGGGGCAGAGACGCGAGATCCTAGGGTAGGCACATCAGTCAGTATACAATGTTCATTCAGGTTCCACCAAGATGTATCGTGATTTGAGAGATATCTACTGGTAAGAGGGGATGAAGAGAGATATTTCGGATTTTGTTTCGAGGTGACTGACTTGTCAGTAAGTCAAAGCTGAGCATCAGAGACCGGCATGAGAGTTGCAGCCTTTGCCCATTCTGCAATGGAAATGGGAGCAGATATCCATGGATTTCGTTGTGGGTCTACCCAGGTTCAGTCGAGGGTATGACTCCGTTTGGATGATTGTTGACCGGTTGATGAAAGCGGCTCACTTCCTTCCAGTGAAGACCACTTTCAGATTTGCTCAGTATGCTCAGTTGTACATTGATGAGATTGTTCGTTTGCACGGTGTTCCTACATGCATCCGACAGAGGCACCCATTTTACCATACGTCTTTGGCAGAAACTTCAGGAAGGTTTGGGTACCCAATTGAGTTTTAGCACCGCTTTCCATCTGCAAACCGATGGTCAGTCAGAGCGGACTATACAAACTCTCGAAGATATGCTTCGTGCATGTGTGCTTATTTTGGTGGCAGTTGGGATCGTCACTTGCCTTTGATAGAGTTCTCCTACAATAATATCTTTCAGGAGACGATTCAGATGGCACCTTTTGAGGCTCTGTATGGGAGAAAGTGTTGATCGCTAGTCTGTTGGACTAAACTCAGCGAAAGCAGGATTTTGGGCACACAGCTAGTTCAAGAGACTATGGAGAAGATCCAGTTGATTCAGGACAGGATGAGAGTATCCCAGCTCAAGCAGAAGTCTTATGCCGACCGTCGTCGTCGCAGACTTGAGTTTGCAGTGGGTGATCATGTATTCCTACGGATTTTTCCGATGAAAGGCGTGATGAGATTTGGGAAGAAAGGAAATCTTAGTCCCAGATTTGTAGGTCCTTTTGAGATCCTTGAGCGAGTTGGTACCATTGCCTATTGTTTGGCACTTCTGCCCAGTTTTCCGGATGTTTACCCCGTATTTCATGTATCGATATTTCGCAAGTACCTTCATGACCCTTCTCACATGATTCAGCACCAGACCAACCAACTGGAGCGTGATCTTTCGTTCACCGGGCATCCGGTAGTTATATTGGATCGGCAGGTGAAGAAACTTCGGTCAAAGGTCTATCCATCTGTGAAGGTTCTTTGGCGTGGCCCGAATAGCAAAGAGTTCACATGGGAAGTCAAGACAGAGATGCGGAAGAAATTCCCTCATCTTTTCGAAGGTACGCATAGTAAGATTTTTAAATTCAGAGACTGAATTTCTTTAAAGGGGGAAGATTGTAACACCTTAGAATGCAATTAGAGTTAATCAAGCGATATAATGCGGGTTTTTAATGAAATTTAACCAATAATTATTATAATACTTGCACACACATGTGCATGTTAATTTAGGGTTAAAGAGGTGTTAACCATGCTTTATTAGCCATGGCACACTTAACCATTTCATGCCATGATACATATTATTTATTTATTTTAATTAAAAGGATTTTTATTTGTTTTGAAAGGAAAATGATGAGAAGAGTTGAATTATTGAGGGAATGATGAAGGCATGGGACAAGCATGGGGGGTAATTAATGAATAGAGAGAGGGCATGACTCATTCTCACCTCACACTCTCATTTCTTCACCCCCACTCTTTCTCATTTCTCGACACTCGCTCTCTCTCTCTCTCACATTCTCTTGTTCTTCTTCTCCTTCACCAAATTCTTCACTTGATCCTTTTTTCCTACAAACCTTAAGCCTAAACCTTTATCAAACCTCACTAAACCTTCACAATTCATGCTTAAGCCCTCTTGTGATGACTTGGAGCTTGATGGTTAGGATTTCATTCAAGTTGTGGTGAGGTAATGGTCTCAAACTGTTAATTAGGCTCTAAGAAAGTTTGTGTCACGACCCGATGGTACGGAACGTGACCGGCACTTACATTACGAAATGCATAAAGGCGTAACGTAATCTAAGTAACCCGAAGCCCAGCAATCTAAACCATTTAAAAGAAGAAGTATAGGAAAACAAGTTTAAAAGCAACATCAAATTTTCTCAAAAATTTCGGCAGAGTCTCCTTTGTAAAAACTGACCCCAAACGAGTACAAACAAGAATAATATACAAGCAATAATAAAAGGCATCCCCAAGTGGGAGCTAGCTCTACGCCAATTAGCAGAAACAACCACGCAAGCAAAATAATATACAACGCCGAAGGGCGAGGAACAAAACTCAGAGGAAAACCAAAATCCACCAGAAAACCATAATAATACAAGCGTAACATTAAGGTCAAAAGAATAAACAACTGGTCTTCTAAATCTACCAAATAATACAAGTCTGGTTGATGGAGCTTACTAGATACAAATGTAGTAAATAAAAGTACAACGGCGGTCACGATACAAGTGAACCAACCTACCAAGCAATCACCCTAAAAGAAACGGTGAGCCAGCAAGCCGCTAAGGAAGCTTATACATCTGAACCTGTAAGAAAATTTGGCACAACGGGAGTGAGTTGCCAACTCGTGAGTAGAAGACATCTGCGAGTAGAAATCACATGCACGACGATCTCCTAGGTCATAATAATATACATATATAACACTAGCCATCTAGTAGTGACAGGGTAATAATCTATGCATAAGTACAATACTCAGTGCATCATGTCAGTGTCACTAAACAGTAATGGGTCATATATCTGATGTATGAATGCATCATGAATAAGAAAATCAACCATGAAATCTGAATAATCTGATATAAAAAAACATCATTGCATCTTGTATAATAAAACTGAAAGCTCATCAGTGAAATCGACAGAAATCCGTGTCAAGCATCGACACAAAATAGGTATATCTCTGTATCTCAATATCTCATATCTCTGTATCTCAAATCTCAATATCTCTGTATCTCGGGCTCCAGCAGTCCGGATCGGCCCATATCATCCAATCTCACGACCACGGTCGGTATCCTCCAGATATCCGCCGCGTCAAAAATAACAACAATGACCGGTCGGTAGTGCTCCCCTGCCGGGCTCAACGCCATCATCTGCGATCTTCTTGCCTTAAGGTACCGCACCGGGTCCACCATGTACAATCAGACGGTGCATCCCCTCCTCGAATCGGGTATATGATATAGCTCAAGAACCGAGAAAACTCATGGTGGACACCACACACACTAGATCATGAGAAAACCGCAATTTCTATTTTTAAATAATGATAAAAAGTTTTATAAAATTCTTGCGGTTTTCCCCAAAATCCAGAAGTCTCATGAAAATCCGAAATCCAAGAATCAAGATTCAATAAGCATGAATACCGGCATAACCATATAGCATAACCAAATGAATCTATGAATGCATGAAGTGTCCAAGTAAAGAATGCAATATCTCACTAGTGAAGAAGGGCAATAACACTAATATTATATTGGAAAATCATTTAACTGATTATATCAATGAGATAATATGTTCTAAAGTGTACATGACATGGCAATTACCGATTATGATGTGTGTGAGCCGGCAAATAAGTGTATGTGGAACATGCGCATCATCGGTAATGGTGCTGGTGTCCTAACAGGCAGGGTTTCATATTAGCAAAAGAAACATATGAATGAACATGCAATGCGATGAATACAATCTGAATATAACGGTGAACGTGTATTAACTGCACATTTAGAATATGTATATCTAACCACGAGTCATATATTTTGTTGTTTGAAATAGCACGAATTGAAGTTTTTAGAAAAGTAGGGGCTACGGGGTTTTATAGAAAAGATATGTCCTTTGAAAAATCCGTAGTATCCCTCAGGTTGTCATTAAAAATGGGCACGATTCGTTAGTTTTGAAAATAAAATATGATTCGAGCCTAAACTAATATTTATCTAACCCATAAAGAAACTAAACTAAAGAAACTAGTCGATAGGTAATAAGAATCCACCTAAAGTACGAGTCCATATCTCTAGTAGTCGGCGATCCAACCTCAATAGCGTCACGTACATAGTACGACTTCCTCAAGTTAAGAGTGCGGATCAATCATCACATGTATACCTCGTACGGTAAAATCCATCGTACGGCATCCCAGAAACAGGGTATGGGTCAATTATCATATTTACATCATCATTTATTTGGGAATCATGATCAATCAATATCACAATCTAGGTACTGTTCTAAAGTCTCGCATATTCCGATATCATCAACACATATCATCATATATGAATACACATCGCCCAAACGATCCGTTATAAATATCATACCATATTTTATATCACATCTTGATCATATGTCAACTATCTTATATATATATATATATATATATATATATATATCATTCACATGGTATCATTGTCAAACAATATCATGATTTAGCTACTGATCTAAAGTCTCATACATTCCAATGTAATCACATATTTTATCGTATACATAAATATATTTCTCGTCGCCCAGCGATCCGCTAGTATCATAACATATCTCATATCATAACTCGATCACATATCTAATGTCTCACAGCATCCTGCCCGATCATATCCATATCTTCCCCAAGTATCATATAACATTCTCATGTCACGTGTATATGTTGTAGACCTAGAAAACAAGTGTGTGTGTGCGCGCGCGCTAACCTATACTCTAGGGTCTCGCGACTAAGGACTAGAATTGGAGGATTGTTATCCAAATACCCAAAATTTCATTCCGTGGTCATCCTAGAACCTTTCTTGTTCAGTATTCATGTCTCGCAATAACATATCTATATATAACTATCTCAAGACCACGTCATATCCTACGAAATTTCACTGGTGCTATACACCATCCACCCGACTTTCCCCGTAGATATACATCTACTCTCCTGGTCCTCGCTTGCCGAAGTCGATGCCGCCATCCTCTTCTTCATCGTCCGAAATCCACGTGAGGAGTACATATACACAAACATATATAATATCGTAAACCGAAATCACGGACAAAACCAAAACGGCGCACGAAACGTGCATGGGTTAAAACCTATGACCCGCTCATGCAAAACAACCAAATAACCCTCGACATCGGCGTACAAATGCCGATTGATCGAGATAAAACAAAAACGTACAAATCGTAGTTCCAAAACTCACTAATTATAATATAAAATAGGGTTTAAATCATCAAAACCTTAAAATTAATCAAATCGTTTTATTTCGCAAAAACCTAGAAAGCACTTAATTACCGTTTTCATTCGAAACTTGATGTTTTAACAAAACTAATGGCCATAATATTCACTAAATATCATAACTAAGTCATACAAACCATTACCATAATTTAATCTCATTAATTTTTATTAAACCCAAAATTCTAGTTTGCAAATTTATCCAATTTTAACAATTTCAAAGTAAAAATGCACAAAACAACAACTAAGCTTGGTTTTGCATGATCTAAAGTATTAAACTACAATTTATAATGTTAATAATGTCATGAAACCCTAATTATATTTTAATCTAAATTATTTAATCAATTTCCAAAAACCAAGTTTGCAAAATTAGAATAATTAGCATAATTTTAAACTAAAAATTAGCAACTAGTAACTATATTAGGTTTTGCATTCCATTAATATGTTAATCTCCTTATTAAAACCATGAATAATTGATAAAAATCTTCACTTGATCACAAATCCTAATCTTGAATTTTTATTTTAGCAACTAAAACCATAATTAAACACCGAAATCCATTAAATTAAAGTAATTAGCCTATAATTAACACTAGGATTAGGATTATACCTCCATAAACATGAGATCAAACACGCACCCAAGCCTCCTAAAGATGCTAATTTTGCTCCAAGATCCAAGCTAAATAAGCCAAGAAATACTGGGTAGAGATTGGATTTTTATTTTGAGGTTTTATTTTGGATTTTTGTTGAATTTTTGAAGACTTTTTGAGAGGAAATGAAGTGGGGAATTGGAGAAATGGTGGGAGGACAATTTCGGCCAGGTTTGGAGAGGGAGAGAGAGAGAGAGAAATGAGTGTAGAAATGTATAGAAGCTTCACAATTTATTACATCATTTTATTCTTTTCAATAATTGTTTTATTTATTTATTTATTTACTAATTGTTTCATGCTAGAATCTACTAGAATATTGGAGACATATTAAGAAAAGAGTAAGCATGTTACAAACTTGTTTTAATTTGTCATGGTTCATTAAAATGTAATTAACCCATTCTCATTTGTATTTATCACTAATTTAATGTATATTTAATAGCTTATATTAATATTTAAATTAATTAATTAAGGAAAAATATTTTAGTAAACCAGAAATTTACAAGTGACCAATTAAATACCAAATACTAATAATTACATAGTTAAAATAGGCGTATTTAATTTTATGATGAAAAATAACTATAGTTATGTTTTACGGAAAATACGGTTTATTTTATCGATTATCAGAAAATTCACCTAACGGATTTTATTTATCTAATTATTTATTTATTTATTTTTTAAATGTTACAATCTTCCCCCTTTAAAAAAATTCGGTCCCCGAATTTAAATTAAAACTCCCACAAATACTAAAACATTTAGCAAAACACTCAAATCGTCGGGGCTCCGAAATCATCAATACATAAAACACATTTTAGCGCCATGCATGCGCATGAAAAACAAATACATAACTAAAAATCAAACTCTGCCAAGTATAACACAATCATCGGAGTTATAGTGAAAATACAATGTAAAGTCTAATACGAAAACAAACATGATATACATTAAAACTATAACTTGTACATATGGTACGCATCGTAGTACAATCATCCAAACATCTGAATAAAGAAGCATGTAAAAAACCCTTTTTAAAATCGCCATGCGATGCGCATGTCACGATATAAGCAGCGGACGTTCCTTTTAAAAAAAATGGCTATACATATATATCTTTTATTTAACATACACGTCCCGCTTTTTGAAATAATTTAGAAGGATTTCCTTTGAAAAATAATTCGTGTTATCTCAGACACATAAGAAAATATTGAGACTATAGCTCTATTTTGGAAATCCCTTCGGTAACTATCAATGCATGCAAAAACACCTTTGGTACTGTTCTCAGAACAGTCCTGCTCGGTTACTAAACCCAATAGTAAATATCATAAAAACGTACTGCTCAAAAAGAAACCAATCTCAAATACAGTATATAAAGTACTACGTGCGTCCGGTGCGCACGAAAATCGAAACCAAATACAGATGCCATGAATATGCACAGAAAAAAAACTGAGTGCAATGGATGTGCAACAAAAACATCTGTCAAGTGCAACGGACGTGCACGACAACAATATCAGGTGCATCTAATCTGCACAAAACCCCGATTTAGTGCATCTGGTGTGCACAAAATCGCATCAAGTGCGCCAAGTGTGTGCAAGAATCTCAATCAAGTGCACATGGTGCACGAAAACATAAATTGAATATCCAAAATCGAAATCAGCGGTATAAGACATACACCGAATCAAAATCAAGTATACCACGATAGATAAACTTACAACCACATGCATCAGGGTGCACAAAACCAAATAAAAGTATGAAAAGTGCATGAAAATTATACTGAAAGCGGACATCCAAAATCATGTGCAACCCATATACACAAAATCAAATCAGTATCTCAAAATGTGTAAAATCAAAATCAAGTGCAATGGGTATGCACAAAACGAACATCAATACATCTGATTCATGGAACACGAGTCGAGTGAAAGGAATGAGTACATAGGAAAACCAATCATAAAACGAAATCCTCAAAATACCAAAATCTAAACAACGGAAATGTGATATTCAAATCATCAGATCGCAAATCGTAACACCGACGTCGATTGATTAATCCAAAAATTTGTATTTACCGTAATCAGAAACGGCGTCGCTTTGCAGCTAGCCGGTGAATACGGGTCGATCCACAGAGATGTGTAACTTTTTGTTTTTGTGTTATCACGAGTTGATTCCGATGGTGGTTTGGTTTTTTTTTGTCGATTGATTTAAAAACTAATTTATATGATATGAAAGAACTTGTTAGGATTAAGTCGAAGGAAGGGTTGATGAGAATAATATTGTCATCTCTTTCAATGCCGTTTGATTAAAGCTTTTTAGAAATCACAACAATTACTAGCAAAGGGGATTAGGATGATTGGGAAGAAACGAAGTTTCTTCCTCTAGATCCTTATCCGTCCTTTCCTATTAATTGCTACAATCTTCATGGACGTCATGTATGTCCGGCCTTTTATACTACGGTTCACCGTTACCTCGTAGGTAGGGTGCCGTAGGGGGCGGATCATGCATGCGTGCATGAAGTTCTAGTTTTGAAAATGTGTTAGCAATGAAGGAGGTGAGAGATATTCATCTCTCACTCCTTACCTTGTTCCTAACCCTAACAAGCGAGGGTTTTACTCGCTCATTAGGGAATTTTCGAAAAACGACATTTTTGTTGTTATGTTTTAAAATGTTTTGTTCAGATCTTGAATTATTATTTACTGCAAATTAAAAGGAACTATACTGGTTAACTAAGGCAAGTATTAAGATTACTCTACTGCAATAAGTATATTAGCTAGGGCAAGAAAAGAACTAACACTAAGGCATGAAAAGAAAGAACACTTACAAAATGATGCTCTTGATCTCTCAACAATTCTGATTTTATTGATTAAAAAGAGGCATAACATTTTACAGATTTTGAGTACAATTTATAAGCAAACAGTGAAGCTAGGGTTACAGACTCTCGCAGAGGTGCAATTACAGATTTGCCCCCTAAAAATCCCAACACCCGCACCGTCGCACCGACACAAGAAGTCGGTGCCGACAAGGGCACCATATGGCCGCGGAACCGCGGCACCAGGCTAGGTTTGGCCGCGGTTCCGTGGCCCTTTGGTGGGTTCATTCCACCAATTTTCCTGGGTTCCTCTGTTGTTGTCTGGTCTTGACTTTTGTGCATCCCATTTCTCTGTATGGCTTCTTGGTCTTTTCCAGATCTTCAGTGAAAACTTGTAAGGAGCTTTTGACCGTTCACTTTGACATTTCGGACCGCACTGCTTCATACAATTGTAACCTGTTCTTCGTGACTCGGATCCATCTTCTTGTTGGTCAAAAAGTCTCTCTTTTGTATCATCTTCTGTCTTTTCTTACTGCCTTCGTTCCAAGAGCCTGTATCCTGTATCATGCAACAAGCGTGCGTCAAAAGTACCTGTTTACTTATAAAATGCATAAAAGTGGGGCGTATGAATTGCAATATTATGATATGAACAAATACCCCCAAACTTATCTTTTGCTCGTCCTCGAGCAAACTTATTATTTTATTCTAACCTAGCCGCACTTTCGCAGGGAAACGCGATTGCACTGAGCACGTGCAACAAGCCTTTAAACCTCTAGGTGTCCCTAGTAGGAGGAGTGTTGTCTCCTGAGGGTTTTCAGCGGATTACACCCACAAAATCCTATCAATTTGGTTTTTCGACTTTTGCTCTCCAATTAGGTTTTCTAACAAGGAATTCTATTATCGTCGCCCCGCAAATTATCCACCCATATTCTTCACACTTCATTATTATGTACCTTAAGATTGTACATGTTCTATAAAATTACTTAGAATTCAGCATTTCTTAAGTTTTTCTTCTAGAGTTTCATCTCCACTTAGGAATTTCTATCAACTCTATTAAAGTTACAAGTTTTATTCTTCATTCCTTTCTCTTATCTAAACTCTAATCACATATCCCCACGTGTGTGTAATTGTCACCCCTACGCTTGGAGATTCAAATCAAGCAATCGTACTCTCGTCCATTGTCCAAAGCACTTATTAATTTTGTGAATTTTTCTTAACTTTCGCTTACACGTCCTTCATGCGACCGTTAATACTTCTTGAGGTACCAACAGCCGATTACAAGATGCGTTAGCACTTTAAAGCGCATTTCCTATTTTTGCAACACCCAAGGCTTTTAGCAGTGACTCCCAAACCAGTTGGTCTAAGGCACTAGGTGATGAAGCACCCTCGCTAAATAATTTTCTAGCCCTAAATAATCACAAAAACCAGTGTCCATTTTTTTATTCACTTTTTTTTCTTTTTATTTTCATTGTGCTAAGGACTTTAGACAAGAGTAATTCAAGGTCTCTTCTACTAATCCAAGTTTCAAGGTGCGTGATTGTGCATTTTGTAGGGTACACGTTTTCAGAATCTAGACTTAAGCTAGGAACTATTTTTCAAACTTATACTCTAATAAGAACATCAATACTCTTCCCTCATTTTGACTTAGCCCAAGAAGTGAACCCAAAATTTGCCTATTTCTATATAACCTACAAAGACATATATTCTCTACCGTTAAACTTTAAGGAATGTTATTTTTAGGGTTTTTAATTTGCTAAGTCTAAGATCTAGTTTTTCCTAGCCAGTTAACCTTTTTATCAAACTCAAGTCAATTAACCAAAATTGAATACAATAATTTTTATAATTTTTGAATTTTTTCAATTTTTATGGGTTTTTCAGTTTCCTAATTTTTTTAAATTTTCAAATTTTTATGATTTTTTATATAAAGATGCAATGCAGAAATTAAAAATGCAAAAGGAAGAGAAAAATATATACACTATGCAATGCAAAAGATAACTATATATATTACCCTCTCCCCCAAACTTGAGCAAAGAAGTGCCCTCACTGCCCGGCCCCACGTCGCGCTCGTGAGCGTGAACGTGATCGTTCCCCTCTAGCCAAAAGTGTTTGGATTCCCCTCTCAATTTCCGTCAACCGACGGTCGTGATCGCGTGCAGTCGCCCGAAACTCATCCCTCAAAGAGTCGATTCTTCTCACTGTTCTCCGCATCAATCGCGCATGCTCCTGGGGAGTTAGTTCTTCCCTGCTCGAAGTCGAGCTCGAGCTAGGGGTGTGCGCGGGTACATTTTCTACCGGTTCCGTTCGTGTCCAAATATCCGTGAGTCTAGAGTAGGACGACGTGACGCCCTCTATAAGTGGTCGAACCGGAACACCGTCTATCATGTATGAGTCAAATTCCTCGACGGGGAGGAAATAACTGCAGAGTTGGGTAACAAGCATCGGACATGGGTATACGGTACCTCATTTCCCCATACCTATATATTGGAGCAAAACAGTGCACATGTCGAACCTTGGATTTTTCATCATCAGTGTG
This sequence comes from Agapanthus africanus, assembly GCA_030015575.1. NCBI lineage: Eukaryota > Viridiplantae > Streptophyta > Magnoliopsida > Asparagales > Amaryllidaceae > Agapanthus > Agapanthus africanus. Next base: position 96,980,561 of record CM057349.1, read on the forward strand.
TGTACGACATGTAATGAAGGGGTGAAAAAAGTCGTATTGTGGGAACTACCAAAGATATTGTTTTGTGCCCACCGGCACACAGTTAAAACGTTCGCGAAAAAGGTCCGTGCTTGGATGCCCTTACGCGGCTCTCGTGCACAGTCATTACCCATCAAGGGCATATAATCTTCAAAGCGCAATGGGTGTTCATGTGCAGGTACACGTGGTATGAGTGTAACCTCGTGTATCATGTCCCTATCGATGTGAATTTCACGATTTCCCCAATTTAGTTTAATGCAACCTAAGTTGTCAAGGCTATTATCCTCCATTGATTCGTAAAATAGGGCAACTAGGTTAGGTAGGGCAAACGCAGATGAGTGATTATAGAGCAGGAAATTCCAGCCCCTTTGTTCGATTTCATATGCGAAATATCTACCGTATACTTCGTGTGCGAAAACCGGGGAAAAATCCCTTTCAAACTGCATTTTATGTGACATTACGATTTTTTTCAGTAAAAAGATATGCAGGAACAGAGAGGAATTAGACAGAGTTACCTCCCCTGAAATTTTCAGGGGGTGACGACACCAGACGGCGGCGGATCAGCGGCGGGAGGCGGCAGATGCTGCGGTTTCGCGGCGCTCTGGTGGAGTTGTGGCGAGATTTTTCTGGAGAGTGTAGGGGGCGGCGGCTAGGGTTTTTTAGAGAGGAAAAATTTAGGTTTAAGAAAACAGGGGGCTCGGGTTCCTTTAAATAGGGGATGGGACTCTTATTTGTATAGAACACCCTCTAAAACGAGGGTTTTATTTTTAAAATCAGCTCTTAATCTGCAAATTTTCAATTAGGTCCAAAAATTATTTTTTTATTATTAAATTTTTATTATTATTATTATTATATTTTATTATTTTTTTATGGTATTTTGGAAATATATATACAAATAATATACACACCCCCAAACTTATTTGAAATAATGTTTTGGGAAAAGAAATTTGGGGGTGAAAGTGGAGGAATATCATTCAGTATAGATCGGCTCCTGCAAGAGCAGGAGCTCCTCCGAAAGGTCCGCTGTGAATAACGGTTTCAGTCGATGCCCATTCACCTTGAATAAGGTACCATCTTCAGGATTCTCAAGATCAACCGCACCGTGCGGATAAACGGTGCGGACTACAAAAGGTCCTCTCCATCTGGACCGGAGCTTGCCGGGATGAAAATGTAACCGAGTGTCATAAAGTAGAACCTGTTGACCAGGTTCAAAAGTTTTTCGCAAAAGGTGTTTATCGTGGAACACCTTAGCTCGGTTTTTAGCAATTATGGTATTATTATATGCCTCATCCCTCAGCTCCTCCAATTCATTCAATTGCAGCTTTCGATTGCTGCCCGCATCTCCTAAAGATAAATTCAGCTCTTTGATAGCCCAAAATGCTTTATGCTCAATCTCCACTGGGAGGTGGCAAGCCTTCCCGTACACAAGCCGGTATGGAGACATACCAAGATCGGTTTTATATGCAGTACGGAAATCCCATAGTGCATCAATCAGTTTAAGTGACCAATCTTTACGGTTTTTAGAAACCGTTTTCTCCAAGATTTTCTTTATTTGCCGATTTGAAAGCTCGGCTTGCCCACATGTTTGAGGGTGATATGGCGTTGACAACTTGTGGGTGATAGAGTATTTGCGCATTAAGGACTCGAAAGTCCTATTGCAGAAGTGAGAACCATTATCACTTATTATCGCCCGAGGGTGCCCAAATCGAGAAAATATGTGTTCTTTAAGAAACCGAACGACAACTTTATTATCGTTCGTTCGGCTGGGCACAGCCTCGACCCACTTTGAAACATAGTCAACCGCCAAAAGAATATACACATTTCCAAAAGAGTTAGGAAATGGTCCCATGAAATCTATACCCCAAACATCAAAAATGTCCACAACCAAAATATGTTGGAGCGGCATTTCGTTTCTCCGCGATATCCGGCCCAAGTGTTGGCACCGGGAGCAAGTTTTGCAGTATTCAAATGCATCCTTGAAAAGTCGTGGCCAATAGAAACCACACTGCAAAACTTTTTCGGCTGTCTTCTTTGGGCCAAAGTGCCCGCCACATACTTGATCGTGGCAAAAAGACAGCACACTCTTGACCTCACTTTCAGGCACACACCGACGAATGATTTGGTCGGAACAGTATTTAAAAAGATAGGGTTCATCCTAGTAAAAATGCTTTACTTGGGATAAAAATCGAAGTTTATCCTGTTTCGACCAATCATTAGGTATCAGGCCGGTGGCTAAGTAGTTTATAATATCGGCGAACCATGGTTCGCAAGAAACGGTCAAGAGTTGCTCGTCGGGAAAAACATCAGTGATTGGAAGATCGAGCGTGGGCGCAGAAGGAAGTCGTGATAGGTGATCAGCTACTACGTTTTCACATCCTTTTTTGTCCTTAATGACAAGGTCAAACTCTTGTAATAAGAGGATCCAACGTATTAGCCTTGACTTAGCATCCTTCTTTGCAAAAAGGTGGCGAAGAGCTGAATGATCTGTATATACAACGACTGGAGAGCCGATTAAATAAGGCCGAAATTTTTCGAGTGCAAACACAACAGCTAAAAACTCTTTCTCTGTTGTTGTGTAGTTGAGTTGGGCCTCATTTAGTGTTCGGCTAGCATAATAAATCACGTGTGGCATCTTATTAATGTGCTGTCCAAGAACAGCGCCAATAGCAAAGTCTGATGCGTCGCACATGATTTCAAAAGGGTGCGTCCAGTCGGGAGATGAGAGGATGGGCGCTGTGATGAGTGAATGTTTCAAAGACTCGAATGCTTCAATGCAAGTGGAGTCAAAAGCTAAAGTTGTGTCCTTGGCCAGTAAGAGAGTCAAGCGTCTAGCGATCTTGCTAAAGTCCTTGATGAACCGTCTGTAGAAACTGGCGTAGCCAAGGAAGGCTCTGATATCTTTGACGCATTTTGGGGGAGGGAGGTTAGAAATCACTTCGATTTTTGCTCTGTCAACCTCGATGCCGTTTTGCGAGATGACATGTCCTAAGACAATGCCCTCTCGCACCATGAAATGGCACTTATCCCAATTCAATGTTAGGTTCTTATCCCTACAGCGGGTAAGAACAGCGTCAAGATGGCGTAAACACTCGTCGAAAGAGTCGCCAAAGATAGAGAAATCATCCATAAAGATCTCCAAGAACTTTTCAACCATGTCTGAAAAGATCCCCATCATACACCGCTGAAATGTCGCGGGTGCATTGCATAACCCAAAGGGCATGCGACGATAAGCAAACGTGCCAAAGGGACAAGTGAATGTTGTCTTGTCTTGATCTTCTTTGGCGATGGGGACTTGGTTGTAACCGGAATAGCCATCGAGAAAGCAATAGAACTCGTGCCCTGCTAATCGCTCGAGCATTTGGTCAATGAAAGGTAAAGGAAAGTGGTCATTCCTTATTGCGGCATTGAGTTTCCTATAGTCTATGCAGACTCGCCATCCAGTTTGGGTGCGAGTGGGAATTAACTCATTTGCCTCATTGGTAATGACCGTAATGCCCGATTTCTTTGGCACGACGTGGATTGGGCTAACCCATTGGCTATCCGAGATAGGGTAAATGATACCACTATCCAGACACTTGACAATTTCCTTCTTAACAGCCTCTTTCATGATGGGGTTGAGGCGCCTTTGTGGATCCCGTGCTGGCTTGGCATCATCCATTAAGTGTATATGATGTTCGACTATGAGGGGATTAATCCCCTTAATGTCCGCCATAGACCAGCCGAAAGCTTGCCGATTATTATGTAAGACCATCAAAAGAGCCTTCTCTTGCTCAAGAGCTAGAGAGGATGATATAATGACGGGTAAGGTCTCATTATCACCTAGATAAGCATATTTTAGGTGTGTCGGCAAAAGTTTAATTCGAGTTTAGGAGGTGAAACAATAGATGGTAACAATGGGGTAGTTGTTTCAAACTCGAAGGATTCCATCAAAGGTTCGAACCGAGTGTACGCAACAGTGTCGGATGGTTCAACTAACTCATCCGAAAAAGCAAAAGACTCCAATTCAGGTGATGAGTCTTCAAAGTCATCAACAAAGGTAAAGCACTCAAAATCGTTATCCGCTGTGAAAGCTGCATCGGATTCTAGGAGGAACGCACTAGTGGCGTTAACATTGCTGTGATCGAACAAAAAATTCTCGAATTCACAGTCCTCCTCCGCGATCTCATTGATCGAGCAAATATCGAGTACGCTAGCATTAGGCTCAGCAGGCTGACTTCCCAACTTGAAAATATTGAGCTCAATTGTCATATTGCCGAAAGATAGGTTCATTGAACCATTACGACAATTGATCACTGCGTTGGAAGTAGCCAGAAATGGTCGACCAAGTATTACCGGAATTTGGTTCCGGGGGTTAGCAACAGGTTGTGTATCCATCACAATAAAGTCAACGGGGAAAATGAAATCCCCTACTCTAATTAACACATCCTCCAGCTCTCCCCTAGGATGGGTTATTGACCGGTCGGCCATTTGGAGAGTACAGTGAGTGGGCTTAAGCTCTCCAATGCCCAATTGCTCGTACACAGAATAGGGTAGCAAATTGACACTTGCGCCAAGATCTAATAGTGCTCTATTGATGTTCTTGTCACCAATTGTTATCGAAATGGTAGGACACCCGGGGTCCTTTTGCTTTGGGAGTAGGGAATTTACAAGAGCATCACTAATAGCACTGGCCACAAAAACTTTCTTTGGCACTTGCGACTTCCTCTTTTTGGTGCATAAGTCCTTTAAAATTTTTGCATATGAAGGAACTTGTTGGATTGCATCCAAAAGAGGGATATTTATGCTAACCTGTTTGAACAACTCAACAATCTTCTCCATCTGTGGAGTTGGTTTATTGGATCTCAACCGATTAGGAAAAGGAACATTTTGAAAGGTGGTTGAGTCCAACTTTTGCGGATCAGATTGTCGAGTTGGAACGGCACCCCGTGTAGATGTGTTCGTGTTGTGAGAAATGGGTCCGTTCGAGCTAGAAGAGGTAGAGCCATGTGAAGAGTGGAGAATAGGCTCTGAAGAAGAAAAAGAAGGTGAAGAAGATGAAGAAGGGCCACCGGCAGGGGTGTCATTGTTCATGCCCACATTGTTTTGCAACACTTTTCCCGATCTCAACGTGGTCACAGCATTTACGTTATGATTCTGCTGTTGATATGCAGCATGTGCGTGACCGGGGTTGGGCAGTGGTTGAGACGGGAGTTTTCCTTTTTCGCGCTTGCTCAAAGCTGCATTGAGTTGTGCAATTTGTGCCTCAATAGATTTGATGCTTTGATCGTGTGAGACACTATTTTGCACTAAAGATTGAATAGAAGTCTCAAGTCTTGCTGTAGACTGTGTAGATTGCTTAAGGAACGCATCTAGACTTCTTTCGAGCGAGCTAACCTTATCATTATTAGGTTGAACATAATTATTTGGCTGGTAAGCGTTGTTAGGCACAAAATTGTTCACCTGATTAGGGTAAGGTTGTTGAAATTGTTGCAGTTGAAATTGAGTTTGTGAAGGTGCTTGTTGTTGTTGTGGAGGAGGAGGTCTTTGAAAATTGTTATTTCCCTGGAATTGTTGATTTTGGTTCCAAGCGAAATTTGGGTGACTCCTCCACCCCGGATTGTATGTCGAAGAGTACGGATCGTTTCTTTGTCGTTGCTGAAATGCAGCATTGACTTGATCCTGTCCTTGGGTGGATGCATTATAAGGACACTCTTCGGTTAGGTGCGATGGATCCGCACAACAAGCACAGACAGTTCGTGGAGGCACAGCAGGGGCAGGAGAAGGCGATGAGATTTTGGTCTCGATCGCTTCTAGCTTTTTCGTAAGAGCGGCCATCTCGGCCTTCATAGCAATCGACATCTCTACTTGATGTATGCCTGCCCTAGATTGACCACTCGAAGATGATGTGGTCTTGGTACTCTCCCACTGTATTGTTTGCTCACTAAGATCCTCAAGAAACTGCCACGCTTCATCACTAGACTTAGAGAGAAAATGACCTTGACAGATGGTTTCTAGCAACTGCTTCGTTGCTGAGTTCAATCCCTCGTATAATGTTTGGCAAAGTTGCCAACTTTCGATCCCATGATGAGGGCATTGAACTAGTAGGTCCTTAAATCTCTCGAAGCACTTCCAAAATGGTTCGGAAGGAAGTTGTGAAAATTGAATTATTTCATTGCGGATTCTGGCAGTTTTGTGATGAGGATAGAACTTTTTCAGAAAAGCCTTCACAAACTCGTCCCAATTTCTTATGGAATGTGATGCGGTGCTATATAGCCACTTCTCGGCTAGGTCACATAAGGTGAAAGGAATGACCCTTAGCCTTATAGCGTCATCACTTAATTGGGTTGTTTTCATCATAGCGCACACATTTTAGAATTTATTGATAAAGATATATGCATCTTCAGATTCCAAACCATGAAATTTTGGCAGCATATTGATGAAATGTGGTTTTATCTCAAAATTGTCCCCATTTGCCGGTGGGGGTGAAAGACAAGTAGGTAAAGAAGTGCGGATGGGGTAAAAGAGATCCTGGAGCGCAACTCGTGCGGGCGCTTCAACAGGCGGCTGATTCGGGTTATTCGCACCTAACGGAGGTGGAATCCTTCCCGTCGGTAAGGTATTGTTGGGGTTGAATCCCGACATTCCTTCAGTGAAAGAATTTGAAGTTGAGGGTAAGAAAGTGGACGGAGTGTCGACTTTAGTGTCGAAAGGTTCGTCGGTCGGTACCAACGAAACACGGACTAATCGGGCGTCAGTATCCTTAGTCCAAAGTGACATACACTAAAGGGTAGTGCAGTCAGAAAAAAGAAAAAAGACAGAATGTGGAGGTAAGATAACGTCAGTGAGGGAAAGTGGTGGAAGTGGGTTGCAAGTTTTCTTAGCGGCAAGTTGCAAGTTTTGAAAAGATTTTTCCTTTTTTTTTTATGTGTGAGAGTTTTGCAAAAAGGTTTTTGGAAAGGGACTCGTGACACAAATGTATCAACCACACATGCACAATCAGGCCTAGATCTAGGGTCGCCTAGGTCTGCTAGACAGCTCCTAACTAGGGCTAGAAATAGGACCTCAAACCGCCTCTTCACGGACAAGTACGGCCAGGTAAGTAGGAAGGAACCACCACTACAGTGGGCCTAATTAATAACCACTAGCCTAGACACCGCAATGTCAGTTAGGATAAACGGCCGATGCCTATACTAGTCCTTTTCCTATTGAGCTCGATGTCCTTAGGTCTGAGTCTAGTCTTTTTTAATTAATTGTGGTCAATGGACATGCTTTAGGTGTTTTCTGGGGTCCTGGGAAGGGTGATGAAATCCCCACCCAATCTGAGTTTGGTCAATTAGCCCCTTAAAGTCCGATTAAATTATGCAAAACAATAAAATTCACTTGCAGTCAATTTTTAGCGCGGCGCAAAGAAACCTGCAGCAAATCTGTTATTTAGAAGGGGAGAGAATATTTTTTTTTTAGCGCAAAGAATTCCTGCAGAAAATGTTTACAGTGGATATATGGAGGTTGCAGAGGAGAGAACAAGAAAGCAAACCATGCAATTTTTACACAGAGAAGAGCTGAAAGAGCCGCGGAACCGCCGCCTGGGGCCCACCTTTACCGCGGAAGCGTGGTGGAATGAAGAGGTCATCTCCTGAAAAAATTTCTACTGTTCTGTTGGGAACTTTCTTCCCTGTTCTGATGTGCACTTTTCTGTTCAGCCATCTGTAAATTTCCAGATCCGCGATCTTTTGCTGTTCCTGCAAGATTCAAAACATAGAACCCTTCAAACAGATAAAAATCGCTAAAATGTTTTTGTATTTTCTATTTTCTGATTTTTCTGATTTTTCAAAATTTATATCAACCCGAAATCATACAAAACAAAAAATTACGTGATCCCCGGCAACGGCGCCATTTGATTAATCCAAAATTTTGTATTTACCGTAATCAGAAACGGCGTCGCTTTGCAGCTAGCCGGTGAATACGGGTCGATCCACAGAGATGTGTAACTTTCTGTTTTTGTGTTATCACGAGTTGATTCCGATGGTGGTTTGTTTTTTTTTTTGTCGATTGATTTAAAAACTAATTTATATGATATGAAAGAACTTGTTAGGATTAAGTCGAAGGAAGGGTTGATGAGATTAATATTGTCATCTCTTTCAATGCCGTTTGATTAAAGCTTTTTAGAAATCACAACAATTACTAGCAAAGGGGATTAGGATGATTGGGAATAAACGAAGTTTCTTTCTCTAGATCCTTGTCCGTCCTTTCCTATTAATTGCTACAATCTTCATGGACGTCATGTATGTCCGGCCTTTTATACTACGGTTCACCGTTACCTCGTAGGTAGGGTGCCGTAGGGGGCGGATCATGCATGCGTGCATGAAGTTCTAGTTTTGAAAATGTGTTGGCATTGAAGGAGGTGAGAGATATTCATCTCTCACTCCTTACCTTGTTCCTAACCCTAACAAGCGAGGGTTTTACTCGCTCATTAGGGAATTTTCGAAAAACGACATTTTTGTTGTTATGTTTTAAAATGTTTTTTTCAGATCTTGAATTATTATTTACTGCAAATTAAAAGGAACTATACTAGTTAACTAAGGCAAGTATTAAGATTACTCTACTGCAATAAGTATATTAGCTAGGGCAAGAAAAGAACTAACACTAAGGCATGAAAAGAAAGAACACTTACAAAATGATGCTCTTGATCTCTCAACAATTCTGATTTTATTGATTAAAAAGAGGCATAACATTTTACAGATTTTGAGTACAATTTATAAGCAAACAGTGAAGCTAGGGTTACAGACTCTCGCAGAGGTGCAATTACAGATTTGCCCCTTAAAAATCCCAACACCCGCACAGTCGCACCGACACAAGAAGTCGGTGCCGACAAGGGCACCATTTGGCCGCGGAACCGCGGCGCCAGGCTAGATTTGGTCGCGGTTCCGCGGCCCTTTGGTAGGTTCATTCCACCAATTTTCCTGGGTTCTTCTGTTGTTGTCTGGTCTTGACTTTTGTGCATCCCATTTCTCTGTATGGCTTCTTGGTCTTTTCCAGATCTTCAGTGAAAACTTGTAAGGAGTTTTTGACCGTTCAATTTGACATTTCGGACCGCACTGCTTCATACAATTGTAACATGTTCTTCGTGACTCGGATCCATCTTCTTGTTGGTCAAAAAGTCTATCTTTTGTATCATCTTCTGTCTTTTCTTACTGTCTTCGTTCCAAAAGCCTGTATCCTGTATCATGCAACAAACGTGCGTCAAAAGTACCTGTTTACTTATAAAATGCATAAAAGTGGGACGTATGAATTGCAATATTATGATATGAACATCGATGTGCTCCTCTTTTCTCTGGTGTCGACTGATTCGAACTCGTCTCTTCGTAGCTGTAAGAACGGTGCTACAAACGGCTATACTCATATCTAGAGTCTCCCAAATAATGTATCTCATCACATGATATCCGGACTACGTTAAACTTTTCGATCAATTCATAAAAGTCCCAAAATCCCCCGAGAGCTTAACACTCGGGTACAGTTTAAAAATATCCAGTACATGCCACAGCACCTGCGGAACAGCCGTAGAAGGGCAAACCCAAGCCTCACTAATGGCACCGCGGAACTGCCGCGAATCCTAAGGTTCAAAGGCGTTCTCATGGTCATTATGTCGAGTTAGGTTTTCATTCTTCTAGAGGGTCCATAGAATTACCTGCATGTTCTTCCGAATACCTTAAACTTGGGAAAATGGGTTTCTGACATTCGTTCAAACCTTTTAACTTCGCATAGACGCATGTGAATACCCTTCATCCGCACGCTAAACAATGCCTCGATCCTCAAGAACAAACGATACACTAACGGTCATCACATTCTAGCCGGTCTCCAGCAGTGGCCCGATCCTCTGGTGCAGATATCGGACGCTCGCGTCCCCAAAAAAACATAGTAAACGACATATCGAAACGCTCATGCTGACCGCAACTCTAGCCGCAGCTCTCTCTGACCGTGTGACCGTGGTAACAGAACCACCATTCGATATCGACGAAGATAGATCGAAGGAATGAATAGAATACGGTACAAAGAAATGTATATCCTAAGGCTCCTTAAGCGAAGTAGCGTATCGTAAGTATGCCGCGGAACATACCCACGGTACGTCACTCTACTTTAGTCACCTACTCCATCAACCAAGGGTCATCCTACACGTAAAAGGTAAAACCTAACGCTCTGATACCAGCTTTGTCATGAACCGTTGGTACGGAATGTGACCGGCATTTACATTACGAAACGCCTAAAGGCGTAACGTAATCTAAGTAAGCCGAAGCCCAGAAATCTAAACCATTTAAAAGAAAAAGTATAGAAAAACAAGTTTAAAAGCAACATCAAATTTTCTCAACAATTTCGGCAGAGTCTCCTTTGTAAAAACTGGTCCTAAACGAGTACAGAAAAGAATAATATACAAGCAATAATAAAAGACATCCCCAAGCGGGAGCTAGCTTTACGCCAATTGGCGGAAACAACCACGCAAGCAAAATAATATACAACGCGGAAGGGGGAGGAACAAAACTCAAAGGAAAACCAAAATCCACCAGAAAACCATAATAATACAAGCGTAACTCTAAGGTCAAAAGAATAAACAACTGGTCTTCTAAATCTACCAAATAATACAAGTCTAGTTGATGGAGCTTACTAGATACAAATATATTAAATAAAAGTACAACGGCGGTCACGATACAAGTGAACCAACCTACCAAGCAATCACCCTGAAAGAAATGGTGTGCCAGCAAGCCGCTAAGGAAGCTTATACATCTGAACCTGTAAGAAAATTTGGCACAACGGGAGTGAGTTGCCAACTTGTGAGTAGAAAACATCTGCGAGTAGAAATCGCATGCACGACGATCTCCTAGGATATAATAATATACATATATAACACTAGTCATCTAGTAGTGACAGGGTAATAATCTATGCATAAGTGCAATACTCAGTGCATCGTGTCAGTGTCACTAAACAGTAATGGTCACATATCTGATGTATGAATGCATCATTAATGAGAAAATCAACCATGAAATCTGAATAATCTGATATAAGAAAAACATCAATGCATCTTGTATAATAAAACTGAAAGCTCATCAGTGAAATCGACAGAAATCCGTGTCAAGCATCGACACAAAATAGGTATATCTCTGTATCTCAAAATCTCATATCTCTGTATCTCAAATCTCAATATCTCTGTATCTCGGGCTCCGGCAGTCCGGATCAGCCCATATCATCCAATCTCATGACCACGGTCGGTATCCTTCGGATATCCGCCGTGTCAAAAATAACAACAATGACCGGTCGGTAGTGCTTCCCTGTCGGGCTCAACTCCATCATCTGCGATCTTCTTGCCCCGGGGTACCGCACCGGGTCCATCATGTACCCGCAGATGGTGCATCCCCCTCCTCGAATCAGGTATATGATATAGCTCAAGAACTGAGAAAACTCATGGTGGACACCACACACATCAGATTACGAGAAAACCGCAATTTCTATTTTTAAATAATGACAAAAAGTTTTATAAAATTCTAGCGGTTTTCCCCAAAATTCAGAAATCTCAAGAAAATCCGAAATCCAAGAATCAAGAGTGTATAAGCATGAATACCGGCATAAAGCCACCATATAGCATAACCAAATGAATCTATGAATGCATGAAGTGTCCAAGTAAAGAATGCAATATCTCACTAGTGAAGAAGGGCAATAACACTAATATTATATTGGAACTATCATTTAACTCATTACATCAATGAGATAATATGTTCTAAAGTGTACGCGATATGGCAATTACCGATGATGATGTATGTGAGCCGGCAAATAAGTGTATATGGAATACGCGCATCATCGGTAATGGTGCTGGTGTCCTAACAGGTAGGGTTTCATATTAGCTAAAGAAACATATGAATGAACATGCAATGCGATGAATACAATATGAATATAACGGTAAATGTGTATTAACTGCACATTTAGAATATACATATCTAACTACGAGTCATATAGTTTGTTTTTTGAAATAGCACGAATCGTGGTTTTTAGAGTAGGGGCTAAGGGCTTTTATAAAAAAGATATGTCCTTTGAAAAATCCGTAGTATCCCTCAGGCTGTCTTTAAAAATGCGCACGATTCATAGTTTTGAAAATAAAATATGACTCGAGCCTAAACTAATATCCATCTAACCCACTAAGAAACTAAACTAAAGAAACTAGTTGATAGGTAATAAGAATCCACCTAAAATACGAGTCGATATCTCTAGTAGTCGGCGATCCAGCCTCAATAGCGTCACATACATAGTACGACTTTCTCAAGTTAAGAGTGCGGATCAATCATCACATGTATTCCTCGTATGGTAAAATCCATTGTACGGCATCCCAAAATCGGGGTGCGGGTCAACTATCATATTTACATCATCATTTATTTGGGTATCGTCATCAATCAGTATCACAATCTAGGTACTGTTCTAAAGTCTCGTATATTCCGATATCATCAACACTTATCATCATATATGAATACACATCGTCCAAACGATCCGTTATAAATATCATACCATATTTCATATCACATCTTGATCATATGTCAACTATCATATATATATCATCATTCACATGGTATCATTATCAAACAATATCGTGATCTAGTTACTGATCTAAAGTCTCGTACATTCTAATGTCATCACATATTTTATCGTATACATAAATATATTTCTCGTCGCCCAGCGATCCGCTAATATCATAACATATCTCATATCATAACTAGATCACATATCAAATGTCTCAAGGCATCATGCCCGATCATATCCACTCTTCCCCAAGTATCACATAACATTCTCATGTCACGTGTATATGTTATAGACCTAGAAAACAAGTGTGCGCACGCGCGCTAACCAATACTCTAGGGTCTCGTGACTAAGGACTAGAATAGGAGGATTGTCATCCAAAATACCCAAAATTTCATTCCGTGGTCATCCTGGAACCTTTCTTGTTCAGTATTCATGTCTCGCAATAACATATCTATATATAACTATCTCAAGACCACGTCATATCCTACAAAATTGCGGGGGTTCTATACGCTATCCACTCGACTTCCCCCGTAGATATACATCTACTCACCTGGTCCTCACTTGCCGAAGTCGATGCCGCCATCCTCTTCTTCATCATCCGAAGTCCACGTGAGGGGTACCTATACGTAAACATATATAATATCGTAAACCGAAATCACGGACAAAACCAAAACAGCATACAAAATGCGCATAGGTTAAAACCTATGACCCGCTCATGCAAAAGGACCAAATAATTCTCGACATCGGCGTACAAACGCCGATTGATCGAGATAAAACACAAACGTGCAAATTGTAGTTCCAAAACTCACTAATTATAGTATAAAATAGGGTTTAAATAATCAAAACCTTAAAATTAATCAAATCGTTTTATTTCGCAAAATTCTAGAAAGCTCTTAATTACCGTTTTAATTCGAAACTTGATATTTTAATAAAACTAATTGCCATAATATTCACTAAATATCATAACTAAGTCATACAAACCATTACCATAATTTAATCTCATCAATTTTTATTAAACCCAAAATTCTAGTTTGCAAATTTATTCAATTTTAACAATTTCAAAGTAAAAATACACAAAACAGCAACTAAGCTTGGTTTTTGCATGATCTAAAGTATTAAACTACAATTTATAATATTAATAATGTCATGAAACCCTAATTATTTTTTAATCTCAATTATTTAATCAATTTCCAAGAACCTAGTTTGCAAAATTAGCATAATTAGCATAATTTTAAACTAACAATTAGCAATTAGTAACTAGATTAGGTTTTGCATTCTATTAACATGTTAATCTCCTCATTAAAACCATGCATAATTGATAAAAATCCTCACTTGATCACAAACCCTAATCTTGAATTTTTAATTTAGCAACTAAAACCATAATTAAACACCGAAATCCATTAAATTAAAGTAATTAACCTATAATTAACATTAGGGTTAGGATTATATCTCCATAAACATGAGATCAAACATGCACCCAAGCCTCCCAAAGATTCTAACTTTGCTCCAAAATCCAAGCTAGATAGGCCAAAGAATAATGGGTAGAGATTGGATTTTTATTTTGAGGTTTTATTTTGGATTTTTTTTTTGAATTTTTGAAAAGAGGAAATGAAGTGGGGAATTGGAGAAATGGTGGGAGGACAATTTCGTCCAGGTTTGGAGAGGGAGAGAGAGAGAAATGAGTGTAGAAATGTATAAAAGCTTCACAATTTATTACATCATTTTATTCTTTTCAATAATTGTTTTATTTATTTATTTATTTACTAATTGTTTCATGCTAGAATATACTAGAATATTGGAGACATATTAAGAAAAGAGTAAGCATGTTACAAACTTGTTTTAATTTGTCATGGTTCATTAAAATGTAATTAACCCATTCTCATTTGTATTTATCACTAATTTAATGTATATTTAAAAGCTTATATTAATATTTAAATTAATTAATTAATTAAGAAAAAATATTTTAGTAAACCAGAAATTTAGAAGTGACCAATTAAATACCAAATACTAGAAATTACATAGTGAAAATAGGCGTATTTAATATTATGATGAAAATTAAATACAGTTATGTTTTACGGAAAAACGGTTTATTTTACCGATTATCAGAAAATTCACCTAACATGTTATATTTATCTAATTATTTTTTTTAAATGTTACAGTTTGTATGCTAATTAGTTTCAGTTTAAAACCTTCAAGTTATAGTTTTATGCAAAATATTGTATTTTTGCTAGTTTTGGGTCTCTGTTGAATCTGCTATTGTTAGGATGATCCACAATTTAATCTCACAATACAGTAGAATGATGATAGTGCCTTGAGTGTACCTTAGAAATCCAGACCCCACCCCTCACCTCTGGCCCGGCAAGATTCTTGTTTTGGCTGACGGTGCCAGTTTTTGTGTGGAGTTAGGTATTGGTTTTTAGTGGGTAGCTCTCTGTGGGTTATTTATGGTATTTGGTACACTTTGTTTTTCCTATATTATCTGTAGGCAAAATCTGGGACCGTTTAGCTAATTCTAGCATTACGATATCGTGCAATATGGACTTTTCCGACTTATGTTTAGTGCTTCGTATAGCTTGCATCCATAGGTTTGGTTTAGGGTGTCGCTGCATACGTTAGCCCGCTAAGCTAACACTTGGTAGATTATGAGGGTCGATGCGTTGGTTTGGCGTTGTTTCCGTGTGTTATCGGAAGGTTTCTAATTTCACTTCTTATGGTTTTGTGTGATATTAGGATCATTTGCGGGGACTTCGGACGCTGCTAGGAAAAGGAGAGAGGTGATCGGATTCACCTAGCTCGAGATCGTCGGTGAGTTGAGTTAACATCTACGGGAGAATCGCCTGTATGGCGTTATGCGTCGAAGGCTAGACTCAGTGATATAACCATATGCTTATATGTATATATATTGATCATACATGAGTACCATTTTGCACATCCTATTACCTGTTGTACATGGACGCAGTATTATTGGATACTGCACCATTACTAACGGTTCATGTTGCACGAGCACCGAATTGTATGCCACACACACACCGTTGGTAATTGCCATGACACGCACACTATAGAAACATCCATGGATAATATATTGTACCGCTTCTATTATTATTGACAGTTAGACATTGATTTTTGTTCTAATGCGCATTTGAATTGTTTCATGCGTACATACATACATACATTGCTATAGTCACATATATACTATCATATGATGTTGTATTTCGATTTCGTAGATTTGGAAAACCGCAATCTACCTTTGAAACTCGATATATTTAAGAAGAGAGGTTTTCTCTTGATATTCTCACATTACTGTTCTATGTTGCATATATCGTACTTCATGGATATATGCATTGAGATACTGTTTTCATACGATTTCTGGATTTGATAACCGTGGATATATTTCAAAGGAAATTATAAATTGTTTTAAAAATGCGGTTTCTCGTGATGTGTTTTCGAGGCGTCCACCATGAGTTTTTCTCGGCTCTGAGCTTGTTTTCGAGACCCGATTCGAGAAGTTGGATGAACCATCTGCAGGTACATGGTGGACCCGATATGGTACCCCGATGCAAAAGAGGATTTTGTGGGGATGAAGATGAGCCTGACAGGGGAAGCACTACATACCGGTGATTGTATGGAAACTCGACGGATATCCGGAGGATACCGTTTCAGAGTTATGAGATGAGGAATTACGTGTCGATGCTGGACACGGGTTTCGTGATGTTTTGAGTGTCGATATTGGACACTCAGGTTCTATGATGTGACGAGTATGAGGGCCGATCAGAATGACAGCACCTGAGATATTGGGATTTGGGGTATCGTTGATAGACTCCGGATTCTTTGATGAGGATTATGTTTGATCCCACAATCAGGATTTTTTATGACATGTACTATTTCATATAGTTGTTGTACCCTGGTGGCGTACCTTGATCATGATTTGTTGCATATCCATATTGTTATACTTATGCCATCAGATTGCATATTTCAGATTATCGCTTTTCGTGCATGCTTGCGATTATTTGTACGATGTTATTTACTACTCACGAGTTGGCAACTCACCCC
The DNA here is from genome assembly GCA_030015575.1 of Agapanthus africanus. Lineage (NCBI taxonomy): Eukaryota > Viridiplantae > Streptophyta > Magnoliopsida > Asparagales > Amaryllidaceae > Agapanthus > Agapanthus africanus. The sequence goes on from CM057349.1 coordinate 96,997,163, forward strand.
CGTTGTGCTACAGTATTTTGCAGGCTTGACCCTCAGTGTAGTCGCGACAGGGCTCCTTATTGTATCTACTTCTGCGGATACCGCTACTGTTGGTCGTGTTTTTGGTGTAGGTGGGTTTTGCGGGTATCCGTATGGTTCTATTGTATATCTTATTTTGTATACCACTTACATGTATTTGACTTAGAGGCAAGATTGTGAGGATCAATATTGTATTATTTGTGCTTCTGGGTGTTGTGCTCGTGTGAGCCGGCTTTTTATTTATGTTACGACGTTGTTTTACCTCTTATTATGCTGTTTTCACTTCTTAATTGCTTATTTCTTCGCTACGGCGTCGTATATATATCTGTTGTGATTCTGGTATGCCTTTTGGCGTGAGTTACTCTCATTTGGGAATGCATTTTATATATATTCTATGCTTGTACCCGTTTGGGGCTAGTTTTTACAAAAGAGATGCTGCCGGAATTTTTAAGAAAATAAATTTAAGTTGAGATTTTATAACTTGATATTTTTAAATGTTTTTAACTACTGTTTTATCACTTTACTTCTTTTTTAGATTTCTGGGTTTTTCGGCTTAATTGAATTGTGTTACGCCTTTTGACGTTGCGTGATTTAAGTGCCGGTCACGTTCCTAAATTGGGTTGTGACATCAAGGCCAAGCATCAGAGGCTGGTGGGAGAGTTACAACCTTTGTCCATTTCGGAGTGGAAATGGGAGCAGATCTCCATGGGCTTCATTATGGGTCTACCTAGGTCCAGTCGAGAGTATAACTCCACTTGGGTGATTGTAGATCGGTTGACGAAAGTGGCTTACTTCCTTTTAGTGAAGACCACTTACGGGTTTGCTCAGCATTCTCGGCTCTACATTAATGAGATTGTGTGGTTGCTCGGTGTTTCGACATGCATTGTTTCCGACAGAGGCATCCAGTTTACCAGCCGTCTTTGGCAGAAACTTCAGGAGGCTTTGGATACCCATTTGAATTTCAGTACCGCTTTTCACCCGTAGACCGATGGTCAATCAGAGTAGACTGTACAGACTCTCGAGGATATGCTCCGAGCATGCGTACTAGATTTTGGTAGCAGTTGGGATCGTCACTTGTTCTTGATAGATTTCTCCTACAATAACAGTTTTCAGGAGACGATTCAGATGGCACTATTCGACCCCTTGTATGGAAGAAAGTGTCGATCGTCAGTATGTTGGACCGAGCTCAGTGAGAGCAGGATTTGGGACGGCAGCTAGTTCAGGAGACTACAGAGAAGATCCAGTTGATTCAGGATAGGATGAGAGCAGCCCAGAGCAAGCAGAAGTCTTATGCCGATCTTCGTCATCGCAGACTTGAGTTCGCAGTGGGTGATCATGTTTTCTTACGGGTCTCGCCGATGAAGGGTGTGATGAGGTTCGGAAGGAAGGGAAAACTTAGTTCCAGATATGTGGGTCCTTTTAAGATTCTTGAGCGAGTCGGTACCATCGCTTATCGTTTATCACTTCTTCCCGGTTTTCTGGATGTACACCCCATATTTCATGTATCGATATTGCGTAAGTACTTTCATGACCCTTCTCATGCAATTCAGCACCAGACGATCCAGATAGAGCGCGATCTTTCTTTCACCGAACAGCCGGTGGTTATCCTGGACCGGCAGGTGAAGAAACTACGGTCAAAGGTATTACCGTCCGTGAAAGTTCTATGGCATGGCCTAAACAGCGAAGAGATCACATAGGAAACCAAGAGCGAGATACGGAAGAAATTTCCCCATCTCTTCGAAATTACGCGTAGTTAGATTTTAAATTCGGGACCAAATTTTCTTAAAAGGGGAAAATTGTAACGTCTTAAAAATTGTTTATGATTAATTCTAATTTAATTAGTGATATAACATGTGTTTCCGATAAAACATAAGTTAATAATTACTTTCACACACACACACACACACACATATATATATATAATTAATTAATTATTTATTTATTAAATTATTTTAAATATTCATATATACACATATATACATGTATATATACTAATCTAGTGTTAACAATATATTAGTTTTTAAATTATGCTTATGCAAGCATGACATTTAAAACACAAATTATAATTGTTCAAAAATATTTTACATAATTGGATGGTTCTAGAAAATGGAGAAAAGGAAAATCATAATGAAAATGGGAAATATGAGTATGGTGCAATAAATGAAAGTCAAAAGTGAGCCATGGTTTGAAATTTCCATCTCTCTCTAAATGTTTCTTTCTCTCATTCTTTCTTCTTCTTTTTTCTTTAACTCCTCCCTCACTTAAACCTTTCTTCACCTCCCAAAAGCGCTACACAAATCGCTATAAATGCTTCACAAATTATATCAAAAAATCCAATTTTTCAATCTCTTCAAGAGTTCTTTTGAGACAAGTCTTCATCTAAAGGCAACATTTCAAGTCAATTTTGATGTATGAGCCAAGTTTAAGCATGTTTTACTAACCTTGTGTCTTAATAACTTATAATTTAGATTATAGTTTGTGTTTTGAGTAGTTTTAGAATTTAAAGAGAGGTTTGGAGTTATGTTTGGGGTTGTGATGACTTGTAGAGTAATCATAACCTAAATTAGGTTAGTTAAGAGTATTTTGGTGCCTTATAGCCTGGTTTAACTACCAAACTTTCACTAAATCACCTTATTGTTTCTAATTAGTGTTAAAAATATTTTTAGTTAGAGATTAGGGTTACAATTAGAATCTGCTATAAAACCAGAGACTTCTAAGAGAAGTTGCAATTACTGGGAGCTAGTTATAGGACCACGAAGACACCCTCAAAACCCGAGCCCCTACCTTCATCTTCTGGGCACCAAAATATTGTATTTGGCTGCAAATTGTGGTACAGTTAGGGAGTATGGTCATAGGTTTTTGTCGTGGGCTTTCTAGAACTCCAATTAGACCTCTGAAATGTGCAACTTTTTCTAATTGTACCTATGTAAAAATCTGGGACCATTTTACCTTATTTTAGACGTTATGTTAACGTATGATACGGACGTTCCGATTCTTGTTTTGGTGTTTCCTTTGGATAACAGCCCTTAGAGGTGGTCTTAGACGTTGTTTCACACGTTTAATGCACCAAGTTCATACGTGTTAACTTGTGACAGTTAGGTCGTTCGTATAGTATTTGATTTCGTATCATATCGGATTTCTAGCCTCATATGCTAAGTTTTGTGCGATTCTAGGATCGGTTGCGGAGACATCGGACGTGGCTAGGAAAGGAAAGGAGGCGGTCGAATTCGAGTAGCCGAAGTCGTTCTGGTAAGTAGATTTAACATCTATGGGGGAATCGTTCGGATGGCGTAAAGTGCCCTATGTTTAGTACTAGTTACAATTCTTGTATACATATACTTATACACATTTCCACATTGCATACACATCATCATGCACATTGATATCATCACACCAGGAAACTTGCACCATTACCAATGGTTCATGTTGCATGTGCACTATCCTATATATACACACACGCCATTGGAAATTGCTATGTTACGTACGCTATAGAACTCGCTTGATAACTTGCATTTGCATTGCATCATTATTGATATATAAATATTTGAGTTATTCATCTAGCTTGCATCATATAAATATCATGTACACTTTCCATCATTGCATTTTCACATAATATGATGTTTTGTGAGATTTCTGTATTCATGAGATTTTTCTGGATTTGGGAAACCACATGTAAATTTTGAAAACTTATGATCATTTTAAAAACGTGGTTTCTCTTGATATGATATGCGGCGTCCACCATGAGTTTTCATGGTTCTGAGTTTTGTGTATACCCGATTCGAGGAAAGAAGAGACACCGTCTGCGGGTACATGGTGGACCCGATATGGTACCCTGGGACAAGAAGATCGTATAGAGAGACGTTGAGGCTGGCACGGGAACAATACCTACTGGTGATTGTTTGGCCCGGCAGATATCCGGAAGATGCCGACCCGAGTCATGTGATCAGATGGATTTGAAGGCCGAACTGAAAGATGGTGTCCAAGATATTGAGATTTTTTTTGAATGTCGATGCTTGACACAGGATTATGCTGTTTTTATTTATGATACTTTTGGTTCTACCATATTGAAATTAATTAAGACATATTCAGTTTCTTATAGCAGCTATACCCAGATTTCATACTTTGCTCACTTATTCATGTTGCATCTATACTGGCACGCCCCGCTTCCCAGTATACGGGCAGAGGACACGACGAGACCGCTACGTATTTACTCAGACGTAAACATGCTAAGCATATCTAAGAAATATAAGTAAAATGCACAAGAGACAATGACAATGGATATAATTGAACAACAACTTTATTTATTAAACATTCTTTTTACAATACAACTGAAAAGTAAATACATGGAATGGAAAGCAATGCCTAAATAGTGGCATAACAGAAATGGAAAATACAGAATGTAAATGTGTACAAGGAATCTAAGGCTCTAGGTCGAAAGCTAGCTGGTCCAAATCCTCGCTGGTGGGCTCGACCTCTAGTAAGTCCGAATCACCTGACAACATTCAAAAGAAGAAGAAAGAGAATATCGTCAGCGAACAAATCGCTCGGTAAGTCCCAAAGATGAGGGAGAAGTAGAATAGACAGAGAGAGAGAGTATAACTATTATAATGTTGGTTGTTATATTAACGTAGTTGTTTGTACTTTGGTACAGAAGATGCCAGTGTATACGATAGAAGTCCAACTTACACCGTGGACTTTGGTAACCCATAGTATAAGGCTCCATCGATAATACCACGGAACAACGATATGGATGTAATTACGTCTTAAGTGACCACTTCGTGCCACCTTTAACATATTCCGTACCAGTCTACCCTTTTATAACCCCGTGGTGTTTATATATTGATTGTATAGATTGTATTATCTTGTATTGTATTATAAATTGTATAGATGGATGACTTGCTGAAACCATGATATCAGTAATGGAACGGATATAATGGATGAACATGTAGATAGAATATATCCATGGTTCGGTTTAGTCAATATAGATTGAATGGATGAATTCATAGATCCATGTTGTATTCTAGTTTTGATACTTGAATCATATTCAAGTCAGATTAATTATATTGAGACTCGGTCTGGGTCAGACAATTAGAAACGAAATTGAATCCTGAATTAGGTTTTGGTGTTATCGGTAACTGCTGCACATGGACGGCAGGATTTGTGTCATTTTCAAAGACAATTACCGTGTTGATAACACCGTTTGTTAAGTTGTCTACCTTAAATAGGCAAGCACCCATATCTCCGGCTCTCTGAGGCTCAAGAGACTGGTTCCGCTTAAAACTATGTTTACTAGCGTCCTTATTGTAATTTAGTATAACTTGAGAGAGTTTTTTGTAAAAATAATTTTGTATAATATTCAAATTACACCTCAAGTATTTTATTATCGTCTTTAGAGTTTTCATGGATGTATATTTTATCAATTTGACATTTCTAGTGAATAAAACCTAATTTCATAATATATGGTATTTATTTGTAATATTGGAATTGTATGGTATTTTCTTGTAAATGGAACGTTTTTCTTGAATTTTGGAAATGTGGAATATTATAAATATTAAAAATAGATATTTTGACATTAATTACATATATGTTTATTTATTAAAAATATAATTTTTATTTATAATAGAAATCACATTTATTAAAAGAAAATTTTATTTTAAATCTTTCGAGATCGTATGCTCCTTGCGGAGGTATGCATCTCACTCTACTAAGCTCGAAAATGTATGATAATCTACACCATCCCGAATGGGTTTCCCAAATGGGTTGTAGAGGGGCAATTGCAAAGATTTGTTAAAATACAGCTTTTGTAGAAAAAGGTTTTAATAGTTGAAGTTAGTTATATGTAAAATCGTATTTTCCGAATCTATGTTCCCAAGTTCCATCATGCTATGTTAGATATCAGTGTTGTGAGGAGGTAGGTCATTATCTCATGAGTTATCTAAACGTATAAAGGTATTACAGAGTTTATGTCGGAAACTAAAGATTGTGGTATTTTAATGGAAAATTGCGATAAAAGATGCATATAACAATTTTTTGTGATGAAACTTGTTAAAGATGTTTATTAATGTTTAATGAACAATATATGATGATATGAAGGGATCTTGATTAAGAAAAATTATAGTTTTTAAAGGAAAAATCCGAATCTGAAGTCGGACTAACTCCGCTTCCGTCGAGTTTTAGTTTTGAATGTTTTTAGAATAAAGAAAAGAAGGAGAAGTAGGGTCTTACAGGTTAGTTGATTAGAAGAGGAAGAGGTGGGAGGTGCCGGTGCGTCGTTTCATCCTCGGAATCTCCTCGAATTGCCGTCGTAAGTTCGTCGAAGGTTCGCCCTTTTGCTAACTCCACTTGCACACAAAAGACTTGGGAATTTTCTTGAGAGTTTGGGCAGGGATTTGGGAGTGAGAAGGGGTGATTTGAGGGTGGTATTTATAGGAAAAATTAGGGTTAGGGTGTGATAAAAAATGCATTTAAATTTGCATTAAAAGGGATTTAAAAGGGGGTATTTTAATTCTCTGGTTAATTGCAGAGAATTTAAACAGTGTAGGGGGAGTGGGGTAGTCCAAAGCGTTCAGGAGATTAAAGAAAATCAGGGATCGGACCGAGTTGGACCGACGGCGCCGGCTGAGTCAACGTTTTGCCAGCCCGAGTCGGGCGAGTCGGGGCTCCTCTTGATGCCATGTGTCCCTGACGCTTGGTCTAGCCTCGTGGACACGTTTGTTTATTCTGTAACTTACCCTATTACGTGTAGTGCACGTGTAGACTCTTGGGCTTATAAAAGATTAAAAGACTTTTAAATAAAAAGAATGTATGGCTGATGGGATTTGAACTCTGGTGCTTTGGTTCAGCAGTGCAAGGTCTTACCAGTAAGCTACAAGCTCTTTCTTGCTGTTCAAAAGCAAATCTAATTTATAACTTCTGCTCAAGCTCAAGTATCCCTTTCTGTTTTTTTGAAAAAAATTTGTACAGAAAGTTTAGGGTTGTTACATTCTACCCTCCTTATAAAAATTTCGTCCTTGATATTTGTAAAAGGAAAGTGTAACGGATTCAAGAAAAGTTTGGTGGTATAACTAGTGGTAGTGTATGAAAAATGTGTGAAGGAATGAAAGAATGCAAAAGATTTGAAAAGAGTTGAGGAAATTACCAGGGTTACCTTGGTCTACGGCCTCTGTTTCTTCGGCCGCTAGAAGGAAAGCCTGATGCCGTGGTATATTCCTCCTAACTGGGGGCACATTCCTCTGTCCTTGAGGCATGTTTCTCTGCCCTCAAGGCATGTTCCTCATTGCTTATTGGAATTGGTGAGTAGGCTGTGCAGATGGTGGAGCAGGAAGTGCACGGTGAGATGCAGGAGCCTGAAGAGCTGGCCGTTGCGGGTAGTTGGTGGGTTTGTGAGCTGGGTTGCGTCTATAAGGACAGTTTCCAATTCCGTGATTGGATGCACCATAAACTAGGCACAAGCCTTTTGCCCGCCTACAGTCCTTCCACAAGTATCCTTCCCTCTTGTAATAGAAGCAAAAGTCAGGACTTGGCTAATTATTAGCTTCTTCCAGTCTTCTGAGTTCAACAGTTGGCCTTGAAGAGGCTCCTCCTGCCATCTGATTGGCAGGGCACTTCACTCCGGCAGATTGAGGTATGCCCTTTCTCTTTACTACTGCCTCATATCTTCGAGCAGCCTTCAAAGCCAAATCATGGGTTGGAAAATCTCCTGTAGCTAAAGCAGCTTGGATTTCTGGGTCCAACCCTTGTTGAAATCTTCTAGCTCTGATCTCAGCAGTCGGTATGAGATGGGCGCAAACTTGTTACGGTCTTGTGTTAGCTGTGTTGTATGTGATAAAAAATCGAACTTTGAGACATATCTCACCTACTGAGCATGGTAAACTCAGCATCATATCATCTACAGATTTGGTCCACATTGAACCTTATTGCAGATGGATGAACAGATGTTCCATATCAAAGCGGGCAGTCTCAGGGAAGTACTTTGCATCGAACATGTCACGGAAAGTCTTCCATTCGATAGGTTAGTCAAGACGGCTTTCTTCTGCCTTCCACCAAACCTGTGCATTGTCAGTGAGCTGTTGCTTTGCAACTCGTACCCAAGCGACCTCTGGCACTTGTGCTACTGCCAGGTCATCTTCAACCATTTGAGCCCATTCCCCCGCTTCGAGAGGGCTCTCTTTTCCTACGAATTGCTTGGGGTGCAAGGCCCTAAATTGCTTCACCCAGGTGCTCTTTTCCTGCGAATTGCTTAGGGTGCAAGGCCCTAAATTGCTTCACCCCAGGTGCTTCTGCCTCTGGTCGGTTCATCAGGATAGCAGTCTGCTACTGCTGTCTATCCAGGAAGCTGCGGATTGCCTCAAGCAGAACCATCTGCTCATTGATCGAAGCAGCGACGACAGGTGTGAGTGGTAGTGGTAGGGGAGTGTTGTTGACATTCGTGCTGGTGTTGTTTGGGGAATCCATAACTTTGAAAGAAAATTTGTTGTTAGGACAGATTCAAAGTATATGAAATTGTAAAATTCAAGAAATATGAATTGTAAAGAATGTTTTCAGTTGTTGGTTCTTGTGTTATATTGTTTAGGTTGTCCATACAGTGCTGAACTGTATGGTAGGGTTCCATACAGCTCTGACCTGCATGGGCCACCAACAAAACCTATCACTCCCCGCTTCCCAGTATACGGGCAGAGGACGTGACGAGGCCACTACATATTTACTCAGAACTAAACACGCTAAGCGTATCTAAACAATATAAGTAAAATGCACAAGAGACAATGACAATGGATATAATTGAACAGCAACTTTATTTATTAAACATTCTTTTTACAATACAACTGAAAAGTAAATACATGGAATAGAAAGTAATGCCTAAACAGTGGCATAACAGAAATGGAATATACAGAATGTAAATTTGTACAAGGAATCTAAAGCTCTGGGTCAAAAGCTAGCTGGTCCAAATTCTCGCTGGTAGGCTCGATCTCCAGTGAGTCCAAATCACTTGACGACATTCCAAGAAGAAGAAAGAGAATGTCATCAGCGAACAAATCGCTCGGTAAGTCCCAAAGATGAGGGAGAAGTAGAATAGACAGAGAGAGAGTACAACTATTATAATATTGGTTGTTATGTTAACATAGTTGTTTGTAGCTTGGTACAGAAGATGCAAGTGTATACGAGAGGAGTCCAAAATACACCGTGGACTTTGGTAATCCGTAGTATAAGGCTCCGTCGATCATACCACGGAACAACGGTATGGATGTAATTACGTCTTAAGTGACCACCTCGTGCCACGTTTAACATATTCCGTACCAGTCTACCCCTTTATAACCCCGTAATGTTTATGTATTGATTGTATTGATTGTATTGATTGTATGGATTGTATTGTCTTGTATTTTATTATAAATTGTATAGATGGATGACTTGCCAAAATTATGATATCAGTAATGGAACGGATATAATGGATGAATATGTAGATGGAATATATCCACGGTTTGGTATAGTCAATATAGATTGAATGGATGAATTCATAGATCCATGTTGTATTGTAGTTTTGATATTTGAATCATATTCAAGTCAGATTGATTATATTGAGACTCAGTCTGAGTCAGACAATTAGAAAAGAAATTGAATCCTGAATTAGGTTTTGGTGTTATCGGTAACTGCTGCACATGGACGGCAGGATTTATGTCTTTTTCAAAGACAATTACCGTATTGATAACACTGTTTGTTAAGTTGTCTACCTTAAATAGGAAAGCACTCATATCTCCGCCTCCCTGAGACTCAAGAGACTGGTCCCGCTTAAACCTATGTTTACTAGGGTCCTTATTGTAATTTAATATAACTTGAGGGGGTTTATGTAAAAATAATTTTGTATAATTCTCAAAATACATCTCATGTATTTTATTATCGTCTTTAGAGTTTTCATGGATGTATATTTTATCAATGTGACATTTCTAGTGAATAAAACCTAATTTCATAATATATGGTATTTATTTGTAATATTGGAATTGTATGGTATTTTCTTGTAAATGGAATGTTTTTCTTGAATTTTGGAATTGTGGAATATTATAAATATTAAAAATAGATATTTTGATATTAATTACATATATATTTATTTATTAAAATTATAAGTTTTATTTATAATAGAAATCACATTTTCTAATGAAAATTGTATTTTAAATGTTTCGAGATCGTATGCTCCTTGCGGAGGTATGCATCTCACTCTACTAAGCTCAAAAATGTATGATAATCTACACCATCCCGAATGGGTTTCCCAAATGGGTTGTAGAGGGGCAATTGCAAAGATTTGTTAAAATACAGCTCTTGTAGAAAAAGGTTTTAATAGTTGAAGTTAGTTATATGTAAAATCGTATTTTCCGAATCTATGTTCCCAAGTTCCATCATTCTATGTTAGATATCAGTGTTGTGAGGAGGTAGATCATTATCTCATGAGTTATCTAAACGTATAAAGGTATTACAGAGTTTATGTCGGAAACTAAAGATTGTGGTATTTTAATGTAAAATTGCGATAAAAGATGCATATAACAATCTTTTGTGATGAAACTTGATAAAGATGTATATTAATATTTAATGAAAAATATATGATGATATGAAGGGATCTTTATTAAGAAAAATTATAGTTTTTAAAGAAAAAAACGAATCGGAAGTCGGACTAACTCCGCATCCGTCGGGTTTTAGTTTTGAATGTTTTTAGAATAGAGAAAAGAAGGAGAAGTGGGGACTTACAGGTTAGTAGACTAGAAGAGAGAAGGAAGAAGAGGTGGGTGGTGCCGGTGCGTCGTTTCATCCTCGGAATCCCCTTGGATTGCCGTCTGAAGTTCGTCGGAGTTTCGCCATTTTGCTAACTCCACTTGCACACAAAAGGCTTGGGAATTTTCTTAATAGTTTGGGCAGGGATTTAGGGGTGAGGAGGGGTGATTTGAGGGTGGTATTTATAGGAAAAATTAAGGTTAGGGTGTGATAAAAAAAATGCATTTAAATTTGCATTAAAAAGGATTTAAAAGGGGGTATTTTAATTCTCTGGTTAATTACAGAGAATTTAAAAAGGGTAGGGGGGTGGGGTAGTCCAAAGGGCGCAGGGGGTTAAAGAATATCAGGGATCGGACAGAGTTGGACCGGTGGCGCTGGCCTAGTCAACTTTTTCGCCTGCCCGAGTCAGGCGAGTCGGAGCTCGTCTTGATACCACGTGTCCCTGACGCTTGGTCTAGCCTCGTGGACACGTTTGTTTATTCTGTAACTTACCCTATTACGTGTAAAGCACGTGTAGACTCATGGGCTTCTAAAAGATCAAAAGAATTTTAAATAAAAAGAATGTGTGGCTGATGAGATTTGAACTCTGGTGCTTTGGTTCAGCAGTGCAAGATCTTACCAGTGAGCTATAAACTCTTTCTTGCTGTTCAAAACCAATCAAACTTATAACTTGTGCTAAGGCTCAAGTACCCCTTTCTGTATTTTTGAAAAAAATTTGTACAGAAAGTTTAGGGTTGTTACATATACTAGTACATCACATCATAAATTTATATTTAGGATCTGTCGTTGTTACATACATACTTATGATTGCCGCTTATGATATTAATTACTATTCATGAGCTGAAAACTCACCCCCGTTGTGCCACAGTGTCTTGCAGGACTGATCCGTCAGTGTAGTCGCAGCGGGGCACACTACTACCATTTCTGTTACTACTTTTGCTTTGACTTTTGGACGTGATATTTTGTAGGTGTGTTGCGAGTATTCTTTTGTCTTCTATCTTGTATGTTTTCTTTTTGTATCTAGTATACTCCATCTACCATTTATATATTTGACTTAGAGACGAGACTGAGAGACTTATATTATATTTGACATTTGGTGTCCTTCTCGTGTGAGCCGACTTTTAAATTTTCATTGTGGATGTTGTTTTCCTTTCTTATTTCCTTATTTCTTAGCACTATGATATAGTATATCTTGTTTTGTGATTGGTTTCCGCCGGATGGCATTGAGATTGCTCCCAAGTAGGGATACTCTTATTATTTCATGCTTATGTATATTCTTGTTATGTATCGGTTTGGGATCAGTTTTACAAAGGAGATGCTGCCGAAAATATTTACAATAACTTGATCTCAAAAGGGTTTTGATATAATTCTTCTGCACTTTAAATTAACACTTTAACAAACATTTTTACCACTCTACTTTATTTCACAATTTAGATTCTAGGTTTCGGCTTATTTGAATTACGTTACGCCTTTGACATTGCGTGATTTAAATGCCGGTCACGTTCCTCATTTGGGTCGTGACAGACGACGAAGACTACAAGCAAGCTCGTTCAATTCTTCAAGTGGAGTCAAAGAAGAGTTCTAGGGACTACTATTTGGAGCTTTAGACGTGAAGGACTAGACTACAAAAGTTGTTGACTCTCTTCATTTAGATTAGAATTTGTTTGCTTAACTTTAAAACCCTAATTCTCTAGTTCGATTCTTTTTTAATATACTTAGACCTCTAAATTTTTAAAATTGCATACTTGATGCTCATTAAAACCTAGTAGCGGTGCGAAGACATACTTTCAGTTAGCTAGTGGAAGAACTTAGATATGAAATTTTGACGGTTTAGTTTGATAAGATAAGAACAATTAAATCTTATTTTTAGATTTTAAAAACCAGAAAGATAACTCTTCTTTGAGTTTAACCGTAGCTAATATACGTTTTTGTATCACACTATACGTGTCGTGAGTTTTGAAAATTAGATGACAAATTTGATATGTTTTAAAAACTTTTAAATTGATAAACTATTTTTTTAGGATCAAACAGGTTTGGTATGAAATAAGTAATATCAAGAATAGTTTATAAAGCGAAGTGAAAATGAAAGGATATTATTGAAACTTTAATGGAATTTATGTCTGAAAAATAACCCATCTGGAACTTGATTGGAGTGATTACACACCTTATTTACACAAACATGTCTCTTATCGTAAAAAATAATTGAACAACTGGTTATATCTCCGTCCGCATTAACTGTTATGATTTTTACGCCAAAATGAGTCCTTTTGTTTTAGGGCCTAGGTAACTTGGGCAATTAAGTCTTCCGGGATGTCTCTACACCTAATGCCCTAAAACCAACTGGTTTTGGTGCATTGGCCCAAAATTTGCTAAGAAACCTAGAAAGTCCAATTTAAAACAAAGTCAAGCAAGTGTTCTCAACGAGTTAAAATTCCTCACGGTTATTTGTGTGAGAATAATCTTGACTAAAACAAGTTTTTATAAAAATATTTTTAATGGAGATATGAAGGTTTTATTCAATGATAAAGACTATTGCACGTTCACGAAAGTGTATATAAATGAAAACAAGTAAATGGTGAAGTGAAGAATAAGTCCTAGTATTCTGTTAAAAATGATAGAAATTCTGAATTTGAAACCTAACTGGAAAACAAAAATTTAGAAAACCTTAACTCGTTACAAACTCGCCTGAACCCTTTTAAGTTTTATCTGGTTTGTATTTTATGACATAAACGACTCTATTCAAACTTTCTGAAATGTAACGACGCTATTTGCACTGCACGTAAAGATGTATATGATCTTAAGTTAAACAAGAAGTGAGGTGTGAAAAATAAGGGTACGATGTTTCAAACTTAGGATAATAGAATTTCTAGCTTTGATATTAAACCTTAGGATTACAATCGACCATGATTTCGCGAAACTAACTTGACGGGATTTTATGGGTGTAATCAGCTAAAAACCCTCAGGAGATAACACTGCTCCTACTAGAGACACCTAGAGATTTAACGGCTCGGTGCAATCGCTTTTCCTGCGAAAGTGAGATTAGGATTTTGTTTTGCTCAGGATGATCAAAAGATAAGTTTGGAGCTATTTGTTCATCACGAAAAACTGTATTTCAATACCGCTCATTCGTTGTATTTTTGTGATATATCGGTACCATTAATATGTGTCTACTCAATAAGTACAGAATACATGTATTTGTGACAAAATACTAGAAACACACTCAAATGCACAGATACGACATTTGTGAGCCGACATTGCAACCGGAACGGAAAACCGATCATTATTTATAAAGATTTTACAACAAAGCAAGTGTGCACAACATTTTGATACAAATGGTCCAACATGTCACAAACAATAATTGCAGGTGTGAACGCAAGTATTTTGGTGCATGAACCAAGTGCGCTGCCATGATGTAGTGTGAACACACTTACGCAAGTGGGCAAGTGGAGGAACAAGTGAGCTTGATGTAATGAGTATAAGGAAAAGTGTTGATGTGATATAGTTTAAAGCTCAAGTTTCCTTTCAAAACTCTAGATTTCACCCAGATGATAATTAGAAGAAATTGCAAATTCAGTGAGATGGTGGAATAGTCAGGAGATCATACAACTAAGATGGGCCCCACCACCCAACTCCTGGCCGCCAAAATATCCACAATGGCCGCAAATTGCGGTCCCCCTTGCTCCAATTGTGATTGTTTTTCTTGTGGGCCCTCCTCTCTGTCATATCATCTCACTCTTATATTCTATTTTTGGTGATGAATTTCCTATAAATACCAGATCGGAGAGCAATCTTGGGATATACATAGACTACTCTTTTGCCACTTTCATTCTATATTTTGTAATTTTATTTTAGTTCTTTGTACATAGTAGTCGGTTAATCTTGAGTTCATTTCCTTCTCCTGATCTTGCAACCTCTTCATTGAGCTTGCAAGTTTAAGTTTTGGTTATTGAACTCATAGCTTGTATCTTGGATTTGAACTAAATGAAATTTACATTTTTGCACTATGCTTCCTAGTATCTTTTTCCTTTAATCACTTGCAATATTTCTTACCATGCGCTTTATTTACTTGTAATGCTTTATTAGATGTATCTTCTTTCTTATGTTTCCTTTTCACTTTTGTAATGGTTTGTGAGTAATAGTTCATCTTGTTAGGGAATGAGTAGGGTATTGTTTGAGTTAGGATTCTACTTATGATTTCCTTTGCCTAATATCTTGCCTATTGAACTCCCCCAAAACTGCACGCAAACGCTCTATTAGGTACACTACCATACCACGGTAGCGGTAATTTCTAAACGTGACTGGTTACGTTTGGTTTGGCCAGAGACGAAAGATAAGAGACAAGAACAGAAGGACAATGGTCAATAAGTCGGATTTCACGCACAATCGCAAATACCGTACTTAAGCACCCTAATCCACGTTGTTGCCGAATATTCTAGCATCAATAGTCAAGTGAGGCACAAAGCTAAGCATACGGATTTTCCTAACCTAAACTAACCTAACTCTATCCCTAACAAACGTTATCTTGAAGATACAAACACTTAGGATAGAAGCGAACTATTCTGTCTTTTGGCTTAACTTGTGAGAACAAGAATCTAAACATACCATCTCCCTGCGGACGACCCGTACTCATCACGGCTAGTTGCACGCAACACCGTCTTGATTGTGGTAACTTTTAAACTAAATACGACACATAAAACATCATATTCCAATCAAGTCCGGAAGCACTTGGGGGCAGTGAGCGATAGAAGGAATTCGTTTCTCTCGGTATAGAGAGTCAATGTCGTGCTGTGTTCGATTGGTCATTGCCATAAGACCTTGGCCAAGGCAGATAAGATTTACTGATAGCGAGATCAGTATTTTCTTAGGATGGTTTTGAGCCACATCGACACAACTTATCAGGTTATTAGAGGTCTGACATTTTCCACCCCCAAGATCCGATATGCGATACTCTCAGATGAAGAGACTGGACTGTACGGAAATTGTCACTTTCATGCTCAGTAAAGATACAAACGAGTTTTCTTGTCGACCTTCCTTTCATACAATACCTAGGTAGTCGTTATGTACAGCTAATGTCGCTTGCGTGCTTATGGTTAAACCCACTGTCAGTGTATTGTCGAGTCTTTAGAGTCCCACAAAGAGGGTTTCCCAGCTCAGGCGAAACGATGTAGTGTGCGTATTTTGATACGTATGGAGGTTCAATTAAATACGTGTTTTCTGTACACGTACTTTTAATCGGATATTTTGTTAATACTAGCCGGTTTGAAAGATAGCCAGATTATTACATTTAGATGAAATATGAGTTAGTATTATATCTCTTTTAGTATATCTCTTTTGGTATTTGTATTTTGACATGAATATTGTATTTATACGAATACATGCATTTGTATAAATACGGGCATTTGTATTTTAATACAAATACGGGCATATGTATTTTAATACAAATACGGATATTCGTATTTTATACGAATACGGGTATATGTATTTTGATATAAATACGGGTATATGTATTTGTAGCATATACTTGTATGTATGTGGGGGGGGTGTATATGTGTGTGTGTGTATAGAGAGAGAGAGTAATGGAAGAAAGAGGCCTTAGGAGGCTTTTTTCATTAGGTAGCGTCGAAATCTATATCCTCTACCATTTTATTAGACGATTGGCACCGTCCATCTTGATTTTCATCGTCTAATATGTCAATACACCAAATTTCATGTGATTTTAACACTTTTTCACCGTTGATTTAGCAATATAAAAAGTTCTATTGTTGGTAAACCGTTAATTTTGCACCCACTAAATCAATGGTGAAAAAGTATTAAAATCACATGAAATTTAGTGTACGGACATCTTAGACAATGAAGATAAAGATGGGAGGTTCCTATCGTCGAATAAAATAGTGGAGGATGGTAGATTTCGACACCACCTAACGAAAAAAGCCTCCCAGGGCCTCTTTCCTCCATTATTCTCATATGTGTGTGTGTGTACAAATGATGTGGCTTCATTTCTCTTCTCATTTCTTCTTGTTTAAAATGGAAGTTTGTGGACTTGTGACTCACACTTGTGAGTCACAATTCCACCCACTTCACACTTAAAAGAAAAAGAAAAGAAAAGAGAATGGCAAGTTTAATCATTATCATCATCCTTAGATTCTTCTTCCTCTCCTCTTGATTTTTCTAAGTTGAGAAAAGGAAAAGAAAAGGGAGAATTCAAAGAGATTTATTCCTACATCATTTACACACTTACCTAGCAAGTTAAGTTTGTGTGTTGCTTCACTTAGTTTATCTAGTGTGAAGCTATAGTCTATGTCCGGATTCCTTCGAATGGATTGTCTTCGGTAAGGAGGAACAACTTCCAAGCTTGTTCCCGGTGGACCTAAAAGCTAAAGAAGTGAAAAGGAAGACAAAGAACATGACTATAAAGGTTGTAATCAATAATCGTGTAGTTAAATTTCTCTGTTAGTTTGCTAGTTTAGTATTTAGTATCGATTCTAGGTCATAGAAGCTATTGCTCTTGTTTAAAATTTTTGTTTTGCATTCCGCCTTGGCCGCAAGTTTGTGGAATGAGCACGAGCGTCTACTTACATAGTATCAAAGCCACTTAAAAACTTAAACTAGTAGTAGATGATATTTACGTTTCGAATACAAAATTTTCCCTATTTTAAAACCCGAATCCAAGTTTCTGTCCATTTTTTTAAACCAACTCATAAAAATTTTTAAAGTGTAAAAATAGACTTGCGTTGACATGTGTATAACAATGTATGAAGATGAGCCCCTGTAAAGAAAATTTTTCTGCCTAAATATTCTTTTTAGCCGCTATTTGCGGCCTATTTGACTACAAATGTCCCCGTCTTCCTACAGTGTCTTGATTTGTTGGAATTGGGATTTTTGATAAACTTCTTTTTTGCCTAAATTTCAGTTACTGTTATCTTTGAATACGAGCAACACGGAAAGTTTTAAACTTGAAACTTTAGCATTGTTGATTATCTTTTGTTTTTGTATATATATTTGTAAACGTCTTCTAATTGCTATAGGTCGATTAGACGGGATTGCACATATTTGGTTATATTATGGTTGTTATATATCTTGTGATGGTTTATGTTGGCTATAGTGCCCTCAAGTCAATTATTGAATCGCAGGCACGCGATTACGATGATTAAGGGAGGACCTATACGGATAGAACAGTCTTACTCAAAATGATAGTATACTATCTGGTTTGTCTCTATCATCATGTACATGCTTTATGTGGTATTACAAATCACTATTATATGTTGATAGAGCCCATGGGATTCTTGCTTGACTACCAGCATTATGATGGAGATCATATACGTGAGAGCTGGGTGGTCTATAAGCACATCCTTAAATGTCCCTAGTCGTGGGGGTATCGAGACTGGGCATCGATACTCCAGAGTAAACTAGTATGTACTTATCGAAACCCCGACGAGGGGCGGTGGTCAGGTCTCACAAGACATTGGTGTTAGTTTTTTCATCTAAGATAGTATACAGGTGATCATTGGGTTATGAGTACACTGGACGGTCTCACCGGGAACATACTGGTTGGTATTATATCTATTGTCCGATAGCAGTTTCCAGGTGACTTGTGTAAAGATTAGTTTGTTGACCTGAGATCATCATTTGTCCCATGTGAGTTCCCACTGTGCTTTGATTACTACCCTACCACGGCTTAAAGGAGTCGTGCAAACAGATTTTAGTTGGGTATAGTCCCGAGCCACATGAAGAATAATTAGTAAGCTAATAATATTAGTTAATATATAATTATATCAAATTATTAAATCAACACTTGATTTAATAATCCAGTTATATCACATATAACCGGCCAATATCATTTATCTGTATATCACATTATCAAATCAACACTTGATTCAATAATCCGATTATATCACATATAACCTAACCGATAGCAAATAACTGCCAGATTAGAATACGGTATCACATACATGTATCTAATCAGGCCCCCGCATATATCAACATATGTGCCCTACTTCGTTTCTCTTGAACTAAGAAACCTCTATATGGGACTCTAAAGACTCGTCAATACGCCAGCAGTAGGTGATGATCACATCAGTCACCTACAAGCTATCAACAGTACTAGCTGGATGTAACAGCTATCCAGGTATTGAGCGATTAGAAGATCAATAAGCAAGCTTGTCCAAAATCTCATGAAACATATACGTAACACTTACCGTAAAGTCCGGTCTCTTCGTTTGATATGTCGCATATCAAGTCTGTGGGTGGATGAAAGTATTTGTTAGCACCACCACTGGGTTTTACTAGCATCAAGCATGCCTTTTTATAAATTTTCGGGGTGCTAATCAACACTAACCAAAATCTTAAACTAGATGATTAGGGTCTAACTATGATATAATAAAAACTAATATAAGAGAAAGGTGGCTACAATCTATGTAGACCGTGTCCTTCTCTTCTAAAGCTCCAGGTGATAGTCCCTACGACTCCACTAGGCTCCACTTGAAAGTTGGACGAACTTGCTTCAATGACCTTTGTGCCGAAGATGATCCACCCGAAATCCGCTAATCCAAGCTGCCTCCTTACTAAACTCTTTAGTGAAGTAAACACACTACACCAAAGTGCTAATCTAGTGTAGGATGGTGAAGTAAGGATTTTGTTTGCTCACTAGGGTTCTCACAAGCTCAAGATTTCACAATTCATGTGAGAGATTGAGCTTGGAGGAGGAGGTAAAGAAAATAGAGAGAGCTAGAGAGCAAGGAGCTCAAGTGAGGAAAATAACTCAAGTGAAGAATGAAGTCTAGTATAGCTCTTCTTTAGCTCACCCATTAGTGAAGCATACAATTTTCAACAATTAAAAATTGTATCCATGCTTCAATAGTGCAAGCAAATGAATATAAAAAAAATAAGCCATGCTTTACTCCATACCAAAAAAAGTCACCCCATTTTTCCACTTCAATTTCTATTTTCATAAAAATAGAAAATCCATGCCATGATTCATATAATATATATATATATATATATATATATATATATTATGAAGAATAATTAGTGAGCTAATAATATTAGTTAATATATAATTATATCAAATATAAATATATATCATATTATTAAATCAACAGTTGATTTAATAATCCGGTTATATCACATATAACCTACTAATATCATTTATCTGTATATCACATTATCAAATCAACACTTGATTCAATAATCCGGTTATATCACATATAACCTAACTGATAACAAATAACCGCCAGATTAGAATACGGTATCACATACTCGTATTTAATCAAGCCCCCGCACATATCAGCATATGTGCCCTACTTCGTTTCGCTTGAACCAGGAAACTTCTGTGTGGGACTCTAAAGACTCGCCAATAGCCAGCAGTAGGTAATGATCACATAATTATCCACAAGCCATCAGCGGTACTAGCTGGACATAATGGCTACACAGGTATTGAGCGATTAGAAGATCAACAATCAAGATTGTCCAAACTCCTATGAAGCCTATAGGTAACACTTACCGTACAGTCCGGTCTCTTCGTCTGATATGGCGCATATTGAGTCTGGGGATTGAATCATCAGACCCCAATAACTTGATAAGTCATGCCGATGTAAGGCCTATAACGGTATGAGAAACTACTGATAACACTTACCAGTAAATCTCATCAACAACCCTGGCCAGGGACTTCCTATTATAGCCAATCGAGCATAGCACAACATCAACTCCCTATACCGGGAGAGATGAAACCCCACCTATCGCTCATTGTCTCCATATGACTCAGGACTGTACCCAAAATCCATCTATTTGCATGACTCCTTTGAGCCGTGGTAGGGAGGAAATCAATGCACAGTGGGAACCACACAAGACTCTACGACGATCTCGGTTCTACAGACTAACCTGTACCAATGTCACCAGAGAACTGCTATCTGACGATAGGTATAATACCATCTAGGAGTTCTCGGCGAGTCCTGTTTAGTGTACCCATTCTCTAATAAACACCTGTGTACAATCTTTGATGTCAAACACCAATGGCTATGGGATCAACCATCGCCCCCATACAGGGTCAAGAAATGTACACACTAGTCTACTTTGGAATTTTGATGCCCTATCTCGATATACGCTCGACTAACAATTAAAGGATGTGCTTGTGGACTACCCAGGTCCTAGTAGTATGATCTGCATCATAGTCCAGGCAGTCAAGCCAACACCTTAAGAGCTTTATCAACATGTATCTGAAAGACAGTATAATAATACTAAGTGTACATATTAAGATAAAGAGCAACCATATAGCATACTATCATGTCGAGCAAGAAATTCCTCTATATATATGTCCAAGCATCCATTATAATATACATATCAATGTACAATAATGGCCTCTAAGGCATACATATCCCTAATAATCTCCCACTTGTACAAAAGCCAGTTGTTGTAGTATCTCATACCCAACATCCCCAATAGTCTCTTGAACTGCGTCTGGGGGAGGGTCTTTGTGAGTGGATCCGCTGTGTTATCGTCCGTGTCAACTCTCTCGACCTCGATCGCCCGGTGATCGACTTATTAATGTTGTACGCCCTAAAGGCCATTACTGTATCATACTGGTTTGTATATTACTTAATGGAAGCTTGGGATATTCACAGTTGTATTGACATTCTTGCTCAAAATGGTAGTATGCTACTTCGTTTGTTTCTACTTCAATATACGCATGTGTTTCTTTTAGCATATCGCTTATAAATATTAGTAGATCCCTTAGGATCTTTACTTGATTACCAGCGTTGTGATGGCAGTCACACTAGTAGGGGTTGGGTAACCTACAAGCACATCCTTATACAGGTCCCTAGTCGTAGGATTATCGAGACGGGGCATCAATACTGTCACGACCCGAAGGGTATGGAACATGAATGGCACTTAAGCTACGAAACGTCTCAAGGCGTACGTAAAATAAGTAAGCCAAAGCCCAGATATCAAAACCCATATAAACAATAGAGTGAAAGAAAACCATATAAGTCGCGTCAAAATCTTTTGAAGAACAACATAACATTTTCCAAAAATTTCGGCAGAGTCTCCTTTGTAAAAATTGGCACCCAAACGGGTACAAAACTGGAATATATATGAATATCATGAAATAAGGCATCCACAAGCGGGAGCTAGCTCTTCGCCGAAACGGACTCAAATCCCACGCAATGTAAATCAACACTGTGCAAAATAAGAATAAAAAGCACAAGTAATAACATCATGTCAGCTCAAGTGAGCTCGACCCCAAAATATAACATAAAAGTCCACAAATCTAACTGTCTCATCTCTAGGTCAATATACATCAATACAATAACAGGTGTACAGTAGATACAGTAGATGGAGTACTCTAGATACAATGAATATACAAGGTGGTACGAAATAATATTACAACCCACCTATGAGCAAAAGCCCCGAGTCCAGGCAAAAGAAGCAAATGGAGCAAAAGGAGCAAGTGCGTCCGCCGCTACTGTGCTGACGGAGCGGACCTGCAAAAAAGGCTGTGGCACAACGGGGGTGAGTTGCCAACTCGTGAGTAATAAATAACATCTATAGAGGCTATCGTAAGCATGCACGCAAGTGTCATAACATCAACAATACTGATATGGTATGATGTACTAGCAGATATGTATGCAACATGAATCAATTTCAACTCGTGATCTGAATCTGTTGATATAAAAAAACATTATTTTCATCTTAAAAAACTCTTTTTGAAATATCAGCATAATATCAATAGAATCGACAGAAATTCGTGTCCAGCATCGACACCTCAAACAACTGTCTCAAATCTCATGTATCCATATCACAGTATCTCAGGCCCCAGCCGTCCGGCTGACCCATCTCAAAATATCAATATCTCAATATCTCATGGCCATGGTCGGTATCCTCTGGATATCCGCCGCGCCAACAACCACTGGTAAGTAGTCTGCCCTTGCCACGCTCATCGTCTACACCTCGATCTTCTTGCCCCGGGTACCTTACCGGGCCCACCATGTACCCGAGACGGTTCATCCAACTCCTCTAAACGGGTCTCGAAAACCAACAGAAAAACTCATGGTGGACGACACATGTGTTATATCACGAGAAAAACCGCAACTTTCAATGTTTAAAATAATATCAGGTATATTAAATCCTTGCGGCTTTTCCCCAAAATCTCATAAATCTCAAGTGCTGAAATCCTAAAAAAAATTATCATAAGTGCACATGTCAATGATAATGAATGCCTATAGTATCAACAAATCGAACTGCAATGTATGACTAATAGGCTAGGCATGAACGAATGATGTAATGAGGTACATGCATATGACTAGCAATCCTACATGTTCATCCTGAGGAATTTAAATGCATTAGCACAGTTTTAAGCATCATATATGGTGAAATTGTTCTAGATTTCAGGTTATACAAGTTATCTAGTGTTGTGGCATAGCAATTACCAAGGCGTGTGTGTCCGCATAAATAGTGCTCGTGCTGCATAAAATCCTGGCAATAGTGCAATTGTCCTATGAAATGAGTTCGCATATGTATGTAAATATATAGGATCATGAATGCAGCAAGATGTTCAAGTAGGCACTATACTCATAAATAATATTACCATTAGAAGTCTTTTAAATTATTCAAACTTTCGGGCGTCTTGCGCTATCCAAACGATTTTCCCCCGTAGAGGTTACATCTACTTGCCCGTGATCTCGTGCTAGGTGTATCCGACAACCTTCTTTCCTTTCTCTGCGGCGCTCGAAGTCCCCACCTGTGAACCTAGAATTTACACAAGGTACACACATAAAGAAAAATCCTGTAAAAACGTGATGTCAAGATTACACGAAAAACTAGCGTCGCAAGCTAAACGTGTGCGTATACGTAACGTGTGTGCATAAGTCAAAAACCATCGCGACACACTGTGACACACAGCACACTAACCCGATTCGTATCGTACGTGTCGTGCAAGTCCCGCTGCGCTAATTATAGGTAACAGGTCCCAGATTTCATCTGGAGAAAAAACAAGAAAATCAAACAAGACCAAACCTCTCACACTACCTGCAAACAACCACCTGCAAAAATTCAACAAGATCCCAAAAATTTGGGCCGGCGGCTAGGGGTAGGATATCAGCCAAATTCAGGTGAAAAAGGTCCAGGTTTCTACCCTATATTCCTAACACAATGTATAGGCTAATATATATATTTGCTTACAAAAATTACTACCCTAGATACAGCAGATTCTACGTATCCTAAAGTTTAGTTTTACAAAACGTTTTAAAACACTTAGTTTGCAACATTATGGTATTTTATGAAATTAGGTGAATTTGCGAGAATTTAGTGATACCAACAGCACACACTAGAGCTAATCTAACCTTAAAAACCCTGATTTATCCTATTCTCCAACTAAACCATCAAAATATGGCTAAGGTCTACAAACACTAAAACTAGCCAAACTCTCCCAGATTTCTCCCACTGCTAAAACTCAAAACCCAAACAATACCAAACACAGACAAATCCCCACAGACACCACTAGCCAAAACACCAACACCCAACTCACTAGGGGGGCCGGCGACGCCGGAATCCATGGGGAAGTCGCCGGATTTTTTGGAAGGGGATGCGCTCGAAATTCAACACAATACTCTATAAGGCCTGCATACTATTCTGTAGGTGTTTGCTAAACTATAAAATGATCACAGATGCGGCAGATCTCAAATATCCTACAGTTTGCTTCTAAACCGTATTTTAAAATTTCAAATTCCGACTTTAAGTTGATTTAGCGAAAACTAGCGATACAACTAGGTTAAAACAGCACTAATAACACCTACCTAAGTCAATTAAGTCATAAAAATCCCAACTTAGCTTAAACCCCGCATAAACCATAGACTAGCACAAAAATCCACATTAGACACTAACCGAAGCTAAAATAACCAAATGCTAACAATAGAAAGGAGTTGAGTTTAAGAAATTATACCACACTTGATCCTAGAATGCAGGAGGAAGAAGAAGAAGAAGAAGAAGAAGAAGAAGAAGAATGAGAAGGGGGTGAGCTCTGCTGCTGCTGCTGTTGCTGTTGTTGTTGCTACTGTTGTGCTGATGCTGATGCTCCTGCTTGCTGCTGCTGCCTGCTGCTGTTACTTCAGCTGCTGCTGTTGCTTCTGCTACAGCTGCTGCTGTTGTTGTGTGTGTGTGAATGTGAGAAGGAGAGAGACGTGAGTATGAGAAATGAGAGAAAGAAAAAGATAATTGGTTTGAAAATAAAAGAAATGAGAGCCAACCTCTCTCTCTCTCTAATCATGATGATCAAGCATGGCTTATGCCATCATGCTCTCTCTCTCTCTCTCCAACCCAAGTCAACCCCCAAAACAAAACAAAATTTAAAAAAAACAATACACTTAATTAACTCATATTAAACTAATTAAATGGGTTAATCCACCATGGTTATCTAAACATGGTTTAACCCCAAACTTAACCCTAATTAACATGCACAAGTGTGTGTAGTCCAAACTAAATTCTAGAAAAATGTTCATTAAATCTTATAAAATATTTGAAAACCGATTTGGTAAACTTTTTACTAAAAACCACACATTAAGGCATAATAACCCTTAATCACAACCTAAGGTGTTACAATCTTCCCCCCTTAAAGAAAATTCGTCCCCGAATTTAAAATATAGCTACGCGTACCTTCAAAGAGATGAGGGAATTTCTTCCACATCCCGCTCTCGGCCTCCTAAGTGATCTCTTCAGCATTCGGGCTGTGCCAAAGAACCTTCACAGATAGCAAGACTTTTGATCGAAATTTCTTCACCTGCCGATCCAATATCACTACTGGCTGCTCGGTGAAAGAAAGATCGCGCTCAAACTGAACGGTCTGAATCATGTAAGAGGGGTCATGAAGATATCTGCGTAGTATCGACACATGGAATACGGGGTGAACGTCCGGAAAGCTGGGTGGAAGAGTCAAACGATATGCAACCGTGCCGACACGCTCAAGGATCTCGAAGGGACCCACAAATCTGGGACTAAGCTTTCCTTTTCGCCCAAATCTCATCACGCCCTTCATCGGAGAGACCCCCAAAAAAACGTGATCACCAACTGCGAACTCTAGTCTGCGACGGCGTCTATCTACATACAATTTCTGCCTGCTCTGAGCCGCTCTCATTCGATCTCGAATCAACTATATTTTCTCGGTCGTCTCCTGTACGATCTGCTGCCCCAAAATACTGCTCTCGCTAAGCTCAGTCCAATAGACGGGCGATCTACATCTACTCCCATACAAGGCCTCGAAAGGTGCCATCTGAATAGTATCCTGGAAGCTGTTGTTGTAGGAGAACTCCAATAAGGGTAAATGATGATCCTATCTACCACCAAAGTCTAAAACGCACGCTCGGAGCATGTACTCGAGAGTCTGAATAGTCTGCTCTGACTGGCCGTCGGTCTGCGGATGAAATGCTGTGCTGAAACTCAAATGGGTGTCCAACGCCTCCTGAAGTCTCTGCCATAGTCGTCTGGTAAACTAGGTGCCTCGGTCTGACACGATACAAGTTGAGACATCATGCAACCGTACGTTCTTGTCGATGTAAATCTGGGCATACTGAACAAAACCGAAAGTGGTCTTCACTGGCAGGAAGTGAGCTGCTTTTGTCAATCGATCCACGATCACCCAGATGGAGTCATACCCTCTACTGGTCTTGGGTAGACCCACCACGATGTCCATAGAAATCTGCTCCCATTTCTACTCCGAAATGGGCAAAAGCTGCAACTCTCCAGCGGGCCTCTGGTTCTCGGCCATGACTTACTGACAAGTCAGGCATCTCAACTCGAAGTCTATGACGTCCTTCTTCATTCCGTCCCATAAATAAACATCTCTCAGGCCACGGTACATCTTGGTGGAACCTGGATGAACGCTATATATCGATCTATGCGCCTCCTCAAGAATCTAACGCCGAAGTCCCTCAGAATCCGGTACGCACAATCGAGCCCCAAATCGCAGTACCCCCTGATCGTCGATCACGAACCCGGAATCTCTGCCTTGCCTAATCTGCTCCATGATCTCTGAAAGACGGTCATCACTGGGCTGTGCCTCGCAAATACGGTCAAGCAACTGCGGACGTGCACGAATATGCGCAAGTTGTCCCCCTGTCGGAGTGAACTCGAACTCAACTCGGGTGTTGCATAAAATCTGCCAATCTGCCGACGACTGCCTCTGCACGGCGTTCAAATAAGATAGACTACCTCCAGGCTTCCTACTCAAAGCATCAGCCACCACATTCGCTTTGCCCGGATGGTAGAGGATCTCGCAATCATAGTCGTTCACCAGCTCCATCCAACGGCGCTGTCTCAGGTTCAAGTCTCGCTGCTGAAATATGTACTTCAAGCTCTTATGGTCCGTGAATATCTGGCACGACTCTCCGTATAGGTAATATCTCCAGATCTTGAGTGCAAACACCACTGCAGCCGTCTCTAAATCGTGCGTAGGATAGTTCTGTTCATGCGTCTTCAGCTGCCGAGAAGCATACGCGATAACTCTGTCGTGCTGCATCAACACGCAACCTAGTCCTACAAGTGAAGCGTCACAATAAACCATGAATCCGCCCGATCCTGAAGGCTATGACAACACTGGTGCAGTAGTCAGACGAGTCTTCAACTGCTGGAAGCTATGCTCACACGCCTCAGTCCAATCAAAAGGAACTCCCTTCCGGGTCAACCCGGTCAATGGTGCTGTGATACGGGAGAAGTCCTGAACAAATCATCGGTAGTAGCCGGCCAGGACTAGGAAACTGCGGATCTCCATAACTGATGTTGGTCTGGGCCAATGCTGAACGGCCTCGATCTTCCTCGGGTCCACATATATACCATCTCCTGTAATTATGTGACCCAAGAAATCAACGCTGTCAAGCCAAAACGCGCACTTGGAAAATTTCACGAACAGCTGGTGCTCCCTCAAAGTCTGCAATATGAACCGCAAATGCTGCTCGTGCTCCTCTCGGCTCCGGGAATACAACAAAATGCCGTCAATAAACACGATGATAAACAGATCTAGATACGGCCTGAAAATGTGATTCATCAAATCCATAAACGCGGCTGGTGCATTGGTGAGTCCGAATGACATCACCTAAAACTCATAGTGCCCGTAACGCGTATGAAAAGCCGTCCTCTGAATATCCTCCTGCCGCACCCGCAACTGATGGTAACCCGATCGCAAGTCAATCCTCGAAAAGTATCCCACACCCTGAAGCTGGTCGAACAAATCATAGATACGTGGTAAGGGATATCTCTTCCGTACGGTAACCCTGTTCAGCTGGCGGTAATCAATGCACAAGCGCAAACTGCCGTCTTTCTTCTTGACGAACAGGACAGGAGCACCCCACGGAGAAACACTAGGTCGAATAAGCCCCTTAACTAACAAATCCTGCAACTGATCCTTCAGCTCTCTAAGCTCCGCCGGGGCCATCCGATAAGGCGGTATAGAAATAGGCCCCGAGCCGGGAATCAAGTCAATGCATAACTCAACATCGCGCTCAGGCGGTAACCCAGGCAGCTCGTCAGGGAAAACATCAGGGAACTCACACACAATCAGGACCTGGTCCAACGGAATCTCTGCAGCTCGAGTATCACAATCAGAAGCTAAGAATACCTGACATCCCTTCCGTAAAAGCTGACCGGCGCGAAGAGACAAAATCAAGCTGGGAAGGGTGACACTGCGGTCTCCCTGAATAACAAGGACTGGCTCTCCTGGAAAGCTAAATCTGACTGCCTTCTCACGGCAGTCCACAGATGCATAATAAGTGGCTAGCCAGTCTATGCCCAGAAGCACATCAAAGTCTAACATATCGAGGAGAATCAAATCAACCGATGAATCCCTCTCCCTGATACGAACGGAACACAATCGAAACACAAAAAGAGTGACAAACGACTCGCCTACCGGAGTAATAACAACAAGCGACTGACCTAACGGCGATGACTCACGGCCCAACACCGGTGCAAAGTGTGTAGATACATACGAATATGTGTAACCTGGGTCGAATAATACTCACGCGTCGAAAGAACATACTGGCAAGGTACCTGTCCCAACGGCATTGGATGCCTGCGCATCCTGCGGTGTCAAAGCGAAAACTCGGGTCTGTCCCCCACCCATAGCTGGATGACATCTACCTCGTCCTCTGCCTCCTCTTCCTTTCTGAACCGGACCGCCGTGTCCACGGCCTCTGGGGGAATCTAACTGACGTGGAGCACCACCGGGGGTAGGAAGTAGAGCTCTCTGAGGAGGTGGTGAAGGTGGTAAAGTCACGTGTGGAACTGTGGCCGCTCCCTGTCGTCTCACCATACAGTCTCTGACATGATAATGTAGACTCCAGCACCCAAAATATCCTGACGACGCCTGCTGTCCCTGCGGATAAGAACCAAATAGCTGACTCCGTCCAACTTCTCTACCGCCACCATCTCTCAGAAAGAATCCGGCACGATGCCTCTGAGCTGGCATATCGGTACGAATCCTTTTCGGCCCAGAAACGGCCGAAGTCTCTGAAATACGCACCTCCATCCGTAAGGCCGTGTCCATAACAGCTGCATAAGTGTCGAAGTACTGGACGCCGATGGCAAGAAATAACTGGGTGTCAAGTCCCTGCATAAACCTCTTTACCCTCTTCTCTTCCGTATCAACCAAGTACGGAGCATATCTGGACAACTACGTAAAATGGACATCATACTCGGACACTGTCATCCCTGGAGTCTTGCGCAAAGCCTCAAAACTACGAGCTCTAGCATCACGAATGCTCTCGGGAAGGAAACGGGCTAGAAATACTGTTGTAAACTCGGCCTAAGTCATACAAGGTAGACCTGCAGCTCGACCTCTCTCGACCGACTCACACCATGTTTGCGCAAGGCCCTCTAAACGGAAACTCATAAGCTCCACCCATCTGTCGTCGGAACATCTGAGCGAACGGCAAATCCTAGCTAATTTGTCAAGGAATGTCTGCGGATCCTCCGCTGCATCTGTGCCGGTGAAGACTGGGGGTCTCAGCCTCATGAAATCTTGTAGCGATACTAGAATAGCCACGGTAGTAGTAGGATGAGCAACTGTCTGGACAGCAGATACTATGGTAGTCTGTGCTGTGGTAGGTACGTCCTCCGATCTCGGTGCAGGACTGGCCTCTAATAAGGATCCCACCAACTGTTATAACTCCTGCATACCTCCCATCATCTGTCGTAGCTCCTCCATACCAAACTCTAGCCTATCCATGCGGCCTGGGAAGGCAGATCAGCTGTCCCTGGGGAGTAGGTACACCGTCCTTCTCGGTCTTCGTCTCGGACGAGCCTGATCGGATCTCATCTCGGGCGGCGGCCCTCTGCGCTCTCGTAGCCTTCGACGACATAGTGGCTGGTACAAGAAACAGGATAATAAGAACAGTGTAATGGAATCATAGGATACACGGAATTGAAGAAGGAATTTTAAGCAAGTATATCCTAAAGTCACTTAAGCGGAGTACCATATCGCAAGTATGCCGCGGACATACACACGCTGCGTTACCCTGCTTAAGTCACTTACTCCATCTACCAAGGGTCATCCTACACTCAGAAAGGTAAAAGTTATCGCTCTGATACCAACTTTGTCACGACCCGAAGGTACGGAACGTGACTGGCACTTAAGTTACGAAAAGTCTCAAGGGGTACGTAAAATAAGTAAGCCAAAGCCAAGAATTAAAAACCCATATAAACAATAGAGTGAAAGAAAACCATATAAGTCGCGTCAAAATCTTTTGAAGAGCAACATCACATTTTCAAAAAATTTCGACAGAGTCTCCTTTGTAATAATTGGCCCCCAAACGGGTACAAAACAGGAATATATATGAATATCATGAAATAAGGCATCCCCAAGCGGGAGCTAGCTCTTCGCCGAAACGGATTCAAATCCCACGCAATTTAAATCAGCACTGTCTAAAATAAGCACAAAAAGCACAAGTAATAACATCATGTCAGCTCAAGTGAGCTCGACCCTAAAATACAACATAAAAGTCCACAAATCTCACTGTCTCATCTCTAGGTCAATATACATCAATACAATAACAGATACAGTAGATACAGTAGATGGAGTACTCTAGACACAATGAATATACAAGGTGGTACGAAATAATATTACAACCCACCTACGAGCAAAAGCCTCGAGTCCAGGCAAAAGAAGCAAATGGAGAAAAAGAAGCAAGTGCGTCCGCCGCTACTGTGCTGACGGAGCGGACCTGCAAAAAAGGCTATGGCACAATGGGGGTGAGTTGCCAATCCGTGAGTAATAAATAACATCTATAGAGGCTATCGTAAGCATGCACGCAAGTGTCATAACATCAACAATACTGATATGGCATGATATACTAGCAGATATGTATGCAACATGAATCAATTTCAACTCGTGATCTGAATCTGTTGATATAAGAAAAATATTATTTTCTTCTTAGAAAACTCATTTTGAAATATCAGCATAATATCAATAGAATCAATAGAAATCCGTGTCCAGCATTGACACCTCAAACAACTGTCTCAAATCTCATGTATCCATATCACAGTATCTCAGGCCCCAGCCGTCCGGCTGACCTATCTCAAAGTATTAATATCTCAACATCTCATGGCCACGGTCGGTATCCTCTGGATATCCACCGCGCCAACAATCACCAGTAGGTACTCTACCGCTGCCAGGCTCATCGTCTACACCTCGATCTTCTTGCCCCGAGGTACCTTACCGGGCCCACCATGTACCCGAGACGGTTCATCCAACTCCTCAAAAAAAGTCTCAAAAACCAACAGAAAAACTCATGGTGGACGACACATGTATCATATCACGAGAAAAACCGCAACTTTTAATATTTAAAATAATATCAGGTTTATTAAATCCTTGGGGCTTTTCCCAAAATCTCATAAATCTCAAGTGCTGAAATCCTAAAAGAAAATCATCATAAGTGCACATGTCAATGATAATAAATGCCTATAGTATCAACAAATCGAACTACAATGTATGACTAATAGGCTAGGCATGAACGAATGATGTAATGAGGTACATGCATATGACTAGCAATCCTACATGTTCATCCAGAGGAATTTAAATGCATTAGCACAGGTTTAAGTATCATATATGGTGAAATTGTTCTAGATTTCAGGTTATAAAAGTTATCTAGTGTTGTGGCATAGCAATTACCAAGGCGTGTGTGTCCGCATGAATAGTGCTCGTGCTGCATAAAACCCTGGCCATAGTGCAAGTGTCCTATGAAATGAGTTCGCACATGTATGCAAATATATAGGATCATGAATGCAGCAAGATATTCAAGTAGGCACTATACTCATAAATACTATTACCACTAGAAGTCTTTTAAATTATTCAAACTAACGGGCGTCTTACGCCATCCAAACGATTTTCCCTCGTAGATGTTACATCTACTCACCCGTGATCTCATGCTAGGTGTATCCGACCACCTGCTTTCCTTCATCCGCGGCGCTCGAAATCCCCGCCTACGAACCTAGAATTTACATAAAGTACACACATAAGGAAAAATCCTGTAAAAATGTGATGTCAAGATTACACGAAAAACTAGCGTCACAAGCTAAACGCGTGCGTATACGTAACGTATGTGGATACGTCAAAAACCACCGCGAAACGCTGTGACACACAGTACACCAACCCGATTCATATCGTACGTGTCGCGCAACTCCCGCTACGCTAATTATAGGTAATAGGTCCCGGATTCAATCTGGAGCAAAAACAAGAAAATCAAATAAGACTAAACCTCTCACACTACATACAGACAACTACCTGCAAAAATTCAACCAGATCCCAAAAATTTGGGCCGGGGGCTAGGGGTAGGATATTGGCCAAATTCAGGTAAAAAAGGTCCAGGTTTTTACCCTATATTCCTAACACAATGTATAAGCTAATATATATGTTTGCTTACAAAAATTACTACCCTAGATACAGAAGATTCTACGTATCCTAAAGTTTAGTTTTACAAAACGTTTAAAACACTTAGTTTGCAACATTATGTTATTTCGTGAAAGTAGGTGAATTTACGAGAATTTAGTGATACCAACAGCACACACTAGAGCTAATCTAACCTTAAAAACCCTGATTTACCCTATTCTCCAACTAAACCATCAAAATATCGCCAAGGTCCACAAACACTAAAACTAGCCAAACTCTCTAAGATTTCTCCCACTGCTAAAACCCGAAACCCAGACAATACCAAACACAGACAAATCTCCACAGACGCCACTAGCCAAAACACCAACACCCAACTCGCTAAGGGGGTCCGGCGACGCCGGAATCATGGGGAAGTCGTCGGATTTTTGGGAAGGGGATGGGGTCGAAATTCAACACAACACTCTATAAGGCCTGCATACTATTCTGTAGGTGTTTGCTAAACTATAAAATGATCACAAATGCAGCAGATCTCAAATATCCTACAGTTTGCTTTTAAACCGTATTTTAAAATTTCAAATTTGCGACTTTAAGTTGATTTAGTGAAAACTAGCGATACTACTAGGTTAAAACAGCACTAATAACACCTACCTAAGTCAATTAAGCCATAAAAATTCTAACTTAGCTTAAACCCCACTTAAACCACAAACTAGCACAAAGATCCACATTAAACACTAACCGAAGCTAAAATAACCACATGCTAACAATAGAAAGGAGTTGAGTTTAAGAAATTATACAACACTTGATCCTAGGATGCAGGAAGAAGAAGAAGAAGAAGATTGAGAAGGGGTTGAGCTCTGTTGCAACTGCTGCTGTTGCTGCTGCTGTTGCTGCTGTGCTGATGCTGATGCTGCTGCTACTGCTTGCTGCTGCTGCCTGCTGCTGTTGCTTCTGCTGTAGCTGCTGCTATTGTTGTATGTGTGTGTGAAAGTGAGAGGGAGAGAGATGTGAGTATGAGAAATGAGAGAAAGAAAAAGATAATTGGTTTGAAAACAAAAGAAATGAAAGGCAACTCCTCTCTCTCTCATCATGATGATCAAGCATGGCTCATGCCATCATGCTCTCTCTTTCTCTCCAACCCAAGTCAACCCCCAAAACAAAATTTAAAAAAAAATTACACTTAATGAACTTATATTAACCTAATTAAATGGGTTAATCCACCATGATTATCTAAACATGGTTTAACCCAAACTTAACCCTAGTTAACATGCACAAGTGTGTGCAGTCCAAACTAAATTCTAAAAAATGTTCATTAAATCTTATAAAATATTTGAAAACCGATTTGGTAAACTTTTTACTAAAAACCCCACATTAAGGCATAATAACACTTAATCACAACCTAAGGTGTTGAGATACTCCGGAGTAGACAAGTGTATACGCTTCTCATCCCAGCAGGGGAGATGGTCTGTCCCACAGCCATCAGTACGTCGTACTGGAGATAGTATGCAGGTGCTCATTAGGTTATGAGTAAACTGGATAAGACTCATCGGGAACTGTTGTGGGTATTATACCTATCGTCGGGTAGCAGTTCGCAGGTGACATGAGTACAGCTTAGTGTAAGGCCATGTCACGCACCCCACATTTTCGAGAGGAGGCGGAATATATGAAAAATAATTATCAAAGCTTCGTAACACGGACTTGAGCACATGGATCGTGTCTAAACCATTACTAGCAAACTACGAGAGGTTTAACTACTCTGAATCGAAATTATACCTCACGTTACATGTCCTTCGGGTCTTCATCGCTGTCCTCCACACCTCATCGGCTCTATGGAACATGGGTACCTCAACGGCCTCCTCGAGTCAAAGACGATCCTCCCGAGAGTCTATAGTCCGAGCTTCTATCTCGAATCTGAGATAACTACGGCTTCTAGTTTGCTAATCTAGAAGTCCTAGAGGGTGTAGAGTATTTAGATGGATTACTTAGTCACTTAAACCTTAGGATTCTCAACTCATGAGAGCTTTTAGGGTTTGAAGAAGAAGATGAAGACTTGAGGAGAGAGAAGTGTTTCGTGATAATGAAATGAATAATGCTCATACTAGAATATTATGAAGCATACAAATATCTCTCTTGATAATATCCAGCATGCTTCATTTAATTCTAAGGGTGAATCATCTTATGAGTCATTAAGCATTTAATGTAAACATACACCTCATCCTCCATCTCATTTAGTTTAAATCCTAAAAGGAAATAAACACAAATGAGTCACCTTCTTCTAGAAGCTTCCCGAGAAATTACGAGACTGACCCTCCCATCCGTATTTTCGAAAAACACGGATAATCTTTGACTGAATAAATCCATCTATATAATACTAGGATCCGGCTTAAACCAAAGCCCACTAATATTATCTGCCCGATCATAGTACGTGCATAAGTGTACGTAAGTGATCGCGGCCCTACCGTAAAACTATACGGCATCTACACCTTTTGCCCGGTGCATGGAAACTCTCTGTGTGGGACTCTAAATATTCGACACTACGCTGGCAGTGGGTTTAACCACAGGCTGCAAGCGGTACTAGCTGAACGTAACGGTCCCCAGGTAGATGTCGATAAGAAGGACAATGAGAAAACCCATCCGAACTCCCACTGAGCCTGAATGTGACAATCTCCGTACAGTCCGGTCTGTTCGTCTAGGACTATCGCATATCGGGCCTAGGGGGAGGTAATCGTCAGACCCCTAATAGAGGTATAAGTCATATCGGAGTGAAGCCCATTACACCTTGAGAAACTACTGGAACCTACCAGTAAATCTCGTTTGCCCTGGCCAGGAACTTTGCGTAATGGCTCTCCATACACAGCGCGATATCAACCCCCAATACCGGGAGAGACGAATCCTGTCTAACCGCCACTGGCCCCAAGTGCTTCGGGACTGCACCCAACTACTACCTGTTTGCACGACTCCTTTGAGCCATCATAGGGTAGTAATCTAAGTACAGTGGGAACACACCCGAGGCGAAGTAGCAGTGTCAAGTCGACGTACTAAGCTGTACTCTGTCACCTGGGAACTGCTATCTGACGATGGGTTTAGTACCAACCCGCAGTTCCCGGTGAGTTTTGTCAGTGTATCCGTAACCTAACGAGCACCTGCATACTATCTCCGGTACGACGTAGTGATGGCTGTGGGACAGACCATCTTCCAATTAGGATGAGAAGCATATACACCAGTCTACTCTGGAGTATCGATGCCCCGTCTCGATAATCCTACGACCAGGGACCTGTATAGGATGTTGCTTATAGACTATCCAGCCCCCACTAGTGTGATTGCCATCACAACGCTGGTAATCAAGCAAAGATCCTAAGGGCTCTACTAATATGTATAAGAGATATGTTAAAAGAAACACATGCACATATTAAAGTAGAAACAAACCAAGTAGCATACTATCATTTTTAGCAAGACTGTCAATACAACTGTGAATATCCCAAGCTTCCATTAAGTAATATACAATCTAGTATGATACAATAATGGCCTCTAGGGCATAAACACTAACACTTAGTCCATCGACTTGACACTGCTACTTCATCTCGAGTGTGTTCCCATTGTACTTTGATTACTACCCTACCACGGCTCAAAGGAGTCATGCAAACAGGTAGTAGTTGGAAGAAGTCTCGAAGCACTCGGAGGTAGTGGCGGTTAGATAGGATTCGTCTCTCTAGGTATTGGGGGTTGATATCGCGCTGTATTTGGAGAACCATTACACAAAGTCCCTGGCCAGGGCAAGCGAGATTTACTGGTAGGTATCCAATAGTTTCTCAAGGTGTTCTAGGCTACACTCCGACATGACATATTGCGCTATTAGGGGTCTGACGTTTACTGCCTCCCTAGGCCCGATATGCGATACTCTTAGACGAACAGACCAGACTGTACGGAGATTGTCACATGCAGGCTCAGTAGGAGTTCGGATGGGTTTGCTCATCAGCCTTCTTATCGACAGATACCTTGGTACCCGTTACGTGCAGCTAGTACCGCTTGCGGCTTGTGGTTAAACCCACTGCCAGCGTATTATCGAGTCTTTAGAGTCCTACACAGAGGGTTTCCTGTATCGGGCGAAAGATGTAAAGTTCGTATTATTTTACGACAGGGCTTCGATCACGTACATGCACTTGTGCACGTATGATGTTCGGGCGGATGATACTAGTAGGCTTTGGTTTAAGCCGGATCCTAGTATTATATTGATAGATTGTTTCGTCTCTTTGTATTCGTATTCTTCGGAATGCGGATGCGGGTATGTATATACGGATAAGGGGCTTCTCATAATTAGTTCGGGAAATCTTCTAGAAGAGGACACCTATTGGGGTTTGGATTCTCTTTTGGATTAAACATTATGGGTGGAAAAATGAGGTGGATTGTGAACATTGAACCTAGTATGGCTACTTGGTGACTCATGGTTATGACTCACCATAAGATATTTGTGAACTTGTGAGATATTTGTGTGAGATATATCTCCATAATTATTGAAAAAGACTCACTCATTCTAAGTGGGCAGCCAAGCATCTTCAAAGTTCACAACTCCTCTCTCATTTCTTAAGTCTTCTTCTTTTCTCAAGAAAACCCTAATTGTCTCATGGGTTGAGAAACCTAGGGTTCCAAGAGACAAAGTATTCCATCTTCACTCTATACATCACCTAGGCCATCTAGTCTAGCAAGCTACTTGCCCTAGTTACCTCGGAGTTGAGGTTGGAGCTCGGACTATAGACTCTCGGGTGGATCGTCTTTGACTCGAGAAAGCAGACGAGGAAGCCACGATCCGTAACGATCCTCGGAGCCTACGATGACGAGGAAGGCAGCGGCTAAAAGACCCAAAGGACTTAGTTTCATAAGGTATAACTTTCATCCGAGTAGTTAAACTTCACACGTATTTTTTTAGCCAGGGTTTAGCATCAATCCTGGAGTTTAAGTCCTGTTGCGGGCTTTGAAAAAATCATTTTTTGAAAATTCCGCTTCCCGCTGACACACGGGGTGCATGACATGGACTTACAGTGGTATAAGAGCCTACTAAACCATAGCTAACAGTTTATATGAAGCGTAAAACTACGAAACCGAAATAACTCCGAAACATCGAGACAAAGATCCAAGTTTCTGTCAAATTTTTCTAAATTTTTTTTAAACAATTGCAGATTGCTCTACTTGTTGTGATATGACCACACACCAAATTTGAAGTAGTTTCACAGAAATAGGACCAGCCAAAAGCTCAAAAAAAATGGGTGTCACCTTTTTTGTTGTGGTAAAATGCTTTGAATTTTGGTCTGTGTTCTAGTTGCTTGGATCTAAGGTCTCAGGTGTTGTTTGTTTTTTCCAATTTTGGATATACTGTTATCTTTTTACTGTGGCAATACGGGGTGTTTCGAAGTCGTAGTTTTAACGTTGTTTAAAGTTTCAAGTTGTAATATATGTGTTTGGAAATATCGACTAATTGCTATACGTCTATTAGCCGGTGTTGCACATATCTGTGTTGTTGTTCTTGTAGTTTGTGTATATGAACTTATTGGATCATCGTGGATGAATAGCCGGGGGATGTGAGATGAGGGTTTTTCATTCTTTCATTCAATGTAATATTGTAAAGTGGTATAATATTATTTTGCGGGGCACATCCGGGTTGAGGTTGTAACCACCGTTGTATATTATTTCATTTACTGCTTTCTGCTCCTATGATAGACCCAAGGTGGGGTGCACAAACTACCAGGTACTTTGAAGTGCCGAGTAGCCTACTTACTTTGATGAGGGAAGTTGCTTCACTTCGAGTATTTGGATGGTAGTTTGCCGCACCCGTAAGGGTCTGGGATGGGGTTTGGCTATTCATCACGACCGTGGACTCCGACTTTCGTTACAGGCTTAAACGAAACGTGGAATTCCTAGTATATCTAATAAGTTCATCTATGATCTAGAATGCCTATTATTGCGTGAGATGAATGGTTATAATATATATATATATATATATATATATATATATATATATATATATATATATATATATATATATATATATATATTAGACGTTGCTTATGTTTTGCATCCGCGCTGGTCCATCCCCCGCTCTAGCGTTAGTTAAGTAACCTAACGGTGTTAGACGGGGCCCAGTGGCGAATGCAGATGGCATAAGCGGACGTTATATTTTTGTTTCTTTCTGTAATGATAGGTGAAAATGATTGGACGCATTATATTAATTCAAAGTAAATAAACCAAAGTTGAATCATTGGAACAATTTTAAAACCATTCGGTTTTTTCAAAATAGCAGACTTTTAAATGCGGAGCATAAACCACTCCTTTTAAAAGCTATCAGGTTCCTTTGATTATATAAAGTTCACTAC
This sequence comes from Agapanthus africanus, assembly GCA_030015575.1. Taxonomy (NCBI): domain Eukaryota; kingdom Viridiplantae; phylum Streptophyta; class Magnoliopsida; order Asparagales; family Amaryllidaceae; genus Agapanthus; species Agapanthus africanus. Next base: position 97,036,157 of record CM057349.1, read on the forward strand.
GTTCACAGTTTCGCCAAAACAAGTCGTAGCCCTCCGTCATTTCATATGAATATTCAATAGTATTCAAGCTATATTTGTTGGCCTTAGTCAAGGCATAGTGATTGGTAGCTGCTGGGTATTCATATGTTGCATAGATAGATGCATTGGTTTGGGACAGTCGTATTACTTTGTTGGACTTAGTCAAGGGTATGTACGGGTGGGTTCAAATTAACCTGGACAATGACAGGTAGAACTTGACATGTGAATTATGATTTGTTGGCCTTAGTCAAGGTCATAAGAGCATGGGGCAAAAATCCATATCGGGAGTTTCTAAAGAAACTGAAACTTGCTAGTATTGCATACTATTTGGAGTATGATAATGTTGGTAGGATTCCTTCAGGATTATCACACAATGATATTTGGATCCCGATTCTACTATGAGTATATGCTACTCCTCGGGAGATTTTTCACTTAACGATCAATACTATAAACCAAGTAGGTTCTAGAACTGTGTTAGCGGGGCTACGCCTCCAGGAAAAAGAGGTTATTTAATTAAGGAATTTCGCGAAAGCGTTGTAAAACCTCCATCGAAGTACCGACACTAGCCTGGCCGAACAGTTAAGCAAGAATTGTACGGTGAGATCAATCCTAACTAATTCTTCTTTTATGGTTTGAGGAAGGATTCGAGAGATAGTAGGAGCCATCCTATTTAGATAAATTAAAAACCAATCTAAACTTTCAAGAGCATCATGCTAAGTGTTTTCTTCTCTCTCTCTTAATTGCAGCGACCCAGTGACCAAGACTAGGTTACATCTAGATAATAAAACGACTGAATCTGACTATAATGACTGGCAATGGTCTATCCAGATGTCCATTACCTATGACAAGATGGGACACCTCTTTACTACTCAAGACCCCGCCGTCTCAGGTCCAATTTTCACAATCACGGATATTGATATCCATAAGACATCGGAAAAGGACAGTGCGAATTCCTCGTGTTGGCCTCAGTAGATAGTAAAAACCAGAGACAGTATGAGAAGATGGACTTAGCTTCCATCTTCCTCCATAACAAAGATTTATATGGAGAGTAATCTCTTATCACAAGATATGACATCTCAAAAGAATTGCTTCAAGCGAGGTTGGTTATCAGGTCATCTATGGAGAACAACGTCCTTACGATGACTAGCTATATAGATGAGCTCACGGACTTGGAGACCACGTTGAAGAACGGGGCATGTGCTGACTTGATTCTATAGTCCCTACCTTCTACTTACACCCAAGGGAAGAAAGTTATACTTCTAGATGAGGGCATCCTGAAGGAAACCAGGGTGACACCCGCTCAGCTTATTGGGGAATCTTCCTCTTCTAAATCTAAGGTGGAACCCAAGGGTGAGAAGAAGAAGTCCTCCACAAAGCTGATAGGCGGTGTCAGTAAGGTAGAGGACAGGGAAAGGCAAAAGTTTCAGGGCTGACAGTAGGGAAGGAGGGATGTTCCTATTGTCACGGGAAGGGCATTGGTAGAGAGATTGCAGGGCTTTGAAAGCCAGAATCCAGGATCCGAAGCATATTATGGCTTCGACTTCGGGTTTGTTTGCAATAGAAAACTATATGTTAATTAACTCTACTTCCTGGGTACTAGATACCGGATCAGGATCTCATATCTGTAATTCATTACAGGCTTTGAGAACCCGTAGAGTTATCAAGGTATGTGATATGACTCTCACAGTTGCTAACGGAATGAACGTGGACATTGAATCCATAGAGGAATATCACCTTGGATTGACAAGTGGGCAATTTTGATTCTACGTAACTGTTTGTATGTACCTAGCCTAGCTTGTAATATCATATCTGTATTCTTACTTTCTAAGGAAGGATATGATTTTACATTTGTAAGCGATGTGGTCCATAACCACCTAAATCAAGTTTTGATTGGGTCAGGTATATTAGATAACGGTATATACGTATTAAATCAAGCTCAGGTTTTCAGTGTCCAGAACACACTTAAAAGAAAGTCACAAGAACTAAATTAGGCTTTCTTATGGCATTGTAGACTGGGTCACATCAATGAAACACGGTTGACGAAGTTACATAGAGAGAGATATTTGGATCCGTTCGAATATCAGTCTTATGCAACTTGTCAATCTTATCTCATGGGAAAGATGACAATGACTCCGTTCGCTGGATACAGAGTAAGAGCGAGCGAGCTCTTGGGACTCATACACAGCGATGTGTATGGTCCAATGTCTATACATGCGGGAAGTGGTTATTCTTACTTCATTACTTTTACGGATGATTTCTTTAGGTATGGACATGTCTTCTTGATGAAGTATAAATCCGAGGCCTTTGAGAAATTTCGAGAATATAAAAATGAAATGAAAAAACAAACAGGCAAAAGTATCAAGATACTATGATCTGATTGAGGTGGTGAATACTTGAGTGACGAGTTCCTGGATTACCTAAAAGAGAATGGAATTCTCTCTCAGCTTACTCCTCCATACACGCCACAATACAATAGTGTATCGGAAAGACGGAACAGAACCCTATTTGATATGGTTCATTCAATGATGAGTAAGGCTAAATTGCCGCGATCCTTCTGGGGATATGCACTGTCACGCCCCGCTTCCCAGAGTATGCTAAGATGGGCACGTGACATAGCCAACCATGCTACCTGTGGGTAGGAAGTATCCATCCACAGTCACATTACGGCTGTAGAGATATCATGAAAAATATAACTATCTAATACATGTCCATAAGCCAAGATAAAATGAGTCAAGAGTAATAAAAATACGGAAGCAAGAGATCCAATACAAAATAACTGGAATTTATGTCCCATAATGCGGGCTCACATCAAAAATAAAATGCTGAAAGTAAAAGAACTAACTACTACAGAATCCTCACTGCTCAGCCTGCTGGCTGAAGTACTCATGCTCGGACTGCAGCAAAGGTACGGAATCTGGGCCATGCAAAACCTAGACGTCAGCGCGTCATGTCCTCAAGCAATAAAAATATAAACAGGGCAACAGGCAATGCAAATATAATCATGAATGATAAAGCAGGTGTAACAGCAATATAAATCAGGGCAGTGAAGGGTAGTGTGCAGTGAGTAAACTAAACTGGTCTATAGGTTATCTACTCTCAAGTCTTTGAAACCAATTTGATGAATCATCGATGTAACTCAATTGTATCCCGTGCATGCTCGGGGCCACGGTCTAAGACTCTCTGGCTGAAACCGAGACGTGCCGCTAGGCACTAAATGGAAAAAGGGTAAAGACCAACGATGTCAGCAGCATCGTCACGAGGCGGGCCTAGCCTTAAAAACTGATCAGTATAAGCAAGCAACCGTCGAGTTACAAGTCAGGATTTCATCATTGATTTCCCCATACCCCCAAGTTATGTGTGTCAAGTTAGGTATTCAGTAATTAAGAACTAATGCCAACATAGGATCAGGTAGGTGCAGGTTTGTCTGGATAGACAACAGGAACGGTCCGTAAGGACTACATGTCAGGTTTGTTGGCATTAAACACAAGATCAGGTAACAGATAAGCCATGGTACATCAGGTCAAGTCGAGTAGTGTATTTGGATGTCATGTCATGTCAAGAGTGTACGGTACCATGTTAGGTCAAGTAATATGTGTAGCAAGTCACGTTAGGGTGTACAAGATAACATATGGATGCTCATAATCGACTAGCATAATCATGGTTATGAATAAACAAACATGGTACTATTAGAACAATAAACAAGCACAATAACAGGATAGCAATAGGTGCAGATTAAACTACTTAGTTGTATGGTTATCAGTTTGGTTTAAGGAATAGTTTTAACATTTCAGGAATACAGTATTACACATGTGGATGATAAAATCATATTAATATGTATTAAAACAATCTAGAGATGCACTTGAATGTGAATAAGGCTAAATGTATGCAATCGGTCGTCCGAAAGGGTAAAACTACAAAAGGGTAATATGGCTATAAAAAAATTGTGATTATGTGATCTAACATATAAATGTGATTACTAGGTATAGTCAACTAAATGCAACAGTCAGGTTTCAAGTTTTAGATCTGAAATATATAAACGGAACATTGTACTGTTAATCTGGAATTCAAAACTTTAGATTTTTATCTATAGTTTTTAATAGGAAAAATAGATAGATTGATATATGAATAGTATGACTAGCATGTAGCAAGATTAACTTGCCTCGACGGACCGTGTAGCGGTAAACGGAATGTCACGCGTCGGCGGGAAACGTCGCGGTGCGCGCACGGTACACGGAATCAATCCAAACAACACACGATGGGATCACACGGGTCAGGTATGCTCGCTGGGTCGTCGGGATCGTCGTCGGTACCACCGGATTCCGGTAAGTCAAAGAACAGAGAACATTAAACATAAAGGAAATTATGGAAAGAAAGAAGAAGAAAGGAATGGGAAGAAGAAAAGAATGAGATGAGGAAGAATTGCTTACTGGGTATGCAGAGGAGTGATGGCGTCAACGGTGATGATCGGAAGAACTTCGGTGAGGCTAGGGTTTAGTTTTAGAGGAGTTAGGGTTAGGTTAGGGTGATGATGCTCGGGTGTGTAGGGGGTAAGTGATAAAAGGAGAAGTGCAGAGAAAGGGAGAGGAGAATGGTGACGGCGAGATCTTAGGGATCGCCGGCGGCGCTCGGGGAAGTTGGGTTGAAGGGTGCTTGGTGGGTGTGTACAGGGGAGAGATGCTTTGGAGGAAGAAGGAGAAGAAGAATATGGAGAGGAGGAAGAGATGACAAGGCACGATCGGAGTTGAGGAGACGAGGGAGTTAGGGTTTGAGGAGTGCGGTGAACTGCCGGGGTTCTCATGGCGAGGTATGTATGTTATCAACAGAAGAAGAAGAAGGAGAAGAAGACGACGCAGAAGGAAGGTGAGGGTAAGCGCGAGGGAGGTGATGGGATTCTCATGAACAGGAGATGCGATAAGAGAGAGAAACGCAAGAGGAGAGAGAAACGCAAGAGGGGAAAGAAAATCATCTCGTTGTGGGGAGAGAGAAAGAGAAGGGGGGAGAGAGAGAGAGAGAGAAGGGAACGTGGGGCCCAGCGAAGGAAAAGGATTCCTGATTGGCTGAGGAAACATGAGAGAGAAATGGAAAAGATTTCAGGGAAAAAGAGAAATAGACGTGGGGCCCGGTGCACAAAGAAAGGGGATTGGCTCGGGAAAATTTGTAAAAGATTTTCTGGGTTTTGATTGGCTAGGTGAACGGTTGGGAAAGTTATAAAAAGATTTATGGAGTTATAAAAATAATATCGTTGGCTAAAACTTTAATAGGCTGTAGAAATATATTTCAAACAGATTTTAAGAAATTTTGAAATAAATAGAATTTGGCGAAACACAAAATATTTCAGAATTGCGCCCGGGTCGGGTCTAAAAATTTGAATTTGAAATATGAAAAATATTGGCAGGTTCCAAAAATTGAAATGAAGGATTTTGTAATTAAAAAGCATACCCCCAAGAGCGGACGCACGTACGTGCGTGTAGCCGTCCAAACACGTCTGTTTCACTGAACGGGACGAGAACACGATGCAGGGACGCTACCACAGGGTTAGGGGTGACAAGCAGGCCATGACATGTATTTTAAATGACTTAAAAGGGTTATATGCAAGAATATTAAATGTTAGCGAAATCTATAATTAGGAAAACAACGAGCTCAAGTAAACGGGTCGGATATAAAGTAAATTACCACTCAAAAATCAAACATGATAAATGAACTAGATACCATAAACCACATACAGTAACTGGAATTGGTATAACTGGAATCGGTTGTTACATGCACTAGAATCAGCTGCATATCTTTTGAACCAGGTTCCTACTAAGTCAGTGCCTACCACACCATATCAGATGTAGAGTGGGAAGAAACCCTGTCTTAAACATTTTAGGACATGGGGATGTCCAGCTTTTGTCAAAAAGCAGCATGTGGACAAGCTCGAGGCATGCTCAGTACAGTGTAAGTTTATAGGCTACTCAAAGTACTCCAAGGGGTATTTTTTCTATTATGCAGAGGAGTAAAAGGTCTTTGTTTCTCGTTATGCCCGCTTCTTGAAAACTGAATTTTTAGAAAATCAGATAAGTAGGAGCACAATAGAAGTGGAAGAAATTCCAGAACCACAAGCTATTGCTGAAAGCATGGTAGAACCAGAGGTTTCAAAAGAACTGGACGTCCCCGCGCCACTCTACAGAAGTATTAGGCAGTCTCATCCGCCCGAGAGATACTATGGTTTTCTCATAGACGGGGATCGAGAGGATTGCATCATTAACAATGATGAGCCTACTAGCTTCCAGCAAGCCATTCAGAGCGGCGACTCGGTAAAACGGCTGGATGCAATGCGGACCGAAATGGAGTCCATGTACACCAACAAAGTTTGGATTTTGGACATTGCTCCAGAAGGGGTAAAACCCATAGGCTACAAATGGATCTTCAGAAAGAAGATTGGTGTAGATGGACAGGTTGAAACCTATAAGGCTAAATTTGTTGCAAAAGGTTTTCGTCAAAGACCTGGTTTGGACTATGATGAAACATTTTCTCTAGTGGCTATGCTCAAATCCATTCGGATCCTTCTTGTCATTGCTGCCTTCCACGATTATGAGATCTGGCAGATGGGCGTAAAGACGGCTTTTCTAAATGGTAATTTGGAAGATTGCGTCTATATGGATCAGCCAGAGGGTTTCATTCAGAATGGGAGCAGCGGTAAAGTGTGTAAGTTGCTTAAGTTCATTTATGGACTAAAGCAGGCATCGCGGAGTTGGAACATCTATTTTGATGAGACGGTCAAAGAATTCGACTTTATCAAAAATCCAAATAAACCATGCATTTACAGTAAAATTGTAGAGAGAACTGTGGTATTCCTCGTCATATACGTGGATGACATTCTCTTAATAGAAAATGATATTCTTATGCTACAGTCAATCAAAGGATTCTTGTCACAGAGGTTCTCCATGAAAGACCTGGGTGATGCCTCCTACATTCTGGGGATCCAGATCTATTGTGATAGATCTAAATGGATAGTTGGACTTTCACAGTCAAGGTACATCGACACCATACTGAAAAGATTCAGTATGGAAGATTCAAAGCGCGGTAATCTACCGGCTTGTCACAGAATCACCCTCTCTAAAGAGATGTCTCCAAAGATTTGGAAATGGCTCGCATGTCAACTATACCCTACGCAACGGCGGTAAGCTCTATAATGTATGCGATGTTGTGTATCAGACCAGATGTAGCATACGCATTGAGCATTGTAACCCAGTATCAGTCAAACCCAGGGGAGAAGCACTGGATAGCAGTAAAGAACATTCTCATGTACCTGAGAAGGACTGAGGAGATGTTCTTGGTGTATGGCGGAAAAGACCTCCAGATCGAGACCTTTGCTGACTCCAGCTTCCAGAGTGACTAGGATGACTCCATGTCCATGTCAAGTATGTCTTTACCCTCAATGGAGGGACGGTCTGTTGGAAGAGCTCCAAGCAGGACACAGTTGCTGACTCGACAATGGAAGCGGAGTACATAGCTGCTTGCGATGCTGCAAAAGAAGCTGTCTGGATGAAGAAGTTCCTAACAAAACTTCAGGTAGTTCTGACCATTGTTGATCCAATACCTCTGTATTATAACAACAACGGCGTTATAGATTTAGCGAAGGAACCCAGGTCCCATCAGAAGTCCAGACACATTTTGAGGCGGTACAACCTGATCAGGGAGATCGTAGATCGCTGGGAGATCGAGGTGAGGAGAGTAGATACGGAGAATAACACTGCAGATCAACTCACGAAGGCCATCCCTCAGACACAGTTCAAGAGGCTGATTGAGATGATACGTCTGCGATACGCCTGTACATGGCCCTAGTGCAAATGGGAGATTGTTAGTGACGTATGCCCTAGAGGCCATTACTGTATCATACTGGTTTGTATATTACTTAATAGAAGCTTGAGATATTCACAGTTGTATTGACAGTCTTGCTCAAAATGGTAGTATACTACTTGGTTTGTTTTTACTTCAACATGTGCATGTGTTTCTATTAGCATATCGCTTATACATATTAGTATAGCCCTAAGGATCTTTGCTTGATTAATAGCGTTGTGATGACAGTCACACTAGTAGGGGCTGGGTAATCTATAAGCACATCCTTATACAGGTAACTAGTCATAGGATTATCGAGACGGGGCATCGATACTCCGGAGTAGACTATTGTATACGCTTCTCATCCTAGCAGGGGAGATGGTCTGTCCCATAGCCATTAGTACGTCGTACTGGAGATAGTATACAGGTGCTCATTAGGTTATGAGTACACTGGACAGGACTCATCGGGAACTGTTGGTAGGTATTATACCTATCGTCGGGTAGCAGTTCCCAGGTGACATGAGTACAGCTTAGTCCGTCGACTTGACACTGCTACTTCATCTCGAGTATGTTCCCACTGTACTTTGATTACTACCCTACCATGGCTCAAAGGAGTCGTGTAAACGGGTAGTAATTGGGTGCAGTCCCGAAGCACTTGGAGGCAGTAGCGGTTAGATAGGATTCGTCTCTCCCGGTATTGGGGGTTGATATCGCGCTGTGTTTGGGGAGCCATTATACAAATTCCTGGGCCAGGGCAAGCGAGATTTACTGGTAGGTAATCCAGTAGTTTCTCAGGGTGTTCTGGGATACACTCCGACATGACTTATTGCGCTATTAGGGGTCTGACGTTTACCGCCCCCTAGGCCCGATATGCAATACTCTTAGACGAACAGACCGGACTGTACGGAGATTGTCACATGCAGGCTCAGTAAGAGTTTGGATTTGTTTGCGCATCGGCCTTCTTATCGACAGATACCTGGGTACCCGTTGAAGGGTTGCCTAGCACGGCAGTAAGGTTTCGGGAGGCATCTTCCATGGCATATTAAAATTTTATCCGTTCTATCCAACCCTAACATAGAATCATTTACTAGAAATCCGACGGAACGAAAAGCAAACAACTTTGCATAAGAAGTGAACAAGATATACAACCTTTGTAGACCGGTCCTTCACTTTATTAGCTCCGTGTAGTCATCCCTTCACTACGATCATGAACTCTGGGCTCTAGAGAGGCTCCCCAAGAAGAATAGAATAAGCTTGCTTCGAAGTCATCGAGGCCGAAGATGATCTATGTCGAGGAGACACTAACCCAAGCTACCCCTTCACTAAATATAGAATTAGTGAAGTAAACACCCTATACTAAATGGCAAGTAGTAGAGGTTGATGAAGTAGGAATTTTTTTCACTTTAGAAATCATTTTCTCACATATCTAAAAGCTAGCAAGCTTTTCTCAAATGAAGAAGAAGATGAATAATGAGCAAGAGAGAATGAACTCATGAGGTGAGAAAATAAACCATGGTAAGTATATGACACACACTAACCCTTGTAGAGAGTTAACCATAGCTAGCTGTAATGGTTGGGTTTATAAATATCTTAAACTAAACAAAAATAGAAGACTAAGTCAAAACATCCATAAGCTTCTACAAGCTTTGTGCCATGACAAAGTCCAACTAATTTTAGAATAACTTTAAATAAATAAAACCCTAGATAATCTCTAGCATGGTGTAAGTCATACACACACCCATGTCCATGTATCATCAAGCATCACACAAAATAATGTACACTTGCATATATCACATATATACAATGTGCACAAACCAGGTGAGAAAAGAAATCTTAAGTGAATTAATATTAGTTAATGTAATTTAATATATCAAATATATAATTATACATAAAATCATTAAATCAACACTTGATTTAATAATCCGGCTATATCACTTATAACCTACTAATATCAAATGTAACATCTTATCAAATCAACGCTTGATCCGATAACTCGGCTATATCACATATATCCAATTATGTCACACATTGCGAGAATAGAATGCGATATCATATACTCACATTAACCTTGGTCCCGCACATATCACATATGCGCTCCTACTCCATTTTGCTTGAGCCAGGAAACCTCTGTGTAGGACTCTAAAGACTCGTCAATACGCCGGTAGTAGGTGATGATCATATCAAACACCAACAAGCCGCAAGCGGTCTGCTAAACGTAACGGCCATCCAGGTATTGAGCGATCAGAAGATCAACAAGCAAGCATGCTCATACTTCTGTCAATCCAATCAGTAACACTACCGTACAGTCCGGTCTCTTCGTCTAATATGTCGCATATCTCATTTAGGGGTGGTAAACGTCAGACCCCAGTAACTCGATAAGTCGTGCTGATGTGAGGCTCATAACGGGTCGAGAAACTACTGATAACACTTACCAGTATATCTCTGAAGAAGCCCTGGCCAGGGACTTCCTGTTATAGCCAATCGAGCACAGCGCAACATCAACCCCCAATACCAGGAGAGACGAAACCCCTCCTATCGCTCATTTCTTCCATGTGATTCGGGACTGTACCTAAAAGCCACCGTTTTGCACGTTCTCTTGAACTTGGTAAGGTGGAAATCAAAGCACAGTAGGAATCACACAAGACTCTATGACGATCTCAGGTCTACAGACTAACCTGTACCAGTGTCACCAGAGAACTGTTATCTAACGATAAGTATAATACCATCTAGGAGTTCTCGGTGAGTCCGTCCAGTGTACCAAATCTCCACTGAGCACTCATATACTATCTCTGATGTCAAGCACCAATGGATATGGGATCATCCATCGCCCATCTACATGGGTCAAGAAGCTATACGCTAGTCTACTCTGGTATATCAATGCCCTGTCTCGATACACCCTCGACTAGGAACATTTGAAGGATGTACTTGACGACTACCATGTCCCCACTAGTATGATATGCATCATAACCCTGGTAGTCAAGTACTCATCCTAAGGGCTTTATCAACATGTAACATAGAGACATCGGTGTACATGTTAAGATAAAATGCATCCAAATAGCATACTATTATGTTGAGCAAGAAAGTCCTCCCTATATATATCCAAGCATCCACTACAATATACATCGTATGTACAGTAATGGCTTCTAGGGCATACATATAACTAACAATCTCCCACTTGCACTAGAGCTATCAGTTGTATTATCCCATACCCAACAATTAGCAGTGGTTAAAGTATCTCATACTCAACCATCCCATAAAAGTCTCTCCTGGGAAAAGGCTTTTGTGAGTGGATTAGTTGTGTTGTTCTCTGTGTCTACTCTCCTAACCTCGATCTCCCTGGAGATCAACCATCTCCATGATCAGGTGATTCTGCCTTAGAATACGTCTGGATCACTGATGGGACGGGGGTTCCTAGGCATAAGCCATAACTCTATTGTCACACAATGGTTGGAACGAAGTTCATCTCATGGACTAATATACACCCGGACTGCCTCTTTGGTAGTATCATTAGTAGCAATGTATTCAGCCTTTATCGTGTAGTATGTCACGGTATCTAGCTTGGAACTCTTCCAACATACCGACCCTCCATTGAGGGTAAAGGCAATGCCTGTGACTGACATTCAGTCAGCCTTACCACCCTGGAAGCTATCCAGTGATTCTCCCCAGGATCAATTGATACCATCTCACTACACCTAGTGAGAATCCTAACATCCACTTAGATCTATCTCATAGATCCAAACCCAGGATTTAGGAGGTATCACCTTGATCCTATATGGAGAATCCTTGTGATAAGAGGAGATTGACCGAGTGTAGCATAGGAAACTCCTTTCCTATCAAGAGTATGTCTTCCACATACATTAAAAGACCACCTTACTCTCTACTACCTTTTTGTATATACAAGGTTCATCTACCATTTCGATGAAGTCAAACTCTTTGACGACCACATCAAAACAGATGTTCCAACTCCGTAATGCCTGCTTTAACCCGTAAGCAACTTGCACACGTTTCCTCTACTCCCACTGTCTACGAAGCCCTCTGGCTGTGTACTTATAGACGCTTTCTTCTAAATCACTATCTAGAAAAGAAGTCATGACACACAACCTGTTGGAGATAGTGCCCTTAAAGTCAATTATTGGATCGCAGGTACGTGATTGCAATGATTGAGGCAGGACCTATACCGATATGACAGTCTTGCTCGAGATGATAGTATGCTACCTGGTTTGTCTTTATCATCGTATACATGCTTTAGTTCACTATTGTATGATGATAGAGCCCATAGGATTCTTGCTTGACTACCAGCAGTATGATGGCGATCATATACGTGGGAGCTAGGGTCTATAAGCACATCCTTAAAAGTGTCCCTAGTCGTGGGAGTTTCGAGACAGGGCATCGATACTCCAGAGTAGACTAGTGTATACAGTCGAGACCACGACGAGGGGCGGTGGCCGGTCTCACAAGCCACTGGTGTCAGTTGGATCACCTAAGATGTATACAGGTGCTCATTGGGTTATGAGTACACCAGACAGGATTCGCCGGGAACATACTAGTTGGTATTATACATATCGTCAGATAGCAGTTCCCTGGTGACATGTGTACAGGTTAGTTTGTCGACCTGAGATCGTTATTTGTCTCGTGTGAGTTCCCACTGTGCTTAGATTACTACCCTACCACGCTCAAAGGAGTTGTGCAAACAGGTTTTAGTTGGGTACAGTCCCGAACCACATGGAGGCAGTGAGCGGATCGTCGGGGATTCGTCTCTCCTGGTTTTGGGGTTGAGATCGCGCTGTGCCTAGGAGAGCCATTATACAAAGCCCTTGGCCGAGGAAGGAGATTTACTGGTAGGTACTCCAGTAGTATCTCAGGGTGTTCTGGGCCACTCTCTGACACGACTTATACCGCTAATGGGGGTCTGACATTACCAGCCCCCTAGGCAGATATGTGATACTCATAGACGAACGGACCGGACTGCATATATACTGTCACTGTTAGGCTCAGTAGGGTTTAGAGATGAGTTCGCTCGTCAGCTTCCCTTCCAATCAATACATAGGCAAACGTTACGTACAGCTCGTACCTCTGACGTGCTAGTGGTTATACCCAGTGCCAATGTGTTGATGAGACATTAGAGTCCCCCACAGACACTTTCCCAAGTTCCGGCGAAACGTTGCAGAGACCGTATGGTTTTATGGCAGGGTTCGGAAAATGCACGTGCGTTTTCGCACGTGTCATTTTTCGGGCAGATAATACTGGTAGGCTTTGGTTTAAGCCGGAACCCAGTATTATACTGTGTAGATATAATATCTTTGTCTCAGATGCATTTGTATTCGGTCGTAATACAAATGCGGGTATGTTTATACCATTACGGGGTTATCCTGAAATTCGTTTCAGGATCACTTTTGGAAGTTGCCAGTTTCCAGTTTTCTATCAGCCGTATTTTGACATTCGGTTAAATGCGGATTTATCTTTTCTTCTCTTGGGTGAGTCATGAGCGTGATGTGTGTGGAAGCTTCTAGGGTTTGTGAGGTGTTCTTTGTTCATTGGTAGCATTTAATGAAATGGTGACTAAGGTTTATGAGTCACCATTTGCATTAATGCATTTTTGTTTGTGCTTAGATATTTTCTTCATAAGCTTTGCTTATACTCACCCTCCTCTCTCCTACACTCACCTCCCTCCTACAAATATGTGGCCGGCCCTTCATTGTGGAGGCATGGTTGTTCATTTGAGGAAAAAAAGGGTTATGGTTCATGGAAATTAATCTACTCATTTCCATTTACCCGATTCCGTAAAAGGCAACTTCATTAACCATTCGTCCATATCTTTGGACGTAACGAGACAAAGTGTTCTACTCATTCTCTACATCAATCTTGGTCATCTCTTTTAGCAAACTTGACGATCGAGTTGCCTCGGTTCAGAGGCGGGAGCCCGTTTAAAGATCCGTCGACGTGGTGCCACCTGGACGACAAGACTGGAGATCGAGGAGATCGGAGCAGCCGCAACAAAGCGTGGGATGATGGTTGAAGACCGAAGGACTCGGATCGTTCGGTATAACATTTCTACCCACTTTGTAATTTGTTAGTTTAGCTTTAATGGCAGATCCGGGTTATAGTACGCGATAGCGCCAGTTGTAAAAAGTTTTTGTTCCGCATTTGGCGTCTGTTAGACGGCCGGGGCGCTACCGTGGACTTACAGTGGTATCAGAGCCTCACCATTAAGCTATACTAACTTGTGCTAACACGTTTAAAAGATCGATCGAACGGAATTTCCGAAATCGCAATTTTCATGCACACAAGTTTCTGTCGATTTTTTAAAGGGCCTAAAAATAATTTTGCATATCACAGAAAAGCGTGCAGGGTTTTTAAAGAATTATGGGAAAATTTGGGCACGTGATCCCTCATCACGACCGCGGATAGGGTTTGACCGCGGAACCGCGGCCATTCTGTAGGAACAGTGCTCCAAGTTTTCCAGTAAGCTTCATCTTGGGAAATTGTGGTTTCTGGTACTGTTCATTTGGGCCCAGATTTTATTACTGTACACCAGATGTACGTGGGGCCCACTTCGGGAAGTTTTGTCGATCGAAATTTTAAACTTGTTAGTTTGCAGTATTTACATTATATCTCCGACCGGGAATGTCATTTGATCGGTAAACCGCGTCTAATTGCTATAGTTCTTTTAGACGGGTTTGCGAACGTGACATTCGCGTTGACGTTCTGTGTTGTGCTGTGATGTTGCGGATATGTCGTGGTGGATAGCAGTATGCAATGGTAGTGCAGTTTGGATTTATTTGTACATTTGATATTGCGGGGCGAGCGTCCAACATGTGGACTGCCGTCACTGCCTGTTGTATAATATTCTTTTTGGGGCACGACCGGGTTGAGGTCGATGTACCTGTTGTACATATTTTTATTTCTGTACTAGGTTTACCCCACGAAGGAGTGCATGGATAGCCGGGTTCTGGAGGGCAACGGGTCCGTATCTCATGGCTTTGAGAGGCAAAGGGACCTCACTCTAGAATTGGCAGACTATTCGCCGTACTCGTAGGGGGTACAGGTTGACCCGAGGTGGGGTGCTCAAGCTACCGGATTCCGTGAAGTGCCGGGTGTTCCATTCACTATGCTGTGGGGGACTACCTCGCTTCAGGTTTTGGCGGGTAACTTGCCGCACCCATAGGGGTCTAGGTTTCATTGCACAGGCTATCCACACGACCAGGGGAACGTCGGGTTTCAGCAGCGGCTCTGTGAAACCCGGGGATCCCAGATTATCTGTATTGTTCTGTGATACTTATTACTTTTCTGTAATGTTGCATATTATCACACCTGGAGCAATTATTGTATATTGGTATATATACTATTAGATGTTGTATATGTTTTACATCCGCGCTAGTCCAGCCCCCGCTCTGTCTTTAGTTAAGTAACCTAACGGGTGATGACAGGACCCAGTGGCGAATGCGGATGGCATATACGTACATTTTATTTTCGTTCTTTTCTGGTGTGATTGATTGATGGGATTGCGTTGATTCTTATCAATGCAAGGATAAAACAAACCTATATTTGATGTTGTTGGAACAAATTTTAAAAGGTGTTGTTACAAAGATGTTTCCTTTTGTTTTGCATAGTGATATTCAGTTAGAATATCCCGCACCTCATTCGACGAGGCAAGGGCCGAGATCCCTTCACCGGGAGTGACCCCTTAGGCATAAGTTTACGTCAGGGTAATAACTTCACAATAGTCGATTACAAGTTGCTTTGCATCGCGATATTCAATTGAAATATCCTGCACCTCATTCCACGAGGAAAGAGCCGAGATCCCTTCACCGGGAGTGACCTCTTTAGCAAAACGTTTTCGTCACTATATTTTTATAAAAAGCTATCAGGTTCCTGCAACGAGATCAAGTTCATTACGTTAAAGGTTTTTCGCTAAAAACCAGTCGTAGCCCTCCGTCATTTCTTATGGATGGTCAGTAGTATTCAAGCTATGTATTTTGACCAACGCCAAGGCATAGTGTTTGGTAGCTGCTGGGTATTCATCTGTTGCATAGATAGATGAGTTGGTTTGGGACAGTCGTTTTGCCATTTTGGCTAACGTCAAGGGCATGTGCGGGTGGGTTCAAATTGACCTGGATAGTGACGGGTAGAACTTGGCATGTGACTTATGATATTTTGACCAACGCTAAGGTCATAAGAGCATGGGGCAAAAATTACATCGGGAGTTTCAAACATACAAGAAACTTGCCAGGCATGCGCATACCTTCTGGAGTGTGATAACTTGAGTGGCTTCCATCAAGTTATCATGCGATGATAGTTGGATCCCGATTCTCACTGATGATTTGGTTTACTCTTCGGATGATCCCGATTGATTCTTCTTTCAGGTTTGGAGGAGAATTTGACGGTACAGTGGGAGGTTTCCTGATTAGATAAAGTGATAACCATTCTGATCTAGGTTAGAGTGCACGCAGAGTGTTTCTTTTCTCTCTCTTTCTTTGGCAGCGACCTTTGACCGACCTTAGACTATGACTCAGTGACCAAGTTGACCGAACCTTCTTAAAATACTGACTTTTGGATTGTCTGAGTTGCATAAGTCATTGCCGCTCCTTCTTTTACCCTTTGTATTTCTCAGAACACCCCGTATTACTACGGACATCCACTTCCATTGGATAGATCCATCGTATGATTATATACGAACTCGAAGGTACTACTTCGAGAATGGATCCAGGTTCAGGAGAAATAGAATTGGTTTATTCAGTTGTCTTTTGTTATCACCTCCTCTCAGGTTGCGAGGGCTCCTTGGTTTAGGAGAGTACACCTATTACGCTTATTGGATAGTCTTATTCCAAACCATAGGCAGTTTCCGAAAGGTAGGGAATGAAGAAAACCAATTAGCCTAAGTAGGGTGTACAGAAGGTAATAACTAAAGACAAAATAAAGGGATTAGAAAGAGGGCAAAGTAAATTGCGACTGTTATCATTCACGACCAAACCATATACTTCATCGCCACTCCTATTTCACCTTTGCTTTTTTCCCCAGTTCGGGAGAAATAGAATAAGGTTTTACTCAGTAGTCTTTTATCATCACCTTTTCTCAAGTTGCGAGTACTCCTTCGTTTAGGAGAGTACACCTATTATGCTTACTGGATAGTCTTCTTCCAAACCATAGGCTGGTGCCGAACGGTAGGGAAGGAAGAAAACCATTTAGCCTAACGAAGGTGTACAGAAGGTAACGACTAAAGACAAATAAAGGGATTTAGAGAGATGGAAAAGAAATATACGGTTATAGTCATGAATAGGATTATGGAAGAGGCATTACTAAGAATACCAGGATACCCCTATGAGACATTTTAATGTTTCAGTTTCACTGCGCATTGTTAAAAGAAAACTGTTTTCCCGATTAGATACTTACTCCAGGGTATGTATTTACCAGGTTTCATTCTCATATCTGTATAGTTTTTTGCAGATGATGAGTGGGAGTAAGTTATTAGGAATTAGGTGATCATCCTTATTAAATCGGAATTCGTTGTAATTGGTGATATTTGAGGAAATCGCCTGGGTACAGTTTTCAAACCTACGACGCACAGGTTTTGAGTTATTCAAACTCAGCGGACTTATACACTGTATTGTATGTTGTCCAGTGTCCGTCAAGACAAAGGGGGTGGTCCTCGTACTATGTTCTGTTTACTTGTGACTTCTCTAGTTTTTAGACAAGTGTTTCGTAGAAATACAATGTCTAAGTTTTGAGAAGTTGTGGGTATAAGAATAAAGTAGAGAACCAGGTATCGCAAGTATCGGGATTCTTCAAAGAGATCAAAGATGTAGATTCTTGTGATTGGTATTCAGTTGATAGTGATGGTTTTGAGAAACTTGTTTCTCTTTCAGGTTACTCATAATTGGATGGATTCCTAAGTTGAGTAATGCTGATTAGCCTCTCTCCATTAAGTTGATATGCAGTGGAGACAGCTGCATGTTTTTTGAATCTGGTTCCAATTAAATTAGTGCTTCTAATTCTATATTGTATATAGAATGGTTCATATCTTAACGATGTTAAGATACGGGGAGTTGTCCAGCTTATGCTTAGAACCAGACACTGGATAACTCAAGGCACGTTTCTGTAATGGCAGTTTGTGGGTTGACCCTGGCTTTGACAAAGGTTGACATTTCTACCATATGATAGATCAATAGTGATATTGTTCATGACTCGCCACAGTTTTAATAAAATGGATTTTTTCAGAAAACAGTAGTGGGAGTATGGTAGAACTGGAAGAGATTCCAGAACCGCAAACGATTACGGAAAATTTAATAGGACATATATATTCAATCAGGTTTGACATTCCAATAGCCACTCCGCAGATATGGTGGGTAACCTCAGACACCCGAGAGGTACTCAAGTAGCCTCAAGGACGGTGACGGGGAGGTTCTTGTTTACCCAGACTTGACACTACTGTTGTTCCAGACTATGAGACCCGGCAAGAGGATAAGTATAACGTCATTCTAAACATGCTTTAGAAGTGTACGTAGATATTATTCTGCCAAAGGGTTTTCATAGTCAGTGGGAGCAGCGGAAGCATAGTGAGCAAGTAGCTTATGTCTATTTATAGGCTTGAGCAAAGATAGCAGAGATAAGATCATCTAATTTTGATGTGACAGTCATAGGTTTGACTTCATCAGAATAAGGGATGGATCTGTTAAGAAGGTAGTAGGGTGTAATGTCCTGGTATTTTGATGACATACACAGAGTAGGAAGTAAAATTCCTATACTACGATCGGTTGTACTGTGGTCGTCACACAGTTGTTTCTCCAGACAGGACATGGATATAATATCAGACATTCTGGTTTCTAGATCTATGGTTTTAGATCTGGATTTGGGTAGTTTCCCAATGTGGGTACTTTGACAATATTCTAATGGTATTTAGAATAGTTGACTACTGGCATGGTGGTGTACCTGCAGGGGATGGAGTCACCCTCTCTAAAGGTGTCTTATAGACTAAAGGAGAGAGGGATGTGCATGATTGGCAGATCACTTGCTTAGACAATTGAGTCAATCATGAGATGTCAAGTACCACACCAGATGTAGTTTTTGCACTTGATGCGATAAGTTTATATTAATCCAATCCCGGAGAAACATAAGGAAGCAGTTTTAGAACATAAGTGAATGTTCTAGGGATTTGATAACGGCAGCCTCCTTCGGGAGACGGTTATCATTCCAGGCTTCCAAGGTGACATGGATGACAGAGTGATTGTCAAAATTATAGTTTCCCTCTGACAAGGGACAGTATTATGGACAGGTGGTCCAAGAGGATACTGTGGGAGGCATGGTGCTGGATACTGATTAGATTCAGTTATCAATACAGTCTAAGAAGTTTGGATTTGAAGTTCATTTATGAACTAGGTCCCATCAGATATCCAGACATATTCTAAGACAGATATTACTCGATTCGGGAGATGGCTTTCTCCGCGAACTTGTGATTAAGAGAGACATAGAAAGAAACATCAGGGCGGATCCACTAACTGAGGCTATTTCTCGAGAACAAGAGTTTTACAAACTAGCTTTGTGAAACTGATTAGTAGAGGAGTTGGATGTTCGGTGTCACACGGGCTGTGAGTATGCAACATCGCAATAATTAGCCTTGAGTGCAAGTGGGAGATTGTTGGAGATAGTGCCCTCAAAGTCAATTATTGGATCGCAGGTACGTGATTGCAATGATTGAGGCAGGACCTATACCGATATGACATCTTGCTCAAGATGATAGTATGCTATCTGGTTTGTCTTTATCATCGTATACATGCTTTAGTTCACTATTGCATGATGATAGAGCCCATAGGATTCTTGCTTGACTACCAGCAGTATGATGGCGATCATAGACGTGGGAGCTGGGGTCTATAAGCACATCCTTAAAAGTGTCCCTAGTCGTGGGAGTTTTGAGACAGGGCATAGATACTCCAGAGTAGACTAGTGTATACAGTCGAGACCCCGACGAGGGGCGGTGGCCGGTCTCACAAGCCACTGGTGTCAGTTGGATCACCTTAGATGTATACAGGTGCTCATTTGGTTATGAGTACACCGGACAGGACTCGCCGGGAACATGCTAGTTGGTATTATACATATCGTCAGATAGCAGTTCCCTGGTGACATGTGTACAGGTTAGTTTGTCGACCTGAGATCGTCATTTGTCACGTGTGAGTTCCCACTGTGCTTAGATTACTACCCTACCACGCTCAAAGGAGTTGTGCAAACAGGTTTTAGTTGGGTACAGTCCCGAGCCACATGGAGGCAGTGAGCGGATCGTCGGGGATTCGTCTCTCCTGGTATTGGGGGTGAGATCGCGCTGTGTCTAGGAGAGCCATTACACAAAGCCCTTGGCCGAGGCAGGAGATTTACTGGTAGGTAATCCAGTAGTATCTCAGGGTGTTCTGGGCCACTCTCTGACACGACTTATACCGCTAATGGGGGTCTGACGTTACCAGCCCCCTAGGCAGATATGTGATACTCATAGACGAATGAACCGGACTGTATATATATTGTCACTATTAGGCTCAGTAGGGTTTAGAGATGAGTTCGCTCGTCAGCTTCCCTTCCAATCAATACATAGACAAACGTTACGTACAGCTCGTACTTCTGACGTGCTAGTGGTTATACCCAGTGCCAGTGTGTTGATGAGTCATTAGAGTCCCCCACAGACACATTCCCAAGTTCGGGCGAAACGTTATAGAGGCCGTATAGTTTTATGGCAGGGTTGGGAAAATGCACGTGCGTTTTCGCACGTGTCATTTTTCGGGCAGATAATACTGGTAGGTTTTGGTTTAAGCCGGAACCCAGTATTATACTATGTAGATATAATATCTTTGTCTCAGATGCATTTATATTCGGTCGTAATACAAATGCGGGTATGTTTATACCATTACGGGGTTATCCTGAAATTCATTTCAGGATAACTTTTGGAAGTTGCCAGTTTCCAGTTCTCTATCAGCCGTATTTTAACATTCGGTTAAATACGGATTTATCTTTTCTTCTCTTAGGTGAGTCATGAGGGTGATGTGTGTGGAAGCTTCTAGGTTTTGTGAGGTATTCTTTGTTCATTGGTAGCATTTAATGAAATGGTGACTAAGGTTTATGAGTCACCATTTGCATTAATGCATTTTTGTTTGTGCTTAGATATTTTCTTCATAAGCTTTGCTTACACTCACCCCCCCTCTCTCCTACACTCACCTCCCTCCTACAAATATGTGGCCGGCCCTTCATTGTGGAGGCATGGTTGTTCATTTGAGAAAAAAGGGATTATGGTTCATGGAAATTAATCTACTCATTTCCATTTACCCGATTCCATAAAAGGCAACTTCATTAACCGTTCATCCATAGCCTTGGACATAACGAGACAAGTGTTCTACTCATTCTCTACATCAATCTTGGTCGCCTCTTTTAGCAAACTTGACGATCGAGTTGCCTCGGTTCAAAGGCGGGAGCCCGTTTAAAGATCCGTCGATGTGGTGCCACCTGGACGACAAGACTGGAGATCGAGGAAATCGGAGCAGCCGCAACAAAGCGTGGGATGATGGTTGAAGACCAAAGGACTCGGATCGTTCGGTATAACATTTCTACCCACTTTGTAATTTGTTAGTTTAGCTTTAATGGCAGATCCGGGTTATAGTACGCGATAGCGCCAGTTGTAAAAAGTTTTTGTTCTGTATTTGGCGTCTGTTAGACGGTCGGGGCGCTACCGTGGACTTACACAACCGCCAGATATCGTAGTTATGGTATGTAGCAGTAACAAATAGGATCCGGATGAACTTAATCATAGCTACTGGAGAAAAGGCTTCATCATTATCCAAACCTTGTCGATGACGAGAACCTTTTGCATCAAGTTTTAGCTTTGAAAGTCTCTACTTTTCCATCTACACCAAGTAATCTTCTCAACATATACTTGCTTCTGATGGGGATTTAACCCTTTAGATAAATCAACCAAAGTCCATACTTTGTTGGGGTATATGGATTCTATCTCAGATCGCTTAGCATCCAGCCATTCTTACAGAGTCACCACTCTTGATGGCCTGCTCGAAACATAGTTAGGTTATCATCTCATGATGCAATTCTCGCTCCCATTGTCATAGAGAAAACCGAAGTATCTCTCAGGTGGATGAGGAACCCTACTAGATCGGCGGAGAGGTTGAGGTTCGTCGGGAACTATTGAATCCTCCGGTTCTACCAAATCATCGGCTGTAGTTTGTATAGTTGGAACACCTTCCATTTCTACCTCATGACCACAAATTTCTTCACAAGAAATTCCTTTTCTAAAAAGGTGGCATGCTGAGAAACAAAACTCCTTTTTCTCCTCAGTGTGGTAGAAGATATTTCCTTGCAAATGCTTGGGATATCCAACAAACTTCCATAGAACTGATCTTGCCTCGAGCTTGTCCGGATCTTCCTTTTGACACAGGCCGGACAACCCTAAATCTTAACTTACTTAAGAGATGGGCTCTTCCCATACCATATCACATATGGAATGGTAGGCACCTGATTTGGTTGGAACCCTATTCAATAGGTATGCAGCTTCTCAAGTGCATAACCCCCAAAAGGAAATAGGCTTCTCAGTAGTACTCATCATAGAGCACACCATATCTCATAGGGTGCGATTGCTCCGCCCCGATACACCAACGTGTTGTGGTTTATACGGAGGAGTAATGCTGAGAGAGTATCTCATTCTCCTTTAGAATAGTCCAGGAATTCCATGCTCAAGTATTCTCCTCCCTGATCACATCAAAAAACATAATACTTATACCCGTTTTGGTTCTCTACTTCTGACTTATATTCATTAAATTTCTCAAAAGGTTTAGACTTGTGTTTCAACAGGAACATATGTCTGAATCTTGAGAGATCATCAGTGAATGTAATGAAGTACAAAAAATCAGTCCTGGTATGTGTAGACAGGGGACCTACATACATCATCATGTATCAATCCCAAGAGTTCGCTAACTCTTTCTCTGTTTCCAATAAAAGGAGCTATGGTCATTTTATCTTTGTGACATGACTGGCAAGTTTTACAAGATGTAAATTCAAACTGATTTAAATATGCATCTAAATGTAACTTAGCTAGTTGTGTCGCATTGATATGACCTAGTCTACAATGCCTTAAGAAGGATTCATTCATTTCTGAATTCTTCCTCTTGTGTGTGTTCTGTACGTTAAGAACTGTAGTTTGATTTAGAACGTATATACTTTTAGATAACGTGCCTGAACCGATCAACTCTTGATATAGGAAATGTTCAAAACATTATCCAACAATACAAAATTATATCTTTCTTTACTAAATAAAGAGACTTATATGATATTGTATATCAGGTTCGGTATCTAATAACATTCATTTAGAATTAATGTATTTGGTAATACTGGGTGATAACTGCCAACAAACTTGGCTGCAACACTTGCACCGTTTCCAACTCTTGAAACTTATCACCTATTCTTAGTTCTCTACCTGTCTGTAGCCCATGTAACAGATTACATATATAGGATCCTGATCCGGTATCTCATACCCAGGACGTAGAGGATACTGAGAAACAGTTCTCAGTAATAAACATACCCGAAAAAGATGCATCAGCATGCACTTTCTTCGTTTGGGCGGAACGGTAATCCTGGTATTCCCCTATTTTCTGCTCAGTCTTATAACAATTATAAGTTGGAGCGGGACTAACGTTCTCCAGCTCAGTATAACAAGCGGGTTCGGTCAATACTTCCATATTATTATCTTGATTAAGGCGTGACATGGTCGCTACCTGGAGAGAGAGAGAGAGAAGAAAACACTCAGCGTATGCTCTTGCAAAATTAGATTGGTTATTATTTTATCTAATCAGGATGGCTCCCACTGTTTTAGTCAAATCTTCCTTCAAACCGTAAAAGGAAAGACTAGTCGGGATTAATTACACCCTACAAGTTTGCTAATCTTTCAGCGAGGCCAGTGCCGGTACTTTGAGGGAGGTTCCCCATGCTTTCGCACGGACCTAATTAAAATAAACCTCATTTTCCCAGGGGCGTAACCCCGTTAACATCTTTCTAGACACCTACTTGATCAGCTAATTGTAATGTGTAAAACTCTCCCAGGAATAACTCTTACCCGCAGTGGGCATCGGGATCCAACTATCTCATAGAAGGTATATAATTTCATTGCAAATTTCAACATTTGAAATTCCCGATAATGTTTTGCCCCAAGCGTCCTATGACCTTGACAGAGGTCAACAAACCATAAGCTGCTAGTTAAGTTCAACCCGTCATTTCTTGATTGAAATAAACCCACCCGCACAACCCTTGACAGAGGTCAACAAGGTCGCACGACTACCCTAAATCAATCGCATCATATGCTTTTCAGATAAACACTAATCAGCTACGCTTTGACAGAGGTCAACAAACGCAGCACGAATACTAACTACTACTTATCTGAAATGACGGAAGGTTACGACAGGTTTTTAAGAAAACCTTTTGCGTAATGAACTTGATCTCATTGTAGAATCGAGTGATTTTGTAAAGGAGTGTTTTTGAGTTTTTTACTAGTTTTGCTAAAGAGGTCACTCCCGGTGAAGGGATCCCGTCTCTTTCCTTATCAAATAAGGTGCAGGATATTTCGCAAATACCACTATACAAAGTAAAAACTATAGAAGTAATCAAAGACAAACCGAGTGTGTTGTAGCATCTTCTAGTTTCGCTAAAGAGGTCCCTCCCTGTGAAGGGATCTCGGCTCTTTCCTTATCGAATAAGGTGCTGGATATTCTATAAGGAATGCCATTATGAAAAGAAAGAACTAGAGCTACCAGTTTTTAAAACAAGTTTCTACAACATCATTTAGGTTTCTTTTATTTCATTAATCTCATTAATGAAGTCCCATCATAATATGCTTCCCAAGCATCACATATGAAACAAAAGCAACAATATATAATATATATCATATATACACAATATAAGCATTCATCTGAACATATCACAGTGATCACATCACAGAGCAGCAGAAGATAACATATGAAATATTGGAAATACTAGGATTTACGTGTTTTAGATTAAGACTGTATAAAACACGGATTCCACGATCGTGATGAATAGCCAAACCCACATCCCTAGACCTCTAGGAGAGTGGCAAGCAACCCTACCAATTCTAGAGTTAGGTGACCCGGTCTCGACACCTCGAGATGGTCTCCCACTGGACCCTAGAACCCGGTTACTTGTGCTTCCTGCCTTGGGTTTATCCTAATGTGGAAAAGTAAATAATATACATCAATGGTGACATTATCCTCAACCCGGAAGTGCCCCAATAAAAGAATATTACATACAATGAATTTTACATGAATGAAAATAAAAACTCTCATCTCACATAAAAAACCCCGGCTATTCAAAACACGACGATCCAATATAACATATCCCAGCAACACATAACATCACATGTCATCAACGTAAGTAAATATGCGTATCCCAATTGTCGTTGACAAATAGCACCGAAACCGGCGATACACCACATATTACACTTACAGTAGCAGAAAAGAAAGTGAAAAACTACAACAGCTGGAATCCGCAACCATCTTAGATATCATAAACCCAATGTATCACATATATTGAATTTCATGCCCAACCAAATGAATTCCTTAGACAACACGTGCCTAACAATTATAAAACCCACATTTTAGTCTCGATCTTGAAAAAACTTTTCGATATCTAGTCGGGCAATTTAAACAAATTCCCGACAGCCTGATCGAATGCTCGTCGGAAACTTTAGCGGACGGCCGCACCCCCCGATGCCGCCGACGAAGTGCACTAAGGCGGAACACCGCTGCCGCGAGCACCCGAACGGATGCTTTTGGTGACGGGGTTCTCCTGCAGTCACTTGGTCGGGGCTATAGGGCGTGGCTATCTAATAAGGTTACCCGGTGAGTATCCGTGTACGCTACGTGATTGCGACGGACTTTTGATCAACATCAAAATCCCGCGGCAACCGATCAAATGAGACTAAATTGCTTTATAACATTCAAATTAGTTATCTTATAACTACTTGTGGATTCTAAGTATTGTATCCCATCACATGATACCTGGACGACTTTAAATTTTTTGATCGATTCATCAAAGTCCCACAATTTCCCGAGAGCTCAACACTTGAGCACAGTTTAATAATACCCAGAACATGCTACAGTACCTATGCACCAGCCGTAAAAGGATAAACCCAAGCCTCACACATGTCGCCACGGAACTTCGGCAAACCCTAGGGTATGACCGCAGTTCCACGATCCAAAAAGTCGAGTTATGGTTTCATTTTTCTAGAGGGTTCACAGAATTACTTACATGCTTTTTCGAATACGTTAAACTTGGAAAAATAGGTTTTTGACATTCGATCGAACTTTTTAACTAAACCTAGACAACATGCAAATACCCGAAACAATGTTAAAACTACGAATACGAAACACTCCAAATTACTTATAGTGTAAGATCACATCAAATGCAAACTTAGAAAAAACAAACAACACCTGAAACACAAAAACCAAGTCACTGGAACACATTGAAAATTTCAAGTCAAAACAACATAATGGAGCCAGCCTCCTCGGATTTTTTGCTCTTTTGCTCGGCCAAAATCCAAGCAAACTCCCTGAAATTTCCATAGTGTTCATGTCATATCTCATACAACATTCTGCAGTTGTTTAAAAAAAATTTTGAAGACTTTTCAAAATCGACAGAAACCAATTTTTGGCGTTGCTAGTTACGGAGTATTTCGGTTTCGTAATCTTAACAAAATCCATCTAATTTTCTAGTATTGCTCTGATACCACTGAAGGGTTGCCTAGCGCGGCAGCAAGTTTTTGGGAGGTATCTTCCATGCCATATTAAAATTTTAGCCGTTCTAGCCAACCCTAACATAGAACCCTTTACTAGAAATCCGACGGAACGAAAAGCAAACAACATTGCATAAGAAGTGAACAAGTGTAACGTTTTAGAAATCGTTTTGCGAATTTTCCGTTTTTAGGGTAAAATAGTCGGTGTTTTCCGTTTTAACACGATTGCGATCAAACTTCTGTATAGACTTGTCGGCACCTAATTTAGCTAGAATAAAGCTAGTGCGAGGACTTTGGGGTTCAATGGAAAGTTTTGGTTCACATAGAATTTTTCCCTAATTAAATATTATTTTAATTCTTTATTTGTGCAATTTATTAGTGGTAATTATATTTTGGCTTGGGTTAATTACTACTAACGTGGTTTTATGCTAATCTAATCACTAGATATTTTGTTAAACCATTCATTCCAAATATCTAGATATTTTGTGTTTAAAATGAATTTTTAAAGAAAAGAAAAGAAAAGAAAGAAAAGGTGTCATATTGCATTTATTGATGCATTTAATGATTTTTAGCTAGAAACTTCACTCTTTTTTTTACAAACCCCCCCCCCCCCCCCCACCATGGCCGAGCCCTCTTCCCCCATTTCTGCCCTCATATTTTCCAAGCTCATTTCTTCTTCTTTTGCTCTCAAAAATTCTTCAAAAATCCCAAAATAAATCCACAAAATTCTAAATAAAAAAATTAAACCATCATTCCCTTCACTAAGCTTGCTCGGATCTTCAACAAAGCATGGTTTTTGGTGGCTAAGGTTGATGAAGCTTGTTGCTTTTGTGTGTTCTTGAAGTGGTCTAATTTCTAACCTTAATCCTTAATTTTTTTTATGTAAAATCATTAAGCTAGTTAATTAAATGATTAATATAGCTTTAAACTCATGATAAATTCATTCCTAATAATTTTTTTGAAATTCAAGTTGGTGTTTAAAGTATGTGAATGGGTTAAAGGTTAATTGATATTTAAGAAAACTTAACCTAGTAGAATATGATAAGTGTTGATAATTACTTCTTTGTCTAAAATAGAATTTTTGCTTACTAGGTTTTTATTAAAACTTAATTAAGCAAGTTTAAAAATATAGAAATGGTTTGGATAGCTTAGTTAAGCTATTATAAGATGTTTGAAATCGCTAGAATTGTATTAGCTTTAGACTTGTGCAAAATATTGCGATAACTTGCTTACTAGGTTTCGGGGTATTTTCGATGTGGGTTCTTTTGGTCATTGCGAGATTATATCTATTATATTCCTCGTATTTTATTGTGTTTTGAATGCGCGATCGGTACGATCAGGGTCTAGGCTTGGTAGTTGTGTCGCTTTGCGTTCCTAGCTAGGGTCGTGCCGATGTCGTTCGTGTCTTTGTGTAGCTTTTTCTCTTGAGTTGGTTTCGTAGTGTAGCTACGCGCGTTAACCACTTGACGAACACTTGAGAGCATGATTGGAGTTTGTGCATCGGTCAAATGTAGTTGGTACGTGTTTTGGGTCTAGTACTAATATATACTCGCTTTGTCGTGTTATATTTTAAGTTCGCAGGCGGGGACTTCGGACGCCGCGACGAAGGGAAAACAGATGGTAGGATTCACATAGCCAGGAGCGTTGGAGAGTAGATTTAATATCTATAGGGGAATCGCCCGCATGGCGTTATGCGTCTGGGCTAGAGATGTTATGAATTGTCGCATATTCTATTTCATATATAGAGTTGCGCATACACCTTATTTCTTAGTTATTTGTTGTGCTTGGACTTGTATCTTTAGGACACTGCATTATTATTGACGGCTCATGTTGCACGAGAACTGATTGTATGCCACACACACCGTCAATAATCGCCATGACACGCATAACACACATACCTATATGATATTGTTTGGTTAGAAATATAGAGACATTGATTCATTTTTCTTTATGCATATGACATATAGCATACCTGTATACCTACATACTTACACATATGCCTTAACATGCTTACATGCTAGTTACCTGTATACCTATAGGGTATTGTACCATTAGCGATAGGTACATACACACATAATGACATAGCTACATGTATACCTTCCATACATACTTCACCGATACCTGGAGGGTATATTACATCATTATTGATAGGTGGATACATATACCTTGCTATACCTTCATGTTTACACACATATCTGGTTATAGCTACATGTTTACCTTTATTTGATGTTATATAGACTTGGAGAAATTAGGAACCGCATATATATATTTTAACTTGTTGCAGTTAAATAGCGGCTATTCCTTTATATGCTTACATTACAGTTTTCTGTTGCATATATTATATTCATGGATTTTCGCAATGAGATATGGATTTTTCATGATGTTTTCTGGATTTGAGGACCGTGGTAGTTTCATGAAATTATGCATTATTTCAAATACCCGGTTTCTCTTGATATGATATTTCAGTAGCCACCATGAGATTTATCGGTTCTGATTTATATAGCCCATGCGAGGAGCGTCGTGGGCCGTATGAGGGTACAAGATGGGGCCCGGAGGTACCCGGGGCAAGGCGATTGAAGGACCTTGCCGATTGAGCCTGGCAGGGGAACCATAGCATCCGGTGACAGTATCAATGACTTGGCGGTTATCGTGGGGATAATGACGGGAGTCATGTGCGTATGGATACGTCGAGAGGCGAGGGTCAGAGTTAGGCACTCGAGCTTTCGGTATAGCGTATGATATGTACCTATCAGGGTGCCAGTCGTGGTGACAGCACCTGATAGATCAGCATTTCTGTGTCGATGCTTGACACATTGGTTTAATGATATTTTTGTAACGCTTTGAATTTCGTTTAGATAGTTTTTCGAAAATCGGTAAAATAAACAGTATTTTCCGTAAAATGTCAAAATAATTATTTTTCAATATAGGCCTAATTATAAAAAATTTAAATAAGATATTGCTAGAAATTAGTTACTAAATTGTCGCTTAAAAATTTCTAGTCATTTAAAAAAAATTCCTTAATTAATTATTTTTTTATATTATTTTAAGCTTTTAAATATACATTAAATTAGTGATAAATACAAATTTAAATGGGTAAATTACATACTTAAGAACCATTATAAACTAAAATCTAGTAGTAACAAAATTTTATCAAGACATTTCAA
The DNA here is from genome assembly GCA_030015575.1 of Agapanthus africanus. Lineage (NCBI taxonomy): Eukaryota > Viridiplantae > Streptophyta > Magnoliopsida > Asparagales > Amaryllidaceae > Agapanthus > Agapanthus africanus. The sequence goes on from CM057349.1 coordinate 97,065,935, forward strand.
CTCTAATGTTTTCTATGATTTAAATGAATTAAAAATGAAACTTTAAAAAAAGAAATGATGTGAAATGCATTAATGAGTTAAGAAGGGGTTCTTTCAACCTAGAAACATCTACACACTTACACACACTCCCTCCTCTACCCCAAGGCCGAAAATAACCTGCTGCAGCCCCCCCCATTTTCCCCCAAATTCTTTTTCTTCAAAATTCATTCAAAAATCCACAAAAATCCAGAATTTTCTTCACTAATTCAAACCTAACCCCTATTCTACCTCTTCCCAAACCCAAATTGGTTTAAAACAAGGAGAAAAGATGCAACTTTGGAGGCTAAGTATAAGAGCTTCACAACTTGTAAGGTATAATTCTAATCTAGTTGTTAAATTGTAGTTTGAATATGCTAATTTAGAAATTTAAGTGTGAAATTTGGTTATAAATTCTTGTTTAGGAAATTCTAGAAAAGGATTGATTTTGTAATTAGGTTTTAAAGCATGGTAAATGGGTTAAAGTTAGTGTCGTGGCCATCTAGTGGGTTAGCTTGGAAATTTATGCTAGTTTGTGAACGCTATATCATTAGTTCGCGATGTTTGCATCGAAATTGATATGTGAATGCTTACTAGGTTTTTCATAAAATTAGGAAGTGATTTAATTGCGATATCTTGACGATACTATTAGCATCTCCTACAACTTTTAGGGTGTGCGAATGCGGAGTTTGGGTTAATCGGGTTTTAGTTTTGACGGTTGCCCCGAAACGACGATTTTAGTTAAGGCTTAGTGATTTTCGTGTGTTTTCCGCGCACCTAGTGTACGTTGTGCCTAACTTGTGTGCGTTGATCTTTTCATATTGTGACTTGCGTCATTTTATGATGTGTAATCTTATGTTGTGTGTTATGCAATTTTAGGATCGGTTGCGGAAATATCGGACGCGGCGCGCAAAGGAAAAGTGGTGGTTGGATCAGATTAGCGAGGCGTCCGGGTGAGTAGATGTATACATCTATGGGAAAATCGTTTTGATGGCGCGAGGCGCCCCATAGTTAGTATCACTTTATTACTTGCACACTATATGCATAATTAGTTAGTTAACCATCTCATTCGTACGTACATCTTTCTAGTTGTTCGTCTGCTGGCATTGCATGGTTATCTATATACCTATGTGTGATATCACCTCTTAGGACACGTACACCATTACCATTGGCTCATGTTGCACGCGCACTATTCATGTGAACACACACGCCTTGGTAATTGACATGCCACGAGCACTGTAGAACCTGCTTAGTTCAGTATCAATACTTGCATTATACATGATACATTGAATTGCATAGCATGTATATATACCTCACTTCATCATCATGCTTATATAGATTCCAAGCCATAAATCACATTGCATACCTTTGACATCATAAGCATTTATCATATATAACATGTTGGGTATTATGATTTTCTTGAGAATTTCAGTATTGATGAGATTTCTGTATTTTGGGGAAAACCGCAAGAATTTAACAAAAGCTTATTATTATCATTTTTAAAATAAAGTTGCAGTTTTCTCATGATGTATGTGTCGTCCACCATGTGTTTTCATGTTTTCTGTTGCATTTCGAGACCCGATTCGAGGAGTGGATGAACCGTCTCGGGTACATGGTGGGCCCGGTATGGTACCCCGGGGCAAGAAGATCGAGTTGTAGACGATGAGCCTGGCAGGGAAAGACTACCTACCGGTGATGTCTGGCGTGGCGGATATCCGGAGGATACCGACCGTTGTCATGGGATTGATGATATGGGCCGATCCGGACTGACGGAGCCCGAGGTATTGAGACATTGATATAGTGAGACATTGAGACAGATATATTTCCATATTTTGTGTCGATGCTTGATACGGTTATCGGATGATTTCATTGGTGGTACTTTGGCTTTTGTACAGATATTTTTTTTAAGTTAAGAATGCAAAGATCATCGTATTTAAAAGCTTAAAGATTTCGTATTAATTTTGCATCCATGTGCATACATATTAGTAGCATCGCATTATACTTAGATATGCAGATTGCGACGCATTTGCGTTTATTCTTACGATAGCTTTATTAGATGTTATATTCTACTCACGAGCTGGCAACTCACCCCCGTTGTGCCACAGTGTCTTACAGGTCGGACCCGTCAGCCTTGTAGCGGCGGGCTTATCTTATCATTGGCTTCTTTTACTCAGACTCGTGACATTGCTCTTAGGTGGGTTGCGAGGACACTTTATCTTTTTGTACTATATTTGTATCTAGTATTCTCCATCTACCACTTCTTATTTGTATATGCGACCTAGTGATGATACTGAGAGATTTGTGTATATGTGGTTTCTCTGGGGTCGAGCTCACTTGAGCCGAAGTTGTGTTTTTCTTATTTTTGAATTTCTTTATGCTTACTTTCTTGATATTGCATATATATTGCGTGTGGTTGTGATCCACCTTGGGCGAAGAGCTAGCTCCTGCTTGGGGATGCCATTTTATCATTACAGACTATATATCTTGTTGTACCCATTTTTATGGGCTAGTATTTACAAAGGAGACTCTGATGAAATTTTCGGAAAATTTTGATTCTTTTAAAAAGGGATTAATATAACTTATTTGGTTTAAAATAGTTTTCATAAAAGGTTTTCCTTCACTCTTATTGTTTATGGTTTAGATTTTTCTGGGCTTTGGCTGACTTAGGTTACGTTACGCCTTGAGACGTCTCATAATCTAAGTGCCAGTCACGTTCCGTACCTTCGGGCCGTGACAATTTTACTCCTAAGTATATATAACAGTGGAATGGGACACTGTTATATATGCATATACGTATATATAACAGTGGAATGGGACGCCGTTATATATGCATATACATATATATTAGTGGAATGGGATGCTAATATATATATACATATCAATTTATATACATCATCATAATTATTCATGCAATTATACTTAGGATATATGAGATTCACTTGATATTGGACTTAGGATATTTGAGATTCACTTGATATTGGATACAGGATATATATGAGATTTATTTGATATTGTACATTCAGGATTTGTGAGATTTACATGATATGAAAGCCAATTTGGGGGCTGATTTGACGAAATTGGGATTTGGTTTGTCTTGATGGACTTTGATCCTACCACGATGTCAGGATTACGTGGAAATGACATGTTTCATCCTATACTTCACATTTATTGTTTATGCACTGCTTCATGTATTAGTAGTATCTGATAGAGTACCTTTCATGACTGTTGCATTTACATACTTTATTTTATATGCATTGCTTCATGTATTAGTTGTATCTGCTAGTGTACCTTTCATGACTGTTGCATATATACATCGTCATATCATCGCTTCATGTATTAGTTATACCTGATATAGTACCTTACGTGATTGTTGCATACAGATTGTCATATTATTGCTTTATGTATTAGATGTACCTGCTAGTGTATCTTTCATGACTATTGTACTCATATAACCATTTATTTCTTAGCTTACATATGTTAGATTCGCGCTGTACGTGCATACTTGCGATTAACTGCTTATGTTATTTACTATTCACGAGTTGGCAACTCACCCCCGTTGTGCCACAGTGTTTGCAGGTTGTTCCCCAGGGTAGTCGAGGCAGGCTATTCATCTATCACATCATCTTTTGCAGCGGATACCGCTTCGGCTCATAGTGTGCAGTTTTGCTTAGGTGGGTTTTGCGGTTATCCAAGCTTGTATATTTTATATTCGTTGTATCCATGTACTCTCCATCTACCATTATCTTGTATGACTTAGAGACTTAATGTGAGGACGATGTTGTATATTATTTTGTGACTTGGAGGTTTTTATGCAGTTTTACTTCTATTGTCTTTTATTTCTTCGCTACGGCGTCGTATATCTGTTGCGGTGCTTGTTTTCCGCCGTTGGGCGTGGATTTGCTCCCGTTGGGGATGCTTTACTTAGTTATACTTATTTTTGGGGTTGGTTTTTTACAAAGGAGGTGCTGCCAAAATTTTAAAGGAAGAAAAGTTGGAGTTTAAAGAATTTGGGTTGAGATTTCAAAGGTTTTGAAATGCTATTATCACTTTCTTACTGCTTTTGATGGTTTAGATTGTTGGGTTTTCGGCTTACTTAAATTGCGTTACGCCTGTAGACGTTGCGTAGTTTGAGGTCCGTCACGAGCCAATTTCGGGTCGTGATAAAGTTGGTATCAGAGCGCTAGGTTTTACCTTTCGGAGTGTAGGATGACCTTGGTATGATGGAGTAGGTAACTTAAGCAGAGTAACGCAGTGTGTGTATGTCCACGGCATACACACGACGCGGTACTCCGCCTAAAGTGACCTAAGTACAAATTTCTTGAAATTCCTTCCTTGATGATACATATCCTTGTGATTCGATTTCCGTGTTCATATCGAATCCTATTTCCATTTATAGCATTTGCCGCCGATGACCAGGAGGACTCAGAGTGGTGCAATGAGAGCCAAGGTCAGAATTGACTCGTGTAGGACGAGGACTGACCAGGATGGCACGCTCGTTGCACAGGAGCAGATGGATCCGCCTTCGATAGATCGTATCGCTAGGTGGTCGCACGCTTTTGGCGTGTCGGATGAAAGAATTAAAGTTTACCGCGATCAGGACGGTGTCGCTATGCAGCTAGCCGGTGAGCACGGGTCGGTCCACAGGGAGATGGTGTTATCTTACCTTCTTGCTTTAGACGAGTCAATAAAGAATCTTGTATGTTTGTTTGTTCTAACCTATGTGTTTATCTGCAAGTATAAAGTTGTTAAGAAAATACGAAATTATAAGCTAAGAAATCCGTACTCAAAACCTTTGAGCCGAGTCTTGACCAATTGAAGCTAAGCAATCGGCAACAACGTGGATTAGGGGATTTAAGCGCGGTATTCGAGGAATCCGGCTTATTTACCCTTGTCCTTCCGTTCTTGTCTCTTGCCTTCGCCTCCGGCCAAACCGAACGCAACCGGTCGTGGTTAGGAATCACCGTTACCTTGTCAGGGTACGGTGCCTAACGGAGCGCTTGCGTATGGTTTGGGCGGAGTTCAAAAGGAAAATAACGGGAAAAGGAAATGAGAAGGAAATGTTAACTTATAAAACCGTATTAATTCTTAACAACAACAATAATTACAACATTCACAAAATGAACAAAAAAGAGAACAAAAAGAAAAGAACAAAGAAAAGAAAAGATACAAGTATTAAAGTGCATGAATAAAATTGCAAGTAATAAAAGCAAGTAATAAAAGTGCATGGAAATAAAAAGCGAGCAATGAAAAGAACACGGAAGTAGAACCCAAGCCAAGCATGTGCTCAATAGCCAACCCTTAAACTTGCAAGCTCAATGAAGAGGTTGCAAGATCAAGGGAAGGGTAGAGAACGCATGTGAAGAGAAGAACTAGTCCCGTGAGAAAATACGACCTTTGAGATCAATAACTAACCCTTACCCATTCAAGCTCAATGAAGAGGTTGAATGAGCAAGAGAAAGCAAAAATCTCAAAGGGGAAGAAGAAACACAAGAGAATGATACAAAGCCTTCATCTTTATTCACATCCACAAAAAGCTCTCACTACAATTCATGGAAGAGGAATGAAGAAGAAGAAAAAACTATACAAAACACTAAAAAAGAGGAACAAAAGGAATGCAAAGAATCACCCTTGGCTTTGGCAAGTTCTGCTGTATTTGTAGGCAGGGAAATGGGGTTCTAGGGCAACCAGCAGACCAGAGATGAAGTCCCAAGAATACCCCCAAAAACCGTCGGCAAGTGGGCCCCACATGGCCGCGGAAGGGCGGCCAAAACCCCCCTTTGGCCGCGCTTCCGCGGCCTTTTGGTGGAGTTGGGCTTGTGGATTTCTTGTGCTTTCCTGGTTCCCTGTTTCCTGGTGTTTGGCATCTTCAGAATACACAAAAGTCTTCTACGATATCAGCAGATTTCCAAGTCCAAGATTGCATATCTTTTTACTTTTGACTTTGTCTCTCCCTCGAGCTCCGCGCACCCATTGATTCTTGTGCAGCCCCCTCGTGCTCTGTGCTTGTCCCAGACACGAATGACTACTGTCACATGTCTTGTATCGGGAACCGGTACTCGGCACTGGACGGATATGGATGACCGGAACCCGGCTTTTATCTGCTGTCGACAGATGTTCTGCTTTTAGCGTAACTGTGGAGATTTTATCCTGATTTGCAATATTTGTACTGGAAACCTGTATTCTGTAAACATGTAACAAACACGGATTAAAAGTACCTACCTATAAACACACGAGCGTAAGAATGGGCGGTATAAAATGCAATATTCTGATATGAACAAATACCCCCAAACTTAACTTTTGCTCGTCCCGAGCAAAACCAATTATTCACAAAAATAAAATGATAACCGCACTTTCGCAGGGAACGCGATTGCACTGAGCGCGTGCAACAAGCCGTTAAACCTCTAGGTGTCCCTAGTAGGAGGAGTGTTGTCTCCTGAGGGTTTTCAGCGGATTACACCCACAAAATCTGGTCAAGCTAGCTTTGTAAAATAACTAAGATTCAAGCCCCAAAAGCTTTGTTTTAGAAAATAACAACTCTATAATCCTAAGTCTAGACCATCGAACCTTTATTTTTCACACCTCGCTTCTTATTTAACTACAGATTTTATATGTCTTTACGTGCAGTGCAAAATAGTGTCGTTAAGTTCCTGAAAGGTCGAATAAAGTCATTATGTCACACAATAAAGCCCAGATAACAATTTTAAAAGGATCACATAAGTTTTATAGAGAGTTAAGCATTTTTCAAGTTTCGTTTTCCAGTAAAGTTTCAACTTCAGAATTTCTATCTTCCCTAACAGGAAACTAGGTCTTATTCTTCACTCCACCTTTTTCTTGTTTTCATTTCATACACACCTCTGTGAACGTGCAATAGTCTTTATCAAAGAATAAAAACCTTCATATCTCCGTTAAGAAATTTTTATAAAAGCCTGTCTTTTATCAAGATTATTCTCACACAAAGAACCGTTAGGAATTTTAACTCGGAGAGAACACTTGCTTGACTTTGTTTTTATCTGGACTATCTAGGCTTCTTAGCGAGCTTTGGGCCAATGCACCCAAACCAGTTGGTTTTAGGGCATTAGGTGTAAAAACACCCCAGCGGACTTAATTACTCAAGTTACCTAGGTCCAAAAACAAAAGACAGTTTGGCGTGAAAAACATGATGATTCAATACGAACGGAGATATAACTGGTAGTTCAATTATTTTTTTGGATAAAAGACGTGTTTAGTGGATTTGGTGTGTAATCATTCCAATCAAGTTTCAGATGGGTTATTTTTCAGACTTAGTTCCAATTAAGGCATCAATAACATTCCTTCATATTCACTTACTTCATAAACTATTCTTGATATATTACTTATTTCAGAACAAACCTATTTGATCCTCAGAAAATTATTTATCTGTTTAAAAGTTTTTAAACATAAAAGACTTGTCATCTAATTTCCAAGACTCACAACACGTGTAGTGTGATGTAAAGACGTATATCAGCTATAGTTAACTTCAAAGGAGAGTTATCTTTCAGGTTTTCAAAATCCAAACATAGGATTTAGTTATTCCTATCTTTTCAAACAAAAACCGTCGAATGTTGAATCAGAGTTCTTCCACAAGCTAACTTGACAAAAAGTTTTTATATTTTTAGAAATTTTTCGATTTTTATGGGTTTTTCAAATAAGGTATGCAAATGCAAAATATACAAATGAATGCGAAGGAAAAGAGCTTACCGAGCACACCCCCAAACTTAAACTTGACAGTGCCCTCACTGTCAGGCTATACCAAGAGGGTCAAAATTGCCGGCGCTCCCTAAAAACAAATTATATACAAAACAAAAAAGAAAACAAAAAATATATACAAAAAAGGAGCCCCCCCAAACTTAAGTTAAACAGTGTTTCCACTATTAAGCGTTGAAATTCAGGATTAGGGGGGAAAGAATAGTATCCATCTATACAAGGCCTTACACAGGCCAAAAGTGAGCACCAACCATTCAAAAATCTTATCTCTGTAAAGCGGTGGCTGGTGAAAGAAGGCGTAGGGAAAAGAAATGGAGACTACGCGAGACCGCTTGTGGAGAGAAGTGGAATGCGGTCTCGGTAGATGAGAAGAAGAAGAACGGCGGAAGGGAAAAAGAAGTGGAGTACGAACTTGAGGGTGTAAATGGAGTAAATAGATTAGCACAATTTGTGATGAGCGATGTGTAAAAAGCGATTGTGCTAATATATTTACCCGTCGAGAGATTGGGTCAAATCCCTCAAGGTTCGTGAGAAACCATGGGTACGCTGAACTTGGTAAACCAGACAATGGAAATGGAAATGATACGGGTTCTTGCAAGGTCGGAACGATGGAAAAGGTGGAGGGAAGTGGTTGAGGAAGGGTATCGGTTAAAGGTTCTGGAGGGTGTATACAGTCAGTGAAAGGAACAGGATGAATTGGAAAATCCGACTCATCATCTCGAACTGTTTCATCCTCAAAAATATCCTCAAAATTTTCCTCAAAATTTAGCACATCCATGCACTTCTCTTCAAAATCTAGACGCATATGAAGTTCGGGAAAAACAGTTAAAGACTCGGGATGATGATTTGAAGAGACAAACTCAGCCAAATCTACGGGTTCATCATCCAAAATGTTCCCAGCGTCAATATCCTCAATCAAGTGAAAATCAAAATTCTCTGACACCTCAACCAAAGCATGGATATTAATCAATTCAGGTTCTAAGATGGAGGTGTAAAGGTCAAAAGGTTTAGGATTGGTTTCACTTGGAAGAGACCCTTCGCAATCGGGCAAATCAAACACTACGAAGTCGCACAACTCATTAATCATTCTATCTTCAACTGATAATTCATTTGGGACACTTGATAGACTTTCAAAACAAGAGTTGCGGGATTCAATTTAAGACGGGTAGGTTTGATTTGGAAGGGGGTACATCTCACTCTCTCCACTCAAATTCACGGCCTGTCCTGCCGCCTCATCATACATTGAAAAAGTTGGAGCTAGTTGAAAACTAGCTACCGGATCACTAGGTTGTATGAGGGCGCCCATGGACGCATTCAAATCCATCATTTGTTGGCTTGATGCTACCCTAAAGTCTTCCAACGACTGTTCTAGACTAGACATTGGTTGTGAAGGGGTTTCAGTGAAAGATTCACTGTTGTATGGATACTGAAAACTCCCAAAAGGCGGTTCTGAAGCAATGTCTAGGGAAGGTGCATAAGTAGGGTAGGATTGGTAGGAATTGAATGGCTGGATAGGAATGGGATCAACATTGGGATAAGAAGGTGAATGGAATTGTTGATCCCAAGAATTTGAAGTGGTGAAAGGAGTGAAAGATCGGCTACGAGATTGTTCAATGCGTTCTGCAATAGACATAGGTCTTGGAATTGCAACATGACTCGAAGAAGGGGTATCAACGTAAGAAGGGGTGACTGTTTGAAATGGTTGATATGAAGTGGATTGCGGAGTCAAATTGTTTGTCCTAGACGCGTCTATCCGATCTTTCAAAGAAATTTTTGGCATGGAGGGGTCGTTCGATGTTCGGCCAAAGCAAGAACCGTAAGAAGTAATGTCCGGTTGTGGGTACCAAAGTTCGGCAAGAGTTTTGCGAGGTGGAGTACCCATGATATGAAGAGAGAGTGAAAGAAAGGAAGAGAAAAGGAGGGGAAAAAGAATGTGATTTTTTTTTTATTTAGTTAGTTGTTAGCAAAAGAATGAAGTATACACAAAAAAGAATATGGACAAAAATCACGACACAAAAATACCACACACCTAATCGTTCTAGGGTTCACCTAGGTCAACTAGACCTGCTCGAGAACTTGATTGTCGAAGTAAAACTGTGTCGAGAAACAGGCTCAAGATACACTGATCACGAGGCCAGGTAAGTGCAGAGATAAGGGGAGGTTTTCCAACGCTTTCGCGAAGTTCCTTAATTAAATAACCCTTTCTCTTTTGGCGGTTTCGCCGTTAACACTTTCCTAGACACCCCGTAAACAATATACCGTTAAGCAAGCTTCTAAATACAGTTAACTTCTCCTAGTGAGCGCGAAGTCCTTAAGGCTTAAAGTCTAGTTTCTTTTAAAATTTGTGCGGGTTATCGTTATGCGCAAGTTCGTGATTTGTGGGCCACGGAAAAGGTGATGAAATCCTTTACCGTATGTTGTGGGGTTCGCTTGCCCTTAAGTCCGTATTAATTGATGCAATGCGCAATTCAAAAAATTCTTATAAAGAATCAGAACAATCGTTTTTTATTAGTTTAAGCGCGGCGCTGCAACAAATACGGGTTAATCAAGTTTTAGCGTTTGCTTAGCGAACTTGCAAAGAATCCTGCAAAGAATAGTATATTGGAAGCGTCGGATTTGAGAAGAAGGTGTTAGTAAAGTACGTACCGTTTAAGTTTTGGGTTAGGAAACCCCCGTTGAATCAAATCCGGTAAGTTTGAAAGGTTCGCTTGCGCGGGTCAAACTACCCGGATCTTTGGCACTGTACTTCGTAATCACCTTAACGTTGAATGTACACTTTGCTTCCCCACAATCGCAGTTTGCAAATACGCAAAAATCTGCACACTTGCCCACAAAAATGATAAAAACAAAAAGATTTTTTTTTTTTAAATATATACAAAAAGAATATTAACCCGAATAACAAGAAAGAAAATACGCTACCGTCTCCCCGGCAACGGCGCCATTTGGTCGCACGCTTTTGGCGTGTCGGATGAAAGAATTAAAGTTTACCGCGATCAGGACGGTGTCGCTATGCAGCTAGCCGGTGAGCACGGGTCGGTCCACAGGGAGATGGTGTTATCTTACCTTCTTGCTTTAGACGAGTCAATAAAGAATCTTGTATGTTTGTTTGTTCTAACCTATGTGTTTATCTGCAAGTATAAAGTTGTTAAGAAAATACGAAATTATAAGCTAAGAAATCCGTACTCAAAACCTTTGAGCCGAGTCTTGACCAATTGAAGCTAAGCAATCGGCAACAACGTGGATTAGGGGATTTAAGCGCGGTATTCGAGGAATCCGGCTTATTTACCCTTGTCCTTCCGTTCTTGTCTCTTGCCTTCGCCTCCGGCCAAACCGAACGCAACCGGTCGTGGTTAGGAATCACCGTTACCTTGTCAGGGTACGGTGCCTAACGGAGCGCTTGCGTATGGTTTGGGCGGAGTTCAAAAGGAAAATAACGGGAAAAGGAAATGAGAAGGAAATGTTAACTTATAAAACCGTATTAATTCTTAACAACAACAATAATTACAACATTCACAAAATGAACAAAAAAGAGAACAAAAAGAAAAGAACAAAGAAAAGAAAAGATACAAGTATTAAAGTGCATGAATAAAATTGCAAGTAATAAAAGCAAGTAATAAAAGTGCATGGAAATAAAAAGCGAGCAATGAAAAGAACACGGAAGTAGAACCCAAGCCAAGCATGTGCTCAATAGCCAACCCTTAAACTTGCAAGCTCAATGAAGAGGTTGCAAGATCAAGGGAAGGGTAGAGAACGCATGTGAAGAGAAGAACTAGTCCCGTGAGAAAATACGACCTTTGAGATCAATAACTAACCCTTACCCATTCAAGCTCAATGAAGAGGTTGAATGAGCAAGAGAAAGCAAAAATCTCAAAGGGGAAGAAGAAACACAAGAGAATGATACAAAGCCTTCATCTTTATTCACATCCACAAAAAGCTCTCACTACAATTCATGGAAGAGGAATGAAGAAGAAGAAAAAACTATACAAAACACTACAAAAGAGGAACAAAAGGAATGCAAAGAATCACCCTTGGCTTTGGCAAGTTCTGCTGTATTTATAGGCAGGGAAATGGGGTTCTAGGGCAACCAGCAGACCAGAGATGAAGTCCCAAGAATACCCCCAAAAACCGTCGGCAAGTGTGCCCCACATGGCCGCGGAAGGGCGGCCAAAACCCCCCTTTGGCCGCGCTTCCACGGCCTTTTGGTGGAGTTGGGCTTGTGGATTTCTTGTGCTTTCCTGGTTCCCTGTTTCCTGGTGTTTGGCATCTTCAGAATACACAAAAGTCTTCTACGATATCAGCAGATTTCCAAGTCCAAGATTGCATATCTTTTTACTTTTGACTTTGTCTCTCCCTCGAGCTCCGCGCACCCATTGATTCTTGTGCAGCCCCCTCGTGCTCTGTGCTTGTCCCAGACACGAATGACTACTGTCACATGTTTTGTATCGGGAACCGGTACTCGGCACTGGACGGATATGGATGACCGGAACCCGGCTTTTATCTGCTGTCGACAGATGTTCTGCTTTTAGCGTAACTGTGGAGATTTTATCCTGATTTGCAATATTTGTACTGGAAACCTGTATTCTGTAAACATGTAACAAACACGGATTAAAAGTACCTACCTATAAACACATGAGCGTAAGAATGGGCGGTATAAAATGCAATATTCTGATATGAACACTAGGCTTGTGGCAGAGATGCAGGATTTATGCCAGACAGTGAGGTCTTTGGTTGAAGCCAGTAGAGCGCGGTGTTCATATCATAATTTTGGATTATTATATTCCCCATTCTTATTCATTTTAAAAATAAACAGGTGCTTTTGATCCATGTCTGCTACATAGTTGTAGGTTACAGGTTCTCGGAACAAAATAGTGAAAATGATGAAAAGACGATACAAAAGTGAGACTACGACCAACAAATGAAAGAATCTTGATCATGCCTACAGTTTGAAGAATATACGAAGATCAATGGACAATTTCACAAAGCACAAAGGCAGCGCATGGTTCAAGACTTCGATACGAAGCAAAGGGTAAAAGTCCACGACATTATGCGCTGTGGAAATCTGGAAGAGAAATAGATGACAATCTGAGAAACCAAGTGAAGAAACAAGAAAACAAATGCAACCAGAAGCAGCCCAGAGAAGTCCAACCCAAGACCCCTCTATATGGCCGCAGATCCACGGCCAAACAGGGCTTTTGGCCGCGGTTCCGCGGCCATGATGAGCACGTGTCGGTGCATATTGTGACGATGTGGCGGTGCGTTGACTAAGCTTCTTATGGGTAAATTTGTAAATGCAGATAGGGATCGAATGTAACCCTATGGTTTTTATGATCTATAAATAGAAATCCCAATGCTCTTTTTGGGGCATGCCTCTTTTTATTGATAAAAATTCAAAATTCATTGTAATGCTTTGAAGAGTGCATCGAATAAAAGTAAGTAGTTTTTTTACCTCGTCCTAGTTTTAATTTCTTTTCTGTCGTAGTTTAGAAATTTATTTATCTGCCCTAGTTAATTAGTTTAGCACTTTTAATTATTTGCCATAGTTTAGATAGTTAGTCTTTTAAAAACAAATCATAAAAAAATGTCTTTTATCAATCCCCTAATGAGTGAGCAGTTCCTCACTTGTTAGGGTTAGGAATAGAAAAGGTTTGAGAGATGAAAATCTCTCACCCCTTTCTTGCCCATCGCATATTATTCATAGGACTCCATGCATACATACACACACTGCTCACTAAAGCACCCTACCCCATGAGGTAGCGGTGATACCGTAGTATAAAAGACCGGTTGTGCATGTTTTCCATGGAGGTTAGGGTAAGAGTTAAGAAAGGACGGACAAGGACCTAGAGGAAGAAACATCGTTTCTTCCCGATCGTCCTAATCCCCTTTATTAATTATTACCATAACACCTAAATAGATCTAAATTAGGGCATTGAAAGTGATGAGAAATACCAATTTCCAAACTTAACCTAAACCTAACCCTAGCAAGGTTTTAATCCTAGTCTAAATCAACCTTAGTTTTTAGTAATAATCAATCCAACACCAATTGGAATAAACTCGTTAGAACAAATAGAAAAAACACAAAAACCCTATGGACCGATCCGTACTCACCGGCTTTGATCTAAAAAGCACGTAAGCAAAATCTCTTTCGATCAAATGGCGTCGTTGCCGGGGATGGCATAGTTATTTTCTTTTTGTAATTCGGGTTAATATAAAATTAAAAAATCATAAAAACTGGAATATATATATATATATAAATTTATCATCTTGTTATTTTGTGAAGGGTGTTTTCGTTTGAATTGTGCAGGATCAAAGAACAGATTCAGATCTGGAAAAATTCAGAGAGCAAAACAGCAAACAGCAGATCTGAATAAACAGAGGAGATCAACAACAGATAAAAAGAAAAAAAATTTGAGGCTTGAACAGAGAATTAGACCGCTGAACCGCGGCTAAAGTGTGCCTTCTGCCGTGGAACCGCCGCTGTCTTCTGACGTCAGCAGACCAAATCTCCTCTGTAAGTTTTCTTTTCTTCTTTTGAACCACGTGATCTCCTCTGAAAAATTTTCCTACAGGGTTCTTTGCGCAAAAACTTCTCCCCTTCTCCAATAACTTGATCTTGTGCAGGATTCTTTGCGCCGCAATAAAAAAAAATTTTGGCAAGTGACTTGATTGTGTTTACTGCTTTGCATTCTTTAAAACTGACTTTAAGGGGCTTTAACACCAATCCAGATTGGGTGGGGATTTCATTACCTTTCCTAGGACCCCAAAAATCACAAAAAGCATTTTGCATTAACCATCAAGTTAATTAAAAAAAGATTAGACTCAGCCTTAAGGACTGTCGCGCTCAATAGGACAAAAGGATAGTTGTAGGCATCGATCGTTTATCTAAACCAGACTTTGTGGTGCCTAGGCTAGACAAGTGGGGAAAGGTAATTTTAAAAGTCCCGTCTCACGGTGATTCGTGAGCGGATCCCTCCTTTCTTTACTTGTGCTTACCTGGCCACAATTGGCGGTGAAGAGGCGATTTGAGGACCTCACAACTTGCCCTTTGGAACAGTTAGGAGCAGTCTAGTTGACCTAAGAGATCCTAGATCTAGGTTTGATTATGCATATTGTGATTGCTTGAACGTGTGTCTAGCTTCTTATAAAAATCTTTTTGCAAAAAGCTCCTTATATATAAAAAAACACAAAACAGAAATTTTTTACAAAGACTTGCCAATTTTGTCGCTAGAAATACATTGCACCCCACTTGCACCCACATTCTTTTTCTTCTCCTTCTTGCATCATGGATACCCCACCTCACAAAACTCTTGCCGAACTTTGGTACCCTCATCCAAACATTGCTTCCTATGCAAATTGTTTTGGTCAAATTACGGACGACCCCTCCATGCCCAAAATTACTTTGAAAGATCGAATAGAAGCGTCTAGGAGAAACAGTTCGACTTCGCAATCCACTTTGTATCAACCATTTCAACCTTCACCACCTTCTTACGTTGATACTACTTTTTCGAGTTATGTTGTAACTCCGAAACCCATGTTTATAGCTGAACATATTGAACAATCTCGTAACCGATCTTTCATTCCTTTCAACACTTCCAGTTCTTGGGATCAACAAGTCCATTCACCTTTTTATCCAAATGTTGATCCTACTCCTGTCCAACCATTCAATTTCTACCAGTCCTACCCGACTTTCGCACCTTCCCTAGACATTGCTTCTACACAACCATTTGGGAGTTTCACTTATCCAAACAAGTTTGAATCTTTTACTAAAACCCCTTCACAACCCATGTCTAGTCTGGAACAGTCGTTGGAAACTTATATTGTAGCGACAAACCAACGGATGAGGAATTTGGATGCGTCCATTGCTGCCCTTATGCAACCTAGTAACCCGGTAGCTAGTTTCCAACTAGCTCCAAAAATTCTAAAGTATGATGAGGCGGTTGGACAGATTGAGAATTTGAATGGAGAGAGTGAGCTGTGCACCCTTCCAAATCAAACCTACCCATCCCCAATTGAATCCCACAACTACGGTTTTGAATATCTATCAAGTGTCCCAAATGATTCACCAGTTGAAAATAAAACGTTTAATGAGTTGTGCGACTTTGTAGTGCTTGATTTGCCAGATTGTGAAGGGTCCCTTTCGAGTGAAACCATCACCAATCCTTTCGACATCTACACCTCCAATCTAGAACCTGAATTGATAAATATCCATGCTTTTGATGAGGTGTCCGAAAAAATTGATTTTCACTTGATTGAGGATATTGACACAGGGAATATTTTGGATGATGAACACGCAGATTTGACTGAATTTTTTTCTCCAATCCATCATCCCGAGTCATTAAATGTTTCTCCCGAACTTCATATGCGTCTTGATTTTGATGATAATTGCATGGATGAGATAACTTTTGAGGAGAATTATGAGGATAGTATTGAGAAGAGTATTGAGGATAGTATTGAGGATGAACCAGTTTTGTTTGATAAGTCGGATTTTCCAATTCATCCTCCTGAACTTTTAACTGTTATACTTCCTAAATCACCCCCCTTCATCCTTTCCACCGTTCCGACCTTGTAAGAATCCGTCACGCTTCCATTTTCAAAGTCTGGTTTACCAAGTTCAACGTACCCATGTTTTCTCGTGAATCTTGAGGGATTTGATCCCATTTCTCGACGGGTTGATAGATTAGCACAATCGCTTTTAACACATCGGCCATCACAATTTGTGCTAATTTATTCACTCAATTTACACTCTTAAGTTCGTACTACACTTCTTTCTCTCTTCGGCCATTCTTCTCCTAATACACCGAGACCATATTCCACCTTTCTTCCCATACGGTCTTGTGTGTTTCTCATTTCTGTTCTCTACACTCCATTCTTTCACCAACCACACCATTATAACGATAAAATTTTTGAATGGTTGGTGCTATCCTTTGGCCTGTGTAAGGCCTTGTATAGCTTGATACTGTGTTTTTCTCCTCCCTAACTCTGAATTTTAACGCTTAAACAGTGGAAACACTGTCTCACTTAGGTTTGGGGGGACTTTTTGTATATATATTTTTTGTTTTTCTTTCAACAATAAAAAATATAAAAAAAACTAAATAAATAAACAGGGGAGTGCCGATATTTTTGACCCTCTTGGTGTGGCATGACAGTGAGGACACTGTCAAGTTTAAGTTTGGGGGTGTGCTTGGTAAGGTTTCTTCCTTCGCATTCATATGTACATTTTTGCATTTGCATACTTATTTTAAAACCCATAAAAATTGAAAAATTTTAAATTATAAAAATTGAAAAGTTCAATTTTTGCCATATTTGACTTAAGTTTAACATGACGGTTGAATGGTAGGGAATAACTAGATCCTAGACTAAGTAAATTAAAAACCCTAAAAATAACGTTTCTTAAAATTTAACGGTAGAAAAATATATGTCTTTGTAGTTTACTTAGAAATAGGCAAATTTTGAGTTCACTTCTTGGGCTAAGTCAAAATAAAGGATGAGTATTGAAATTTCTATTAAAGAGTAAGTCTGAAAAATAATCCCTAAGCTTAAGTCTAAATTCTGAAAATATATACCCTACAATTTTGCACAAACATGAACCTTGAAACTTGGAATAGTAGAAGAGACCTTGAAATGCTCTTGTCTAAAGTCCTTAGTATGAAGGAAAATAAAATAAAAATACAAGTGTGAATAAAGAGATAAAAAAATGAACACTGGTTTTTATAATTACTTAAGGCTGCATAAATAGAAAAAATATTTAGCGAGGGTGCTTTATCACCTAGTGCTTTAGACCAACTGGTTTGGGAGTCACTGCTAAAGCCTTAGGTGTTACAAGAGTAGGAATTACGTCTTAATGTGCAAACATATTTTGTAATCGGTCGTTAGTACCTCAAGAAGTATTAACGGTCGTATGAAGGATGTGCGAGCAATTTCATCTAAAAATTCACCAATTGAAAAGTACTTTGGACGATGGACAAGAATATAATAGCTTGATTTGAATTTCTAAGTGTAGGGGTGATATATACACACAGGTAGGGGTATATGATTGGGGTTTGGATGAGAGATAGGAATGAAAAATAGGATTTATATCTTTAGTAGAGATGATAAAAATTCCTAAGTTGAGATGGAACCTTAGAAGGAAAATTCAAAAGATGCTAAAAACTAAGTAAATTTACAGAACATATACAATCTTAAGTTAAATGATAAGTAAGCGTGAAAAATACGGGTTGATAATTTCTGAGTTAAAGATAAGAGAATTCCTTGTTAGAAAACCGAATTGGAGAATAAAAGTCAATAGGCCGAATTGATAGGATTTTGTAAGTAGTATCCGCTGAAAACCCTCAGGAGACAACACTCCTCCTACTAGGGATACCTAGAGGTTTAACGGCTTGTTGCACGAGCTCAGTGCAATCGCGTTTCCCTGCGAAAGTGAGGCTAGGTCTTTTTCGAGAATAAAACTAGTTTTGCTCGAAGACGAGCAAAAGATAAGTTTGGGGGTATTTGTTCATATCATAATTTTGCATTATTATATTCCCCATTCTTATTCATTTTACAAATAAACAGGTGCTTTTGATCCATGTCTGCTATATAGTTGCAGGTTACAGGTTCTCAGAACAAAACAGTGAAAATGATGAAAAGACGATACAAAAGTGAGACTGCGACCAACAAATGAAAGAATCTTGATCATGCCTACAGTTTGAAAAATAAATGAAGATCAATAGACAATTTCACAAAGCACAAAGGCAACGCATGGTTCAAGACTTCGATACGAAGCAAAGGGTAAAAGTCCACGACATTATGCGCTGTGGAAATCTGGAAGAGAACTAGATGACAATCTGAGAAACCAAGTGAACAAACAAGAAGTCAAATGCAACCAGAAGCAGCCCAGAGAAGTCCAGCCCAAGGCCCCTCTATATGGCCGGGGATCCGCGGCAAAATAGGGCTTTTGGCTGCGGTTCCACGGCCATGATGAGCACGTGTCGGTGCATATTGTGACGATGTGGCAGTGCGTTGACTAGGCTTCTTAGGGGTAAATTTGTAAGTGTAGATAGGGATCGAATGTAACCCTAGGGTTTCTATAATTTATAAATAGAAACCCCAATGCTCTTTTTGGGGCATGCCTCTTTTTATTGATAAAAATTCAGAATTCATTGTAATGCTTTGAAGTGTGCATCAAATAAAAGTAAGTAGTTTTTTTACCTCGCCCTAGTTTTAATTTCTTTTCTGTTGTAGTTTAGAAATTTATTTATCTGCCCTAGTTAATTAGTTTAGCACTTTTAATTATTTGGCGTAGCTTAGATAGTTAGTCTTTTAAAAACAAATCATAAAAAAATGTTTTTTATCAATCCCCTAATGAGTGAGCAGTTCCTCACTTGTTAGGGTTAGGAATAGGAAAGGTTTAAGAGATGAAAATCTCTCACCCCTTTCTTGCCCATCGCATATTATTCATAGGACTCTATGCATATATACACACACCGCTCACTACGGCACCCTACCCCATGAGGTAGCGGTGATACCGTATAAAAGACCGGTTGTGCATGTTTTTCATGGAGGTTAGGGTAAGAGTTAAGAAAGAACGGACAAGGACATAGAGGAAGAAATATCGTTTCTTCCCAATCGTCCTAATCCCCTTTATTAATTATTAGCATAACACCTAAATAGATCTAAATTAGGGCATTGAAAGCGGTGAGAAATACCAATTTCCAAAGTTAACCTAAACCTAACCCTAGCAAGGTTTTAATCCTAGTCTAAATCAACCTTAGTTTTTAGTGATAATCATTCCAACACCAATTGGAATTAACTCGTTAGAACAAATCGAAAATACACAAATTCCCTGTGGACCGACCCGTACTCACCGGCTAGTTACCAAGCGAAGCCGTTCTTGATTGCGGTAAAATTCTTTGATCTAAAAAGCACGTAAGCAAAATCTCTTTCAATTACGCGGCGACTGGAGGTTGCCACCCCTGTTACCCAGTTATTCCTTGCGATCAGCACTGCATCGTGTTACTCACACAACACCTGTGGACGCAGCCCGTCTTGACTGGGAGCATCTTTCCGAGACTTTGGGAGTTCCGGAACAGCGGAGGACTCGTACCGGTGTACCAGCCCAGAGACAGAGGCTTAGTCGTCGAGGCAGATTTCGTGACCGTCGCGGGAGTAGCAGAGGCTTGGGACAAGGAGAGTCGTGTTAGCTAGATCAGCCGTTTATTGTGTTAACTTCTGTCAGCGATTCTTTTGTTGCGCGACACGTATTTCAGTCGTATGCCAATCGGAAAGGAGATAGAGGTTCGTCCGTCATTTTGATCCTTCTTGAGATGTTGGATTTGATGTTCTCCTGGGCATGGACTGGTTAGATACCTGCTAGACGTCTGTGGACTACCGTGAGGAAACAGTCAGGTTTTGTTTTCCCGGCGAGTCAGTTCTTGTTGTGCATGGGAGGACAGTGGTGCCGCTTCTCACAGCTTGAATTCAGCCTTTTTCGCTAGTCGGCTTTTGAGGAGAGGATGTCAATGATTCTTGGCGTTCATTCATGATACCGAAGCCACAGTAGGATTGTTGGACCGGGTTTCTATCGTGCGAGAGTTTTCCGACGTTGTTCCAGATGAGCTGGTGAAGCTTAGGGAGCTTAAGGATCAGCTGTAGAGTTGTTTGTTGGGGGGCTTGTTGCGTCAGAGTGTTTCGCATTGGGGAGCTCCTATTTCTGTTCGTCAAGGAGAAGGACGGCAGTATGAGGTTGTGTATTAATGGATCGTCAATTGAACCGGCTTACGGTGCGGATAGGTATCCTTTACCTCACATTGACGATTTCTTCGATCAGCTCCAGAGTGCGAGACTTTTTCTAAGTTTGTTTGGGATCAGGTCATCATTGTTGCAGGTTCGGAGTGATGACACTCCGAATACTGTTTTTGTGCACGCTATGGGCTTTATGTGTTTTGGTGGTGTCGTTTAACTCACCAATGCCCTAGCAGCATTTATGGATGTGATGAACCAGATTTCTTCAGGCCGTTCCTCGACAAGTTTATTGTTGTGTCATTGATGACATTGTGGTCTATTCTAAGAGTCGTGAGGAACGTGAGCAACACTTGAGGATTTTTCAGTAGATACTGGAAGAGCACCAGCTGTTTGCTAACTTCTCGCAGTGTTCCTTCAGGCTTGATTGTGTTGACTCCTAGGTCTTGTAGTTACGGGAGACGGTTTTCGTATGGTCCCGAGAAAGATCGAGGCCGTACAGCTTTGGCCCAGACTTGTGTACGAGACAGAGGTCCGCAGATTTTTGGGCTTAGCAGGTTTTTACCGCCGTTTCGTGCAGGATTGCTAGTGTATCGCTCCACCGTTGACTGAATTGACCAGAAAGGAGGTTCTTTTCCTTTAGGCTGAGGCATGCGCGCTGAGTTTTCTGCAGTTGAAAACTCGGTTGACAACTGCACTAGTTCTTTCTTTGCTTTCTGGTTCGGGCGACTTTGTTGTTTAACTGTGACGTTTCGCGAGTGGAGCTCGATTGTGTACTGATGTGACACTATAGAGTTATCACTTATGCTTCCCTACAGTTAGAGGAAGTACGAGCAGGATATCCCACTCATGATCTAGAGATGGCCACGGTGGTCGTGCGTCGGATATTTGGAGACACTACTTGTTCGAAGAGTCGTGTCAGATTTTCACGGACCACCAGAGCTTAATGTACATCTTCCTGCAGCGGGTTTTGATTGTTGAGACAGTCTTCTGCAGATTTACAGTTCTTGTGCGATCGTTGAGTACAGCTTATGTTCGTCTCTACTGAGAGGACAGCTTGCTCATGTCCGCGCCCGACCACTTTTCCTTAATCGTTCTCGTGAGGCACAGCCCGCCGATACCCGTTCGTCAGAGATTCTTGAGCATACTCGGCTGGGTAATGATTCGGAGTCCTCGATTTGTGACTATGCTGTGCTACATTTAGGGACGCGTTTGTGTGTACCTGTTACTGATGGGTAGAGACGCGAAATTCTAGAGCAAGCACATCAGTCAGCTTTCTGTGTTCATTCAAGTCCAAAAATATGTGACGTGACTTGTGAGATAGTTATGAGTGGGCAGGGATGAAGAGGGAAGTTTCGGATTTCGTTTCAAAGTGTCTTTCTTGTTGTGAGCTAAGGTTGAGCACTTGAGACCGTCTGGAGAGTTGCAACCTATAACCGTTCCAGAGTGGGAATGGGAGCAGATCTCCATGAATGTCGTTGTGGTGTCTACCCAGATTTAGACAGAGTGTGACTCCATTTGGGTGTTTGTTGTCCGGTTATGCTCAGTTTGCTCAGTTGTTCTTGTTAAGTTTATGCGTTTGCATGGAGTTCCTTCATGTGTTGTATCCAATGGAGGCACCCTATTCGCTTGCCGTCTTGGGCAGGAGTTTCAAGAAGTCTTGGATACCGGTTGAGCTTTAGCTCCGCTTTCCATCCGTTGGCTGGTGGTTAGACAGAATGGACTATACAGACTCTGGAGGATATGCTTGTTGTGTGCGAACTTTGTTGTCGGCGATTGGGATCGTCACTTGCTATTGTTAGGATTCTCCTTCGATAGCAGTTATCAGGAGACATTTCAATTGGCAACCTTTAGGTTTTTGTTTGGTAGGTCGTGTCGATCGCCAGTTTGTTTTTCTGATTCTGCAAGAGTAGGATTTTGGACCCCAGCTAGTCTAAAGACTTCGGAGATGATCCAGTTTGTTCAGGTCAGGATGAGAGCAGCCCAGTGCAGACAGAGGTCTTATGCCGACCGTAATGGTCGCAAACTTGAGTTCGCAATGGAAGATCATGTATTCCTATGGGTTTTTCCGATGAATGACGTGTTGAGTTTTGGGAAGCTTATCCCAGGATTGTAGGTCCTTTTGAGATCCTCAAAAGAGTTAGTTCTGTTGCCTATAAATTGGCACTTCCGTCCAGATTATTAAGTATTCACCCTGTATTTCCTTGTGTTGATACTTTGCAAATACCTTCATGACCTTTCTCACATGATTTAGCACCAGACCATTAATTTAGGACGCGATCTTTTCATTCACCGGCAGCCAAGTGTGTTAATGTCTCGGCAGGTGGAGAAACTTCGGTCAAGGGTCTTGCCATCTATGGAGGGTTTTCTTGGACGTAGCCGTATAGTGAGGTGATCACTTGGGAGGCTGCGAGCGAGATTTCAGAGTTTTGTACTCGTCTCTTTGAAGGTACGCTTAGTAAGAATTTTAAATTCTGGGACCGAATTTTTTAAGGGGGAAGATTGTAATGTTTTAGAAATCGTTTTGCGAATTTTCCGTTTTTAGGGTAAAATAGTCGGTGTTTTCCGTTTTAACCCGATTATAATCAAACTTCTGTATACACTTGTCGGCACCTAGTTTAGCTAGAATAAAGCTAGTGCGCGGACTTTGGGGGTCAATGGGATGTTTTGGTTCACATTGAATTTTTCCCTAATTAAAAATTATTTTAATGCTTTATTTGTGCACTTTATTAGTGGTAATTAATTTTTGGCTTAGGTTAATTACTACTAATATGGTTTTATTCTAATCTAATCACTAGATATTTTGTTAAACCATTCATTCCAAATATCTAGATGTTTTGTGTTTAAAATGAATTTTTAAAGAAAAGAAAAGAAAGAAAAGGTGCCATATTGCATTTATTGATGCATTTAATAATTTTTAGCTAGAAACTTCACTCTTTTTTTAGAAACCCCCCCACCCCTACCCCATCACCCCATGGCCGAGCCCTCTTCCCCCATTTCTGCCCTCATATTTTCCAAGCTCATTTCTTCTTCTTTTGCTCTCAAAAATTCTTCAAAAATCTCAAAAGAAATCCATAAAATCATAAATAAGAAAATTAAACCATCATTCCCTTCACTAAGCTTGCTTGGATCTTCAACAAAGCATGGTTTTTGATGGCTAAGGTTGATGAGCGTGTTGCTTTTGTGAGTTCTTGAAGTGGTATAATTTCTAATCTTAATCCTTAATTTTTTATGTAAAATCTTTAAGCTAGTTAATTAAATGATTAATATAGCTTTAAACTCATGATAAATTCATTCCTAATAATTTTTATGAAATTCAATTTAGTTTTTAAAATATGTGAATGGGTTAAAGGTTAATTGATGTTTAAGAAAACTTAACCTAGTAGAATATGATAATTGTTGATAATTACTACTTTGTCTAAAATAGAATTTTTGCTTACTAGGTTTTTACTAAAACTTAATTAAGCAAGTTTAAAAATATGGAAATGGTTTGGATAGCTTAGTTAAGCTATTGTAAGATGTTTGTAATCGCTAGAATTGTATTAGCTTTAGACTTGTGCAAAATATTGCGATAACTTGCTTACTAGGTTTCGGGGTATCTTCGATGTGGGTTCTTTTGGTCATTGCGAGGTTATATCTATTATATTCCTCGTATTTTATTGTGTTTTGAATATGCAATCGGTACGATCAAGGTCGAGACTTGGTAGTTGTGTCGCTTTGCGTTCCTAGCTAGGGTCGTACCGATGTCGTTCGTGTCTTTGTGTAGCTTTTGCTCTTGAGTTGGTTTCGCAGTGTCGCTATGCGCGTTAGCCACTTGACGAACACTTGAGAGTATGATTAGAGTTTGTGCTTCGGTCAAACGTAGTTGGTACGTGTTTTGGGTCTAGTGCTAATATATACTTGTTTTGTCGTATTATGTTTTCGGTTCGCAGGCGGAGACTTCGGACGCTGCGACGAAGGGAAAACATGTGGTAGGCTTCACTTAGCTAGGAGCGTTGGTGAGTAGATTTAAGATCTACAGGGGAATCTCCCGCATGGCGTTATGCGTCTAGACTAGAGATGTTATGAATTGTCGCATATTCTATTTCATATATAGAGTTGCGCATACACCTTATTGCTTAGTTATTTGTTATGCTTAGACTTGTACCTTTAGGACACTGCACTATTATTGACGGCTCATGTTGCACGAGCACTGATTGTATGCCACACACACCGTCAATAATTGCCATGGCACGCATAACACACATACCTATATGATATTGTTTGGTTAGGAACATTGAGACATTGATTCATACTTTTTTATGCATATGACATATAGCATACCTGTATACTTACATGCTTACACATATGCCTTGACATACTTACATACTAGTTACCTGTATATGTAAGGGTATTGTACCATTAGCGATAGGTACATACACACATAATGACATAGTTACATGTATACCTTACATACATACTTCACTTATACCTGGAGGGTATATTACATCATTATTGATAGGTGGATACATATACCTTGTTATACCTTCATGTTTACACACATATCTGGTTATAGCTACATGTTTATCTTTATTTGATATTATATAGACTTGGAGAAATTAGGAACCGTACATATATAATTTAACTTGTTGCAATTAAATAGCGGATTTTCCTTTATATACTTACATTACAGTTTTCTATTGCATATATTATATTCATGGATTTTCACATTGAGAAATGGATTTTTCATGATGTTTTCTGGATTTGAGGACCGTGGTAGTTTCATGAAATTATGATTATTTGAAAAATCCGGTTTCTCTAGATATGATATTTCAGCAGCCACCATGAGATTTATCGGTTCTGATATATATACCCCATGCGAGGAGCGTCGTGGGCCGCATGAGGGTACATGGTAGGGCCCGAAGGTACCCAAGGCAAGACGATTGAAGGACCTTGCCGATTAAGCCTGGCAGGAGAACTATACCATCCGGTGACAGTACCAATGACTCGACGGTTATCATGGGGATATCGACGGGAGTCATGTGCGTATGGATACGTCGAGAGGCGAGGGTCAGAGCTAAGCACTCGAGCTTTCGGTATAGCGTATGCTACGTACCTATCAGGGTGCCAGTCATGGTGACAGCACCTGATAGATCAGCATTTCTGTGTTGATACTTGATACATTGGTTTCATGATATTTTACTCCTAAGTATATATAATAGTGGAATGGGACGCTATTATATATGCATATACGTATATATAACTGTGGAATGGGACGCTATTATATATGTATATACATATATATTAGTGGAATGGGACGCTAATATATATGTATAGATATCAATTTATATACATCATCATAATTATTCATGCAATTATACTTAGGATATATGAGATTCACTTGATATTGGACTTAGGAAATTTGAGATTCACTTGATATTGCACTTAGGATATTTGAGATTCACTTGATATTGGATACAGGATATATATGAGATTTATTTGATATTGTACATTCAGGATTTGTGAGACTTACATGATATGAGAGCCAATTTGGGGGCTGATTTGAGGAGATTGGGATTTGGTTTGTCTTGGTGGACTTTGATCCTACCACGATGTCAGGATTCCGTGGAAATGACATGTTTCATCCCATACTTTACATTTATTGTTTATGCACTGCTTCATGTATTAGTAGTAGCTGATAGAGGACCTTTCATGACTGTTGCATTTACATACTTTATTTTATACGCATTGCTTCATGTATTAGTTGTACCTGCTAGTGTACCTTTTATGACTGTTGCATATATACATCGTCATATCATCGCTTCATGTATTAGTTATACCTGATATAGTACCTACGTGATTGTTGCATACAGATTGTCATATTATTGCTTTATGTATTAGATGTACCTGCTAGAGTATCTTTCATGACTATTGCATTCATATGGCCATTTATTTCTTAGCTTAAATATGTTAGATTCGCGCTGTACGTGCATACTTGCGATTACTTGCTTATGTTATTTACTATTCACGAGTTGGCAACTCACCCCCGTTATGCCACAGTGTTTGCAGGTTGTTCCCCAGGGTAGTCGAGGCGGCTATTCATCTATCACATCATCTTTTGCAGCGGACACCGCTTCGGCTCACAGTGTGCAGTTTTGCTTAGGTGGGTTTTGCGGTTATCCAAGGTTGTTTATTGTATATTCGTTGTATCCATGTACTCTCAATCTACCATTATCGTGTATGACTTAGAGACTTGATGTGAGGCCGATGTTGTATATTATTTTGTGACTTGGAGGTCTTTTACGCAGTTTTACTTCTATCGTCTTTTATTTCTTCACTACGGCGTCGTATATCTGTTGTGGAGGTTGTTTTCCGCCGTTGGGCGTGGATTTGCTCCCGTTGGGGATGCTTTACTTATATTTATGTTGTACCCATTTTTGGTGTTTGTTTTTTACAAAGGAGGTGCTGCCAAAATTTTAAAGGAAGAAAAGTTGGATTTTAAAGAATTTGGGTTGAGATTTCAAAGGTTTTGAAAATGCTATTATCACTTTCTTACTACTTCTGATGATTTAGATTGCTGGGTTTTCGGCTAACTTAAATTGCGTTATGCTTGTAGACGTTGCGTAGTTTAAAGGCCGTCATGTGCCAATTTCGGGTCGTGACAACAAGATATACAACCTTTGTAGACCGGTCCTTCACTTCATTAGCTCCGTGTAGTCGTCCCTTCACTACGATCATAAACTCAGGGCTCTTGAGAGGCTCCATAAAAAGAATAGAACAAGCTTGCTTCGAAGTCTTCGAGGCCGAAGATGATCTACGTCGAGGAGACACTAACCCAAGCTACCCCTTCACTAAATGTAGAATTAGTGAAGCAAACAACATATACTAAATAGAAAGTAGTAGAGGATGATGAAGTAGGAATTTTGTTCACTTTAGAAATCATTTTCTCACATTATTTTCTCACTTATCTAAAAGCTAGCAAGCTTTTCTCAAATGAAGAAGAAGATGAATAATGAGCAAGAGAGAATGAATTCATGAGGTAAGAAAATAAACCATGGTGAGTATATTGTTAGTTATATGTATGCCCTAGAGGCCATTACTATACATAGGATGTATATTGTAGTGGATGCTTGGACATATATAGGGATGACTTTCTTGCTCGATATGATAGTATGCTATCTGGTTACTCTTTACCTTAACGTGTACACTGATTGTCTCTCTGTTACATGTTGGTAAAGCCCTTAGGATGTGTACTTGACTACCTGGACTATGATGCGGATCATACTAGTGGGGACATGGTAGTTCATAAGTACATCCTTCAAAGTCCCTAGTCGTGGGTGTATCGAGACAGGACATCGATATACCAGAGTAGACTAGCGTGTAGCTTCTCGACCCATACAGATGGGCGATGGATGATCCCATATCCATTGGTGTTTGACATCAGAGATGATATACGGGTGCTCAGTAGAGACTGGGTATACTGTATGGACTCGCCGAGAACTCCCAGATGGTATTATACCTTACGTCAGATGGCAGTTCTCTGGTGACACTGGTACATGTTAGTCTGTAGACCCGAGATCGTCATAGAGTCTTGTGTGATTCCCACTGTGCTTTGATTTCCATCATACCACATCCAAGAGGGCATGCAAAAAGGTGGCTTTTGGTTACAGTCCCGAATCATATGGAGGCAATGAGCGATAGGAGGGGTTTCGTCTTTCCCGGTATAGGGAGTTGATGTTGCGCAATGCTCGATTGGCTATAACAGGAAGTCCTTAGCTAAGGCTGCTTTAGGGATTTACTAGTAAGTGTTACCAGTAGTTTCTCGACCCGTTATGAGCCTCATATCGACACGACTTATCGAGTTATTGGGGTCTGACGTTTACTACCCCTAGACGAGATATGCGACATATCAGACGAACAGACCGGACTGTACGGTAGTGTTACTTGTTGGATTCAACGGAGTGTGAGTGGGCTTGCTCGTTGATCTTCTGATCGCTCAATACCCGGGTGGCCGTTACGTTTAGCAGACCACTTGCGGTTTGTGGGTGATTGATATGATCATCACCTGCTGCCGGCGTATTGACGGAGTCCTACACAGGGGTTTCCTGGCTCAAGCGAAATGAAATAGGAGCGCATATGAGATATATGCGGGACCGAGGATAATACCAGTATGTGATACTGTATTCTATTCTCGCGATTTATGACATTGATCGGTTGTATGCGATATAGCCGGGTTATCGGATCAAGTGTTGATTCGATAAGTTGTTACTATTGATATTAGTCGATTATATGCGATATGACCGGATCGTTAAATCAAGTGTTGATTTAATGATTTAATGTATAATTATATATTTGATATATTACTTTACATTAACTAGTATTGGTTCACTTAAGATTGATTTTCTCACTTGAAAGTGTACATTGTTTATATGTGATATA
Organism: Agapanthus africanus; assembly: GCA_030015575.1. Taxonomy (NCBI): domain Eukaryota; kingdom Viridiplantae; phylum Streptophyta; class Magnoliopsida; order Asparagales; family Amaryllidaceae; genus Agapanthus; species Agapanthus africanus. Next base: position 97,094,804 of record CM057349.1, read on the forward strand.
TGCAAGTGTACATGTTTGTATCATGCTTGATGATACAAACAAGTTGTGTGTATGAGACTTGAACCAACTCAAGGTTAAATTAGGGTTTACTATTTTCCTAGCAAATAACCAAAGAATTGAGACTTTGGTCAAAGTTATCAAGCTTCATGAAGCTTGATAAGCATTGACAAAGTCAACCCTTTTGTCATTTGTATAGGATATTAGTTAACCCAACCCTTAACCTAATGGTTTGGTTAATTCTCTACATGAGTTAAGCATGAGGGCTTAACTCAACCATGGTGCCATTATTTGTTTGATAAGTTTTCATTTGGAGATAATTCCTTTTTCTTCTTCTTCATCTTCATCAAGCTTGAAAAAGCTTGCTAGCTCCAATGGCATCATGAGAAAAGGAGTGAGAAATCCAATTCTAAAGTGAACCCACTTCCTATTTCTTCATCCTCTACCACATGCCATATAGTATAATGTGTTCTCTTCACAAAGTTTTCGACCGAGTGAAGGAATAGCTTGAGTTTGAGTCTTCCCGACGTAGATCATCTTCGGCCTCGAAGTCAATGACCTTGCCCGATCATTTCTCCGACGAAACCATTTCTAGAGTCCGGGATCCAATGATCACAGCGGAGGGATGTCAACACGGAGCTAAAGAAGTGGTGGACCGGATCTACAAAGGTTGTAATCCCTTTCACTTAGTAGCAAAGTCGTTTGCTTGCTTGCTTTTCGCCTTAACTTCTCGTTAACGACCCAGTTTAGGGTTTCTCGGCACCGGAAAATTTTTGTTTGGCATGGTTGATGCCTTGTGGAACCTCTTGAGTGTGCCTAGGAACCCTACAGTGGTATCAGAGCCTAGCTAGAGCATTAGGCGATGTGTTTACGATGTTTAAACTCCGACGTGTAAATTTTTCCAAAATCGGGATTTTTCTAAATTAAAAATAGCCAAAAAATTCAGCAGGGTTTTCTAAGAATTGTAGTGAAAAACGAGACGGTGAATAGTACAAACCGCCGTGGAACCGCGGCCGTACGGCGCTTGGGCCGCGGATCCGCGGCAGTAAAGTGGATTCATGCGCTCTGTTTTGCACAGTAATTCTCATATTTGCCTATATATTTTTTGGGTATTTTTTATTTTGACTCAAGAGTTGAGTATTTTGGGGTTTATTTTGTAGTCGTTGTTTTGATCGGAATATTTAATTTCATAATGTTTTTCCGGATATTTTTGAATATGTTAAAAAGTTCGACCGAATATAAATACCCACTTTTTCCCCTGTCGAGAAATTTCCAAGTGTTGGATTTTTCCGTAGTTTGAAAACGTTCTAAGTAGTGCAAGTAACGCGATGGACCCTCTAGAAGACAACAAACCTTAACTCGATTATGTGACCGTCTTGAACTGCCCTTTGAACCTTCGGGTTTGGGGCAGTACGGCGTGCCACATGTGAGGCGTTGGCTTGACCCTTCTACGGCTGGACCGTTAGTACTGAGGCATGAACCGGATGTTTTTGAACTTATTTCAAGAGTTGAGCTGTTTCGGGAAAACATGGATGTTTGATAATTCGATCGGAAAGTTTAATATTTTCTGTTTATCTGGAATGTGATACAATATTTGGAATCCACAAGTAGTTATAAGATAACTGATTTGGATACTTTAGTCTCACTTGATAGGTTGCCACGGAATTTTGATGTGATCAAAAGTCCGTCGCAATCACGTAGCGTACGCGGATACTCGCCGATAAACTTAATAGACAGCTACTGTAACACTTTGATTTTCCGTTAGAATGTTTTTCGTGATAATTAGTAATTGTACGTGTTGTTATATATGTGTACATAGGATTATTAGTTATTTTTGTCGTGTTAGAAAATTGGAAAATTTTGCTTTGTAGTGTATACACTTGCACACTTAGCCATTTTTGAGACCTAGGTTTAACGTGTTAGCCATTCTTTTGTTGCATGGTTGCTAACTTATCCCCCACCATTTTATCATTTCATAAACCTTTTCATAATTCAAAATTGACTAGAATATGAAGGCATGGTGTTAGGTAGAAAAAATTGACTTTTGACCCCTTTTCTTTTCCTCTTCTCTTTCTTTCCCTCATTCTGAAATTCTGCAGAAAATTCCAGCAGCAAACCCCCCATTTTTCTCCATATTCTCTTCTCTTTTCACTTCTCTTTAGTTCCTCATTCAAACCCTACACAAATCTAACCTTTTTCCTTCACAAAACCTTGGTTTAATGGCTCATTTGAGGTGTTTTGTGGTAAGACTGCATACTTAAGCCTAGATCTGGAGCTTTTGGTGTTTTATAAGGTCTTCAGAAGGTATAAACTCATGTCTTAACCTCTTTTTCCATAACTTGTTGTATTTTGTCTAAATATCACATTTTTATGCAAGTTTTGTGCTATATAAAGGGATTTAGTGAGGTTGTGATAAAAATTAACTTTTTATGGCTTGATTAGCTTGGTAATGTGATATTAAGGTGATTTTAGACTTAGGTTTGTTTCAGATTTCAGAAAAATACCCTAAAGTTTGATTTTAGTGCAAAGTGTGATTTTTAACTTGAAATTGGGTTCTGTTGGAACTGCTACTACCCAGCGTGTTTCAGAATAAAATTGTAATTACTGGGATATACACAGTATGTATGGAGTGCACACACCAAATCCGGGAGCCCACCCCCTACCCAGGCCGCCAAAATAATTGTTCTGGCCGCAATTTGCGGCCAGATGGGAGGGTATTGGGTTGGGGTTTTGGTGGTTGGTGTCTGATGATATTTGGAGTTTTGTGATATATTTATTTTTGTAAAACTCTTTCTGTATCAAAATCTGGGACCTATGACCCTATTTTCCGTATTTTAAATCTCCGCGACACACGTGATACGTGTGTGGTTTTGGGTTGTGCTGCGTATCGCGACGTATCCGGTTAGCTTCAGTAGCGTAATCACACATTTTAGCGTATCGCGCACACGCGCGCTTGGTTTGCAACGCGGGTTTCTAGTTTGACCTTAATATTGCGTTTTGGTGGATTTGAGCTTATGTGTGATATATTGTGTAAATCTAGGTTCGCAGGCGAGTGAGACGGACACTGCGAAGAAGGGGAAACAAGTCGTCGGCTACACTTAGCGCGAGACTTCGGTGAGTAGATTTAACATCTTCGAGGATATCGCCCGCATGGCGTTCTACGTCAGGGCTGATAGGACTTTATAACTACACATTGCATTTACCTACATTGACTGTTCATGGATACTGTTGTTGCATACTGCATTCCCTGCTATATGTATGAAAACTTAGAATTGATAGAACACCGCACTATTACTAACGGCTTATGTTGCACGAGCACTAATCTGCATGTTACACACACACCGTTAGTAATTGCCATGACACACTCACAGTAGAATTGCCATGATCATTATACTGTAGTTCATTTCATATATGATTCGATATGATTTTCATAGAAATTGGAAGCCACATGCTGTCTTTGAAAACTGAACTATCTTAAGAAACGCGGTTTTTCCCTTGTACCTATATTATGATGACTTGATGTACATAGCACATCGTATTTGATTTACTCATTGGTGTTGGATTTTTATGTGATTTCTGGTTTTGAGGACCGTGGAATTATTTAAGAAAAGATGCACTATTTGAAAACCCGGTTCCTCATGATATGATATTTCGGTGCGTCCACCACGCGTTTTCTCGGTGCTGAGACGTGTGCTTGAAACCCGATTCGGGGAGTGGATGATCCGTTTGCGGGTTCGTGGTAGACCCGGTATGGTTCCCCTCGGCAAGTTGATCGATGGACTTTGCCGATTGAGCCTGGAGGTGGGCGAGTACCTACAAGTGATTGGTTGGACCTGGCGGTTATCCGGAGGATACCGACCAGAGTCGAGAGATGGATGCGGGATGATTCGTACTGCCGGGGCCTAGGGCCGATACTGCAGACGGGGCCCGTGGGCTGATCCGGACTTACGGAGCCCGATGTATGAGGATTTGCGTGTTGATGCTGGACACGGGTATTTATGATATTTTGGGTGCCGATGTTGGGCACTCGTGATTCTTAGCGATTTACAGGATTTGAGGGCCGAGGAGAGTGCCGGCGTCTGAGCATATTTGGGATTTGGGTGCAGCTTGGGCACCGATTATTTTTCCACGATTGATATTTCGTGTAGATGTTGTTTATCCCATGCTCCGCAGTGTTTATCATGTATCTCATCCTGTAATTATTTTACCTGACAGAGCATTTACATGATTATTTCACTTACTGCTTGTCGCATACAGAGTTACCTGCTGGCATATAATATCGTAGCGCAGTACGTGCGTGCTCGTGATTACCTTTATATGTTATCTCTATTCACGAGTTGGAAACTCACCCCCGTTGTGCCACAGTATTTGCAGGTTGCCCCTCAGTGTAGTCGCGGCAGGCTGCCTTTTTGCATCTTTTGGCTTCAGATACCACTACAGTTGGTGCGAGAGCTTTTTTTGCTATTTAGGTGGGTTGTGGTATCTGGTTACTTTTATTGTACACACTTTTGTATCTAGTATTCTCCATCTACCATATATGTACTTGACTTAGAGACGGTGTGATGACGATGATGTATATTTTTATTTTCTGGTGTCGAGCTCGTGGGAGCCGACTTTATATTTGCAGTTATTATTCTGGGATGTTTACTTATTGCTCATTCTTCGCTACGGTGTCGTATATTACTCTTGTGGTGCTGGTTTCCGCCGTTGGGCGTGATTGCTCCCGGTTTGGGAATGCTTTGTTTATTTTATCTCATTTTCACTTATATCCTGTTTTTACCCGATTTTCGGGGTTACTTTTACAAAGGAAATGCTGCCAAAATTATTATATGGATAATTTAACTTTAAAAAGAACCTCATTGAACTAATTAAGGTTTTCTTAATGTTTTTAATTAAATGTTTTCAACACTCATCACTTTTAAATGGTTTTGATTTCTGGGTTCGGCTTACTTAGTCGCGTTACGCCTGTAGACGTAGCGTGGTTAAGTGCCGGTCATGAGTCGAAATATTCGGGTCATGATGAAGTTGGTATCAGAGCGTAGGTTTTACTTTTCGGAGTATAGGATGACCTTGGTATGATGGAGTTGCTGGCTGAAGCAGAGTGGCGTAGCGTGTGTATGTTCCGCGGCATACTCACGACACGGTACTCCGTCAAGGCGACCTTAGAACTTATTGATTTAAATTCGTTCTTGAATATATATATTCTTGTGATTCGATTCCGTATTCTTATCGAATCCTGATTTCCTTTCAGCCATTATGCCGCCAAAGACTACGAGGACGCAGAGAGCGGCCGCGAGGGCCGAGATTCGAGTTGATTCGTCTGAGATGAGGACTGATCCGGGCAGTACACCGGTTGTACCCGAGCAGGTTGTTCCTCCCGTAACAGATCAGATCGCCACGCTAGGGGCTGGTATGCAGGAGATGCGCCAGACGGTGGGATCCAGCATGCAGGAGATGCGCCAGATGATAGGATCGCTAGTTGAGACGCTTCGAGCGCAGCGACCAGAGGTAGCTCTACCCGTTACAGAGACCGCGATGGTACCTACCGCACAGCCAGTTGCCCCTGCATCTACGGAGGTGATTACAGTATCGCTATCAGAGTTCATGAGGCTGAAGCCTCCGGTCTTCACAGGCACCGATGCAGACGAGGACCCATAGTCCTTCATTGATAGGATGGCTCGGATATGTCGTTCCCTCATATGCGCAGATGCGAGATGGGTTGAGTTCGCGAGCTTTCGCCTAGAAGGTCTTGCACAGAAATGGTGCGAATCAGTCGAGAAGGGCAAAGCAGCAGATCTTCCTCCTATGACCTGGACAGAGTTCGTGGCGCTATCCTTGCCCACTTTCTTCCCCTGAGTGTCACAGATGCTAGAGCACGCATGTTCGAGTCCTTACGCCAGACTCCGGAGATGTCAGTGGCAGAGTATGATGTGCTGTTCACAGAGCTATCTATCTATGCGCCGTATCTAGTGGCTACCGAGGAGTTGCGAGTCAAGAGATTTGTTTGAGGCTTGCTTACACCACTGTTCCTTGCGATCAGCGTGCAGCACTACGAGACATATACAGCAGCGGTAGATGCAGCTCTATTAGTCGAGGAGTGCCTTGCTGAGACTTCGGTAGTTCCAGAGCCGAAGAGAGTTCGTACTGGTATATCAGCACGGAGACAGACATTCAGACGCCGCGACAGGTATCGTTCAGGCATGAGGAGTGGCAGAGATTCGGGACGAGGCCAAATGTTTAGTTCGTATCCACGGGAGAGTCAGCAGTCGTCGCAAGGTTGCTATAGATGCGGCAGTTTACTTCACCTCGTCAGAGATTGTCCTGAGATTCACCGGAGGGAGACAGTAGCACCGCACGTCACCTTAGCACCTTCACCACCCCAGAGGGCGTTGCCTGTTGTTCCTACTGTTACTCCGCGTCAGACTCATACACAGAGAGGTCGTGGGCGTGGAGGAGTTGCTCAGAGAGGACGGGATGACCGAGGCAGAGGACAGTCAGTCACAGGTGGAGGGCAGGCACGCGTTTTTGCTTTGACGCATCAGGACGCGCAGGCGTCCAATGCGGTGGTCTCAGGTATCCTTCGAGTATGTTATGTTGATGCACCCGTATTGTTCGATCCCAGATCCACGCACTCGTACGTATCTACATACTTCATGCCGAGTTTGGGTAGAGAGTCCAGTTTGCTTGATCAGCCGCTTGTTGTGACTACTCCTGTGGGAGAGTCGTTTGTTACTAGGCACGTGTTCCGATCCTGTACCGTCTGTATTGGCGAGAGAGTTGCCTGTCGATTTGATCATTCTTGAGATGTTGGACTTCGACGTTCTTTTGGGCATGGATTGGTTAGCCACGTGCTATACTTCTGTGGACTGCCGTGAGAGGACAGTTAGATTTTGTTTTCCCGGCGAGTCGGTGTTTGTTGTGTTGGGGGACCGTGGTGCCGCCCCACACTGTGTGATTTCTTCTTTTCGCGCTGGACAGCTTTTGAGGAAGGGATGTCAGGGATTTCTCGCCTATGTTTGTGATACTAGAGCTACGGAGGTTCCTCTGGATCAGGTTCCGGTTGTTAGCGAGTTCCCTGATGTGTTCCCTGACGAGCTTCCTGGGCTACCGTCCGAGCGTGACATTTCTTTCTGTATTGATTTGGTTCCTGGCGCGGGGCCTATTTCTATACCGCCTTATCGGATGGCCCCGACGGAACTTAGAGAATTGAAGGGTCAGTTGCAAGACTTGCTGGACAAGGGACTTATTCGACCCAGTGTTTCTCCGTGGGGTGCTCTTGTCCTGTTCGTCAAAAAGAAGGACGGCAGTTTGCGTCTGTGTATTGACTACCGCCAGTTGAACAGGGTGACAGTGCGGAACAGGTATCCTTTGCCACGCATCGACGATTTGTTCGACCAGCTTCAGGGGGCAGGATACTTTTCGAGGATCGATTTGCGATCAGGCTATCATCAGCTGCGGGTTCGACAGGAGGACATTCCGAGGACAGCTTTCCGCACGCGCTACGGCCATTATGAGTTTTTGGTGATGTCGTTCGGACTCACCAATGCGCCAACAGCATTCATGGATTTGATGAACCGTATTTTCCGGCCGTATCTTGATCTGTTCATCATTGTATTCATTGACGATATTCTGGTGTATTTTCGGAGTAGAGGGGAGCACGAGAAGCACCTGCGGATTACACTGCAGACCTTGAGAGAGCATCAGCTTTTTGCCAAATTCTCCAAGTGTGCTTTCTGGCTGGACAGTGTAGACTTCTTGGGGCACGTGATTTCACAAGACGGTATATGTGTAGACCCGAGGAAGATCGAGGCCGTTCGGAGTTGGCCCAGACCCACATCAGTTACGGAGATTCGCAGCTTTCTAGGGCTGGCCGGCTACTACAGGCGATTTGTGCAGGATTTCTCTCGCATTGCTACACCTTTGACCGGGTTGACCCGGAAGGGAGTTCCTTTCATTTGGACAGAGGAGTGTGAGCACAGTTTTCAGCAGTTACGGGCTCTACTGACTACGGCGCCAGTATTATCTTTGCCCTCAGGGTCAGGTGGATTTGTGGTATATTGTGATGCTTCTCTAGTGGGGCTAGGGTGTGTTCTGATGCAGCATGACAGGGTGATCGCATATGCTTCGTGGCAATTGAAGAAACATGAACAGAACTACCCCACTCACAATTTGGAGATGGTTGCAGTGGTCTTTGCACTTAAAATCTGGAGACATTACCTATATGGCGAGTCGTGCCAGATATTCACTGATCACAAGAGCTTAAAGTATATATTCCAGCAGCGAGACCTGAACCTTAGACAGCGCCGATGGATGGAGTTAGTGAAGGACAACGACTGCGAGATCTTGTACCACCCGGGCAAGGCTAATGTAGTGGCGGATGCTTTGAGCAGGAGGCCCGGGGGTAGTCTATCTTGCTTGAGCGCAGTACAGGGGCAGTCGTCGGCAGATTGGCAAATATTATGCGACAGCCGGGTACAGTTCGAGTTTACACCGATCGGAGGACAGATTGCGCATGTTCGTGCACGCCCACAGCTGCTTGACCGTATATATGAGGCACAGCACAGTGATGACCGTTGTTCAGAGATCAGGACGCAGATGGGACAGGGCAGATTCTCCGAGTTCGTGATCGATGATCAGGGGATACTACGATTTGGGACCAGATTGTGCATACCAGATGCTGAGGGACCGCGGCGTGAGATTCTTGAGGAAGCACATCGATCGGTGTATAGTGTTCATCCAGGGTCCACAAAGATATACCACGATTTGAGAGATGTTTACTGGTGGGACGGGATGAAGAGGGACATCGCAGATTTTGTGTCGAGATGCCTGACTTGTCAGCAAGTCAAGGCTGAGCATCAGAGGCCCGCGGGGGGAGCTACAGCCGTTGCCCATTCCGGAGTGGAAATAGGAACAGATTTCTATGGACTTTATTGTGGGTCTACCCAGGACTAGTCGAGGGTATGACTCCATCTGGGTGATCGTGGATCGTTTGACGAAAGTGGCTCACTTCCTACCGGTGAAGACGACTTTCGGATTTGCTCAGTATGCCCAGATTTATATTGATGAGATTGTACGACTACACGGAGTTCCGACATGTATTGTGTCCGACAGAGGCACCCAGTTTACCAGCCGACTATGGCAGAGGCTTCAGGAGGCTTTGGGCACCCGCTTGAGTTTCAGCACAGCATTTCATCCGCAGACCGACGGACAGTTAGAGCGGACTATTCAGACTTTCAAGGACATGCTCAGAGCGTGCGTATTAGACTTCGGAGGTAGCTGGGATCATCATTTGCCCCTAGTAGAGTTCTCCTATAACAACAGCTACCAGCAGACCATTCAGATGGCACCGTTTGAGGCTCTTTATGGGAGGAGATGTAGATCGCCCGCCTGTTGGACAGAGCTCAGTGAGAGCAGTATCTTAGGGCCGCAGATTGTGGAGGAGACGACCGCGAAGATCCAGTTGATTCACGATAGGATGAGAGCAGCCCAGAGCAGGCAGAGATCTTATGCGGACCTTCGTCGGTTCAGACTTGAGTTTTCTGTTGGGGATCATGTTTTCTTGAGGGTCTCCCCAATGAAAGGTGTGATGAGATTTGGGAAGAAAGGGAAGCTTAGTCCCAGGTATGTGGGCCCCTTCGAGATCCTCGAGCGAGTTGGTGCGGTTGCGTATCGTTTAGCCCTTCCACCCAGTTTTCCAGACGTGCACTCGGTATTTCACGTTTCGATGCTCCGCAGATATCTTCATGATCCTTCGCATGCGATTTAGCACCCGACGATCCAGCTTGAGCGTGACCTTTCCTATGCAGAGCAGCCGGTGATGATCTTGGATCGACAAGTGAAAAAATTGCGATCGAAGGACATACCGTCAGTCAAGGTACTTTGGCATGGCCAGAGCGGCGAGGAGGTCACTTGGGAGACCGAGAGCGAGATGAGGAAGAGGTATCCCCATCTTTTTGAAGGTATGTATAGTTAGAATTTTAAAATTCGGGGACCGAATTTCTTCAAGGGTGGTAGATTGTAACACTTTGATTTTCCGTTAGAATGTTTTTCGTGATAATTAGTAATTGTACGTGTTGTTATATATGTGTACATAGGATTATTAGTTATTTTAGTCGTGTTAGCAAATTGGAAAATTTTGCTTTGTAGTGTACACTTGCACACTTAGCCATTTTTGAGACCTAGGTTTAAAGTGTTAGCCATTCTTTTGTTGCATGGTTGCTAACTTATCCCCCACCATTTTATCATTTCATAAACCTTTTCATAATTCAAAATTGACTAGAATATGAAGGCATGGTGTTAGGTAGAAAAAATTGACTTTTGACCCCTTTTCTTTTCCTCTTCTCTTTCTTTCCCTCATTCTGAAATTCTGCAGAAAATTCCAGCAGCAAACCCCCCATTTTTCTCCATATTCTCTTCACTTTTCACTTCTCTTTAGTTCCTCATTCAAACCCTACACAAATCTAACCTTTTTCCTTCACAAAACCTTGGTTTAATGGCTCATTTGAGGTGTTTTGTGGCAAGACAGCATACTTGAGCCTAGATCTGGAGCTTTTGGTGTTTTATAAGGTCTTTAGAAGGTATAAACTCATGTCTTAACTACTTTTTCCATAACTTGTTGTATTTTGGCTAAATATCACATTTTTATGCAAGTTTTGTGCTATATAAAGGGATTTAGTGAGGTTGTGATAAAAATTAACTTTTTATGGCTTGATTAGCTTGGTAATGTGATATTAAGGTGATTTTAGACTTAGGTTTGTTTCAGATTTCAGAAAAATACCCTAAAGTTTGATTTTAGTGCAAAGTGTGATTTTTAACTTGAAATTGGGTTCTGTTGGAACTGCTACTACCCAGCGTGTTTCAGAATAAAATTGTAATTACTGGGATATACACAGTATGTATGGAGTGCACACACCAAACCCGGGTGCCCACCCCCCTACCTAGGCCGCCAAAATAATCGTTCTGGCCGCAATTTGCGGCCAGATGGGAGGGTATTGGGTTGGGGTTTTGGTGGTTGGTGTCTGATGATATTTGGGGTTTTGTGATATATTTATTTTTGTAAAACTCTTTCTGTATCAAAATCTGGGACCTATTACCCTATTTTCCGTATTTTAAATCTCCGCGACACACGTGATACGTGTGTGGTTTTGGGTTGTGCTGCGTATCGCGACGTATTAGGTTAACTTCAGTAGCATAATCACACGTTTTAGCGTATCGAGCACACGCGCGCTTAGTTTGCAACGCGGGTTTCTAGTTTGACCTTAATATTGCGTTTTGGTGGATATGAGCTTATGTGTGATATATTGTGTAAATCTAGGTTCGCAGGCGAGTGAGACGGACGCTGCGAAGAAGGGGAAACAATTCGTCGGCTACACTTAGCGCGAGACTTCGGTTAGTAGATTTAACATCTATGAGGATATCGCCCGTATGGCGTTCTACGTCAGGGCTGATAGGACTTTATAGCTACACATTGCATTTACCTATATTGACTGTTCATGGATACTGTTGTTGCATACTGCATTCCCTGCTATATGTATGAAAACTTAGAATTGATAGAACACCGCACTATTACTAATGGCTTATGTTGCACGAGCACTAATCTGCATATTACACACACACCGTTAGTAATTGCCATGACACACTCACTTTAGAATTGCCATGATCATTATACTGTAGTTCATTTCACATATGATTCGATATGATTTTCATAGAAATTGGAAGCCGCATGCTGTTTTTGAAAACTGAACTATCTTAAGAAACGCGGTTTTTCCCTTGTACCTATATTACGATGACTTGATGTACATAGCACATCGTATTTGATTTACTCATTGGTGTTGGATTTTTATGTGATTTCTGGTTTTGAGGACCGTGGAATTATTTAAGAAAAGATGCACTATTTGAAAACCCGGTTCCTCGTGATATGATATTTCGGTGCGTCCACCATGCATTTTCTCGGTGCTGAGACGTGTGCTTGAAACCCGATTCGAGGAGTGGATGATCCGTTTTCGGGTTCGTGGTGGACCCGGTATGGTTCCCCTCGGCAAGATGATCGATGGGCTTTGCCGATTGAGCCTGGAGGTGGGCGAGTACCTACCGGTGATTGGTTGGACCTGGCGGTTATCCAGAGGATACCGACCAGAGTCGAGAGATGGATGCGGGATGATCCGTACTGTCGGGGCCTAGGGCCGATACCGCAGACGGGGCCCGTGGGCTGATCCGGACTTACGGAGCCCGATGTATGAGGATTTGCGTGTAGATGCTGGACACGAGTATTTATGATATTTTGGGTGCCGATGTTGGGCACTCGTGATTCTCAGAGATTTACAGGATTTGAGGGCCGAGAAGAGTGCCGGCGCCTGAGCATATTTGGGATTTGGGTGCATCTTGGGCACCGATTATTTTTCCATGATTGATATTTCGTGTAGATGTTGTTTATCCCATGCTCCGCAGTGTTTATCATGTATCTCATCCTGTAGTTATTTTACCTGACAGAGCATTTGCATGATTATTTCACTTACTGCTTGTCGCATATAGAGTTACCTGTTGGCATATGATAGCGTAGCGCAGTACGTGTGTTCTCATGATTACCTTTATATGTTATCTCTATTCACGAGTTGGCAACCCACCCCCGTTGTGCCACAGTATTTGCAGGTTGCCCCTCAGAGTAGTCGCCGTAGGCTGCCTTTTTGCATCTTTTGGCTTCAGATACCACTACAGTTGGTGCGAGAGCTTTTTTTGCTATTTAGGTGGGTTGTGGTATCTGGTTACTTTTATTGTACACACTTTTGTATCTAGTATTCTCCATCTACCATATATGTACTTGACTTAGAGATGGTGTGAGGACGATGATGTATATTTTTGTTTTCTGGTGTCGAGCTCGTGGGAGCCGACTTTATATTTGCAGTTATTATTCTGGGATGTTTACTTATTGCTCATTCTTCGCTACGACGTCATATAGTACTCTTGTGGTGCTGGTTTCCGCCGTTGGGCATGATTTCTCCCGGTTTGGGAATGCTTTGTTTATTTTATCTCATTTTCACTTATATCCTGTTTTTACCCGATTTTCGGGGTTACTTTTACAAAGGAAATACTGCCAAAATTATTATAAGGATAATTTAACTTTAAAAAGAACCTCATTGAACTAATTAAGGTTTTCTAAATGTTTTTAATTAAATGTTTTCAACACTCATCGCTTTTAAATGGTTTTGATTTCTGGGTTCGGCTTACTTAGTCGCGTTACGCCTGTAGACGTAGCGTGGTTAAGTGCCGGTCATGAGTCGAAATATTCGGGTCATGACAGCTACACCCCATAGCCCTGACCAAGTGACTGTAGGAGAACCCCGTCGTCGAAAGCATCCGTTCGGGTGCTCGCGGTAGCGGTGTTCCGCCTTAGTGCACTTCGTCGACGGCATCTGGGGGTGCGGTCGTCTACTAAAGTTTGCGACGAGCATTCGATCAATTTATCGAGAATCTTGTTGAATTGCCCGACCAGATATTGAAAAGTGTTTTCGATATTGAGACTAAAATGCGGGGTTTATAATTGTTAGGCATGTGATGTCTAAGAAATTCATTTGATGAGGCATGCGATGTCTAAAGGGGTTGCGGATTCCAACTGTTGTAGTTTTACACTTTCTTTTCTGCGACCGTAAGTATAATATATGATATCGCCGGTTTCGTTGCTATATGTCAACGACAATTGGGATGCGCACATTTACTTACGTTGATGACATGTGATGTTATGTGTTGCTGGATATGTTATATTGGATCGTCGCGTTTTGAATAGCCGGGGGTTTTTATGTGAGATGAGAGTTTTTATTTTCATTCATGTAAAATTAGTTGTATGTAATATTCTTTTATTGGGGCACTTCCAGGTAGCGGAAGATGTCACCCATTGTATATTATTTACTTTTCCGTACTAGGATAGACCCAAGGAGGAGAGCACAAGTAACCGGGTTCTGGAGTCCAGTGGGAGACCAACTCAAGGAGTCGAGTCCGGGTCTCCTAACTCTAGAATTGGTAGGGTTGCTTGCCGCTCTCGTAGGGGTCTAGGGGTGTGGGTTTGGCTATTCATCGCGACCGTGGAATCCGTGTTTTATACTGGCTCGTATTGAAAACACGGATGTCCTAGTATATCTAATATTTCATATGATTATTTTGCTGCGATATCTGTGATGTGATCATTTGATGTTCTGTGATAAATGCTGTATATAGTATATATGATATATTATATAGACGTTACTTATGTTTTGCACTCGCGCTAGCCCTGCCCCGCTCTGTCGTTAGTTACCTAACCTAACGGTGCACGAGGGGACATCGAGGCGAATGCGAATGGCATAAGTGTACGTCGTATTTATCTGTGATGTTTAGGTACTTAAATGATGGGACTTCATTAATATGATTAATGAAAGAAAAGAAAGCTAAAGATATTGTGGAATCGAATTTTCAAAAACAGATAGCTACAGTTCTTGCTTTGCATCGCGGTGTTTCTTGTAGAACATCCTGCACCTTATTCGATAAGAAAAGGACCGAGATCCCTTCACCGGGAGTGACTCCTTTTGCAATAACTGGCAGATGCTACAACCTTCGGTTTGTCTTTTGATTGCTCTTATAGTTTTTGCTTTGCACAGCGATGTATATGATATATCCAGCACCTCATTCGACGAGGAAAAGGCCGACGATCCCTTCACCGGGAGTGACCCCTTTAGCAAAACTAGAAAAGCCTCAAAAACACTCCATTTTAAAATCATTTGATTCTACAACGATATCGAGTTCATTACACAATAGGTTTTCAGAAAAACCTGTCGTAGCCCTCAGTCATTTCAGATATGTACTGGTTAGTATTCGTGCTGCATTTGTTGACCTCTGTTAAGGCGTAGTGTGCGGTAGCTGATTAGTGCTTATCTGTATAAGCATATGATGTGATTGATTTAGGGTAGTCGTGCGACCTTGTTGACCTCTGTCAAGGGTCGTGCGGGTGGGTTTACTTCAATCAGGAAATGACGGGTTGAACTTGACTAGCAGCCTATGGTTTGTTGACCTCTGTCAAGGTCATAGGACGCTAGGGGTAAAATATTATCGGGAATTTCAAGTGTTGAAATTTGCAATGAGATTGCATACCTTCTATAAGATAGTTGGATCCCGATACCCACTGCGAGTAATTGTTACTCCTGGGAGAGTTTTACATATTACAATTAGCCGATCAAGTAGGTGTCTAGAAAGGTGTTAACGGGGTTACGCCTTTGGGAAAACGAGGTTTACATTAATTAGGTTCGTGCGAAAGCACGGGGGACCTCCCTCAAAGTAGCGACACTGGCCTGGCTGAAAGATTGGCGAACTTGTAGCGTGTAATTAATCCCGGCTAGTCTTTCCTTTTAGGGTTTGAAGGAAGATTTGATAAAAAACAGTGGGAGCCATCCTGATTAGATAAAATAATAACCAATCTATTCTTGCAGGAGCGCACGCAGAGTGTTTTCTTCTCTCTCTTTCCAGGTAGCGACCATGTCACGCCTTAATCAAGATAATAAAACGGATATATTGACCGAACCCGCTTGTTATACTGAGCTAGGGAACGTTGGTCCCGCTCCAACTTATAAATGTTATAAGACAGAGCAAGAAATTGGGGAATACCAGATTTCCCGTGCCGCCCAAACGAAGAAAGTGCATATTGATGCATCATCTTCGGGTGTGTTCATTACAGAGAACTGTTTCTCAATACCCTTTACGTCCTGGGTATGTAATACCAGATCAGGATCCCGCAAATGTAAATGTTTACATGGGCTACAGAAAGGTAAAGAACTAAGAACGGGTGATAAGTTTCATGAGACAGAAAACGGTGCAAGTGTTGCAGCCAGGTCTGTTGGTCACTGTCACCCTGTATTACCAGAAAACATTGATTCTGAACAAATGTTATTAGATACCGAACCTGATATACAAAATCATATCAGTCTCTTTATTTAGATAAAGAAGGATATAATTTTGTATTGTTGGATAATGTTTTGAACATTTCCTATATCATGAGTTGATCGGTTCAGGCACGTTATCTAAAAGCATTGACGTTCTAAATCAAACCACAGTTCTTAGTATACAGAACACACACAAGAGGAAGAGTTCAGAAATGAACGAATCCTTCTTGAGGTATTGTAGACTAGGTCATATCAATGCGACCCGACTGGCTGAAGTTACATTTAGATGCATATTTAAATCAGTTTGAATTTACATCTTATGAAACTTGCCAGTCATGTCACAGAGATAAGATGACCATAGCTCTATTTATTGGAAACAGAGAAAGAGTTAGTGAACTCTTGGGATTGATACATGCTGATATATGAAGGTCCCCTATCTACACATCCCAAGACCGGTTCTTTGTACTTCATTACATTCTCTGATAATCTCTCAAGATTCAGACATATGTTCCTGTTGAAACACAAGTCCGAAATTTTTGAGATATTCATAGAATATAAGTTAGAAGTAGAGAACCAAAATACGGGTAAAAGTATTATGTCCTTTGATGTGATCAAGGAGGAGAATACTTGAGCACGGGATTCCTGGACTATTCTAAAGGAGAATGAGATTCTCTTTCAGCATTACTCCTCCGTATACACCATAGCACGATGGTATATCGGGGCGGAGCAATAACACCCTAAGAGATATGGTGTGCTATATGATGAGTACTACTGAGTTTCCTATTTCCTTTTGGGAGTTATGCACTTGAGAAGTTGCATACCTATTGAATAGGGTTCCGATCAAATCAGATGCCTACCATTTTATATGAGATATGGAAAGGGAAGAGCCCATCTCTTAAGTCAGTTAAGATTTGGGGTTGTCTGGACTATGTCTAAAAGCAAAATCTGGACAAGCTCTGGGCAAGGTCTGTTATGTAGATCTGGAAAGGTTCCAGCTATACAAACTGAAGTAGATGATTTAGTAGAACAAAAGGATTCAATAGCAACCAACGAACCTCAGCCTCTCCGCCGATCTAGTAGGGTTCCTCACCCACCTGAGAGATACTTCGGTTTCTCTATGACAGTGGGTGCGAGGATTGCATCATGAGATGATGAGCCAACTAGTTTCGGGCTGGCCATCAGGAGTAGGACTCTGTAAGAATGGCTGGATGCTTATCGATCTGAGATGGAATCCTTATACACCAACAAAGTATGGACTTTGGTTGCTTTATCTGAAGGGTTAAATCCCCATCAGGAGTAAGTACATCTTGAGAAGATTACTTGGTGTACATGGAAAAGTTGAGACTTTCAAAGCTAGACTCGTTAAAGGTTTGCATCATAGACCAGTTGTGGCTAATGATGAAACATTTTCTGAGGCCTATGCTTAAGTCCATCCAGATCCTACTTGCCACGGCTACATACCACGACTACGATATCTGGCGGTTGGGTGTTATGACTGCTTTTCTAAATAATGATTTAGAAGACAGAGTCTATAAGTACACAGTCAGAGGGCTTCATAGACAGTGGGAGCAGCGGAAACGTGTGCAAGATATTTTATATGATAAAGCAGGTATCGCGGAGTTGGAACATCTGTTTTGATGTGGTAGTCAAAGATTTTGACATCATCAAAATGGTAGATGAACCTAGTATATACAGAAAGGTAGTAGGGAGTATGGTGGTGGTCCTCGTAGAGTACATGGATGACATACTCTTGATAGGGAAGGAGTTTCCTATGATACGCTCGGTCAATTTCCGCTTATCACAAGGATTATCCATATAGGATCAAAATGATACCTACTAAATCCGGGGTTTTGGATCTATGAGATAGATCTAAATGGATGTTAGAATACTCACTAGTTGTAGTGAGATGGTATCAATTGATCCTGGAGAGAATCACTGGAAAGGTTCCAGGGTGATAAGGACTACTGAATGTCAGTCGCAGGCATTGTCTTTACCCTCAGTGGAGGGACGGTATGTTGGAAGAGTTCCAAGCTAGATACCGTGACATACTAGACGATTAAAGGCGAGATACATCGTTACCAAAGATGCTACCAAAGAGGCAGTCTGGGTGTATGTTAGTTAATGAGATGAACTTCGTTCCTCCCATTGTGTGACAATGGAGTTGTGGCTTATGCCTAGGAACGCCCGTCCCATCAGTGATCCAGACATATTCTTAGGCAGTATCACCTGATCGTGGAGATGGTTGATCTCCAGGGGATCGAGGTTAAGAGAGTAGACTCAGAGGACAACGCGGCGGATCCACTCACAAAGGCCTTTTCCCAGAGAGAGACTTTTATGGGATGGTTGAGAATGAGATACTTCAACCACTGCTATCAGATGGCCCTAGTGCAAGTGGGAGATTGTTAGTTATATGTATGCCCTAGAGGCCATTAGTATACATAGGATGTATATTGTAGTGGATGCTTGGACATATATAGGGATGACTTTCTTGCTCGATATGATAGTATGCTATCTGGTTACTCTTTACCTTAACGTGTACACTGATTGTCTCTCTGTTACATGTTGGTAAAGCCCTTAGGATGTGTACTTGAGTACCTGGACTATGATGCGGATCATACTAGTGGGGACATGGTAGTCCATAAGTACATCTTTCAAAGTCCCTAGTCGTGGGTGTATTGAGACAGGGCATCGATATACCAGAGTAGACTAGCGTGTAGCTTCTCGACCCATACAGATAGGCGATGGATGATCCCATATCCATTGGTGTTTGACATCAGAGATGATATACGGGTGCTCAGTAGAGACTGGGTACACTGGACGGACTTGCCGAGAACTCCCTAATGGTATTATACCTTACGTCAGATGGCAGTTCTCTGGTGACACTGGTACATGTTAGTCTGTAGACCCGAGATCGTCATAGAGTCTTGTGTGATTCCCACTGTGCTTTGATTTCCATCATACCACGTCCAAGAGGGCGTGCAAAAAGGTGTCTTTTGGGTACAGTCCCGAATCACATGGAGGCAATGAGCGATAGGAGGGGTTTCGTCTCTCCCGGTATAGGGAGTTGATGTTGCGCAGTGCTTGATTGGCTATAACAGGAAGTCCTTGGCCAAGGCTGCTTTAGGGATTTACTGGTAAGTGTTACCAGTAGTTTCTTGACCCGTTATGAGCCTCATATCGACACGACTTATCGAGTTATTGGGGTCTGACGTTTACCACCCCTAGACGAGATATGCGATATATCAGATGAACAGACCAGACTGTACGGTAGTGTTACTCGTTGGATTCACAGGAGTGTGAGCGGGCTTGCTCGTTGATCTTCTGATCGCTCAATACTCGGGTGGCCGTTACGTTTAGCAGACCGCTTGCGGCTTGTGGGTGTTTGATATGATCATCGCCTGCTGCCGGCGTATTGACGAGTCTTTAGAGTCCTACACAGGGGTTTCCGGGTTCAAGCGAAACGAAATAGGAGCGCATATGAGATATGTGCGGGACCGAGGATAATACCAGTATGTGATACTGTATTCTATTCTCGCGATTTGTGACATTGATCGGTTGTATGCGATATAGCCGGGTTATCGGATCAAGTGTTGATTCGATAAGTTGTTACTATTGATATTAGTCGGTTATATGCGATATGACCGGATCGTTAAATCAAGTGTTGATTTAATGATTTAATGTATAATTATATATTTGATATATTACTTTACATTAACTAGTATTGGTTCACTTAAGATTGATTTTCTCACTTGAAAGTGTACATTGTTTATATGTGATATATGCAAGTGTACATGTTTGTATCATGCTTGATGATACAAACAAGTTGTGTGTATGAGACTTGAACCAAGTCAAGGTTAAATTAGGGTTTACTATTTTCCTAGCAAATAACAAAAGAATTAAGACTTTGGTCAAAGTTATCAAGCTTCATGAAGCTTGATAAGCTTTGACAAAGTCAACCCTTTTGTCATTTGTGTAGGATATTAGTTAACCCAACCCTTAACCTAATGGTTTGGTTAATTCTCTACATGAGTTAAGCATGAGGGCTTAACTCAACCATGGTGCCATTATTTGTTTGATAAGTTTTCATTTGGAGATAATTCCTTTTTCTTCTTCTTCATCTTCATCAAGCTTGAAAAAGCTTACTAGCTCCAATGGCATCATGAGAAAAAGAGTGAGAAATCCAATTCTAAAGTGAACTCACTTCCTATTTCTTCATCCTCTACCACTTGCCATGTAGTATAGGGTGTTCTCTTCACAAAGTTTTCGACCGAGTGAAGGAATAGCTTGAGTTTGAGTCTTCCCGACGTAGATCATCTTCGGCCTCGAAGTCAATGATCTAGCCCGGTCATTTCTCCGACGAAACCATTTCTAGAGTCCGGGATCCGATGATCGCAGCGGAGGGATGTCAACACGGAGCTAAAGAAGTGGTGGACCAGATCTACAAAGGTTGTAATCCTTTTCACTTAGTAGCAAAGTCGTTTGCTTGCTTGCTTTTCGCCTTAACTACTAGTTAACGATTTAGTTTAGGGTTTCTCGGCACCGGAAAATTTTTGTTTGGCATGGTTGATGTCTTGTGGAACCTCTTGAGTGTGCCTAGGAACCCTATATATATGACACACACTAATCCTTGTAGAGAGTTAACCATGGCTGGCTATGATGGTTGGGATTATAAATATCTTAAGCTAAACAAAAATAGAAGACTAATTCAAAACATCCATAAGCTTCTACAAGCTTTGTGCCATGACAAAATCCAACTAATTTTAGAATTACTTTAAATAAATAAAACCCTAGATAATTCCTAGCATGGTGTAAATCATACACACACCCATGTCCATGTATCATCAAGTATGATACAAAATAATGTACACTTGCATATATCACATATATACAATGTGCACAAACAAAGTGAGAAAAGAAATATTAAGTGAATTAATATTAGTTAATATAATTTAATATATCAAATATATAATTATACATTAAATCATTAAATCAATACTTGATTTAATAATCCGATTATATCACATATAACCAACTAATATCAAATGTAACATCTTATCGAATCAACGCTTGATTCGATATCCCGGCTTTATCACATATAACCAATCATGTCACACATCGCGAGAATAGAATGCGGTATCACATACTCGCATTAATCTCGGTCCCGCACATATCACATATGCGCTCCTACTCCGTTTCGCTTGAGCCAGGAAATCTCTGTGTAGGACTCTAAAGACTCGAAAATACGCCGGCGGTAGGTGATGATCATATCAAACACCCACAAGCCACAAGAGGTCTACTAAACGTAACGGCCACCCGGGTATTGAGCGATCAGAAGATCAACAAGCAAGCCTGCTCGTACTCCTGCGAATCCAATTAGTAACACTACCGTACAGTCCGGTCTCTTCGTCTAATATGTCGCATATCTCGTCTAGGGGTGGTAAACGTCAGACCCCAGTAACTCGATAAGTCGTGCCGATGTGAGGCTCATAACGGGTCGAGAAACTACTGATAACACTTACCGGTATATCTCTGAAGCAGCCCTGGCCAGGGACTTCCTGTTATAGCCAATCGAGCACAACGCAACATCAACCCCCAATACCGGGAGAGACGAAACCCCTCCTATCGCTCATTGCCTCCATGTGATTCGGGACTGTACCCAATAGCCACAGTTTTGCACGTTCTCTTGAACGTGGTAAGGTGGAAATCAAACCACGGTGGGAATCACACAAGACACTATGACGATCTCGGGTCTACAGACTAACCTGTACCAGTGTCTGTCACGCCCCACTTCCCAGAGTGCGCTAAGACAGGCACGTGACAGAGCTAACCATGCTACCTGTGGATAGAAAATATCCCTCCACAGTCACATTACTGCTGTAGAGATATCAAGAACAATAATAAACTATCTAACACATGTCCATAGGCCAAAATAAACGAGTCAAGAATAAAATAATATGCGGAAGCAATAGATCCAATAAATAAAACACCTGGAAAGTAAAACTGGATACCAACTGGATCCTCACTGCTCGGCCTAACGGCGGAAGTACTCCTGATCAGTCAGCTGCAAAGGTAGACGATCTGGGCCATGCAAATCCCAGACGTCAGTGCGTCATAACATCAATAATAATATAATCCGGGGGTAGCATGACATGCAGGCACGAGTATGAACAGTAATAAAGGTATAACAGTAAAGTAAATTAGGACAGTGAAGGGTAAGGCATAGGTGATGTGTAGTGAGTAATCTAAGCTGGTCTACTGGGCTAATTACTCTCAAGTCTTTGAAATCAATTTGATGAATCATCGATGTAACTCAATAGTATCCCGTGCGTGCCCAGGACCACGGTCAAAGAAACTTGGGCTGAATCCGAGACGTGCCGCAAGGCAGTAAAAGGTAGTATGTAACGACGAATGATGTCAGCAGCAGCATCCCGGGGCTGGCCTAGCCCATAAGACTCATCAGTAAAGGCATCGAAATGTTGAGTTACAAGTCAGGTTTCATCATTGATTTCCCTATACCCCCAAGTTATGTGTTCAAGTCAGGAATTGATAAATCTGGAGCTAATGCCAACACAGGATCAGGCAACTACAGGTTTGTCTGGATAGACAACAGGAAATGTCCGTAGGGACAACAGGTCAAGATTGTTGGCATTAGTAACAAGATCAGGTAACAGCTCAAGCTGTGGTACATCAGGTCATGTCAGGTAGTGAACAAGTATCAATCATGTCAAGAAGTGCACAGGTATCAAGTTGTGTCAAGTAGTGTATCAAGTCATGTCAGGGGGTGCACAAGTGTCACGTGGGTGCTCATAATCAAACTATAATCAGCATGGGTACACAAAAACAAGTATGGGTACCAATATAACAGTAAAATGGAATAATGTAATGTGGTATGGAAATAGGTATATGTTCAAAGATATGGATGCACAGTTATCGATTAGAGTTACAATTATAGTTCTACTACTAATTAGGATGTAATTTATTAAACATGGGGTGTTACAACAACAGTATTAGGTTATAAACGAGATCGGTAAACGCAGCTATATGTGTTCTATTTGATATGGATGCGAATTGATATCATATAACCTTTAAATGATCAACTAGTTAATGCACGATGTTCAATTAAACAATGTGAATGGTTATAGTCAATTTGATGCGGTATACTATAGTATGATATGTGACAAGATAGGTTTACATATGCTAGATATGAAATGATAAGAATGGATGCATACGGTCATTGTAAAACTGTGAAACAAATACTTTGGATGCACGGTTTGAAATTCAATTATTATATTTATTAAAATAGATGCATAAAATGTAATGTAGCATGTAGCAAGATAAACTTGCCTCGATGGATTGCGCGACGGATCCGCACGGCAACGTCCAAAGTCGGTAAAAGTCTCGATGCACGCTCGCGCGTCCAGAACAGGACCAGGCAATGCAAGAGAGTGACCATGCTGGTTAGGAACGTCCACAGGGTTGCTCGGATCGTCGGCAGCGGCACGGCTCCGGCGATCACCGGAAAATGAGAATCCAAAAGAGAAAGAGAAGAGAAATGAGAAGAAAGAAGAGAAGAACTGTGGCTGTTTTCTGTGGTTTGATGCTCTGGGGGTCAGAGGTGAAGGCAAGGGGGCGACGTCGACGATAGGCCATTGACAGCAACGATGCAGGCGAGGATTTTCCAGCAAGGCAGCGGGTTTCTAGTGTTGAAGGGTGCATGTTCTTGCTTGGGGATGCTCGGGTTCTTTAGGGAAAGGAGAGAGGAGAACGAGGTGGTTGCGAGGGAGTGGAGGCGACGACGAGGTGGTCGGAGCTCCGGCGAGGTGAGAACAGAGGCAATGATGGGTTCATGTCGGGGTTGGGATTCTGTGGGTTTCCTGGATCGGGTTGTGAGTTGCAGTCGGGGAAAGAAAGTGATGCTGGTGATGGTTGTGGCATCAGGAGGCGAGAAGGAAGGTTATGGTGATGGGGATCGGCGACGTGAGGCGGAGACGAGGTGGTGCAGGCGAGGCGAGGGTGAAAGCTTAGGTTGTGCAGGGAAGAGGAGTGGAGGTGGAGGAGGAAGAGGAGGTTTAGGGTGGATATTTGACCTGAGGTGGGGCCCCGGCGAGATGAGAACGGAGGCAGAGGGGCTGGTGTTGGGTTCAACGACGGGTATGGGTCGCGGGGTTGTCGTGGAGGTGACGGAGCTGGTGGTCGAAGCCGGGGAGAGAAGTGAGGAGGTCGGGGATGCTGATGAGCGTGGAGGCAGCGAGGCGAGGGGCGCGGGCGCGGCTTGGATTTGCGGTGAGTGACGGCGGAAAAAGGAAAAGAAGGAGACGAGGAAGAAAGAGAAGAAGAAGAGAGAGAGAGAGAGAGAGAAAGTATAGGGTTTTAATAATAATATATATAAAGAATTATATATATATGTATAAAGAAGAGAGAGTGAATTGAGAAAGAAAGAGATAGAGAGAGATCGATATGAGAGAGAGAGGGAGAGAGAAAGAAGTAGAGAGAGATCGAGATGAGAGAGATCGAGATGAGAGATGAATAGTGGGGAGAAAGAATTTTGGTTGGTAGCGAGAAAGAGAGAAAGAAAGAAAAGAAGACAAAGAGAAAGAGAGAGGGAGAGTGGGGCCACGGCCAGGCTGGGGGGGAGAGCTGGGTTTGTTAGGATTAGATTTTTAAATAAAAAAAGGATTATAGTTAGTTGTATAAATTTTAAGTCGTTGATTATATTTAATTAAAAATTGGATTTTCAGGTAAATAAAAATCTAGTCCAAAATACGCCCGGATCGGATCTAAAAATTCAGATTTTAAATATGAAAAATATATGCGACTTTCAAAATTCAAAACGAATGCTCAGGTAACGAAAATGCATACCCCCAAGAACGGTTGCACGTACGTGCGCTTAGCCATCCAACCACGTCCGTTTCACTTAACGGGACAAGAACAAGATGCGCGGATGCTACCACGGGGTTAGGGGTATCATGCAGGCCATGAAATGTAATTTTAAAATATTTTCCCTGACTTAAAATGTTATATGATAAAAGATGCAATGCCAGATAAAATGCTAGTATGTACTAAATATGAAAAATGCACAGTCTACGTAACAAGTCAGGATAATTCATAAATATAAATCAAACCGGTTCAAGCAAGTGGGTCGGGTCGAATGCAATGTAAAATGTAAAATACCATTCGTACCCAAAACACGATAAATCAAGAAAAATACCACAACTAAGGAAATACGGGAACTAGAATGGTATAAATGATCTAGGTTGTTACATTATACCCAACTACAAAAGAATTTCGTCCTCGAAATTCCAAGAACAAGAAAGGATAAACAAATAAGAATCTACAAGAATAGATGTGGAAACTTCTGTCGGATTTCATCTTCTCATTTCCAAGTTGACTCTCCATGTGAGCGATTTCCCCAAGAAACAAGTACAAGAGGGATAACCTTGATCTTAAGAACCTTTTCTCTTCGATCCACAATTGACATCGGTCGCTCCTTAAAAGTCAAATCTTCACGTACAGTCAGCTCCGAATGATCCAGCACGTGTGTTTCATCTCGAACATACTCACGGAGTTGAGATACATGAAACACGTTATGAACATTCGCCAAAGATTGCGGTAAAGCCAATCGATACGCCATTTCTCTAACATGCTCCAAAATCTCGAAAGGCCCAACGAATCGAGGACTAAGCTTGCCTCGACTTCCAAAACAAAACACCCCTCTAGTCGGTGATATCTTCAAGAATACCAAATCACTAACAGCGAACTCTAGAGGTCTTCTCGATGTATCTGCCCAACTTATTTGTCGGTCTTGTGCTTCTTTCATATGATTCCGGATAGTGTTAACCTTCTCAACTGTTTGCACGATCAAATCCGGTCCCAATAATCTTCGTTCTCCAACTTCGTCCCAACAAACAGGTGAACGACACTTGTGACCATACAATGCTTCAAATAGAGCCATCTGAATAGTCTCCTGAAAACTGTTATCGTAAGAAAACTTTACCAAATGTAGATAATCCTCCCATGAACCCTTGAAGTCTAGCATGCAAGCTCTCAACATGTCTTCAAGAGTTTGGATCGTTCTCTCCGACTGGCCATCTGTCTGAGGATGATATGCTGTGCTAAACTTCAATCAAGTCCCCAAACTTTCCTGTAAGCTCCTCCAGAAGTGTGATAAGAAACGGGTGTCACGGTCGGACACGATGCTCATCGGTACTCCATGCAATCTTACAATCTCTTGCATGTACTGTTCTGCCAAAACTTCTGTTGATTGACCAACTCGAAATGGTATGAAATGAGCTGCCTTGGTCAATCGATCAACTATCACCCAACTACATTGTTGCTCTTTGGATTCCGCGGTAAAGCTGTCATGAAATCCATGATTATATGTTCCCACTTCCATTGAGAAATCGGAAGTGGTTGCAACCAACAACCCTTTGATGTTCAGCCTTAACTTGCTGACACACCAAGCACTTCGCTACAAAGCGGGCAATCTCCCGTTTCATGCCTTCCCACCAGAAATGTTGTCGTAGATCTCGGTACATCTTCGTGCCTCCTGGATGTACGGAATATGCGGAACTGTGTGCCTCCTTCATAACTTCTTCGCAAATATCTCTCTTTGGCACACACAAACAACTACCATATCGTAACGAACCATCTTCATGAATCAATAAGTCCGTTCGAAGTCCAGCTTCAACCTGTTCTCGAAAGTTTTGCAATCTAGGGTCCTGTAACTGAGTTGCTTTAATATTCTCGATCAACGATGACTGTACTTGCAGCTGCATCAACTGTCCCGAAGAATGCGGTAGCACAATCTCTAAATCAAATCTTCGAAAGTCTTCAATAAGTTCCTTTTGTGCAGTCAACGTCTGAATTGCTGGCAATCGACTAAGCGCATTCGATACAACATTAACTTTCCCCGGATGGTACTTAAGATCAAGATCGTAGTCAGCCATCAGCTCCAACCATCTACGCTGCCTCATATTATGCTCCTTCTGTGTGAACACATACTTTAGGCTTTTGTGATCAGTGAATACTTCGACCCTTTCGCCCAATAAGTAGTGTCTCCAAATCTTCAAAGCAAAAATCACAGCTGCTAGCTCCAAGTCATGAGTTGGGTAATTTTTCTCATAGGTCTTCAACTGTCTCGATGTGTAACCTATAACCTTCCCATGCTGCATCAAAACACATCCCAATCCTTTCCCAGATGCGTCGCTATGAATCACTAATCCTCCGGAACTGTCTGGTACGGTCAAAATAAGAGCGGTTATCAATCTCTGTTTCAACGCCTCAAAAGCTGACGCACACCTATCCGTCCATACGAACGGTACTTCCTTACGCGTAAGCTTGGTTAAACGCTCAGCCAAATGGGCAAAATTCTCCACGAACCTTCTGTAATAGCCGGCAAGTCCAAGAAAACTTCTGATCTCTGCTACGTTCTTCGGAATCAACCAATCTCGAACTGCTGCAATCTTTTCGGGATCAACGGCGATTCCATCTCCGGACACGACAGGCCTTAAAAAATTCACCTCTTCAAGCCAAAACTCGCACTTGCTCATCTTTGCATAGAATCTTTCTTGCCTCAATGTCTGCAGTGCGATCTTCAAGGGTTCCACATGCTCTTCAATGTTCCTCGAGTAGAGCAGAATATCATCGATGAACACCACTATAAACTGGTCTAAGAACGGTGAAAAGATTCGGTTCATCAAGTCCATAAATATCGCCGGTGCATTCGTGACTCCGAATGGCATCACTAAATACTCGTAATGTCCATATCGAGTTCGGAACGCAGTCTTGCAAATATCCTCTGATTTAACTCGGACCTGATGATATCCGGATCGCAAATCCAGCTTCGAGAATACCCTCGTGCCACTAAGCTGCTCGAACAATTCGCCAATGCGAGCGATCGGGTACTTTTTCTTAATAGTCACCCGGTTTAATTCTCAATAATCGATGCACATCCTCCTTGTGCCATCTTTCTTCTTTACTAGAAGAACTGGAGCTCCCCTAGGTGAATTGCTGCTGCGAATTCAACCCTTCTCTAGCAATTCGGTAACCTACTTCTTTACTTCTTCCAACTCCACTGGTGCCATCGGATAGTACGCCTTTGAGATTGGCGCTGCGCCAGGAACAAGATCGATCGCGAACTCCACATCTCGTTTTGGCGGTAAACCCGAGATGTCCTCGAACACGTCCATGAACTCTTAAACTACAGCTGGCGCTTCCTCCTTATCAACTTCCATTGATGAAAGAACATGTTTGTCGGCCTAGCTCTAAACTCGACTGGCCCGACAGAACTGCTTCCTCCAGCGAAAACAAATTCCGGATGTCCGGGAATCTGGAAAATCACTTTCTTTGCCCTACAATTAATGTGAGCGTGGAAAGTGCCGAGAAAATCCATTCCCAAGCCAACATCATAACTGCCGGTATCGATCACCAAGAAATCTGCAAAACATGAACTGGTAAGCAATGAAACAAGGCAATATAACGACCATGAAACAAGGAAATGAAACAAGACCAGGACTCCAAGTTACTTAAATAGAGTACCGCATTGTAACCATGCTGCAGTTCATAGTTACAATCACGTAACTCCACTCAAGTCGCTCAAATCCTAGGATCAGAATCAAGGAATAGGGAGAAACAATAGGGAACAAAAAGGTTTCAAGTCGAGATGCAAAGTGGTTTGCATATCGTCAAGGCAAAGGATAAACAGAAAAATATGATTCAAGAATCATGATAACAATGTGGCAGGACATGTTCCTAATCACGGATTTTCCGATTCGCGTATTAGGTCCAATACTCGACTACAAAAGAATCAAATCCGATTAACATAAATCCGATGTCTCTGATACAAAACAAACCCTGTCACGCCCCGCTTCCCAGAGTGCGCTAAGATAGGCACGTGACAGAGCCAACCATGCTACCTGTGAATAGGAAATATCCCTCCACAGTCACATTACGGCTGTAGAGATATCAAGAACAATAAAAAACTATCTAACACATGTCCATAGGCCAAAATAAACAAGTCAAGAATAAAATAATATGCGGAAGCAGTAGATCCAATAAACAAAACACCTGGAAAGTAAAACTGGATACCAACTGGATCCTCACTGCTTGGCCTAACGGCGGAAGTACTCCTAATCAGTCAGCTGCAAAGGTAGAGGATCTGGGCCATGCAAAACCCAAACGTCAGTGCGTCACAACATCAATAATAATATAATCAGGGGGTAGCAAGACATGCAGGCATGAGTATGAACAGAAATAAAGGTATAACAGTAAAGTAAATAAGGACAGTGAAGGGTAAGGCATAGGTGATGTGCAGTGAGTAATCTAAGCTGGTCTACTGGGTTAATTACCCTCAAGTCTTTGAAATCAATTTGATGAATCATCGATGTAACTCAATAGTATCCCGTGTGTGCCCGGGACCACGGTCAAAGACATTCGGGCTGAATCCGAGACGTGCCGCAAGGCAGTAAAAGGTAGTATGTGACGACGAATGATGTCAGCAGCATCATCCTGGGCTGGCCTAGCCCGTAAGACTGATCAGTAAAGGCATCGAACTGTCGAGTTACAAGTCAGGTTTCATCATTGATTTCCCCATACCCCCAAGTTATGTGTTCAATTCAGGAATTGATAAATCTGGAGCTAATGCCAACACATGATCAGGCAAGTACAGGTTTGTCGGGATAGACAACAGGAAATGTCCGTAGGGACAACATGTCAAGACTGTTGGCATTAGTAACAAGATCAGGTAACAGCTCAAGCTGTGGTACATCAGGTCATGTCAGGTAGTGAACAAGTATCAATCATGTCAAGAAGTGCATAGGTATCAAGTTGTGTCAAGTAGTGTATCAAGTCATGTCAGGGGGTACACAAGTGTCACGTGGGTGCTCATAATCAAACTATAATCAGCATGGGTACACAAAAACAAGTATGGGTACCAATATAACAGTAAAATGGAATAATGTGATGTGGTATGAAAATAGGTATATGTTCAAAGATATGAATGCACAGTTATCGATTAGAGTTACAATTATAGTTCCACTACTAATTAGGATGCACTTTATTAAACATAGGGTGTTACAACAACAGTATTAGGTTATAAACGAGATCGGTAAATGCAGCTATATGTGTTCTATTTGATATGGATGCGAATTAATATCATATAACCTTTAAAGGATCAACTAGTTAATGCACGATGTTCAATTAAACAATGTGAATAGTTATAGTCAATTTGATGCGGTATACTATAGTATGATATGTGACAAGATAATTTTACATATGCTAAATATGAAATGATAAGAATGGATGCATACGGTCATTGTAAAACTGTGAAACAAGTACTTTGGATGCACGGTTTGAAATTCAATTATTATATTTATTAAAATAGATGCATAAAATGTAATGTAGCATGTAGCAAGATAAACTTGCCTCGATGGATTGCGCGACGGATCCGCACGGCAACGTCCAATGTCGGTAAAAGTCTCGATGCACGCTCGCGCGTACAGAATAGGACCGGGCAATGCAAGAGAGTGACCATGCTGGTTAGGAATGTCCACAGGGTTGCTTGGATCGTCGGCAGCGGCACGGCTCCGGCGATCACCGGAAAATGAGAATCCAAAAGAGAAAGAGAAGAGAAAGAAGAAGAAAGAAGAGATGAACTGTGGCTGTTCTCTATGGTTTGATGCTCTGGGGTCAGAGGTGAAGGCAAGGGTGCGACGTCGACGATGGGCCATCGACGGCAACGATGCAGGCGAGGATTTTCTAGCAAGGCAGTGGGTTTCTAGGGTTAAGGGGGTGCAGGTTCTTGCTTGGGGATGCTCGGGTTCTTTAGGGAAAGGAGAGAGGAGAATGAGGTGGTTGGGAGGGAGTGGAGGCGACGACGAGGTGGTCGGAGCTCCGGCGACGTGAGAACAGAGGCAACAATGGGTTCACGTCGGGGTTGGGATTCTGTAGGTTTTCTAGATCGAGTTGTGAGTTGCAGTCGAGGAAAGAAAGTGATGCTGGTGATGGTTGTGGCATCGGGAGGCGAGAGGGAAGGTCATGGTGATGGGGATCGGCGGCGTGAGGCGGCGACGAGGTGGTGCAGGTGAGGCGAGGGTGAAAGCATGGGTTGTGCAGGGAAGAGGAGTGGAGGTGGTGGAGGAAGAGGAGGTTTGGGGTGGATATTCGACGTGAGGTGGGGCCCCGGCGAGATGAGAACGGAGGCAGAGGGGCTGGTGTTGGGTTCAGCGATGGGTATGGGTCATAGGGTTGTCGTGGAGGTGACAGAGGTGGTGGTCGAAGCTGGGGAGTGAGGTGAGGAGGTCGGAGAGATGGGGATGCTGACGAGCGTAGAGGCGGCGAGGCGAGGGGCGCGGGCGCGGCTTGGATTTGCGGTGAGTGGCGGCGGAAAAAATAAAAGAAAGAGACGAGGAAGAAAGAGAAGAAGGAGAGAGAGAGAGAGAAAGAAAGTATAGGGTTTTAATAATAGTATATAAAGAATTATATATATATATAAAGAAAGAGAGAGAGAGAGGATTGAGAAAGAAAGAGATAGAGAGAGATCGAGATGAGAGGGAGAGGGAGAGATAAAGAGGTAGAGAGAGATCGAGATGAGAGAGAGAGAGAAATGAATAGTGGGGAGAAAGAATTTTGGTTGGTAGCGAAAGAGAGAGAAAGAAAGAAAAGTTGACAGAGAGAAAGAGAGAGGGAGAGTGGGGCCACGGCCAGGCTGAGGGGGAGAGCTGGGTTTGTTAGGATTAGATTTTTAAATAAAAAAAAGATTATAGTTAGTTATATAAATTTTAAGTCGTTGATTATATTTAATTAAAATTGGATTTTCAGGTAAATACAAATCTAGTCCAAAATAAGCCCGGATCGGGTCTAAAAATTCAGATTTTAAATATGAAAAATATATGCGACTTTCAATATTCAAAACGAATGCTCAGGTAACGAAAATGCATACCCCCAAGAACGGATGCACGTATGTGCGTGTAGCCATCCAAACACGTCTGTTTCACTGAACGAGACAAGAACAAGATGCGCGGATGCTACCACGGGGTTAGGGGTATCATGCAGGCCATGAAATGTAATTTTAAAATATTTTCCGTGACTTAAAATGTTATATGGTAAAAGATGCAATGCCAGATAAAATGCTAGTATGTACTAAACATGAAAAATGCACAGTCTACGTAACAAGTCAGGATAATTCATAAATATGAATCAAACAGGTTCAAGCAAGCGGGTCGGGTCGAATGCAATGTAAAATGTAAAGTACCATTCGTACCCAAAACACGATAAATCAAGAAAAATACCACAACTAAGGAAATACGGGAACTGGAATTGGTATAAATGAACTAGGTTATTACAGTGTCACCAGAGAACTGCTATCTGACGATTGCTATAATATCATCTAGGAGTTCTCGGCGAATCCTTCCAGTGTACCCAGTCTCCACTGAGCACCCGTATACTATCTCTGATGTCAAACACCAATGGATATGAGATCATCCATCGCCCATCTACATGGGTCGAGAAGCTATACGCTAGTCTACACTGGTATATCGATGCCCTGTCTCGATACACCCTCGACTAGGAACATTTGAAGGATGTACTTGACTACTACCATGTCCCCACTAGTATGATCTACATCATAATCCTGGTAGTCAAGTACTCATCCTAAGGGCTTTATCAACATGTAACATAGAGACATCGGTATACATGTTAAGATAAAGTGCATCTAGATAGCATACTATCATGTCGAGCAAGAAAGTCCTCCCTATATATGTCCAAGCATCCACTACAATATACATCGTATATACAGTAATGGCCTCTAGGGCATACATATAACTAACATCCGTTAGGTGCAGCTAGTACCACTTGCGGCTTGTAGTTAAACCCACTGCCAGCGTACTGTCGAGTCTTTAGAGACCCACACAGAGGGTTTCCCTGCATCGGGCGAAAGATGTAGAGGTCGTATGGCTTTACGACAGGCTTCAATCACGTACGTGCACTTGTGCGCGTATGATGTTCAGGCGGATGATACTAGTGGGCTTTGGTTTAAGCCAGATCCTAGTATTATATTGATGGATTGTTTTGTCTCTTTGTATTCGTATTCTTCGGAATGCGGATGCGGGTATATATATACGCATGAGGTGTAAGTCTACGGTAGCGCCCCGGCCGTCTGTCCGAGGCCAAAATGCGGAAACGAAAACTTTTCTTAAACTAGAAACCGGCGCTATCGTGTACTTTAAATCCGGATCGAACCATTAACCAACAACTAGCAACTAGAGAAAGGGTTGGAAAGCTATACCGATCGATCCGTGTCCTTCGATCTTTGGCCACCATCCCAAGCTCCTCACGGCATCTCTGGTCTCGATCTCCTCGTCGGAAAGGGCACTACATCTTCAAGTCTTTTTACGGGCTCCCGCTTCGTCCGAAGCAACTCGGGCATGAAGTTCGCTAGCCGACATGTCCAAGGCGAAGTAGATAATGTTTGTGAAAACTTTGTCTCTTGCATCCATTGTATGGATGGAGGTTGAAGATTGATCCATCAATGGAGATTGTGAGCTAGAGGAAGAAGAAGAAGAAGAAGCTTTCTTTTTCTTTTGTTGTATGTGTGATAAAATGAGAGAGTGAGAAGTGTAAGAATGAAAAATACAAGAGCTAACCGTCATACATGGCTGCCCTTCTCTCTCCTCCTCTCATTTCAACCCACACATCCATCACACAATGTGACATATGCACAATAAAAGAGACCATGAGTCACTAGGTTGCATGTGTCACATTAAATGCACCTCATGATGATTTCTAGCTCATAATTTCCATATGCAAACATTAATCCAAATGTTTGCAACAATAAACATCTAAAGTAAACTCGTGACGGATCACAACGATACCCCTCACTTGTATATACATACCTGCATCCGCATTCCGACCGAATGCGAATGCGATGAGACTAAAGTAATCCAACAAATCTAATACTAAGATCCGGCTTAAACCAAAGCCCACTAGTATGATCCGTCCGATCATGATCCGTGCACTGCTGCACGTATATGATCGAACACTGCCATAATACCATACGGCCTCTATAACGTTTCGCCCGAAACTTGAAAACTGTCTGTGGGGGACTCTAAAGACTCGTCAATACTTTGGCTATGGATTTTACCACTAGCACGTCAGAGGTACTAGCTGTACGTAACGGGCTACCAGGTATTAACCAAAAGGGAGGTCGATGAGCGAACTCATCCTGACACCCTACTGAGCCTGTCAGTGACAATATCCGTACAGTCCTGTCCGTTCGTCTATGAGCATCGCATGGCGGGCCTAGGGGGTTGGTAAAAGTCAGACCCCCAAAAGCGGTACAAGTCGTGTCGGAGTGTAGCCCAGAACACCTTGAGATACTACTAGAATACCTACCAGTAAATCTCCTGCCTTGGCCAAGGACTTCGTGTAATGGCTGTCCTAGACACAGCGCGATCTCACCCCCAATACCGGGGAGATGAAACCAACTAAAACCTGTTTGCACGACTCCTTTGAGCCGTGGTAGGGTAGTAATCAAAGCACAGTGGGAACTCACACGAGGTAAATGACGATCTCAGGTCGATGAACTAACCTGTACACATGTCACCAGGGAACTGCTATCTGATGTCAGGTATAATACCAACTAGCATGTTCCCGACGAGTCATGTCCGGTGTACTCATAACCCAATGAGCACCTGTATACATCTTAGGTGATCCAACTGACACCAATGGCTTGTGAGACCGGCCACCGCCCCTCGTCGGGGTCTCGACTGTATACACTAGTCTACTAATGGAGTATCGATGCCCAGTCTCGAAACTCCCACGACTAAAGACCACTTTATGGATGTGCTTATAGACCCCAGCTCCCACGTATATGATCGCCATCATATTGCTGGTAGTCAAGCAAGAATCCTAGGGCTCTATCAATGTGTAATGGCGACCTATAAGGTCACCTAAAGCAGTACACGATGATAAAGATAAACCAGATAGCATACCATCATCTTGAGTAAGACTGTCCTACCGGTATAGGTCCTCCCTCAATCATTGCAATCACGTGCCTGTGATCCAATAATTGACTCTGAGGGCACTATATCCAACAATCTCCCACTTGCACTCAAGGCTAATTATTGCGATGTCGCATACTCACAGCCCGTGTGATACAGAACACCCAACTCCTCTACTAATCAGTCTCACAAAGCCCATTTGCGAAACTATTGCGTTTGAGGAATAGCCACAGTGAGTGGATCCGCTCTGATGTTTCTTTCTATGTCTCTCTTTATCTCAAGTTCGCGGAGAAAGCCATCTCCCGAAATGAGCAATACCTGTCTTAGAATATGTCTGGATGTCTGATGGGACCTAATTCATAAATGAACTCCAAATCCAAACTTCTTAGACTGTATCGTCAGCTGAACTTAATCAGTATCCTACGCCACACCTCCCTCACTATCCGCTTGGACCACCTGTCCAAAAAACTGCCCCTCGTCAGAAGGAAAACTATAACTCTGACAGTCACTCTGTCATCCAGGTCACCTTGGAAGCCTGGAATGATAACTGTCTCCTAAAAGAGGCCGTTGTTATCATATCCCTAGAACATCCACTTATGTTCTAAAACTGCTTTCGAACGTTTCTCCAGGATAGGATTAATATCAATCTATTGCATCTCGTGCAAAAACAACATCTGGTGTGGTACTTGACATCTCATGATCAACTCAATTGCCTAAGCAAGTGATTTGCCAATTATGCACATCCCTCTCCCCTTTAGTCTGTAAGACACCTTTAGAGAGGTGACTCCATCACCTGCAGGTACACTACCGTGCCAGTAGTCGTCCATTCTAAAACACTTTTAGAATGCTGTCAAAGTACTCAGATTGGAAACTACCCAAATCTAGATCTAAAACCATAGATCTAGTAACCAAAATGTCTGATATAAAATCCATGTCCTTTGTGGAGAAACCACTGTATGACAACCAAAGTATAACCGATCGTAGTATAGGAATTTCAATTACTACTCTGTGTATGTCATCCAAATACCAGGACAACACACACTACTACCTTCTCAACAGATCCATCCTCTTTTCTGATGAAGTCAAACCTATGACTGTTATATCAGAAATAGATGATCTATCTCTGCTATATCTGCTTTAGTCTATAAATAGACATAAGCTACTTGTCCATTATGCTTCCACTGCTCCCACTGACTACGACAACCCTCTGGCAGAGTCATATACACGTACACATCTAAAGTTAGTTTAGAACGACACTATACTCATCCTCCTGCCGGGTCTCACAGTATGGAACAACAGCAATGACAAGTCTGGGTAGACAAGAACCTCCCTGTCACCGTCTTTGAGAATACCGAGGTACCTCTCGAGTGCCTGAGGTTACCCACTGTAAGTTGATGTGCAACACCCCACGAGTTGCGGGGAGGCGGAAATTTGAAAAACAATCATGTTTATAAAGCGAACATCAACTAACCGTAGATCGTTGCTAAACAATAATTAACAATAAGCATAGAGTTCTAAGCTACTATGTTAAAAGATTATACCAAACGATTCTAGTCCTTCGTCTTTACGATCTCTATGGCCTCCTTGGATCTTTTCATCCTCCTCGGCTTCCTTTCCGTGATAGACGATCCACCCGAGAACCCTAATCCAAGCTATAACCTCTAAACTTGAGGTTACTTAGTTTCTCTAGCTGCTAATAAAGGAACTAAGATGATGTAGAGATTGGTTATGGAGTGTTTAGTCTTTCCTAATCCTTGTTCTCAACTCATGAGTGGTAGGATTAGGATTTAGTGAAGGAGAGAGAGCTTGAGGAAAGAGAAGGTGGAGATGATAATGAGAAGAGAAAAGCTTCTCACTTGAATATATAAAACATAATGAATTATCAAATAATATCAATTAAATGATTATTCACCATGCTTCATTTATTAAAGAAGAGTGATTCATCATGTGAGTCATTAGATCATTAATGATGCATTAATGATGCATTTAATGATATGATGAATCATATGAATGAGTCACTAAAGCAATTAATGAAAATGCCACCTTAACCCCTCATGTCACATCCTTCTAGAAGCTTCTCGGAAATTACGAGAACGCCCCTCGCATCCGTGAAAATACGGAAAAACTTTAGACTGTATAAATCCAATAACCCGATACTAGAATCTGGATTAAACCAAAGCCGGCTAGTAAAAACTGTCCGAATGTCGTACGTGCGTTTAAACACGTATGCGTCCAAACCTTTGTCGTAAAACCATACGACCTCTATATCTTTTCGCCTGGGTTTGGGAAATCTCTGTGTGGGACTCTAAAGACTCGACTACTACGCTGGCAGTCGTTTCAACCACAGACCGCAAGCGGCACTAGCTGTACGTAACAGTCCCCAGATAGTTGTTGATAAGAAAGCCGATGAGGTAACCCATCCGAAATCCTACTGAGCCTGTCCGTACAATATCCGTGTAGTCCGGTCTGTTCGTCTAAGAGTATCGCATGTATGGTCTAGGGAGGTGGTGGACGTCAGACCCCTAATACCCGTACAAGTCGTATCAGCATGGCTCAAGACCATCCGAGAATCTACTGATCAGTCCATCAGTAATTCTCAATCAGCCCTGGCCAGGGACTTATGGTAATGACCAACCGATCACCGTGCGATATCAACTCCCTATACCGGGAAAGACGAATCCCTAACAGTCGCTCACTGCATCCATGTGGCTCGGGACTGTGCCCAACTAAAACCTGTTTGCACGACTCCTTTGAATCGTGGTAGGGTAGTAATCAAAGCACAGTGGGAACTCACACAAGACAAATGACGACCTTAAGTCAACGGACTATCTGCACACATGTCACCTGAGAACTGCTATCTGACGTTAGGTATAATACCATCCAGTCAGTTCTCGGCGAGTCATGTCCGGTGTACTTACATCCAGTGAGCATCTGTATACAATCTTAGGTGCACTCCACCAATGGCTGCGGGACCAGTCCATCGCCCCTCCTCAGGGTCTAGATATGTATACACTAGTCTACTCCGGAGTATCGATGCCCAGTCTCGATACTCCTATGACCAGGGACATCTAACGATGTGCCTATTGACTATCCAGCTCCCACAAGTATGACTGCCATCACAACGCCGGTAGTCAGGCAAACACCCTATGGGCTTTATCAACATACATATATAAATACCAAGTAAAATATATCATACGTTAAGACAAAGACAAACCAAATAGCGTACTATCATATCAAGCAAGACTGCCATGTACATACATATCCCTAGCATCCTATACAATGAAGGCCTCTAGGGCATATATATCCAACAATCTCCCACTTGCACTAAGGCCTATAATTGGCGCAATGAGTACCCACTGTCTCTACCAGATCCGGTTGCTGGCGTATCGCATGCCCAACATCTCAAACAGCCTCTCGAACTGCACTTGAGGGATAGCCTTGGTGAATGGATCTGCCGTGTTGTCTTTTGTGTCCACTCTCCGTATCTCGATCTCCCGACGATTCACGATCTCCCTGACCAGGTGAAACCGCCTTAAGATATGCCTGGATTTCTGATGGGACCTTGGTTCCTTCGCTAAAGCTACAGCGCCATTGTTATCACAATACAAAGGTATTGGATAAGCAATGTACAGAACCACCTGAAGTTTAGAAATGAACTTCCTCATCCAGACAGCCTCTTTTGCGGCTTCACTAGCAGCTATATACTCAGCCTCCATAGTTGAGTCTGCGACGGTATCCTGTTTGGAACTCTTCCAACATACCGCCCCTCCATTGAGGGTAAA
Organism: Agapanthus africanus; assembly: GCA_030015575.1. Classification (NCBI taxonomy): domain Eukaryota; kingdom Viridiplantae; phylum Streptophyta; class Magnoliopsida; order Asparagales; family Amaryllidaceae; genus Agapanthus; species Agapanthus africanus. Next base: position 97,133,477 of record CM057349.1, read on the forward strand.
CACAAAACCCGAAATGGATTTAGAATCATCCTTGTCACTTTGGAAGCCGGAGTCGGTAAAAGCCTCTACCTGGAGGTCCTTATTACCGTAAACTAAGAATATCTCCTTAGTCCTTCTTAGGTACTTGAGAATATTCTTCACCGCTATCCAATGTTTCTCACCTGGGTCAGACTGATACCTGCTTACCACACTAAGTGCGTAAGCTACATCCGGTCATGTACATAACATCGCATACATTATAGATCCTACCGCCGAAGCGTAGGGTATAATGCCCATGCAAGCCCTCTCTTCATCAGTCTTTGGAGACATCTCTTTGGAGAGGATGATTCCGTGACAAGCGGGCATATTACCGCGCTTGGAATCTTCCATACTAAATCTCTTTAGTATAGTGTCAATATACCTGGACTGTGAAAGTCCCAACATTCTATTAGATCTATCACGATGGATCTTAATGCCCAGAATGTATGATGCATCTCCCAAGTCTTTCATGGAGAATTTCTGTGACAAGAAGAGCTTTACTGATTGTAGCATAGGGATATCATTCCCTATCAGTAGTATGTCGTCGATGTACAAAACGAGGAAGACTACTGCTCTTTCTACAATCTTCCTATAAATACATGGTTCATTTACATTTTTGATAAAGTCAAATTCTTTGACTGTCTCATCAAAGCAGATGTTCCAACTCTGCGATGCTTGCTTTAATTCATAAATGGATTTAAGCAACTTGCAGACTCTTCCGCTGCTCCCACTGTCTAAGAAACCTTCTGGTTGATCCATGTAAACACTCTCTTCTAAATGTCCATTTAGAAAAGCTGTTTTTACGTCCATCTGCCAGATTTTATAGTCATGGAAGGCAGCAATCGCAAGCAGGATCCGAATGGATTTAAGCATAGCTACAGGTGAAAAGGTTTCATCATAGTCCAATCTTGGTCTTTGACGAAAACCTTTTGCTACGAGTCTAGCTTTGTAGGTTTCCACTTGTCCAAATGCACCAATCTTCTTTTTGAAGATCCATTTGCATCCAACTGGTTTTACTCCAGGAGGAGCAACTTCTAAAGTCCATACTTTATTGGTGTACATGGATTCCATTTCGGATCTCATAGCATCCAGCCATTTCATTAAGTCACTACTCGTGATAGCCTGCTGAAAACTAGTAGGCTCATCATCATCGATGATGCAATCCTCTCGATCCCCATCTAGAAGAAAACCATAGTATCTTTCAGGAGGATGAGAAAGCCTACTAGATCTGCGGAGTGGCGTTGGTTCATCATGTTCTATTGAAATCTGAGGTTCTAATAAGTCCTCGGTAGCAGTTTGAGGTTCTGGAATTTCTTCCAGCTCTACCGCGCTCCCACTAATTTCTTTTGCAAGAAATTCGCTTTCTAAGAAGACAATATGGCGAGCGACAAACACCTTTTGTTCTTCAGTGTGGTAGACCATATACCCCCTTGAATGCTTGGGGTATCCTACAAACTTGCATAAAACCGATCGTGCCTCGAGTTTGTCGGGTTATGCTTTTTAACATATGCCGGACACCCTCAAATCTTGATATACTTGAGATATGGTCTCTTCCCGCTCCACATTTCATATGGAGTGGTAGGTACAGACTTAGTTGGAACTCTATTCAATAGGTACGCGGCTAATTCTAGAGCAAACCCCCAGAAGGAAAGTGGCAACTCAGCACTACTCATCATTGAATGCACCATATCTAATAGTGTGCAATTCTTCCTTTCTGATACACCATTATGCTGAGGTGTATAAGGCGGAGTAAGCTGAGAGAGAATTCCATTCTCTTTTAAGCATTCAAGGAAACTGGTACTTAAGTATTCTCCACCTCGATCAGATCGAAGTGTCTTGATGCTTTTACCAGTTTGTTTCTCTACTTCATTTTTATACTCCTTAAACTTCTCAAAAGCCTCGGATTTATGCTTCATTAAGAACACATGTCCATACCTAGAGAAGTCATCAGTAAAAGTGATGAAGTAGGAGTGACCACTTCGTGCATGTGTAGACATCAGACCACATACATCACTGTGTACAAGTCCTAAGAGTTCAGTGGCTCTTTCTCCGTGTCCGGTGAACGGAGATTTGGTCATTTTTCCTTTGATACATGATTGACAAGTTGCATATGATGAATATTCAAACGGATCTAAATATCCATTTTTATGTAACTTAGTCAACCTTGTTTCATTTATATGACCAAGTCTACAATGCCATAGGAAGGCTTGATTTGTATCTGGAGCCTTTCTTTTACGCGTGTCTAGAATATTGAAAATTTGAGGTTGATTAAGTATGTATATGCCGTTTTCCAGTGTGCCATACCCAATCAGTTCTTGATTTAGGTGAATGTTCATAACATTTCTTTCAAGCGCAAAACTATATCCTTCATTCGATAACAAAGATACTGATATAATATTACACAACATACTAGGAATACAAAAACAGCTGTACAACACCAAAATGTGCCCACTAGTCAACCCTAGGTGATATTCCCCTATTGCAATTGCATCTACATGCATTCCATTGCCCATCCGGAGAGTCATATCACCTGTCCCCAGTACTCTACTATTTCTCAGATCCTGCAATGAATTACAGATATGAGAACCAGAACTTGTATCAAGTACCCATGATGTAGAGTTAACTGAAAAAAAAATTTCGATTACAAACACACCTGAAGTAGAAGCAACTACTTGCTTCATGTCCTTGGATTTGAAGGCCTGACAATCCTTCTTCCAGTGCTCTTGCTTGTGACAATAGAAGCATTCATTCTTTTCTGTCTTCACCTTTCCTGCCTTGTTCGTTCCCTGCACCTTCTTGACCCCACCTTTCAGTTTGGTGGCTTTCATCTTCTTCTTCCCTTTAGATTTCGCTTTAGATTTAGAGGAAGATGATTGGCCAACATACAGAACGGGGGTCTTCTCCTTTTTCAAGGAGGTCTCTGCTACCCTCAACATATTGAGGAGCTTTGGAAGATCAGCTTCCATTTCGTGCATGTTGAAGTTCAGCACGAACTGAGAGAAGGTGTGGGGAAGGAACTGCAAAATCAAGTAGATATACAAATCATTCTCTAGCACGCATCCCAGGTTTGCGAGTTCCTCAATGAGGATGATCATTTTGAGGACGTGCTCTCCTACAGGCGATCCTGGAGCTAACCTCATCTGGAAGAGTTTCCTTGAGGTTTCGTACCTCACGATACGGGAGTGTTCCCCATACAATTCTTTGACATGGAGAAAGATGGATACTATATCCATACTCTCGTTCTGTTTCTGGAGTTCATTGTTCATGGACGCCAGCACGATACACTTAGCTCGCTCACAATTTAGATCCCAGGTTTTGCGGACTTCCCTGTCCACAACTGAGGAATCTGGTCCTGGGATAAGGGGAGGAACAGCGGTTGTAACATATGCTACTTTGTAATAAGTCAGTGCAATATTGATGTTCCTTAGCCAATCTTTATAGTTCTGCCCGGTCAGTATATTTTTTTCAAGTAATAGTTTTAGTCCAGTCATGGTAGCTGCTAGAGAGAGAGAGAAAAGAAAACACTCAGCATATGCTCTTGCAAGTTTAGATTGGTTTATTAATTTATCTAAACAGGATGGCTCCCACTGTTTCCTCAAATCCTTCTTAAAAACCTAAAAGAAGAACTAGTCAGGATTTAATCACACGTCACAATACTTGCTTAACCTTTCAGTCAGGCCAGTGTTGGTACTTCGAGCGAGGTTTTCCAACGCTTTCGCGAAGTTCCTTAATTAAATAACCTCTTTTCCCTGGAGGCGTAGCCCCTCTAACACCTTTCTAGTCACCTACTTGGTTTATAGCATTGATTGTTAAGTGAGAAAAATTCCGGAGAGTAATCCTACTCATCAGTGGGATCGGGATCCAACTATCATTGCATGATGCCCTAGATGGAAGCCACTCTAGTCACCACACTCCAGAAGGTATGCTAAATCTGCAAGTTTCCTTTATGTTTGAAACTCCCGATGTGACTTTTACCCCCAAGCTCTTATAGACCTTGACGTAGGCCAACAAGTCATAAGACGCAAGTCAAGTTCTACCCGTCGTTGTCCTGATCAACTTAAGTACATCGTACAAGCCCTTGACGTAGGCCAACAAGGTGTACGTCTATCTTAAACTAATGCATCTATTTATGCAACAAACAGGCACACACACTGCTACCATACACTATGCCTTGACGTAGGCCAACAAGTATAGCATGAATACGATGTGCTGTCTATCTGAAACGACGGAGGGTTACGGCTGGTTTTTGGAAAAAAACCGTTAACGTAGTGAACTTGATTTGATCGAAGGAACTAAGATAGCTTTTATTAAAAGGAGTGGTTTAAGCTCCGCATTTAAAATTTGATTTTTCAAGAAAACCGAGTAGTTTGTAGAAATTGTTCGAATGATTCAGTTTAGGTTTTATTTTTCTTTGCATTAAAAAATAATGCGTCCCGTCTTTAACCTATCATTACAGATAACAACGAAAATACAACGTCCTCTTATGCCATCCGCATTCGCCACTGGGTCCCGTCATCACCCGTTAGGTTACTTAACTAATGGCAGAGCGGGGGCTGGGCTAGCGCGGGTATAAAACATAAGTGACGTCTAAATAGCTATCATATATAGATATTGTACATTCGTCAGACGCAATAATAGGCATTCCAGATCACAGATAAACAATAATAGATTTGCAAGCAATCCGCGTTTCAATTGAGCCTGCAATGAAAGACGGATTACACAGTTGTGATGAATAGCGATTACCCCACCCCAGACCCCTACGGGTACGGCAAACTACCCGCCAAGTACCAGAAGTGAAGCGGTCTACCTCAACACTTCAAAATACCCGGTAGTTTGTGCACCCCACCTTGGGTCTATCCTAGGAGCAAAAACAGTAAAAAGAAATAATACAACGGTGGCTACAACCGCAACCTGGATGTGCCCCGCGAAATAATATTACAACTTATTACAATTACATCGAATGAATAAATACAATAACCCATCACATAACCCGACTAATCATCACAACATTCCAATACGGTTCATATCCACAAACAGTTAAAAAAACATTACAGATATGTGCAACCCCCTGCCAACCGACATACTAGCAGTTAGGGGAGGTTTACGAACACATTGTTGGTGATAGTGCCCTCATAGTCAATTATTGGATCGCAGGTACGTGATTGCAATGATTGCGGAGGACCTATACCGATAGGACAGTCTTACTCGAGATGATAGTATGCTATCTGGTTTGCCTTTATCCGTCGTGTACATGTTCAGGTGACTGATTACATGTTACACTTTGATAGAGCCCTTAGGATCTTACTTTACTACCAACTGTGTGACGGCGATCATATACGTGAGAGTTGGGTAGTTTATATGCATATCCTTTATTGTGGTCCCTAGTCGTGGGAGTTTCGAGACAGGGCATCGATACTCTGGAGTAGACTAGTGTATACAGTCGAGACCCCGACGAGGGGCGGTGGCCGGTCTCACAAGCCACTGGTGTCAGTTGGATCACCTAAGATGTATACAGGTGCTCATTGGGTTATGAGTACACCGGACAGGACTCGCCGGGAATCTGCTAGTTGGTATTATACATATCGTCAGATAGCAGTTCCCTGGTGACATGTGTACAGGTTAGTTCATCGACCTGAGGTCGTCATTTGTCTCGTGTGAGTTCCCACTGTGCTTTGATTTCTATCCTACCACGGCTCAAAGGAGTCGTGCAAACAGGTAGTTTTTGGGTACAGTCCCGAGCCACATGGAGGCACGTGAGCGGATTGGCAGGGGATTCGTCTCTCCCGGTATTGGGGGTGAGATCGTGCTGTGTCTAGGAGAGCCATTACACAAAGCCCACGGCCGTGGCAGGAGATTTACTGGTAGGTACTCCAGTAGTATCTCAGGGTGTTATTGGGCTACACTCCGACACGACTTATACTGCTATTGGGGGTCTGACGTTACTAGACCCCTAGGCAGATATGCGATACTCATAGACGAACGGACCGGACTGTATATACATAGTCACTGTTAGGCTCAGTAGGGTTTCCTGATGAGTTCGCTCATCGGCATCCCTTGAGGTCAGTCCATGGGCAGCCGTTACGCATTGCTAGTGCCGCTGACGGTTTGTGGTTAAACCCACTGCCAGGGTACTGACGAGTCATTAGAGTCCCCCACAGACAGTTTCCCAATTTCGGGCGAAACGTTGTAGAGGCCGTATGGTTTTATGGCAGGGTTCGGAAAATGCACGTGCGTTTACGCACGTGTCAGATTTCGGGCAGATGATACTGGTCGGCTTTGGTTTAAGCCGGATCCGAGTATTATATTGAGTAGATATAATATCTTTGTCTCGGTTGCATTTGTATTCGGTCGTAATACAAATGAGGGTATATTTATACAGTTACGGGGTTATCCTGAAATTCGTTTCGGGATCACTTTTGGAAGTTACCAGTTTCTAGTTTTCTATCAACCGTCTTTTAACATTCGGTTAAAGACGGATTTATCTTTTCTTTGGATGAGTGTGGATGCTTCTAGAAGGTTCTAGAAACGGTGAGGTGTTATTTTTTCATTGGTTGCTTTCTTTGTGTTCACACTGTGTGTTCACACTAGATATTTATTTGTGTTCACACTAGATATTTATTTGTGTTCACACTCTTGTGGTCACTCTCCTCTCTCCTACACTCACCCCCCCATCCCTATATATGGCCGGCCCTCTCCTCTCTCTCTCTTAGTTGTTGTTTTCATTTTGGAAAAAAGATTATGATAGCTTTGGGGTGTTTGGAAATATCATTGCTCATTTCTTTCCATCACCCGGACCAATCGGCAACTTCATTAACCGTTCGTCCATAGCTTTGGACGGAACGAGACAAAGTCTTCTACTCATTCTCTACATCAATCTTGGTCGTCTTTTTTAGCAAACTTGACGACCGAGTTGCCTCGAGTCAGAGGCGGGAGCCCGTTTAAAGAATCGTTGACGTGGTGCCACCTGGACGAGCAGATCAGAGATCGACGAGATCGGAGCAGCCGCAACGGAGCGTGGGATGATGGTTAAAGAACGAAGGACTCGGATCGTTCGGTATAACCTTTCTACACTCTTTACAGTTTGTTAGTTTAGCAATAATGGCAGATCCGGGTTATAGTATACGATAGCGCCAGTTAAAAGTTTTTTTGTTCCGCATTTGGCGTCTGTAGACGGCCGGGGCGCTACCGTAGACTTACAGTGGTATCAGAGCCTCACCATTTTGCTATACTAACTTGTGCTAACGCGTTTAAAATATCGATCGAACCGGATATCGAAAAACACAATTTTCAAGCTTCACAGTTTCTGTCGATTTTAAATGATGTCCTAAAATTATTCTACATATCTCAGAAAACTGTGCAGGGTTTTATAAGAACACCATACAAATTTAGGCTCGTGAATCGACAAGACTGCCGCGGAATCGCGGCCAAACCCATGGTTTGGCCGCGCATCCACGGCCGTTCTGTGTGATCATGCCCCCAAACTTGCACAGTGTATTCTTCTCTGGAAATTGGGGTTTTTGGTATATATCTTTTGGGCCCAGATTTTGTTACTGTTCACCAGTTGTTCGTGGGGCCCACTTTATGATATTTAGTCGATCGAAATTTAAACATGTTAGTTTACAGTGCTTACATTATATCTCCGACCGGGAATGTCATTTGATCGGTAAACCGCGTCTGATTGCTATAGTTCTTTTAGACGGGTTTGCGAACGTGACATTCGCGTTGATGTTCTGTGTTGTGTTGTGATGTTGCGGATTTGTCGTGGTGGATAGCAGTGTGCAATGACAGTGCAGTTTGGATTTATTTATACATTTGATATTGCGGGGCGAGCGTCCAACTTGTGGACTGCCGTCACTGCCTGTTGTATAATATTCTTTTGGGGCACGACCAGGTTGCGGTCGATGTACTTGCTGTACTATTTTTCATTACTGTACTAGGTTTTGCCCCGCGACGGAGTGCACGGATAGCCGGGTTTTGAGGGGCAACGGGTCCGCATCTCATGGCTTTGAGAGGTAGAGGGGCCTCACTGTAGAATTGGCAGACTATTCGCCGCACTCGTAGGGGGTACAGGTTGACCCATGGAGGGGTGCCCCAGATTACCGGATTCCGTGAAGTGCTGGGTGGTCCATTCACTTTGCTGTAGGGGGCTGCCTTGCTTCAGGTTTTGGCGGGTAACTTGCCGCACCCGTAGGGGTCTAGGTTTCATTGCACAGGCTATCCACACGACAGGGGAACGTCGGGTTTCAGCAGCGGCTCTGTGAAACCCGGGGATCCCAGATTATCTGTATTGTTCTGTGATGCTTATTACTTTTCTGTAATGTTGCATATTATCTCGCCTGGAGCGATTATTGTATATTGGTTTATATACTATTAGATGTTGTATATGTTTTTCACTCGCGCTAGTCCAGTCCCCGCTCTGTCGTTAGTTAAGTAACCTAACGGGTGATGACGGGACCCAGTGGCGAATGCGGATGGCATATACGTACATTTTATTTTCGTTCTTTTCTGGTGTGATTGAATGATGGGACTGCGTTGATTTTGATCAATGCAAAGGAAAGCAAACCTATTTGGCTGTTGTTGGAACAAATTTTTAAAAAAATGTTATTGCAAAGACGTTTCCTTTTGTTATGCATAGCGGTATTCAGTGGAATATCCTGCACCTCAATCGACGGGGCAAGGGCCGATATCCCTTCACCGGGACTGACCCCTTGGGCAGAAGTTTGCGTCAGGGTAATAACTTCACTATAGTCGATTACATGTTGCTTTGCACCGCGGTATTCAGTGGAATATCCTGCACCTCATTCCACGAGGAAAGAGCCGAGATCCCTTCACCGGGAGTGACCTCTTTAGCAAAAGGTTTTCGCCACTATATTTTAAAAAAAAGGCTATCAGGTTCCTTCAGCGATATCAAGTTCGTTACGTTAAAGGTTTTTCGCCAAAAACCAGCCGTAGCCCTCCGTCACTTCTTTTGGGTATTCAGTAGTATTCAAGCTATGTATTTTGACCAACGCCAAGGTATAGTGTTTGGTAGCTGCTGGGTATTCAATTGTTGCATAGATAGATGAGTTGATTTGGGACAGTCGTTCTGCCATTTTGGCCAACGTCAAGGGCATGTGCGGGTGGGTTCAAATTGACAAGATAGTGACGGGTAGAACTTGGCATGTGACTTATGATATTTTGACCAACGCCAAGATCATAAGAGCATGGGGCAAAAATCTTATCGGGAGTTTCTAAAGAAACTGAAACTTGCCAAGTATGCGCATACCTTCTGGAGGATGAGTAACGTGGATGCATTCCATCACGTTATCATGCGATGAGAGTTGGATCCCGATTCCTACTGATGAGTTGGTTTACTCTTCGGGTGATCCCGATTGATTCTTCTTTCAGGTTTGGAGGAGAATTTGACAGGACAGTGGGAGGTTTCCGGATTAGATAAAGTGATAACCATTCTGATTTAGGTTAGAGTGCACGCAGAGTGTTTCTTTTCTCTCTCTCTTTGGCAACGACCTTTGACCGACCCTAGACTATGACTCAGTGACCAAGTTGACCGAACCTTCTTAAAATACTGGTTTTTGGATTGTCCGAGTTGCATAAGTCATTGCCACTCCTTCTTTTACCCTTTGTATTTCTCAGAACACCCCGTATTACTACGGACATCCACTTCCATTGGATAGATCCATCGTATGGTTATATACGAACTCGAAGGGACTTCTTCAAGGATAGATCAAGCTTCAGGAGAAATAGAATTGGTTTATTCAGTTGTCTTTTATTATCACCTTCTCTCAGGTTGCGAGGGCTCCTTGGTTTAGGAGAGTACACCTATTACGCTTATTGGATAGTCTTATTCCAAACCATAAGCAAGTGCCGAAAGGTAGGGAATGAAGAAAACCAATTAGCCTAAGTAGGGTGTGCAGAAGGAAATAACTAAAGACAAAATAAAGGGATTAGAAAGAGGGCAAAGTAAATTGCGACTGTTATCATTCACGACCAAAACCGCGTACTTCATCGCCACTCCTATTTCACCTTTAAAAGGAATAAGGTATTATTCAGTTGTCTTTTATCATCACCTTCTCTCAAGATGCGAGTACTCCTAGGATTAGGAGGGTACACCTATTATGCTTACTGGATAGTCTTCTTCCAAACCATAGGCTGGTGCCGAACGGTAGGGAAGGTAGAAAACCATTTAGCCTAACGAAGGTGTACAGAAGGTAACGACTAAAGACAAATAAAGGGATTTGGAGAGATGGCAATGAAATATACGGTTAAAGTCATGAATTGGATTATGGAAGAGGCATTACTAGGAATACCAGGATAACCCTACGAAACATTTTCATGTTTCAGTGCATTGTTAAAGGAAAACTGTTTTCCCGATTAGATACTTACTCCAAGGGTATGTATTTACCAGGTTTCATTCTCATATCTGTATGGTTTTACGGATGATGAGCGGGAGTAAGTTATTGGAAATTAGGTGATTATCCTCATTATATCGGAATTCGTAGTAATTGGTGATATTTGAGGAAATCGCCAAGGTACAGTTTTCAACCTACGAAGCACAGGTTTTGAGTTATTCAACTCAGCGGACTTATACAGAGTATTGTATGTTGTCCAGTGTCCATCAGGACAAAGGGGTAGGTCCTCGTACTTTGTTCTATTTACTTATGACTTCTCTAGTTATTTAGACAAGTGTTTCGTAGAAATACAAGGTCTAAGTTTTGAGAAGTTGTGGGTATAAGAATAAAGTAGAGAACCAGATGTCACAAATATCGGGATTCTTCAAAGAGATCGAAGATGTAGATTCTTGTGATTGGTATTCAGATGATAGTAATGATTTTGAGAAACTTGTTTCTCTTTCAGGTTACTCATAATTGGAAGGATTCCTAAGTTGAGTAATGCTGATCAGCCTCTCTCCATTAAAGATGATATGCACTGGAGACAGCTGCATGATTGAATATGGTTCCAATTAAATAAGTGCCAAAGTTTCTATATTGGATATAGAATAGTTCGTACCTTAAAAGATGTTAAGGTACGGGGAGTTGTCCAGCTTATGCTTAAAACCAGACACTGGATAACTCAGGGCACGTTTCTGTAATGGCTGTTTGTGGGTTGACCCTGGCTATGACGAGGGTTGATATTCTACCATTTGGAAGATCAATAGTGATATTGTTCTTGACTCGCCACAGTTTTAGTAAAATGGATTTTTTCAGAAAACAGTAGTGGGAGTATGGTAGAACCGGAAGTGATTCCAGAACCGCGAACGATTACGGAAAATTTAATACGACCTATATATTCAATCAGGTTTGACATTCCATTAGCCACTCCGCAGATATGGTGGGTAACCTCAGACACCCGAGAGGTACTTCGGTAGCCTCAAGGACGGTGACAGGGAGGTTCTTATCTACCCAGACTTGACACTATTGTTGTTCCAGACTATGAGATCAGGAAGGAGGATAAGTATAGCGTCGTTCTAAACTAGCTTTAGAAGTGCACGTGTATATTATTCTGCCAGAGGGTTGTCGTAGTCACTGGGAGCAGCGGAAGCATAGTGGGCAAGTAGCTTATGTCTATTTATAGACTAGAGCAGTTATAGCGGAGATAGATCATCTAATTTTGATGTGACAGTCATGGGTTTGACTTCATCAGAATAGGGGATGGATCTGTTAAGAAGGTAGTAGGGTGTGATGTCATGGTATCTGGATGACATACACAAAATAGGAAGTAAAATTCCTATACTACGATCGGTTGTACTGTGGTCGTCACACAGTTGTTTCTCCAGACAGGATATGGATATAATATTTGACATTCTGGTTTCTGGATCTATGGTTTTAGATCTAGATTTGGGTAGTTTCCCAATGTGGGTACTTTGACAGATATTCTAATGGTTTTTAGAATAGTTGACTCCTATCATGGTGGTGTACCTGCAGGTGGTGGAGTCACCCTCTCTAAAGGTGTCGTATAGACAAAAGGGGAGAGGACTGTGCATGATTGGCAGATCACTTGCTTAGGAAATTGAGTCAATCGTGAGGTGTCAAGTACCAGACCAGATGTTGTTTTTGCACTAGATGCGATAAGTTTGTATTAATCCAATCCTGGAGAAACATAAGGAAGCAGTTTTAGAACATAAGTGAATGTTCTACGGATTTGATGACGGCAGCCTCCTTCGGGAGACGGTTATCATTCCAGGCTTCAAAGGTGACATAGTTGACAGAGTGATTATCAGAGTTTTAGTTTTCCCTCTGACGAGGGACAGTATTATGGACAGGTGGTCCAAGAGGATACTGTGGGTGGCATGGTGCCGGATACTGATTAGGCTCAGTGATCGATATAGTCTAAGAAGTTTGGATTTGGAGTTTATTTATAAACTAGGTCCCATCAGATATCCAGACATATTCTAAGACAGGTATTACTTGATTCGGGAGATAGTTTTCTCCGCGAACTTGAGATTAAGAGAGATATAGAAAGAAACATCTAGGCGAATCCACTCACTGAGGCTATTTCTCGAACACAATAGTTTTACAAACGGGCTTTGTGAAACTGATTAGTAGAGGAGTTGGATGTTCGATTTCACACGGGCTGTGAGTAGTCGGCATCGCAATAATTAGCCTTGAGTGCAAGTGGGAGATTGTTGGTGATAGTGCCCTCATAGTCAATTATTGGATCGCAGGTACGTGATTGCAATAATTGCGGAGGACCTATACCGGTAGGACAGTCTTACTCGAGATGATAGTATGCTATCTGGTTTGCCTTTATCAGTCGTGTACATGTTCAGGTGACTGATTACATGTTACACTTTGATAGAGCCCTTAGGATCTTGCTTTACTACCAACTGTATGATGGCGATCATATACGTGAGAGTTGGGTAGTTTATATGCATATCCTTTATTGTGGTCCCTAGTCGTGGGAGTTTCGAGACAGGGCATCGATACTCTGGAGTAGACTAGTGTATACAGTCGAGACCCCGACGAGGGGCGGTGGCCGATCTCACAAGCCACTGGTGTCAGTTGGATCACCTAAGATGTATACAGGTGCTCATTGGGTTATGAGTACACCGGACAGGACTCGCCGGGAATCTGCTAGTTGGTATTATACATATCGTCAGATAGCAGTTCCCTGGTGACATGTGTACAGGTTAGTTCATCGACCTGAGGTCGTCATTTGTCTCGTGTGAGTTCCCACTGTGCTTTGATTTCTACCCTACCATGGCTCAAAGGAGTCGTGCAAACAGGTAGTTTTTGGGTACAGTCCCGAGCCACATGGAGGCACGTGAGCGGATCGGCAGGGGATTCGTCTCTCCCGGTATTGGGAGTGAGATCGTGCTGTGTCTAGGAGAGCCATTACACAAAGCCCACGGCCGTGGTAGGAGATTTACTGGTAGGTACTCCAGTAGTATCTTAGGGTGTTATTGGGCTACACTCCGACACGACTTATACTGCTATTGGGGGTCTGACGTTACTAGCCCCCTAGGAAGATACGCGATACTCATAGACGAACGGACCGGACTGTATATACATAGTCACTGTTAGGTTCAGTAGGGTTTCCTGATGAGTTCGCTCATCGGCATCCCTTGAGGTCAGTCCATGGGCAGCCGTTACGCATTGCTAGTGCCGCTGACGGTTTGTGGTTAAACCTACTGCCAGGGTACTGACGAGTCATTAGAGTCCCCCACAGACAGTTTCCCAAGTTTGGGTGAAACGTTGTAGAGGCCGTATGGTTTTATGGCAGGGTTCGGAAAATGCACGTGCGTTTACGCACGTGTCAGATTTCGGGCAGATGATACTGGTCGGCTTTGGTTTAAGCCGGATCCGAGTATTATATTGAGTAGATATAATATCTTTGCCTCAGTTGCATTTGTATTCAGTCGTAATACAAATGCAGGTATATTTATACAGTTACGGGGTTATCCTGAAATTCGTTTCGGAATCACTTTTGGAAGTTGCCAGTTTCCTGATTTCTATCAGCCGTCTTTTAACATTCGGTTAAAGACGGATTTATCTTTTCTTTGGCTGAGTGTGGATGCTTCTAGAAGGTTCTAGAAGCGGTGAGGTGTTATTTTTTCATTGGTTGCTTTCTTTGTGTTCACACTGTGTGTTCACACTAGATATTTATTTTTGTTCACACTAGATATTTATTTGTGTTCACACTAGATATTTATTTGTGTTCACACTCTTGTGGTCACTCTCCTCTCTCCTACACTCACCCTCCATCCCTATATATGGCCGGCCCCCTCCTCTCTCTCTCTTAGTTGTTGTTTTCATTTTGGAAAAAAGATTATGATAGCTTTGGGGTGTATGGAAATATCATTGCTCATTTCTTTCCATCACCCGGACCAATCGGCAACTTCATTAACCGTTCGTCCATAGCTTTGGACGGAACGAGACAAAGTCTTCTACTCATTCTCTACATCAATCTTGGTCGTCTCTTTTAGCAAACTTGACGACCGAGTTGTCTCGAGTCAGAGACGGGAGCACGTTTAAAGAATCGTTGACGTGGTGCCACCTGGACGAGCAGATCGGAGATCGACGAGATCGGAGCAGCCGCAACGGAGCGTGGGATGATGGTTAAAGAACGAAGGACTCGGATCGTTCGGTATAACCTTTCTACACTCTTTACAGTTTGTTAGTTTAGCAATAATGGCAGATCCGGGTTATAGTATACGATAGCGCTAGTTAAAAGTTTTTTTGTTCCGCATTTGGCGTCTGTAGACGGCCGGGGCGCTACCGTAGACTTACACACATAATACATTTCACAGATATAATCAAACAAGCAAACATCGTATAATTTCGATCGATTAAACACATTAAATTTTTGCTCCAATACTTCTCTGCAAATCTGAAACCTGAGCAAAAATTAAATCATACCAGAAAATACAAAATATCACAAAAGATGCACAGAAGAAAACTGGGCTGAATCGGCCCCAACTCGGCTGCGGATCATTGGGATCGGCCGCGGTTCCGCGGCTCTTTGGCCGATTCAGGAGCCCATTTTTCTTGTGTGTTCTTATATTTTCATGCTGGTCATTCTGGAGGTCCCTGAAAAAATTTTGGACTTCATTTTAAAATCGACAGAAACTATGTGATATCGGGGTTTTTTCCGGTTTGTTTCGCGTTCGAAATTCATACGACTTTGCAAGTGAGTTAATTATTGTTTAGCGAGTCTCTGATACCACTGTACGTTGATGTGCAACACCCCACGAGTTGCGGGGAGGCGGAAATTTGAAAAACAATCATGTTTATAAAGCGAACATCAACTAACCGAAGATCGTTGCTAAACAATAATTAACAATAAGCATAGAGTTCTAAGCTACTATGTTAAAAGATTATACCAAACGATTCTAGTCCTTCGTCTTTACGATCTCTATGACCTCCTTGGATCTCCTCGTCCTCCTCGGCTTCCTTTCCGTGATAGATGATCCACCCGAGAACACTAATCCAAGCTATAACCTCTAAACTTGAGGTTACTTAGTTTCTCTAGTTGCTAATAAAGGAACTAAGATGATGTAGAGATTGGTTATGGAGTGTTCAGTCTTTCCTAATCCTTGTTCTCAACTCATGAGTGGTAGGATTAGGGTTTGGTGAAGGAGAGAGAGCTTGAGGAGAGAGAAGGTGGAGATGATAATGAGAAGAGAAAAGCTTCTCACCTGAATATATAAAACATAATGAATTATCAAATAATATCAATTAAATGATTATTCACCATGCTTCATTTATTCAAGAAGAGTGATTCATCATGTGAGTCATTATATCATTAATGATGCATTAATGATGCATTTAATGATATGATGAATCATATGAATGAGTCACTAAAGCAATTAATGAAAATGCCACCTTAACCCCTCATGTCACATCCTTCTAGAAGCTTCTCGGAAATTACGAGAACGCCCCTCGCATCCTTGAAAATACGGAAAAACTTTAGACTGTATAAATCCAATAACCCGATACTAGAATCTGGCTTAAACTAAAGCCGGATAGTAAAAACTGTCCGAATGTCGTACGTGCGTTTAAACACGTATGCGTCCGAACCTTTGTCGTAAAACAATACGACCTCTATATCTTTTCGCCTGGGTTTGGGAAATCTCTGTGTGGGACTCTAAAGACTTGACTACTACGCTGGCAGTGGGTTCAACCAAAGACCGCAAGCGGCACTAACTGTACGTAACGGTCCCCAGATAGTTGTCGATAAGAAAGCCGATGAGGTAACCCATCCGAAATCCTACTGAGCCTGTCCGTGACAATATCCGTGCAGTCCGGTCTGTTCGTCTAAGAGTATCACATGTATGGTCTAGGGAGGTGGTGGACGTCAGACCCCTAATAACCGTACAAGTCGTGTCGGCATGGCTCAAGACCATCCGAGAATCTACTGATCAGTCCATCAGTAATTCTCAATCAGCCCTGGCCAGGGACTTATGGTAATGACCAACCGATCACCGTGCGATATCAACTCCCTATACCGGGAGAGACGAATCCCTAACAGTCGCTCACTGCCTCCATGTGGCTCGGGACTGTGCCCAACTAAAACCTGTTTGCACGACTCCTTTGAATCGTGGTAGGGTAGTAATCAAAGCACAGTGGGAACTCACACGAGACAAATAACTACCTTAAGTCAACGGACTATCTGCATACATGTCACCTGAGGACTGCTATCTGACGTTAGGTATAATACCATCCAGTCAGTTCTCGGCGAGTCCTGTCCGGTGTACTCACATCCAGTGAGCATCTGTATACAATCTTAGGTGCACTCCACTAATGGCTGCGGGACCAGTCCATCGCCCCTCCTCCGGGTCTAGATATGTATACACTAGTCTACTCTGGAGTATCGATGCCCAGTCTCGATACTCCTGCGACTAGGGACATCTAAGGATGTGCCTATTGACTATCCAGCTCCCACAAGTATGACTGCCATCACAACGCCGGTAGTCAGGCAAACACCCTATGGACTTTATCAACATACATATATAAATACCAAGTAAAATATATCATACGTTAAGACAAAGACAAACCAAATAGCGTACTATCATATCAAGCAAGACTGTCATGTACATACATATCCCTAGCATCATATACAATGAAGGCCTCTAGGGCATATATATCCAACACCCACCATATCTACGGAGTGGCCAATGGAATGTCAAACCAGATTGAATCTTTAGGTTCTTATCAAATTTTCAGTAATCGTTTGCGGTTGTGGAATCACTTCCAGTTCTACCATACTCCCACTACTGTTTTATGAAAAAATCCATTTTTATTAAAACTGTGGCGAGTCAAGAACAATATCACTATTGATCTTCTAGATGGTAGAAAGTCAACCCTCGTCATAGCTTGGGTCAACCCGTAAACAACCATTACAGAAACATGCCTTGAATTATCCAGAGTCTGGTTTTAAGCATAAGCCAGACAACTCCCTATACCTTAACATTGTGAAGATATGAACTATTCTATATCCAATATAGAAACAGAGGCACTGATTTAATTGGAACCAGATTCAAATCATGCAGCTGTCTCCAGTGCATGTCAACTAAATGGAGAGAGGCCGATCATCATTACTCAACTTAGGAGTGCTTCCAATTATGAGTAACCTGAAAGAGAAGCAAGTTCTCTTAATCATTACTATCATCTGAATACCATACACAAGTATCTACATTTTCGATCACCTTGAACAATCCTGATACTTGCAACACCTGGTTCTCTACTTGATTCTTATACCTATAACTTCTCAAAACTTAGACCTTGCATATCTACGAAACACATGTCTAAGAACTAGAGAAGTCATAAGTAAACAGAAAGTAATACGAGTACCAACCCCTCTGTCCTAATGGACACTGGACAACATACAATACTCTGTATAAGTCCCCTAAGTCTAATAACTCATTCCCCGTGTGTCGTAGGTTGAAAACTGTATTTATAGTTAAGAAGAATTACGCCGCTGTTTAATGCTCCTTACCCAACCATCCACTGATATAGGTAAATGTCATAGACATAATTTCAAAAAGTTATATCTCACTTTATAAAAATAAACGTACAGATATATCAATTTGAAATTGGTGCATAACAACGGATATTCAAAACCAAATATTTGCCGTCCGGCAAACAACCCAAGCGATTTCCTCAAATATCATGAATTACAACGAATCCCGATATAATGAGGATGATCACCCATTCCCAATAACTTACTCCCACTGATCATCTGTAAAACCATACAGATGTGAGAATCAAACCTAGTAGATACATACCCTGGAGCAAGGACTAATTGAGAAATCAGTTTTCTTTTAACAATACACAGTGAAACTGAAACATATAAATGTTTCGAAGGGGTATCCGGGTATTCTTAGTAATGCCTCTTCCACTATCATATTCACAACTGTAACCGTATATTTCTTTGCCATCTCTCCAAATCCCTTTATATGTCTTTAGTCATTACCTTCTGTTCATCCCTTTAGGCTAAATGGTTTTCTTCCTTCCCTACCGTTCGGCACCAGCCTATGGTTTGGAAGAAGACTATCCAATAAGCGTAATAGGTGTACTGTCCTAATCCTAGGAGCACTCGCAACCCGAGAGAAGGTAAAGATAAAAGACAACTGAATAAAACCTTATTCCTATTTCTCCTGAACCAGAATCCATCCCCGAACTGGAACAAGTTCCTTCGAGTTCGTATATAACCATACGATGGAGTATCCAAATAACTGTGGATCTTCGTAGTGATACGGAGTGTTCTGGAGAAATACAAAGGTGATGTAGGATTGGCGAAGAAATACTTGGTTTGGTCGTGAATAGCAGTCGCAATTTACTTTGCCCTCTTACTAATCCCTTTATTTGTCTTTACTTAATACCTTTTGTACACCATCGTTAGGCTAATTAGTTTTCTTCATTCCCTACCGTTCAGCACCTGCCTATGGTTTGGATGAAGACTATCCAATAAGCGTAATATGTGTACTGTCCTTATCTAAAGAGCACTCGCAACCTGAGAGAAGGTAAAAGGAAAAGACAACCGAATAGTCCTATTCATTTTCTCCAGAACCGGAAACCATCCTTGAATCTTGAACAAGTTCCTTCGAGTTCATATATAACCATACGACGGTTTTATCCAATGGAAGTGGATGTTCGTAGTAATACAGGGTGTTCTGGAGAAAAGGGTAAAAGTAGGAGTGGCAATGAGGTATGCAACTCTGACAATCCAAAAGCCAGTGTTTTAAGAAAGTTCGGTTAACTTGGTCACTGATTCATAGTCTAGGGTCGGGCCATGGTCGCTTCCAAAGAGAGAGAGAAAAGAAACACTCAGCGTGCACTCTAACCTAGATCAGAATGGTTAGCAATTTATCTAATCAGGAAACCTCCCACTGTATCGTCAAATTCTCCTCCAAACCTGAAAGAAGAATTAGTCAGGATCACCCGAGGAGTAAACCAACTCATCAGTGGGAATCGGGATCCAACTATCATCGCATGATAATGTGATGGAATCCACTCACATTATCACACTCCAGAAGGTATACGCATATCTGGCAAGTTTCAGCTTCTTTAGAAACTCCCGATGTGATTTTTACCCCTAGGACCGAACTGACCTTGACGAATAATTAATAAATCAAAAGGTCCCAGTCAAGTTCAACCCGTCAACATCTTGATTGCGTTAAACCCACCCGCACGACCCTTGACGAATATCCATCACCTCAGTCGACGAGGCAAGGGCCGAGATCCCTTCACCGGGAGTGACCCCTTGGACAGAAGTTTGCGTCAGGGTAATAACTTCACTATAGTCGATTACTTTTTGCTTTGCATCGTGGTATTCAGTGCCGGTTTCTAGTTTAAGAAAAGTTTTCCTTTCCGCATTTTGGCCTCGGACAGACAGCCGGAGCGCTACCGTAGACTTACATGGTATCAGAGCCATTAACCTACAACTAGCAACTAGAGAAAGGGTTGATAAGCTATACCGATCGATCTGTGTCCTTCAGTCTTTGGCCACCAGCCCAAGCTCCTCGCGGCATCTCTGGTCTCGATCTCCTCGTCAGAAAGGGCACCACATCTTCGAGTCTTTTTACGGGCTCCCGCTTCGTCCGAAGCAATTCGGGCACGAAGTTCACTAGCCGACGTGTCCAAGGAGAAATAGAGAATGTTTATGACAACTTTGTCTCTTGCATCCATTGTATGGATGGAGGTTGAAGATGGAGCCATCAATGAAGATTGTGAGCTAGAGGAAGAAGAAGAAGAAGAAGAAGAAGAAGCTTTCTTTTTCTTTTGTTGTATGTGTGATAAAATGAGAGAGTGAGAAGTGTAAGAATGAAAAATACAAGAGCTAACCCTCATACATGGCTGCCCTTCTCTCTCCTCCTCTCATTTCAACCCACACATCCATCACACAATGTGACATATGCACAATAAAAGAGACCATGAGTCACTAGGTTGCATGTGTCACATTAAATGCACCTCATGATGATTTCAAGCTCATAATTTCCATATGCAAACATTAATCTAAATGTTTGCAACAATAAAAAGATACGGCAACATCTAAAGTAAACTCGTGACGGATCACAAGGATCCCCTCACCTGTATATACATACCTGTATCCGCATTCTGACTGAATGCGAATGCGATGAGACTAAAGCAATCCAACAAATCTAATACTAGGATCCGGCTTAAACCAAAGCCCACTAGTATAATCCGCCCGATCATGATCCGTGCACTACTGCACGTATATGATCAAACCCTGCCATAATACCATACGGCCTCTACAACGTTTCGCCCGAAACTTGAAAACTGTCTGTGGGGGACTCTAAAGACTCGTCAATACTTTGGCTATGGATTTAACCACTAGCACGTCAGAGGTACTAGCTGTACGTAACGGGCTACCAGGTATTGACCAAAAGGGAGGTCGATGAGCGAACTCATCCTGACACCCTACTGAGCCTGTCAGTGACAATATCCGTACAGTCCGGTCCGTTCGTCTATGAGCATCGCATGGCCGGCCTAGGGGGTTGGTAAAAGTCAAACCCCCAAAAACTGTACAAGTCGTGTCGGAGTGTAGCCCAGAACACCCTGAGATACTACTGGAATACCTACCAGTAAATCTCCTGCCTTGGCCAAGGATTTCGTGTAATGGCTCTCATAGACACAGCGCGATCTCACCCCCAATACTGGGAGAGACAAAACCCCTGCCGATCCGCTCACTGCCTCCATATGGCTCGGGACTGTACCCAACTAAAACCTGTTTGCACGACTCTTTTGAGCCGTGGTAGGGTAGTAATCAAAGCACAGTGGGAACTCACATAAGAAAAATGACGATCTCAGGTCGATGAACTAACCTGTACACATGTCACCAGGGAACTGCTATCTGACGTCAGGTATAACACCAACTAGCATGTTCCCGGCGAGTCCTGTCCGGTGTACTCATAACCCAATGAGCACCTGTATACATCTTAGGTGATCCAACTGACACTAATGGCTTGTGAGACCGTCCACCGCCCTTCGTCGGGGTCTCGACTGTATACACTAGTCTACTAATGGAGTATCGATGCCCAGTCTCGAAACTCCCACGACTAGGGACCACTTTAAGGATGTGCTTATAGACCCCAGCTCCCATGTATATGATCGCCATCATACTACTGGTAGTCAAGCAAGAATCCTAAAGGCTCTATCAATGTGTAATAGCGATCTATAAGGTTACCTGAAGCAGTATACGATGATAAAGATAAACCAGATAGCATACTATCATCTTGAGTAAGACTGTCCTACCGGTATAGGTCCTCCCTCAATTATTGCAATCATGTGCCTGTGATCCAATAATTGATTCTGAGGGCACTTTATCCAACATGAGGGGCATTCTCGTAATTATTTCAGGAAAGCTTGTAGAAGAGGACACCTATTAGGGTTTGAATTCTTTTTTGGATTAAACATTATGGGTGGAGAAATGAGATGGATTGTGAACATTGAACCTAGCATGGCTACTTGGTGACTTATGGTTATGACTCACCATAAGATATTTGTGAACTTGTGAGATATTTGTGTGAGATATATCTCCACAATTATTGAAAAAGACTCACTCATTCTAAGAGGACATCCAAGCATCCTCAAAGTTCACAACTCCTCTCTCATTTCTTAAGTCTTCTTCTTTTCTCAAGAAAACCCTAATTGTCTCATGAGTTGAGAAACCTAGGGTTCCAAGAGACAAAGTATTCCATTTTCACTCTCTACATCACCTAGTCCATCTAGTCTAGCAAACTACTTGCCCTAGTTACCTCGGAGTTGAGCTTGGAGCTCGGACTATAGACTCTCGGGTAGCTCGTCTTTGACTCGGAAGCCGCGATCCGTAACGATCCTCGGAGCCTACGATGACTAGGAGGACAACGACTAAAAGACTCAAAGAACTTAGTTTCATGAGGTATAACTTTCATCCGAGTAGTTAAACTTCACACAGTATTTTGTTAGCTAGGGTTTAGCATTGATCCTGGAGTTTAAGTCCATGTTGTGAGCTTGAAAAATCGTTTTTTGAAAATTCCGCCACCCCACGGACACGCGAGGTGCGTGACATGGACTTACACAACTATCTCCTGGATCAGGCGATATCGCCTAACAATATGTCTGGATCTCTGATGGGACCAGAGTTCCTTGCTCAAAGCCATAGCTCCATTGTTATCACAATACACAGGTATTGGATGCTCAATGGATGGAACCACACCAAGTTCAGCTATGAACATCTTCATCCAGACAGCCTCTTTGGCAACGTCGTTGGCAGCGATGTATTCAGCCCCCATCGTCGAGTCTGCTACGGTATCTTACTTGGAACTCTTCCAACATACCGCCCTCCATTGAGGGTTAAGACAAAACCCAAGACCGAGTTACTGTCATCCTTATCACTCTGGAAGCTCGAATCGATAAAGGACTCCACCTGGAGTTCACCGTTACCAACTCCAAGAACATTTCTTTAGTCCTTCTTAAGTACTTAAGAATGTTTTTCACAACTGTCCAGTGTTTCTTCCCAGGATCTGATTGATACCTACTCTCTACACCTAGTAAGTAAGCTACATCTAGTCTGGTACATAACATCATATACATAACTGACCTGACTGCCAAAGTATAGGGTATCCCTTGCATGCGAGCCCTCTCGAAATCAGTCTTGGGAGACATCTCTTTGGAGAGAGTGATTCCTGAACAAGCGGGTAAATTACCATGCTTAGAATCTTCCATACTAAAACTCTTTAGTATGGTGTCTATGTACCTGGATTGGGAAAATCCCAATATCCGTTTAGATCTATCTCTATAGATCTTAATCCCCAGGATGTAGAAGGCATCACCTAGATCTTTCATAGAGAACTTGTGTGATAAGAAGAGCTTGACCCAGTGTAGCATAAGAATATCGTTTCCTATTAAGAGTATGTCATCCACGTAAAATACGAGAAAGACAACCTTACTCTCTACAACCTTCTTGTATATACACTCTTTGACAGCTTCACCGAAACAGATGTTCTAACTCCACGATGCCTGCTTTAATCCGTAGATTGATTTAAGCAACTTGCACACGCTTCCGCAGCTCCCACTGTCTACGAAGCCCTCTGGCTATGTCGTGTACATGCTCTCTTCTAAATCACCATTTAGAAAAACGGTCTTGATGTCCATCTGCCAGATTTCATAGTCATGGTATGCAGCAATGGCAGGTAGGATCCTGATGGACTTAAGTATGGCAACAGGAGAAAAGGTCTCCTCATAATCGACACCAGGTCGTTGACGAAAACCTTTTGCTACAAGTCTAGCTTTAAAAGTCTCAACTTTACCATCTACACCAATTTTGTTCTTAAAGATCCACTTGCTCCCGATGGGTTTTACCCCTTCAAGAGCAACTTTCAAAGTGCATACTTTGTTGGACATGGATTCCATCTCAGATCGCATAGCCTCCAACCATTTCATAGAGTCTCCACTTGTGATGGCTTCTCGAAACTAGTTGGGTCGTCATCTTCCATGATGCAATCTTCGCTCCCATCGTCTATGAGAAAACCGTAGTATCTCTCAGGTGGATGAGGAACCCTACTAGATCTGCAGAGTGGTTAGAGTTCTTTAGGTACTATTAGATCCTCCGGTTCCACCAAATCATTAGTTCATGTTTGTGCAGCTGGAACTTCTTCCAGTTCTACCACATTACCACTAATTTCTCTCACAAGAAATTTCTTTTCTAAAAATGTGGCATTCTGAGAAACAAACACCTTTTGTTCCTCGGTGTGGTAGAAGATATACCCTCGCGAATGTTTAGGATATCCAACAAACTTACATAGAACAAACCTTGCCTCGAGCTTGTCTTGATTTTGCTTTTTAATATAAGCCGGACAACCCTAAATCTTAATGAAATTAAGACGTGGTCTCTTCCCCTCCCATATCTCATATGGAGTGGTAGATACTGATTTGGTCAGAACCCTATTCAATAGCTATGCAGCTGCCTCAAGGGCATAACCACAAAAAGAAATAGGCAACTCAGTAGTACTCATTATAGAGCAGACCATATCTAATAGGGTGCGATTCCTCCGCTCCGATACACCGTTGTGCTGTGGTGTATATGAAGGAGTAAGCTGAGAGAGAATCCCATTCTCTTTTAAATAATCATGGAACTCCATGCTTAAGTATTCTCCTCCCCGATCAGATCGAAGGATTTTAATATTTTTACCCGTTTGGTTCTCCACTTTGCACTTATATTCCTTGAATTTCTCAAAAGTTTCAGACTTATGTTTCAATAGGAACACATGTCAGTATCTTGAGAGATCATCGGTGAATGTAATAAAGTATGAGAAACCATTCCTGGCATGTGTAGACATAGGACCGTATGCATCACTATGTATCAGTCCCAAGAGTTCAGTAGCTCTTTCTCTGTATCTAGTAAACGGAGTTTTGGTCAACTTACCTTTCAGACATGATTCGCATGTTTCATAAGATGTAAATTTGAACGGATTCAAATATCCATTTTTATGCAACTTAGCTAGCCTTGTCGCATTGATATGACCTAGTCTACAGTGCCACAAGAAGGCTTCATTCATTTCTGAACTTTTCCTCTTGTGCGTGTTCTATATATTTAGAACTGTAGTTTGATTCAAAACGTATATACCATTACACAACGTACCAAACCCAATCAACACATGATTTATAAAATTGTTCATAACATTATCCTCTAATGTGAAATTATATCCTTCTTTAGTTAGCAAAGAAACTGATATAGTATTGCACATCATCTTTGGTACGTAGTAACGGCCGTTCAGAATCAATGTATTACCATTTGGTAACACTAGGTGATATTCGCCAACTGCTTTGGCTGCAACAATTGCTCCATTCCCTACCGTTAGAGACTTATCACCCTTTCCCGGTTTTCTACCTCTCTTTAGCCCATGTAACAAATTATATACGTGGGATCCGGATTCGGTATTCAATACCTAAGACATAGAGCATACTGAGAAACAGTTCTCGGTAACAAACACACCCGAAGAAGATGCATCATCATGCTGGCATGGGAATTTTGATATTCAACTATTTCTTGCTCGAACTTATGACAATCATAAGATAGAGCGGAACCAACGTTCCCCGGCTCAGTATAATAAGCGGGTTCGGTCAATACATCCATATTATTATCTTGATTAAGGCGTGTCATTGGTCGCTACCTGGAGAGAGAGAAGAAAACACTTTAGCATGCGTTCTTGCAAGATTAGATTGGTTATTATCTTATCTAATCAGGATGGCTCCCACTGTTTTTATCAAATCTTCCTTCAAACCATAAAAGGTAAGATTAACCGGGATTAATTACACCCTACAAGTTCGCCAATCGTTCGGCCAGACAGGTATTGGTACTCCGAGGGAGTCTCCCCATGCTTTCGCATGGAACTAATTAAATAATCTCGTTTCCGCAGGGGCATAACCGCGTTAACAACTTTCTTAAACACATACTTGATCAGCTAATTGTAAAGTGGAAAACTCTTCCAAGAGTAACTCTTACTCGCAGTGGGTATCGGGATCCAACTATCATATAGAAGGTATGCAATCTCATTGCAAATTTCAACACTTGAAATTTCCAATAATTGTTTTTACCCCTGACGTCCTATGACCTTGACGAAGGCCAACAAACCATAGGCCTTTAGTCAAGTTCAACCCGTTCATTTCTTGATTGAATTAAACTCATCAGCATGACCCTTGACGAAGGCCAACAAAGTCGTACGACTACCCTAATCCAATCGCATCATATGCGGTAGGTAAGCACTAATCAGCTACCGCACACTACGTCTTGACGAAGTCCAAAAAACGTAGCATGAATACTAAATAGTATTTATCTGAAATGACAGAGGGCTACGGCTGGTTTTGAAGAAAACCTTTAATGTAATGAACTTAATATCGTTGTAGAATCTAGTAATTTGAAAAGGAGTGTTTTTGTAGCTTTTTCTAGTTTCGCTAAAGAGGTCACTCCCGGTGAAGGGATCTCGGCTCTTTTCTCATCGAATGAGGTGCTGGATATTCATCAAAGGATACCTCTATGCAAAACAAAAACTAGAGAAGTTATTAAAACAAAACCAAGTGGGTTATAGCATTTGCTAGTTTTCCTAAAGAGTTCACTCCCGGTGAAGGGATCTCGGCTCCTCGTCAAATGAGGTGCTGGATATTCATCAAGGAATACCCTATGCAAAGCAAAAACTAGAGCTAACTTTTTAAAAACTTTTGATTCTACAATATCTTTAGGTTTCTTTTCTTCTCATTAATCTCATTAATAAAGTCCCATCATTTATGTTTCCCTAAACATCACAGAAAAATAAACGAAAATAGAACGTACGCTTATCCCATCCGCATTCACCACGGGGTCCCGTATGCACCGTTAGGTTACTTAACTAACGGCAGAGCGGGGGCTGGACTAGCGCGGGTGCAAAACATAAGCAACGTTTATTATATATATCATATATATAGCATTCGTCTCACGCAGTTATATGATCACATCACAGAACCAAGAAGCAGAAGTCAACATATGAAATATTGGATATATTAGGAGGTCCGTGTTTTAAATTAAGCCAATAATGAAAAACACGGATTCTACGGTCGTGATGAATAGCCAAACTCACATCCTTAGACCCCTACGAGAGTGGCAAGCAACCCTGCCAATTCTAGAGTTAGGATATCCGGTCTCAACTCCTCGAGATGGTCTTCCATTGGACTTTAGAACCCGGTTACTTGTGCTCCCCACCTTGGGTCTATCCTAATACGGAAAAGTAAATAATATACATCAATGGTGACATCATCCTCAACCCGGAAGTGTTCCAATAAAAGAATATTACATACAATTTTTACATGAATGAAAATTGAAAAACTCTCATCTCACATAAAAAAAACCCGGATATTCAATCATGACGATCCAATATGATATATCACAGCAACACATAACATCACATGTCATCAACGTAAGTAAATATGTGAATCCCAAATTCCGTTGATATATAGCAACGAGATCGGGGATACACCACATATTACACTTACGGTCGCAGAAAAGAAATGAAAAACTACAATAATTAGAATCCGCGTTGCTTAGACATCATAAGCTCGGAATATTTCATATTCCGAATTTCATGCCTAACCCTATAAATCTTTCATTTTAGTCTCATATCGAAAACACTTTTCAATAACTTAGTCGGGTAATTCAACAAGATTCCTGACTACCCGATTGAATACTCGTCGGAAACTTTAGTAGATGGCCGCACCCCCGATGCCGTCAACCAATTGCATTTAGGAGGAACACCGTGGCCGCGAGCACCCGAGTTGATTCTTTTGGCAACGGGGTTCTCCTAAAGTCACTTGGTCGGAGCTATAGGGCGTGGCTACCTGGTAAAGTTATCTGGCGAGTATTCGCTTACGATACGCTATTGCAATGGAGTTTCGATCCGAATCGAAACTTCATGGCAATCGATCAATAAAGACTAACATGCTAGATTTACAAACAAACTAGTTTTCATAAAACTAATTAAATATGGATTCCAACCATTGCATCACATATCAAACTTAAACCTGAAACGATATAAAAAATTACGACTACAAAACACTCCGTATTAGCCCCTTAAAAAAATTAACATCACATGCAATATGGCCAGCGAGGAACTCAAGACAAAATGAAGCAAGTCTGGCCGGCGAGGCCGGGAAAAAGTGCACTCTGGACGGTGAGACATAGGAGTTAGGGTCTCGAGTTTCTCTGGTCTTCTAGTTACATCAAATATAATATTCTGCACTTGTTTAAAAAAAATTTCAGAGATTGTTTTAAAAACAACAGAGAGCAGGTTTTGAGTTTGCATGTTTCAGAGTTTTTTGGTTTCACAATTCTATAAACATCGTCTAATCTTCTTGCTTTGGCTTTGATACCTTGAAAGTGTTTCTTACCACCACCAAGGTTTTACTAGGATCAAGCATGCCATTTAAAAAAATTTTGGGGTGATAATTAACACTAACCAAGATCTTAAACTAGATGATTAGGATTTAAACATGATATAAAGAAAACTATACTAAGAGAAAGGAGGCTACTGTTTTCCCAATCACAGTAAAGCTCTGTTCAAATTCCAAGGTTTGGAATGAAGCGACACTTCTGCTTCCCCTAATCAGAGCAAAGCTCTGTTCAAGTTCCAAGATATGGAATGAAGCGACGCTTCCTTTCCCCCAATCAGAGCAAAGCTCTGTTTTAAAATTCAAAATTTAAAATTGAAGCAATGCTTCAGATCCCGTGCGCTGCGCGCTGTGCGCCACGTGTCAACACGGACGCGCTAGCACAGCTGCACAGCACTCTGCGCTACGTTCCACGTGTCAGACACGGGCGTGCTAGCACAGGTGCACAGCGCTCTGCGCTGCGTGCCACATGTCAATACGGGCGTGCTAGCACAGCTGCGCTGCGCTCTACGCTGCGTGCCACGTGTCAAACACGGGCACGCTAGCGCAGTTGCGCTGCGCGCCACGTGTCGAATGTAGGTGCGCTAGCGCAAGGTGCGCCAGCGCTGGAATTATAAAATTCCCCACCGTTAGATCAAAAGATCTAATAATAATGATAAATCATTAATTAATTAGAAACTAAATTCTGTTAAGGAAAGATTCTTCAAAATCTTTCCAAATAACAAGGTTGTGCTCTGTAAATCAGAGCACCGTTGGATCAATGATCCAATGGTAAATAAAAATTACCAAAAGACAGAATAAATTCTGTACGGAAAGATCTTTCCGATCTTATTAAAACAAAAAGATTATCTTCTGCAAAGCAGAAGCCCTAGGATCAAAGATCCAACGGTGGGAAATATTCCCAAATCAATCAGAGAAAGATCTCTTAAACTGATTTAACAAATCAATTGGCCCTATATAAAAGCCCCAAGACTTCAAGTCTCAGATAGAAAAAACCCTCTACAAATTTTGAGAAAACTCAAAGAAAAAGAAAGGCAAGCCTTTAGCAAAAGAAGATCATTTCTTCCAAGTAAAGAATTAATTCTTGAACAACAGAGATGAAAAATCTCATAAAAAGAATAAACATTTTCAAAAAGGATCTTAGATCTATAAAAAAGACCAAGGTCTTTGATTAAAAAGAAAATATCAAAAGATCTAATCATAAAAAAATAATAAACAAAATAAGTACTTTACTTCATTGATAGATCTTTGATCTATAAAGGCAGAGCCTTTTATAAAGAACAAGAACTTTTGTTCTTGAATCTTGAGGCAAAGCCTCCTTTAAGAAGAACATAAATTTGTTCTTTGATCTTAAATTGATCAAATGCGCTCTGCGCTATCAGAAAGTGCCTTGCACTCATGAACTGCGCTCTTGCACTCCTTGGATCGGTGCTCAGCGCCAAAACATGTCACATGTCAACCATAGACACCACTTGCGCTTTGCGCTTTTAAAACAGCGCACTACGCTCATGAGCTGGAGCTCAGCGCCAAGTGCGCCACGTGTCACTCACTGGCACACCAACAGACTAGCGCAATGCGCTCATAAATTAAAAGCGCAATGCGCTAACAAACTAGCGCTTAGCGCTAAGCGCGACACGTGTCCTCTTCGTGTGCGCTACCCGACAGAAGCGCAGTGCGCTCTTTGACTGGCGCAACACGCCTAGCACGCCACGTGGCGCATTGTCAGAACACACTTTGTTCTGATGAATGCTATGCATTCAATACAAGACAAAAATGTCAGAGCCCAATGCCTAGCATTATTAAAAGGGCTGAACCCAAATAAAGGCCTAATGGCCAGAACAAAAATAAAATGTTATACATTTCTTTTAACTGGACTTAGCCCAATTCTGGCCATAAGTCCTCAACTTAAATTGAACTGAGCCCATCTGCTCTTTTAATCAATTTACATCCGGTTCGAGGGTATATCTCTTTACTCCTCTGATATCTGTTGTTGTAATCCTTCAACATCGTCAGAGAGGTGATGGGTCCCGACAACCACACATTACTACGCACTGTGGGGTCCTTAAACCCATGGATTATGATGTCCTTAACCTCGACCGTGAAGTCTTAAAACTAATAAAGGACTGTGCGGTCCTTAAACCCATGGACTATGATGTCCTTAACCTCGACCGTGATGTCTTAAAACTAACAACGGACTGTGGGGTCCCTAAACCCATGGACTATGATGACCTTAACCTCGACCGTGATGTCTTAAAACTAATACCGGACTGTGAGGTCCCTAAACTCATGGACTATGATGTCCTTAATCTCGACCGTGATGTCTTAAAACTAATATCGGACTGTGGGGTCCTTAAACCCACGGACTATGATGTCCTTAACCTCGACCGTGATGTCTTAAAACTAACATTGGACTGTGAGGTCCTTTAAACTCATGGACTATGATGTCCTTAACCTCGATGTCCTTAACCTCGACCGTGATGTCTTAAAACTAACATTGGACTGTGAGGTCCTTTAAACTAATGGACTATGATATCCTTAACCTCGACCATGATGTCTTAAAACTAACATCGGACTGTGAGGTCCTTAAACTCATGGACTATGATGTCCTTAACCTCGACCGTGATGTCTTAAAACTAATATTGGACTGTGAGGTACTTAAAACTCATGGACTATGATATCCTTAACCTCGACCGTGATGTCTTAAAACTAACAATGGACTGTGGGGTCCTTAAACCAATAGACTATGATGTCCTTAACCTTGACCGTGATGTCTTAAAACTAACAACGGACTGTGGGGTCCCTAAACCCATGGACTATGATGTCCTTAACCTCAACCGTGATGTCTTAAAACTAACAACGGACTTTGGGGGTCCCTAAACCCATGGACTATGATGTCCTTAACCTCGACCGTGATGTCTTAAAACTAACAACGGATTGTGGGGTCCCTAAACCCATGGACTATGATGTCCTTAACCTCGACCGTGATGTCTTAAAACTAATAACGGACTGTGGGGTCCCTAAACCCATGGACTATGATGTCCTTAACCTCGACCGCGATGTCTTAAAACTAGCATTGGACCGAGATGTCCGTAAACTAAGAATGGACCGTAATGTCCTTAAACTAATTATCGACCGCATTGTCACTAAACTAAACAACAGAGCCCAATTGCTCTCTTGTCGGATCTAAACGATCCTGTTAAGTTGATCTTAGTCTAAAATAAGACTAACGTATCCTTAACAAACATTTAAGTCGATCTTAGTCTCAAATAAGGCTAACGTATCCTTAAACCCAAACCCCTAAATCCAAATCTAAGAAAGATACGGATTTGGACTAGTCTACGCCCTACGGGCGACAACATAACCTAGTCTCTGTATACAATCCACGGGCAACTAAACACAAAACAAACACCCACGACACGAAGTGACCATCTGGAGAAAGAGAAAGTTGTCACCG
The DNA here is from genome assembly GCA_030015575.1 of Agapanthus africanus. Classification (NCBI taxonomy): domain Eukaryota; kingdom Viridiplantae; phylum Streptophyta; class Magnoliopsida; order Asparagales; family Amaryllidaceae; genus Agapanthus; species Agapanthus africanus. The sequence continues at coordinate 97,165,304 of CM057349.1, forward strand.
CGATGCTGTAGCGTAATTAACTTCAGGGGCTTGCGCTTGCAGGGAAGAGCGTCCCCACAATCAAAAATCCCTCAACCGAGGGGGAATCTAACGAAGTTTACTACATCGGTCGCATCTGTTTAAGCCTTCGATACATGGTGCCATAAATCAACTTGGCATCTTCGGAGAGGTGGACGGATAGCACCGATTAGCAACTACCCCGAATTTCAGGCAAGATGTACGCCGCGTCTCCGCCGCGTCCTTCGGAGGGGAACAGATTCTGGCACGCCCGGTGGGACCTTTTCCTCTTTCCACTCCACACTTTGTATGTCGTGTTCACGAACCAATAGCGGTTTGCTGATGGTTGCCCTTGGGTTCGAGGTACTAAGATTTGGCGTTTTGCTTGGTGCAGAAAGCAAAGGATCAATGGCGTTCACCTGATCGAAGTATTCCAACTGCAACTGCAACCCACGTTCTGCCTCATCTAGAGGCAAAGCCTACGGGTCCCAAGCGGCTTCCCTGTTCACGATGCCGGTGGAACAGGTCACTCAAGCTACCACGGGATTGTTTTTCGGGACCATGCTCCCTCCAACGAGCTTCACCGTTCCTATGCCCACACCAGAAGCTCCCAAGAAGTCGGTCTTCGATCGACTTGCTGCTACCACGGCCCCTCTCAGCGGGTCGTCCAGCTCCAACTCCTCGGTCTTCGCCAGATTGAGCCTGGACTCCGATGGGCCTGCCAAGAAGCTCATGACACCTGAAGTGGCCATCCCAAAGAAGATAGCCATCTCTGCTCCTGAAGTCGTCAAGGCGGCTTCTCCTAACAAAGAGTCAGTCTTTACAAGACCGACTATTCCGGCTCCCGTTCCTGCTCGAAGGTCTGTCTTTGACAGATTGGATACCACTACTCAAAAGACGTCAGACATCAAGAGGCTGGCACCAGCGGCGCCTCATCTGGACAGGGGGCAAGACAAAGCCGTCCCTATCACTGAACCAATACCGTCAGCTCGACACGCTCGACGTCGCCACTGGCGCCGAGTAAGGAAGGCTGGGGGCAACTCCCCCTGTGGGCTAACTCCACCGGCTCCAACGATGGAAATTAATGCGGCTGTTCTAACCGGGAACAGCTTTCAGCTGCTGAATAAGGTGCGCAGGAATTCGCCTACCGCCATACTGAAAAGATCTCCTCCACCGTTGGAGACTGTCACAGAAATGAAGCCGGAACAGTCCCCTCAACGACTGTCTTCTAAAGTTTACAAAATCTGGTGACAATTCCAAGAGTCGGTGGTTGATCAAGACTATCCCTGCCGGCAGAAGAAGCTGAAGGTCTGGCAGGAAGAAAACAGTCCGGTTAAGCCACAGAAGGTGATGACCACTTGGGTGCCCCCTCCACGTCGACTACTCAAAAGAAAAGGAGGCCAGAGAAAGCCCCTGTAAACGTGGCAGACCATAAAAACACCGAGCCCAAACGCCCTAAGTCTGGGGGCATGGTGGTACATACTGTTTACATGGCTTCCGGAAGAGAGGAAAGCCGCACTTCCACAGGTCATCGACCGCTTACGCGATCCGTGATAAAAGCTCAAGAGCAGCAGCGAAAGCTTCAGGAGATGATGACTGCGATGGCCGCACTCACCGGGCCAAAAGAAAACCCAGAGGCATTCTCGGAGCAACGCCATGAGCAAGAAACTGATGCCGAATTCCTTCGAAGAATACTTGAGAAGAAGGAAAAAAAGGTTGCGGAACAAGCAGCCAATATAAAGCGAATGGCCCTTCTATTCCAAGATATGGTGGGCAAGATGATCCAGCCAGATCCCCCAGCTGAAGATCCTCCAGTAATAATTGAAGATGACAGAGGAGAGACATCAAATCCTCTGCCGGCTCTGTCAACAGCCAAGGAGGAGACAATCTCCAAAGCAGCCCTGGATGACTACATCGCTCAGCAGATATGAGTTCACCAGGCGAATGAAGCGGCTGGGAAAATTGTTAAAACTGGACGACCGTATCCAGGCTGGTATGATCAGATAAAGTACCCGCCGGGCTACACGATCCCCAAATTCCACATATACAAGGGGACAGGCAATCCCCATCAACATGTCGCTCAGTTCAGGGCTCTTTGCGGCAACACTGGTGGTGGTGATAAGCTTTTGCTCCATCAATTCGTCGGCAGGTTGTCGAAGACGGCGTTTGAATGGTAATCCGAACTTCCAATCGACTCAATTAAAACTTTCGCAGAAATGGAGTTGTTGTTCACCCAACGATTTGCAAGTGCTAGTGAACGCACCCCAATAACGACATTTATCAATGCCAGGGTGAAGCCGGACGAGACATGGGTTCAGTACGCAATCCGATGGCGGAATCTGTGGTCGAAGTGCGAACAGCGCATCGAAGAAGCACCAGCGGTGGGCATGTTCGTGGGCACCCAAGACCCTCATGCCACTATTTCACAGTTTATGATGTTCTTCAAGCCGACCACTTTCCAAGCCTTAATCGACAAACTGACCCAGATAGACCAGATAGGTCATAGACCATCTCCCCCAAAGCCGGAACCGCGGAACGAAAAGGGTAAAGGGAAGGCGATCTTCGTTGCGAACACCCAACAACAGCCTAGTTCCACAAAACTAGCGGATCAACTGGAAGAGAGACGATGCTATTATAATGAGAAGATGAAGCATCCTTACTCATTCTCACGGAATAAAACGAAGAGGCTGTTCGAGCTGGCGATGCGCAACAGGCTTATCAATTTGCCGAATCCAAGGCGACCATCACAACCCAGCGAAGTGAATAATCCCAATTATTGCCCTTACCACCAAACGGTAAGCCATCCGATCGAGGATTGCTTCGTCTTTAAGGGATGGATCGAGGATCAGTACCTACAAGGTAAGTTTGCGCTGTCAGAGAAGTGCAAAGTAAACCCACCACAGCCGCACATTCCTAAGAAGATGGATACACCTGGGGCAACGTGCTCTTTTGTTGAAGAAGCCCCATGGGAAGTGGCTCTTTCGACCAAAACCAAAAGGATGTTGAATGATTTCCAGACATGCCCGGCGATCAGGTGGAAGAATCCGCTGGAACCCCAGATCGTCGAAGGGATGCTGAAGCCGCGCCCAATTTCAAAGATTGGTGGTGATAGCCAAAGCTTGTACACCCAGCCGTCGAAATCTTCAAAGAAGAAAAAGAAATCCAAGAAGCCCGTGAAGCCTGGAGACAAGTGCACGGACTTGCAGAAACAGATCGACGCGCTGGAAGAGTATAACCAGAAAGCACGGACCTCAATCACGCTCTAAGAGTTCCTCAACCACGTTCTTGAGGACAGAGATGATGTAGAAGAATCGTCGGATGAATCTGAGGATTACGTAGCAAGTTGTCATGTGATCTCTCACTCATTGATAGACGATGAAGAAGCTCCTTGCACCGAGAGACTGGGGGCAGGTCCTGAACCGGAACTTCCAGGGCCATCAGACGAAATGATCGACGCATTCCTAAACGAAGCACTTCTGAAAAGTAAAGCCGATAGGGAGCGTGAGATGGCCATATTTGAAAAGGCCAAACGACGGCGACTGGACGAAAGGGTCGAGACACTCCCGCCGAATCAAGGGACATTCGTCGCGGATAAAAACAAGTTCAAAACGAGGAAAAGGTTTGCTAAAGCCATATCAATGGGGATGAATCTACCACCCTCCGAAGCGAACGCTCTTGATGAAAGAGAAACACATCCTAGCTAATGTCTATATCATCGAAAGATTTCGCACCCCACCGAAGAGTGCAACGCTTTTACAATATGGTGGCAGGGATATGTTGCTCACCGGCAGCATTTCAAGTGGATAAAACGCAAAACTTGCCGGGAGCAAAGAAATACGACCGAGGAGCATAAAAGAACCACCGGCAATTGTCGCGTGATTAACGCCGGGGAATCACAAGTTCTCACATTCGGGAGCGACTTTTATGAGGAAATGGCTCTTGGCCCTCTCTTTCAAGAGTCCACTTCGGGAAAAGAAGAAGAACCGAAGGCTTGCGAAAATATCTAGCTCCGCAATCGTACACTTCCAGAAAAGAATCCCGGACCCACGAACAGAAAAGATAGAGGAAAAGAGAAGGTCTCTGAAGATATCACCCTAGATGACCAAATCATGAAAGAGCTGACCGCCAAGGACCCGCTAAAGAAAAGTAAAGTGGACTACAACATTCTGGCGCACTTGAGGAAGTTACCCTCGCAACTCAGAATTCTCGACACCCTTTTGCTATCAAAAGAAGCAAGGGACTTATTGATCAAGGTGCTACAAGAGCCGGAGCAATTCCAAGCTTTTCTCGCCGAAGAAAAGATGAAGGACGAGCTGGAAGAAGTACACACAGCCGATATTACCTTCGGCGATGAAGATCTCCTCTTCGGGACATGCGAGCACAACCGTCCCCTATATGTCTCTGGGTACTGTCATGACATCAAGATAGGTAAAATCCTGGTCGATAATGGGTCCTCCGTCAACCTCCTTAACGTGAGGGTGTTGAAGGAAATATGCATGAGCGTTCAGCATCTCGCTCATGATAAAATCACCATCTCTGGTTTCGACTCCCAGTCATCACGGACTCTCGAGTCTGTGATACTGATGCTGCGCTTTGGGCTACTTGTCATGGATATTAAATTTCACGTCATTGACGCCAAGACCTGGTATAACTCTTTGCTCGGCCGGCCCTGGTTACACGAGTACAACATCATCCCTTTGATACAACATCAGTGTATGAAATACTTCAAGGATGGTCTCGAGTATACCGTAACGGGAGAGCTGAACCCATTCTCCGTAAACGAAGTCCGAAAGTACGAGGATGCAAAATACTTCTTGCCAGACTTTGAAGACACGGAGAGATGTCATAAACCGGAGAACAAAACTATCACCACCATCCCAGTCCTCGGGAGTGATACCGAGAAAGAGGAAGAGATAGTTTATTTAGGGCCACCCCAGTACAACAAACCGGGACCGTCCTTATTTTCGGCAGCGACTCGGAAGATAAGGTCCACCCCGTATTCTCCGCTCGACCTTCAATACAAACCTTCGCTGATGAAGAGCAAAATTTGTAAGTTGCCATGGTTCCGCCCAAACCTCATAAAGAACTAAACGCACTTGATACCTACAGTGTGGAAGAGCTGCAGACGTTCTATGTCCTTCCCAGGCGAGAAGTGTTAGGTTTGCCTAGCACCCTATAATGAGTTTTGAAGCATCACATGTCTCAAAGTTTGGATTTTGAGGGTGCTAAACAAACATGCAAAGGAATCGATCCTAGAAAATTAGGGTTATGAAACTTAAAGCGAACAAAACTAGGGTTTCGAGACTACAACCTTTGTAGCTCCCTTTCGCTGGACTCCTTGGTGTCTTGGGTGTTGGAAGAAGGTCCTCTTGAAGTCCTCTCACGTCCACGACGATCCACCCGGAGTTCCCCGTCCATGCTCGCAACTTTGAGAATCGAAGAGAACACTCTAAACAAGTTGGCTAAACTTGTGTAGAATAATATTGTGGTTTAGAATCTCACTTCAAAAACCTTTCTTTATGTGTATTTTACTCACTAGGAAAAACTAGAGAGCAAAAATGGTGAAGGAGGAAGAAGATGGCTTTTTATTTTAACAAGAGTAGAATGATAACCATGAAAAGAAAAATGAAATATATCATTATATATTTTATTTCTTCTCACTATGAACCATGGTTAAAATGATGGAGACATTATTTAACTTGAGTTTTAGAACATAAAGAGAAGGATAACTCAAGGTTAAAGGTAGGTGAGAATGGTTAGGTTTAAAGAAGAATGTAGAAGCAAGCAAGAATTATCCTTATCTTTTCTATTTTGTTTTAAACAATAAATCAAATAATAATCCATATATTCAACCATGGTGTGAGTCTTATATTGCCATCTTATTCCATATATAAACAACCATGATAGATGGGTGTATGTATGTATGTATGTATGCACATCCATATGTGCATGAAACTAGTAAGAAAGAAAGAAAGAAAAACATACATGCATGCACACATCCATCATTCAAGAAAAGGTTTTAAGTGAGAAAACTAATGGTTAAATGATAAATCAACACTTGATTTATCAATCCGGCCATATCACATATGACCCCACCAAAAGCAAGCCGTCCGATCAATGTACGGTATCATATACGCGCATTTTAATCGGGTCCATGCGCATATCGCATACGCGCACCACAATGTTTCGCCTTGACTGGGTAACTCCTATGTGGGACTCTAAGACTCGTCAATACGCCGGCAGAGGGTGATGATCATATCAAGTACCCCCAAGCCGCAAGCGGTCCGCTAAACGTAACGGCCACCCGGGTATTGAGCGATCAGAAGAAAACAAGCGAACCTGTTACAACTCCCGTCGAGCCAACCGGCAACACTACCGTACAGTCCGGTCTCTTCGTCAGATATGCTGTATATCGAGCCTAGGGATGGTCACGTCGACCCTAATAACTCAATAAGTCGTGCCGGTGAATGGTCTATAACAGATCGAGAAACTACTGATAACACTTATCAGCAAATCTCAGCAGCCCTGGCCAGGGACTTACTGATATAACCAGTCGGGCACAGCACATCATCAACTCCTAATACCGGGAGAGAAGAAACCCCTCCTATCGCTCATTGCCTTCATGTGTGTCGGGACTGTACCCAACGGCCACCTGTTTGCATAACTCGGTAGAGCCGTGGTAGGATGGCAATCAAAATACAGTGGGAGAACACACAAGACTCTATGACGACCTCGGGTCTACAGACTAACCTGTACCAGTGTCACCTGAGAACTGCTATCCGACGATAGATATAATCCCATATAGGAGTTCTCGGTGAGTCCGTCCAGTGTACCCAGTCACCACTGAGCATCCGTATATGATATTGATGTCAAACATCGATGAATGCGGGAACATTCATCGCCCATCGTATGGGTCTAGTATCATATACGCTAGTCTACTCTGGTATATCAATGCCCCATCTCGATATACCTACGACTAGGGACTTTCCAGGATATGCTTATAGACTACAGATGTCCCACTAGTATGATCTCCATCATAATCAGAGTAGTCAAGCCGATATCCTCAGGGCTTTATCAGCATGTATGAATGAATAAAAGCATGATCAAATCAACATGTCAGATAAAGAAGAACCAGATAACATACTATCATGTCGAGCAAGAATGCATACTAAATATATATACATGTATAAATACATCCACTATCATATAATGGCCTCTAGGGCATACATATATCCAACAATCTCCCACTTGCACTAAGGCTAGTTATTGGCGTATCTCATACCCAACATCTCAAAAAGTCGCTCATGCTGCGGCTGAGGGAGGGCCTTGGTGAATGGATCCGCGGCGTTATTCTTTGTGTCTACTCTCCTAATCTCGATCTCGCGGCGATCTACAATCTCCCGGATCAATTAAAAACGCCTCAGGATGTGTCTGGATCGCTGATGGGATCTGGGCTCCTTGGCTAACGCCATAGCCCCATTATTATCACAATACAAAGGTATTGGATCAATAATAGTTGGAACTACTCCTAGCTCCGTGACGAACTTCTTCATCCAGACGGCTTCCTTGGCAGCATCATTTGCAGCAATGTACTCAGCTTCCATCGTAGAGTCTGCAACGGTATCTTGTTTGGAACTCTTCCAACTCACCGCCCCTCCATTGAGGGTAAATACAAACCCAGAGATAGATTTGCTGTCGTCCTTATCGCTCTGGAAGCTCGAATCAGTAAAGGCCTCCATTTGGAGATCTCCATTACCATACACCAAGAACAATTCTTTAGTCCTTCGCAAGTACTTAAGAATGTTCTTCACAGCTGTCCAGTGGTTCTCCCCTGGGTTTGATTGATACCTGCTTACAATACTAAGTGCATAAGCTACATCTGGGCGTGTACATAACATCGCATACATTATAGATCCTACTGCCGAAGCATAGGGTATAACGCTCATGCGAGCTCTCTCTTCATCGGTCTTTGGACAAGAATCCTTGGAGAGAGTGACCCCATGGCAAGCGGGTAAGGCACCCCGCTTGGAGTCTTCCATACTAAACCTTTTTAGGATGGTATCAATGTACCTGGTTTGGGACAATCCCAATAACTTTTTGGATCTATCCCTATAGATCCTTATGCCCAGGATGTATGTGGCATCACCCAGGTCCTTCATGGAGAACCTTAGTGATAAGAAAGATTTGACCGACTGGAGCATAGGAATATCATTTCCTATCAGAAGAATGTCATCCACGTACAATACGAGGAATGTGACAGCTCTTCCTACAGCCTTCTTATAAACACAAGGTTCATCTGGATTTTTGATGAAATCAAACTCTTTGATGACATCATCGAAACAGATGTTCCAACTCCGAGATGCCTGCTTTAACCCATATATGGATTTAAGCAATCTACATGCTTTCCCGCTGCTCCCACTGTTAATGAAGCCCTCTGGCTGATCCATATAAACGCACTCTTCTAAATCTCCATTTAGAAATGCTGTTTTAACGTCCATCTGCCAGATTTCATAGTCGTAGCGAGCAGCAATAGTATGTAGGATCCGAATGGATTTAAGCATGGCTACGGGCGAAAAAGTTTCGTCATAGTCCAAAGCTGGTCTTTGACGAAAGCCTTTCGCCACAAGTCTTGCCTTATAGGTCTCTACCTGCCCATCTACACCAATCTTTCTTTTAAAGATCCATTTGCACCCCACAGGTTTTACCCCAGGGGGTACAACGTCCAAAGTCCATACTTTGTTGGTGTACATAGACTCCATTTCGGATCTCATGGCATCCAGCCACTTCACAGAGTCTCTACTCGTGATAGCTTGCTGAAAACTGGTAGGATCATCATCATCCATGATATAGTCTTCTCTGTCACCATCAATAAGGAAACCGTAGTACCTCTCCGGTAGGCGAGAAGTCCTACCAGACCTACGGAGTGGCCGAGGTTCTTCAGTTTCTGTTGCAACAGACGGTTCAACCAAATCGTCATTTGTAGTCTGTGTCTCTAGAACCTCTTCTAGATCCACCACCTTGCCATCATCTTTATCTGTGAAAAACTCTTTTTCCAAGAATGTGGCATGTTGAGAAACAAACACTTTTTGTTCCTCTTTGTGGTAGAATAGATATCCATAAGAATTCTTTGGATATCCCACAAAGTTACACATGACTGACCGTGTCTCGAGTTTGTCCGGATTCTGCTTTTTAACATAGGCCGAGCAACCCCAAATCTTAATTCTCTTAAGAGATGGTCTCCTCCCATGCCATATCTCATATGGCATGGTAGATACGGTTTTGGTTGGAACCCTGTTTAGCAGAAATGCTGCAGTCTCCAATGCATGCCCCCAAAACGAGACAGGTAACTCAGCGTCACTCATCATGGACCGGACCATATCTAATAGGGTCCTATTCCGTCGTTCTGACACACCGTTGTGCTGTGGTGTGTAAGGGGGAGTGAGCTGAGAGAGAATCCCATTCTCTTTTAGGAAGTTTGCAAATTCTGTACTGAGATACTCACCACCTCGATCTGATCGAAGCATCTTGATACTCAAGCTGGTTTGTTTTTCTACTTCTTGTTTATATTCAATGAATTTCTCGAAAGCTTCGGACTTGTGCTTTAATAAAAATACATGACCGAATCTTGAGAAATCGTCAGTGAATGTAATGAAGTATGAAAAACCGCCTCTAGCCTGTGTAGACATTGGCCCACATACATCACTATGTATGAGGCCTAGGAGCTGAGTAGCTCTTTCTCCGTGTCCGGTGAACGGAGTTTTGGTCATTTGACCCTTGATACAAGACTGGCAAGTCGCATAAGATTTATATTCAAAAGAGTTTAAATATCCATCTTTGTGTAACTTGTTTAGTCTTGTTTCGTTAATATGACCAAGTATACAGTGCCAAAGAAAAGCTTCATTAAATTCTGAGAGTTTTCTTTTATTAGTGTGTTGTATACTGAAAACTGTGTGTTGATTTAGGACATATATTCCGTTATTAAGCGTACCATACCCAACCAACATTTGATTCAGGTGAATGTTCATAACATTGTTCTGCAATACAAAATTATATCCTTCATTGTCCAACAAAGAAACGGATATTATATTACATAGCATACTTGGTACAAAATAACATGGATTCAAAACCAAAATACATCCAGATGGCAACCCCAAGTGATACTCTCCCACTGTGAGTGTATGTACATTGGAACCATTTCCAACGCGGAGAGTATGGTCACCTGTCTTCAAAACCTTGCTATTTCTCAGCCCCTGCATAGAATTGCAAATGTGAGAACCTGAACCGGTATCCAATACCCAGGAAGCAGAGTTTATTGAAAAACATATTTCTGTCACAAACGCACCTGAAGCAGAAGCATCACCATGCTTCTTCTTAAGACTTAAGTACTCCGTGCAGTTGCGCTTCCAATGTCCTGTCTTGTGGCAATGAAAACATTCGCCCTTCCCTGAGTCTCAAGCCTTGGACTTTCCCTTTCCCTTCACCTTTTTAACTCCACCTTTAGGAATGGTGGGCTTCTTCTTTTTCTTTCCCTTGGCCTTGGCTTTCGGGCGAGAAGAAGAAGATTGTCCAACGGTCATAACGGGAGTTCTTGCTGACTTCATAGTGCTCTCTGCACTCCTTAACATATTAAGGAGTTCAGAGAGTTCTTTCTCCATGCCATGCATGTTGAAGTTTACTATGAACTGAGCAAAGGTGGAGGGAAGGGACTGCAGAATAATATCTATATATTGTTCATTGTCCATCGTCCATCCAAGGTCCTCAAGCTCTTCTATAAGAGCTATCATCTTCAGAACATGGTCTCCTACTGGTGTGCCAGGGGCCATTCGCATCTGAAACAATTTCTTTGATGCTTCGTATCGTAATACGCGGGATTGCTCTCCATACAACTCCTTTGTATGGAGCAATATACCGTGAATGTCCATATCCTCATGCTGCTTTTGATGTGCGTTATCCATCGATGCAAGCGCGAGGAATTTTGCCGTGGCACAGTCAGCGTCCCATGTCTTGCGGACTTCAATGTCCGCAACTGAGGATTTTGGTCCTGGGACGGGCGGGGCTGAAGCCGTGAGGACATATGATACTTTATCATAAGTCAAGACGATTTTCAGATTCCTCAGCCAATCTTTATAGTTGGTCCCATTCAGTTTATTTTTATCTAGTAAAAGCTTGAGACAAGTCATGGGTATCTGCCATTAAGAGAGAGAAAAGAATACACTCAGCGAAAGCTCTTGCATAGATCAGATTGGTTATTATCTTGTCTAATCGATGTTTCCCACTGCTTTTATCGAGTTTTTCTTTCAAACCTTAAAAAGAAAAACTAGCCAGGATTAATTACAGTCTGCAACTTCGCTAACCGTGCAGCCAGGCCAGTGTCGGTACTTGAGGGAGGTTCCCCGTGCTTTCGCATGAACATAATTAAAGTAAACCTCATGTTCCAAGAGGCGGAGTCCCGTTAACACCTTTCTAGACACCTAATGAGTTAGCTAATTGTAAACTGTAAAACTCTCCTAGGAGCAACTATTGCCCACAGTGGGATCGGGATCCAACCATCACATGGAAGGTATGCAATCTCATTGCAAATTTCAACTATTGAAATTCTCGATGTAGTTTTTACCCCTAATACTCGTGACCTTGGCTAAGGTCAACAAATCACGAGTACTAGTCAAGCTCAACCCGTCATTTCTTGATTAATTAGACCCGTTCACATGACCCTTGGCTAAGGTCAACAAAGTCATATGCCCGTCCTAATTAATCTGCATCATATGCATTTGTAGGAAGACATCATTTAGCTACCGTACACTACGCCTTGGCTAAGGTCAACAAACGTAACACGAATACTAAGTACTCTACTTCCTAAAATGACGGAGGGTTGCGGATGATTTTTAAGAAAATCTTTAACGCTTTGAGCTTGATATCGTTGTAGAATCAAATGGTTTTCAAAAAAAGGAGTGGCTTAAGCTCCGCAGTTTTGAAATATAGCTTTTTCATAAATAGCCGAGTGGTTTTTAAATCCGATTCTACAACATCTTTTTAGGTTTATTTTCTTTACATTAATCACATTAATGTAATCCCATCATTTAAGTCCTTAAGCCAATCACAGAAAAGAAACGAAAATAACACGTACGCTTATGCCATCCGCATTCGCCGCAATGTTCCGTTATGCACCGTTAGGTTACTTAACTAACGGCATACCAAGACGGGACTAGCGCGGGTGTAAAACATAAGCAACGTCTACTATATATCATATATATAATATGTCATTCGTCTCAGATATCACAGAACACAGACAGCAGAAACATAGATATAAAGTGGGATATAATAGGACGTCCGTATTTAGTATTTGGCCAGAATAGAAAATACGGATTCCACAGTCGCGATGAATAGCCAAGCCCACACCCTGGACCCCTACGAGAGCGGCAAGTGACCCTACCAATTCTGGAGTTTAGGAGACCCGGTCTCGACTCCTCGAGATGGCCTCCCACTGAACCCCAGAACCCGGTCACCTGTGCTCCCCTCCTTGGGTCCATCCTAATGCGGAAAAGTAAATAATATACAACACTGGTGACACAACCTCAACCCGGAAGTGCCCCAAATAAAAGAATATTACATTACATTTGAATTTACATGAATGAAAATATAAAACTCTCATCTCACATAAAAAAAACCGGCTATTCAATCGCGACAATCCTGCACATCATATCTCAGCAACACATAATATCTCATATCATCAACGTAAGTAAGTATGCATACCCCAATTGTCGTTGATGTATAGCAACGAAACCGGCGATATCGTACATACTACACTTACGGTCACAGAAAAGAAAGTGTAAAACTACAATATTTGGAATCCACATTCTCTTTAGACATCATAAATGCGAAATATCACATATTTCGTATTTCATGCCTAAACTATATGAATTCCACATATTGTATCACATTCCAGATAAACAGACAGTATTAAAGTTTTCGAACGAACGATCAAGTACCCAAGATTCACTAAAGCTCAACACCTGAGCAGGGTTCAAAAATCCGGAGTGTGACATAGTAGTAGCGGTCCAGCCGTAGAAGGGTCAAGCCAACGCCTCACATGTGGCACGCCGTACTGCCCCAAACCCTAAGGTTCAAAGGGCAGTTCAAGACGGTCACATAATCGAGTTAAGGTTTGTTGTCTTCTAGAGGGTCCACCACAAAAAGACTTGCATGTATCTCCAAAGTATTTAAACCCCGTGAATAGTGAGCAAATGACACTCGTTCAAACACTTCAATACTTTCTAATTTACCCGGAAAAACTACGAACCGAAAATACCGATCGAATCTATGCGTCCAAAACCATCTCCAGAAAATACAGTACTATATTCAGATTAAACATACCTAAAACACTGTACAAGCAGACATAAGAATTATAGTGTAATTTTCATGCAATGATACCACTGTACGGCCGCGGATCCGCGGCCTAATCAAGGAATTGCCGCGGTTCCGCGGCCATAGTAACTGTTCATGGCATCGAATTTCACCATATTTCTTATATTTCCCTGCTGTATTTTTTAAGTATTTTTAATTCTGAAAAATGTCAGATTTTAGAATTTGTCCAGAGAGGGTCTAAAAAAGTCGTATTTTTGTCCGATCGGGATTTTTAGTTCGTAAAAGCGTCGCCTAATGTTCTAGGTCGGCTCTGATACAAATGTTAGGTTTGCCTAGCACCCTATAATGAGTTTTGAAGCATCACATGTCTCAAAGTTTGGATTTTGAGCGTGCTAAACAAACATGCAAAGGAATCGATCCTAGAAAATTAGGGTTATGAAACTTAAAGCGAACAAAACTAGGGTTTCAAGACTACAACCTTTGTGGCTCCCTTTCCCTGGACTCCTTGGTGTCTTGGGTGTTGGAAGAAGGTCCTTTTGAAGTCCTCTCACGTCCACGACGATCCACCCGGAGTTCCCCGTCCAAGCTCGCAACTTCGAGAATCGAAGAGAACACTCTAAATAAGTTGGCTAAACTTGTGTAGAATGATGTTGTGGTTTAGAATCTCACTTCAAAAACCTTTCTTTATGTGTATTTTACTCACTAGGAAAAACTAGAGAGAAAAAATGGTGAAGGAGGAAGAAGATGGCTTTTTATTTTAACAAGAGTAGAATGATAACCATGAAAAGAAAAATGAAATATATCATTATATATTTTATTTCTTCTCACTATGAACCATGGTTAAAATGATGGAGACATTATTTAACTTGAGTTTTAGAACATAAAGAGAAGGATAACTCAAGGTTAAAGGTAGGTAAGAATGGTTAGGTTTAAAGAAGAATGTAGAAGCAAGCAAGAATTATCCTTATCTTTTCTATTTTGTTTTAAACAATAAATCAAATAATAATCCATATATTCAACCATGGTGTGAGTCTTATATTGCCATCTTATTCCATATATAAACAACCATGATAGATGGGTGTATGTATGTATGTATGTATGCACATCCATATGTGCATGAAACTAGTAAGAAAGAAAGAAAGAAAAACATACATGCATGCATACATCCATCATTCAAGAAAAGGTTTTAAGTGAGAAAACAAATTGTTAAATGATAAATCAACACTTGATTTATCAATCCGGCCATATCACATATGACCCCACCAAAAGCAAGCCGTCCGATCAATGTACGGTATCATATACGCGCATTTTAATCGGGTCCATGCGCATATCGCATACGCGCACCACAACGTTTCGCCTGGACTGGGTAACTCCTGTGTGGGACACTAAGACTCGTCAATACGCCGGCAGAGGGTGATGATCATATCAAGTACCCCCAAGCCACAAGCGGTCAGCTAAACGTAACGGCCACCCGGGTATTGAGCGATCAGAAGAAAATAAGCGAACCTGTTACAACTCCCGTCGAGCCAACCGGCAACACTACCGTACAGTCCGGTCTCTTCGTCAGATATGCTGCATATCGAGCCTAGGGATGGTCACATCGACCCTAATAACTCAATAAGTCGTGCCGGTGAATGGTCTATAACAGATCGAGAAACTACTGATAACACTTATCAGCAAATCTCAGCAGCCCTGGCCGGGACTTACTGATATAACCAGTCGAGCACAGCACAGCATAACTCCCAATACCGGGAGAGACGAAACCCCTCCTATCGCTCATTGCTTTCGTGTGTCTCGGGACTGTACCCAACGGCCACCTGTTTGCACGACTCGGTAGAGCCGTGGTAGGGTGGCAATCAAAGTACAGTGGAAGAACACACAAGACTCTATGATGACCTTGGGTCTACAGACTAACTTGTACCAGTGTCACCTGAGAACTGCTATCCGACGATAGATATAATCCCATATAGGAGTTCTCGGTGAGTCCGTCTAGTGTACCCAGTCACCACTGAGCACCCGTATATGACCTTGATGTCAAACATCGATGAATGCGGGAACATTCATCGCCTATCGTATGGGTCTAGTATCATATACGCTAGTCTACTCTGGTATATCAATGCCCAGTCTCGATATACCTACGACTAGGGACTTTCCAGGATATGCTTATAGACTACAGATGTCCCACTAGTATGATCTCCATCATAATCAGAGTAGTCAAGCCGATATCCTCAGGGCTTTATCAGCATGTATGAATGAATAAAAGCATGATCAAATCAACATGTCAGATAAAGAAGAACCAGATAGCATACTATCATGTCGAGCAAGAATGCATACTGAATATATATACATGTATAAATACATCCACTATCATATAATGGCCTCTAGGGCATACATATATCCAACAAGAAGGTGAAAAGGAGATCCTATTCTACCGATCCGGGGAAACTAAAGTAGAGAAAGAAATCGGGCACGGCGCGGATTCCACACTCGACAGGCTCCAGCCCATCCGTTTGCCCAGATATTACACAGATGGACTAAGGAGACCCTTGAGATGCCAAGGTATATGTAACCCTTCGAAAATCGTTTAGGCAGTTTTTCGGTAATCGGCAAATTTTTCGGCTTTTTCCGTAAAAAGTCAAAATTGATATTTTTCATTGTAGACCTAATTATACAAAATTTAAATAAGATATTACTATAATTTTGTCACTAAAATGTCATTTATAATTTTCTAGTTAAATAAAAAAAAATCGTAATTAATTATTTTTTTATTATTTTAAGCCTTTTTAAATACATTTAATTAGGGATAAATAAAAATTTAATTAGGTAAATTTATTAATTAGGAGTCTTTATAAGCTAAAATATACTGTTAATAAAATTATATCATGTCTTGCAAACTTTTAGATTTTTGGTGGGAAAATTATGAAAAAAATGGCTTAAAAATGGGTTTTTTTGTAAAAAGTTGATGTAACATTCATTAATTGATCTTTGAAGAAGCTTTTTGTGTAGAATTTTCCACACAATTCTCTCTCACTCTCCTCCTCCACCTCCTGGTCGTGCTACCTGCAGCAAACCCCCTCCCATTTCCCCCATTTTGTTTAGCTCAAAATTCTTGCAAAAAAATCCTCCGAAATCCACAAAAATTCACACTTTTCTTCTCTAATTCAAATCTAAACCCTATTCCATTCCTTCTCAACCCCAAATTGGACTAATACAAGGAGAAAAGAGGCATCTTTAGAGGCTAATTGCAAGAGGATCATAACTTGGAAGGTATAAATCCTAAACTAGTTGTTAAATTTGTAGTTTAAATAAGCTAGATTAGTATTTTGAAGTATTAATTTAGTGTAAATCTTTGTTCATGAAAAATCAAGAGAAGGTTTTGATTTTTAAAAATTAGGGTTTGTAGAATAATGGTTGGATTATGTTAGGGATGGTTATCTAATTGATTAGAATGGTTAATGGTGTAATTATATGCTTGCTAAATCGACAAATATCGATGTTTGCATTGAATCGGCGTTGAATTCGCTTACTAGATTTTTGTAGAAAATAGAATGCGGTCAATTTGCGTTAGGTTAGCAATATTATTATCTTCGTATAGGATTATTAGAATGCGCAAACGCGGTGTTTCGTCTAGTCGGGTTGTAGTTTTGCCGATTTCCCCGAAATGACGATTCTAGTTAAAGGATTGCGATTTTCGTGCGTTTTTCCGCGCACCGAGTGCATGCTATGATTATTTTGAGAGCGTGGATAATTGTATGTTGTGACTTGCATTGTGTTAGATTTTGTAATCTTATGCTTGGTATTGTGCAAATATAGGATCGGTCGGGGAAACTTCGGATACGGCGCGAAAAGGCAAAGCGGTGGCCGGATCAGATTAGCGGGGATTTCAGGTGAGTAGATGTATTCATCTATGGGGGAATCGTCTGGATGGCGCGAGGCGCCCCCCCTAGTTAGGATTATCCTACTTTTTGCAAGATTATATTGTTAGTTAGCTTATCCATTCATGTACACTGCATACCCTTATAGCGAACAGTATGTTAAATTGCAAGGACATTCATCTCTACCTATGCGATATCATTTCGTAGGACACGAACACCTTACCATTGGCATCTGTTGCACGCGCACTATTCATGTGACACACATGCCTTTGGTAATTGACATGCCACGTGCACGATAGAACCTGTTTATCTTAATATCGTCACCTGCATTCATACTTGATATATGAAACTGCATCGCATGCACATATCTCGCATCATCATCATATTTACATAGAACTCTAGCCAAAATTCACATCATACACATTGATATCATAGACATTTATCATACATATAACATGTGGACATTATGATTTTCTTGAGGATTTCAGTTTTGCTGCGATTTCTGGATTTTTGGGGAAAACCGCAAGAATTTAACAAAACCTTATATTTATCATTTTCAAAACAAAGTTGCGGTTTTCTCGTGATGTATGTGTCGTCCACCATGAGTTTTCATGTTTTCTGTTGGATTTCGAGACCCGATTCGAGGAGTGGATGAACCGTCTCGGGTACATGGTGGGCCCGGTATGGTACCCCGGGGCAAGAAGATCGAGTTGTAGACGATGAGCCTGGCAGGGGAAGACTACCTACCGGTGATGTCTGGCGCGGCGGATATCCGGAGGATACCGACCGTTGTCGTGAGATTTATGATATGGGCCGATCCGGACTGACGGAGCTCGATATTGAGACAGATGTGATTCCTATTTGGTGTCGATGCTTGACACGGGTTTTCAGAGGATTTCTTGATGATATTTAGCTATTATGCAGACATTCATTTTCTAAAAGTTAAGAATGCAGTAACATTAACATTTAAAACACTTAAAGAGTTAGAAAAGATATTGCATACATGTGCATGCATACTAGAGTTATTATGTCACATATGGACATACATGTTGTTCCGCATTGCGTGCATTCTTACGATTGCCTTACTAGATGTTATATTTACTCACGAGCTGGCAACTCACCCCCGTTGTGCCACAGTGTCTTGCAGGTCGGACCCGTCAGTCTTGTAGCGACGGGCTATCTTGTCATCAGTTCCTTTTGCTCAGACTCGCGACATCGCCCGTAGGTGGGTTGCGAGTATACTTTATTTCTTTTTTGCTTTATCATTGTATCTAGTATTCTCCATCTACCACTTGTTTTGTATATGCGACCTAGTGATGAGAATGAGAGATATGTATATTTGTGGTTTCTTTTGGGTCGAGCTCACTTGAGCCGACGTGTGTTTTCTGGTATTTTGCATTTCTTTTATGTTCTTTTTTTCTTGATATTACTATTATATTGCATGTGGTTGTGATCCGCCTTGGGCGAAGAGCTAGCTCCCGCTTGGGGATGTCATTTTATGATTACAGGTTTATTATCTTGTTGTACCCATTTTGGGGGATAGAAAATACTGAAGAGACTCTGCCGAAATTTTCAGAAATTTTTGATGTTCTTTTTTTGGATTCTATGCAACTTAATTGATTTCAAAACCGTTTTCATTTAAGGTTTTCCTTCACTCTCTTTTGATTTTGGGTTAGATTTCTGGGCTTTGGCTGACTTAGGTTACGGTACGCCTTTAAACGTCTCGTAATCTAAGTGCCAGTCACGTTCCGTACTTTCGGGTCGTGACAGTATACCCCTTAAACAAACTGCTCGACAAGCACAGTTCTATAATAGGATCTGGAACGTCCCTGGAACTCAGCGGAAATTACCCAACGGGAAAATGGAAACGACCGGGCTTGGGTATGTTCAATCCAAGAAACGGGAGTTACTCCGCGACTGCTATGTCATACATGACTTTGATGAAGAGGGAGATGCTTTTTGGGAAGATGCTAACCCTGAACCAAAAAGAGCCCCCGACGTGAAAATGCCCAGTCCGTCGTTCGAAAAACAAATGGACAAGCTTATAAGAGAAGCGGGTCAAAAGGTTCGAGACGACCATAATCGCGAAATGGCCATCTACGAGAAAGCCAGGACGCAGCGCCTTCTTCAACAGGCTGCGAAAGATGAAAGTGCCCCTCCTTGTCAACCCGTTGTACAAAAGGCATGACGTAGAGGCAAAAACAAACCAAAAAATGGGAAAGGCGTTCGACAATGACAAAGCGGGTCCAAGAAGCCACGTGATCAGGAATCGAGTGGCCATAATTCATCTCTTATGAAGAAGATGAGTCGAGCATACTATTTTCCTCAGAACAAATTACGGAAGATACTCGATCTCGCCATAAATCATCAACTGATTACACTCCCGGACTCCAAGCACCCCGAGAAAGTTGGAGAAGTCTCTCATCTGGACTATTGCTCCTATCATAGGGCAATAGGACATCCTCTCGAAAACTGCTTCACCTTCAAGAACTGGATCGAAGACCAATATCAGCTCGGCAGGTTCGCTCTATCCAGCAGTTGGCGGGCAACTCCACCGCAGAAGCAAGAACCAAAAGCCGCCCATACAGCGAAAGTAGAACCAGATCAACATCAGTCTTGGAAGCGAGCTCGTACCTGTCACGTGATTACGCTGTCAAAAGAAAAGCCCAAGAATATGGATGACCTCCCCAGGTGCTTCGAAAACAATGATGACGAGGTGATCTCAGAGTTTCCACCGACGCCGAAAGAGCTGGAAGATGGAATACATACCACTGCAGAAGATCTCAAGAAAATTGATTTGGGGACGACAAGTGATCTGCGGCCGACATTCGTCAGTGAGCTGCTGTCTGAAGAACGAGTGGCTACGTTAAAAAACGTGCTTATGCGGCATAAAGATTGCTTCGCATGGAACTACTTTGAGATGCCTGGGCTGGATCCAGAAATGGCTGTACACAAATTGGCGATATCTCCGGATGCCAATCCAATCAAATAAGCGCCGAGAAGAATGCGGCTCGAGCTTGAGATGAGCATCAACGCCGAGGTCAAGAAGCTAATCGACTCTGGTTTCATCCAAGAGATTCAATATCCTGATTGGATCGCCAATATCGTCCCAGTGATGAAGAAAAACGGGACAGTACGCATATGCGTGGATTTTCGGGATCTAAATAAAGCTTGCCCGAAAGATGACTTCCCAGTACCGGTCACCGAGCTAATGATAGACAATACGTCCACTCACGAGGTTTTTTCCTTCATGGACGGATCATCAGGATACAATCAGTTAAAGATGCATCCCGAAGACCAGAAGTATACTGCTTATCGGAGCACTTTGGATATATTCTGCTACAAGGTGATGCCCTTTGGTCTAAAGAATGCCGGTGCCACCTATCAGAGGGCCATGACGAAGATCTTCGATGACCTCATACATTAAATCGTCGAATGCTATATCGACGACCTCGTGGTGAAAAGTAAATCATACGAGAAACATCTAGAGCATCTGAGAATCGTGTTTCAACGCCTTCGGCAATACAACTTGAAGATGAACCCTCTCAAATGTGCGTTCGGAGTTTCCTCGGGCAAATTCCTAGGATTCATCGTCCGACACTGAGGCATCGAGATAGATCCGTCAAAGATCAAGGCAATTATGGAGATGCCCCCGCCGAGGACTCTCAAGCAATTGCGGTCCCTCCAAGGGAAGCTTGCATATATCCGACGATTTATAGCCAATCTTTCGGGAAAGTGCCGTCCTTACAGCCACCTGATGAAGAAGGGAACCCCTTTCGTCTGGGATCACAAATGCCAAAGCGCGCTGGACGAAATCAAGCAATACCTGCAGAATCCGCTAGTGCTGGCTGCTCCCGTTAAAGGAAAACCTCTCATTCTGTATACAACCGCCCTTGAAGGTTCCTTAGGCGCATTATGGGCACAAGAGAACGACCAAGGGAAGGAGAGAGCCCTCTACTATTTGAGTCGAGTTCTGCTGGGGGCAGAAAGCAATTATTCTCCCATCGAAAAACACTGCCTGGCATTGATCTTCGCGATAACGAAGCTCAGGCACTACGCGTTGGCGCATGAAGTCCGTCTCATATCAAAGGTGGATCCTCTCAAATATTTGATGTCAAAGGCCATACTAACAGGACGACTCGCTAAATGGGCCTTGCTCTTGATGGAGTTCTCGATAACTTATCGGCCTCTCAAGGCAGTGAAGGGCCAGGCCATCGCCGACTTCCTCGCTGAGCATCCGATACCTGCCGATTCTCTTCCGAATTGCGAACTGCCAGACGAACATGCGTTTGACACGATTAACAGGAGTGATACCCGATGGGAACTTTATTTTGATGGTGCATCTTCCCTGAAGAAGCGCAAACAAAGCACCCCCATAATCAAATCAGGGGTAGGCCTCATCTTCGTAACTCCACAAGGGGGGATAATGCGCTTTGCCTTCTCCTTAACAGAGCTGAGAACAAACAATGAAGCCGAGTATGAAGCTTTGATAGCAGGTCTCGAGATCGCCATCGACATGGGGATTGAGAACCTCCTCATATACGGAGACTCACAGCTGGTCGTTAGTCAAGTAAATGGCGACTCCCAGACGTGCAAACCAGAATTGGTGAAGTACGATGATAATGTACAACAACTGCTGACTCAAATTCCTTCCTACACCTTGGAAAGCATACCGCGTGCGGAAAATAGCAAAGCGGATGCATTAGCCAAGCTTGCTAAAGAATTAGCCGATGAGAACCTCGATGACGTAAGAATCGTGGTACAAAGCCGTCGGGTTCTTGCACCGGCAGAAATATCTGCGGAGTCGTCCGAGAAAAAGGGAGCGACCGAGCAAATGGCTCTACAAGTAAAAGACCAAGAAACTGTTGAGGATTGGAGAGAATTCTTTGTAGACTACTTCAAATCCCGTCGAACGCCCGAAGATGCGTCCTCAAGACATCAGCTTATGAAACGAGCTCTGTCTTTTGCCTTCGTCAATGATATTCTGTACAAGAGGTCATTTGATTCTCTGTGGTTAAGATGCCTGGGACCCAAAGAGGAAAAGAGAGTCGTCTAAGAAACTCATGACGGACTCTGCGGTTCTCACCAAGCCGGGCTGAAGATGAAGTCGAAGATTAAAAGGATGGGCTACTATTGGCCCACGATGATCCAAGACTGCCTCGAGTATGCGAAGCAATGCCACTCGTGCCAGATCCACGGAGATTTTATCCATCAGCATCCAAATCCACTATATCCGACAGTGGCTAGCTGGCCGTTCGAAATGTGGGGAACTGACATAATTGGCCCCATCGAACCAGCATCGTCCAGAGGACATCGATTCATTTTGGCGACAACTGATTACTTCTCTAAATGGGCAGAAGCAATACCGCTGAGGGAAGTGAAGACGGAGAATTTCCTCCATTTCTTCAAGACGCACGTCATTTATCGGTTTGGAACTCCGAGACGGATCATCTCTGATAACGGGCCAGCCTACCGAAGCCATAAGATCAGCCGCTTCGCTCAACAACACAACATAGACTGGAGATACTCCTCGGTCTATAACCCCCGAGCTAATGGTCTAGCTGAGGTTTTTAACAAGACCTTGACGAAGATCGTGAAAAAGACGGTGTCCCGGAATAAGAAAGACTGGCACGAGAGACTGCATGAAGCTCTCTGGGCGTACCGGACTACATTCAAGACGGCTACGAACACAACGCCGTACGCATTGGTATTCGGTACAGAAGCGGTACTCCCCCTCGAGATAGAGCTACCCTCTCTACGAATGGTAGTTTATTACGAGCTGACGGACAAAGAGAATACTCACCTTCAGCATGAGGAGCTCGACGCCCTTGACGAAACTCGGCTCATAGCGCAACAATATTTAGAGGCTTATAAAGCAAAGATGACGCGCTCATATGAAAGATTGACTAGACCGAGGACATTCCGCCAAGGAGAACTCGTGCTAGTGGTTAAAAGACCTATGATCCCTAATCGCGCCAAACGGGGGAAATTCGAGCCGAACTATGAAGGCCCGTATATCATAGACAAAGTCTACCAGGGTAGAGCCTATCTACTCATAGACATGCATGGTGAAAGACCTTTCAGGACAATAAATGGTCGCTTCCTGAAGAAATACTACGCTTGACAAGTCATGGCCTAGGTCAATGATAGATGACGATGACTATGTCCGCTCGCTATTTTCTTAAGCCCAAACTCTGTAAGTAGTAGCCGGCTTTCTTAACAACGGACCGAAACGTCCTTTAAACTAACAACGGACTGAAAAGTCCTTAAACTAACAACGAACCGAAACGTCCTTAAACTAACATTGGACCGAAACGTCCTTAAACTAACGACGGACCGAAACGTCCTTAAAACTAACAACGGACCACTATGTCCTAAAACTAGCTGTTGACTGAGATGTCGATAAACTACGGTGGATTGCAGCATCCCAAAGCTGATAAAAAAAAGAGAAGAAAACGGTATGTCTATAAGCAAAATGGGCACGGATGAAAACCCGAAAGGGTTCCGTGAGTAAAAACAGCAGGGCTACCGGCGAGTCTTGTGAAAACCCGAAAGGGCGCAACTTCGTTAAAAAGAAGAAGAAGAAGAAAAAAAAGGAAAAAAGGAAAACGGTATGTCCATAAGCAAAATGGGCACGGATGAAAACCAGAAAGGGCTCCGTGAGCAAAAACAGCAGGGCTACCGACGAGTGTTTGTGAAAACCAGAAAGGGCACAACCTCGTTAAAAGACACTTGCAGGGTCCTCTCGACTTTGTAAGGAGAAACCACCTGCGTGAGATCCTTACGACTCACAAGGATGCAACACACTTAGGAATCCTCACGATTCTTAAGGAGAAATTACACTTGCGAGATCCTCACGACTCGTAAGGAGAACCCTCTTATGGGACCCTCACGGCTCATAAGATTTGAAAGTCTTAAGCTACAGGGATCTGAACCTGATCTTAAGCAGCCCCCACAACCTCCACTACTGCCCTACAAGCGGCTCAATGCTGACCCTTGTATACAATCCACGGGCACGAATAAACATTTCCCTAGCAAAGTCCTATCGGTGACTAGGGATATGTTCGTACGGTGAACAACCCTTGGGAGTCTTCTCGACTTATAAGGAGAAAATACTCTTGTAAGATCCTTACGCCTTATAAGAGAACATGCACTTAGGAATCCTCACGATTTCTAGGGAGAAAACGCGCCTACGAGATCCTCACGACACGCAGGGAGAAATACCTTTATGAGACCCTTACGGCTCATGAAGTCAAAAGCCTTAGTCGACAGGATCCTAACCCTGTTCGCTAAGCCACCTTTGTTCGATATCGACAAAGGCAAATGATGATTCGCTTCTGGCAATATCCCAGTTGTAGCGGAGCTGATGCCGAAATCGGTGTCTAATCCCAAGCTTGCAGCAAAAAGCTTCCGGGCCACACATGCATACGAAATAGCCGAAATGATGGGGCAACTTGCAAACAAAATCAGCAAGTAAAAATGTATGCATGCGAAATAGCCGAAATGATTAGGCAACTCGCAATAAAAAGAAGCGAGTAAAAATAAAATAAATAGTCGAAATGATTGGGCACCGCGAAAAATAGCCGAAATGGTTGGGCAATCACGACCTTCGCGATATAAAAGCTGAAATGATAGAGCATCGCGGAAAAAAAATGAAATTTATGCCCTACAGGTGATATCACAGCAATCCCTGTATACAATCCAGGGGCGCAAATAAAGAGGGAATCACACCCTTCCTCTCCAAGCTTCATCAGAAGGAGAGGCCAAATCTCAATGGTTCACAGATAGCCTGGAGATCATCTCAGTATTTGTCTCATTGCAACAGACACAATATCAAGCAAAGTGGAACAGCGGCAACTCCCAGTTCCATGACTCGGCAGTGCACAAACGACCGAAGGTCAAACACCAACTTCGTGAAATACGGATATAATCAAAAAATTCCTGGCTACGTGGAACGCGGATTATGTCACTTCTGACCCCGTGGAAAATGTCCAGAGCGGATCCCGGTCCTCACAGAGCACAGTAGTGAACCCGTGTGAAGCATCCAGAGCGGAGCCTGGTCCTCTCCGAACATGGCAGTGAACCCGTGGGAAGCATCCAGAGCAAAATTCCTGGCTACGTGGAACACGGATTATGTCACTTCTGACCCCGTGGAAAACTTCCAGAGCGGATCCTGGTCCTCGAAAAGCACGGCAGTGAACCCGTGTGAAGCATCCAGAGCGGAGCCTGGTCCTCGCCGAACACGGCAGTAAACCCGTGGGAAGCATCCAGAGAAAAATTCCTGGCTACGTGGAACACGGATTATGTCACTTCTGACCCCGTGGAAAACGTCCAAAGCGGATCCTGGTCCTCGCAGAGCACGGCAGTGAACCCGTGTGGAGCATCCAGAGTGGAGCCTAGTCCTCGCCGAACACGGCAGTGAACCCATGGGAAGCATCCAGAGCAAAATTCCTGGCTACGTGGAACACGGATTATGTCACTTCTGACCCCGTGGAAAACATCCAGAGCGGATCCTGGTCCTCACAGAGCACGGCAGTGAACCCGTGTGAAGCATCCAGAGTGGAGCCTGGTCCTTGCAGAACACGGCAGTGAACCCGTGGGAAGCATCCAGAGAAAAATTCCTGGCTACGTGGAACGCGGATTATGTCACTTCTGACCCCGTGGAAAACGTCCAGAACGGATCCTGGTCCTCGCAGAGCACTGCAGTGAACCCGTGTAAAGCATCCAGAGCGGAGCCTGGTCCTCGCCGAACACGGCAGTGAACTCGTGGGAAGCATCCAGAGCAAATACCGGACTGTGAAGTCCTTAAACTCATGGACTATGATGTCCTTAACCTCGACCGTGATGTCTTAAAACTAATACCGGATTGTGAGGTCCTTAAACTCATGGACTATGATGTCCTTAACCTCGACCGTGATGTCTTAAAACTAATATCGGACTGTGAGGTCCCTAAACTCATGGACTATGATGTCCTTAACCTCGACCGTGATGTCTTAAAACTAATACCGGACTGTGGGGTCCTTAAACCCATGGACTATGATGTCCTTAACCTCGACCATGATGTCTTAAAACTAACATTGGACTATGAGGTCCTTAAAACTCATGGACTATGATGACCTTAACCTCGACCGTGGTGTCTTAAAACTAACATTGGACTATGAGGTCCTTAAACTCATGGACTATGATGTCCTTAACCTCGACCGTAATGTCTTTAAACTAACATCGGACTGTGAGGTCCTTAAGCTCATGGACTATGATGTCCTTAACCTCGACCGTGATGTCTTAAAACTAATATTGGACTGTGAGGTCCTTAAACCTCATGGACTATGATGTCCTTAATCTCGACCGTGATGTCTTAAAACTAAACAACGGACTGTGGAGTCCTTAAATCCACGGACTATGATGTCCTTAACCTCGACCGCGAGGTCTTAAACTACGGTATCCTGGAAAACGTCCAGAGCGGAGTCTGGTCCTCGTAGAACACAGCAGTGAACCCGTGGGAAGCATCCAGAGCAACTCCTGATTCCGTGAAATGCGGATAAGGACAACTTCACCCATCACTTGCGGGTCCTCACGACTCGTAAGGGAGTAAATTCTCTTGTGAGATCCTTACAACTTTCAAAAGAAAACACACTTAGGAATCCTCACGATTCTTAAGAAGAAATTACACCTACGGGATCCTCTCGACAGGTAGGGAGAAAATTCTTTATGAGACCCTCACGGCTCATAAAATTGAAAAGTATTAGGTGATAGATCCTAACCCTGTTTTCTAAGCCATCACTACCTTACAAAGAGCACAAAATGGACAATTATACTTGCTAAAATCAAATAGCAGCAACACAGCAAGGAGAAGAAGGCGACAAGGAGAACATTTGATTCGCATTTAATTAAGCGTTCAAGACATACCCGTTCATGCATGCGCAAAAGATTTAGTATGTAAAATAAAACAAGCTGAAATGAGAAACTTTCCATTCATACTGCGAAAAAGTTCTTACAATTATAAAAGAAGTAAACAAAAACATTATCCAAACAATTACAATGGCAAAACCTCAGATCCAGGGCATGGATTGAGGAACTCAAAAGTGACTTTGTCCAGAATCTTCCAGGCATTTCGAACCATCCTAGTATGATTTCTTTCACGATCACACGCGTCGGGATCCCCACGGATGTCCTCCACCCTCCGATAGGCAACAAGTATGGCCGACTGTTGAAAAGCCTGATGCAGGAGATCGATAAGATTGTCTCGCCTTCTTTTCGAGATTAGGCTCATCAGATACTCCAAATGCACCATATCCTCTGCGGCATCCAATGCCCTAAGCGGCACGCCGGTACAGAATAGAGGAAGCGCTTTCCAGATCGCTCCCACAATAAGCTTCAGAAGAGAGGAGCATCGAGGAAGCAGTCGACCATTGTATGCGTCAAAGCGGCTCATAATTTTGGCACACTCGGCGTTTGTGAATTCTCGATTCTGAGAACGGCCGAGTGAGCGGATGTCTCCGTAGGAGATAATCTCGTCGAGATCATACATGTGAGCGTCCATTACTCCTGAAAAAAGAAAATCAACAAAATTAGCGGACAGACTGAATAAGCGAATTCTTATTAAAAACAGGCACAGCGAGTTAAACTCCTCGAGAGCAATGCTCTACAGACAGGAGTGACACCTGTCTAAATCAATTATGAGGGGAATTTAAAGAAATTCCCCGAGAACATTGAGAGCCTTACTCTGAAAAGATGATATAATTCATTAAAGATAAAATTCCATTTTTAATCTTCAAGATCCATGAAAAACTCTTAAGAGTTCTTCTATATGATTTGAAAGGAGCAAAACTCCATTAATGAATTAAGAAATCATTAGTAAAATCCTTTTGGAGAGCGAAGCTCTATTAATGGAACCCTAAAAGGGTTCTCCTTAGATCAAAGATCCATGGAGCAAAGCTCTGCTAGTGAAACCCTAAATGGGTTTTCTGTAGATCAAAGATCTATGGTGAGCAATGCTCTATTAATGGGTAAAACCCTAACTCATTAAAATTTATTAAAATTTTTACCTAAGTTTGAAAAAAATATTTACTCTTGTGAAGTTCTTAAACAAAAGAGTTGTGCTCTGAATAAAAATTCTCAGGAAAGAAAATGATAATCATCTAAGGACCAAAGATCCTATTTATAGGCGCTAAGATGCCTCTTCAACTTCTGAGCTGATCCAAAGGCTCAGATGTTGCCACCGCTGCGCTCACGTGTGGACCACGTAAGCGCAACGGTGGGGGGGCATTTGTTTCCCCAATCAGAGCAAAGCTCTGTTCAAATTCCAAGGTTTGGAATGAACCGACGCTTCTGCTCCCCCTAATCAGAGCAAGGCTCTGTTCAAGTTTCAAGATATGGAATAAAGCGACGCTTCCTTTCCCCCAATCAGAGCAAAGCTCTATTTTAAAATTCAAAATTTTAAATCGAAGCAACGCATCAGATCCCGTACGCTGCGCGCCACGTGTCAACAGGGACGCGCTAGCACAGTCAAACACGGGCGCGCTAGCACAGCTGCGCTGCGCTCTGCGCTGCGTGCCGCATGTCAACACGGTCGCGCTAGCACAGCGCTGCGTGCCACGTGTCAAACATGGGCGCGCTAGCGCAGTTGCGCTGCGCTTTGCACTGCGCGCCACGTGTCGAACGTAGGTGCGCTAGCGCAAGGTGCGCTAGCGCCGGAATTATAAAATTCCCCACCGTTAGATCAAAACATCTAATAATAATGATAAATCATTAATTAATCAGAAACTAAAATCTGTTAAGGAAAGATTCCTCAAAATCTTTCCAAATAACAAGGTTGTGCTCTGTAAATCAGAGCACCGTTCGATCAATGATCCAATGGTAAATAAAAATTACCAAAAGACAGAATAAATTCTGTATCGAAAGATCTTTCCAATCTTGTTAAAATAAGAAGATTATCTTCTGCAAAGCAGAAGCCCTGGGATCAAAGATCCAACGGTGGGAAATATTCCCAAATCAATCAGAGAAAGTTCTCTTAAACTGATTTAACAAATCAATTGGCCCTATATAAAGGCTCCAAGACTTAAAGTCTCAGATAGAAAAAACCCTCTGCAAACTTTGAGAAAACTCAAAGAAAAAGAAAGGCAAGCCTTTAGCAAAAGAAGATCATTTCTTCCAGGTAAAGAATTAATTCTTGAACAACAGAGATGAAGCATCTCATAAAAAGAAGAAACATCTTCTAAAAAGATCTTAGATCTATAAAAAAGACCAAGGTCTTTGATTAAAAAGAAAAGATCAAAAGATCTAATCATAAAAAAATAATAAACAAAAGAAGTACTTTACTTCATTGATAGATCGTTGATCTATAAAGGCAGAGCCTTTTATAAAAAACAAGAACTTTTGTTCTTGAATCTTGAGGCAAAGCCTCCTTTAAGAAGAACATAAATTTGTTCTTTGATCTTAAATTGATCAAATGCGCTCTGCGCTATCATAAAGTGCCTTGCACTCATGAACTACGCTCTTGCGCTCCTTAGATCGGCGCTCAGCGCCAAAACATGCCACGTGTCAACCATAGACACCACTTGCGTTTTGCGCTTTTAAAACAGCGCACTGCGCTCATGAACTGGCGCTCAACGCCAAGTGCGCCACGTGTCACTCACTGGCACACCAACAGACTAGCGCAAAGCGCTCATGAATTAAAAGCGCAATGCGCTAACAAACTAGCGCTTAGCGCTAAGCGCGACACGTGTCTTCTTCATGTGCGCTACCCGACAGAAGCGCAGTGCGCTCTTTGACTGGCGCAACACGCCTGGCGCGCCACATGGCGCATTGTCAAAACACACTTTGTTCTGATGAGTGCTATGCATTCAATACAAGAAAAAAATGTCAGAGCCCAATGCCTAGCATTATTAAAAGGGCTAAGCCCAAATAAAGGCCTATTGGCCAGAACAAAAATAAAATGTTATACATTTTTTTAACTGGACTTAGCCCAATTCTGGCCATAAGTCCTCAACTTAAATTGAACTGAGCCCATCTGCTCTTCTAATCAATTTACACCCGGTTCGAGGGTACATCTCTTTACTCTTCTGATATCTGTCATTGTAATCCTTCAACATCGTCAGAGAGGTGACGGGTCCCGACAACCACACATTACTACGCACTGTGGGGTCCTTAAACCCATGGACTATGATATCCTTAACCTCGACCATGATGTCTTAAAACTAACAACGGACTGTGGGGTCCTTAAACCCATGGACTATGATGTCCTTAACCTCGACCGTGATGTCTTAAAACTAACAACGAACTGTGGGGTCCCTAAACCCATGGACTATAATGTCCTTAACCTCGATCATGATGCCTTAAAACTAATACCGGACTGTAAGGCCCCTAAACTCATGGACTATGATATCCTTAACCTCGACTGTGATGTCTTAAAAGTAATACCGGACTGTAGGGTCCTTAAACCCACGGACTATGATGTCCTTAACTTCGACCGTGATGTCTTAAAACTAACATTGGACTGTGAGGTCCTTAAAACTCATGGACTATGATGTCCTTAATCTCGACCGTGATGTCTTAAAACTAACATTGGACTGTGAGGTCCTTAAACTCATGGACTATGATGTCCTTAACCTCAACCGTAATGTCTTTAAACTAACATCGGACTGTGAGGTCCTTAAACTCATGGACTATGATGTCCTTAACCTCGACCGTGATGTCTTAAAACTAATATTGGACAGTGAGGTCCTTAAAACTCATGGACTACGATGTCCTTAACCTCGACCGTGATGTCTTAAAACTAACAACGGACTGTGGGGTCCTTAAACCCATAGACTATGATGTCCTTAATCTCGACCGTGATGTCTTAAAACTAACAACGGACTGTGGGGTCCCTAAACCCATAGACTATGATGTCCTTAACCTCGACCGTGATGTCTTAAAACTAACAACGGACTGTGGGGTCCCTAAACCCATGGACTATGATGTCCTTAACCTCGACCGTGATGTCCTGAAACTAACAACGGATTGTGGGGTCCCTAAACCTATGGACTATGATGTCCTTAACCTCGACCGTGATATCTTAAAACTAACAACGGACTGTGGAGTCCCTAAACCCATGGACTATGATGTCCTTAACCTCAACCGCGATGTCTTAAAACTAACAATGGACCGAGATGTCCTTAAACTAACAATGGACCGTAATGTCCTTAAACTAATTATCGACCGTAATGTCACTAAACTAAACAACAGAGCCCAATTACTCTCTTGTCGGATCTAAACGATCCTGTTAAGTTGATCTTAGTCTAAACTAAGACTAACGTATCCTTAACAAACGTTTAAGTCGATCTTAGTCTCAAATAAGGCTAACGTATCCTTAAACCCAAACCCCCAAACCCAAATCTAAGAAAGATACAGATTTGGACTAGTCCACGCCCTACGGGCGACAACATAACCTAGTCTCCGTATACAATCCATGGGCAACCAAATACAAAACAAACACCCACGACATGAAGTGACCATCTGGAGAAGGAGAAAGTTGTTACCGCGATGCGGTAGCGTAATTAACTGCAGGGGCTTATGCCTACAGGGAAGAGCGTCCCCACAATCAAAAACCCCTCAAACGAGAGGGAATCTGACGAAGTCTGCTACATCGGTCACATCCGTTTAAGCCTTCGATACATGGTGCCATAAATCAACTTGGCATCTTTGGAGAGGTGGACGGATAGCACCAATAAGAATCTGCCTCGAATTTCAGGCAAGACGTACGCCGCGACTCCGCCGCGTCCTTCAGAAGGGAACAGCTACAACCTTTGTAGACCGTGTCTTTCTCTTCAAAAGCTCCGAGTTGTAGTCCCTACGACTCCTCATAGCTCCACTTAAAGTTTGAACGAGCCTCCTTCGTGATCTTCGTGTCGAAGATGATCCACCCGAAACTCCGCTAATCCAAGCTACCTCTTCACTAAAATCACTTTAGTGAAGTGAACACCCTAAACTTTATTGCTAATTAAGTGTAGGATGGTGAAGTAGGGGTTTCGTTAGCTCACTAGGGATTTCAAGATCTATGGTTCACATCACATGTGAGGGTTTAGAGCTTGAAGTATGAGGAAGATGACGATGATGATGGAGAGAGCTTGAGAGAGTGGAGCTAAAGAAAATGAGCAAGCCCCCTTTGAAAATGAAGTGAAGAATGGCTTATCATTTATCACAATAATTGAAGCATCCAATTTAAAACAATAAACCAAAGCAACCATGCTTCAATAGTGTGGAATAAATGAATATTCAAATGATCAAGCCATGCTTCACCCCTCCACAATTTCCACTTCATTTCTATTTTCACAAAAATAGAAATTTCAACCATGCTTCATTTAATATATATATATATATATATATATATACACATATATATATTATATATATATATACATATATATTATATTTATATATATATATATACATATATATATTATATATATATATATTCACAAAAATAGAAATTTCAACCATGCTTCATTTAATATATATATATATATATATATATATATTATGAAGAATAATTAGTAAGCTAATAATATTAGTTAATATATAATTATATCAAATATAATATATACCGAATTATTAAATCAGCACTTGATTTAATAATCTGGTTATATCACATTTAATTGACCAATATCAATTATCTATATATCACATTATCAAATCAACACTTGATTCAATAATCTGGTTATATCACATATAACCTAACCGATAACAAATAACTTTCAGGTTAGAATACGGTATCACATACACGTATCTAATCAGGCCCCCGCACATATCAACATATGTGCCCTAGTTCGTTTCGCTTGAACTAGAAAACCTCTGTATAGGACTCTAAAGACTTGTCAATATGCCAGCAGCAGGTGATGATCACATCAGTCACCCACAAGCCGTCAGCGGTACTACCTGGACATAACAGCTATCCAGGTATTGAGCGACAAGAAGATCAACAAGCAAGCTTGTCCAAAATTTCAAGAAGACTATAAGTAACACTTACCGTACACTCCGGTCTCTTCATCTGATATGTCGCATATCGAGTCTTGGGGTGGAATCGTCAGACCCCAATAACTTGATAAGTCATGCCGATGTAAGGCCTATAACGGTACAAGAAACTACTGATAACACTTACCAGTAAATCTCATCAACAGCCATGACCAAGGACTTCCTGTTATAGCCAATCGAGCATAGCGCAATATCAATTCCCTATACCGGGAGAGACGAAACCTCTCCTATCGCTCATTGCCTCCATGTGACTTGGGACTGTACCCAAAATCCACCTGTTTACACGATTCCTTTAAGCCGTGGTAGGGAGGAAATCAAAGCATAGTGGGAACCACACAAGACTTTATGACGATCTCGGGTCTACAGACTAACCTGTACTAGTGTCACCAGAGAACTTCTATCTGACGATAGGTATAGTACCATCTAGGAGTTCTCGGCGAGTCCTGTTCGGTGTACCTATTCTCTAATGAGCACCTGTGTGCAATCATCGATATCAAACACCAATGGATATGGGATCAACCATTGCCCCAAACAGGGTTAAGAAACGTACTCACTAGTCTACTCTGGAATATCGATGCCATGTCTTGATATTCCCTCGACTATGAACAATTGAAGGATGTGCTTGTAGACTACCCAGGTCCCAGTAGTATGATCCACATCATAGTCCTGGTAGTCAAGACAATATCCTAAGGGCTTTATCAACATATAACAGAGAGATAGTATAATAATACAAGTGTACATGTTAAGATAAAGAGCAACCAGATAGCATACTATCATGTCGCACAAGAAAGTCCTCTATATATATGTCCAAGCATCCATTATAATATACATCAATGTACAATAATGGCCTCTAGGGCATACATATCCCTAACACACCCTAATAGTCTCATGTGTTGAGAAACCTTGGGTGTTTAAAGGCAAATCAATCCATCATTAGACTCTACATCTTCTAGGTTATTGATTGATCGTTTTGATTCCACTTCTTTGATTTTAAAGAAAAGATGTAGTACTAAAGAAGTGATGTATTGTTTTAGTCGTATAATAACCGTAATCAATAACGGTGTTAAGTATAGTGAGCGCTAGTGAGTACAGGTCGTCCTCTGGGATTCGTGGAACTCGTAAATTCTTACTTTAGTTTAGTCGAAAGAACTAGTAAAGAAAATCAACAAATTGTTTTAAGATTTGATTAAAGTAACAGTTTCAAGAAATTGTTTTCAAGAAAGAAAATTCAAGAAAATATTCAAGATTTTGTTATCAAGAAAATTGTAGAAGGCTTATAGGATTCGAACGGAATTAGTAGCCATGGATGACTATTCAAAATGATTCATCTTATCTTTTGGTAGAATTAACACTAGATTGATGGCTAAAAATGAGAATTAAGGATCCTTTGAAGAAACTAGGGTTTCTCCTTCATTGCCCCTTGTCCTTTCATTGATTGCCATTCTTATCTAGCTTTTAACAAGAAGGATCATCAATCTAATCCCCAAATTGTGACGAACTTCTCAATAAATTGATCTCGCTCACGATTTGGATATTAATGATTCTTTTTGCTAAAGTTTATAATCTCCATAAAACTTAAGATGAATATAGAATTCTCTCACCATGTGATCTACCAAATTCCTTCGAATCCTTAGCAAGCAGAGATTTACTCACACATTATGAAAATAGAAGAATCAACAAATAGAGATTTCATAATGCGAAAATTTAAAGAAAGCGAGATTAAAAGTAATGATCACCTTTATTATTTAACTTCAAATTACAACTTCTCCAATCCGAGATTACAAGAAGAACTGCTCTCTATCACTCCCTTGAAGAGGTAATTTCTCCTTCGATCTTCGCTTCGCTCGATCACCGTGAGTCTTGGATCAATCAAGGATTATGTGCTCTTGATGATGATCGGCTTCGCGTAAATGATCTTTTGTTGAATCGCTTGATGAACTTCTCGATGATTCTTGATCTTAAGATTTGATGGTTCTTGAAATTGGATTTAAATTGTTTTTGTAATTGTGTACAAAAATGTGTACTAAAAATCAACAACCTTTTTAATGTAGGCTTAAGTCCTTTTTATAGCCCCTAATCAAGCTTCCCTCATAAGCTAGGTTGTTACAAGGAGATTTCTAGAATAAGCTAGGTGTTAGTTGCATGTATGCCCTATAGGCCATTACTGTACATAGGATGTATATTGTAGTGGATGCTTGGACATATATAGGGAGGACTTTCTTGCTCAATATAATAGTATGCTATCTGGTTGCACTTTATCTTAACATGTACACTTATTGTCTCTCTCTCATATGTTGATAAAGCCCTTAGGATGTGTACTTGACTACCAGGACTATGATGGAGATCATACTAGTGAGGCCAAGGGTAGTCCATAAGTACACCCTATAATTGTTCCTAGTCGTGGGAGTATCGAAACAAGGCATCGATACTCCAGAGTAGACTAGCGTATACGCTTCTCGAGCCATATGATAGGTGATGGATGATCCCATATCCATTTGACATCAGAGAAGGTATACGAGTGCTCAGTGGAGACTGGGTACACTGAACGGATTCGCCGAGAACTCTTAAATGGTATTAGACCTATCGTTGGATAGCAGTTCTCTGGTGACACTGGTACAGCTTAGTCTGTAGACCCGAGATCATCATAGAGTCTTGTGTGATTCCCACAGTGCTTTGATTTCCACCATACCACGGTCAAGAGATCGTGCAAAATGGTGGTTTTTGGGTACAGTCCCGAGTCACATGGCGTCAATGAGCGATATGAGGGGTTTCGTCTCTCCCGGTATTGGGAGTTAATGTTGCGCTATGCTCGATTGGCCATAACAGGAAATCCCTAGCCAGGGATGTTGAGATCTACTGGTAAGTGTTATCAGTAGTTTCTCGAACCGTTATAGACCTTGCATCGGCCTGACTTATCAGGATATTGGGGTCTGACGTTATACCACCCCAGGCTGTGATATGCGACATATCAGATGAAGAGACCGGATTGTACGGTAGTGTTACTGATTGGATTCGTAGGAGTACGAGCAGGCTTGCTTATTGATCTTCTGATCGCTCAATACCCGAGTGGCCATTATGTTTAGCAGACCGCTTGCGGCTTATGGGTGTTTGATATGATCATCACCTACTGCCGGCGTATTGACGAGTCTTTAGAGTCCTATACAGAGATTTCCTGGTTCATGTGAAACGGAGTAGGAGCACATATATGATATGTGCGGGACCGAGATTAATGCAAGTATGTGATATCGCATTCTATTCTCACGATATGTGACATTCGTAGGTTATATGTGATATAGCCAAATTATCGGATCAAGTGTTGATTCGATAAGTTGTTACATTTGATATTAGTCGGTTATATGTGATATAGCTGGATTATTAAATCAAGAGTTAATTTAATAATTTAATGTAGAATTATATATTTGATATATTAAATTACATTAACTAATATTAGCTCACTTAAGTATTCATTTTTCTCACTTATGATACATTGATATATATTTGATATATGTTAAATGTATTGTTTTCTTTTTGCACAAAATATATATGTGATATATATTGTTCTATCATACTAGGTTACACATGCAACATGTATGTATGAGACTTATACCATACTAGGGTTAAGTTAGAGTTTATATTTATTTCAAGCAAATTCAAAATTGTGGAGATATTTGTCATGGTTCAAAGCTTGCAGAAGCTTGTAGTCTTCATTGATTTAGTCCACTCCTTTGTCTTTCTTAAGATATTTTCTAACCTAACCATTAACCTTACACTATGGTTAACTCTCTACATGAGTTAGTGTATGACACTAACTCACCCTTAGTTGCCTTTCTAACCTCATGAGTTTATTCTCTATTCTTCATTCTTTATCTTCTTCATGAGCTCAAAAGCTTTCTAGGGTTTTGAGATGTGAAGAAATATTGTGAGAAAAATAAATCTAAACTGAGCCCACTTCCTACTTCAAAATCCTCTACTATTAGCCATTTAGTTTAGGGTGTTTGCTTCACTAATTTCACACATTAGTGAAGTGGTAGCATGAGCTCGAGTCTCCTTGACGTAGATCATCTTCGGCTTCGAAGGCATTGAGTAAGCTTGTTCGTTTCTTCATGTGAACCCTTACTAGATTCCGGGTCTTCACAATTTGCAGCGAGAGGACTACGACATAGAGCTTTAGAAGTGAAGGACCGGTCTACAAAGGTTGTATTTTCTCATTCACTTAGATGTAAAGTGTTTACATGTTATATCGTCGGATATTCTAGTAACGATTCTAGGGTTATGGTTAGCTAATATGGCAAAAATTTAAAAATGGCATGGACGATACCTCCCGAAACCTTGCTTCCATGCTAGACAATCCTACAGTGGTATCAGAGCCATGCTAGAAAATTAGACGATGTTCCGAAACTACTCCGAAACACCCGATATGTAAACTTGGTTTCTGTCGAATTTAAGAAGTCTTTAAAAAAAAATTTAAACAACTGCAGAATGTTGTATGAGATATGACATGAACACAAAGAAAATTTGAGGGGGTTTTGTGCAAATTTGGCCGGCCACATCATGCTAAAACCCGGCCTCCTTGGCCCAATTTTGGAGTTTTGACTTAAAATTTTCAGGGTGTTCCAATCTCTGGGTTTTAGGGTTTCAGGTATTGTTTGTTTTTGCTAAATTTGCATGTGATGTTAACTTTCTGTAAAGGCAATTCCGAGTGTTTCGTAATTGTAATTCTAACATGTATTCGGGTTGTTTAGACGATGTTAAAAAGTTCGAACGGATATCAATAACCCAATTTTTCCCCCGCCGGAAATTTTTCAAGAGTTGGATTTTTTCTGAGTTTAAAATTTTTAGAAAATCTTGCAAGTGATTCTGTGGACCCTCTAGAAGAACGAAACCTTAACTCGATTCTGTGACCGTCAGAACCGCCATCAAATCCTAAGGTTTGTGGTAGTTCAGCGGTGCCGCAGGTAAGGCATTGGTTGACCCTTCTACGGCTGGTTCATACGAGCTGTGGCATGTTCTGGGTACTTTTTGAACTCCGCTCAAGTGTTGAGCTTGTTGGAAAATTTTAGGTGCTTGCTTATTCGATCGAAAAGTTTAATTTCGTCTAGCTATCTGTGATTGTGATACAATATTTGGAATCCACAAGAAGAGTTATGAGATAACTAGTTTGAATTTTATAAATTTAGCAGTTTAGTCTCATTTGATCGGTTGCCATGGGATTTTGATGTTGATCAAAGGTCTGTCGCAATTATGCAGTGTACGCGAATACTCGCTGGGTAACCTTACTAGATAGCCACGCTCCATAGCCCCAACCAAGTGACTATACAAGAACCCCGTCGCCAAAAGTATCTATTCGGGTACTCGCGGCCGCGGTGTTCCGCCTTAGTGAACTTCATCGACGGCATCGGGGGTGCGGCCGTCTACTAAAGTTTCCGACGAGCATTCGATCAGGTTATCGGGAATCTTGTTGAATTACCCGACAGGTTATTGGAAAGTGTTTTCAATATCGAGACTAAAATGCGGGGTTTATAATTGTTAGGCATGTGATGTCTAAGGAATTCATTTAGTTAAGCATGAAATCCAATATATGTGATACATTGGGTTTATTATGTCCAAGGTGGTTGCGGATTCCAACTGTTGTAGTTTTTCACTTTCTTTTCTGCGACCGTAAGTGTAATAAATGGTGTATCGCCGGTTTCGGTGCTATATGTCAACGACAACTGGGATACGTATATTTACTTACGTTGATGACATGTTGTGATATGTTATATTGGATCGTCGTGTTTTGAATAGCCGGGGTTTTTTTATGTGAGATGAGAGTTTTTCATTTTCATTCATGTAAAGGCTTGTATGTAATATTCTTTTATTGGGGCACTTTCGGGTTGAGGATGATGTCACCATTGATGTATATTATTTACTTTTCCGTATTGGGATAGACCCAAGGCGGGGAGCACAAGTAACCGGGTTCTAGGGTCCAGTGGGAGACCATCTCGAGGAGTCGAGACCGGGTCTCCTAAGTCTAGAATTGGTAGGATTGCTTGCCGCTCTCGCAGGGGTCTAGGGATTTGGGTTTGGCTATTCATCGCGACCGTGGAATCCGTGTTTTATACTGGCTTAATTTAAAACACGGAATTCCTAGTATATCCAATATTTCATATGTGATTCTTCTACTGCTGATATTCTGTGATGTGATCACATGATATGTTCTGAGACAAATGCCTATATTATATATATGAGATATAATTAATATTGCTGCTTTCGTTTCATATGTGATACTTAGGAAGCATAATAAATGGGACTTCATTAATGAGATTAATAAAATAAAAGAAACCTAAACATGTTGTAGAAACTTGTTTAAAAACTGGTAGCTCTAATTCTTGCTTTGCATAGCGGTATTCCTTGTAAAATATCCAGCACCTTATTCGATAAGGAAAGAGCCGAGATCCCTTCACATGGAGTGACTTCTTTTGCGAAACTACCAGATGCTACAACCCACTCGGTTTGCCTTTTGATTGCTTCTATAGTTTTTTCTTTGCATAGTGGTATTTGTGAAATATCCTGCACCTTATTCGATAAGGAAAGAGCCGAGATCCCTTCACCGGGAGTGACTTATTTAGCAAAACTAGTAAAAGCCTCAAAAACACTCCTTTTATAAATCACTCGATTCTGCAACGATATAAAGTTTATTACGCTCATGATTTTCTTAAAAACCTGCATAGCCCTCCGTCATTTCAGATAAGTACTACTTAGTATTCGTGTTGCCGTAGTTTGGCCTGCGTCAAGGCATAGTGTACGGTAGCTTATTAGTGCTTATCTTCTGCATACGATGTGATTGGATTAGGGTATTCGTATGGCGTAGTTTGGCCTGCGTCAAAGGTCGTGCAGGTGGATTTAATTCAATCATGAAATGCACGGGTTGAACTTGACTAGCGGATGATGGGTTGTTTGGCCTGCGTCAAGGTCATAGGACGCTAGGGGTAAAGTATTGTCAGGAATTTCAAGTGTTGAAATTTGCAATGAGATTGCATACCTTCTATGAGATAGTTGGATCCCGATACCCACTGCGAGTAAGAATTACTCCTGGGAGATTTTTACACATCATAATTAGCCGATCAAGTAGGTGTTTAGAAAGGTGTTAACGGGGTTACGCCCCTGGGAAAACGAGATTTATTTTAATTTGGTCCGTGCGAAAGCACGAGGAACCTCCCTCAAAGTACCAACACTGTCATGGCCGAAAGATTGGCGAACTTGTAGGGTGTAATTAATCTCGGCTAGTCTTACCTTTTAAGGTTTGAAGGATGATTTGACTAAAACAGTAGGAGCCATCCTGATTAGATAAAATAATAACCAATCTAAATCTTGTAAGAGCGCACGCAGAGTGTTTTCTTCTCTCTCTCTCCTGGTAGCGACAATGTCATTCCTTAATCAAGATAATAATATGGATGTTTTGACCGAATCTACTTATTATACTAAGCAGGGCAATGTTGGTTCCGTTCTTTCTTATAATTGTTATAAGACTGAGCAGGAAATAGGGGAATATCCCGATTTCTACGCGACCCAATCAAGGAATAAGCATGTTGATGCATATTATTCGTGTGTGTTCATTACCAAGAATTGTTTCTCGGTATCCTCTACGTCCTGGGTATGTGATACCAGATCAGGATCCCGCATATGTAAGATGTTACATGGGTTACAGAAAGGTAGAGAACTGGGATTAGGTGATATGTCTCTAAGTGTAGAGAATGGTGCAAGTGCTGCAGCCATGTCAGTTGGCAGTATTACCTTGTATAAATACATTGATTCTGAACAAATGTTATTAGATACCGAACCTGATATACAACATTACATTAGATTCTTTATTAAGTTAAACAATGATATAATTCTGTATTAGAGGATAATATTGTAAACATTTTCCTGAATCAAGAGTTGATTGGATCAGGCACGTTATATAATCGCATATGCGTTCTAAATCAAACTACAGTTCAAATTATATAGAACACACACAAGAGGAGTAATTCAGAAATGAACGAATCCTTCTTGTGGCATTGTAGAGTAGATCATATCAATGCGACACGACCAGCTAAGTTACATAAGAATGAATATGAGAATCTGTTCAAATTTTCATGTTATGATACTTGCCAGTCTTGTCTCAAAGATAAGATGACCAATACTCTGTTTACTGGAAACAGAGAAAGAGTTACTGAACTCTTGGGACAGATATATGATGATGTATACGGTCCTATGTCTACAAATGCCATGGTTGGTTCTTTGTACTTCATTACATTCATCGACTATCTCTCAAGATTCCGACATATGTTCTTGTTGAAACAGAAGCCTGAAACTTTTGAGAAAATCAAGGAATATAAGCTTAAAGTTGAGAACCAGACGGGTAAAAGTATTAAGTCTTACGATGTGATCGAGGAGGTGAATACTTGGGCATGGAGTTCCTGGATTTTCTAAAAGGAGAATGTGATTCTCTCTCAGCTTGCTCCTTTGAGTACACCACAGAACAACGGTGTATCGGGGCGGAAATATCGCACCTATGAGATATGGTATGCTCTATGATGAGTATTGCTAAGTTACCTGTTTCCTTTTGGAGTTATGCACTTGAGAAGCTGCATACCTATTGAATGGGGTTCCATCCAAATCAGGGTCTACCACTACATATGAGATATGGAATGGTAAGAGACCATGTCTTATACGAGTTAAGATATGGGTTGTCTGGCCTATGTTGAAAAGCAAAAATCCAGAAAAGCTCGAGGCAAGGTCAATTCTGTATAAGTTTGTTAGGATATCCCAAACATTTGCGAGGGAATATCTTCTACCACTCTGGGGAGAAAAATGTGTTTTGTTTCTCAGCATGCCACCTTTTTAGAAAAGATATTTCTTATGAAGAAATTTATGGTCATGAGGTAGAACCGGATGGTGTTCCAGCTAGACAAACTAACAGCTGATGATTTGGTAAAACCAAAGGATTCAATAGTCTCCAACGAACCTCAATCTCTCCGCGAATCTGGTAGGGTTTCTCATCCACTTGAGAGATATACTACGGTCTTCTCGGTGACAGTGGGAGAAAGGATTGCATCATGGTAGATGATGGCCCAGCTAGGTTCAGGCAGGCCATCATGAGTGGGGACTCTGTGAAAAGGCTGGATGCTATGCTATCGAAGATGGAATCCATGAACACCAACAAAGTATGACTTTGCATGTTGCACCTGAAGGGGTAAAACCCATTGGAAGCAAAGGATCTTGAGAAGATTCTTGGTGTAGATGGAAAAGATTAGACTTTCAAAGCTATGCTTAAGTCCATCAGGATCAATACAAGTATCACGGAGTTGGAACATCTATTTTGATGTGACAGTCAAAAAGTTTGACTTCATCAAAATGGTAGATGAACCTTGTATATAAAAGAAGGTTATAGAGAGTAAAATTGTCTTCCACGTATTGTACGTAGATGACATACTCTTGATAGGAAATGGTTTCCCATGCTACACTCGGTCAAGCTCCTCTTATCACAAGGATTCTCAATAGAAGATCTGGATGATACCTACTACATCTTGTGGATTACGATCTATGATGATAGATCTAAGTGGATATTGGGAGTGCCCCAAATCCAGGTACGTTAACCCATACTAAAGGGGTTTAGCATAGAGGATTCTAAGCGTGGTGGTTCGTCCACTTACTCAGGAATCACCCTCTCCAAAAAAATGTCTTCTAAGACTGATTTGGAGAGAGCTCGCGTGCAAGGGATAACCTATTCTTCGGAAGTAGGATCTATTAAAGTATGCAATGTTATATACCAGACTAGATGTAGATGACTCACTAGGTGTAGTGATTGGGAATCAATCGGATCTTAGGAGGATCACTGGACAGCTGTGAAAGACATTCTTAAGTACTTGAGAAGTACTAAACGAAAGTTCTTGGTTCCAGCTTCCAGAGTGATAAGTTCGACTGAAAGTCAGTCAC
This sequence comes from Agapanthus africanus, assembly GCA_030015575.1. NCBI lineage: Eukaryota > Viridiplantae > Streptophyta > Magnoliopsida > Asparagales > Amaryllidaceae > Agapanthus > Agapanthus africanus. The sequence continues at coordinate 97,208,506 of CM057349.1, forward strand.
AGGCATTGTCTTTACCCTCAGTGGAGGGACAATATGTTGGAAGAGTTCCAAGCTAGATACCGTGATATACTAGACGATAAAGGCTGAATATATTGCTACCAATGATGCTGCCAAAGTGGTTGTCTGGGCATATCTTGTTCATAAGATGAACAAGGTTCCTACCATTGAGCGTCCAATAAGTGTTATTGAGACAACAATGGAGTTGTGGCTTTGGCCTAGGAACGTCCGTCCCATTAGCGTTCCAGGCATATTCTGAGGCAAGTATCACCTGATCAGGGAGATGGTCGATCTCCAAGGGATCGATGTAAGGAGGGTAGATTTTGAGGTTAACACGGCGGATCCACTCACCATGGCCTGCTTCCCCAAATACTATTTGAGAGATTTTGGGATGGTTGAGTATGGGATACTATAACCACTGCTATATTGTTGGGTATTGGATACTACAACAGTTGGCCTTAGTACAAGTGGGAGATTGTTAGTTATATGTATACCCTAGAGGCCATTACTGTACATGGGATGTATATTGTAGTGGATGCTTGTACATATATAGGGAGTACTTTCTTGCTCGATAGAATATTATGCTATCTGGTTGCACTTTATCTTAACATGTACACTTATTGTCTCTCTCTCACATGTTGATAATGAAAGGTTCCTAGGCACCCTATAGTAGTCTCACAAGGCATCGAACATGCCAATTTAAAAAAAAATGGTGCCGAGAAACCCTAGACTACGGATCTTAGACTAGATGTTTAGGCGAAAAGATAATCTAGTTAACAAATTAACTAAAGGTTAGATTCTACAACCTTTGTAGATCCGGATTTCCACCTCCTTAGCTCCACGTGGTCATGCCCTCGCTGTCCATCATGAATTCTCGACTCATTCATCGGCTTCATCGGAGAAACGGGCGAGCTAGGTCGTCGGCTTCGTGTCAAAGACGATCTACGTCGAGGTTGCACTAGTTCAAGCTCCGACTTCAACAAGTAGTGAAACTTGTGAAGAAAACACCCAAAACCACTTGGCAAGAGGTAGAGGATGAAGAAATAGGAGGTGGGTTCACTTTAGATTTGGATTTCTATCACTAGATCTCTAGTTGCCATTGATGGCATCAAGGTTTCTCACTTGAAGAAGAAGAAGGAGATGATGATAGAATTATGATAAGTTGTGTAAAATGAATAATAATCACAATACTTATCATAATCTAATCATGGTCAAGTGTAGAGAATGGACCATGGTTAGTGGGAATGGTTAGGGTTTAGAATGAAGACAAAAGGTATCAAAAGTCAAAGCTTCATAAAGCTTCAACATGCTTCATGAAGAATGAAACCCTTTTTATTTTTGTTTTGATTTATCCACTTAAATAAATAAAGAATGTATTAAATAAATAAGTGAATAAATCATAAACCCTAACCACTCTCTTAACCATGGTTCAATTCTTTTACACAAAGCCAAGACAACATGCATCATCAAACATGATACAAATATGTGCACAAAAGTATATCGCATATACAATGTGTAAATCAAGTGAGAAAAATCCGTTTAAAGTGAACCAATACTAGTTGATGCAAAGTAATATATCAAATATATAATTATACATTAAATCATTAAATCAACACTTGATTCAATGATCCGGTCATGTCGCACACGACCGACTAGTATTCAATGTATCGGCTTATCGAATCGATCTTCGATTCGATAACTAGGTTATATCGCATACAACCATTCAAAACATTAATCGCGAGAATCAAATACGGTATCGCATACACGCATTATTCTCGGTCCCGCACATATCTCATATGCGCTCCTATTTCGTTTCGCTTGAACCAGGAAACCTCTGTGTAGGACTCTAAAGACTCGCCAATACGCCGGTAGCAGATGATGATCATATCATGCACCCACAAGCTGCAAGCGGTCTGCTAAACGTAACGGCCATCCGGGTATTGAGCGATCAGAAGATCGACGAGCTAGCCCGCTCACACTCCTGCGAATCCGACCAGTAACACTTACCGTACAGTCCGGTCTCTTCGTCTGATATGTCGCATATCAAGTCTAGGGGTGGTAAACGTCAGACCCCAATAACCCGATAAGTCGTGCCGATATGAGGCTCGTAACGGGTTGAGAAACTACTGGTAACACTTACCAGCAAATCTCTGATCAGCCCTGGCCAGGGACTTCCCTGTTACGGCCAATCGAGCACAGCGCATCATCAACCCCCAATACCGGGAGAGACGAAACCCCTCCTATCGCTCATTGCCTCCATGTGACTCGGGACTGTACCCAAAGACCACCGTTTTGCACGCCCTCATGGACGTGGTAAGGTGGAGATCAAAGCACAGTGGGAATCACACAAGACTCTATGACGATCTCGGGTCTACAGACTAACCTGTACAAGTGTCACCTGAGAACTGCCATCTGACGTGAGGTATAATACCATCTGGGAGTTCTCAGCGAGTCCGTCCAGTGTACCCATTCTCCACTGAGCACCCGTATACCATCTCTGATGTCAAACACCAATGGATATGGGATCATCCATCGCCCATCACATGGGTCGAGAAGCGTACACGCTAGGTTACACTGGTATATCGATGCCCCGTCTCGATACACCCACGACTAGGGACCTTGAAGGATGTACTTATGGACTACCATGTCCCCACTAGTATGATCTGCATCATAGTCCAGGTAGTCAAGTACACATCCTAAGGGCTTTACCAACATGTAACTATAAGACAGTATAAAGAGACTAGTGTACATGTTAAGATAAAGAGCAACCAAATAGCATACTATCATATCGAGCAAGAAAGTCATCTCTATATATGTCCAAGCATCCAATATAATATACATCATCTGTACAATACTGGCCTCTAGGGCATACATACAACTAACAATCTCCCACTTGCACTAGGGCCAGCTGCTGTAGTATCGCATACCGAGCATCCCGAAGAGTCTCTCAAACTGTATCTGGGGAATGGCCTTCGTGAGTGGATCCGCCGTGTTGTCCTTCGTGTCAACTCTCCTGACCTCGATCTCCCGGCGATCAACTATCTCCCGGATCAGGTGATACCGCCTCAGAATATGCCTGGATCGCTGATGGGACCTGGGTTCCTTGGCCAAAGCCACTGCTCCATTGTTATCGCAATACAAAGGTATTGGATGCTCAATGGATGGAACCACTCCAAGTTCAGTAATGAACTTCTTGATCCAGACAGCTTCTTTAGCAGCATCGTTGGCAGCGATGTATTCAGCCTCCATCGTCGAGTCTGCCACGGTTTCCTGCTTGGAACTCTTCCAGCTAACCGCCCCTCCGTAAAGGGTAAAGACAAAACCTGACTGCGACTTAGAGTCGTCCTTATCACTCTGGAAGCTCGAATCGGTAAAGGACTCCACTTGGAGTTCTCCGTTACCATACACTAAGAACATGTCTCTAGTCCTTCGCAAGTACTTGAGAATGCTCTTCACAGCTGTCCAGTGACTCTCTCCAGGATCAGCTTGATACCTGCTCACTACACTTAGTGAGTATGCTACATCGGGTCTGGTACATAGCATCGCATACATGATAGAGCCTACTGCCGAAGCATAGGGTATCCCTTGCATGCGAGCTCTCTCCAAATCAGTCTTGGGAGACATCTCTTTGGAGAGAGTGACTCCAAAGATCGTGGGCAAGTTCCCACGCTTGGACTCTTCCATACTAAACCTCTTTAGTATGGTGTCAATGTACCTGGATTGGGATAATCCTAAAATCCGTTTGGATCTATCTCTATAGATCCTAATTCCCAATATGCAGGAGGCATCACCAAGATCTTTCATCGAGAATCTTTGTGATAAGAAGAGCTTGACCGATTGCAGCATAGGAATATCATTTCCTATCAAGAGTATGTCGTCCACGTACAATACGAGGAAGACAACCTTACTCTCTGCCACCTTCTTGTAGATACAAGGTTCATCTGGATTTTTGACGAAATCAAACTCTTTGATAACGACATCAAAGCAGATGTTCCAACTCCGCGATGCTTGCTTTAATCCATAAATGGATTTAAGCAGCTTGCACACCTTCCCGCTGCTCCCACTGTCTACGAAGCCCTCTGGCTGAGTCATGTACACGCACTCTTCTAAATCACCATTTAGAAAGGCGGTCTTAACATCCATTTGCCAGATTTCGTAGTCATGAAAGGCAGCAATGGCAAGCATGATCCGGATGGATTTAAGCATAGCCACTGGAGAAAAAGTTTCGTCATAGTCCACACCTGGTCTTTGACGAAAACCCTTTGCTACAAGTCTAGATTTGAAAGTCTCCACCTTCCCATCTACACCAAGTTTCTTCTTGAAGATCCACTTGCTCCCAATGGGTTTTACCCCTTCAGGAGCAACTTCCAAAGTCCATACTTTGTTGGTGTACATGGATTCCATCTCGGACCGCATAGCATCCAGCCATTTCACTGAGTCCCCACTCATGATGGCCTGCTCGAAGCTAGTTGGGTCATCATCCTCCATGATGCAATCCTCGCTCCCTCCATCCATGAGAAAACCGTAGTATCTCTCAGGTTGGCGAGGAACCCTACTAGATCGGCGGAGTGGCTGGGGTTCATTGGGAACTACGGAATCCTCTGGTTCAACCAAATCTTCTGTTGTAGTCTGTGTCGCTGGAACCTTTTCCAGTTCTACCTCAATGCCACTTATCTGTTTCATAAGAAAACTTTTTTCTAAGAAAGTAGCATGTCGAGAAACAAACACCTTTTGTTCCTCGGGGTGGTAGAAGATATACCCTTGTGAATTTTTGGGATATCCTACAAACTTACATAATACAGATCTTGCCTCGAGTTTGTCCGGATTTTGTCTTTTGACATAGGCTGGACAACCCCATATCTTAATATAATTAAGATGTGGTCTCTTCCCTTTCCATATCTCATATGGAGTGGTAGGCACTGATTTGGTAGGAACTCTATTCAATAGGTCCATGGCTGTCTCAAGCGCATATCCCCAGAAGGAAATAGGTAACTCAGCTGTACTGATCATAGAGCGCACCATATCTAATAGGGTGCGGTTCCTTCGTTCAGATACACCGTTGTGCTGTGGTGAATATAGAGGAGTCAGCTGAGAGAGAATCCCATTCTCTTTTAGGAAGTCCAGGAATTCATTGCTCAAGTATTCACCTCCTCGATCAGATCGAAGGATTTTAATACTTTTTCCGGTTTGGTTCTCGACTTCTTGTTTATATTCTCTAAATTTCTCAAAAGCTTCTGATTTGTGTTTCATCAGGAACACATATCCGAATCTAGAGAGATCGTCAGTGAATGTAATGAAGTACGAAGAACCATCCCTGGCATGTGTAGACATGGGACCGCATACATCACTATGTATCAGTCCCAAGAGTTCGGTAACTCTTTCTCCGTGTCCCGTAAACGGAGCTTTGGTCATCTTGCTTTTGAGACATGACTGGCAAGTGTCATAGGATGAAAATTCAAACGGATTTAAATATCCATCCTTATGCAACTTAGCCAGTCGTGTCGCATTGATGTGACCCAGTCTACAATGCCACAAGAAGGATTCGTTCAGTTCAGAACTCTTCCTCTTGTGTGTGTTTGTTATGCTCAGAACTGTTGATTGGTTTAGAACATAAATGCCATTGCACAACGTGCCTGATCCAACCAACTTTTGGTTACGGAAAATGTTCATAACATTATCCTGTAATACAAAATTATATCCCTCTTTACTCAGTAAAGAAACCGATATAATGTTGCATATCAGGTTCGGCATGTAATAGCATTCGTTCAGAACCAATGTATTACCAGTTGGTAATGTAAGGTGATATTCCCCGACAGTCTTAGCTGCAACAATTGCACCATTTCCGACTCTAATGTCTTTATCACCTTCTCCAAGTTCTCTACCTTTCCTAAGCCCATGTAACTGATTACATATATGGGATCCTGACCCGGTATCTAATACCCAGGACATGGAGCAAATGGAGAAACAGTTCTCTGTAACGAACACACCCGAAGAAAATGCATCAACATGTACTTTCTTCATTCGGGTGGCATGGGAATCCTGGTATTCCCCTATTTCCTGTTCATTCCTATAACTCTTATAAGAAGGAACGGAACCAACGTTCCCCAGCACAGTATAACATGCGGGTTCGGTCAAAACATCCATATTATTATCTTGTTTAAGGCATGAAATGGTCGCTACCTGGAGAGAGAGAGAAGAAAACACTTTAGCGTAAGCTCGTGCAAGATCAGATTGGTTATTATCTTATCTAATCAGGATGGCTCCCACTGCTTTTTATCAAATCTTCCTTAAAACCCTAAAAGGAAAGACTAGCTGGGATTAATTACACACTACAAGTTCGCCAATCTTTCAGCCAGGCCAGTGTCGGTACTTTGAGGGAGGTCCCCCGTGCTTTCGCACGAACCTAATTAATGTAAACCTCGTTTTCCCAGAGGCGTAACCTCGTTAACACCTTTCTAGACACCTACTTGATCGGCTAATTGTAATGTGTAAAATTCTCCCAGGAGTAACTCTTACTCGCAGTGGGTATCGGGATCCAACTATCTCATAGAAGGTATGCAATCTCATTGCAAATTTCAACACTTGAAATTCCCGATAATCTTTTGCCCCTAGCGTGCTATGACCTTGACGCATGCCAAACAACCCATAGTCCGCTAGTCAAGTTCAACCCGTCATTTCCTGATTAAATTAAACCCACCCGCATGACCCTTGACGCATGCCAAACAACGCCGTGCGAATACCCTAATCCAATCTGCATCATATGCATAAGCAGATAAATACTAGTTAGCTACCGTACACTACGCCTTGACGCATGCCAAACAACCGCAGCACGAATACTAAATAGTACTTATCTGAAATGACGGAGGGCTATGACAGGTTTTTCTGAAAACCTATTGCGTAATGAACTTGATATCGTTGTAGAATCAAATGAAGTTTTGAAATGGAGTGATTTCGAGGCTTTTCTAGTTTTGCTAAAGGGGTCACTCCCGGTGAAGGGATCGTCGGCCCTTTCCTCGTCGAATGAGGTGCGGGATATATCATATATATCACCGTGCAAAGCAAAAACTCTTAAAAGCAATCAAAGCCAAACCGAGTGTGTAGCATCTGCCAGTTATTGCTAAAGGAGTCACTCCCGGTGAAGGGATCTCGGTCCTTTCCTCATCGAATAAGGTGCAGGGTATATCATATATACCGCTATGCAAAGCAAGAACTGTAGCTACCTGTTTTATTTAAAATTTGATTCTACAACATCTTAGGTTTCTTTCTTTCATTAATCACATTAATGAAGTCCCATCATTTAAATACCTAAACATCACAGATAAATATGACGTACACTTATGCCATCCGCATTCGCCTCGATGTCCCCTCGTGCACCGTTAGGTTAGGTAACTAACGACAGAGCAGGGCAGGGCTAGCGCGGGCGTAAAACATAAGTAACGTCTATATAATATATCATATATACTATATATAGTATCTATCACAGAACATCACATGATCACATCACAGATATCGCAGCAGAAGAAACATATGAAATATTGGATATACTAGGACGTCCGTGTTTTCAATACGAGCCAGTATAAAACACGGATTCCACGGTCGTGATGAATAGCCAATCCCACACCCCTAGACCCCTACGAGAGCGGCAAGCAACCCTGCCAATTCTAGGGTTAGGAGACCCGGACTCGACTCCTCGAGTTGGTCTCCCACTGGACCCCAGAACCTTGTTACTTGTGCTCCCCTCCTTGGGTCTATCCTAATGCGGAAAAGTAAATAATATACAAAAGGTGACAACTTCCGCTACCTGGAAGTGCCCCAAATAAAAGAATATTACATACAAGTTTTTACATGAATGAAAATGAAAAACACTCATCTCACATAAAAACCCCCGGCTATTCAAATACGACGATCCAATATAACATATCCAGCAACACATAACATCACATGTCATCAACGTAAGTAAGTATGTATATCCCAATTGTCTTTGACATATAGCAATGAAACCGGCGATATGAACATACTACACTTACGGTCACAGAAAAGAAAGTGTAAAACTACAACAGTTGGAATCCGCAACCTCTTTAGACATCGCATGCCTAACAGATATAAATCCCGCATTTTAGTCTCATTATCGAAAACTCTTTTCAATATCATATGGGACTAAATTGCTAGATTTATAACATCCATTCAGTTATCTCATAACTACTTGTGAATTCCAATTATTGTATCACATTCCAGATAAACAGAAAATGTTAAATTTTCCGATCGAACAGTCGAATACCCAAGTTTTCCCGATACAGCTCAACACATGAAATAAGTCTAACAACATTCAGTTCGTGCCTCAGTACCGACGGTCCAGCCGTAGAAGGGTCAAGCCAACGCCTCACATGTGGCACGCCGTACTGCCCCAAACCCGAAGGTTCAAAGGGCAGTTCAAGACGGTCACATAATCGAGTTAAGGTTTGTTGTCTTCTAGAGGGTCCATCACGTTACTTGCACTACTTAGAATGTCGTTAAACTACGGAAAAATCCAACACTTGGAAATTTCCCGACAGGGGAAAAATTGGGTATTTATATCCGGTCGAACTTTTTAACATATTCAAAAAATTATCCGGAACACACAAAGACGAAATTTGATACCCCGATCGAAACACCGAATCCCTAAAGCAACCCCAGAAAATTCAACTCTTGAATAATTATTAAAAATACCCAGGAAAATCACCACTGGAAACTAAGGATTACTGTGTAAAATTATTTAAATAATTAGGACGTACGACCGCGGATCCGCCGCATGAGCCATGCTCATGCCGCGGATCCGTGCTGTCTTGGTGGAATTACGCTCACGAATTTCACAGTAAACCTTATAATTTCCTGCTTATATTTCTGCATATTTTTAATATTGAAAAATCCCAGATTTTAGAAAATGTACAGAGAGCATGTTTGGTTTAGGATTTCGGGTTCGTTCGGGCTTCAAATCGCGTCTAAACTTCGCCTAAGGCTCTAGCTAGGCTCTGATACCAGTGAAAGGTTCCTAGGCACCCTATAGTGGTCTCACAAGGTATCGAACATGCCAATTTAAAAAAAAATGGTGCCGAGAAACCCTAGACTACGGATCTTAGACTAGATGTTTAGGCGAAAAGATAATCTAGTTAACAAATTAACTAAAGGTTAGATTCTACAACCTTTGTAGATCCGGATTTCCACCTCCTTAGCTCCACGTGGTCATGCCCTCGCTGTCCATCATGAATCCTCGACTCATTCGTCGGCTTCATCGGAGAAACGGGCGAGCTAGGTCGTCGGCTTCGTGTCAAAGACGATCTACGTCGAGGTTGCACTAGTTCAAGCTCCGACTTCAACAAGTAGTGAAACTTGTGAAGAAAACGCCCAAAACCACTTGGCAAGAGGTAGAGGATGAAGAAATAGGAGGTGGGTTCACTTTAGATTTTGATTTCTATCACTAGATCTCTAGTTGCCATTGATGGCATCAAGGTTTCTCACTTGAAGAAGAAGAAGGAGATGATGATAGAATTATGATAAGTTGTGTAAAATGAATAATAATCACAATACTTATCATAATCTAACCATGGTCAAGTGTAGAGAATGGACCATGGTTAGTGGGAATGGTTAGGGTTTAGAATGAAGACAAAAGGTATCAAAAGTCAAAGCTTCATGAAGCTTCAACATGCTTCATGAAGAATGAAACCCTTTTTATTTTTGTTTTGATTTATCCACTTAAATAAATAAAGAATGTATTAAATAAATAAGTGAATAAATCATAAACCCTAACCACTCTCATAACCATGGTTCAATTCTTTTACACAAAGCCAAGACAACATGCATCATCAAACATGATACAAATATGTGCACAAAAGTATATCACATATACAATGTGTAAATCAAGTGAGAAAAATCCGTTTAAAGTGAACCAATACTAGTTGATGCAAAGTAATATATCAAATATATAATTATACATTAAATCATTAAATCAACACTTGATTCAATGATCCGGTCATGTCGCACACGACCGACTAGTATTCAATGTATCGGCTTATCGAATCGATCTTCGATTCGATAACTAGGTTATATCGCATACAACCATTCGAAACATTAATCGCGAGAATCAAATACGGTATCACATACACGCATTATTCTCGGTCCCGCACATATCTCATATGCGCTCCTATTTCGTTTCGCTTGAACCAGGAAACCTCTGTGTAGGACTCTAAAGACTCGTCAATACGCCGGTAGCAGATGATGATCATATCAAGCACCCACAAGCCGCAAGCGGTCTGCTAAACGTAACGGCCATCCGGGTATTGAGCGATCAGAAGATCGACGAGCTAGCCCGCTCACACTCCTGCGAATCCGACCAGTAACACTTACCGTACAGTCCGGTCTCTTCATCTGATATGTCGCATATCAAGTCTAGGGGTGGTAAACGTCAGACCCCAATAACCCGATAAGTCGTGCCGATATGAGGCTCGTAACGGGTCGAGAAACTACTGGTAACACTTACCAGCAAATCTCTGATCAGCCCTGGCCAGGGACTTCCCTGTTACGGCCAATCGATCACAGCGCATCATCAACCCCCAATACCGGGAGAGACGAAACCCCTCCTATCGCTCATTGCCTTCATGTGACTCGGGACTGTACCCAAAGACCACCGTTTTGCACGCCCTCATGGACGTGGTAAGGTGGAGATCAAAGCACAGTGGGAATCACACAAGACTCTATGACGATCTCGGGTCTACAGACTAACCTATACAAGTGTCACCTGAGAACTGCCATCTGACGTGAGGTATAATACCATCTGGGAGTTCTCGGCGAGTCCGTCCAGTGTACCCAGTCTCCACTGAGCACCCGTATACCATCTCTGATGTCAAACACCAATGGATATGGGATCATCCATCGCCCATCACATGGGTCGAGAAGCGTACACGCTAGTCTACACTGGTATATCGATGCCCCATCTCGATACACCCACGACTAGGGACCTTGAAGGATGTACTTATGGACTACCATGTCCCCACTAGTATGATCTGCATCATAGTCCAGTTAGTCAAGTACACATCCTAAGGGCTTTAGCAACATGTAACTATAAGACAGTATAAAGAGACTAGTGTACATGTTAAGATAAAGAGCAACCAAATAGCATACTATCATATCGAGCAAGAAAGTCATCTCTATATATGTCCAAGCATCCAATATAATATACATCATCTGTACAATACTGGCCTCTAGGGCATACATACAACTAACAGATAAAGCCCTTAGGATGTGTACTTGACTACCAGGACTATGATGGAGATCATACTAGTGGGTCCAAGGGTAGTCCACAAGTACACCCTATAATTGTTCCTAGTCGTGGGAGTATCGAGACAGGGAATCGATACTCCAGAGTAGACTGGCGTATACGCTTCTCGACCCATGTGATGGGTGATGGATGATCATATATCCATTGGTGTTTGACAACATAGAAGGTATACGGGTTCTTAGTGGAGACAGGGTACACTTAACGGACTCACCGAGAACTCCTAGATGGTATTATATCTATCGTCGGATAGCAGTTCTCTGGTGACACCGGTACAAGTTAGTCTGTAGACCCGAGATCGTCATAGAGTCTTGTGTGATTCCCACTGTGCTTTGATTTCCACCATACCATGGTCAAGAGATCATGCAAAAAGGTGGTTTTTGGATACATTCCCGAGTCACATGGAGAAAATGAGCGATAGGAGGGGTTTCGTCTCTCCCGATATTGGGAGTTGATGTTGTACTATGCTCGATTGGCCATAACAGGAAATCCCTGGCCAGGGTTGCTGAGATCTACTGGTAAGTGTTATCAGTAGTCTCTCGAACCGTTATGGACCTTTCATCGGCATGACTTATCAAACTATTGGGGTCTGACGTTATACCACACCCAGGCTGTGATATGCGACATATCAGACGAAGAGACCGGACTGTACGGTAGTGTTACTGATTGGATTCGCAGGAGTACGAGTAGGCTTGCTTGTTGATCTTCTGATCGCTCAATACCCTGATGGTCGTTACGTTTAGCAGACCGCTTGCGGCTTGTGGGTGTTTGATATGATCATCACCTACGGCCGGCGTATTGACAAGTCTTTAGAGTCCTACACAGAGGTTTCCTGATTCATGCGAAACAGAGTAGGAGCACATATGTGATATGTGGGGGACCGAGATTAATGCGAGTATGTGATACCGCATTCTATTCTCTATTCTCGTGATATATGACATTCGTAGGTTATATGTGATATAGCCAAGTTATCGGATCAAGTGTTGATTCGATAAGTTGTTACATTTGATATTAGTCGGTTATATTTGATATAGAAGGATTATTAAATCAAAAGTTGATTTAATAATTTAATGTAGAATTATATATTTGATATATTAAATTACATTAACTAATATTAGCTCACTTAAGTTTTCATTTTTCTCACTTATGATACATTGATATATATGTGATATATGTTAAATGTATTGTTTTCTTTTTGCACAAAATATATATGTAATATATATTGTTGTGTCATGCTAGGTTACACATGCAACATGTATGTATGAGACTTATACCATGCTAGGGTTAAGTTAGGGTTTATATTTATTTCAATCAAATTCAAAATTGTGGAGATATTTGTCATGGTTCAAAGCTTATAGAAGCTTGTAGTCTTCATTGACTTAGTCCACTCCTTTGTCTTGTTTAAGATATTTTCTAACATAACCATTAACCTTACACCATGGTTAACTCTCTATGAGTTAGTGTATGACACTAACTCACCCTTAGTTGCATTTCTAACCTCATGAGTCCATTCTCTCTTCTTCACTCTTTATCTTCTTCATGAACTCAAAAGCTTTCTAGGGTTTTGAGATGTGAAGAAATATTGTGAGAAAAATAGATCTAATGTGAGCCCACTTCTTACTTCATCATCCTCTACTATTAGCCATTTAGTTTAGGGTGTTTGCTTCACTAATTTCACACATTAGTAGAAAGGTAGCATGAGCTCGAATCTCCTCGACGTAGATCATCTTCGGCTTCGAAGGTATTGAGCAAGCTTGTTCGTTTTTTCATGTGAACCCTTACTAGAGTCCGGGTCTTCACAACTTGCAGCGAAGGGACTATGACATAGAGCTTTAGAAGTGAAAGACTGGTCTACAAAGATTGTATTCCCTCATTCACTTAGATGTAAAGTGTTTACATGTTATATCATCGGATTTTCTAGTAACGGTTCTAGGGCTAGGGTTAGCTAATACGGCAAAAATTTAAAAATGGCATGGACGATATCTCCCGAAACCTTGCTGCCGTGCTAGACAACCCTGCCCTAGGTAGTTATCAAGCTTCCTCAACAAGTTAGGTTATTATAGAGAAGTTTCCAGTATAAGGTTATTACAACGAAGCGTCCTCGGCAAGCTAAGACGTTATAGGGAAGCTTCTGGAGAAATATCGATCTTCGATCCCCTGACTCGGCCGTAGATCCGCGACGACTCGGCCTGACTCGGCCGCGGTTCCACGGCCGATTTGCGAGCTCTTAGCTTCAAATATCTTGAGTCTTCTAATGTTGTTCTCAGGGTTTATATATGATATCTGGAATCTTCTTCTCACTTCTGAATTTCTGCCAGAATTTAACTCTTTGATTTCCTGTATTTTATCGGCGAATTTCTGATTCCGATATCTGACCTGTGCTAATTTTTGCACAAGATCCCAATGAAGAGTGTTAGAGATATACAATATTATGCGTGAAATAATAAACATACAATTTCCTTCAAAAATATTGATTATAATGTATAACACATGGTAATTGATATTTTCCAGGCGAATTTGTAATATGTGTTATATTTATAACAAACATCCTTAGATGATTAGAAAAATGAGGAAATTGTTATGTTAAAAATTGCAATATTTTCGACTGAACAACTATCTAGTTTAGCGAACTAGGTACCTTAGTTACCTCGGTTATGAGGTAGGAGCTCGAAATACAAATCCTCAGGTGGATTATCTTCGATGGAGGGAGACCGACGACCAAGCTTGATCGTGGTGGCCACTAAGAGCTTGGAAAGCTGGTTAAAGACTGAAGGACACGGATCATTCGGTATAACATTCCTGAACTCTTTTTAGCTTGCTAGATTAGGGTTAATGGTAGATCCATAGCATCGGGTTGTTCTAGCGCCAGTTTGTCATATTTTTGTTCCATAATCAGCCACGTTTTGATGGCTAGGGCGCTGGCATAACCCAACATGGTATCAAATCCAACCCATAAACCCTAGACTAGCTGTTTTAGATGATGTTAAAGTATTGAAACCGAAACAACTCCGAAACAATACCCGTATTATTCAAGTTTCTATCAATTTTCATTTAGTCTTCAAAAATTATTTAAACAATTGCCGAAGACTACTCTTGTGACAACTAGAACACACCTTGAAAACGAGACAAAAATTCTTTGAGATGGCCGGCGAGATCGGGTAAAAACCCGGCGCTACTGGTTTTCTGGTGGGTTTGTGTCTTTGGGTTTCTTGTGTGTTCATAGTTCTTGAATAAAGGTTCTCTGGTATTGTTTGTTCTTGCCCAGATTGCATATTATGTTATCTTTGGTTCGGGGGCAATTCGGTGTATTTCAAAGTCGCTATTTTTAACACTGTTTAAAAGTTTTCAGTACATACATTATTATCCGCGACCGTGAATGTCATTAGAGCGGTACAACTCATCTAATTTCTATATGTCTTTTAGACGGATTTGCGAACATGACATTAACATTGATATTCTGTATTGTGTTGTGGTTGTGGATAGATTGTCGTGGTGGATAACCAATGGTGCAATGGTAGTACTGTTTAGATTCAATTTGTACATTTGATATTGCGGGCCGAGCGTCCGACATGTGGACTGCCGTCTATGCCAACTTGTATATTATTTGTTGGGGGCACGACCGGGTTGAGGTCGATGTTGTTAGTGTATATGCCCTAGAGGCCATTACTGTATCATACTAGTTTGTATATTACTTAATCGAAGCTTGGGATATTCACCTTGTATATACAATCTTGCTCAAAATAGTAGTATGCTACTTGGTTTGTTTCTACTTCAATGTGTACATGTGTTTATTTTAGTATATCGCCTATACACATTAGTGGAGCCCTTAGGATCTTTCCTTGATTACCAGCGTTGTGATGGCAGTCACACTAGTGGGGCTGGGTAATCTATAAGCACATCCTTATGCAGGTCCCTGGTCGCAGGACTATCGAGACAGGGCATCGATACTCCGGAGTAGACTAGCGTGTGTGCTTCTCATCCCAGTATGGGAGACGGTCTGTCCCACAGCCGTCGGTACGTCGTACTTGAGATAGTATGCGGGTGCTCGTTGGGTTACGAGTACACTGGACAGGACTCGTCGGGAACTGACTAGTTGGTATTATGCCTATCGTCAGTTATCAGTTCCCAGGTGACATGAGTACAGCTTAGTCCGCTGACTTGACACTGTCACTTCGCCTCAAGTGTGTTCCCACTGTACTTTGATTACTACCCTACCACGGTTCAAAGGAGTCGTGCAAACAGGTGGTAGTTGGGTGCAGTTCCGAAGCACTTGGAGGCAGTGACGGTTAGACAGGATTCGTCTCTCCCGGTATTGGGGGTTGACAACGCGCTGTGTCTAGGAGAGCCATTACACGAGTAGTCCCTGGCCAGGGCAAACGAGATATACTGGTAGGCTTCCAGTGTTATCTCAGGGTGTTTTGGGCTTCACTCCGACACGACTTGTACCGCTATTGGGGGACTGACGTTTACCGCCCCCTAGGCCTGCCATGCGATGTATCAGACGAACAGACCGGACTGTACGGAGAATGTCACATTCAGGCTCAGTAGGAGTTCAGATGTGTTTCGCCTCATCAGTCTTCTTGTCGGCATCTACCTGGGGACCGTTACGCACAGCTAGTGCCGCTTGCGGTCTGTGGTTAAACTCACCGCCAGCGTAGTGTCGAGTCTTTAGAGTCCCACACAGAAAGCTATTCGCCTTTAGGCAAAAGAGTAGAGGTCGCATGGTTTTGCGGCAGGTCGCATGGTTTTGCGACAGGGTTCGGTCACATCCGTGCACTTATGCACGTACAGTGTTCGGACAGTTATCACTAGCTGGCTTTGGTTTAAGCCAGATCCTAGTGTACGTTTTGGGATTGGATTTATCCAGTATGTATTCGTGTTCCTCGGAACACGGATGCGGGTGTGTATGCACAGTTGACGGAGAGGCAGAGGATTCTCATTAGGGTTGTTGACCGTTGACTGTTGACTATTGACTTTTTGGTCAACCCTAATGAGAATATGATATGTGATTAACAATTATATTAATTAAGTATTGTGGTGACATGGTTGTTGACGGGTTGACTTTGTTGACTTGTTGACTTTGTTGACCGGTTGACTAGGTTGGACTAGTTGACCATCATGATGACTATGGCTATCATTTCATGGCAAAGACTTTTTACTTGCTTGTTTCTTTTGTGAGAAATGAGTGCATGAAATGATTTAGCCATTTTGACTTGAACCATTTTACACAATACTTGATTATTATTTTTATGATGATGGTTTTGGATTATGAGAGCCAAATGTGAAAAGTCTTCTCTCATTCTTTCATGCTCATTCTCTCTTTTGTTCTTGAGCTCTCATCTTCCTCCTCTTGCTCTCCCTCTCTTGATTCTATGGTTCACTTGTCTCATGTGTTGAGAACCAAGAACCATAGATAAAATCCCATACAAACTCTTCTCTACTCACTCTAGTTCACAAGGTTTAGCAAACCGAGTGAACTAGTTTCTTCAAAGTTCGAAGAAGGACCCAAAGGTTGAAGCTTTCAGGTGGATCTATCTTCGGCGCAAGGAGACGACGGGAAGAAGCCGATTCGGACGACCATCGAAGCTTGAAGACGAAGGAGTTCGAGAAAAAGAAAGGTATAACCCCCTAACCGAGTAGTTAGCAACTCGTAGTTAGGTTGTTAGTTAGATGTTTAACAAAGATCCGGGTTTTAAGTCCATGTTACCACCTCTAAGAAAATCGTTTTTTATCAAATTCCGCATGCCCGAAAGTACCGGGAGAGGTATCATGGACTTACAGTGGTATCAGAGCCTAGTTAAACTCTATCTAACATGTTAGCAAAGTAGCTAGAAGATCGATCAAAGAAAAAGTCGCAAAACGAACCCGATATGATAAGTTTCTGCCGATTTTTTTTCTGTTCAAAAATTGATAAATTTTATCTTAAAAATCGGCTCAGGCTTTTGTGTGATCACCCACCAAATTTGGTCCAACGATCGAGTCAAAGCACCGCGGAAACGCGGCGGGAGCACGCTCCCGCCGCGGATCCGCGGCCGAGTTGACTCGGCCGAGGTCCAAGTTTGGTGCAGTGTTTTTCTGGGGTTGTTTTTGGATTTTTGGAATATATATTTTCTGCCCAGATTTTCCAGAACGAAAATTTTATTTTTGGGGTCCTGAAAATCCGTATTTTTGATCGAACTTCTAAAAGACTTTAGCCGACGAGTTTTTCTATGATGTGTTATTTGTATTGAACGTCTGCTAATCGCTATATGTCGATTAGTGGGGGTTATACAAATCTGTGATCTGTAATGTTATTGGAATGTGTATATGAATTCATTGGATTGTCGCGGGTGAATAGCCGGGGGTTGTGAGACGAGAGTTTTCTTTTCTTTCAATTCATGTAAATTTGTAAATTGATGTAATAATTATTTGTATGGCCGCACAACTGGGTCGGGGTTGTAGCCGTCATTGTATAATTTCTTTTTACTGTTTTTGCTCCTAGGATAGACCCATGGAGGGGGTGCACAAACTACCGGGTATGCCGAAGTGCCGAGTGGCCTACTCACGGAGTTGAGGGAGGTTGCTTTGCTTCGTGTACTTGGCGGGTAGTTTGCCGCACCCGTAGGGGTCTTGGGTGGGGTATTGGCTATTCACCACGACCGTGTAATCTGCTTTTCGTTACAGGCTCGTACGAATTGCGGATTCCTAGTATATCCAATGTGTTCATCTGTGATCTGAAATGGCTATCATTGCAATATATCTATATATGATATTATTTAGGCGTTGCTTATGTTTTACAGCAGCGCTAGCCCAGCCCCCGCTCAGTCGTTAGTTAAGTAACCTAACGGGTAATGACGGGGCCCCGTGGCGAATGCGAATGGCATAAGCGTACGTCATATTTTGGTTGTTTTCTGCAATGGTAGGATTAAATGATGGGACGCATTAAAAGAACTAATGCAAGAATATCACGCATTAAAAGAACTAATGCAAGATAATAAACCAAGCTAAAGTCGTTGGAACACTTTCGAAAAACCACTCGGTTCTTTTCAAAACTAACTTTTAAATGCGGAGCTTGAGCCACTCCTTTTAAAAGCTATCTCGTTCCATCGATTATATCAAGTTCACTACGTTCACGGTTTCGCCAAAAACCATTCGTAGCCCTCCGTCGTTTCGTATGAATATTCAATAGTATTCAAGCTATGTTTGTTGACCTTCGTCAAGGCATAGTGATTGGTAGCTGTTGGGTATTCATATGTAGCATAGATAGATGCGTTGGTTTGGGACATTCGCATTACCTTGTTGACCTTCGTCAAGGGAATATACGGGTGGATTCAAATTAACCTGGATAATGACGGGCAGAACTTGACATGTGACTTATGATTTGTTGACCTTCGTCAAGGTCATAAGAGCATGGGGCAAAAATCCACATCGGGAGTTTCATAAGTACTGAAACTTGCTAGACTTGCATACCATTTGGAGTGTGATGATTATGGTAGGATTCCTTCAGTTTCGTCACGCGATGATATTTGGATCCCGATCCTACTATGAGTATATGCTACTCCTCGGGAAATTTCTCACTAAACGATCAATGCTATAAACCTAGTAGGTGCCTAGAAAGGTGTTACCGGGGCTACGCCCCCAGGGAAAAGAGGTTCTTGAATTAAGGAACTTCGCGAAAGATTTGGAAAACCTCCCTCGAAGTAACGACACTGGCCTGGCTGAACGGTTAAGCAAGTATTGTGCGGTGGGATTGATCCCGACTAATTCTTCCTTTATGGTTTGAGGAGGGATTCGAGAAACAGTGGGAGCCATCCTGTTTAGACAAACTAAAAACCACTCTAAACTTGCAAGAGCATCATGCTGAGTGTTTCTTCTCTCTCTCCTAATTGCAGCGACCAATCGACATGACTGGACTTAAGTTACTTCTAGATAAAAAACATACTGACAGGGCCAAACTACAAAGATTGGCTCAGGAATGTCAAGATGGCAATCACTTACGACAAGCTGGGGTATCTTCTTACCACCAAAGCTCCCCCTGTCCCTGGTCCCACTTCCAGCGTCGCGGATAAGGAAATCCGTAAGAGTTGGGAGATTGATAGCGCGAAGGCCAAATGCCTCGTACTTGCCTCTATGGACAATGAACATCAGAGGAGGCACGAGAATATGGACTTGGAATCCATATTTCTTCATACAAAAGAACTGTATGGAGAGCAATCTCGTATCGCAAGATACGAAGCGTCGAAAAAGTTATTTTCGGCAAGGATGGCCATCGGATCATCAGTAGCAGAGCACGTGCTTAAGATGATCAGCTACATTGAGGAGCTCGCGGACCTAGGGACTACATTGGAGAGTGAGCTCTATACGGACTTAGTTCTCCAGTCCCTTCCTTCCACTTTCGCCCAGTTTATACTGAACTTCAACTTACAAGAAAAAGAAGTTGAACTTTCAGAGCTCCTCAACATGCTGAGGAGCGCAGAGGGCACCCTACAGAAAGGTAGGGAAACATCCACTTTGTTTGTAGGAGGATCATCTTCTTCTAGGTCCAAGGCGAAAGCCAAGGTAAAGAAGAAGAAAGCCCCCGCCAAACCAAGAGGCGGTGTTAGTAAAGTGAATACGAAGGGAAAAGCTAAAGCAACAAAGAAAGCGGGGAAGCTTGTAGATAAGGAAGAATGCTTCTATTGTCATAAGAAAGGACACTGGAAGAATGATTGCAGGGCCTGGAAGGCCAGAACACAGGAATTGAAGCAGGTTGCAGCTTCAGCTTCAGGTGTGTATGTTATTGAAAACTGTCTTTCAATAAACTCTACTTCCTGGGTATTGGATACCGGATCAGGATCTCATATCTGTAATTCTTTGCAGGCGTTGAGAAACCGTAGTGTTTTGAAAGCAGGTGACATTGTTGGAGATAGTGCCCTCAGAGTCAATTATTAGGTCACAGGTACGTGATTGCAATGATTGATGGAGGACATATCCCGGTAGGACAGTCTTACTCGAGATGATAGTATGCTATCTGGTTTACCTTTATCATCGTGTACTGTTTTAGGTGACCTGACACGTCGCTATTACACATTGATAGAGCCCCTAGGATTCTTGCTTGACCACCAGCAGTATGAGGGCGATCATATAAGTGGGAGCTGGGGGTCTATAAGCTTATCCTTAAAAGGTCCCTAGTCGTTGGAGTTTCGAGACTGGGCATCGATACTCCATTAGTAGACTAGTGTATACAGTCGAGACCCCGACGAGGGGCGGTGGCCGGTCTCACAAGCCACTGGTGTCAGTTGGATCACCTAAGATGTATACAGGTGCTCATTGGGTTATGAGTACACCGGACAGGACTCGCCGGGAACATGCTAGTTGGTCATATACCAGACGTCAGATGGCAGTTCCCTGGTGACATGTGTGCAGGTTAGTTCATCGACCTGGGGATCGTCATTTGTCTCGTGTGAGTTCCCACTGTACTTTGATTACTACCCTACCACGGCTCAAAGGAGTCGTGCAAACAGGTTTTAGTTGGGTACAGTCCCGAGCCACATGGAGACAGTGAGCGTATCTTCAGGGGTTCGTCTCTCCCGGTATTGGGGGTGAGGTCGTGCTGTGTCTAGGAGAGCCATTACACAAAGTCCTTGGCCAAGGCAAGGAGATTTACTGGTAGGTATTCCAGTAGTATCTCAGGGTGTTCTGGGCTACACTCCGACACGACTTGTACCGCTTTTGGGGGTCTGACTTTTACCAACCCCCTAGGCCCGCCATGCGATACTCATAGACGAACGGACCGGACTGCACGGATATTGTCACTGACAGGCTCAGTAGGGTTGTCAGGCTGAGTTCACTCACAGACGTCCCTTTTAGTCAGTACCTGGTGGCCCGTTACGTATTGGCTTATACCTCTGACGTGCTAGTGGTTAAATCCACAACCAAGGTGTTGATGAGTCTTTAGAGTCCCCCACATTCAGTTACTCAGCTTTCGGGCGAAAGGTTGTAGAGGCCGTATGGAGATATGGCAAGGTCCGATCAGATACGTGCGGTATTGCACGGATCAGGATCGGACAGTTTGTACTATAGGCCGTATGGTTATATGGCAGGGTTCGATCAGATACGTGCGGTATTGCACGGATCAGGATCGAACAGATATTACTATCCGGTTTTGGTATAAGCCGGATCCTAGTATAGTACAGTGTAGAGTTTGTCTCATTGCATTTGTATTTCGGTCGAAATACAGATGCGGGTGTGTATGCACAGTATTGGGGTTTTCCTGTAATTTATTACGGGACCAGTTTTCCGGAGTTGCCAGTTTGCTTTCCGTTTCGGCCAATTTCTTTTGTATCGTTCATTGGCCGATGTTTGGTGGAGGAGGGTTTATTTGCATTGTTGCAAATAGGCATTTGTGGAGGGGGGTCTTTGCATATATTTGTATCATGATAGTCTCTCCTTGACCTTGACTTCTAGCTATCATGATGGCTTGACTTTTCCTTTCTCATCATGGTTGGACTTTGTGAGGTGATGATGATGATGTTGAGTGTGGTTTTGGTATTGTCATCATATTCTTTCATGATGCCCTCTTTGCATTATTGTCATGGTGGCTTCTCATTCTTTTTGGAAGCTCTCTCATTCTCTCCCTCCCTCACTAGAGCATGGCCGGCCTCCCCCTTGAACGGGCTGTCCAAATATTTTGAGGTGGGATTTTGCTTCATTTGATGTTGCAAAAATCCCACAAGTTCCATCTAAAAAGCTCCAAGTTCAATCCCTCCTCCAATGGCAATTCCACAACCCCAAAAGTGAGACACAAGCTCTACCAAACATTCTACAGCAAATCTTGGGCACGTCGAGTAGCCGGCTTCGTGCCCGAGTTGCCTCGGCATTGAGGTGGGAGCCCGTAAACAAAGTAGGCGATGTGGTGCACTTCCGGCGACGAGGAGGAGACGGGACATTCCGCAGGAGATCGGGACGATGACGAGAAGACCGGAGGACTTGGATCGTCGGTATATCTCTATTCCCTTTCTTGTAGATAGCTAGGACTAGTTAATGGTTCGATCCGGGTTATAGTGCGCGGTGGTGCCGGTTTGCTAAGTCCGCAAAATTTAAGTTTTTCACCGCTTCCGCATTCCGGCGTCGGATTAACGGCCGGGGCGCCGCCGTGCACTTACAGTGGTATCAGAGCCTCGCCATTAACTTAGTCTAGCTTGGTGTAATGTGTTTTTCAGTTCCGATCGATCGAAATGTCCGAAAACCCAAATACACCCACGACAGTTTCTGTTGAATTTTTTCAGTCTCCAAAAATTTTTCAGGTTGCATAAAAGTACTGTGCTCGAAGATCTAAGACCAGTGGAGAAATTCGAGACACTGATTCTCCCATCGGAGCGCGGAAGCGCGGCAATTACCCACTTATTGCCGCTCTTCCGCCGCCGTAGTTATTGAACAGTGTGTGGAAATTTTCCAGTGGGCCTCTGGGGTTAAATTTGGGTTTCTGGAACATTAATTTTGGGCCCATATTTTCTGTAACTGCTACAGTATTGTTTTGGGGCCCACTTGTTAATTTTTGATCGATCGGATATTTTAAACACATTTTTCACAGTATTTACATTATATCTGCGACCGTGAATGTCACTCGATCGGTAAATCCAGTCTAACTGCTATAGCCCGGTTAGATGGATTTGCGAACGTGACTTTCACGTTGATGTTTTGTTTTTAGCTGTGATGTTGCGGATCGGTCGTGGTGGATAGCCTGGGTGCAATGCTAGTACAGTTGTAGTTGTATTATGTACATTTGATTTTGCGGGGCGAGCGTCCGACATGTGGACTGCCGTCACTGCCTGTTTGTATTATTATTTTGGGGCACGACCTGGTTGCGGTCGATGTACCCGTTGTATGTATATTTTACTTTCTGTACTAGGATTGCCCGGCGGAGGGGTGCACGGATAGCCGGGTTCTGGAGGGCAACAAGCCCGCATCTCATGGCATTGAGACGGAGGGGGCTTCACTCTAGGATTGGCGGGCTATTCGCCGCACTCGTAGGGGGTACAGGTTGACCCAGGAGGGGTGCCCAAGTTACCGGATTCCGTGAAGTGCTGGGTGGTCCATTCACGATTGCTGAAGGGGGCTGCCTCGCTTCAGGTTTTGGCGGGTAACTTGCCGCGCCCGTAGGGGTCTAGGATTTCATTGCACAGGCTATCCACACGACCAGGGGAACGTCGGGTTTCAGCGGCTCTGTGAAACCCGGGGATCCCAGATATCTGTATTGTTTCTGTGATGCTGTACATTTTTGTGATGTTGCATTTTATTCACGCCTTGAGCGAAATATAATATATTGGTATATATATTAGTAGATGTAGTATATGTTTTGCATCCGCGCTAGTCCAGTCCCCGCTCTGTCGTTAGTAAGCTAACCTAACGGGTAATGACGGGACCCAGTGGCGAATGCGGATGGCATATACGTACATCAGTATATTTTCGTTCTTTTTGGTGTGATCAATTGATGGGACTGCATTGATTCGGATCAATGCAAGTTTAAAAACAAACCTAATCTGATGTTGTTGGAACACTTTTCAAAAAGCTGTTATTGCAAGGACGTTCACTTTTGTTTTGCATCGTGGTATTCAGTTGGAATATCCTGCTCCTCAGTCGACGAGGCAAGGGCCGAGATCTCTTCACCGGGAGTGACCCCTTGGACAAAAGTTTGCGTCAGGGCATTAACTTCACTATAGCCGATTGCTTTTGCTTTGCACCGTGGTATTCAGTTGGAATATCCTGCACCCCATTCTACGGGGAAAGAGCCGAGATCCCTTCACCGGGAGTGACCTCTTTAGCAATGGTTTTCGTCACTATATTTTTAAAAGCTATCCGTTCCTTCAACGATATCAAGTTCATTACGTTAAAGGTTTTCGCCAGAAACCATTCGTAGCCCTCCGTCGTTTCATATGGGTGGTCAATAGTATTCAAGCTGTGTTTGTTGGCCTTAGTCAAGGCACAGTGTTTGGTAGCTGTTGGGTGTTCATATGCTGCATAGATAGATGCGTTGGTTTGGGAAAGTCGTATAGCCTTGTTGGCCCTAGTCAAGGGCTTGTACGGGTGGGTTCAAATCAACCTGGATAATGACGGGTAGAACTTGACATGTGACTTATGATTTGTTGGCCTTAGTCAAAGTCATAAGAGCATGGGGTAAAAATCACATCGGGAGTTTCAAAAGAACTGAAACTTGCCAGATATGCACATACCTTCTGGAGTGTGATAGCGTGAGCGGATTCCGTCACGTTATCATGCAATGATAGTTGGATCCCGATTCCCACTGATGAGTTAGTTTACTCCCCGGGTAACCCCGACTAATTCTTCTTTCAGGTTTGGAGGAGAATTTGAGGTACAGTTGGAGGTTTCCAGATTAGATAAATTGGTAACCATTCTGATCTAGGTTAGAGTGCACGCTGAGTGTTTCTTTTCTCTCTCTCTTTGGCAGCGACCATTGACCCGACCCTAAGATTTTGACTTAGTGACCAAGTTGACCGAACCTTCTTAAACACCGGCTTTTGGATTGTCAGAGTTGCAAACCTCATTGCCACTCCTACTTTTACCCTTTTCTCCAGGACACCCCGTTTTACTACGAACGTCCACTTCCATTGGACAAAACCATCGTATGGTTAGATACGAACTCGAAAGAATTTATTCGAGGATGGTTTCCGGTTCTGGAGAAAACGGATAGGATTATTCAGTTGTCTTTTCCTTTTACCCTCTCTCAGGTTACGAGTACTCCTTGGTTTAGGGGTAGTACACCTATTACGCAAATTGGATTGTCTTCTTCCAAACCTTAGGCTGGTGCCGACCGGTAGGGAATGAAGAAAACCAATTAGCATAACGATGGTGTGCAGAAGGTATTAAGTTCAGACAAAGCAAGGGATTAGTAAGAGGGCAAAGTAAATTGCAACAGATATTCACGACCAAACCAAATATTTCGTTACCACTCCCACATCACCTTTGTATTTCTCCAGGACACTCCGTATCACTACGAAGATCCACAGTTTATTTGGATACTCCATCGTATGGTTATATACGAACTCGAATGGAACCGGTTCCAGTTCGGGGATGGATTCTGGTTTAGGAGAAATAGGAATAAGGTTTATTCGGTTGTCTTTTATCTTCACCTTCTCTCGCATTGCGAGTGTTCCTAGGATTGGGACAGTACACCCATTATGCTTATTGGATAGTCTTCTTCCAAACCATAGGCTGGTGCCGAACGGTAGGGAAGGAAGAAAACCATTTGGCCTAAAAGGGTGTGCAGAAGGTAAAGACTAAAGACATATGAAGGAATTTGGAGAGGTGGCAAAGAACTATACGGTTACAGTTGTGAATCTGGAAGAGGCATTACTAGGAATACCAGAATACCCCATCGGAACATTTCAATGTTTCAGTTTCACTGTGTAATGTTAAAGGAAAACTGATTTCCCGATTAGATACTTACTCCAGGGTATGTATTTACCAGGTACGATTCTCACATCTGTATGGTTTTACAGATGATGAGTGGGAGTAAGTTATTGGGAATTGGGTGATCATCCTCACTATATCGGGATTCGTTGTAATCGGTGATATTTGAGGAAATCACCTGGGCTGTTTGCCGGTTGGCAAATATTTGGTTTTGAATATCCGCAGTTATGCACCAATTTCAAATTGATATATCTGTACGTCTATTTTCATAGAGTGAGATATACCTTTCTGAAATTATGTCTACGACATTTACCTATATCAGTGGATGGTTAGGTAAGGAGCATTAAACAGCGGTGTAATTCTTCTTAACCATAAGTACAGTTTTCAACCTACGACACACAGTAAATGAGTTATCAGACTCAAGGGACTTATGCAGAGTATTGTATGTTGTCCAGGGTCCATCAGGACAGAGGGGTTGGTCCTCTTACTACATTCGGTTTACTTATGACTTCTCTAGTTTTTAGACAGGTGTTTCGCGGAAACACAGGGTCTGAATTTTGAGAAGTTATAGGTATTTGAATAGAGTAGAGAACCAGATGTAGCAAGTATCGGGATTCTTCAAAGTGATCGAAGATGTAGATACTTGTCAATGGTATTCAGTTGATAGTAATGACTAAGAGAACTTGCTTCTCTTTCAGGTTACTCATAATTGGAAATGCTTCCTAAGTTGAGTAACGCTGATCGGCCTCCTTCCATTTAGTTGACATGCACTGGAGACAGTTGCATGATTTGGATCTGGTTCAATTAAATCAGTGCCTCTGTTTCTATATTGGATATAGAACAGTTCATATCTTAACATTGTTAAGGTACGGGGAGTTGTCCGGTTTATGCTTAAAACCAGACACTGGACAACTCAAGGCACGTTTCTGTAATGGCTGTTTGTGGGTTGACCCAGGCTATGACGCGGGTTGACTTTCTACCATCTGGAAGATCAATAGCAATATTGTTCTTGACTCGCCACAGTTTTAAATTAAAAATGAATTTTTTCAGGAAAACAGTAGTGGGAGTATGGTAGAACTGGAAGTGATTCCAGAACCACAAACGATTACTGAAGATTTGATAAGGAACCTAAAGATTCAATCTGGATTGACATTCCATTGGCCACTCCGCAGATAAGGTGGGTAACTTCAGGCATCCGAGAGGTACTACGGTAGCCTCAAGGACGGTGACAGGGAAGTTCTTGTTTACCCACAATTACCATTGCTGTTGTTCCAGGCTGCGAGACCAGGCGGGAGGATGAGTATAGCGTCGTTCTAAACTAGTTTTAGAAGTGTACGTCTATATGACTCTGCCAGAGGGTTGTCGTAGTCAGTGGGAGCAGCGGAAGCATTGGTGGACAGGTAGCTTATGTCTATTTATAGACTAAAGCAGATGTAGCAGAGATAGATCATCTATTTCTGACGTGACAGTCATGGGTTTGACTTCATCAGAATAGGGGATGGATCTGTTGAGAAGATAGTAGGGTGTGATGTCCTGGTATCTGGATGACATACACAGAATAGGAAAAGAAACTCCTATACTACAATCGGTTATACTTTGGTCGTCACACAGTGGTTTCTCCACAAAGGAAATGGATTTTATATCTGAAATACTGGTTACTGGATCTATGGTTTTAGATCTAGATTTGGGCGGTTTCCCAATCAGGGTACTTGACAGCATTCTAAGAGTATTTAGGATGGACGACTCCTGGCACGGTAGTGTACCTGCAGGTAATGGAGTCACCCTCTCCAAAGGTGTCTTACAGACTAAAGAGGAGAGGGACGTGCATGATTGGCAGATCACTTGCTTAGGCAATTGAGTCAATCATGAGATGTCAAGCACCACACCAGATGTTGTTCTTGCACTAGATGCAATAAGTTGACATTAATCCAATCCTGGAGAAACGGTCGGAAGCAGTTTTAGAACATAAGTAGATGTTCTAGGGATATGATAACGACAACCTTATTCAGGAGACAGTTATCATTCCAGGCTTCCAAGGTGACATGGACGACAAGGAGGTTGTCAGAGTTATAGTTTTCCTTCTGATGAGGGGCAGTATTTTGGACAGGTGGTCCAAGGCAATACTGAGGGAGGCATGGCGCGCAGGATACTGATTAAGTTCAGTTGACGATACAGTCTAAGAAGTTTGGATTTGGAGTTCATTTATGAGCTAGGTCCCATCAGACATCCAGAAATATTCTGAGACAGGTATTGCTCTTTTCGGGAGATGGCTTTCTCCGCGAACTTGAGATATAGAGAGACATAGAAAGAAACAACTAAGCGGATCCACTCACTGAGGCTATTCCTCGAACGCAATAGTTTCGCAAACGAGCTTTGTGAGACTGACTAGTAGAGGAGTTGGATGTTCGGTATCACACAGGCTGTGAGTATGCGACATCGCAATAATTAGCCTTGAGTGCAAGTGGGAGATTGTTGGAGATAGTGCCCTCAGAGTCAATTATTAGGTCACAGGTACGTGATTGCAATGATTGATGGAGGACATATCCCGGTAGGACAGTCTTACTCGAGATGATAGTATGCTATCTGGTTTACCTTTATCATCGTGTACTGTTTTAGGTGACCTGACACGTCGCTATTACACGTTGATAGAGCCCCTAGGATTCTTGCTTGACCACCAGCAGTATGAGGGCGATCATATAAGTGGGAGCTGGGGGTCTATAAGCTTATCCTTAAAAGGTCCCTAGTCGTTGGAGTTTCGAGACTGGGCATCGATACTCCATTAGTAGACTAGTGTATACAGTCGAGACCCCGACGAGGGGCGGTGGCCGGTCTCACAAGCCACTGGTGTCAGTTGGATCACCTAAGATGTATACAGGTGCTCATTGGGTTATGAGTACACCGGACAGGACTCGCCGGGAACATGCTAGTTGGTCATATACCAGACGTCAGATGGCAGTTCCCTGGTGACATGTGTGCAGGTTAGTTCATCGACCTGGGGATCGTCATTTGTCTCGTGTGAGTTCCCACTGTACTTTGATTACTACCCTACCACGGCTCAAAGGAGTCGTGCAAACAGGTTTTAGTTGGGTACAGTCCCGAGCCACATGGAGGCAGTGAGCGTATCTTCAGGGGTTCGTCTCTCCCGGTATTGGGGGTGAGGTCGTGCTGTGTCTAGGAGAGCCATTACACAAAGTCCTTGGCCAAGGCAAGGAGATTTACTGGTAGGTATTCCAGTAGTATCTCAGGGTGTTCTGGGCTACACTCCGACACGACTTGTACCGCTTTTGGGGGTCTGACTTTTACCAACCCCCTAGGCCCGCCATGCGATACTCATAGACGAATGGACCGGACTGCACGGATATTGTCACTAACAGGCTCAGTAGGGTTGTCAGGCTGAGTTCACTCACAGACGTCCCTTTTAGTCAGTACCTGGTGGCCCGTTACGTATTGGCTTATACCTCTGACGTGCTAGTGGTTAAATCCACAACCAAGGTGTTGATGAGTCTTTAGAGTCCCCCACATTCAGTTACTCAGCTTTCGGGCGAAAGGTTGTAGAGGCCGTATGGAGATATGGCAAGGTCCGATCAGATACGTGCGGTATTGCACGGATCAGGATCGGACAGTTTGTACTATAGGCCGTATGGTTATATGGCAGGGTTCGATCAGATACGTGCGGTATTGCACGGATCAGGATCGAACAGATATTACTATCCGGTTTTGGTATAAGCCGGATCCTAGTATAGTACAGTGTAGAGTTTGTCTCATTGCATTTGTATTTCGGTCGAAATACAGATGCGGGTGTGTATGCACAGTATTGGGGTTTTCCTGTAATTTATTACGGGACCAGTTTTCCGGAGTTGCCAGTTTGCTTTCCGTTTCGGCCAATTTCTTTTGTATCGTTCATTGGCCGATGTTTGGTGGAGGAGGGTTTATTTGCATTGTTGCAAATAGGCATTTGTGGAGGGGGGTCTTTGCATATATTTGTATCATGATAGTCTCTCCTTGACCTTGACTTCTAGCTATCATGATGGCTTGACTTTTCCTTTCTCATCATGGTTGGACTTTGTGAGGTGATGATGATGATGTTGAGTGTGGTTTTGGTATTGTCATCATATTCTTTCATGATGCCCTCTTTGCATTATTGTCATGGTGGCTTCTCATTCTTTTTGGAAGCTCTCTCATTCTCTCCCTCCCTCACTAGAGCATGGCCGGCCTCCCCCTTGAAGGGGCTGTCCAAATATTTTGAGGTGGGATTTTGCTTCATTTGATGTTGCAAAAATCCCACAAGTTCCATCTAAAAAGCTCCAAGTTCAATCCCTCCTCCAATGGCAATTCCACAACCCCAAAAGTGAGACACAAGCTCTACCAAACATTCTACAGCAAATCTTGGGCACGTCGAGTAGCCGGCTTCGTGCCCGAGTTGCCTCGGCATTGAGGTGGGAGCCCGTAAACAAAGTAGGCGATGTGGTGCACTTCCGGCGACGAGGAGGAGACGGGACATTCCGCAGGAGATCGGGATGATGACGAGAAGACCGGAGGACTTGGATTGTCGGTATATCTCTATTCCCTTTCTTATAGATAGCTAGGACTAGTTAATGGTTCGATCCGGGTTATAGTGCGCGGTGGTGCCGGTTTGCTAAGTCCGCAAAATTTAAGTTTTTCACCGCTTCCGCATTCCGGTGTCGGATTGACGACCGGGGCGCCGCCGTGCACTTACAGACATGACCCTCAGAGTTGCGAACGGAGCTAGCATGGATGCTAAAGCCGTGGGGGACTATCACCTGGGAATGTCAGATGGACATGTTTTGGTTTTGCGTAATTGCTTTTTTGTACCCAACGCAACTTGTAATATCATTTCTGTATCTTTGGTTTCTAAAGAAGGTTATGAATTTGCGTTTGTAAGCAATGTTGTAAACATTCACCTTAATCAAGTTCTGATTGGGTCAGGTACATTGAGCAATAGTATATACGTATTAAACCAACCACAGATTTTCAATGTCCAGAATACACACAAAAGAAAGTCTCCGGAAATAAATCAGACTTTCTTATGGTATTGTAGACTGGGTCACATCAATGAGAGAAGGTTGACTAAGTTACATACAGAAGGATATTTGAATCCGTTCGAATATCAATCGTATGCCACTTATCAATCCTGTCTCAAAGGAAAGATGACAAAGACTCCGTTTACTGGACATGGAGTAAGAGCGAGCGAGCTCTTGGGACTTGTACACAGCGACGTGTGCGGTCCAATGTCTACACATGCGCGAAGCGGTTATTCTTACTTCATTACTTTTACGGATGACTTTTCAAGGTACGGTTATGTCTTCTTAATGAAACATAAGTCCGAAGCCTTTGGAAAATTCCAGGAATATAAGAATGAAGTAGAAAAACAAACCGGCAAAACTATCAAGATTCTAAGATCGGATCGAGGTGGAGAATACTTAAGTGCCGAATTCCTGAATTACTTAAAAGAGAATGGAATTCTCTCTCAGCTTACTCCTCCATACACTCCGCAACATAACGGTGTATCGGAGAGACGGAACCGGACCCTATTGGATATGGTACGGTCCATGATGAGTAACGCTGAGTTACCGCGATCATTCTGGGGATATGCACTAGAAGCAGCTGCATATCTCTTGAACAAGGCTCCCACCAAGACTGTGCCTACCACCCCATATCAGATGTGGACTGGGAAGAAACCCTGTCTTAAGTATCTTAAAGTATGGGGATGTCCAGCTTTTGTAAAAAAGCAGCATGCGGACAAGCTCGAGGCACGTTCAGTACAGTGTAAGTTTGTGGGGTACCCAAAGAACTCCAGGGGGTATCTTTTCTATTCCGCTGAGGAACAAAAAGTTTTTGTTTCTCAGCATGCCCGCTTCTTGGAAACTGAGTTTTTGGAAACCCAGATAAGTGGGAGCACAATAGAACTGGAAGAAATTCCAGAACCACAGACTATTACTGAAAGCTTAGTGGAACCAGAGGGTTCAAAAGAACAGGACATTCCTACGCCGCTCCGCAGGAGTAGTAGGCAGTCTCATCCGCCCGAGAGATACTACGGTTTTCTTATAGACGGGGATAGAGAGGATTGCATCATATATTATGATGAGCCTACTAGCTTCCAGCAGGCCGTTCAGAGCGTTGACTCAGTAAAATGGCTGGATGCAATGCGGACCGAAATGGAGTCCATGTACACCAACAAGGTATGGACGTTGGACATTGCTCCAGACGGGATAAAACCCGTAGGATGCAAGTGGATCTTCAAAAGGAAGATTGGTGTAGATGGACAGGTTGAGACCTATAAAGCTAGATTTGTTGCGAAGGGTTTTCGTCAAAGACCTGGTTTGGACTATGACGAAACCTTTTCTCCAGTGGCTATGCTGAAATCCATTCGGATCCTTCTTGCCATTGCTGCCTTCCACGATTATGAGATCTGGCAAATGGACGTAAAGACCGCTTTTCTAAATGGAAATTTAGAGGAGTGTGTCTATATGGACCAACCAGAGGGTTTCATTCAGAGTGGGAGCAGCAGAAAGGTGTGCAAGTTGCTTAAGTCCATCTATGGACTAAAGCAGGCATCGCGGAGTTGGAACATCTGTTTTGATGAGACGGTCAAGGAATTTGGCTTTATCAAAAATCCAGATGAACCATGCATCTACAGTAGATTTGTAGCGAGAACTGTAGTATTCCTCGTTTTATACGTGGATGACATTCTCTTAATAGGAAATGACATTCCTATGCTACAATCTGTCAAGGGGTTCTTGTCACACAGGTTCTCCATGAAAGACCTGGGTGATGCCTCATACATCCTGGGGATCCGGATCCATCGTGATAGATCCAAGAGGATATTAGGACTTTCACAGTCCAGGTACATCGACACCATACTGAAGAGATTCAGTATGGAAGATTCCAAGCGCGGTAAACTACCGGCTTGTCACGGGATCACCCTCTCTAAAGAGATGTCTTCCAAGACTGATATGGAGAGGGATCGCATGTCTATTATACCCTACGCTTCTGCGGTAGGCTCTATAATGTATGCGATGTTGTGTACCAGACCGGATGTAGCTTATGCACTGAGTGTGGTAAGCCGGTATCAGTCTAACCCTGGGGAGAAACACTGGATAGCGGTAAAGAACATTCTCAAGTACCTGAGAAGGACTAAGGAGATGTCCTTGGTGTATGGTGGAAAAGACCTCCAGATCGAGGCCTTTGCTGACTCCAGCTTCCAGAGTGACAAGGATGATTCCAAGTCCATGTCGGGGTTTGTCTTTACCCTCAATGGAGGGGCGGTGTGTTGGAAGAGTTCCAAACAGGAAACCGTTGCAGACTCGACGATGGAAGCGGAATATATTGCTGCATCTGATGCCGCAAAAGAAGCTGTCTGGATGAGGAAGTTCTTGAAAGAGATTCAGGTGGTTCCGTCCATTGTTGATCCAATACCTCTGTATTGCGACAACAACGAGGCTATAGCTTTAGCGAAGGAACCCAGGTCCCATCAGAGATCCATACACATCTTAAGGCGGTATCACCTGATCAGGGAGATCGTGGATCGCCAGGAGATCGAGGTTCGGAGAGTCGCTTCAGAAGATAACACTGCAGATCCATTCACCAAGGCCTTGCCCCAGACTCAGTTCGAGCGGCTGATCGAGATGATAGGTCTTCGATACGCCAGTACATGGCCTTAGTGCAAGTGGGAGATTGTTAGTGTATATGCCCTAGAGGCCATTACTGTATCATACTAGTTTGTATATTACTTAATGGAAGCTTGGGATATTCACCTTGTATATACAATCTTGCTCAAAATAGTAGTATGCTACTTGGTTTGTTTCTACTTCAATGTGTACATGTGTTTATTTTAGTATATCGCCTATACACATTAGTGGAGCCCTTAGGATCTTTGCTTGATTACCAGCGTTGTGATGGCAGTCACACTAGTGGGGCTGGGTAATCTATAAGCACATCCTTATGCAGGTCCCTGGTCGCAGGACTATCGAGACAGGGCATCGATACTCCGGAGTAGACTAGCGTGTGCGCTTCTCATCCCAGTGTGGGAGACGGTCTGTCCCACAGCCGTCGGTACGTCGTACTTGAGATAGTATGCGGGTGCTCGTTGGGTTACGAGTACACTGGACAGGACTCGTCGGGAACTGACCAGTTTGTATTATGCCTATCGTCAGTTATCAGTTCCCAGGTGACATGAGTACAGCTTAGTCTGCTGACTTGACACTGTCACTTCGTCTCGAGTGTGTTCCCACTGTACTTTGATTACTACCCTACCACGGCTCAAAGGAGTCGTGCAAACAGGTGGTAGTTGGGTGCAGTCCCGAAGCACTTGGAGGCAGTGACGGTTAGACAGGATTCGTCTCTCCCGGTATTGGGGGTTGACATCGCGCTGTGTCTAGGATAGCCATTACACGAGTAGTCCCTGGCCAGGGCAAACGAGATATACAGGTAGGCTTCCAGTGTTATCTCAGGGTGTTTTGGGCTTCACTCCGACACGACTTGTACCGCTATTGGGGGACTGACGTTTACCGCCCCCTAGGCCCGCCATGCAATGTATCAGACGAACAGACCGGACTGTACGGAGAATGTCACATTCAGGCTCAGTAGGAGTTCAGATGGGTTTCGCCTCGTCAGTCTTCTTGTCGGCATCTACCTGGGGACCGTTACGCACAGCTAGTGCCTCTTGCGGTCTGTGGTTAAACGCACTGCCAGCGTAGTGTCGAGTCTTTAGAGTCCCACACAGAAAGTTATTCTCCTTTAGGCAAAAGAGTAGAGGTCGCATGGTTTTGCGGCAGGTCGCATGGTTTTGCGACAGGGTTCGGTCACATCCGTGCACTTATGCACGTACAGTGTCCGGACAGTTATCACTAGCGGGCTTTGGTTTAAGCCAGATCCTAGTGTACGTTTTGGGATTGGATTTATCCAGTATGTATTCGTGTTCCTCGGAACGCGGATGCGGGTGTGTATGCACAGTTGACGGAGAGACAGAGGCAGAGGATTCTCATTAGGGTTGTTGACCGTTGACTGTTGACTATTGACTTTTTGGTCAACCCTAATGAGAATATGATATGTGATTAACAATTATATTAATTAAGTATTGTGGTGACATGGTTGTTGACGGGTTGACTTTGTTGACTTGTTGACTTTGTTGACCGGTTGACTAGGTTGGACTAGTTGACCATCATGATGACTATGGCTATCATTTCATGGCAAAGACTTTTTACTTGCTTGTTTCTTTTGTGAGAAATGAGTGCATGAAATGATTTAGCCATTTTGACTTGAACCATTTTACACAATACTTGATTATTATTTTTATGATGATGGTTTTGGATTATGAGAGCCAAATGAGAAAAGTCTTCTCTCATTCTTTCATGCTCATTCTCTCTTTTGTTCTTGAGCTCTCATCTTCCTCCTCTTGCTCTCCCTCTCTTGATTCTATGGTTCACTTGTCTCATGAGTTGAGAACCAAGAACCATAGATAAAATCCCATACAAACTCTTCTCTACTCACTCTAGTTCACAAGGTTTAGCAAACCGAGTGAACTAGTTTCTTCAAAGTTCGAAGAAGGAGCCAAAGGTTGAAGCTTTCAGGTGGATCTATCTTCGGCGCAAGGAGACGACGGGGAGACGCCGGTTCGGACGACCATCGAAGCTTGAAGACGAAGGAGTTCGAGAAAAAGAAAGGTATAACCCCCTAACCGAGTAGTTAGCAACTCGCAGTTAGGTTGTTAGTTAGATGTTTAACAAAGATCCGGGTTTTAAGTCCATGTTACCACCTCTAAGAAAATCGTTTTTTATCAAATTCCGCATGCCCGAAAGTACCGGGAGAGGTAGCAGATGTCACCCTTGTACATATTATTTTCTTTTCTGTACTAGGTTTACCCCGCGGTGGTGTGCAAGAATAGCCAGGTTCTAGAGGGCAACGGGCCCGCATCTCATGGCTTTGAGACGGAGGGGGCCTCACTCTAGAATTGCTGGGCTATTCACCACACTCATAGGGGATATAGTTTGACCCACGGAGGGGTGCTCAAGTTACCGGATTCCGTGAACTATTGGGTGGCCCATTCACTTTGTTGATTGGGGTTGCCTCACTTCTGGGATTGGCGAGTAACTTGCTGCACTTGTAGGGATCCTGGTTTTCATTCCACTGGCTATCCACACGACAGGGAACGTCGAGTCTCATTTGTGGCTCAAACAAAATCCGAGGCTCCAAGATTATCTGCCACTCCGTGTTGCTTAGCTGAGATTCTGTGATGTTGCTTATATCATGCCTGGGACGATTATTATATATATTTATATGTATATACTAATAGATATTGTATATGTTTTGCACTCACGTTAGTCCAGCCCCCTTTCTGCCGTTAGTTAAGTAACCTAACGGGTGATGACGGGGCCTAGTGGCGAATGCGGATGGCATATACACACATTATATTTTTGTTCCTTTATCTGGTGTGATGTGTTTTAATTGATGGGACTGCGTTGATTCTGATCAATACAAGGAAAAACAAACCTATATGATGTTGTTGGAACCAAGTTTTTTTTTGAAAACTGACATTACAGACGTTTTCTTTTGCTTTGCACAGTGGTATTCGGTTATGAATATCCAACACCTCATTCGACGAGGCAAAGGTCGAGATCCCTTCATCAGGAGCGATCCCTTGGGAAAAATTTTGCATCATCGTAATAACTTCACTATAATCGATTCTTTTGCTTTGCATTATGGTATTCAGTTTAGCATATCCTGCACCTCATTCGACGAGGAAAGAGTCGAGATCCCTTTACAGGGAGTGACCTCTTTAGCAAAATTGTACGACACTATATATTTGTAAAACCACTCGGTTCCTTCAATAATATCAAATTCATTACGTTAAAGGTTTTTTGCCAAAAACCAGCCGTAGCTCTCCATCATTTCAGATTAGTATTTCTTAGTATTCGTGCTACGTTTGTCATTGCTATTCGCCGAGACGTAGTGTGCGGTAGCTCTGTAATGCTTTTTTGTCGCATGAACATATGGATTGGTTAGGACAGTCGTACAACTTTGTTGATTATTCGTCAAGGGTCGTGCCGGTGGGTTGAACGCAATCAAGACAATGACAGGTTGAACTTGACTAGGACTTTTTGATTTGTTGATTATTTGTCAAGGTCACTTAGGTCCTAGGGGTAAAAATTACATCGGGAGTTTCAAACATACAGGAAACTTGCCAAGCATGTGCATACCTTCTGGAGTGTGGTGACTTGAGTGGCTTCCATCAAGTTATCATGCAATGATAGTTGGATCCCGATTCCCGCTGATGAGTAGGTGATACTCCTCGGGTAATTTTAGATGATCCTGACTAATTCTCCTTTTAGGGTTTGAAGGAAACAGTGGGAGCCATACTGAATAGATAAAATAAATAACCAATCTAATCTAGAATAGAGTGCATGCTGAGTGTGTTCTTTTCTCTCTCTTTCTCTCTTTGGCAGCGATCATGACCCGACTCTAAACTAAAACTCATGAACCAAGTTAACCAAACCTTCTTAAAACACTTTGGCTTTTGGATTGTCATAGTCGCATATATCATTGTCGCTCCTACATCCCCTTTGCATTTCTCCGAAACATTCCATATCACTACGAAGATCCACATTTATTGGATATGCCATCGTATAATTAGATACGAACTCAAAGAAACTTGTTTCAGGTCGAGGATAGTTTCTGGTTCTGGAGAAATAGAATAGGATTATTCAGTTGTCTTTTCCCTTTACCTTCTCTCAGGTTGCGAGAGCTCCTGGTATTTAGGAGAGTACACCTATTACGCTTATTGGATAGTCTTCTTCCAAACCATAAACAGGTGTCGAAAGGTAGGAAAGGAAGAAAACCATTTAGCCTAAGGATGGTGTACAGAAGGTAATAAGTAAAGACATATAAAGGGATTAGAAAGAGGGCAAAAGAAATTGCGACTGCTATCATTCACGATGAAACTGCGTATATCATCGCCACTCCTATTTCACCTTTGCATTTCTCCGGAACATTCCGTATCACTATGAAGATCCACATTTATTGGATACGCCATCGTATAGTTACATACGAACTCGATGAAACTTGTTTCAGTTCGAGGATGGTTTCCGGTTCAGGAGAAATCAAATAGGATTATTCGGGTTGTCTTTTATCTTTATCTTCTCTCAAGTTGCAGGGGATTCTAGGATTAGGAGAGTACACCTATTACGCTTATTGGATATTCTTCTCCAAAACTTTAGGATGTTGCCGAAAGGTAGAGAAGGAAGAAAACCATTTAGCCTAAGTACAGTGTGTAGGGTTCCTAGGCACACTAATGAGGTCTCACAAGGCATCAACCATGCCAATTTCAAATTTTACAAGTGCCGAGAAACCCTAATACGGATCGTTAACTAGATTTTAGGTGAAAACGATAACTAGTTAACAACTTAACTAAGAGTAAACCGAAAATACAACCTTTGTAGATCCAGTCCTCCACCTCCATAGCTCCGCGATGAAGTCCCCTCGCTGCGATGATCGAATCCCGGGCTCTAGCGTCGGCTTCATCGGAGAAATGGGCGGACTAGGTCGTCGACTTCGATGCCGAAGATGATCTACGTCGAGGCAACACAAGATCAAGCTCCAACTTCACCAAGTCATGAAACTTGTGAAGAAAACACCCTATACTACTTGGCAAGTGGTAGAGGATGAAGAAATAGGAAGTGGGTTCACATTAGAATTGGATTTCTCACTCTTTTTCTCATGTTGCCATTGATGGAGGCAAGGTTTCTTCTTTGTTGAAGAAGAAGAAGAAGAAAGAATATCATAAGTGTATTTTCAAAAAGGAAAATAATATGAATACTTATCATATACTAACCATGGTTAGGTGTAGAGAATAGACTATGGTTAATTAGAATGGTTAGGGTTAAGCATGAAGACAAAATGGTCACTTAGTCAAAGCTTCATGAAGCTTCGACAACAAACAAAGAAAGCCACCATTTTCTCTTTACCTTTTGCCAAAATAAATAAATAGATAGATAGATAAGAAAATGAAAACCCTAACCATTATATAACCATGGTTCAATCCTTTACACAAACCCAAGTTAGCATGTATCATCAAACATGATACAATCTTGTGCACAAAAATATATCACATATACACTATGCATTTCAAGTGAGAAAATCCTTTTAAAGTGAACAAATACTAGTTAATGCAAACTAATATATCAAATATATAATTATGCACTAAATCATTAAATCAATACTTGATTTAACGATCCATTCATATCGCATATAACCGACTAATATCCAATGTATCGGCTTATCGAATCAATCCTTGATTCGATAACTAGGTTATATCGCATACAACCATTCGATACATTCATCGCGAGAATAGAATACGGTATCACATACACGCATTATTCTCGGTCCCGCACATATCTCATATGCGCTCTTATTTCGTTTCGCTTAAGCCAGGAAACCTCTGTGTAGGACTCTAAAGACTCGTCAATACGCCGGCAGCAGGTGATGATCATATCAAACACCCACAAGCCGCAAGCGGTCTGCTAAACGTAACGGCCATCCGGGTATTGAGCGATCAGAAGATCGACGAGCAAGCCGGCTCACACTCCTGTGAATCCAACTAGTAACATTTACCGTACAGTCCGGTCTCGTCGTCTGATATGTCGCATATCTCGCCTAGGGGTGGTAAACGTCAGACCCCAATAGCTCGATAAGTCATGTCGATATGAGGTCTATAACAGTTCGAGAAACTACTGGTAACACTTACCAGTAAATCTCAGCAACCCTGGCCAGGGATTTCCGGTTATAGCCAATCGAACACAGCGCAACATCAACTCCCTATACCGGGAGAGACGAATCCCGTCCTATCGCTCATTGCCTCCATGTGATTCGGGACTGTACCCAAAAACCACCGTTTTGCACGCCCTCTTGGACGTGGTAAGGTGGAAATCAAAGCACAGTGGGAATCACACAAGACTCTATGACGATCTCGGGTCAACAGACTACTCTGTACCAGTGTCACCAGAGAACTGCCATCTGACGTAAGGTATAATACCATCTGGGAGTTCTCGGCGAGTCCGTCCAGTGTACCCAGTCTCCACTGAGCACCCGTATATCATCTCCGATGTCAAACACCAATGGATATGGGATCATCCATCGCCCATCTGTATGGGTCGAGAAGGTATACGCAAGTCTACTCTGGTATATTGATGCCCCGTCTCGATACACCCACGACTAGGGACTTTGAAGGATGTACTTATGGACTACCATGTCCCCACTAGTATGATCCGCATCATAGTCCAGGTAGTCAAGTACACATCCTAAGGGCTTTGCCAACATGTAACAGAGAGACAATCAGTGTACACGTTAAGGTAAAGATCAACCAGATAGCATACTATCATGTCGAGCAAGAAAGTCCTCCCTATATATGTCCAAGCATCCACTACAATATACATCCTATGTATAGCAATGGCATCTAGGGCATACATATAACTAACAATCTCCCACTTGCACTAGGGCCATCTGATAGCAGTGTGTTGGAGATAGTGCCCTCAGAGTCAATTATTGGATCACAGGCACGTGATTGCAATGATTGAGGGAGGACCTATCCCGGTAGGACAGTCTTACTCGAGATGATAGTATGCTATCTGGTTTACCTTTATCATCGTGTACTGCTTTAGGTGACATGACGTGTCGCTATTGCACGTTGATAGAGCCCCTAGGATTCTTGCTTGACTGCCAGCAGTATGAGGGCGATCATATAAGTGAGAGCTGGAGTCTATAAGCACATCCTTAAATGGTCCCTAGTCGTGGGAGTTTCGAGACAGGGCATCGATTCTCCAGAGTAGACTAGTGTATACAGTCGAGACCCCGACGAGGGGCGGTGGCCGGTCTCACAAGCCACTGGTGTCAGTAGGTTCACCTAAGATGTATACAGGTGCTCATTGGGTTATGAGTACACCGGACAGGACTCGCCGGGAACATGCTAGTTGGTCTTATACCTCATGTCAGATAGCAGTTCCCAGGTGACATGTGTACAGGTTAGTTCATCGACCTGGGGATCGTCATTTGTCTCGTGTGAGTTCCCACTATACTTTGATTACTACCCTACCACGGCTCAAAGGAGTCGTGCAAACAGGTTTTAGTTGGGTACAGTCCCGAGCCACATGGAGACAGTGAGCGGATCTTCAGGGGTTCGTCTCTCCCGGTATTGGGGGTGAGGTCGCGCTGTGTCTAGGAGAGCCATTACACGAAGTCCTTGGCCAAGGCAGGAGATTTACTGGTAGGTATTCCAGTAGTATCTCAGGCTGTTCTGGGCTACACTCCGACACGACTTGTACCGCTTTTGGGGGTCTGACTTTTACCAACCCCCTAGGCCCGACATACGATGCTCATAGACGAACGGACCGGACTGTACGGATATTGTCACTGACAGGCTCAGTAGGGTGTCAGGATGAGTTCGCTCATCGACGTCCCTTTTGGTCAATAGCTGGTGGCCCATCACGTATTGGCTTATACCTCTGACGTGCTGGTGGTTAAATCCACAGCCATAGTATTGACGAGTCTTTAGAGTCCACCACACTTTCAGTTACTCAAGCTTTCGGGCGAAACGCTGTAGAGGCCGTATGGAGATATGGCAGGGTCCGATCAGATACGTGCGGTATTGCACGGATCAGGATCGGACGGTTTGTACTAATGGCCGTATGGGTATATGGCAGGGTTCGATCAGATACGTGCGGTATTGCACGGATCAGGATCGGACGGATATTACTAGCCGGCTTTAGTTTAAGCCGGATCCTTGTTTAGTACAGTGTAGATTTTGTCTCATTGCATTTGTATCCGAACGGAATACAGATGCGGGTGTGTATGCACAGTATGGGGTTTTTCTGTAATTTATTACGGGACCAGTTTTCTGGAGTTGCCAGTTTATATTCCGTTCCGGCCGGTTTTCCTTTGTTCTTTTCCGGCCGGACTTTTCCGATGGAGGGTGTTATTTGCAAGTTTGCAAATAACACATTGTGGAGGATTTATTTGCAAGATGATTTATTATGATAGCATCTTTTTGATTCCATTCTCTTCACTTGCTTTTTGTTGATAAGAAAGGATTAGATGTGATTAGAGTTTGATGTGAGATGGTTATGATTATGTTTTGGATGTGGTCACCCCTTATGCTCCTACCATCACCTCCCTTCATGCTTCATAATCTTTCCACCACCATTTTCTAAGGATGAATGTTTTCATGAGAAAAGAGAGAAGAAAAAGAGAAGAAGAAGAGAGTTTCATCTTTGAGAGAGTAGCATTCTTGATCTCATTTTTCATGTTAAGAAAAATACAAGCACCATTTTTCTTATCTTGTTTCCTCCATCATCTTCAAATGGCAACAAACCCAAATGAGACATAGCTTCAACCCTACACATTCTACAGCAAATCTTGGACGCGTCGGCCAGCCTACTTCGCGCCCGAGTTGCCTCGGTATTGAGGTGGGAGCCCGTAAAAGTACCCGGCTTCGTGGTGCCCTTTCCGACGAGGAGGAGACGGACGGAGATCCCGCGAGGAGATCGGAGTGGAGATGAAGACCGGAGGACTCGGATCATTCGGTATATCTCTAACCCGTCCTCTTGTTAGCTTAGACTAGTTTAATGGCACGATCCGGGGTTTTAGTGCGCGGTGGTGCCGGTTTGCTAAGTCCGCAAAAATTAAAGTTTATCACCGTTTCCGCGTTTGGCCGTCGGATTGACGGCCGGGACGCCGCCGTGCACTTACATTGGTATCAGAGCCTCGCCATTAACTTCGTCTAGCTTCGTTTGATGTGTTTTGCGTTTCCGATCGACCAAAGTTCCAAAATCTACATTTTACCTCACATCAGTTTTCTGTTAAGATTTTTTGGTGTCTAAAAATTTTTCAGGTGGTCTCAGAATGATGTGCAGGAAATTCTAAGAAAACTGGGAAAATTCGATACAGTAAACCCTAACCTTGAGCGCGGAACCGCGGCCAAACCCCACCTTGGGCCGCGGTTCCGCCGCACATTTGACTGTTCACTGTAACATATTTTTCTAGTGGGCTTATGGGCTTATTTTGGGGGTTTTGGAATATTAAAATTGGGCCAATTATTTCTGTGAGTGCTACAGTATTGTTTGGGGGCCCACTTGTTAATTTTTGGTCAATCGGAAAAATTTTAAACACATTTTTCACAGTATTTACATTATATCTGCGACCGTGAATGTCACTCGATCGGTAAATCCCGTCTAACTGCTATAGCCCGGTTAGACGGATTTGCGAACGTGACTTTCACGTTGATGTTCTATGTTTATGCTGTGATGTTGCGGATCGGTCGGTGGGGATAGCCTGGATGCAATGCTAGTACAGTGCGGTTGTATTATGTACATTTGATATTGCGGGGCGAGCGTCCGACATGTGGACTGCCGTCACTGCCTGTTTGTATTATTCTTTTGGGGCACGACCAGGTTGCGGTCGATGTACCCGTTGTATGTATATTTTACTTTCTGTACTAGGATTACCCCGCGGAGGGGTGCACGGATAGCCGGGTTCTAGAAGGCAACAAGCCCGCATCTCATGGCATTGGGACGGAGGGGGCTTCACTCCAGGATTGGCTGGCTATTCGCCGCACTCGTAGGGGGTATAGGTTTTCATTGCACAGGCTATCCACACGACCAGGGGAACGTCGGGTTTCAGTAGTGGCTCTGTGAAACCCGGGGATCCCAGATATCTGTATTGTTCTGTGATGCTATATATTTCTGTGATGTTGCATTTTATTCACGCCTTGAGCGAAATACTATATATTGGTATATATATTAGTAGATGTTGTATATGTTTTTCATCCGTGCTAGTCCAGTCCCCGCTCTGCCGTTAGTTAGCTAACCTAACGGGTGATGACGGGACCCAGTGGCGAATGCGGATGGCATATACGTACGTCAGTATATTTTCGTTCTTTGTGGTGTGATCAATTGATGGGACTGCATTGATTCGGATCAATGCAAGTTAAACAAACCTAATCTGATGTTGTTGGAACACTTTTCAAAAAGCTGTTATTGCAAGGACGTTCACTTTTGTTTTGCGTCGTGGTATTCATTTGGAATATCCTGCTCCTCAGTCGACGAGGCAAGGGCCGAGATCCCTTCACCGGGAGTGACCCCTTGGACAGAAGTTTGCGTCAGGGCATTAACTTCACTATAGCCGATTACTTTTGCTTTGCACAGTGATATTCTGTTATGAATATCCAGCACCCCATTCTACGGGGAAAGAGCCGAGATCCCTTCACCGGGAGTGACCTCTTTAGTAAAGGTTTTCGTCACTATATTTTCTAAAAAGCTATCCGTTCCTTCAACGATATCAAGTTCATTACGTTAAAGGTTTTCGCCAGAAACCATTCGTAGCCCTCCGTCGTTTCATATGGGTAGTCAATAGTATTCAAGCTGTGTTTGTTGGCCTTAGTCAAGGCACAGTGTTTGGTAGCTATTGGGTATTCATATGTTG
Source organism: Agapanthus africanus (assembly GCA_030015575.1). Taxonomy (NCBI): domain Eukaryota; kingdom Viridiplantae; phylum Streptophyta; class Magnoliopsida; order Asparagales; family Amaryllidaceae; genus Agapanthus; species Agapanthus africanus. The sequence continues at coordinate 97,252,685 of CM057349.1, forward strand.
CATAGATAGATGCGTTGGTTTGGGACAGTCGTATAGCCTTGTTGGCCCTAGTCAAGGGCTTGTACGGGTGGGTTCAAATCAACCTGGACAATGACGGGTAGAACTTGACATGTGACTTATGATTTGTTGGCCTTAGTCAAGGTCATAAGAGCATGGGGCAAAAATCCACATCGGGAGTTTCAAAAGAACTGAAACTTGCCAGATATGCGCATACCTTCTGGAGTGTGATAGCGTGAGCGGATTCCGTCACGTTGTCATGCGATGATAGTTGGATCCCGATTCCCACTAATGAGTTAGTTTACTCCTCGGGTATCCCCGACTAATTCTTCTTTCAGGTTTGGAGGAGAATTTGAGGTACAGTGGGAGGTTTCCAGATTAGATAAAGGGATAACCGTTCTGATCTAGGTTAGAGTGCATGCTGAGTGTTTCTTTTCTCTCTCTCTCTGGCAGCGACCATTGACCCGACCCTAAGACTATGACTCAGTGACCAAGTTGACCGAACCTTCTTAACACTGGCTTTTGGATTGTCAGAGTTGCAGACCTCATTGCCACTCCTACTTTTACCCTTTTCTCCAGGACACCCCGTATTACTGCGAACATCCACTTCCATTGGACAAAGCCATCGTATGGTTAGATACGAACTCGAAGGAATTCGAGGATGGTTTCCGGTTCTGGAGAAAACGGATAGTATTATTCAGTTGTCTTTTCCTTTTTACCTTCTCTCAGGTTGCGAGTACTCCTTAGTTTAGGAGATAGTACACCTATTACGCAAATTGGATAGTCTTCTTCCAAACTTTAGGCTGGTGCCGAACAGTGTGGAATGAAGAAGACCAATTAGCCTAAACGGTGTGCAGAAGGTATTAAGATTAAGACAAAGCAAGGGATTAGTAAGAGGGCAAAGTAAATTGCGACTGGTATTCACGACCAAACCAAGTATTTCTTCGCCAATCCTAAATCACCTTTGTATTTCTCCAGGACACTCCGTATCACTACGAAGATCCACAGTTTATTTGGATACTCCATCGTATGGTTATATACGAACTCGAAAGGAACTTGTTCCAGTTCGGGGATGGATTCTGGTTCAGGAGAAATAGGAATAAGGTTTATTCAGGTGTCTTTTATCCTCACCTTCTCTCGCATTGCGAATGCTCCTAGGATTAGGACAGTACACCCTTTATGCTTATTGGATAGTCTTCTTCCAAACCATAGGCTGGTGCCGAACGGTAGGGAAGGAAGAAAACCATTTGGCCTAAGGGGTGTACAGAAGGTAACGACTAAAGACATATAAAGGGATTTGGAGAGGTGGCAAAGAATTATACGGTTATAGTTGTGAATCTGGATAATGGTAGAGGCATTACTAGGAATACCGGGATACCCCAACGAAACATTTCAATGTTTCAGTTTCACTGTGTACTGTTAAAAGAAAACTGATTTCCCGATTAGACACTTGCTCCAGGGTATGTATTTACCAGGTTTGATTCTCACATCTGTATGGTTTTACAGATGATGAGAGGGAGTAAGTTATTGGGAATTGGGTGATCATCCTCATTATATCGGGATTCGTTGTAATCGGTGATATTTGAGGAGATCACCCGGGCTGTTTGCCGGTCGGCAAATATTTGGCTTGAATATCCGCTGTTGTGCACCAATTTCAAATTGATATATCTGTACGTCTATTTTCATAGAGTGAGATATACCTTTTGATATTATGTCGATGACATTTACCTATATCAGTGGATGGTTAGGTAAGGAGCATTAAACAGCGGTGTAATTCTTCTTAACCATAAGTACAGTATTCAACCTACGACACACAGTGAAAGAGTTGTTAGACTCGGCGGACTTATACAGAGTATTGTATGTTGTCCAGTGTCCATTAGGACAGAGGGGTTGGTCCTCATACTATATTCTGTTTACTTTTAACTTCTCTAGTTCTTAGATATGTGTTTCGTAGAAACACAGGATCTAAGTTTTGAGGAGTTATAGGTATTTGAATAGAGTAGAGAACCAAGTGTAGCAAGTATCGGGATTCTTCAAAGTGATCGAAGATGTAGATACTTGTGTATGGTATTCAGTTGATGGTAAAGATAAAGAGAAATTGCTTCTCTTTTCAGGTTACTCATAATTGGAAGCATTCCTAAGTTGAGTAACGCTGATCGGCCTCCATCCATTTAGTTGACATGCACTGGAGATAGCTGCATGATTTGAATCTGGTTCAATTAATTCAGTGCCTCTGGTTCTATATTGGATATAGAATAGTTCATATCTTAACGTTGTTAAGGTACGGGGAGTTGTCCGGCTTATGATTAAAACCAGACACTGGACAGCTCAAGGCACGTTTCTGTAATGGCTGTTTGTGGGTTGACCCAGGCTATGACGAGGGTTGATTTTCTACCATCTGGCAGATCAATAGAAATATTGTTCTGGACTCACCACAGTTTTATTAAAAATGGATTTTTTCAAAAACAGTAGTGGGAGTATGGTAGAACTGGAAGTGATTCCAGAACTGCAAACGATTACTGAAGATTTGATAAGGAACCTAAAGATTCAATCTGATTTGACATTCCATTGGCCACCCCGCAGATAAGGTGGGTAACTTCAGGCACCCGAGAGGTACTCCGGTAGCCTCAAGGACGGTGACAGGGAAGTTCTTGTTTACCCACACTTGCCATTGTTGTTGTTCCAGGCTGCGAGACCCGGCAGGAGGATGAGTATAGCGTCGTTCTAAACTAGCTTTAGAAGTGCACGTCTATATGACTCTGCCAGAGGGTTGTCGTAGTCAGTGGGAGCAGCGGAAGCATTGGTGGATATCAGGCTCATGTCTATTTATAGACTAAAGCAGATGTAGCGGAGATAGATCATCTATTTCTGATGTGGCAGTCATAGGTTTGACTTCATCAGAATAGGGGATGGATCTGTTGAGAAGGTAGTAGGGTGTGATATCCTGGTATTTGGATGACATACACAGAGTAGGAAGTGATATTCCTATACTACGATCGGTTATACTTTGGTCGTCACACGGTGGTTTCTCCACAAAAGACTTGGTCATTATATCTGACATACTGGTTACTAGATCTATGGTTTTAGATCTAGATTTGGGTGGTTTCCAAATGAGGGTACTTTGACAGCATTCTAAGAGTATTTAGAATGGACGACTCCTGGCACGGTAGTGTACCTGCAGGTGATGGAGTCACCCTCTCTAAAGGTGTCTTATAGACTAAAGTAGAGAGGGATGTGCATGATTGGCAGATCACTTGCTTAGGCAATTGAGTCAATCATGAGATGTCAAGTACCACACCAGATGTTGTTCTTGCACTAGATGCAATAAGTTGACATTGACCCAATCCTGGAGAAACAGTCGGAAGCAGTTTTAGAACATAAGTGGATGTTCTAGGGATATGATAACGACGGCCTCATTCGGGGGACAGTTATCATTCCAGGCTTCCAAGGTGACCTGGACGACAAGGAGGTTGTCAGAGTTATAGTTTTCCTTCTGACGAGGGGCAGTATTCTGGACAGGTGGTCCAAGGCAATACTGAGGGAGGCATGGCGCAGGATACTGATTAAGTTCAGTTGACGATACAGTCTAAGAAGTTTGGATTTGGAGTTCATTTATGAGCTCGGTCCCATCAGACATCCAGACACTCTAAGACAGGTATTGCTCATTTCGGGAGATGGCTTTCTCCGCGAACTTGAGATATAGAGAGACATAGAAAGAAACATCTAGGCGGATCCACTCACTGAGGCTATTCCCCGAACGCAATAGTTTCGCAAACAGGCTTTGTGCGACTGACTAGTAGAGGAGTTGGGTGTTCGGTATCACACGGGCTGTGAGTATGCGACATCGCAATAATTAGCCTTGAGTGCAAGTGGGAGATTGTTGGAGATAGTGCCCTCAGAGTCAATTATTGGATCACAGGCACGTGATTGCAATGATTGAGGGAGGACCTATCCCGGTAGGACAGTCTTACTCGAGATGATAGTATGCTATCTGGTTTACCTTCATCATCGTGTACTGCTTTAGGTGACATGACGTGTCGCTATTGCACGTTGATAGAGCCCCTAGGATTCTTGCTTGACTGCCAGCAGTATGAGGGCGATCATATAAGTGAGAGCTGGAGTCTATAAGCACATCCTTAAAAGGTCCCTAGTCGTGGGAGTTTCGAGACAGGGCATCGATTCTCCAGAGTAGACTAGTGTATACAGTCGAGACCCCGACGAGGGGCGGTGGCCGGTCTCACAAGCCACTGGTGTCAGTAGGTTCACCTAAGATGTATACAGGTGCTCATTGGGTTATGAGTACACCGGACAGGACTCGCCGGGAACATACTAGTTGGTCTTATACCTCATGTCAGATAGCAGTTCCCAGGTGACATGTGTACAGGTTAGTTCATCGACCTGGGGATCATCATTTGTCTCGTGTGAGTTCCCACTGTACTTTAATTACTACCCTACCACGGCTCAAAGGAGTCGTGCAAACAGGTTTTAGTTGGGTACAGTCTCGAGCCACATGGAGACAGTGAGCGGATCTTCAGGGGTTCGTCTCTCCCGGTATTGGGGGTGAGGTCGCGCTGTGTCTATGAGAGCCATTACACGAAGTCCTTGGCCAAGGCAGGAGATTTACTGGTAGGTATTCCAGTAGTATCTCAGGGTGTTCTGGGCTACACTCCGACACGACTTGTACCGCTTTTGGGGGTCTGACTTTTACCAACCCCCTAGGCCTGACATGCGATGCTCATAGACGAACGGACCGGACTGTACGGATATTGTCACTGACAGGCTCAGTAGGGTGTCAGGATGAGTTCGCTCATCGACGTCCCTTTTGGTCAATAGCTGGTGGCCCGTCACGTATTGGCTTATACCTCTGACGTGCTGGTGGTTAAATCCACAGCCATAGTATTGACGAGTCTTTAGAGTCCACCACACTTTCAGTTACTCAAGCTTTCGGGCGAAACGCTGTAGAGGCCGTATGGAGATATGGCAGGGTCCGATCAGATACGTGCGGTATTGCACGGATCAGGATCGGACGGTTTGTACTAATGGCCGTATGGGTATATGGCAGGGTTCGATCAGATACGTGCGGTATTGCACGGATCAGGATCGGACGGATATTACTAGCCGGCTTTAGTTTAAGCCGGATCCTTGTTTAGTACAGTGTAGATTTTGTCTCATTGCATTTGTATCCGGACGGAATACAGATGCGGGTGTGTATGCACAGTATGGGGTTTTCCTGTAATTTATTACGGAACCAGTTTTCTGGAGTTGCCAGTTTGCATTCCGTTCCGGCCGGTTTTCCTTTGTTCTTTCCCGGCTGGACTTTTCCGATGGAGGGTGTTATTTGCAAGTTTGCAAATAACACATTGTGGAGGATTTATTTGTAAGATGATTTATTATGATAGCATCTTTTTGATTCCATTCTCTCCACTTGCTTTTTGTTGATAAGAAAGGATTAGATGTGATTAGAGTTTGATGTGAGATGGTTATGATTATGTTTTGGATGTGGTCACCCCTTATGCTCCTACCATCACCTCCCTTCATGCTTCATAATCTTTCCACCACCATTTTCTAAGGATGAATGTTTTCATGAGAAAAGAAAGAAGAAAAAGAGAAGAAGAAGAGAGCTTCATCTTTGAGAGAGTAGCATTCTTGATCTCATTTTTCATGTTAAGAAAAATGCAAGCACCATTTTTCTTATCTTGTTTCCTCCATCATCTTCAAATGGCAACAAACCCAAATGAGACATAGCTTCAACCCTACACATTCTACAGCAAATCTTGGACGCGTCGGCCAGCCTACTTCGCGCCCGAGTTGCCTCGGTATTGAGGTGGGAGCCCGTAAAAGTACCCGGCTTCGTGGTGCCCTTTCCGACGAGGAGGAGACGGACGGAGATCCCGCGAGGAGATCGGAGTGGAGATGAAGACCGGAGGACTCGGATCATTCGGTATATCTCTAACCCGTCCTCTTGTTAGCTTAGACTAGTTTAATGGCACGATCCGGGGTTTTAGTGCGCGGTGGTGCCGGTTTGCTAAGTCCGCAAAAATTAAAGTTTATCACCGTTTCCGCGTTTGGCCGTCGGATTGACGGCCGGGGCGGCGCCGTGCACTTACACAGTAGTTGTTGTATCTCATACTCAACCATCCCATAAAAAGTCTCTCTCTGGGAAAAGGCCTTTGTGAGTGGATCCGCCGTGTTGTCCTCTGAGTCTACTCTCCTAACCTCGATCCCTTGGAGATCAACCATCTCCATGATCAGGTGACACTGCCTTAGAATATGTCTGGATCACTGATGGGACCGGCGTTCCTTGGCATAAGCCACAACTCCATTGTCACACAATGGGAGGAACTAAGTTCATCTCATGGACAAATATACATCCAGACTACCTCTTTGGTAGCATCTTAAGTAGCGATGTATCCTGCCTTTATCGTCTAGTTAGCCACGGTATCTAGCTTGGAACTCTTCCAACATACCGTCCCTTTACTGAGGGTAAAGACAATGCCTGCGACTGACTTTCAGTCGTTCTTATCACCCTGGAAACCTTCCAGTGATTCTCCCCAGGATCGATTGATACCATCTCACTACAACTAGTGAGAATCCTAACATCCAATTAGATCTATCTCATAGATCCTGAACCCAGGATTTAGGAGGTATCACTTTGATCCTATATGGAGAATCATTGTGATAAGCGGAGATTGACCGAGCGTAGCATAGGAAACTCCTTCCCTATCAAGAGTATGTCATCCACGTACTCTACGAGGATCATCACCATAATCCCTACTACCTTTTTGTATATACAAGGTTCATCTACCATTTTGATGATGTCAAACTGTTTGACTACTACATCAAAACAGATGTTCCAACTCCGTGATGCCTGCTTTAACCTATAAAGCATCTTGTACACGTTTCCGCTGCTCCCACTTTTTACGAAGCCCTCTGACTGTGTACTTATAGACTCTCTCTTTTAAAACATCATTTAGAAAAGAAGTCATGACACCCAACCGCCAGATATCGTAGTCATGGTATGTAGCCGCGGCAAGTAGGATCCGGATGGACTTAAGCATAGCCACTGGAAAAGGTTTCATCATTATCCATGCCTGGTCGATGACGAAAACCTTTAACAAGTCTAGCTTTGAAAGTCTCAACTTTTCCATCTACACCAAGTAATCTTCTCAAGATATACTTGCTCCTGATGGGGATTTAACCCTTCAGATATAGCAACCAAAGTCCATACTTTGTTGGTGTACATGGATTCCATCTCAGATCGCTAAGCATCCAGTCATTCTTACAGAGTCCCTACTCTCGATGGCCTGCTCAAAACTAGTTGGGTCATCATCTCATGATGCAATCCTCGCTCCCATTGTCATAGAGAAACAGAAGTATCTCTCAGGTGGGTGAGGAACCCTACTAGATCGGCGGAGAGGCTGAGGCTCGTTGGTAACTATTGAATCCTTTGGTTTTATCAAATCATGTGCTGTAGTTTGTATAGATGGAACCTTTCCAGTTCTACATAACAGATCTTGCCTTGAGCTTGTCCGGACTTTGCTTTTAGACATAGGCCGGACAACCCCAAATCTTAACTAACTTAAGATATGGGCTCTTCCCTTTCCACATCACATATGAAGTGGTAGGCAACTGATTTGATTTGAACCCTATTCAATAGTTATGCAGCTTCTTAAGTGCATAACTCCCAAAAGGAAATAGGAAACTCAGTAGTACTCATCATAGAGCGCACCATATCATATAGGGTGTGATTGCTCCACCCCGATATACCATCGTGCTTTGGTGTATACGGAGGAGTAATGCTGAGAGAGAATCTCATTCTCCTTTAGAATAGTCCAGGAATTCCGTGCTCAAGTATTCTCCTCCCTGATCGCATCAAAGGACATAATACTTATACCCGTATTTTGGTTCTCTACTTCTAACTTATATTCTGTGAATATCTCAAAAGGGTCGGATTTGTGTTTCAACAGGAACATATATCTGAATCTAAAGAGATCATCAGAGAATGTAATGAAGTACAAAGAACCAGTCTTGGCATGTGTAGACAGGGGACCTACATACATCAACATGTATCATCCCAAGAGTTCACTAACTCTTTCTCTGTTTCCAGTAAACAGAGCTATGGTTATCTAATCTTTGTGACATGACTGGCAAGTTTTATAAGATGTAAATTCAAACTAATTTAAATATGCATCTAAATGTAACTTATAGCTAGTCGGGTCGCATTGATATGACCTAGTCTACAATGCCTTAAGAAGAATTCGTTCATTTCTGAACTCTTCCTCTTGTGTGTGTTCCGTATACTAAGAACTGTAGTTTGATCTAGAACAATCAATGCTTTTAGATAACGTGCCTGAACCGATAAGCTTTTGATATAGGATATCATCCAACAATACAAAATTTTATCATTTCTTTACTTATAAAGAGACTGATATGATTTTGTATATCAGGTTCGGTATCTAATAACATTCGTTCAGAATCAATGTACTGGTAATACAGGGTGATAGTGACCAACAGACTTGGCTGCAACACTTGCCCCGTTTTCTGTCTCATGAAACTTATCACCCGATCTCAGTTTTCTACCTTTTTTTAGCCCTATGTAACAGATTACATATCTGGGATCCTGATCCGGTATCAAATACCCAGGATTCAGAGGATACTGAGAAACAGTTCTTTATAATGAACACACCCGAAGGAGATGCATCTCATGCACTTTCTTCGTTTGGGCGGCATAGGAATTCTGGTATTCCCCTATTTCCTGCTCTGCCTTATAACAATTATAAATTGGAGCGGGACCAACGTTCCCCAGCTCAGTATAACAAGCGGGTTCGGTCAATATTCTGTATTATTATCTTGATTTAGGCGTGATATGGTCGCTACCTGGAGAGAGAGAGAAGAAAACACTCTGCGTGCGCTCTGTCAAGAATAGATTGGTTATTATTTTATCTAATCAGGATGGCTCCCACTGTTTTTTTTATCAAATCTTCCTTCAAACCCTAAAAGGAAAGACTAGCCGGGATTAATTACACACTACAAGTTCGCCAATCTTTCAGCCTGGCCAGTGTCGGTACTTTGAGGGAGGTCCCCCGTGCTTTCGCACGAACCTAATTAATGTAAACCTCGTTTTCCCAGAGGCGTAATCTCGTTAACACCTTTCTAGACACCTACTTGATCGGCTAATTGTAATGTGTAAAATTCTCCCAGGAGTAACTCTTACTCGCAGTGGGTATCGGGATCCAACTATCTCATAGAAGGTATGCAATCTCATTGCAAATTTCAACACTTGAAATTCCCGATAATTTTGCCCCTAACGTGCTATGACCTTGACGAAAGCCAACAAACCATAGCCCGCTAGTCAAGTTCAACCCGTACATTTCTTGATTGAATTAAACCCACCCGCACGATCCTTGACGAAAGCCAACAAAGCCGCACGACTACCCTAATCCAATCGCATCGTATACAGCAGATAAGCAGCATATAGCTACCGCACACTACACCTTGACGAAAACCAACAAATGTAGCATGAATACTATATACAACTTATCTGAAATGACGGAGGGCTACGACAGGTTTTTCTGAAAACCTATTGCGTAATGAACTTGATATCGTTGTAGAATCAAATGAAGTTTTGAAATGGAGTGATTTTGAGACTTTTCTAGTTTTGCTAAAGGGGTCACTCCTGGTGAAGGGATCGTCGGCCCTTTCCTCGTCGAATGAGGTGCAGGATATATCATATATATCACTGTGCAAAGAAGAAACTATAGAAGCAATCAAAAGTCAAACCGAGTGTGTAGCATCTGCCAGTTATTGCTAAAGGGGTCACTCACGCTGAAGGGATCTCGGCCCTTTCCTCATCGAATAAGGTGCAGGGTATATCATATATACCGCTGTGCAAAGCAAGAACTGTAGCTACCTGTTTTATTTTGAAATTCGATTCCACAACATCTTTAGGTTTCTTTTCTTTCATTAATCTCATTAATGAATATCCCATCATTTAATTCCACCTAAACATCACAGATAAATATAACGTACGCTTATGCCATCCGCATTCGCCTCGATGTCCCGTCTGCACCGTTAGGTTAGGTAACTAACGCCAGAGCGAGGCAGGGCTAGCGCGGGTGTAAAACATAAGCAACGTCTATTTAATATATCATATATACTATATACTGTATCTATCACAGAACATAACATGATCACATCACAGATATCGCAGCAGAAGAAACATATGAAATATTGGATATACTAGGACGTCCGTGTTTTCAATACGAGCCAGTATAAAACACGGATTCCACGGTCGTGATGAATAGCCAATCCCACACCCCTAGACCCCTACGAGAGCGGCAAGCAACCCTACCAATTCTAGGGTTAGGAGACCCGGACTTGACTCCTCGAGTTGGTTTCCCAGTGGACCCTAGAACCCGGTTACTTGTGCCCTCCTCCTTGGGTCTATCCTAGTGCGGAAAAGTAAATAATATACAAATGGTGACATCTTCCGCAACCTGGAAGTGCCCCAATAAAAGAATATTACATACAAGTTTTTACATGAATGAAAAGGAAAAACACTCATCTCACATAAAAACCCCCGGCTATTCAAACACGACGATCCAATATAACATATCCAGCAACACATAACATCACATGTCATCAACGTAAGTAAATATGTGCATCCCAATTGTCGTTGACATATAGCAACGAAACCGGCGATATCACATATTACACTTACGGTCACAGAAAAGAAAGTGTAAATCTACAACAATTGGAATCCGCAACCGCTTTAGACATCGCATGCCTAATCAAATGAATTCCTTAGACATCGCATGCCTAACAATTATAAACCCCGCATTTTAGTCTCATTATCGAAAACTCTTTTCAATATCAAATCGGGAAATTCAACAGGATTACACGAAATACTGATCGAATACTCATCGCAAAACTTTAGTAGGCGGTCGCACCCCCGACGCCGTGGACGAAGTGCACCAAGGCGGAACAACCGCTGCCGCGAGCACCCGAACGGATGCTTTCGGCGACGGGGTTCTCCTACAGTCACTTGGTCGGGGCTATGGGGCGAGGCTGTCTATTAAGTTTACCCGGCGTGTATCCGCGTACGCTACGTGATTGCGACGGACTTTTGATCGCATCAAAATTCCGTGGCAACCGATCAAGTGAGACTAAAGTGCTATGTTTATAATATTCATATCAGTTATCTCATAACTCCTTGTGGATTCCAAATATTGTATCACATTCCGGATAAGATAGAAATGTTAAACTTTCCGATCGAACAATCGAACACCCAAGTTTTCCCGAAACAGCTCAACTCATGAAACAAGTTTAAAAACATTCACTTCATGCCTCAGTACCAACGGTCCAGCCGTAGAAGGGTCAAGCCAACGCCTCACATGTAGCACGCCGTACTGCCCCAAACCCGAAGGTTCAAAGGGCAGTTCAAGACGGTCACATAATCGAGTTAAGGTTTGTTGTCTTCTAGAGGGACCATCGCGTTACTTGCACTACTTAGAATGTCATTAAACTACGGAAAAATCCAACAATTGGAAATTTCCCGGTAGGGGAAAAAGTGGGTATTTATATGCGGTCGAACTTTTTAACATATTCTAAAATTACCCGGAAAAACACATAGACAAAGTTTGACAATCCGATCGAATCTACGAACTCCCAATACAACCCAGAAAACTCAACTCTTGAGTTCAGATTAAAAATTCCCAGAAAATACAGCACCCAAATATAGAAATTAATGTGCCAAAAATAATGGGAGATGCGACCGTACGGCCGCGGAACCGCCGCACGAGCCATGCTCGTGCCGCGGAACCGCGGCGGTTTGATGGATTCAGCCGCTCGAATTTTACAGTAACTCCTAACTATTCCTGCTGAGTTTTCTGAATATTTTTAATCTGGAAAAAACCCAGTTTTTGAAAAATGTCCAGAGAGCATTTTGGAGTTAGGGTTTCGGTTCGATCGGACTTCAAACTCCGTCTACGCATCGCCTAAGGCTCTATCTAGGCTCTGATACCACTGTAGGGTTCCTAGGCACACTAATGAGGTCTCACAAGGCATCAACCATGCCAATTTCAAATTTTACAAGTGCCGAGAAACCCTAATACGGATCGTTAACTAGATTTTAGGCGAAAACGATAACTAGTTAACAACTTAACTAAGAGTAAACCGAAAATACAACCTTTGTAGATCCGGTCCTCCACCTCCATAGCTCCGCGATGAAGTCCCCTCACTGCGATGATCGAATCCCGGGCTCTAGCGTCGGCTTCATCGGAGAAATGGGTGGGCTAGGTCGTCGACTTCGATGCCAAAGATGATCTACGTCGAGGCAACACAAGATCAAGCTTCAACTTCACCAAGTCATGAAACTTGTGAAGAAAACACCCTATACTACTTGGCAAGTGGTAGAGGATGAAGAAATAGGAAGTGGGTTCACATTAGAATTGGATTTCTCACTCTTTTTCTCATGTTGCCATTGATGGAGGCAAGGTTTCTTCTTTGTTGAAGAAGAAGAAGAAGAAGAAAGAATATCATAAGTGTATTTTCAAAAAGAAAAATAATATGAATACTTATCATATACTAACCATGGTTAGGTATAGAGAATAGACTATGGTTAATTAGAATGGTTAGGGTTAAGCATGAAGACAAAATGGTCACTTAGTCAAAGCTTCATGAAGCTTCAACAACAAACAAAGAAAGCCACCATTTTCTCTTTACCTTTTGCCAAAATAAATAAATAAATAAATAGATAAGAAAATGAAAACCCTAACCATTATATAACCATGGTTCAATCCTTTACACAAACCCAAGTTAGCATGTATCATCAAACATGATACAATCTTGTGCACAAAAATATATCACATATACAATGTGCATTTCAAGTGAGAAAATCCTTTTAAAGTGAACCAATACTAGTTAATGCAAACTAATAGATCAAATATATAATTATGCATTAAATCATTAAATCAATACTTGATTTAACGATCCGGTCATATCGCATATAACCGACTAATATCCAATGTATCGGCTTATCGAATCAATCCTTGATTCGATAACTAGGTTATATCGCATACAACCATTCGATACATTCATCGCGAGAATAGAATACGGTATCACATACACGCATTATTCTCGGTCCTGTACATATCTCATATGCGCTCCTATTTCGTTTCGCTTGAGCCAGGAAACCTCTATGTAGGACTCTAAAGACTCGTCAATACGCCGGCAGCAGGTGATGATCATATCAAACACCCACAAGCCGCAAGCGGTCTGCTAAACGTAACGGCCACCCGGGTATTGAGCGATCAGAAGATCGACGAGCAAGCCCGCTCACACTCCTGTGAATCCAACTAGTAACACTTACCGTACAGTCCGGTCTCGTCGTCTGATATGTCGCATATCTCGCCTAGGGGTGGTAAACGTCAGACCCCAATAGCTCGATAAGTCGTGTCGATATGAGGTCTATAACAGTTCGAGAAACTACTGGTAACACTTACCAGTAAATCTCAGCAACCCTGGCCAGGGATTTCCGGTTATAGCCAATCGAATACAGCGCAACATCAACTCCCTATACCGGGAGAGACGAATCCCCTCCTATCGCTCATTGCCTCCATGTGATTCGAGACTGTACCCAAAAACCACAGTTTTGCACGCCCTCTTGGACGTGGTAAGGTGGAAATCAAAGCACAGTGGGAATCACACAAGACTCTATGACGATCTCGGGTCAACAGACTACTCTGTACCAGTGTCACCAGAGAACTGCCATCTGACGTAAGGTATAATACCATCTGGGAGTTCTCAGCGAGTCCGTCCAGTGTACCCAGTCTCCACTGAGCACCCGTATATCATCTCCGATGTCAAACACCAATGGATATGGGATCATCCATCGCCCTTCTGTATGGGTCGAAAAGGTATACGCTAGTCTACTCTGGTATATCGATGCCCCGTCTCGATATACCCACGACTAGGGACTTTGAAGGATGTACTTATGGACTACCATGTCCCCACTAGTATGATCCGCATCATAGTCCAGGTAGTCAAGTACACATCCTAAGGGCTTTACCAACATGTAACAGAGAGACAATCAGTGTACACGTTAAGCTAAAGATCAACCAGATAGCATACTATCATGTCGAGTAAGAAAGTCCTCCCTATATATGTCCAAGTATCCACTACAATATACATCCTATGTATAGCAATGGCCTCTAGGGCATACATATAACTAACACAGTGTACAGAAAGTAATAAGTAAAGACATATAAAAGGATTGGAGTGATGAGAAGGAAATATACGATTACAATTATGAATCTGGATAGTGGAAGACGCATTACTAGGAATACCTGGATACCCTTTTCGAAATATTTTCATGTTTCAGTTTCACTGTGCAGTGTTAATTGAAAACTGTTTTCCCAATTAGATTCTGACTCCAGGGTATGTATTTACCATACTTGATTCTCACATATGTATAGCGTTATAAATGATGAGTGGGAGTAGATTATTGGGAATTGGGTGATAAGATCCTCAATACATATCAGAATTCTTTGTAATTTGTGATATTTGAGGAAATCACTTTTCCTTGCGGCAAATTTTTAGTTTTGAATATCCATTGTTATGCACCAATTTCAAACTGATATATCTGTACGTTTATTTTATAAAGTGAGATATAACTTTTTGAAATTATGTCTATGACATTTACCTATATCAGTTGGTGATTAAGTAAGGAGAATTCAACGGCAGTGTAATTCTTCTTAACCATAGTACAGTTTTCAACCTACGATGCACAGGGTATGAGTTATGAAACTCAGAGGACTTATACAAAATATTGTACGTTTTCCGGTGTCCATTAGAACAAAGGGCTTGGTACTCGTACTATATTCTGTTTACTTGTGACTTCTCCAGTTTTAGACAAGTATTTTGTTGAAATACATGGTCCAAATATTGAGAAGTTGTAGGTATAAGAATAAAGTAGAGAACCATATGCGGGAAGTATCAGGATTCTTCGAGGTGATCGAAGATATAGATACTTATGCGAGGTATTCCGTTGAAAGTAATGGTTTGAGAACTTGCTTCTCTTTCAGATTACTCATATATGGATGCATTCCTTGTTGAGTAGTGTTGATTGGCCTACTTCCATTGGTTGACATGCACTGGAAACAGCTGCATGATTTTTGAATCTGGTTCCAATTAAATCAGTGCCTATGTTTCTATAGTGGATATAGAATGGATCATATCTTGATGATGTTGAGGTATATGGAGTTGTCCGGCTTATGCTTAAAACCAGAATCCGGATAAACTCAAGACACGTTTCAGTAATGGCAGTTTGTAGGTTATCCCGGGCATTGACGAGAGTTAACTTTCTACCATCAGGAAGATCAATAGTTATATTGTTCTTGACTCGCCACTAGTTTTAGTAAAATTCATTCTTTTTTGAAAACATAAGTGGGAGTATGGTAGAATTGGAAGTGATTCCAGAACCATAAACGATTACTGAAAATTTAGTAGGACCTAAACATTCAATTGGATTCGACATTCCATTAGCCACTCCACAGATTTGGTGGGTAACCTCAGGTACCCGAGAGGTACTTTGGTCTTCTCAAAGACGATGACAGGGAGGTTCTTGTTTACCTAATACTTGCCACTACTGTTGTTCTAGACTATGAGATCCGGCAGGAGGATGAGTATAATGTCGTTCTAAACTAGTTTTAGAAGTGCACATGTATATGACTCTGCCAGAGGGTTGTTGTAGTCAGTACGAGCAACGGAAGTATAGCGGGCAAGTAGCTTATGTCTATTTATAGACTAAAGCAAGAATAGAGGATATAGATCATATATTTTTGATGTGAAAGTCATAAAGTTTGACTTCATCAGAATAAGAGATGGATCTGGTAAAAAGGTAGTAGGGAGTGATGTCCAGGTATTTGGATGACATGCACTTGGTAGGAAGTGAAATTTCTATACTACGATTGGTTATATACTGTAGTTGTCACAAAGTATTTCTCCACAAAGGATATGGATAAAATATCAGGGATTCTGATGCCTAGATCTATGGTTTTAGATTTAGATTTGAAAAGTGTCCCAATTTGGGTACTTTGACATTATTCTAAAGGTGTTTTAGAATGGTTGACTCCTGGCATGGTGGTGTACCTGCGGGTGATGGAGTCACCCTCTCTAAAGGATGTCTTATAGACTGAAGGGGAAAGGCATTTGCATGATTGGCATATCACTTGCTTAGGCAATTGAGTCAATCATGAGATGTCAAGTACCACCCCAGATATTGATTTTGTACTAGTTGCAATAAGTATATATATTAATCCTGTCACGACCTAAAATATTAGCTCGCGACCAGCACTTAAATCACGCGACGTCTACAGGCGTAACGTAATTCAAGTAAGCTG
Source organism: Agapanthus africanus (assembly GCA_030015575.1). Taxonomy (NCBI): domain Eukaryota; kingdom Viridiplantae; phylum Streptophyta; class Magnoliopsida; order Asparagales; family Amaryllidaceae; genus Agapanthus; species Agapanthus africanus. The sequence goes on from CM057349.1 coordinate 97,269,082, forward strand.
AAACCCAGAAATCTAAACCTTTTTAAGAAATAAGTAAAGAAAACATTTACAACATTTAGAAACTTTAAGTAAAAAAAATCCTTAAACTTATCTTAACACTTTTCCTTATTTTTCATAAAAATTTCGGCAGCACCTCCTTTGTAAAAACTAGCCCCGAAAATGGGTACAACAAAGAATATAATGAAAGCATCCCAAAAGGGAGCAAAACACGCCCAACGGCGGAAACAACACCACAAGTATAAATAACCAGTATACGATGCCCAACGACGAAGACCCACATAAGGAAATAAAGTAAACCAAGACATCAACCCCAAAGCGAACAAAAAACCCATCGCTCAAGTCTCGCAACTATAAGTCTTCTAAGGCTACATCATATACAATTTCTAGTTTCTGATTTGATGGAGTGACTAGATACAATATAAATAACAAATACAAGAGGGGTACGATCCAACATGTACCATCTACCAAAGCAAAACACCCGAAAGCAAGCTGTGTGCCAGCAATGCCGCTACTGATCCGAGCGGACAACCTGCAAGAACTGAGGCACAACGGGGGTGAGTTGCCAACTCGTGAGTAGAAAACATCAACAGGTAGAAATCGAAATAAACAACGATTCCTAGGTCAACTATATCATAAAGGTAATACTATGATATCTAGGGTGACCAAATCTGTATATGTGCCAACACATAATAAATGCCTAACAGCAAGTGTATATCATCCAATAATGAATCAATGCATGTATTCAGGGGGATCTCGTCGAACAATAAAATCAATGCATGTATGCAGTGGATCTCGTCCACAATAAAATCAATGGATGTATACAGTGGATCTCGTCCACGTGTCAACCACTGATATAACAACTCCTGTATGTAAATATCATAAAAGCATATGCAGGTAAATATGAGGATATCAAAGAATGTGTGTCCATCAATGCCACATCAAATCATGGAAACCTGGGTGTCTATCACCGACACCCGAAATATCATGAATACCCATGTCTAGAATCGACACGTAAATCCTCATAACTCAAGCGCTGTCCCCATGACTGGCCCTGACGTCATGTCCATACATCACTCTGGTCGATATCCCCACGATAACCGCCGAGTCCAAATACTATCACCGGTAGGTACTTGCCCACCTTCCAGGCTCATCGTCTGTACCACGAACATCTTGCCGAGGGGAACCGTACCGGGCTCCACCATGTACCCGCACATGGCCCACTCACTCCTCGCATCGGGTATATATCACAAATCTCAGAACCGAGAAATCTCATGGTGGACGCATCGAAATATCATATCAAGAGAAACCGGGTTTCAAACGATACAAAGTTTCTTGAAAATACCCCCACGGTTCTCAAATCCATAAATCACATGAAACCCATATCTCAATGCGTAAAATCCATATAAAACCGATATATGCAACATAAAACATCAATATGAGCATATAAAGGGAAAACCGCTCTTTTAAATAAATCCAGCTTTAAAAATATACCTTGCGGTTCCCAAATCCTCCGAAAACAAGTGCAGCATCATATGAAGTGTACATGTAACTGTAGCAAGGTATAAGTATCTACATGTAATCAAGTATGTATGATGCATTTCATAAGTGCAATGGCGCAATAGTCAACTTCTCAATATCGCATGTCAATGCAATGCCACCTAGGGGTATATGCAACAGTAGCGAGATATGTGGGTGTACATGTCAGTATGTATGCATGATGTACATGTAGCTGTAGCAAAGTATGTGGGTGTACATGTCAATATATCAAGCAACCTAGCATGGTGATATGAACATGGCAGTATATCATAGCATGATATAACAATTCTACCGTGTAAGTGACATAGCAATTATCGATGAAGAAGTATGTGCGCCGGCAATCTGTGTAGGTGTAACATACGCATCATCGATAATGGTGTAGTGTACTAGCACAAGTATAAGAAACGCAATGAGAATAGAATGAATGCCGCATAATGCATATAATGAATCAAATGCTATGGGGTATACATATCAACAAGACCGAGTCGGTGAATCTATCAATCGGCATCCAGCCTCCCAACATCACGTACGATACAATCTATCGTACGGCATCCTCTAATCAAGGGTATGGATAAATCAACAGGTAAAAGTCATCGCGTACAGTAATCTAACATACAGCGGCATTAACAAATAGGGATTCCATCAACCTATACAATATCGGGGTACGGATCTAAGTCTCGTACGGCATATCACTCATTATGCAATCATTATTCATAAAAATATATATACCTATCTCTCAGGTCACATCCATGTCAATCTCGTATCAGGGGACCTACAAAGGTATCAACAATCACATATCGACTCGACATATCACACTAAGTCATCATATCACTTCGTATACCCGTTCATTTCACTTATATCTCGCAACACATTAATATAAACATCACACTTGTTCTCTTTCAAATCTTACTTATCATGATTTGCTTATCATGATTTACTTATCATTTCGTATTCTCCAAAACCAATATGTTCACTAATGTCCATCTCTATCATATTATCTTTTGCAAGTCCTAAGGTCATATCAGTCGCCTATCATTTATCAGGATATAATAATCAAACGATCTTTCAATCCAATATTTGCGGGGGTGCTATACGCCATCCACCCGATATTCCCGGTAGATATAAATCTACTCACCTGTTAAACTCCTCGTTTAGCCGTAGTCAATGCACTTCGTCGTCTCGGAATCCATGCAAAGGTACCTACAATCAATACGAATTCGCAACGCTATTAACATCAAATTCCGAAATTCAAAATACGGCACGCGGTGCGCTCATAGGTTATAACCTATAGCCTACACATGCAAAACAATCAACTACCCTTGTCGTTGACGTACAAACATCCAACGTCCAAATACCACATCCAAAACTCAAACCAAGAATCCAAATATCGGAAAACATTGCCGAAACCCTAAATAGGGTCGCTATACATGAAAACTGCCACATTAAAACCCAGTAATACCAATACGCATTTACAAACACAATAAATATCATAGGTACTTGTTAGTTATACGTATGCCCTAGAGGCCATTACTGTACTTACGATGTATATTGTAGTGGATGCTGGGACGTATATAGGGAAGACTTTCTTGCTCGACATGATAGTATGCTATCTGGTTGTACTTTATCTTAACATGTACTCTGAATGTCTCTAATACATATTGATAAAGCCCTTAGGATATGTACTCGACTACTGGGACTATGATGAGATCATACTAGTAGGGCCACGGTAGTCGACGAGTACATCCTATAACTGTTCCTAGTCGAGGGTGTATCGAGACAGGGCATCGATACACCAGAGTAGACTAGCGTATACGCATCTTGACCCATATGATGGGCGATGGATGATCCCATATCCATCGGTGTTTGACATCAAGGATGGTGTACGGGTGCTCAGTGGAGACTGGGTACACTGGACGGACTCGCCGAGAACTCCCAGATGGTATTATACCTCACGTCAGATGGCAGTTCTCCGGTGACACTGGTACAGAGTAGTCTGTTGACCCGAGATCGTCATAGAGTCTTGTGTGATTCCCACTGTGCTTTGATTTACACCTTACCACGTCCAAGAGGGCGTGCAAAATGGTGGTTTTTGGGTACAGTCCCGAATCACATGGAGGCAATGAGAGATAGGAGGGGATTCGTCTCTCCCGGTATAGGGAGTTGATGTTGCGCTGTGTTCGATTGGCTATGACTGGAAATCCCTGGCCAGGGTTGCTGAGATTTACTGGTAAGTGTTATCAGTAGTTTCTCGAACTGTTATAGACCTCATATCGACACAACTTATCGAGCTAGTGGGGTCTGACGTTTACCACCCCTGGGTGAGATATACGACATATCAGACGACGAGACCGGACTGTACGGGAGTGTTACTGATTGGATTCGCAGGAATACTAGCGGGCTTCCTTGTTGATCTTCTTATCGCTCAATACCTGGGTGGCCGTTACGTTTAGCAGACCGCTTGCGGCTTGTGGGTGTTTGATATGATCATCACCTACTGCCGGCGTATTGACGAGTTTTTAGTGTCCTACACAGGGGTTTCCTAGCTCAAGCGAAACGGAGTAGGAGCACATATGTGATATGTGCGGGACCGAGATTAATACGATATGAGATACCGTATTCTATTCTCCTGATTCGTGACATTGATCGGTTATATGCGATATAGCCGGCTTATCGGATCAAGTGTTGATTCGATAAGTTGTTACACATTATATTAGTCGGTTATAGCCGGATTATTAAATCAAGAGTTGATTTAATAATTTAATGTATAATTATATATTACATTAACTAGTATTAGCTCACTTAAGATTTATTTTCTCACTTGATTGTGCATAAGTGTATATGTGATATATATTTGTGTACATATGATTGTATCATGCTTGATGATACATCATAGATGGGTGTATGAGACTTATACCAAGATTAGGATAAAGATTAGGGTTTTGTTTATATCTTAAGAATAATAAAAGAGAAAGACTTTGTCAAAGTTCTTAAGCTTTCATGAAGCTTGTGGAAACATTGACAAAGTCAACTCTTTTGTCATTCTTAAGGATATTTAGTTAGCCCAACCCTTAACCTCATGCTTTGGTTAATTCTCTACATGAGTTAAGTATGATAGCTTAACTTACCCATGGTTACATTATTGAGAGGATAATAATTCATATGATGGAATTATTCTTTCTTCTTTTTCTTCTTCATCAAGCTCTATCAAAAAGCTTATCAGCTCCAATGGTGCCATGAGAAAAAGAGTGAGAAAACCAATTCTAAAGTGAGCCCACTTCCTACTTTATCATCCTCTACCACTTGCCATGTAGTAGAGTGTGTTCTCTTCACAAAGTTTATGACCTAGTGAAGGAATAGCTTGAGTTAGTGTCTCCCCGACGTAGATCATCTTCGGCCTCGAAGTCATCGAAGCAAGCACGTTCGTTCTTCTTGTGGAGCTTCTCTAGAGTCCGGAGTTCACGATCGCAGGGAAGGGGACATCTACATGGAGCTATTGAAGTGAAGGACCGGATCTACAAAGGTTGTATTCCCTTTCACTTGTAGTTAAAGTTGTTAACTTGCTCGTTTTCGCCTAAACCCTAGTTTAAAGATCCGTATTAGAGTTGTTCGGCACGGCTAAAACTTTAATCGGGCATGGTTGATACCTCGTAGACCCTTATGCGCGTGCCTAGCAACCCTACAGTGGTATCAGAGCCAAGCTAGAGCTTTAAGCGAAGTCTAGGCGAAGTTTAAAGTCCGATCAAACCCGAAAACCCCGATGTAAACCCTTCTCTGTACATTTTTTGAAAATATGATTTTTTATGAATTAAAAATGCTCAGAAAAACAAGCAGGAAAAACTAAGAATTACTGTGAAGTACGGTCCACTAAGTCCCTGAAATGACCGCGTAACCACGGCCAAACCAAGGGTTTAGCGGCGGTTCCGCGGCCAAAATTCGGACTTAGTCCCTAATATTTCATGTATTTATTCTTAGGTCCTTTATTGTCAATTTTTTCTGGGAATTTTTTTATTCCACTCAAGTGTTGAATTTTCTAGGGTTGTATTGGGGACTCGTTGATTCGATCGGATAATTTAACTTTGTTTAGTTTGTTCCGGATATTTTTAGAAACTGTTAAAAAGTTCGAACGGATATCAATAACTCACTTTTTCCCCTGTCGGAAAATTTTCAAAAGTTGGATTTTTCCTCGTGTTTGAAACTTTCGTAAAGTCATGCAAGTAACGCGGTGGACCCTCTAGAAGACAACAAACCTTAACTCGATTATGTGACCGTCTTGAACTGCCTATAAACCTTAGGGTTTGGGGCAGTACGGCGTGCCACATGTGAGGCGTTGGCTTGACCCTTCTACGGCTGAACCATCGGTATTATAGCATGTGATGGATGTTTTTTAAACTGATTTCAAGTGTTGAGATATATTGGGGAAATCTTGGGTGTTTGATTATTCGATCGGAAAGTTTAACATTGTCTATTTATCTGGAATGTGATATAATATTTGGAATCCACAAGTAGTTATGAGATAACCGATTTGAATGTTATAAATCTAGCAGTTTAGTCTCAAATGATCGTTTGCCACGAAATTTTGAAGTGATCAAAAGTCCGTCGCAATCACGTAGCGTACGTGGATACTCGTCGGGTAAACTTAATAGACAGCCATGCCCCATAGCCCCGACCAAGTGACTGTAGGAGAACCCCGTCGCCAAAAGCATCCGTTCGGGTGCTCGCGGCAGCGGTGTTCCGCCTTAGTGCACTTCGTCGACGGCATCCGGGGGTGCGGCCGTCTACTAAAGTTTGCGACGAGTATTCGATCTGGATGCCGGGAATCTTGTTGAATTGCCCGACTTAATATTGAAAAGAGTTTTCGATAATGAGACTAAAATGCGGGGTTTATAATTGTTAGGCATGTGATGTCTAAGAAATTCATTTGGTTAGGCATGTGATGTCTAAGTAGGCTGCGGATTCCAACTATTGTAGTTTTACATTTTTTTTTCTGTGACCGTAAGCGTAGTATGTGGTTTATCGCCGGTTTCGTTTCTATACATCAACGACAATCGGGATACGCATACTTGCTTACGTTGATGACATGTGATGTTATGTGTTGCTGGATATGTTATATTAGATCGTCGTGTTTGAATAGCCGGGGGTTTTTATGTGAGATGAGTGTTTTTCTTTTTCATTCATGTAAAATTCATTTGTATGTAATATTCTTTTATTGGGGCACTTCCGGGCTGAGGATGATGTCACCATTGTATATTATTTACTTTTCCGCATTAGCTAGACCCAAGGCGGGGAGCACAAGTAACCGGGTTCTAGGGTCCAGTGGGAGACCATCTCGAGGAGTCGAGACCGGGTCTCCTAACCCTAGAATTGGCAGTGTTGCTTGCCGCTCTCGTAGGGGTCTAGGGATGTGGGTTTGGCTATTCATCGCGACCGTGGAATCCGTGTTTTATACAGGCTCGTATTGAAAACACGGACGTCCTAGTATATCCATTATTTCATATGTTTCTTCTGCTGCTATATCTGTGATGTGATCATTTGATATGTTGTGATAGATACTGTATATAGTATATATGATATATTATATAGACGTTGCTTATGTTTTACACCCGCGCTAGCCATGCCTCTTTCTGCCGTTAGTTACCTAAGCTAACGATGCAGACTGGACATCGAGGCGAATGCTGATGGCATAAGTGTACGTTATATTTATCTGTGATGTTTAGGTGGATTTAAATGATGGGACTTCATTAATGTGATTAATGAAAGAAAAAGAAACCTAAAAAGATGTTGTGGAATCGAATTTTCAAAAACAGGTAGCTACAGTTCTTGCTTTGCATCGCGGTGTTCCTTGTAGAACATCCTGCACCTTATTCGATAAGGAAAGGGCCGAGATCCATTCACCGGGAGTGACCCCTTTAGCAATGACTGGCAGATGCTACACCCCTCGGTTTTGTCTTTTGATTGTTTTTCTAGTTCTTGCATTGCACAGTGATATATATGATATATCCAGCACCTTATTCGATGAGGAAAAAGCCGACGATCCCTTCACCGGGAGTGACCCCTTTAGCAAAACTAGAAAAGCCTCAAAAACACTCCATTTTAAAATTATTTGATTCTACAACGATATCAAGTTCATTACGCAATAGGTTTTCAGTAAAAACTATCGTAGCCCTCCGTCATTTCAGATAAGTCCTGCTTAGTATTCGTGCTGCGTTTGTTGACCTTGCCAAGGCGCAGTGTGCGGTAGCTGACCAGTATTTATCTGCTTATGCATATGATGCAGATTGGATTAGGGTAGTCGTACGGCCTTGTTGACTTTGTCAAGGGTCGTGCGGGTGGGTTTAATTCAATCAAGAAATGACGGGTTGAACTTGACTTACGGTTTATGGTTTGTTGACCTTGTCAAGGTCATAGATCGTTTGGGACAAAATATTATCGGGAATTTCAAGCGTTGAAATTTGCAATGAGATTGCATACCTTCTATGAGATAGTTGGATCCCGATACCCGCTGCGAGTAAGAGTTACTCCTGGGAGAGTTTTTACACATTACAATTAGCCGATCAAGTAGGTGTCTAGAAAGGTGTTAACTGGGTTACGCCTCTGCGAAAACGAGGTTTATTTTAATTAGGTTCGTGCGAAAGCACGGGGGACCTCCCTCAAAATACTGGCACTGGCCTGGCTGAAAGATTGGCGAACTTGTAGCGTGTAATTAATCCTGGCTATTCTTTCCTTTTAGGGTTTGAAGGATGATTTGATTAAAACAGTGGGAGACATCCTGATTAGATATATTAGATAACAAATCTAATCTTGCAAGAGCATACGCTGAGTGTTTTCTTCTCTCTCTCTCCAGGTAGCGACCATATCACGCCTTAATCAAGATAATAAAATGGATATATTGACCGAACCCGCTTGTTATACTGAGCTGGGGAACGTTGGTCCCGCTCCAACTTATAATTGTTATAAGACAGAGCAGGAAATTGGGGATTACCAGAATTCCCGTGCCGCCCAAACGAAGAAAGTGCATACTGATGCATCATCTTCGGGTGTGTTCATTACAGAGTACTGTTTTTTAGTATCCTTTACGTCCTGGGTATGTGATACCAGATCAGGATCCCGCATATGTAATCTGTTACATAGGATACAGAAAGGTAGAGAACTAAGAACGGGTGATAAGTTTCATGAGATAGAAAACGGTGCAAGTGTTGCAGCCAAGTCTGTTGGTAACTATCACCCTGTATTACCAGAATACATTAATTCTGAACGAATGTTATTAGATACCGAACCAGATTTACAAAATCATATCTGTATCTTTATTAGTAAAGAAAGGATATAATTTTGTATTGTTGGATAATGTTTTGAACATTTCCTATATCAAGAGTTGATCGGTTCAGGCACGTTATCTAAAAGCATTAATGTTCTAAATCAAACTACAGTTCTTAGTATACAGAACACATACAAGAGGAAGAGTTCAGAAATGAATGAATCCTTCTTGAGGTATTGTAGACTGGGCCATATCAATGTGACCGGACTAGCTGAAGTTACATATAGATGCATATTTAAATTAGTTTGAATTTACATCATGTGAAACTTGCCGGTCATGTCACAGAGATAAGATGACCATAGCTCCGTTTATTGGAAACGGAGAAAGAGTTAGTGAACTCTTGGGATGATACATGTTGATGTATGAAGGTCCCCTGTCTACACATACCAAGACCGGTTCTTTGTACTTCATTACATTCTCTGTTGATCTCTCAAAATTCAGACATATGTTCGTGTTGAAACACTAGTCCGAATCTTTTGAGATATTCACAGAATATAGGTTAGAAGTAGAGAACCACAAACGGGTAAAAGTATTATGTCCTTTGATAAGATCAGGGAGGAGAATACTTGAACACGGGATTCCTGAACTATTCTAAAGGAGAATGAGATTCTCTCTCAGCATTACTCCTTCGTATACACCACAGCACGTCGGTGTATCGGGGCGGAGCAATAGCACCCTATGTGATATGGTGTGCTCTATAATGAGCATTACTGAGTTTCCTATTTCCTTTTGGGAGTTATGCACTTGAGAAGCTGCATACCTACTGAATAGGGTTCAAATCAAATCAGTTGCCTACCACTTCATATGTGATATGGAATGGGAAGAGCCCATATCTTAAGTATGTTAAGATTTAGGGTTGTCCAGCCTATGTCTAAAAGCATAATCCGGACAAGCTCAAGGCAAAGTCAGATCTGTGGAAGTTTGTTGGATATCCCAAGCATTCGCAAGGGAATATCTTCTACCTAATCGAGGAACAAAAATGTTTTGTTTCTCAACACGCCACCTTTGTGAAAGGGAATTTCTTGTGAAAAATTAGTGGTCATGAGGTAGAACTGGAGGGAGTTCCAGCTATACAAACTACAGCAAATGATTTGGTTGAACCAAAGGATTCAATAGAAACCAACGAACCTCAGCCTCTCCGCCGATCTAGTAGGGTTCCTCACCCACCTGAGAGATACTTCGGTTTCTCTATGACAGTGGGAGCGAGGATTGCATCATAAGATGATGACCCAACTAGTTTTGAGCAGGCCATCAGGAGTGGGACTCCGTAAGAATGGCTGGATGCTTAGTGATCTGAGATGGAATCCTTATACACCAACAAAGTATAGACTTTGGTTGCTTTATCTGAAGGGTTAAATCCCCATCAGAAGCAAGCATATCTTGAGAAGATTACTTGGTGTACATGGAAAGGTTGAGACTTTCAAAGCTATGCTTAAGTCCATCCAGATCCTACTTGCCACGGCTACATACTATGACTACGATATCTGGTGTTTGGGTGTCATGACTGCTTTTCTAAATATTGATTTGAAAGAGAGCATCTATAAGTACACAGCCAGAGGGCTTCATAGACAGTGGGAGCAGCGGAAACGTGAGCAAGATGCTTTATAGGATAAAGCAGGTATCACGGAGTTGGAACATCTGTTTTGATGTGGTAGTCAAAGAGATTGTCTTCATCAAAATGGTAGATGAACCTTGTATATACAAAAAGGTAGTAGGGAGTATGGTGGTGATCCTCGTAGAGTACGTGGAAGACATACTCCTGATAGGGAAGGTGTTTCCTATGCTACGCTCGGTCAATCTCCGCTTATCACAAGGATTATCCATATAGGATCAAAGTGATACCTCCTAAATCCTGGGTTTAGGATCTATGAGATAGATCTAATTGGATGTTAGGATACTCACTAGATGTAGTGAGATGGTATCAATTGATCCTGGGGAGAATCACTGGAAAGGTTCCAGGGTGATAAGGACGGCTGAATGTCAGTCGCAGGCATTGTCTTTACCCTCAGTGGAGGGACGGTATGTTGGAAGAGTTCCAAGCTAGATACCGTGACATACTAGACGATTAAAGGCAAGATACATCGTTACCAAGGATGCTACCAAAGAGACAGTCTGGATATGTATAAGTTCATGAGATGAACTTCGTTCCTACCATTGTATGACAATGGAGTTGTGGCTTTAGCCAAGGAACTGCCGTCCCATCAGAAATCCAGATATAATTATTAGGCAGTATCACCTGATCATGGAGATGAATGATCTCCAGGGAGATCGAGGTTAGGAGAGCAGACGCAGAGGACAACAGCGCGGATCCACTCACAAAGGCCTTTTCCCCAGTAGAGACTTTTATGGGATGGTTGAGTATGAGATACTTCAACCACAGCTAATTGTTGGGTATGTGATACCACAACAGATGGCCCTAGTGCAAGTGGGAGATTGTTAGTTATATGTATGCCCTAGAGGCCATTACTGTACATACGATGTATATTGTAGTGGATGCTGGGACGTATATAGGGAGGACTTTCTTGCTCGACATGATACTATGCTATCTGGTTGTACTTTATCTTAACATGTACTCTGATTGTCTCTAATACATGTTGATAAAGCCCTTAGGATATGTACTCGACTACTGGGACTATGATGAGATCATACTAGTGGGGCCACGGTAGTCGACGAGTACATCCTATAACTGTTCCGAGTCGAGGGTGTATCGAGACAGGGCATCGATGCACCAGAGTAGACAAGCGTATACGCATCTTGACCCATATGATGGGCGATGGATGATCCCATATCCATCGGTGTTTGACATCAAGGATGGTGTACGGGTGCTCAGTGGAGACTGGGTACACTGGACGGACTCGCCGAGAACTCCCAGATGGTATTATACCTCACGTCAAATGGCAGTTCTCCGGTGACACTGGTACAGGGTAGTCTGTTGACCCGAGATCGTCATAGAGTCTTGTGTGATTCCCGCTGTGCTTTGATTTCCACCTTACCTCGTCCAAGAGGGCGTGCAAAACGGTGGTTTTTTGGTACAGTCCCGAATCACATAGAGGCAATGAGCGATAGGAGGGGATTCGTCTCTCCCGGTATAGGGAGTTGATGTTGCGCTGTGTTCGATTGGCTCTGACTGGAAATCCCTGGCCAGGGTTGCTGAGATATACTGGTAAGTGTTATCAGCAGTTTCTCGAACTGTTATAGACCTCATATCGACACGACTTATCGAGCTACTGGGATCTGACGTTTACCACCCCTAGGCGAGATATGCGACATATCAGACGACGAGACCGGACTGTACGGGAGTGTTACTGATTGGATTCACAGGAGTACTAGCGAGCTTACTTGTTGATCTTCTTATCGCTCAATACCCGGGTGGCCGTTACGTTTAGCAGACCGCTTGCGGCTTGTGGGTGTTTGATATGATCATCACCTACTGCCGGCGTATTAACGAGTCTTTAGAGTCCTATACAGGGGTTTCCTGGCTCAAGCGAAACGGAGTAGGAGCACATATGTGATATGTGCGGGACCGAGATTAATACGATATGAGATACCGTATTCTATTCTCGCGATTCGTGACATTGATCGGTTGTATGCGATATAGCTGGGTTATCGGATCAAGTGTTGATTCGATAAATTGTTACACATGATATTAGTCGGTTATAGCCGGATTATTAAATCAAGAGTTGATTTAATAATTTAATGTATAATTATATATTTGATATATTACATTACATTAACTAGTATTAGCTCACTTAAGATTTATTTTCTCACTTGATTGTGCATAAGTGTATATGTGATATATATTTGTGTACATATGATTGTATCATGCTTGATGATACATCATAGATGGGTGTATGAGACTTATACCAAGATTAGGATAAAGATTAGGGTTTTGTTTATATCTTAAGAATAATAAAAGAGAAAGGCTTTGTCAAAGTTCTTAAGCTTTCATTAAGCTTGTGGAAACATTGACAAAGTCAACTCTTTTGTCATTCTTAAGGATATTTAGTTAACCCAACCCTTAACCTTATGCTTTGGTTAATTCTCTACATGAGTTAAGCATGATAGCTTAACGTACCCATGGTTACATTATTGAGAGGATAATAATTCATATGATGGAATTATTCTTTCTTCTTCTTCTTCATCAAGCTCTATCAAAAAGCTTATTAGCTCCAATGGTGCCATGAGAAAAAGAGTGAGAAAATAAATTCTAAAGTGAGCCCACTTCCTACTTTTTCATCCTCTACCACTTGCCATGTAGTAGAGTGTGTTCTCTCCACAAAGTTTATGACCTAGTGAAGGAATAGCTTGAGTTAGTGTCTCCCCGACGTAGATCATTTTCGGCCTCGAAGTCATCGAAGCAAGCACGTTCGTTCTTCTTGTGGAGCTTCTCTAGAGTCCGGAGTTCACGATCGCAGCGAAGGGGACATCTACACGGAGCTATTGAAGTGAAGGACCGGATTTACAAAGGTTGTATTCCCTTTCACTTGTAGTTAAAGTTGTTAACTTGCTCGTTTTCGCTTAAACCCTAATTTAAAGATTCGTATTAGAGTTGTTCGGCACGGCTCAAATTTTAATCGGGCATGGTTGATACCTCGTAGACCCTTGTGCGCGTGCCTAGCAACCCTACAGTACTAATATTTATGTCATCTCTATTTCCATTTAAAACCCACGCGAAATTTTACCGAAAAGCTAGTAAGCAGTTTATATCATTTTCTCTCAATTTAGCACAAGTCTAGAAATTTAACAATTCTAGTGATTACAAACATCTTAAAATAGCTTAACTAAGCTATCAAAACCTTCTCCATATTTTTAGGCTTGCTTAATTAAGTTTTACCAAAAACCTAGTAAGCATAAACCTTTGATTAGACAAACTAGTAATTAACAATAATTATCATTTTCTACCACTAGAATAAGTTTTTCTTAAACTTCAATTAACGTTAAACACTTCATCAAGTTTAAACCCAAATCTTGAATTTCATATCAAATTATTGGTAATTAAAATTATCATGGATTAATTTAAACATGAACTTTAAAGCTATATTTAAGCATTTAAATAAGCTAGCTTAAACATTTAATAACAATAAAAGATTAGGGTTAGCATTTTTATACCTCATAAACAAGATCTCAATTTTGCAACATCACCAAAATTAACCCTCCAAAATAATGCTTTTTCATGAAGATCCGAGCTAGATTAGAGATGAAGAATAATGGGAAATGATTTATTTATGAATTTGTGGGATTATTTTGGGATTTTTGATAAATTTTTGGAGCTCACAAATGAAGAAATGAGAAGGGAAAGAGAAGAGGGAAGCAAGGGGAGTGCTTGGCCATTGAAGAAGGGGGGGGGGCGTTTCTGCAAAGTGTATGGAAAATTCTAGCAAGAATTAACAAAATGCTTCATTAAATGCATTTTGCTACCTTTCTTTCTTTTCTTTTCTTTTAAATTTTAAATCCTTTTGTCCAAAAGAAAATCTAGATATTTAAAAAAAAGGTTCTAAAATAATTGTAGTGATGATTTCCAATGATTCTCATTTAGAAGAAACTTCCCGATTTACGTGCATAATTTACCGCTTAAAATAATATTTTATTAGGGAAAAATTCTATCTGAACCAAAACCTCCCATTTACCCCCAAAGTTCGCGCACTAGCTTTATTTTACCTAAACTAGGTGCCAGAAAGTTTCTACGGATGTTTGAACGCAATCGGGTTAAAACGGAAAATACCGATTATTTTACCCTAAAACGGAAAAATTCGTATAACGATTTCAGAAACGTTACAATCTTCCCCCCTTAAAGAAATTCGGTCCCCGAATTTAAATTTAAACTCCCAAATGCTAAAACATTTCAATAACAACTCAAACAACGGGGCTCCGAAATAACGGATGAAACAGAAAACCACAGCGCACCCTGTGCGCCGGAAAAATGAGTACAAAACTCAAAACCGATCTCCGTCAAGCGTCCCGCAAATCATCTGACTTGCACGCATATCATCGGAGTCACAAAGGAGATACAGATCTCAAATCCACTACCGAAATCCCATATGCACTAATCAAATACTATAATACATATATAGTACGCATCCTGTTTGAAAAATCTCCAAAAACCGAATAAATCATATGCATAATCCTTTCTGAATTGCCGTGTAATGCGTAACTCACTGCACAAGTGGCAGACGCTCATTGTTAAAGTAATAATATACTAGCATATATGTTTTGCTCAAAATATACGTTCCGCCATTTTTAAAATATTCCAAAAGGTTTTCTTTTATAAACGTTCATGTCACTCGCAGACACGTAAGAAATAGTGAGACTATAGCTCCTTTTTAAATCTCCTGGTAAACTTTTTATGCATGCAAAGTACATAGGTACTGTTCTCGGATCATTCCTGTTAGGGTACTACAAAGTATAGGCCTCATCATGAAAACAAAGTGCTCAAAAGTAAAATCAGCCTCAAAAAGCGTATCCAACAATCGCGTACGTCTGGTGCGCATGGAATTCAAACCCAAATACAAGTGCCAATATGCACGAAAGCAACTAAGTGCAACGGGTGTGCACGAAAGCATCTGTCCAGTGCAACAGGTGTGCACGACAACAACATCTAGTGCATCTATAGTGCACGAAAATCTTAATCCAGTGCAACCATCATGCACGAACGAAAGTCCCAATAGAGTGCATCCGGTGTGCACAAATCACATCTCATATCATGCTCTCAACATGCGCGAAAATCCAACTCAAGTGCATCCGTCATGCATGAATAAAATTTGAATCAAGTGCATCCCATATGCACGAATAAAAATCTAAATCAAGCACCCAATATGCGCAAAATCCGATCCAAGCGCATCATGTCCGTAATAAGAATCAAGTGCAGTAGCATGCATGAAAACGAACATCAAGTACACACGCGCACGAAAAACACAAATCCGGTAAAATGAATGCTCAAAGGCATAAATCGGGTGCAACCAATGCATGAAATATCAATCCTGTGCATCCAGTGCACGAAATATCATCAATAAATCAAATACGTATGAAAACACCATGAGCGTACCAAAGTGTATAAAAGTCATAAAAGTGTGCAACTGCGTGCACAAAACACATATCAATGCACTGCAAGCACATATGAGCTATACTGAGTGCAAAATTCAAATCGAGTGCGTACCACACGCACATATCACATCAACTGTATGAAATCCACAAAATCATAAATATGTGCAGCTAAGGCACAAAATCAATATCAAGTGCAAATAGATATGCACAAATCATAAACCCGTACCACAGTGTGTAAAACGTATATCAAGTGCAATAACTATGCACAAAATGAAAAAAATTACCCAGTAGGTAAAGCCATGGTGCACAAAATATCATGAAACTCAAAATCCAAGCGATATAAGCGTGATACTCGGATCACAATGCAATTCGCAACAAATGACCTCGAGGTACACCTCCTACAATGTCGAAGAAAAAGTCGGTGCGTCCAAACTGGCAGAGCAAGAACATCCGCTCGCCTCCTGCCCACGGTCTGGCGTCCTCTGTCTCTGGGTCCTCAGAATACACGTAACACATCTGAACCTTGGTGCAAATCTTATTGTAGCAGTGTCATGGAAGGAACCGGCTCAAGGTCTCTTCCGATCTCGCCTACGCCGAACTATACGGAAGCTTGTACTCTTACATAATCTTTCTCGTTCTCTGGACATCTGCGTTCTCAGCACAACCTTTCCTCGGAAACTGGCCGTATCTCAACGCCTCTGTACACATATCCGATCTTTAATCTCAACGGGGAGTAACAACAGTTCGTTAACGTCTCGCACGAACCTCTTGCTCCACTCGTCTTCATTATCGTCCACTTGACGTCGTATTATGTTATCTGCTTACCGCATATGTTCTCGGCTACAGTCAATCCGGAGTCTCTCACACGGACTCGAACTACGAACACGGTATCTTCATCACTCTATCGAAAATATCTAACCGAAAACGTCCTGGGGAACCCGTCCCAACAATCGAAGGAAAACTCAATACTTATCCATTCTCGATCAACTCACAACACACCTGGTGAGGTCCTCTATCCGAAGCTGGTCTTGTTGCTGATCTCCTATCACAGGATATCCGGACGGTGTTAAACTTTTCGATCGAGTCATCAAAAGTCCCAAAATTTTCCGAGAGCTCAACATCTGAGCACGGTTTAATAATATTCGGTATATGCCACAGTATCTATGGACCGACCGTAGAAGTAACATTTCAAAAAAATATATATTATTTTTGGGAATTTCCATAATTTAATATTAATTTTTAATGAATATTTTAATAGTCGGTATAATTAAATACCGATAAATGGTGAAAATTCTGGAGAAAATTATAGAAATTTTAAAATAGCTTGTTTTGTGGAAATATGCCATTTTACAGTTTTTATGATGGATTATATGTTATTTTGGTGTTAACCGCGATTAAAAATCGCTAATTGGATTTTTGGCTTTTTGTGCAAAATTGTGCACATAACATTTTCCATACTTGTCTCATGTTTTGGACTCATGATAAGCCTAGGGTGAACCATGCTTAGATGACCTTGGTGACTTGAACCAATGGGTTAGGTTAGTGGGGTTAACTAAGGGTGTGGCCTTGTTTACAATTGGATTAGGGTTATGTTGACTTGTGCCAAAGAGAGAGAGAGAGAGAGAGCCATGATGGTTGAGATTTTATTTGGAGAGAGAGAAGGGAGGCTCCTAGGTAATGTCACAATCACCATTCACTTCAACTTGTTGCCTCACATCTCTCCCTCTCACTCACTCACTCATTCACTCACTCACATCTCTTACTCACCCCACCATATTATACACAACACACCAGCCCCAGCAGTAGCAGCTGCTGCACCCACACACAATGGAAAACAAAAGAGAAAAACAACAGCAGCTGATGAAGAAAGTGCAGCCCCCAATTTTCCACTTCAGCCACCTTAGCCCCACACCTATACACCCCTATCAACACTCTACAGCCTCAATTTCATTACATCAGCCCCCTACACCTACAGCACACATTTCAGCCACCCCAGCAGACATCAAAACATCAGCAGCATCACCATCTTCAGCAGCAGCAGCACACAACTTCAGCCAATATCAACCCTTCAGCCTCAATTCTACATCAGCTGAAAACAATACCCTTCAACACAACACCACCACACCACCACAACCATTCCCACATCACCAAGTAACAACAACAACAGCCACAACAATTCCAGCATAAGCAACATTCTGTAGTTGAATACCAAAAGAAAACAGTCTCAGCAAACTGCTGTTAAAAACAGCATCAGCATCAGCAACTCCTGCAACACAGCAGCACTTCAGCAGCAACCACCCCTCCTCCTTCCTTCAACCTTCCCTTCTCCTACACCCTAGGACACTCTTGAGGTATAATCTCACAACCCATGTCACGACCCGAGTGTTTCGACTCGTGACCGGCACTTAACCACGCTACGTCTACAGGCGTAACGCGACTAAGTAAGCCGAACCCAGAAATCAAAACCATTTAAAATAGTGAGTGTTAAAAACATTTAGTTAAAGCATTTAGAAAACCTTAAATAAATCAATAAGTTCCTTTAAGTTACTTAATCATTTAAATAATTTTGGCAGCATTTCCTTTGTAAAAGTAGCCCCGAGACCGGGTACAAAACAGGATATGAGTGAAAAATGAAATAAAATGAAATGAAACATCCCCAAACGGGAGCAATCACGCCCAATGACGAAAACCAACATCACAAGAGTAATATACGACGCAGTAGCGAAGAATGAGCAATAAGTAAATATCACAGAAAATAACTGCATATAAAAACAGTCGGCTCCCACGAGCTCGACACCAGAATACAAAATATACATCATCGTCCTCACACAGTATCTAAGTCCAGTACATAAATGGTAGATGGAGAGTACTAGATACCAAAAAGGGATACAATAAAAGTAATCAGATACCACAACCCACCTAAATGCAAAACAGCTCTCGCCGCAACTGTAGTAGTATCTGTAGCCAAAAGATGCAAAAGACAGCCTGCCGCGACTATGCTGAGGGCAACCTGCAAATACTGTGGCACAACGGGGGTGAGTTTCCAACTCATGAATAGAGATAACATATAAAGGTAATCGCGAGCATGCACGTACTGCACTATTCTAACAAATGCCAGCAGATGATATCAATGCGTGATAAGCAGTATGTGCAATAATCATGTAGATGCTCTGTCAGGTGAAATAACTACAGGATGAGATATATGGTAATCAATGCTGAGTATGGGATAAACAACATCCACACGGAATATCAACGTGGAAAACAATCGGTGTCCACCACTGCACCAAAATCCCAAATAACTCAGGCGCCGGCACACCCATCGGCCCTCAAATCTTGTAAACCTCTGAGAATCACGAGTGCCCAACATCGGCACCCAAAACATCATAAAATACTCGTGTCCAGCATCAACACGCAAATCCTCATATATCGGGCTCCGTCAGTCCGGATCAGCCCACGGGCTCCGTCTGCGGTATCGGCCCTCGGCCCCGGCAGTACGGATCATCCCGCATCCATCTCTCGACTCTGGTCGGTATCCTCCGGATAACCGCCAGGTCCAACCAATCACCGGTAGGTACTCGCCACCCTGCCAGGCTCATCGTCTACTCCGCGAAAACATTTCTCGCCCCGGGGAACCATACCGGGTCCACCACGAACCCGCAAACGGATCATCCATCTCCTCGAATCGGGTTTCAAGCACACGTCTCAGCACCGAGAAAACGCGTGGTGGACGGACCAAAATATCATATCACGAGGAACCGGGTTTTCAAATAGTGCATCTTTTCTTAAAAATCCCACGGTCCTCAAAACCAGAAATCACATGAAATCCAACACCAAGAAATAAATCCAATACGATGTGCTACGTACATCAATCCATGATATAGGTATAAGGGAAAACCTCTTTTAAAATTAGTTTCCGTTTTTAAAGATATCATGCGGCTCCCAATTTCCATGAAAGTCATATCAAATCATATATGAAATGAACTACAGCAATATAATCATGGCAGTTCTACAGTGAGTGTGTCATGGCAATTACTAACGGTGTGTGTGTAGCATGCAGATTAGTGCTCGTGCAACATGAACCGTTAGTAATAGTGCGGTGTCCTATCAATTCTAAGCATACATACAGCAGGGAATGCAATATGCAATGACGGTCCATGAGGTAAATGCAACATATAATAATAAAGTCCTATCAGCCCTGACGCATAACGCCATGCGGGCGATATCCCCGTAGATGTGAAATCTACTCACCGAAGTCTCGCGCTAAGTGTAGCCGACGACTTGCTTGCCCTTCTTCGCTGCGTCCGTCTCACTCGCCGGCGAACCTAGAATCACATAACATATATCACATATAAGCTCAATTTCACAAAACGCGATATTACGATACAATTAGAAACCCGCGTCGCAAACCAATCGCGCGTGTGCGCGATACGCTAAAACGTGTGATCACGCGCCTGGAACTACCCTGACGCGTCACGATACGCAGAAACCCCAAACTCACACACGTATCATGCGTGTCGCGAAGGTTTAAAATACGAGAAATAGGTATTTGGTCCCAGATTTTTATACAGAACTTAACTTACAAAAATATATATACCACAAAACTCCACATAGCAGCAGACACCCATAGGACCAAACCCCAACCCAAACCCTCCCCATCTGGCCGCAAATTGCGGCCAGATCGAATATTTCGGCGGCCACTGTACGGAATTTGGGGGTCGGGTTCTACCTGGGGGATCAGCACCTAACCAACATACTGCAGTCTTCTCAAAATTATTTTGAACTCACCGGGTCGATAGCAGTTTCCAGAAACTCAAATTTTGCTTTAAAACGACGAATTTGCATCAAATAGGGATCTAGTGGTATTCTAGTGCAATTGGGGTTTAAGCTGGGTTAAAATGGCCTTAACAACACTCTAACAACCTACTAAACCCAAATCACACATCACTTGGCCAAGGTTCTCACTAAACACCTCATATCGCACTAAATCGCACCAAAAACCACTAACCGAAGCAAAACTACACTAAACAAGTAAACTAGGGAG
This sequence comes from Agapanthus africanus, assembly GCA_030015575.1. Taxonomy (NCBI): domain Eukaryota; kingdom Viridiplantae; phylum Streptophyta; class Magnoliopsida; order Asparagales; family Amaryllidaceae; genus Agapanthus; species Agapanthus africanus. Next base: position 97,290,012 of record CM057349.1, read on the forward strand.
TAAGTTTAGAAAATATACCCCACACTCGACCCTAGGGAGCTGGAGGAAGAAGAAGAAGTGAAGGGAAGGGGCTGCAGTCGAAGTTGTGTTGCTGTTGCTGCTCACTGATGCTGCTGCTGCTGCTTTCTGTTGCTGCTGTTGCTGTTGTGTTTGCAGCTGCTGTTGCTGTTGTGTTTGCTGCTGCTACTGCTGTTGTGTTGAAGAGGTAAGTGTGTGTGTGTGTGTGAGAGAGTGAGGTTGAGAGAAAGAAAACAAAACAAATGAGAGGAAATCATCACCCCAATGTCAACCCCTCCTCTCTCTCTCCTCATTAATTGCAAGCATGGCTTAAGCCATGATGCACTCTCTCTCTCTCACCAAGTCAACACCCTAAGAAAATTTCAAATTAAAGCAACTATTAATTAACTAATTAAACTCAATTAAAACCCAAAAGACTTTAATCCCCATGATTAACCCACCATGGTCACTAATCATGGTAATAACTCATTTAAAAACCCTAGTTTACATGCACATGTGTATGCAAGCCTAGGAAAATTTTAGAAAAATATTTATTAAATTAGGAAAAATATTTGAAACACAATTTGGTAAACTTTTTGTTAAAAACCCTTTACTTAAATATAAATAGTCACTAAACACATCCTAAAGTGTTACAATCTCTCCCCCTTAAAGAAATTCGTCCCCGAATTTCAAAATCTAACTACACGTACCTTTGAAAAGATGGGGGTACGTCTTCATCATCTCGCTTTCGGTCTCCCAAGTGACCTCTTCACAGTTCTGACCACGCCAAAGTACCTTAACTGATAGGATGTCCTTCGATCTCAATTTCTTCACTTGTCGATCCAAGATCATCACCGGCTGCTCTGCATAGGAAAGGTCGCGCTCAAGCTGGATCGTCGGATGCTGAATCGCATGCGAGGGATCATGAAGATATCTACGGAAGGGCTAATCGGTATGCTACTGCACCAACACGCTCGAAGATCTCGAAGGGGCCCACATATATGGGACTGAGTTTCCCCTTATTCCCAAACCTCATCACACCCTTCATAGGGGAGACCCTCAAGAAAACATGATCACCAACAGAAAACTCAAGCCTGCGCCGCCGACGGTCCGCATAAGATCTCTGCCTACTCTGCGCTGCTCTCATCCTATCGCGAATCAACTGGATCTTCGCGGTCGTCTCCTCAACAATCTGTGGCCCTAAGATACTGCCCTCACTGAGCTCTGTCCAACAGGCGGGCGATCTGCATCTCCTCCCATAGAGAGCCTCAAACGGTGCCATCTGAATGGTCTCCTGGTAGCTATTATTGTAGGAGAACTCTACTAAGGGTAAGTGATGATCCCAGCTACCTCCGAAATCTAATACACACGCTCTGAGCATGTCCTCGAGAGTCTGAATAGTCTGCTCTGACTGTCCGTCGGTCTGCGGATGAAATGCTGTGCTGAAACTCAAGCGAGTGCCCAAAGCCTCCTGAAGCCTCTGCCATAATCGTTTGGTAAACTGGGTACCTCTGTCGGACACAATACATGTCGGGACCCGTGTAGTCGCACAATCTCGTCGATGTAGATCTGGGCATACTGAGTAAATCCGAAAGTCGTCTTCACTGGTAGGAAGTGAGCCGCCTTCGTCAAACGATCCACGATCACCCAGATGGAGTCATACCCTCGACTAGTCCTGGGTAGACCCACAACAAAATCCATCGAAATCTGCTCCTATTTCCACTCCGGAATGGGTAACGGTTGTAGCTCTCCCGGGGGCCTCTGGTGCTCAGCCTTGACTTGCTGACAAGTCATGCATCTCGACACAAAATCCGCGATGTCCCTCTTCATTCCGTCCCACCAATAAACATCTCTCATATCATGATACATCTTGGTGGAACCGGGATGGACGCTGTACACCGATCGATATGCCTCCTCAAGAATCTCGCACCGCAGTCCCTCAGCATTTGGTACGCACAGTCTAACTCCAAATCGTAGCACCCCCTGATCATCGATCACGAACTCGGAAAATCTGCCCTGTCCAATCTGTGCCATGATCTCCGAACATCGGTCATCACTGCGCTGTGCCTCATGTATGCGGTCAAGTAACTGTGGGCGTGTACGAACATGCGCGATCTGTCCTCCAATCGGCGTGAACTTGAACTGTACTCGGCTGTCGCATAATATCTGCCAATCTGCCGACGACTGCCGCTGTACCGCGCTCAAATAAGATAGTCTACCCCCAGGCCTCCTGCTCAAAGCATCCGCCACCACATTTGCCTTGCCCGGGTGATACAAGATCTCGCAGTCGTAATCCTTCACTAACTCCATCCATCGGCACTGTCTAAGGTTCAGGTCCCGCTGCTGAAATATATACTTTAAACTCTTGTGATCAGTGAATATCTGGCACGACTCGCCATATAGGTAATGTCTCCAAATCATGAGTGGGGTAGTTCTGTTCATGTTTCTTCAATTGTCGCGAAGCATACGCGATCACCCTATCATGCTGCATCAACACGCACCCTAATCCCACTCGAGAGGCATCACAATAGACCACAAACCCGCCTGAGCCAGAAGGTAAAGATAATACCGGTGCCGTAGTCAACTGGGTCCGTAACTGCTGAAAACTGTGCTCGCACTCCTCCGTCCAAACGAAAGGGACTCCCTTCCGGGTCAACCCGGTCAAAGGTGTAGCAATACTGGAGAAGTCCTGCACAAATCGCCTGTAGTAACCGGCCAACCCCAAAAAGCTGCGAATCTCCGTAACCGATGTGGGTCTGGGCCAACGCTGAACGGCCTCGACCTTCCTCGGGTCTACACATATACCGTCTCGTGAAATCACATGCCCCAAGAAGTCTCCGCTGTCCAGCCAAAAAGCACACTTGGAGAATTTCGCATAAAGCTGGTGCTCCCTCAAAGTCTGTAGTGTAATCCGCAGGTGCTGCTCGTGCTCCTCACTACTCCGGGAATACACCAAGATATCGTCAATGAACACTATAATGAACAGATCCAAATATGGCCGGAAAATACAGTTCATCAAGTCCATGAATGCTGCTGGCGCATTGGTGAGTCCGAACGACATCACCAAAAACTCATAATGGCCGTAGCGCGTACGGAAAGCTGTCCTGGGAATGTCCTCCTGTCTAACCCGCAGCTGATGATAGCCCGATCGTAAATCGATCCTCGAAAAGTACCCTGCCCCCTGAAGCTGGTCGAACAAATCGTCGATGCGCGGCAAAAGATACCTGTTCCGCACTGTCACCCTGTTCAGCTGGCGGTAATCGATACACAAACGCAAACTGCCATCCTTCTTCTTGACGAATAGGACTGGAGCACCCCAAGGAGAAACACTGGGTCGAATAAGTCCCTTGTCCAGCAAATCTTGCAACTGACCCTTCAACTCTCGAAGTTCCGCCGGGGCCATCCGATAAGGCGGTATGGAAACAGGCCCCGTGCCAGGAACCAAATCAATACAGAAAGAAATGTCGCGCTCGGGCGGTAGCCCAGGAAGCTCGTCAGGGAAAACATCAGGGAACTCGCTAACAACCGGAACCCGATCCAATGGAACCTGTGTAGCACTAGCATCGCAAACATAGGCGAGAAATCCCTGACATCCCTTCCTCAAAAGCTGTCCAGCGCGAAAAGAAGAAATCACACTGTGAGGGGCGGCACCACGGTCCCCCAACACAACAAAAACCGACTCGCCGGGAAAACAAAATCTAACTGTCTTCTCACGGCAGTCCACAGAAGCATAGCACGTGGCTAACCAATCCATGCCCAAAAGAACGTCGAAGTCCAACATCTCAAGAAGGATCAAGTCGACAGGCAACTCCCTCTCGCCAATACTGTCACGACCCGCAGGGTACGGAACGTGACTGGCACTTAGGTTACGAAACGTCTCAAGACGTCCGTAAAATAAGTAAGCCAAAACCCAGAAACCAAAACCAAATAAGCAAAAGAGTGAAGAAAACCCAATCAATTGAAAGCGAGTTTATCAAATAAGTCATATAAAACCCTTTTTAAAAAACAATATCAATTTTTCCGAAAATTTCGGCAGAGTCTCCTTTGTAAATACTGGCCCCCAAAATGGGTATAATAAGAATATATATGAATCCAACAAATAAGGCAACCCCAAGCGGGAGCTAGCTCTTCGCCACAAGGCGGTCACAAATCCCACGCAATATAAAGCAACAACATGCGAAATAATTATAATGAAGCATAAGAAAAACAGCATGTCGACTCAAGTAAGCTCGACCCCAAAATACAGCATAAAAGTCCACAAACCTCACAGTCTCATCTCTAGGTCAATATACAATAATACTGGTAGATACAGTAGATGGAGTACTCTAGATACAAAGAATATACAAGGTGGTGCAAAAATAATAATATAACCCACCTAAGAGCAAAAGCTCGAGTCCAGGCAAAAGAAGCAAGTGCGCCCGCCGCTACTGTACTGATGGAGCGGACCTGAAAAAGGCTATGGCACAACGGGGGTGAGTTGCCAACTCGTGAGTAATAAATAACATCTACACAGGCTATCGTATGCATGCACACAAGCATCCTAGCATCTAAATACTGGTAAGGCAGGACATAATGGCAAGTATGTATGCAATATGAATATACTAGCAGGTATGAATGCAATGCGAGTCAACTCGTGATCTGAATGTGTAAGTATAAGAAATCATGTTTTTCCCTTTTAGAATCTCTTTTGAAATACCAGCACAATACCAATAGAATCAACAAGAACCTGTGTCCAGCAACGACACCTCAAAACTATCACAAATCTCATATATCCATGTCATAGTATCTCTGGCCTCAGCCATCCGGCTGACCCAGCTCAATATCAAAATCTCATCATCTCGCGGCCACGGTCGGTATCCTCTGGATATCCGCCGTGCCAAACAGTCACCGGTAGGTAATCCGTCCCCTGCCAGGCTCAACGTCAACACCACATTCATCTTGCCCCGGGGTACCATACCGGGCCCACCATGTACCCGTGACGGTTCCTCCACTCCTCGACACGGATCTCGAAAACCACAGCAAACTCATGGTGGATGACACTTTACATCACTAGAAAACCGCAATTACATATTTTAAAAACATAATAAGTTTAGAAATTTTGCGGCTTTCCCCCGAAATCCAGAAATATCATAAAATCTCAAGAATTCCTCATAAGTGCATATATCAATGGTGATGAATGGATATGATATCAATAATTAAGCTACGATGTATGATTAATAGACTAGGCATGAATAAATAATATGATGAGGTACATGCACATGAATGGCAATCCTACGATTTCATTTTAAGGAATTAAAGGCAATAGCACAGGTTTAAGCATCAATTAGTAAAAGGTTTCAAATTATAGGTTATCTAGTGTGGTGGCATGGCAATTACCAGGGCGTGTGTGTAAGCATGAATAGTGCTCGTGCTGCATATAAAAACCCTGGCAATGGTGCAGGTGTCCTATAAAATGGGTTCGCATATGTATGTCAATATAAGGCATGGATGCAGCAAATAATCATATAAGTATTACACCCCTAATTACTAACATCACTAAGAATCTTTTAAGTTACTAAAACTATCGGGCGGCTTGCGCCATCCAACGATAGTCCCCCGTAGATGTTACATCTACTCACCGGAATCCCTAGCTAGTCACGTCCAATCACCGCTTTCCCCTTTCGTGCCGCGTCTGACGTCTCCGCGACCGAACCTGGAATTTACATCAATACCAAACATAAGGTTACATATCAAGAACGACGCAAAACCCAAACGAAACTACTAACGTTCACAAGCTAGGTACAACGTGCACAAGGTGCGCGGAACACACGCGAAAATCGCAAAAACTGCAAAAATCGCCGATTTGGTCGCCCGGCAAAACTAAAACCCGATTACTCAAAAATCCGCACTCACGCATCCTAAATGTCATAGGATAAGCCAACAAAATACTCTAGATATCGCAATTAATTCGCCACAATAATTTAATAAAAACTAGTAAGCATTTACATTCCAAAAATCGGTGCAAAAATCGCCGATTTGCGACAAAAAGACTACAACCTAGCATAAATATCCAACCGCATAACTAGTTAGCCACAACACTAAAATTACAACACAATAACCATGCTTCAAACCTATTTCCATAAACAACCCCTTTCTTGATTTTCATAATTAGCAAACACAATCAAAATTTCACGCTAAAATAACTTAGATTAGCAAAAATTGAAGCCACTTAAGCAAAGTAACCTCATTAACTTAGGTTAGCAACCAACTAGATAGCAAAATAGATTTAATTAACTAATTAATGGTGTGCTAAAACCCAAGTTCATATCAAACTACCCTCTTTAAAACAAACTAGATTAGAAATTAACAAAAGATTTAACACTAAACAATTTTCAAAGTCCTAATTAGCATACTTTAAACTACAATGTAACCATTTGATTAGAAGTTATACCTCAAAAGTTCAAACGCTATGTTGCTAAAGCCTCCCAAGAAGCCATCTTTCTCCAAGATTTGAGCCAATTTGGGTTTGAGAAGAGAGGGAATAAGGTTTTGCTTTGAAATTGTAAAGGAAATTGTTGATTTTTGTTGAATTTTAATGGATTTTGATGGAAATTTTGATAATGAAAAGAGATGGGGAAATGGAGAGGGAGTGGCTGCTGATTTTCAGCAGGAGAAGATGGGAGGAATGGTGTGGGTGTTGGGGGGGAAAAAGTCCAAGTCAACCCCTCTCATTTCACTTTAAACCCATACCCAAAATAACATATTTTATTCCCTTTCCAAAACAATTCCCTCACATGAGTTAAAGTAAAAAGGAGGCAAGGGATTTCTGGACCTGATGGTGGTGGGGCCGGCCTAGAGGGAGTGGGGGTGAGTGTGAGTGGATACAAAAAGGTTTTATGCAAAAAGACCCCCCACAAGTCCAAAATTGCAAGTTTTAGCTTAAAATTCAATAAATTTCGTTTTCCATAATAAAAATTAGTTAAAACTTAAAATAAAATACTAAAAATTTATGTTACAACTAGATTTTAATTAACATGATTTTAAAGCTTAATTTTAGCCCATTTAAATTTGTATTTATCGCTAATTTAATGTATTTTCTTACCGGCTTAAAATAATATTAAAAATTGAAAAATTAGGGAAAACTTTTAAACGACCAGAATTTCATAAGTAACTCATTAGCTACTAAAAACAAGCAATTACCTATCCATTTTAGGTATAATTAGTCCTAAACTGCAAAATAACAAAAAAGACGGTTTTCGGAAAAATACCGAATTTTCACCGATTTTCAGGAAAACACCAAAACGACTTTTCAAGGCGTTCCAAATACAGACGGTACAGGATCGGAACACGTGCCTAGCAACAAACGACTCTCCCACAGGAGTGGTCACAACAAGCGGCTGATCAAGCAAACCGGACTCTCTACCCAAACTCAGCACGAAGTGTGTGGATACGTACGAGTGCGTGGATCCGGGATCGAACAAAACGTGTGCATCTATTGAACATACTGGAAGGATACTGATTGAAAAAATTAAAGTTAACCGCAATCAAGACGGTGTCGCTATGCAGCTAGCCGGTTGAGCACGGGTCGATCCACAGGGAGATGGTTGTATGTCCTTTCTTGTTTTAGACGAGTCAATAAAGAATTTGTGTATGTTTGTTCGAGACTATCCTAAGTGTATTATTTGCAAGTATAAAGTTGTTAAGAAAAAGATACGAAATTGTAAGCTAAAGAAATTCGTACTCAAAACCTTTGAGCCGAGTCTTGACCAATTGAAGCTAAGCAATCGGCAACAACGTGGATTAGGGGATTTAAGCACGGTATTCGTGGAATACGGCTTATTTACCCTTGTCCTTCCGTTCTTGTCTCTTGCTTTCGTCTCCGGCCGAACCGAACGCAACCGGTCACGGTTAGGAATCACCGTTACCTTGTTAGGGTAGGGTGCCTAACGGAGCGCTTGCGTATGGTTTGGGCGGAGTTCAATGGAAAACAACGGGAAAAGGAAATGAGAAAGAAGATATTAACTTACAATACCGTATTTCATCTTAACAACAATAATTACAACCATTCACAAAATGAACAAAAGAGAGCAAAAGAAAAGAACAAAGAAAGAAAAGATTACAAGTAATTAAGTGCATGAATTAAATTGCAAGAAAGAAAAGCAAGGTAATAAAAGGCAAGTAATAAATAAGCAATAAAAAGAATTAGAAACTAGAACTCAAGACAAGCATGTGATCAATAGCCAACCCTTAAACTTGCAAGCTCAATCAAGAGATTGCAAGATCAAGGGAAGGGTAGAGAACGCATGTGAAATAAAGCGCTAATTCGTAAGAAAATACGACCCTTGAGATCAATAACTAACCCTTAACCATTCAAGCTCAATGAAGAGGTTGAATGATCAAGAGAAAGCAAGAATCTCAAGGGGAAGAAGAAACAAAAGAGAATGATACAAAAAGCCCTCATCTTCATTGATCTCCCACTCAAAAAGCTCTCACTACAATTTTCATGGAAAAAGAATGAAGAAGAAGAAGAAAAAGACTAAATCCTAAAAAGAAAGAAGAACAAAAGAATCACCCTTGGTTGGGCTCAGATCTGGAGTATTTATAGGAGGGGAATAGGAAACCTAGGGCAACCATCTGCACATAAACAAAAGTACCAAACTACCCCTGAAAATTGACGCAGAGAGGAGACCACATGGCCGCGGATCCGCGGCCAAGACCCCCCTTTGGCCGCGGATCCGCGGCCGTCTTGATGATTTGGATTGTCGTCTTTTGGATGCTTTCCTGGTTTCTTGTCCTCTTCAGTGTGGTATATGACTTTTCTCAGAAACTCTTCATAATTATTCCAGAATTTTAGTAGAACAACAATGTGATGTGATGTGGATCTTTTGCCATGATTTCCTCGAGCTCCGCGTAGATTTCTTGGATTTTGTGTTGACCTAGAGCTTTGTGCATGACATGACAATTGATTTGCCATCTTGTCCCTTAAACTGGTATGTGGCAACACACGGATAAAGAGCGGAGACCGTGTTTTATCTGTTGTTGGCAGTAATCCAGAATTTGTCGTACTTTTCATGGATTTCACTGTTCAGAGCCGAGAACCTGTATTCTGCAAATATGTAGCAAACACTGATCAAAAGCACCTACCTATAAACACACGAGCGTAAGAATGGGCGGTATAAAATGTAATATTCTGGTATGAAAAAATACCCCCAAACTTAACCTTTGCTCGTCCCGAGCAAAACCAATTATTCACAAAAATAAAATCCTAACCGCACTTTCGCAGGGAACGCGATTGCACTGAGCACGTACAACAAGCCGTTAAACCTCTAGGTGTCCCTAGTAGGAGGAGTGTTGTCTCCTGAGGGTTTTCAGCGGATACTACCCACAAAATCCCGCAAAGCTAGTGTCATAAGTTAACGTCGATTCTACTCCTACAGTTTAGTATTTACGTTAGAAACTCTATCATCCTAAGTTAGAAATATCCAACCCTTATTTTTCACACCTTCTATCTATTTACCCTTAGATTATATACGTTCCAAAAAAGTTTAGAAGGATGTCGGTTCTCTAGAGTTTTCCTTCTAAAGCGTGGCCTCAAATCAGGGATTTTTATCAACTTTACAGAAAACACAAGTCTTATTCTTCATTTCTATCTCTTATTCAAACATCGATTGTATACCCCTACGTGTGTGTATATTTGCATCCCTACGCTCAAGAATTCAATTCAAGCTATAATACCCTGCCCTAATACCTAATACTACTTCTTTTCATTAAGGATGGACGGATTTGCTCACACACCTTTCATGCGACTATTAATGCTTCTTGAGGCACTAACGGCCGATTACTGAATGTGTGAGCTTTAAAGCGTAAATAGCAGTTTCCAGGTCTTGACTTTATTCTATTTTTCTTTTTCTTTTTTTTCTTTTTCAAGACCGGATATATTTTTCAATATGCTCTTTTGGTGTTTAGCTTTAAATACCGTTTTTTCTTTCATACTAGGCTTTCAGGCAAGAGTATTTCTAGGTATCCTCTACTATCCCAAGTTTCAAGGTGCGTGTAAGTGCAGTTTGTAGGGTATATACTTTCTAAATTTGAACTCAAGAAAAGAAACTATTTTTCAAACTTATCCTCCAGTAAAGCTTCAATAATTTCCCTTCATCTTGACTTAACTCAAGAGCTGAACTCAAGATTACCTATTTCTCAAAAAAACTGTAAGGACGTATACTTACCAAAGTTAGACAGAATGAGGGTTATTTTTAGGGTTTTCAAATCCTAAGCCTAGAATTTAGTTATTTCTATCATATCAACTAATCTTTCGGAATAAAGATCAAAGTTACCCTATTAGCTAACTTGACGACAAAGTTTTTATATTTTTTTTTTTGGAAAATTTTTTATTTCAGTGGGTTTTTAATAAGGTATGCAAATGCAAAATATACAAATGAATGCGAAGGAAGAAAGCTTACCGAGCACACCCCCAAACTTAAACTTGACAGTGCCCTCACTGTCAGGCTACACTAAGAGGGTCAAAATTGCCGGCGCTCCCTAAAAACAAATTATATACAAAACAAAAAAGGAAAACAAAAATATATACAAAAAAGGTGTCCCCCCCCAAACTTAAGTAAAACAGTGTTTCCACTGTTAAGCGTTGAAGTTCAGGATTAGGGGGGAAAGAACAGTATCAAACTATACAAGGCCTTACACAGGCCAAAAGTTAGTACCAACCATTCAAAGATTTTATCTCTATAATGTGCTGGTTGGTGAAAGAAGGCGTAGAGAAAAGAGATGGAGAATACGCGAGACCGTATGGAGATAGAAGCGGGATACGGTCTCGGTATATAAGAAGAAGAATGGCGGAAGGGAAAAAGAAGTGGAATACGAACTTGAGGGTGGAAATGGATTGAATAAATTAGTACAATCTGTAATGATCGATGTGAAAAGATGGATTATACTAATCTATCAATATGGCGAGAAATTGGGTCAAATCCCTCAAGATTCGTAAGAAGCCATGGGTACGCCGAACTTGGTAAACCAGACATACGAAATGAAAGTGAGACGGTCTCTTGCATGGTCGGAACGATGGAAAGGGTGGGGGGAAGTGATTGAGGAAGGTTATCGGTTAAAGGTTCAGGAGGGTGTACACAGTCAGTGGAAGGGATAGGATGAATTGGAAAATCCGACTCATCAATTAAAACTGTTTCATCCTCAGTACTATCCTCAATATTATCCTTAAAATTTATCTCATCCATGCAATTTTCAACAAAATCAAGACGCATATGGGGTTCGGGAAAAACATTTAATGACTCGGGATGATGATTTGAAGAGAAAAACTCAGCCAAATCTATGGGTTCATCATCCAAATTATTCCCCGCGTCAATATCCTTAATCAAGTGAAAATCAATATTCTCAGACACCTCATCAAAAGCATGGATATCAATCAATTCAGGTTCTAGAGTGGAGGTGTAGAGGTCAAAAGGTTTGGGTGTGGTTTCACTTGGCAAGGTCCCTTCACAATCTGGCAAATCAAATACTACAAAGTCGCACAACTCATTAAACATTCTATCTTCAACCGATAATTCATTTGGAACACTTGATAGACTTTCAACACAGGAGTTGTGGGATTCAATTTGGACCGGGTAGGCTTGATTCGGAAGGGGGTACAGCTCACTCTCTCCACTCAAATTCACAGCCTGTCCTACCGCCTCATCATACATTGGAAAATTTGGAGCTAGCTGGAAACTAGCTACCGGGTCAGTAGGTTGTATGAGAGCGGCCATGGACGCATTCAAATCCATCATCTGTTGGCTTGACGCTACCCTAAAGTCTTCCAAGGACTGTTCTAGACTAGACATTGGTTGTGAATGGGTTTCAGTAAAAGATTCAAAATTGTTTGGATACTGAAAACTCCCAAATGGTGGTTCTGAAGCAATGTCTAAGGAAGGTGAAAAAGTAGGATAAGATTGGTAGGAATTGAATGGCTGGACAGGAGCAGGATCAACATTTGGATAGGAAGGTGAATGGAATTATTGATCCCAAGAATTTGAAGTGGTGAAAGGAGTGAAAGATCGGCTACGGGATTGTTCAATACGTTCAGCGATGGACAAAGGACGACTTGCAAAAGGGGTATCAACATAAGCGGGTGCGGGAGGTTGAAAAGGTTGATACAAAGTGGAATGAGGAGTGCAAGTGTTCGTCCTAGACGCTGCTATGCGATCTTTCAGTGAAACTTTGGGCATGGAGGGGTCGTTCGATGTTCGGCCAAAGCAAGAACCGTAAGAAGTAATGTCTGGTTGTGGGTACCAAAGTTCGGCAAGTGTTTTGCGAGGTGGAGTACCCATGATATGAAGAGAGAAAGAAAGAAAGGCAGAGAAAAGGAGGGGGAAAAGAATGTGATTTTTTTTTATTTTTTTTATAATTTTTTTTTAGATATTAACAAAAGAATAAAAAAGAATATGGACAAAAACAATCACGACACAAAAATACCACACACCTAATCGTTCTAGGGTTCACCTAGGTCAACTAGACCTGCTCCAGAACTTGATTGTTGAAGTAAAACTGTGTCGAGAAACGGGCTCAAGATACACTGATCACGAGGCCAGGTAAGTGCAGAGATAAGGGGAGGTTTTCCAATGCTTTCGCGAAGTTCCTTAATTAAATAACCTTTTCTCTTTTGGCGGTTTCGCCGTTAACACTTTCCTAGACACCCCGTAAACAATATACCGTTAAGCGAGGTTCTAAACACAGCTAACTTCTCCTGGTGAGCGCGAAGTCCTTAAGGCTTAAAGTCTAGTTTCTTTTAAATTTTGTGCGGGTAAACGTTATGCTCAAGTTCGTGATTTGTGGGCCACGGAAAAGGTGATGAAATCCTTTACCGTATATTGTGGGGTTCGCTTGCCCTTAAATCCGTATTAATGTATGCAATGCGCAATTCAATAAAAATTCTATAAAGAATCAAAAAATCGTTTTTTAGTTTAAGCGCGGCACTGCAACAAATACGGGTTAGTCAATTTTTTTAGCGTTTGCTAGCGAACTTGTAAAGAATCCTGCAAAGAATAGTATATTGGAAGCGTCGGATTTGAGAAGAAGGTGTTAGTAAAGTACGTACCGTTAAGTTTTGGGTTAGGAAACCCCCGTTGAATCAAATCCGGTAAGCTTGGAAAGTTCGCTTGCGCGGGTCAAACTACCCGGATCTTTGGCACTGTACTTCGTAATCACCTTAACTTTGAACGTACACTTTGCTCCCACAATCGCAGTTTGCAAATACGCAAAAATCTGCACACTTGCCCACAAAAATGATCAAAAATAACAAAAAGATTTTTATTTTATTTTATTTATATATATAAAAAAAGAATATTAACCCGAATAACAAGAAAGAAAATACGCTACCATCTCCCCGGCAACGGCGCCATTTGATTGAAAAAATTAAAGTTAACCGCAATCAAGACGGTGTCACTATGCAGCTAGCCGGTTAAGCACGGGTCGATCCACAGGGAGATGGTTGTATGTCCTTTCTTGTTTTAGACGAGTCAATAAAGAATTTGTGTATGTTTGTTCGAGACTATCCTAAGTGTATTATTTGCAAGTATAAAGTTGTTAAGAAAAAGATACGAAATTGTAAGCTAAAGAAATTCGTACTCAAAACCTTTGAGCCGAGTCTTGACCAATTGAAGCTAAGCAATCGGAAACAACGTGGATTAGGGGATTTAAGCACGGTATTCGTGGAATACGGCTTATTTACCCTTGTCCTTCCGTTCTTGTCTCTTGCTTTCGCCTCCGGCCGAACCGAACGCAACCGGTCACGGTTAGGAATCACCATTACCTTGTTAGGGTAGGGTGCCTAACGGAGCGCTTGCGTATGGTTTGGGCGGAGTTCAATGGAAAATAACGGGAAAAGGAAATGAGAAAGAAGATATTAACTTACAATACCGTATTTCATCTTAACAACAATAATTACAACCATTCACAAAATGAACAAAAGAGAGCAAAAGAAAAGAACAAAGAAAAGAAAAGATTACAAGTAATTAAGTGTATGAATTAAATTGCAAGAAAGAAAAGCAAGGTAATAAAAGGCAAGTAATAAATAAGCAATAAAAAGAATTAGAAACTAGAACTCAAGACAAGCATGTGATCAATAGCCAACCCTTAAACTTGCAAGCTCAATCAAGAGATTGCAAGATCAAGGGAAGGGTAGAGAACGCATGTGAAATGAAGCGCTAATTCCGTAAGAAAATACGACCCTTGAGATCAATAACTAATCATTAACCATTCAAGCTCAATGAAGAGGTTGAATGATCAAGAGAAAGCAAGAATCTCAAGGGGAAGAAGAAACAAAAGAGAATGATACAAAAAGCCCTCATCTTCATTGATCTCCCACTCAAAAAGCTCTCACTACAATTTTCATGGAAAAAGAATGAAGAAGAAGAAGAAAAGGACTAAATCCTAAAAAGAAAGAAGAACAAAAGAATCACCCTTGGTTGGGCTCAGATCTGGAGTATTTATAGGAGGGGAATGGGAAACCTAGGGCAACCATCTGCACATAAACAAAAGTACCAAACTACCCCTGAAAATTGACGCAGAGAGGAGACCACATGGCCGCGGATCCGCGGCAAAGACCCCCCTTTGGCCGCGGATCCGCGGCCGTCTTGATGATTTGGATTGTCGTCTTTTGGATGCTTTCCTGGTTTCTTGTCCTCTTCAGTGTGGTATATGACTTTTCTCAGAAACTCTTCATAATTATTCCAGAATTTTAGTAGAACAACAATGTGATGTGATGTGGATCTTTTGCCATGATTTCCTCGAGCTCCGCATAGATTTCTTGGATTTTGTGTTGACCTAGAGCTTTGTGCATGACATGACAATTGATTTGCCATCTTGGCCCTTAAACTGGTATGTGGCAACACACGGATAGAGAGCGGAGACCGTGTTTTATCTGTTGTTGGCAGTAATCCAGAATTTGTCGTACTTTTCATGGATTTCACTGTTCAGAGCCGAGAACCTGTATTCTGCAAATATGTAGCAAACACTGATCAAAAGCACCTACCTATAAACACACGAGCGTAAGAATGGGCCTTATAAAATGTAATATTCTGGTATGAACAGATACCTGAAACCACCGCATTAGACGCCTGCGCGTCCTGATGCGTCAAAGCAAAAACCCGCGCCTGTCCACCACCTGCGACTGACTGCCCTCTGCCTGGGTCATCTCGCCCTCTCTAAGCAACTCCTCCACGTCCACGACCTCTCAGTGTATGAGTCTGGCGTGGAGCAACGGTAGGTACAACAGGCAACGCCCTCTGGGGTGGTGAAGGTGGTACGTTAACATGCGGTGCTGCCGCCTCCCTCCGGTGTATCTCAGGACAGTCTCTAACGAGGTGAAGTAGGCTGCCGCACCTAAAACAACCCCGCGGCGACTGCTGACTCTCCTGGGGATACGAACTAAACATCCGGCCTCGTCCCGAATCTCTACTACTCCTCGTACCGGAACGATACCTGTCGCGGCGTCTGAATGACTGCCTCCGTGCGGATATACTGGTACGAACTCTCTTCGGCTCTGGAACTACCGAAGTCTCAGCAAGGTGCTCCTCAACTACTAGGGCTGCGTCTACAGCTGCTGCATAGGTCTCGTAGTGCTGCGCACTGATCGCGAGGAACAGTGGTGTAAGCAAGCCTTGAACAAATCTCCTGACTCGCAACTCCTCGGTAGCCACTAAATATGGGGCATAGACTGCTAGCTCTGTAAACAACATATCATACTCTGCCACTGTCATCCCTGGCGTCTGGCGCAAGGACTCAAATCTGTGTGCTCGGGCATCTCTAACACTCTGGGGAAGGAAACGGGCTAGAAATACTGTTACAAACTCCGTCCAGGTCATAGGAGGAAGACCTGCTGCTCTGCCCTTCTCAACTGAATCACACCACTTCTGCACAAGACCTTCCAGACGAAAGCTCGCGAACTCAACCCATCTCGTATCTGCGCATCTGAAGGAACGACATATCCGGGCCATCCTGTCGATGAAAGACTGTGGGTCCTCGGCTGTATCGGTGCCTGTGAAGACTGGAGGCTTCAGCCTCATGAACTCTGATAGCGATACTGTAATTACCTCCATGGCTGCAGGGGCAACTGGCTGTGCGGTAGGTACCATCACGGTCTCTGGGACGGGTGGAGCTACCCCTGGTCGCTGTGCTCGAAGCGTCTCAACTAGCGATCCTATCATCTGGCGCATCTCCTGCATGCTGGATCGCACCGTCTGGCACATCTCCTGCATACCAGCCCCTAGCGTGGCGATCTGATCTGTCACGGCAGGAACAGCCTGCTCGGGCACAACCGGTGTACTGCCCGGATCAGTCCTCGTCTCGGACGAGTCAACTCGAATCTCGGCCCTCGCGGCCGCTCTCTGCGCCCTCGTAGTCTTTGGCGGCATAATGGCTGAAAGGAAATTAGGATTCGATAAGAATACAGGAATCGAATCACAAGAATATATATATACTCAAGAAGGAATTTAAACCAATAAGTCCTAAGGTCGCTTAGGCGAAGTACCGTGTCGTGAGTATGCCGCGGAACATACACACGCTACACTATCCTGCTGCAGCTACCTACTCCATCATACCAGGGTCACCCTACACTCCGAAGGTAAAACCTACGCTCTGATACCAACTTTGTCACGACCCGAGTATTTCGACTCATGACCGGCATTTAACCACGCTACGTCTACAGGCGTAACGCGACTAAGTAAGCCGAACCCAGAAATCAAAACCATTTAAAATAGTGAGTGTTAAAAACATTTAGTTAAAGCATTTAGAAAACCTTAAATAAATCAATAAGTTCCTTTAAGTTACTTAATCATTTAAATAATTTTGGCAGCATTTCCTTTGTAAAAGTAGCCCCGAGACCGGGTACAAAACAGGATATGAGTGAAAAATGAAATAAAATGAAATGAAACATCCCCAAATGGGAGCAATCACGCCCAACGGCGAAAACCAACATCACAAGAGTAATATACGACGCCGTAGCGAAGAATGAGCAATAAGTAAATATCACAGAAAATAACTGCATATAAAAACAGTCGGCTCCCACGAGCTCGACACCAGAATACAAAATATACATCATCGTCCTCACACAGTATCTAAGTCCAGTACATAAATGGTAGATGGAGAGTACTAGATACAAAAAAGGGATACAATAAAAGTAATCAGATACCACAACCCACCTAAATGCAAAACAGCTCTCGCCGCAACTGTAGTGGTATCTGTAGCCAAAAGATGCAAAAGACAGCCTGCCGTGACTATGCTGAGGGCAACCTGCAAATACTGTGGCACAATGGGGGTGAGTTGCCAACTCGTGAATAGAGATAACATATAAAGGTAATCGCGAGAATGCACGTACTGCGCTATTCTAACAAATGCCAGCAGATGATATCAATGCGTGATAAGCAGTATGTGCAATAATCATGTAGATGCTCTGTCAGGTGAAATAACTACAGGATGAGATATATGGTAATCAATACTGAGTATGGGATAAACAACATCCACACGGAATATCAACGTGGAAAACAATCGGTGTCCACCACTGCACCCAAATCCCAAATAACTCAGGCGCCGGCACACCCATCGGCCCTCAAATCCTGTAAACCTCTGAGAATCACGAGTGCCCAACATCGGCACCCAAAACATCATAAAATACTCATGTCCAGCATCGACACGCAAATCCTCATATATCGGGCTCCGTCAGTCCGGATCAGCCCACGGGCTCCGTCTGCGGTATCGGCCCTCGGCCCCGGCAGTACGGATCATCCCGCATCCATCTCTCGACTCTGGTCGGTATCCTCCGGATAACCGCCAGGTCCAACCAATCACCGGTAGGTACTCGCCACCCTACCAGGCTCATCGTCTACTCCACGAAAACATTTCTCGCCCCGGGGAACCATACCGGGTCCACCACGAACCCGCAAACGGATCATCCATCTCCTCGAATCGGGTTTCAAGCACACGTCTCAGCACCGAGAAAACGCGTGGTGGACGCACCAAAATATCATATCACGAGGAACCGGGTTTTCAAATAGTGCATCTTTTCTTAAAAATCCCACGGTCCTCAAAACCAGAAATCACATGAAATCCAACACCAAGAAATAAATCCAATGCGATGTGCTACGTACATCAATCCATGATATAGGTATAAGGGAAAACCGCTTTTAAAATTAGTTTCCGTTTTTAAAGATATCATGCGGCTCCCAATTTCCATGAAAGTCATATCGAATCATATATGAAATGAACTACAGCAATATAATCATGGCAGTTCTACAGTGAGTGTGTCATGGCAATTACTAACGGTGTGTGTGTAGCATGCAGATTAGTGCTCGTGCAACATGAACCGTTAGTAATAGTGTGGTGTCCTATCAATTCTAAGCATACATACAGCAGGGAATGCAATATGCAATGATGGTCCATGAGGTAAATGCAACATATAATAATAAAGTCCTATCAGCCCTGACGCATAACGCCATGCGGGCGATATCCCCGTAGATGTGAAATCTACTCACCGAAGTCTCGCGCTAAGTGTAGCCGACGACTTGCTTGCCCTTCTTCGCTGCGTCCGTCTCACTCGCCGGCGAACCTAGAATCATATAACATATATCACATATAAGCTCAATTTCACAAAACGCGATATTACGATACAATTAGAAACCCGCGTCGCAAACCAATCGCGCGTGTGCGCGATACGCTAAAACGTGTGATCACGCGCCTGGAACTACCCTGACGCATCGCGATACGCAGAAACCCCAAACTCACACACGTATCACGCGTGTCGCGAAGGTTTAAAATACGAGAAATAGGTATTTGGTCCCAGATTTTTATACAGAACTTAACTTACAAAAATATATATACCACAAAACTCCACATAGCAGCAGACACCCATAGGACCAAACCCCAACCCAAACCCTCCCCATCTGGCCGCAAATTGCGGCCAGATCGAATATTTCGGCGGCCACTGTACGGAATTTGGGGGTCGGGTTCTACCTGGGGGATCAGCACCTAACCAACATACTGCAGTATTCTCAAAATTATTCTGAACTCACCGGGTCGATAGTAGTTTCCAGAAACTCAAATTTTGCTTTAAAACGACGAATTTGCATCAAATAGGGATCTGGTGGTATTCTAGTGCAATTGGGGTTTAAGCTGGGTTAAAATGGCCTTAACAACACTCTAACAACCTACTGAACCCAAATCACACATCACTTGACCAAGGTTCTTACTAAACACCTCATATCGCACCAAAAACCACTAACCGAAGCAAAACTACACTAAACAAGTAAACTAGGGAGTAAGTTTAGAAAATATACCCCACACTCGACCCTAGGGAGCTGGAGGAAGAAGAAGAAGTGAAGGGAAGGGGCTGCAGTCGAAGTTGTGTTGCTGTTGCTGCTCACTGATGCTGCTGCTGCTGCTTTCTGTTGCTGCTGTTGCTGTTGTGTTTGCTGCTGCTACTGCTGTTGTGTTTGCTGCTGCTGCTGCTGTTGTGTTGAAGAGGTAAGTGTGTGTGTGTGTGTGAGAGAGTGAGGTTGAGAGAAAGAAAACAAAACAAATGAGAGGAAATCATCACCCCAATGTCAACCCCTCCTCTCTCTCTCCTCATTAATTGCAAGCATGGCTTATGCCATGATGCACTCTCTCTCTCTCTCTCACCAAGTCAACACCCTAAGAAAATTTCAAATTAAAGCAACTATTAATTAACTAATTAAACTCAATTAAAACCCAAAAGACTTTAATCCCCATGATTAACCCACCATGGTCACTAATCATGGTAATAACTCATTTAAAAACCCTAGTTTACATGCACATGTGTGTGCAAGCCTAGGAAAATTTTAGAAAAATATTTATTAAATTAGGAAAAATATTCGAAACACAATTTGGTAAACTTTTTGTTAAAAACCCTTTACTTAAATATAAATAGTCACTAAACACATCCTAAAGTGTTACAACCCAACTCCCTATCTTGCAAAGTTATAGTTGTCTAGCTGAAATTTAGTGTTATATTGAAGATTAGTGCTAGTTTAGGAGGATTTGAGTGAGACTTGACCAAGTGTTGGTTTAGATTGTTAGTATAGCCTTACTAGGTGTTGTTAAGACCAGTGTAACCAAGATTTACGCCAGATTCCAGTAAATACCAGATTTGTTATACTTGGCGTATTTAGCATTTTTTTCGACTTATAGACCTTTCTGGAAACTGCTTTCACCCAGGACCTCCTAGAGTAAAATTGACTTGGCAGTGAGCTGTGCAGGCACCCTGGAACCACTACCCAAAGCCCTAGCCACCATCTCAAAGTCCCGGCCACAAATTTAATCCCCCTGGCCGCAATTTGCGGCCAGAGGAAGGTAAAACTGCCTCGTTTTGCGTGCACAGCCCTATTTCATGTAAACTTGACCCCCGGTATGTCTAGTTTTGACTGTTTCCTGTTAGGGTAAAATCTGGGTTGAATTTCATGAGTTGGCGTATGATTTACGACTCGTTTTCGTATGAATTTTGATATTCGATGATTCGTATCTGTCGGGTGGCGTTTGGACGTCAACGACAGTGGTGATTGGCTGTTTTTGCACACAAGGTCACAGGTTTTTACATATGGGCGTAGTGTGCACCATTTTGGTTTCCGACATGGTTTTCATGAGTTTTAGCGTGTGATATCCTTATAGGTACCCTACGTGGCGTCGAGGCGTTGGAGATGCAAACGGCGACATCGGCACCGGCACACATAACTAGGTGAGTAGATTTATATCTATGGGGAGAAGTCGGGTGGATGGCGTATAGCACCCCCGCAGTCCAAGTTGATGTATACGGATGCGTATACACACCTACAATTTATATTATGTTGTTTGGGAAATTACGAATGTTTAGGATGGATAATTGGTGGACTTGGATGATTTAGGTTACGAAACCCTAGGTAGTGGGTGCACTACACATACATATACACACATATATACTTGCATACATCCTTGTTCATATGTGGTTATGGGATTCTATATAGATATGTCTTCATATAGATATGGGACTACGTGATCACATACGGATTTGAGGATGATACATGGGATTGAAATGAGTCGATGAGGTTGATCTGAGGATATGATATCGGTGATATGATAAAATGCATAATTGAGATACGTCTTGATGCTTTAGAGGATTTTGGGGAATAATGATGCCATAGGAATTGTGACCTATATATAATGATCGACATGTGATTATGATACGAGATATGATATGATATGACAGGATATTTATGATAGGCCGCCTTGGGCGTTGTTTACTCCTTGAGATGATATGAGCTGATGATATCGTTTTGCTCGAGGCTGTAAATCAGAAGCTGGATTATGATTATATTGACGATTTATGATGATGATATTGATGTATACGAGACTGTCGATCAGTGATCAGATCTTGATTATAGTGATGATGTTAGCATTATACTAGACATAGGTCAGTACCCAGATAATGATATTTGATAAGAGAATACTTGATGAATAATATGACAAATGTGATATTGACCCGTACCCAGATTGGGGATGCCGTACGACGGATTTACGTACGAGCTATAAATTGATGTTTGATCCGCACTCTTGATTTGGGAATAATTGATTATAGAGATATGTTATCGGATATGATAGTATCGAGGCGGGATCACCGACTATATATATATGTATTTATATGTATCGACTCAGAGGTTAGGTGGTTTCCCTTACCTACTCTTAGCTTTAGCTCAGCCTTGTAGTGGTGTAGCTATATGACTTTTATGATCTTAGATAAAGTTTAGCGATCATGGTGTTCAGTATTTCAGCTCCCGCATATTATTATGGTTGCTCTGCATCGCATATTGTTGTGATTCATATTCCATTATTGATATCCTGCTGTTAGGACACCAGCACCATTACCGATGATGCGTATGTACCACGTACACTTATTTGCCGGCTCACACACATCTTCATCGGTACTTGCCATGTCACGAACACTTAGAAAATATTATTGCTTGATTTAGCTTGTTAGCTAGTAGTAACATGATATTAGTATGCTTGCCTTATATGCCAGCTTAACATTGTAGTTATTACCTGTCACTTCATGCATACTGTTGTTCATTATATGCCGCATTCATGGATTCTCATGCTTATATTCATGGTTTTACATGCTATTGATGATTCGGATTTCCATGATGTTTTCTGGATTTGGGGGAAAACCGCAAAACTTACATAAACTGCTTTCTCTCTTTTTTAAATATAAAAAGTGCGGTTTTACCATGATGTATGAGTCGTCCACCATGAGTTTGCTGATGGATTTCGAGACCCGATTCGAGGAGTGGAGGAACCGTTTCGGGTACATGGTGGGCCCGGTGCGGTATCCCGGGGCAAGAGGATCGCAGATGATGGCGTTGAGCCTGGCAGGGGAGCACTACCGACCGGTGATATTACCCGACACGTCGGATATCCGGAGGATACCGTCGTAGTCATGAGATGGATGGTAGGGGCCGATCTGGATTGACGGCGCCCTGGATATTATGATTGAGACATTGAGATTTGAGATATTGAGGTACAGAGATTGTGATACAGAGATATCGAGATATTGAGATTTATGTTTTGTGCCGATGCTAGGCACAGTTTTATGCTGATTTCATGATGATACCTCATTTTAAAAATACAGAAATCTCACAAATTTATGAAAGCAGTTTTCTTCAGTACATGCATTCTATTTCATGCATTCATACATCATTCATATGATATATATTGCCACCTGATGCACTGGCACAGACACATGGGTTTACACTTGGGTTAGATATTTACACTAGCCATGGTTAGAGATTGCTGGTTATATATTTGAGGATTATATATATTGATCGTATGACCTAGGATTGCGTCATACATGCAATTTTCTGTTCGTAGATCTTTTTCTACTCACGAGTTGGCAACTCACCCCCGTTGTGCCCCAGTTTCTTGCAGGTGTTGCCGTACAGGTTTCATTACGGCTTTGTGGGCACTGTTCCTTCGGGTGATTTGCTAGTAGGTGGGTTTATTGTATCTTACCCATCATTATACCTTGTATATTATATTTCAGTTGTATCTAGAAGTTCCGTCAACCAAACTTGTATTTATTGAGATAGAGACCAGTGATGTGTATTATTTCGACCTTAGAGTCGCGCATTATATTTCCTTGGGTTTCTTGCTGGTTGAGCTTCATTTCTGTTGTGATCCTCGCGTTTAGGCGTTGTATATTATGTTGCATACAGGTTGATTTGATATGGTTCTTCCTACTCTCTACTACTTCTCTTGGTTAGATTTCTGGGTTCGGCTTACTTAGTATACGTACGCCTTGAGACGTTCGTAGTCTAAGTGCCGGTCATGTTCCGTATTTTTTTCGGGTCGTGACAAAGTTGGTATCAGAGCGTTAGGTTTTACCTTCGGAGTATAGGATGACCCTTGATTGATGGAATAGGTGACTAAAGTAGAGTGACGTACCGTGGTATGTACGCGGCATATTTACGATACGCCACTCCACTTAAGGAGCCTTAGGATGTACATTTCTTTGTCCAGTATCATATTCCTTCCTGATATAGCTTCATCGGTACTAGTTATGGTTTTGCTGCCACGATTACGGGCAGGGAGAGCTACAGCTAGAATTACGGTCAGCACGAGCTCGTTACGAACGAGGACTAACCAGGGCATGGTACCGGCGACACATGATTGCAGAGATGTGTCTTAATTGTGTTTCCGCACCACGAGCGTTGGATGGATCGCTGTATGAGATTAATCGGACGTGCAGATCAGCACCAGAGGATTGAGCCACTGACAGAGGCCAGCTAGATTTTGATGACCGTTGGTGTATTGTTTACTCATGATGATTGAGGCACTGTTCAGCGTGCAGAAGAGTGAGCCAGTTCTTGCTGCGAACGACGAGATATTGCCCCAGATGATTGGAGCTATTACAATACGAGATTGTACTAAGAGATGATAGAAGGTTGCTAGTTACCGAGGGTGAATAACTAGGACATGTGGATTGTTCGCTACCCCGATGCGAGGTCATCAGATAGATTGATTCCAGCTAGAGACGACTTCACGCAGAGACGTTGAGAGTCGACAGAGAAGATCGAATATCAGAAACCTATTATTCCAAGTTTAAAGTATTCGGAAAGACATGCAGGCAATTCTATGGTCCCTCTAGAAGAATGAAACCCTAACTCGACTTAATGACCGTATGAAAGCCTTTGAACCTTAGGGTTTGCGGCAGTTCTGCGGCGCCATTAGTGAGGCTTGGGTTTGCCCTTCTACGGCTGGACCACCGATGCTGAGGAATGCACTCGATACTATTATACTGTACCCAAGATGTTGCTCTTGGGGGACTATGAGGTTTTGACCAATCGATCGGATGGCTCGACTTAATTCGGATGCTAGGTGGTGAGATGCATTTCTTGGGAGACTCCAGATACGAGGATAGCCATTGGAGCTTAGTTCATGTAGCCACGACGAAACAAGTCCAAAGAAGTCGGCATTAGAGGAAAGTGGAGTAAGAGGTTCATTCCAGATCTAGAGGAGATGACGTTCCACTCCGCCGACATCAGAAATGCGATGCGCATACCGAGGCATTGTAACTGGATATACTTTCTAGAAGGAGTCGCGATGAGTATGCAGCCGTTCCGGAACAAGAAGCAGATATGGTAAAGGACGATGACTCCCGGACAATTGGCAGAGATGAGACTTGGAAGAGACCTTGAGCAGGATTCCTTCCCGGACACAGCTGCAAGGATATTTGCACCCAGGATCAGATGTGCCACGTGCATTCAGAGAGCCAGAGGCCGACGCCAGTGACATGCTGCTTTGCGAGTGGTTACGACGATTGACCTAGAGATGACCAGAGAAGTGCCAGAACGGAATTGACCCCGTTAGCACACCTGACAGGGCCGATGAGCCGATGGATCGTGAGATTGATAATTCACAGAGAAGACTTGGACCCAGGAGTGGTCAATGTTACGCACCCCAGCAGGCCAGAGTTCAGAATCGTCGACGAGATATGCTATGAGTGACCGCGACAGTTGGCCAGAGATTCTTGGAGGATGCGCTTGAGCGGTACTATTCCGCCATACTTGATTTCGATGTTTTGGATGATTTATTCGCGTGATTTGATTTTGATGAGGGAGGATTTACGATTTTCGCACAGTCGTTGCACTTGAGATCGTTTTCGTGCCGTGGTTTCACATGTTTGTGATTTTATGGGGTTTAGACATTTGAGTTGATTTTGTGCGTATGCACGCACACGATTTGGTTCCTGCACTCTGTATAGTTTATATATGCTTGCAGTGCAGTGTTTCGTATTTTGTGCACTTGGATGCACTGGACTTTGATTTCGATGGTGATGTTCGATATTCGTTTTGTGCACTTTATGCACCTGATTGGATTTTGCGCGTGTTTGGCGCTTGATATTGGATTTCATGATTTCGTGCATGATGGATGCACCGGATTTGGGTTTGTAGCGCATGTTGAGCGCAGGTTATGAGATGCGATTTGGTGCACACCAGATACACTAAATCGGGATTTTTCGTGCATGTCAGATGCACATGATCTTGCGGTCAGGCACACACGTTACCTATGACCGATGTTGCGTGCACACCCGTTGCACCTTGATGTCGTTTTTGTGCACCTGCTTTGCACATGTAGGGATTTTGATTTCCGTGCGCACCGGACGCACAGGGTTTTCATATGCACTTTTGGATTGATTTCTATGGAGCAGTACGTTTTTATGATATTTGCTATGTGTTTTCGTACTGAGCAGGACTGATCAGATGACAGTGCCTGGATATATTTTGCATGCATTAATAGATTTCAAAGGGATTTCCAAAAAGCGAGCTATAGTCTCATTATTTACCTACGTGTCCGATATGACACAAGACGTTTAAAAAGAGGAAAACCCTTCTAAATTGCTTTCAAAACGGCGGGACGTGCATATTAAACAAAAGATGTATACCCATATGATTATTTTCTTATAGAGACGTCCGCCACTGTGTAGTGCTATGCGCATTGCACATCGACTTTAAAGGATTTGGCATACATTCTCTTCAGATATTTACATGTACGGATCTGGTATTTACGTGTATAGTTCCGATTTATAGCATATCGGCTTTGCCTTGGATTTGGCGTTCGTGTTTTACCTTGACTCCGATGACTGCGAGATGCTTGACGGAGTTTTGTTTTCGAGTTATTTGCTCGTTACGCATGTGCATGTATTGCGCTATGATGCGTTCTATGGATTGATAATTTCGGAGCCCCGTTAACTTGGACATTTTATTGAAATGTTTTGGAATTTGGAGGTTTAAATTTAAATTCGGGGACCGAATTTCTTTAAGGGGGGAAGACTGTAACATTTCAAAAAGAAAATATTATTTTTGGGAATTTCCATAATTTAATATTAATTTTTAATGAATATTTTAATAGTCGGTATAATTAAATACCGATAAATGGAGAAAATTCTGGAGAAAATTATAGAAATTCTAAAATAGCTTGTTTTGTGGAAATATACCATTTTACAGTTTTTATGATGGATTATATGTTATTTTGGTGTTAACCGCGATTAAAAATCGCTAATTGGTTTTTTGTGCAAAATTGTGCACATAACATTTTCCATACTTGTCTCATGTTTTGGACTCATGATAAGCCTAGGGTGAACCATGCTTAGATGACCTTAGTGACTTGAACCAATGGGTTAGGTTAGTGGGGTTAACTAAGGGTGTGGCCTTGTTTACAATTGGATTAGGGTTATGTTGACTTGTGCCAAAAAGAGAGAGAGAGAGAAAGAGAGAGAGCCATGATGGTTGAGATTTTATTTGGAGAGAGAGAAGGGAGGCTCCTAGGTAATGTCACAATCACCATTCACTTCAACTTGTTGCCTCACATCTCTCCCTCTCACTCACTCACTCATTCACTCACTCACATCTCTTACTCACCCCACCATATTATACACAACACACCAGCCCCAGCAGTAGCAGCTGCTGCACCCACACACAAAGGAAAACAAAAGAGAAAAACAACAGCAGCTGATGAAGAAAGTGCAGCCCCTAATTTTCCACTTCAGCCACCTTAGCCCCACACCTATACACCCCTATCAACACTCTACAGCCTCAATTTCATCACATCAGCCCCCTACACCTACAGCACACATTTCAGCCACCCCAGCAGACATCAAAACATCAGCAGCATCACCATCTTCAGCAGCAGCAGCACACAACTTCAGCCAATATCAACCCTTCAGCCTCAATTCTACATCAACTGAAAACAATACCCTTCAACACAACACCACCACACCACCACAACCATTCCCACATCACTAAGTAACAACAACAACAGCCACAACAATTCCAGCATAAGCAACATTCTGTTGTTGAATACCAAAAGAAAACAGTCTCAGCAAACTGCTGTTAAAAACAGCATCAGCATCAGCAACTCCTGCAACACAGCAGCACTTCAGCAGCAACCACCCCTCCTCCTTCCTTCAACCTTCCCTTCTCTTACACCCTAGGACACTCTTGAGGTATAATCTTACAACCCAACTCCCTATCTTGCAAAGTTATAGTTGTCTAGCTGAAATTTAGTGTTATATTGAAGATTAGTGCTAGTTTAGGAGGATTTGAGTGAGGCTTGACCAAGTGTTGGTTTAGATTGTTAGTATAGCCTTACTAGGTGTTGTTAAGACCAGTGTAACCAAGATTTACCCCAGATTCCAGTAAATACCAGATTTGTTATACTTGGCGTATTTAGCATTTTTGTCGACTTATAGACCTTTCGGGAAACTGCTTTCACCCGGAACCTCCTAGAGTAAAATTGACTTGGCAGTGAGCTGTGCAGGCACCCTGGAACCACTACCCAAAGCCCTAGCCACCATCTCAAAGTCCTGGCCGCAAATTTAATCCCCCTGGCCGCAATTTGTGGCCAGAGGAGGGTAAAACTGCCTCGTTTTGCGTGCACAGCCCTATTTCATGTAAACTTGACCCCCGGTATGTCTAGTTTTGACTGTTTCCTGTTAGGGTAAAATCTGGGTTGAATTTCATGAGTTGGCGTATGATTTACGACTCGTTTTCGTATGAATTTTGATATTCGATGATTCGTATCTGTCGGGTGGCGTTTGGACGTCAACGACAGTGGTGATTGGTTGTTTTTGCACACAAGGTCACAGGTTTTTACCAATGGGCGTAGTGTACACCATTTTGGTTTCCGACATGGTTTTCATGAGTTTTAGCGTGTGATATCCTTGTAGGTACCCCACGTGGCGTCAAGACGTTGGAGATGCAAACGGCGACATCGGCACCGGCACACATAACTAGGTGAGTAGATTTATATCTACGGGGAGAAGTCGGGTGGATGGCGTATAGCACCCCCGCAGTCCGAGGTGATGTATACGGATGCGTATACACACCTACAATTTATGTTATGCTGTTTGGGAAATTATGGATGTTTAGGATGGATAATTGGTGGACTTGGATGATTTAGGTTACGAAACCCTAGGTAGTGGGTGCACTACACATACATATACACACATACATACTTGCATACATCTTTGTTCATATGTGTTTATAGGATTCTATATAGATATGTGTTCACATAGATATGGGACTACGTGATCACATACGGATTTGAGGATGATACATGGGATTGAGATGAGTCGATGAGGTTGATCTGAGGATATGATATCGGTGATATGATAAAATGCATAATTGAGATACGTCTTGATACTTTAGAGGATTTTGGGGAATAATGATGCCATAGGAATTGTGACTTATATATAATGATCGACATGTGATTATGATACGAGATATGATATGATATGATATGATATGACAGGATATTTATGATAGGCCGCCTTGGGCGTTGTTTACTCCTTGAGATGATATGTGCTGATGATATCGTTTTGCTAGAGGCTGTAAATTAGAAGCTGGATTATGATTATATTGACGATTTATGATGATGATATTGATATATACGAGACTGTCGATCAGTGATCAGATCTTGATTATAGTGATGATGTTAGCATTATACTAGACATAGGTCAGTACCCAGATAATGATATTTGATAAGTGAATACTTGATGAATAATATGACAAATGTGATATTGACCCGTACCCAGATTGGGGATGCCGTACGACGGATTTACGTATGAGCTATAAATTGATGTTTGATCCGCACTCTTGATTTGGGAATAATTGATTATAGAGATATGTTATCGGATATGATAGTATCGAGGCGGGATCACCGACTATATATATATATATATATATATATATATGTATTTAAATGTATCGACTCAGAGGTTAGGTGGTTTCCCTTACCTACTGTTAGCTTTAGCTCAGCCTTGTAGTGGTGTAGCTATATGACTTTTATGATCTTAGATACAGTTTAGCGATCATGGTGTTCAGTATTTCAGCTCCCGCATATTATTATGGTTGCTCTGCATCGCATACTGTTGTGATTCATATTCCATTATTGATATCCTGCTGTTAGGACACCATCACCATTACCGATGATGCGTATGTTCCACGTACACTTATTTGCCGGCTCACACACATCTTCATCGGTAATTGCCATGTCACGAACACTTAGAAAATATTATTGCTTGATTTAGCTTGTTAGCTAGTAGTAACATGATATTAGTATGCTTGCCTTATATGCCAGCTTGACATTGTAGTTATTACCTGTCACTTCATGCATACTGTTGTTCATTATATGCCGCATTCATGGATTCTCATGCTTATATTCATGGTTTTACATGCTATTGATGATTCGAATTTCTATGATGTTTTCTGGATTTGGGGGAAAACCGCAAAACTTACATAAACTGCTTTCTCTCTTTTTTAAATATAAAAAGTGCGGTTTTCCCATGATGTATGAGTCATCCACCATTAGTTTGCTGATGGATTTCGAGACCCGATTCGAGGAGTGGAGGAACCGTTTCGGGTACATGGTGGGCCCGGTGCGGTACCCCGGGGCAAGAGGATCGTAGATGATGGCGTTGAGCCTGGCAGGGGAGCACTACCGACCTGTGATATTACCCGACACGTCGGATATCCGGAGAATACCGTCATAGTCATGAGATGGATGGTAGGGGCCGATCTGGATTGACGGCGCCCTGGATATTATGATTGAGACATTAAGATTTGAGATATTGAGGTACAGAGATTGTGATACAGAGATATCGAGATATTGAGATTTATGTTTTATGCCGATGCTAGGCACTGTTTTATGCTGATTTCATGATGATACCTCATTTTAAAAATACAGAAATCTCACAAATTTATGAAAGCAGTTTTCTTCAATACATGCATTCTATTTCATGCATTCATACATCATTCATATGATATATATTGCCACCTGATGCACTGGCACATACACATGGGTTAGATATTTACACTAGCCATGGTTAGAGATTGCTGGTTATATATTTGAGGATTATATATATTGATCGTATGACCTAGGATTGCGTCATACATGCGATTTTCTGTTCGTAGATCTTTTTCTACCCACGAGTTGGCAACTCACCCCCGTTGTGCCCCAGTTTCTTGCAGGTGTTGCCGTACAGGTTTCATTACGGCTTTATGGGCACTGTTCCTTCGGGTGATTTGCTAGTAGGTGGGTTTATTGTATCTTACCCATCATTATACCTTGTATATTATATTTCAGTTGTATCTAGAAGTTCCGTCAACCAAACTTGTATTTATTGAGATAGAGACCAGTGATGTGTATTATTTCGACCTTAGAGTCGCGCATTATATTTCCTTGGGTTTCTTGCTGGTTGAGCTTCATTTCTGTTGTGATCCTCGCCTTTAGGCATTGTATATTATGTTGCATACAGGTTGATTTGATATGGTTCTTCCTACTCTCTACTACTTCTCTTGGTTAGATTTCTGGGTTCGGCTTACTTAGTATACGTACGCCTTGAGACGTTCGTAGTCTAAGTGCCGGTCATGTTTCGTATTTTTTTTCGGGTCGTGACAATAGAAGGGCAGACCCAAGCCTTACTGATGGCACCGCTAAACTGCCGCAAACCCTAAGGTTCAAAAGTGGTTTCATGGTCATCACGTCGAGTTAGGGTTTCATTCTTCTAGAGGGTCCACAGAAGCACTTGCATGTCCTTCCGAATAATTTAAGCTTGGAAAATAGGCTTTCTGACATTCGTTCGAACCTTTCAACTCCGCCCAGACGACATGTGAACACCCTTCGTCCGCATGCTAAACAATGGCTTCATCCTCAAGGATAGACGATACTTCAATGGTCATCTCTGGGTCGGTCTACTCTAGACCTGAGTAAGACTCTCCACACTGGCAATCTTCAACTCAACTGGGCCTGCGTCGGCGCATCAATCAGACGAATCACCTTCGTCTCACAACTCAAGATAGACTAGCTATCACCTGTCGCCTCGCTGCCTGAAAGCTCCAGCGATCTCATCTCGTAAGCTCTGGAAGCGGTATTGCATCAATCTTAGCAACAGCTGGGTCATTTGTCTACACGGTAGATGACATCACAATCTCTGGGGTATGATGTACATCAACAGTCCTCTCCCAGCAGGCAGCCTCTAACAAAGGCCCGATCATCCGGTACTAGACCGCACACTCGTCTTAAACGAGGGGTCACAACATAACACTACATCGATACATTCCCATGTCACCAGAAAACACGATGGTCAGTCCTCGTCCACGATGAGCTCGCCCTGACTGCAACACCAGCAGCAGCTCAATCTGCGCTCAAACCATGGTGACAGGAACCTGAATCAAATATCGACGAAAAGACCAAGGGCTGAAAGAGTCAACAGATCCCGAAATGGATACATGATCATAAGGAAGAGTCAAATCACTGAGAGTATGATCATGGAAGCGAATAAAATCAAGTATCTCAAAGGATGTAAAATCAAAGGAACGAAGAGAATCACCAGTCTCAAGATATGTACATCCTAAGGTCACTTAAGTGGAGTATCGTATCGTAAATATGCCGCGGAACATACGTACGGTACGTCACTCTACACAAGCTACCTACTCCATCAATCAGGGTCAGCCTATGAAACGAAAGTTCGGGTCTAACACCCCCTTATTCAAGTCTAAGTTCCGTAATGTCAAGCCTAGGTTCCAAAATACAGATGCCCTAGACCCCACATAGTCAAACCTAGACTCGAACCAAGGTTAAACCTAGCGCTCTGATACTAACTTTGTCACGACCCAAAATATTAGCTCGCTACCAGCACTTAAATCAAGCGACGTCTACAGGCGTAACGTAATTCAAGTAAGCTGAAACCCAGAAATCTAAACCTTTTTAAGAAATAAGTAAAGAAAACATTTACAACATTTAGAAACTTTAAGTAAAAAAATCCTTAAACTTATCTTAACACTTTTCCTTAGTTTTCATAAAAATTTCGGCATCACCACCTTTGTAAAAACTAGCCCCGAAAACGGGTACAACAAAGAATATAATGAAAGCATCCCAAACGGGAGAAAAACACACCCAACGGCGGAAACAACACCACAAGTATAAATAACCAGTATACGACGCCCAACGGCGAAGATCCACATAAGGAAATAAAGTAAAGCAAGACATCAACCCCAAAGCGAACATAAAACCCATCGCTCAAGTCTCGCAACTACAAGTCTTCTAAGTCTACAAGATATACAATTTCTAGTTTCTGATTTGATGGAGTGACTAGATACAATATGAATAACAAGTACAAGAGGGGCACGATCCAACATGTACCACCTACCATAGCAAAACACCCGAAAGCAAGCTGTGTGCCAGCAATGCCGCTACTGATCCGAGTAGACAACCTGCAAGAATTGAGGCACAACGGGGGTGAGTTGCCAACTCGTGAGTAGAAAACATCAACAGGTAGAAATTAAAATAAACAACGATTCCTAGGTCAACTATATCATAAAGGTAATACTATGATATCTAGGGTGACCAAATCTGTATATGTGCCAACACATAATAAATGCCTAACAGTAAGTGTATATCATCCAACAATGAATCAATGCATGTATGCAGGTGGATCTCATCCAACAATAAAATCAATGCATGTATGCAGTTGATCTCGTCCACAATAAAATCAATGCATGTATGCAGTGGATCTCGTCCACGTGTCAACCACTGACACAACAACTCCTGCATGTAAATATCATAAAAGCATATGCCGGTAAATATTGTAGGGTTCCTAGGCACGCTAATGAGGTCTCACAAGGCATCAACCATGCCAATTTCAAATTTTAGGGGTGCCGAGAAAACCTAGACTACGGATCGTTAACTAGATGTCTAGGCGAAACAAGAACTAGTAAACTACTTTACGAAGAGAACGGAAATACAACCTTTGTAGATCCGGTGCTCCACCTCCATAGCTCCATGATGATGTCTCCTCCGCTGTCCAAATCGAACCATGACTCTAGCATCGGCTTCATCAGAGAAAAAGCGGGCTAGGTCATCGACGACGATGCCGAAGATGATCTACGTCGAGGCATCACTAGATCAAGCTCCAACTTCACCAAGTCAAGAAAACTTGTGAAGGAAACACCCTATACTACTTGGCAAGAGGTAGAGGATGAAGAAATAGGAGATGGGTTCACTTTAGAATTGGATTTCTCACCCTTTTTCATCAATCACCATTGATGAAGTCAAGCTTTCTTCATTGAAGAAGATGAAGAAGAAGAAGCTAATATTATGATAAGTATTATTTAAAATGAAAAGAAAATGAATACTTATCATAATGTAAACCATGGTCAAGTGTAGAGATTAAACCAAGGTTAGTTGGAATGGTTAGGGTTAAGGATGAGATAAGAATGGTGGACTTGTTCAAAGCTTCAAGAAGCTTCAACATAAAAACAAAATAAGCCACCATCCTTAATAATTTCCAAAATGAATATATAAATAAATAACTAAGTAAATAATCAAAACCCTAACCATTCATATAACCATGGTTTAATCTTTACACAAACCCAAGTGAGCAAGTATCATCAAACATGATACAAACTAGTATACAAAAGTATATCACATATACAATGTGCACATCAAGTGAGAAAATCCATTTAAAGTGAACCAATACTAGTTAATGCAAAGTAATATATCAAATATATAATTATACATTAAATCATTAAATCAACACTTGATTTAACGATCCGGTCATATCGCATATCACCGACTAGTATCCAATGTATCGGCTTATCGAATCAATCCTTGAATCGATAATTAGGTTATATCGCATACAACCAATCGATACATTCATCACGAGAATGGAATACGGTATCACATACACGCATTATTCTCGGTCCCGCACATATCTCATATGCGCTCCTATTTCGTTTCGCTTGAGCCAGGAAACCTCTGTGTAGGACTCTAAAGACTCGTTAATACGCCGGCAGCAGGTGATGATCATATCAAACACCCACAAGCCGCAAGCGGTCTGCTAAACGTAACGGCCACCCGGGTATTGAGCGATCAGAAGATCGACGAGCAAGCCCGCTCACACTCCTGTGAATCCAACCAGTAACACTTACCGTACAGTCTGGTCTGATCGTCTGATATGTCACATATCTCGCCTAGGGGTGGTAAACGTCAGACCCCAATAGCCCGATAAGTCGTGTCGATATGAGGTCTATAACAGTTCGAGATACTACTGGTAACACTTACCAGTAAATCTCAGCAACCCTGGCCAGGGATTTCTGGTCATAGCCAATCGAACACAGCGCAACATCAACCCCCTATACCGGGAGAGACGAATCCCCTCCTATCGCTCATTGCCTCCATGTGATTCGGGACTGTACCCAAAAACCACCATTTTGCACGCCCTCTTGGACGTGGTAAGGTGGAAATCAAAGCACAGTGGGAACCACACAAGACTCTATGACGATCTCGGGTCAACAGACTACTCTGTACCAGTGTCACCAGAGAACTGCCATCTGACGTAAGGTATAATACCATCTGGGAGTTCTCGGCGAGTCCGTCCAGTATACCCAGTCTCCACTGAGCACCCGTATATCATCTCTGATGTCAAACACCAATGGATATGGGATCATCCATCACCCATCTGTATGGGTCGAGAAGGTATACGCTAGTCTACTCTGGTATATCAATGCCCCGTCTCGATATACCCACGACTAGGGACTTTGAAGGATGTACTTATGGACTACCATGTCCCCACTAGTATGATCCGCATCATAGTACAGGTAGTCAAGTACACATCCTAAGGGCTTTACCAATATGTAACAGAGAGACAATCAGTGTACACGTTAAGGTAAAGAGCAACCAGATAGCATACTATCATGTCGAGCAAGAAAGTCCTCCCTATATATGTCCCAGCATCCACTACAATATACATCCTATGTATAGCAATGGCCTCTAGGGCATACATATAACTAACAATCTCCCACTTGCACTAGGGCCATCTGATAGCAGTGGTTGTAGTATCTCATACTCAACCATCCCATAAAAGTCTCTCTCTGGGAATAGGCCTTCGTGAGTGGATCCGCCGTGTTATCCTCTGAGTCTGCTCTCCTAACCTCGATCACCCTGGAGATCAACTATCTCCATGATCAGGTGATACTGCCTTAGAATATGTCTGGATCACTGATGGGACGGACGTTCCTTGGCATAAGCCACAACTCCATTGTCACACAATGGGAGGAACTAAGTTCATCTCATGAACCAATATACACCCAGACAGCCACTTTGGTAGCATCTTAAATAGCGATGTATCCAGCCTTTATCGTCTAGTATGCCACGGTATCTAGCTTGGAACTCTTCCAACATACCGTCCCTTTACTGAAGGTAAAGACAATGCCTGTGACTGACTTTCAGTCGTCCTTATCACCCTGGAACCCTTCCAGTGATTCTCCCCAGGATCGGTTGATACCTTCTCACTACAACTAGTGAGAATCCTAACATCCAATTAGATCTATCTCATAGATCCAAAACCCAGGATTTAGTAGGTATCACTTTGATCCTATGTGGAGAATCATTGTGATAAGCGGAGATTGATCGAGCGTAGCATAGGAAACTCTTTCCCTATCGAGAGTATGTCATCCACGTGCTTTACGAGGATCGTTACCATACTCCCTACTACCTTTTTTTTTATACAAGGTTCATCTACCATTTTGATGATGTCAACTTCTTTGACTAATACATCAAAACAGATGTTCCAACTCCACGATGCCTGCTTTATCTTATAAAGCATCTTGCACACGTTTCCGCTGCTCCCACTGTCTACGAGGCCCTCTGGCTGTGTACTTATAGACGTTCTCTTCTAAAACATTATTTAGAAAAGCTGTCATGACACCCATCTACCAGATATCGTAGTCATGGTATGTAGCCGTGGCAAGTAGGATCTGGATGGACTTAAGCATAGTCACTTGAAAAGGTTTCATCATTATCCACGCCTGGTCGATGACGAAAAGCTTTAACAAGTCTAGCTTTGAAAGTCTCAACTTTTCCATCTACACCAAGTAATCTTCTCAAGATATACTTGCTCCTGATGGGGATTTAACCCTTCAGATATAGAAACCAAAGTCCATAATTTGTTGGTGTATAAAGATTCCATCTCAGATCACTAAGCATCCAGCCATTCTTACAGAGTCCTACTCCTGATGGCCAGCTCGAAACTAGTTGGGTCATCATCTCATGATGTAATCCTTGCTCCCACTGTCATAGAGAAACAGAAGTATCTCTCAGGTGGGTGAGAAAACCCTACTAGATCGGCGGAGAGGCTGAGGTTCGTTGGTAACTATTGAATCCTTTGGTTTTATCAAATCAACTGCTGTTGTTTGTATAGCTGGAACCTTTCCAGTTGTACATAACAGACATTGCCTCGTGCTTGTCCGGATTATGCTTTTAGACATAGCTCGGACAACCCCAAATCTTAACCAATTTAAGATATGGGCTCTTCCCTTTCCATATCACATATGAAGCGGTAGGCAACTGATTTGATTGGAACCCAATTCAATTGGTATGCAACTTCTCAAGTACATAACTCCCAAAAGGAAATAGGTAACTCAGTAGTACTCATCATAGAGCACACCTTATCATATAGGGTGTGATTGCTCCGTCCCGATATACCATCGTGCTATGGTGTATACGGAGGAGTAATGCTGAGAGAGAATCTCATTCTCCTTTAGAAAAGTCCAGAAATTCCGTGCTCAAGTATTCTCCTCCTTGATCACATCAAAGGACATAATACTTATACCCGTTTTGGTTCTCTACTTCTAAATCATATTCTGTGAATATCTCAAAAGGTTCGGACTTGTGTTTCAACAGGAACATATGTCTGAATCTTGAGAGATTATCAGAGAATGTAATGAAGTACAAAGAACCGGTCTTAGCATGTGTAGACAGGGGACCTTTATACATCAACATGCATCATCCCAAGAGTTCACTAACTCTTTCTCTGTTTCCAATAAACAGAGCTGGTGTCATTATATCTTTGTGACATGACTGGCAAGTTTCACAAGATGTAAATTCAAACTGATTTAAATATGCATCTACATGTAACTTTAGCTAGTCGGGTCGCATTGATATGACCTAGTCTACAATGCCTCAAGAAGGATTCGTTCATTTCTGAACTCTTCCTCTTGTGTGTGTTCCGTATACTAAGAACTGTAGTTTGATTTAGAACATTAATGCTTTTAGATAACGTGCCTGAACCGATCAACTTTTGATATAGGAAATGTTCAAAACATTATCCAACAATACAAAATTTTATCATTTCTTTACTTATAAAGAGACTGATATGATTTTGTATATCAGGTTCGGTATCTAATAACATTCGTTCAGAATCAATGTATTTGGAATACAGGGTGACAGTGACCAACAGACTTGGCTGCAATACTTGCCCCGTTTTCTGCCTCATGAAACTTATCACCCGTTCTCAGTTCTCTACCTAGCTGTAGCCCTATGTAACAGATTACATATCTGGGATCCTGATCTGGTATCACATACCCAGGATGCGGAGGATACTGAGAAACAGTTCTTTGTAATGAACACACCCGAAGATGATGCATCAGCATGCACTCTCTTCGTTTGGGCGGCACGGGAATTCTGGTAATCCCCAATTTCCTGCTCTGTCTTATAACAATTATAAGTTGGAGCTGGACCAACGTTCCCAAGCTCAGTATAACAAGCGGGTTCGGTCAAATATCCGTATTATTATCTTGATTAAGGCATGATATGGTCGCTACCTGGAGAGAGAGAGAAGAAAACACTCAGCGTGCGCTCTTGCAAGATCAGATTGGTTATTATTTTATCTAATCAGGATGGCTCCCACTGCTTTTTATCAAATCTTCCTTCAAACCCTAAAAGGAAAGACTAGCCGGGATTAATTACACACTACAAGTTCGCCAATCTTTCAGCCAGGCCAGTGTCGGTACTTTGAGGGAGGTTCCCCGTGCTTTCGCACGGACCTAATTAATGTAAACCTCGTTTTCCCAGAGGCGTAACCCCGTTGACACTTTTCTAGACACCTACTTGATCGGCTAATTGTAATGTGTAAAACTCTCCCAGGAGTAACTATTACTCGTAGCGGGTATCGGGATCCAACTATCTCATAGAAGGTATGCAATCTCATTGCAAATTTCAACACTTGAAATTCCCGATAATATTTTGCCCCTAGCGTGCTATGACCTTGACGCATGCCAAACAACCCATAGTCCGCTAGTCAAGTTCAACCCGTACATTTCTTGATTGAATTAAACCCACCCGCACGACCCTTAACGCATGCCAAACAACGCCGTGCGAATACCCTAATCCAATCGCATCGTATGCTAGCAGATAAGCACTAGTTAGCTACCGTACACTACGCCTTGACGCATGCCAAACAACCGCAGCACGAATACTAACTAGTACTTATCTGAAATGACGGAGGGCTACGACAGGTTTTTCTGAAAACCTATTGCGTAATGAACTTGATATCCTTGTAGGATCGAATGAATTTTGAAATGGAGTGTTTTTGAGGCTTTTCTAGTTTTGCTAAAGGAGTCACTCCCGGTGAAGGGATCGTCGGTCCTTTCCTCGTCGAATGAGGTGCGGGATATATCATATATATCACTGTGCAAAGCAAAAACTCTTAAAAGCAATCAAAAGACAAACCGAGTGTGTAGCATCTGCCAGTTATTGCTAAAGGAGTCACTCCCGGTGAAGGGATCTCGGTCCTTTCCTTATCGAATAAGGTGCAGGATATATCATATACACCGCTGTGCAAAGCAAGAACTGTAGCTACCTGTTTTATTTTGAAATTCGATTCTACAACATCATTAGGTTTCTTTTATTTCATTAATCACATTAATGAAGTCCCATCATTTAAGTACCTAAACATCACAGATAAATACGACGTACACTTATGCCATCCGCATTCGCCTCGATGTCCCCTCGTGCACCGTTAGGTTAGGTAACTAACGACAGAGCAGGGCAGGGCTAGCGCGGGTGTAAAACATAAGTAACGTCTATATAATATATCATATATACTATATACTGTATCTATCACAGAACATCACATGATCACATCACAGATATCGCAGCAGAAGAAACATATGAAATATTGGATATACTAGGACGTCCGTGTTTTCAATATGAGCCAGTATAAAACACGGATTCCACGGTCGCGATGAATAGCCAAACCCACACCCCTAGACTCCTACGAGAGCGGCAAGCAACCCTACCAATTTTAGAGTTAGGAGACCCGGACTCGACTCCTCGAGTTGGTCTCCCACTGGACTCCAGAACCCGGTTACTTGTGCTCCCCTCCTTGGGTCTATCCTAGTGCGGAAAAGTAAATAATATACAAAAGGTGACATCTTCCGCAACCTGGAAGTGCCCCAATAAAAGAATATTACATACAAGTTTTTTACATGAATGAAAATGAAAAACACTCATCTCACATAAAAAAACCCGGCTATTCAAACACGACGATCCAATATAATATATCCAGCAACACATAACATCACATGTCATCAACGTAAGTAAATATGCGCATCCCAATTGTCGTTGACATATAGCAACGAAACCGGCGATAGCACATATTACACTTACGGTCACAGAAAAGAAAGTGTAAAACTACAACAGTTGGAATTCGCAACCACCTCAGACATCGCATGCCTGACAAAATAAATTACTTAGACATCGCATGCCTAACAATTATAAACCCCGCATATTAGTCCCATTATCGAAAACACTTTTCAATATCAAGTCGGGTAATTCAACAAGATTCCCGACATCCTGATCGAATGCTCGTCGCAAACTTCAGTAGACGGCCGCACCCCCGACGCCGTCGACAAAATGCACCAAGGCGGAACATCTCTACCGCGAGCACTCGGACGGATGCTTTCGGCGACGGGGTTCTCCTACAGTCACTTGGTCGGGGCTATGGAGCGAGGCTGTCTATTAAGTTTACCCGGCGAGTATCCGCGTACGCTACGTGATTGCGACGGACTTTTGATCACATCAAAATTCCGTGGCAACCGATCAAGTGAGACTAAACTTCTATGTTTATAATATTCATTCAGTTATCTCATAACTTATTGTGAATTCCAAGTATTGTATCACATTCCAGATAAATAGAAAATGCTAAACTTTTCGATCGAACAGTCAAACACCCAAGTTTTCCCGATACAGATCAATACATGAAATAAGTCTAACAACATTCAGTTCGTGCCTCAGTACCAACGGTCCAGCCGTAGAAGGGTCAAGCCAACGCCTCACATGTAGCACGCCGTACTACCCCAAACCCGAAGGTTCAAAGGGCAGTTCAAGACGGT
Source organism: Agapanthus africanus (assembly GCA_030015575.1). Lineage (NCBI taxonomy): Eukaryota > Viridiplantae > Streptophyta > Magnoliopsida > Asparagales > Amaryllidaceae > Agapanthus > Agapanthus africanus. The sequence goes on from CM057349.1 coordinate 97,330,757, forward strand.
CACATAATCGAGTTAAGGTTTGTTGTCTTCTAGAGGGTCCATCGCGTTACTTGCACTACTTAGAACGTCTTTAAACCACGGAAAAATCCAACACTTGGAAATTTCCCGACAGGGGAAAAGGTGGGTATTTATATCCGGTCGAACTTTTTAACATATTCAAAAATATCCGGAAAGCCAAATAGACAAAGTCTGATAAACCCGATCGAATCATCGAAGCTCCAAAACATCCCAGATTATTCAACTTTTGAATAAATATTAAAAACTCCCAGAAAATCCAACACCAGAAATGAGGAATTACTGTGCAAAAGTTATGGGGCAATGTGACAATACGGCCGCGGAACCGCCGCAGAAGCCATGCTTCTGCCGCGGTTCCGCCGCACATTAGAGGCATCCATGGATAATTTTTGCACCGTAATTCTTAGAATTCCCTGCTGAATTTTTTAGCAATTTTTAATCTGGAAAAATCCCATTTTTTCAAAAAAGTCCAGAGAGCAAATACGGGTTAGGGTTTCGGGTCGATCGGGTTTCAAACTTCGTCTACGCGTCGCCTAAGACTCTAGCTAGTCTCTGATACTACTGTAGGTTTCCTAGGCACGCTAATGAGGTCTCACAAGGTATCAACCATACCAATTTCAAATTTTAGGGGTGCCGAGAAACCCTAGACTACGGATCGTTAACTAGATGTCTAGGCGAAACAAGAACTAGTAAACTACTTTACTAAGAGAACGGAAATACAACCTTTGTAAATCCGGTGCTCCACCTCCATAGCTCCGTGATGATGTCTCCTCCGCTGTCCAAATCGAACCATGACTCTAGCATCGGCTTCATCGGAGAAAAAGCGGGCTAGGTCATCGATGACGATGCCGAAGATGATCTACGTCGAGGCATCACTAGATCAAGCTCCAACTTCACCAAGTCAAGAAAACTTGTGAAGGAAACACCCTATACTACTTGGCAAGAGGTAGAGGATGAAGAAATAGGAGGTGGGTTCACTTTAGAATTGGATTTCTCACCCTTTTTCATCAATCACCATTGATGAAGTCAAGCTTTCTTCATTGAAGAAGATGAAGAAGAAGAATCTAATATTATGATAAGTATTATTTAAAATGAAAAGAAAATGAATACTTATCATAATGTAAATCATGGTCAAGTGTAAAGATTAAACCAAGGTTAGTTGGAATGGTTAGGGTTAAGGATGAGATAAGAATGGTGGACTTGTTCAAAGCTTCAAGAAGCTTCAACATAAAAACAAAATAAGCCACCATCCTTAATAATTTCCAAAATGAATATATAAATAAATAACTAAGTAAATAATCAAAACCCTAACCATTCATATAACCATGGTTTAATCTTTACACAAACCCAAGTGAGCAAGTATCATCAAACATGATACAAACTAGTATACAAAAGTATATCACATATACAATGTGCACATCAAGTGAGAAAATCCATTTAAAGCGAACCAATACTAGTTAATGCAAAGTAATATATCAAATATATAATTATACATTAAATCATTAAATCAACACTTGATTTAACGATCCGGTCATATCGCATATCACCGACTAGTATCCAATGTATCGGCTTATCGAATCAATCCTTGAATCGATAATTAGGTTATATCGCATACAACCAATCGATACATTCATCGCGAGAATGGAATACGGTATCATATACACGCATTATTCTCGGTCCCGCACATATCTCATATGCGCTCCTATTTCGTTTCGCTTGAGCCAGGAAACCTCTGTGTAGGACTCTAAAGACTCGTTAATACGCCGGCAGCAGGTGATGATCATATCAAACACCCACAAGCCGCAAGCGGTCTGCTAAACGTAACGGCCACCCGGGTATTAAGCGATCAGAAGATCGACGAGCAAGCCCGCTCACACTCCTGTGAATCCAACCAGTAACACTTACCGTACAGTCCGGTCTGATCGTCTGATATGTCGCATATCTCGCCTAGGGGTGGTAAACGTCAGACCCCAATAGCTCGATAAGTCGTGTCGATATGAGGTCTATAACAGTTCGAGATACTACTGGTAACACTTACCAGTAAATCTCAGCAACCCTGGCCAAGGATTTCCGGTCATAGCCAATCGAACACAGCGCAACATCAACCCCCTATACCGGGAGAGACGAATCCCCTCCTATCGCTCATTGCCTCCATGTGATTCGGGACTGTACCCAAAAACCACCATTTTGCACGCCCTCTTGGACGTGGTAAGGTGGAAATCAAAGCACAGTGGGAACCACACAAGACTCTATGACGATCTCGGGTCAACAGACTACTCTGTACCAGTGTCACCAGAGAACTGCCATCTGACGTAAGGTATAATACCATCTGGGAGTTCTCGGTGAGTCCGTCCAGTGTACCCAGTCTCCACTGAGCACCCGTATATCATCTCTGATGTCAAACACCAATGGATATGGGATCATCCATCGCCCATCTGTATGGGTCGAGAAGGTATACGCTAGTCTACTCTGGTATATCAATGCCCCGTCTCGATATACCCACGACTAGGGACTTTGAAGGATGTACTTATGGACTACCATGTCCCCACTAGTATGATCCGCATCATAGTCCAGGTAGTCAAGTACACATCCTAAGGGCTTTACCAATATGTAACAGAGAGACAATCAGTGTACACGTTAAGGTAAAGAGCAACCAGATAGCATACTATCATGTCGAGCAAGAAAGTCCTCCCTATATATGTCCCAGCATCCACTACAATATACATCCTATGTATAGCAATGGCCTCTAGGGCATACATATAACTAACAAATATGAGGATATCAAAGAATGTGTGTCCATCAATGCCACATCAAATCATGGAAACCTGGGAGTCTATCACCGACACCCGAAACATCATGAATACCCGTGTCTAGCATCGACACGTAAATCCTCATAACTCAGGCGCTGTCACCACGACTGGCCCTGACGTCATGTCCGTACATCACTCCGGTCGGTATCCCCATGATAACCATTGAGTTCAAATACTATCACCGGTAGGTACTTGCATACCTTCCAGGCTCATCGTCTGTACCATGAACATCTTGCCGAGGGGAACCGTACCGGGCTCCACCATGTACCCGCACACGGCCCACTCACTCCTCGCATCGGGTATATATCACAATTCTCAGAACCGAGAAATCTCATAGTGGACGCATCGAAATATCATATCAAGTGAAACCGGGTTTTCAAACAATACATAGTTTCTTGAAAATACCCCCACGGTTCTCAAATCCATAAATCACATGAAACCAATATCTCAATGCGTAAAATCCATATAAAACTGATATATGCAACATAAAATATCAATATGAGCATATAAAGGGAAAACCACTCTTTTAAATGAATCCAGCTTTAAAAATATATCTTGCGGTTCCCAAATCCTTCGAAAACAAGTGCAGCATCATATGAAGTGTACATGTAATTGTAGCAAGGTATAAGTATCTACATGTAATCAAGTATGTATGATGCATTTCATAAGTGCAATGGCGCAATAGTCAACATCTCAATATCACATGTCAATGCAATACCACCTAGGGGTATATGCAACAGTAGCGAGATATGTGGGTGTACATGTCAGTATGTATGCATGATGTATATGTAGCTGTAGCAAAGTATGTAGGTGTACATGTCAATATATCATGCAACCTAACATAGTGATATGAACATGGCAGTATATCATAGCATGATATAGCAATTCTACTGTGTAAGTGACATAGCAATTATCGATGAAGAAGTGTGTGCGCCGGCAATCTGTGTAAGTGTAACATACGTATCATCGATAATGGTGTAGTGTACTAGCACAGGTATAAGAAATGCAATGAGAATAGCATGAATGCAGCATAATGCATATAATGAATCAAATGCTATGGGGTATACATATCAACAAAGCCGAGTCGGTGAATCTATCAATCGGCATCCAGCCTCCCAACATCACGTATGGTACAATCCATCGTACGGCATTCTCTAATCAAGGGTATGGATAAATCAACAGGTAAAAGTTATCGCGTACGGTAATCTAACGTACATCGGCATTAACAAATAGGGATTCTATTAACCTATACAACATCGGGGTACGGATCTCAGTCTCATACGGCATATCACTCATTATGCAATCATTATCCATAAAAATATATATACCTATCTCTCAGGTCACATCCATGTCAATCTCGTATCAAGGGACCTACAAAGGTATCAACAATCACATATCGACTCGACATATCACACTAAGTCATCATATCACATCGTATACCCGTTCATTTCACTAATATCTCGCAACACATTAATATAAACATCACACTTGTTCTCTTTCAAATCTTACTTATCATGATTTACTTACATTTCGTATTCTCCTAAACCAATATGTTCACTAATGTCCATCTCTATCATATTATCTTTTGCAAGTCCTGAGGTCATATCAGTCGCCTATCATTTATTAGGATATAATAATCAAACGATCTTTCAATCCAATATTTGCGGGGGTGCTATACGCCATCCACCCGACTTCCCCGGTAGATATAAATCTACTCACCTGCTAAACTCCTCGCTTTGCCATACTCGATGCGCTTCGTCGTCTCAAAATCCACGCGAAGGTACCTACAATCAATACGAATTCGCAACGCTATTAACATCAAATTCCGAAATTCAAAATACGGCACGCGATGCGCTCATAGCTGTTACGACCCGAAAGAGCACGTGACTGGCCCTTGAACCATATGAAGTCTATAGGACCCCATCTGATCCAAGTAAGCCAAAAGCCCAGAAATCTAAAACCATTTAAAGAGTAAATAAGGAAAACAGGTTTTTAAGAAGTAAAGAAATCGTGTTTCAAAAATCCAAGTTTTTAAATAACTAAGCCGAATATGTATTTTTAAAATGTGTAACCTTTCCTGAAAATTTCGGCAGAGTTTCCTTTGTAAAAACTGGCCCCAAACGGGGTACAACAAGAATAATATATATGAAATGATAAAAGGCATCCCCAAGCGGGAGCTAGCTCTTCGTCAAACGACGGTCACAACCACGCAAGCAATAATAATATACAACGCCAAAGGGCGAGGATCAAAACCCAAAAAGAAACTCAAAACAGCCAGAAAACCGTAATACTACAACCGCGACTCTAAGGTCGAAATAATACAACACTGTTTTCTAAGTCTGAAGCAATATACAAGTTTTGGTTGATGGAAATTCTAGATACAATAAATAATACATGAACAATGGCGGTTCTGATACAAAAGAACCCACCTATCCAAGCAAATCACCCATAAGGAAGCAATGTGCCAGAAATGCCGCTATGGAATCTGTACGGCAAAACCTGCAAGAACTGTGGCACAACGGGGGTGAGTTGCTAACTCGTGAATAGAAAATATCTACAAGCAGAGATCGAATGCATGACCCAACCTAGGTCAATACGATCAGATATAAATAAACCTCAATATGAATAAAGCTGAAGCATGCTAAACTGGCAATGTAATCTCTATACATGAGTGTAGTGCCAAGTGCTCGTGCTAGTGCCTCAGGTAATAGCATGTCATGAATATGAGGTATGATCAAAGTAATCAAATCTGCATACACGTGGATCCCGTCCACTCGTCACCCACTGACAATAACCACCATGCATGTAAATATCATAAATCATGTGCATGGGAAAAATATGAGGATATAAACCATCTGTGTCCCTCGCGACACGTCAAAATCACGGAACCGGAGTGCCCAGCATCGACACTCGAAAACATCATGAAAACTGTGCCCAGCATCGGCACGTAAATCCTCATATATCGGGCTCCGTCAGTCCGGATCGGCCTGCGGGCTCTGTCTGCGGTATCGGCCCTCGGCCCCGGCAGTATGCCCATATCCATCTATCGACACGGGTCAGTATCCTCCGGATAACCGCCAGGTCCAACCAATCACCGGTAGGTACTCGCCCGCCTCCAAGCTCAATCGGCAAAGCTCATCGATCATCTTGCCGAGGGGAACCATACCGGGTCCACCATGTACCCGCAATCGGCTCGTCCACTCCTCGATTCGGGTTTCACATGTCGCTCTCAGCACCGAGAAAACACATGGTGGACGCACTGAAATATCATATCAAGGGTAACCGGGTTTTTAAAGCAATGACATATTCTCTTTTGAAACACCCTCGGTTCCCAAATCCAGAAATATCATAGAAACAACATATCTCAATGTGTATAATCAAAAGCATGAAGTATGCGACATGTAAAGGAAGGTATGCACATCATCAAGTCATGCAAGGATCATATACTGAATGCAATAGTACTACAGTGTAGTGACATGGCAATTATCGATGATGAGTGTGTGAGCCGGCAACAAGTGTACGTGGAACATATGCATCATCGATAATGGTGCTGGTGTCCTAGCAGCATGACTGAAATATATCAACAATATAAGCGATGCAATGCAACAGCATGAATATGCGGAATCGAGTAATCACGCAACAGTAAAGAACCTGCCTCAATAATTATATCATGCGACCTTGCCTTTAGAAATAAGACGAATCAGGGCTTTTGGTAAAATAAGGGCTACGGTGTTTTAAGAAAAGATGCGCCGTTTGAAAATATCCGTATAAACCCTTTTTTGCTATATCTTTAAAATATCCTCGATTCGTTAGTTTTGAAATAGGTATGACTCGGGTCTAGCCTAACGCCTACTAGGCGAACTACGAACCCAACAATCAAGCCAATCGAGAGGGGTATGAAAACCACCTAAATATGAGTCGATATCACAATATCTCGTCACATGACAGGTATCACTACCATCATATCGCATCTCCAATATGAACTCTGTCATGTCGCCAAATCTCACGGTCTCAATCGCATCTCATCGACTCATCTCAATCCCACGTATCATCCTCAAAACTCGTATATGAACACATAGTCCCATACCCATGTGTAGATATACACACCATCATAAGCGCACAGATAAATGAAAGAATGCATGCAAGTATATGTGTATGTGTATGTGTATGTGTGCAACCCCTACTCTAGGGTTTCGCACTATACTAAACCAATACATTCTTATCACCAATAATACCATTATCACCATCAATAATCCCAACAACACATAATAAATATATGTGTGTATACGTATTCGTATACATCACCACGGACTGCGGGGGTGCTATACGCCATCCACCCGACTTCTCCCCGTAGATATAAATCTACTCACCTTGCTTCTCATGTGTCGGTGCCGATGTCGCCATCTTCATCTTCTTTGCCTCACATCTCGTAGGGTACCTACAAGGATATCACAAACGCTAAAGCACATGAAAATCACATCGGAAACCAAAACGGCACACGCTACGCCTATAGGTAAAAACATATAGCCTCGCATGCAAACACGATCAATATCCACTTGTCGTTGACGTCCAAACGCCACCCGACAGGAACGAAACACCAAATACCAAAATCCATACTAACACAAGTCGTAAACCATGCACCAACATAGGAAAAATCAACCCAAATTTAACACTAGATGGAATCAGTCAAAACTAGACATACCCAGGGTCAAGAATATAGGAAATGAGGCCATGCACAAAAATCGAGGCAATTCCCTCCTGCTCTGGCCGCAATTTGCGGCCAGAAGGAATTAATTGGCGGCCTCAGTTTGGAGTTGGGGGCTAGGGTTTGGTGTGGTGGTTCCATGGTGCCTGCACATCTCACTGTCAACTCAGTTTTATTTTTGGGGTCTCGGGGTAATAGCAGATTCCACAAAACACTTCCAGATTTACAGTTTTCCCCGATATCGATTCCGTAATTCCGTATTCTGGTTTCAAGTTCAGGTTTGGGTCCAAATTAGCATCACACAAGGGGTTCTAAGGTCACAACAAGCCTCAATTCCACTTTGATTTCAGGTCTAACCCTAAACCCTAACTTGAATTCCCCAAAGTCCACAAAATGACACAATATCGATATGAAACTAGAATCGATGCACAAGGAATTTGAAATACTACAAGAGGGTGCAGAAATTACCTCCTTTGGCAACTCAAGAAAATTCTTGAGTTGCTCAAAGTCCTCCAAATCCAATCTTGCTAGGTTCAATGTGTAGCTAGTGAGCTCGGGAACATTTTTTGTGAAGTGGGAATGGGGTTTTGGCTTTGTTTTCATGGTGGATCTAGGGTTTCATGAAGAGGGAGAGAGAGGGAGGGAGAGAGAGGGAGGGAGAGAGAGGGAGAGAGAGAGCAGCAGCAGCTCAAATGGGAGAGGGGAGAGAAAATGAGAAGGGAAATGATGGGGGGGCATGGGTCAAAAGAGGTGAAGGTTGACTTGGTCCCTTTCTCTCTCTCATCATACTACTTTTTCTTTTCTTTTCTTCACTAAACTCTTCTCACTTGAATAGTAGACCCAAAAGAAAAGCCATGGTAGAAATGCACAAGCAACACAAGTGTAGAAAATGATATGTGCACATTTTTGCACAAAAATGCTAAAAATCCAATTAGCGATTCTTAATCGCGATTAGCACCAAATTAGCATATAACTAATCTTAAAAACTTTAAAATGGCATAATTCCATAAAATACCTTATTTTAGAATTTTCCATAATTTTTCCCCATTTATTTGTATTTAATTATACCAGAATATTAAAATATTCATTAAAATAATATTAAATTATAAAATTTCCTAAAAATCATATTTTATTATTTTGGAAACGTTACAATCTACCCCCCTTAAAGAAATTCGGTCCCCGAATTTAAGTTTAAACCCCCAAATACTAAAATATTGCAATACCAATTCCAAGTCATCGGGGCTCCGAAATCTACAATACATAAAACGTATCATAGCGCAATGCATGCGCATGAGTACTGAGCAGATAACTCAAAAGCAACACTCCATCAAGCATCCCGCAATCATCGGAGTCATGGTAAAGACACAAATGTCAAATCCAATACAAAACCAATATGATATAGATCAGAACTATACATGTAGACATCCAATCTATACATGTAAATAGCTGATGTAAATGCATGTCCAATCTTTTTAAGTCGCTGTGCGATGTGCGTAACACTGCACAGTGGCGGACGTTTTTCACAAGAAAATAACTATATATGTATATATATATCCTTTGTTTAATAGGTACATTCCGCCGTTTTGAAAACAATTTTGAAGGGTTTCCTTGTTTTTAAACGTTTCGTGTCATATCGGACACGTAGGTATATATATATCGAGACCATAGCTCGCTCTTTGGAAATCCCTTCGAACTATCAATGAATGCAAAATATATCCAGGTACTGTCCTCTAACTAGTCCTGCTCGGTACAAAACGAATATCAGATATCATAGAAATGTACTGCACCAAAAGGAATAAATCCCAAAAATGCACATAACACCACCCTGTGCGTCTGGTGCGCACGGAAATCAAAATCCATATATGTGCCATACAGGTGCCCAAAACAACATCTAGGTACAACGGGTGTGCACGAAACATCTGTCATAGGCAACGTGTGTGCCTGACAGCCCAAACATGTGCATCTGACATGCACGAAGAATCTCGATTTAGTGCATCTGGTGTGCCCCAAAATCGTATCTCAAAACATGCGCCCAACATACGCGAAAATCCAAATCGGTGCATCCATCGTGCACGAATGAAAATCTAAACCCTGCGCACTCAACATGCACGGAATCACAAAATCCAATAGCAACGCCGAACATGCGTAAGTCCAGTCAAAAGCACGGAGTGCAAGAATCCACATCAATATCACAATCAAAATCGACATATCGAAAGACATCAAATCGAAGTCAGGTGCAACCGTAATGCACAAAATGTAAATCCGGTGCAACAAAGGCATGATATATAAATCTGATGCGATAAACGCAAGAAACATAAAACTGGTGCGACAAACGCACGAAGTATAGAACTGGTGCATCCCATGCACAAATATCAAGCAATAACTCAAATACGTAAGCAGCAACACCAAGTGTACCCAGGTATAAAGGAAATCATAAACGTGTGCAACTGCGTGCACAAAACACACATCAATGCACTACAAGCACATATAAGCTATACCGAGTGTAAAAATCAAATCGTGTGCGTAACATATGCACAACATCAAATCAACCGTATGAAATCCATAAAGTCATAAGCAGGTGCAGCCAAGGCACGAAACGATATACAACGCGGCTCAATCAAAATCAGGTGTACCGCGATGGAAAAACTCACAACCGTGTGCATCAGCGTGCACAAATCAAAACACTATAAGTACATGAAACTATGCTGGAAGCGTAAATCAAATCATCAACATAAAATAGGCATGAAATCACAATCAATACCTCAAGAGTAATAACTATGTGCAAGGTATAAATATCCAGTAGGTGCAACCATAGTGCACAAAATCAAATATCATAGAACTCGGTCACCCAAAACCAATCATGCAAATAGATCGCCCAAAATACCGAAATCCCAAAGTGACGGATACGTGATAGTCGAATCACAAAATCACAAATCATAAATACCGTCGTCGGTATATCCTCCTTCGAAGTCGAGAAGGTGCCGGTACATCCAATGCTAGCGGCGCAAGATATCTACTTGCCTCTTGCTCGCGGCTGGCGCCCTCTGCCTCTGGTTCCTGATCTTTCCTGTAGATTACCAATCTCGCAATCCATCGGCTCATCGGCCCGGTCAGGTGTGCTGACAGGGACGATTCCGTCCTGGCACTTCCCTGGTCATCTCTCGGTCAATCCTCACGACCGCTCGTAAAGCAGCACATCTCTGGCGCCGACCTCGGGTCCTCTGAATGCACATCACGCATCTGCTCCTGGTGCAAATCTTATTGCAGCAGTGTATTGGAAGGAATCCCTGCTCAAGGTCTCTTCTGATTTTGCCTAGGCCAAACTGTACAGGGCTGGTACTCTGGCATAATCTTTTCTCACTCTCTGGACATCTGCGTCCTTAGTACAACATCTCCTCGGAAGCCGGTCGCATCCCTGTGCCTCTGTATGCATATCCGACTTTTAATCTTAACGGGGTGTAGTAGCAGCTCGTCTGCTTCTCGCACGAACTTCTTGTCCCGCTTGTCTGTATCATCGACCATTTCGACATCGCGTCTCTATTTGCGCACTTCAATGCCATCGGCTACGGTCCCTCCGAAGTCTCTAACACGGACTCGAAATCACGAACTCGGTATCTTCATCACTCAGTAGGAGATATCTAGCCGAACACGTCCTCAGCGTGCATATCACATCTCTGATGTCAGCGGAGTGAAACGTCATCTCGTCGAAATCTCGTGCAAACTCTTTACTCCACCTTGCTCTAATATCGACTGATTCGGACTCATCTCATCATGGCTACACAGACTGCGCTCCAACGGCTATGCTCGTATCTGGAGTCTCCCAAGCAGTGTCCCATCACATGATATCCGAATGATATCGAATCGTCCGATCGGCTCGTCAGAACCTCATAATCCCCCAAGAGCTCAACATCTCGGGTACAGTCTAATAGTATCGAATACATGCCACAGCGTCGGTGCTCCAGCCGTAGAAAGGCAAACCCAAGCCTCACTAATGGCGCCGCGGAACCGCCGCAAACCCTAAGGTTCAAAGGCTTTCACACGGTCATTAAGTCGAGTTAGGGTTTCATTCTTCTAGAGGGTCCATAGAATCACCTGCATGTCTTTCCGCATACTTTAAACTTGGAAAATGGGTTCCTGACATTCGATCGTCTCAATCGACTCTCAACGAACCTGCGTGAAGTCGCCTCTATCTGGAATCAATCTACCTGATGACCTCGCATCGGGGTAGGCGAACGAACCACATGTCCTAGTCATTCATCCTCGGTGACTAACGACTCACCATCAAGAATAAGCGACATATCAACGGTCATCACATCCTGGCTGGCCTCTATCAGTGGCTCAATCCTCTGGTACCAACCGATACATCCGAAAAATCTCGCAACAGCGATCTGTCAAACGCTCATAGTGCGGAAACACAAAATACGGAGCCTCAATGCAACCGTATGTCTCTGGAATCACGCCCCGGTCAGCCCTCGTCCCCGACGAGCTCATGTTGACACAACTCGAGCCGTAGATCACTCTGCCCGTGCAATCGCGGCAGCAAAACCATAACCAGTATCGATGAAGGTAGATCATAGGAAGGAATATAATACAGTGCAAGGAAATGTACAACCTAAGGTTTCTTAAGCGGAGTGGCGTGTCGTAAGTATGCCGCGGAACATACCCACGGTACGTCACTCTACTTTAGTCACCTATTCCATCAACCAAGGGTCAACCTACACGGCGAAAGTTCGGGTCTAATACCCCCTCGACTAAGTCTAAGTTCCGTAAGGTCAAGCCTAAGTTCCGTATATAAATAACGCCCTAGGCTCCACATAGTCAAACTCAGACTCGAACCAAGGTCAACCTACCGCTCTGATACCAACTTTGTCACGATCCGAAAGAGTACGTGACTGGCCCTTGAACCATATGAAGTCTATAGGACCCCATCTGATCCAAGTAAGCCAAAAGCCCAGAAATCTAAAACCATTTAAAGAGTAAATAAGGAAAACTGGTTTTTAAGAAGTAAAGAAATCGTGTTTCAAATATCCAAGTTTTTAAATAACTAAGCCGAATATGTATTTTTCAAATGTGTAAGCTTTCCTGAAAATTTCGGCAGAGTTTCCTTTGTAAAAACTGGCCCCGAACGGGGTACAACAGGAATAATATATATGGAATGATAAAAGGCATCCCCAAGCGGGAGCTAGCTCTTCGTCAAACGACGGTCACAACCACGCAAGCAATAATAATATACAACGCCAAAGGGCGAGGATCAAAACCCAAAAAGAAACTCAAAACAGCCAGAAAACCGTAATACTACAACCGCGACTCTAAGGTCGAAATAATACAACACTGTTTTCTAAGTCTGAAGCAATATATAAGTTTTGGTTGATGGAAATTCTAGATACAATAAATAATACATGAACAATGGCGGTTCTGATACAAAAGAACCCACCTATCCAAGCAAATCACCCATAAGGAAGCAATGTGCCAGAAATGCCGCTATGGAATCTGTACGGCAAAACCTGCAAGAACTGTGGCACAACGGGGGTGAGTTGCCAACTCGTGAATAGAAAATATCTATAAGCAGAGATCGAATGCATGACCCAACCTAGGTCAATACGATCAGATATAAATAAACCTCAATATGAATAAAGCTGAAGCATGCTAAACTGGCAATGTAATCTCTATACATGAGTGTAGTGCCAAGTGCTCGTGCTAGTGCCTCAGGTAATAGCATGTCATGAATATGAGGTATGATCAAAGTAATCAAATCTGCACACACGTGGATCCCGTCCACTCGTCACCCACTGACAATAACCACCATGCATGTAAATATCATAAATCATGTGCATGGGAAAAATATGAGGATATAAACCATCTGTGTCCCTCGCGACACGTCAAAATCACGGAACCGGAGTGCCCAGCATCGACACTCGAAAACATCATGAAAACTGTGCCCATCATCGGCACTTAAATCCACATATATCGGGCTCCGTCAGTCCGGATCGGCCCGCGGGCTCTGTCTGCGGTATTGGCCCTCGGCCCCGGCAGTATGCCCATATCCATCTATCGACACTGGTCAGTATCCTCTGGATAACCGCCAGGTCCAACCAATCACCGGCAGGTACTCGCCCGCCTCCAGGCTCAATCGGCAAAGCTCATCGATCATCTTGCCGAGGGGAACCATACCGGGTCCACCATGTACCCGCAATCGGCTCGTCCACTCCTTGATTCGGGTTTCACATGTCGCTCTCAGCACCGAGAAAACAAATGGTGGACGCACTGAAATATCATATCAAGGGTAACCGGGTTTTTAAAGCAATGACATATTCTCTTTTAAAATACCCTCGGTTCCCAAATCCAGAAATATCATAGAAACAACATATCTCAATGCGTATAATCAAAAGCATGAAGTATGCGACATGTAAAGGAAGGTATGCACATCATCAAGTCATGCAAGGATCATATACTGAATGCAATAGTACTACAGTGTAGTGACATGGCAATTATCGATGATGAGTGTGTGAGCCGGGAACAAGTGTACGTGGAACATATGCATCATCGATAATGGTGCTGGTGTCCTAGCAGCATGACTGAAATATATCAACAATATAAGCGATGCAATGCAACAGCATGAATATGCGGAATCGAGTAATCACGCAACAGTAAAGAACCTGCCTCAATAATTATATCATGCAACCTTGCCTTTTGAAATAAGACGAATCAGGGCTTTTGGTAAAATAAGGGCTACGGTGTTTTAAGAAAAGACGCGCCGTTTGAAAATATCCGTATAAACCCTTTTTGCTATATCTTTAAAATATCCCCGATTCGTTAGTTTTGAAATAGGTATGACTCGGGTCTAGCCTAACGCCTACTAAGCGAACTACGAACCCAACAATCAAGCCAATCGAGAGGGGTATGAAAACCACCTAAATATGAGTCGATATCACAATATCTCGTCACATGACAGGTATCGCTACCATCATATCGCAACTCCAATACGAACTCTGTCATGTCGCCAAATCTCACGGTCTCAATCGCATCTCATCGACTCATCTCAATCCCAAGTATCATCCTCAAAACTCGTATATGAACACATAGTCCCATACCCATGTGTAGATATACACACCATCATAAGCGCACAGATAAATGAAAGAATGCATCCAAGTATATGTGTATGTGTATGTGTATGTGTATGTGTGCAACCCCTACTCTAGGGTTTCGCACTATACTAAACCAATACATTCTTATCACCAATAATACCATTATCACCATCAATAATCCCAACAACACATAATAAATATATGTGTGTATATGTATTCGTATACATCACCACGGACTGCGGGGGTGCTATACGCCATCCACCTGACTTCTCCCCGTAGATATAAATCTACTCACCTTGCTTCTCATGTGTCGGTGCCGATGTCGCCATCTTCATCTTCTTTGCCTCACATCTCGTAGGGTACCTACAAGGATATCACAAACGCTAAAGCACATGAAAATCACATCGGAAACCAAAACGGCACACGCTACGCCTATAGGTAAAAACCTATAACCTCGCATGCAAACACGATCAATATCCACTTGTCGTTGACGTCCAAACGCCACCCGACAGGAACGAAACACCAAATACCAAAATCCATACTAACACAAGTCGTAAACCATGCACCAACATAGGAAAAATCAACCCAGATTTCACACTAGATGGAATCAGTCAAAACTAGACATACCCAGGGTCAAGAATATAGGAAATGAGGCCATGCACAAAAATCGAGGCAATTCCCTCCTGCTCTGGCCGCAATTTGCGGCCAGAAGGAATTAATTGGCGGCCTCAGTTTGGAGTTGGGGGCTAGGGTTTGGTGTGGTGGTTCCATGGTGCCTGCACATCTCACTGTCAACTCAGTTTTATTTTTGGGGTCTCGGGGTAATAGCAGATTCCACAAAACACTTCCAGATTTACAGTTTTCCCCGATATCGATTCTGTAATTCCGTATTCTGGTTTCAAGTTCAGGTTTGGGTCCAAATTAGCATCACAAAAGGGGTTCTAAGGTCACAACAAGCCTCAATTCCACTTTGATTTCAGGTCTAACCCTAAACCCTAACTTGAATTCTCCAAAGTCCACAAAATGACACAATATCGATATGAAACTAGAATCGATGCACAAGGAATTTGAAATACTATAAGAGGGTGCAGAAATTACCTCCTTTGGCAACTCAAGAAAATTCTTGAGTTGCTCAAAGTCCTCCAAATCCAATCTTGCTAGGTTCAATGTGTAGCTAGTGAGCTCGGGAACATTTTTTGTGAAGTGGGAATGGGGTTTTGGCTTTGTTTTCATGGTGGATCTAGGGTTTTATGAAGAGGGAGAGAGAGGGAGAGAGAGAGCAGCAGCAGCTCAAATGGGAGAGGGGAGAGAAAATGAGAAGGGAAATGATGGGGGGGCATGGGTCAAAAGAGGTGAAGGTTGACTTGGTCCCTTTCTCTCTCTCATCATACTACTTTTTCTTTTCTTTTCTTCACTAAACTCTTCTCACTTGAATAGTAGACCCAAAAGAAAAGCCATGGTAGAAATGCACAAGCAACACAAGTGTAGAAAATGATATGTGCACATTTTTGCACAAAAATGCTAAAAATCCAATTAGCGATTCTTAATCGCGATTAGCACCAAATTAGCATATAACCAATCTTAAAAACTTTAAAATGGCATAATTCCATAAAATACCTTATTTTAGAATTTCCATAATTTTTCCCCATTTATTTGTATTTAATTATACCAGAATATTAAAATATTCATTAAAATAATATTAAATTATAAAATTTTCCAAAAATCATATTTTATTATTTTGGAAACGTTACAATAGCTTAGAACCTATAGCCTACACATGCAAAATAATCAACTACCCTTGTCGTTGACATACAAACATCAAACGACCAAATACCACATCCAAAACTCAAACCAAGAATCCAAATACCGGAAAACATTGCCGAAACCCTAAATAGGGTCGCTATACATGAAAACTGCCACATTAAAACCCAGTAATACCAATACGCAGTTACAAACATAATAAATATCATAGGTACTAATAATTATGTCATCTCCATTTCCATTTAAAACCCATGCGAAGTTTTACCGAAAAGCTAGTAAGCAGTTTATATCATTTTCTCTCAATTTTCACAAGTCTAGAAATTTAATAATTCTAGTGATTACAAACATCTTAAAATAGCTTAACTAAGCTATCAAAACCTTCTCCATATTTTAGGCTTACTTAATTAAGTTTTACCAAAAACCTAGAAAGCATAAACCTTTAATTAGATAAACTAGTAATTAACAATAATTATCATTTTCTACCACTAGAATAAGTTTTTCTTAAACTTCAATTAACGTTAAACACTTCATCAAGCTTAAACCCAAATCTTGAATTTCATATCAAATTATTGGTAATTAAAATTATCATGGATTAATTTAAACATGAACTTTAAAGCTATATTTAAGCATTTAAATAAGCTAGCTTAAACATTTAATCACAATAAAAGATTAGGGTTATCATTTTTATACCTCATAAACAAGATCTCAATTTTGCAACATCACCAAAATTAACCCTCCAAAATGATGCTTTTTCATGAAGATCCGAGCTAGATTAGAGATGAATAATGGGAAATGATTTATTTATGAATTTGTGGGATTATTTCGGGATTTTTGATAAATTTTTGGAGCTCACAAATGAAGAAATGAGAAGGGAAAGAGAAGAGGGCAACAAGGGGAGTGCTCGGCCATTGAAGAAGGGGGGTTTTGTGCAAAATGTATGGAAAATTCTAGTAAGAATTAGCAACAAATGCTTCATTAAATGCATTTTGCCACCTTTCTTTCTTTACTTTTCTTTTAAATTTTAAATTCTTTTGTCCGAAAGAAAATCTAGATATTTAAAAAGAAGGTTCTAAAATAATTATAGTGATGATTTTCAATGATTCTCATTTAGAAGAAATTTCCCGATTTACATGCATAATTTACCGCTTAAAATAATATTTTATTTGTGAAAAATTCTATCTGAACGAAAACCTCCCATTTACCCCCAAAATTCGCGCACTAGCTTTATTTTAGCTAAACTAGGTGCCGGAAAGTTTCTACGGATATTTGAACACAATCGGGTTAAAACGGAAAATACCGACTATTTTACCCTAAAACGGAAAAATTCATATAACGATTTCAGAAACGTTACAAATCAAATCCTGGAGAATCGTTGGGAAGCAGTTATGAATATAAGTGGTTGTTCTTAGAATATGGTAACGGCAGCCTCCTTCGGGAGGCGGTTATCATTTCAGGCTTCCAAGGTGACCTGGATGAAAGAGAGACTGTCTGAGTTATAGTTTTCCCTCTTTTGAGGGGCAGTATATTGGACAGATAGTCCAAGCGGATACTGAGGAAGGCATGGTGCAGGATACTGATTAAATTCAGTTGATACTACAATCTAAGAAGTTTGTTGGATTTGGAGTTCATTTGCGAACTGGGTCCCATCAGATATCCAGACAAATTTAAAGACAGGTATTGCTCATTTCGGAAGATAGTCTTTCTCCGTGAAGTTGAGATATAGAGAGATATAGAAAGAAACATTGGAGCGGATCCACTCACTGAGGCTATTTCTCGAACGCAATAGTTTCATAAGTAGGCTTTAGGAAACTGATTAGTAGAGAAATTGGGTGTTCGGTATCACACGAGCTGTGAGTATGCGACACAGCAATAATTAGCCTTAAGTGCAAGTGGGAGATTGTTGGCTATAGTGCCCTCAAGTCAATTATTGAATCGCAGGCACACGATTGCGATGATTGAGGGAGGACCTATATGGATATAACAGTCTTACTCAAAATGATAGTATGCTATCTGGTTTGTCTTTATCATCATGTACATGCTTTATGTGATACTACAGATCACTAGTACATGTTGATAGAGCCCATAGGTTTCTTGCTTGACTACCAGTATTATGATGGCGATCATATACATGAGAACTGGGTAGTCTATAAGCATATCCTTAAATGTCCCTAGTCGTGGGAGTATCGAGACTGGGCATCGATGCTCCAGAGGAGACTAGTGTGTCCTTATCGAGATCCTGATGAGGAGCGGTGGTTAGGTCTCACAAGCCATTGATGTTAGTTTGTTCACCTAAGATAGTATACATGTGTTCATTGGGTTATGAGTACACTGGACAGACTCGCCGGGAACATACTAGTTGGTATTATACCTATTATCAGATAGCAGTTCACAGGTAATATGTGTACAGATTAGTCTGTTGACTTGAGATCGTCATTTGTCTCGTCTTGTGTGAGTTCCCACTGTGCTTTGATTACTACCCTATCACGGCTCAAAGGAGTCGTGCAAACAGGTTTTAGTTGGGTACAGTCCCGAGCCACATAGAGGCAGTGAGTGGATCGTCGGGGATTCATCTCTCCCGGTATTGGGGGTTGATGTCGCGTGTGGCCATCACCAGAAATCCTTGATCAAAGGAGTCGAGAATTACTGATTTGGATCAGTAGTTTCTCAGGTTGTGATGGGCTTCATACCGACACTAAATGTCGCATTATTAGGGGTTTGACTTTATCCACCCCCCTTAGACTCAGTAGACGAAGAGACCGTACTGTACGAAGATTGTCACGGACAGGCTCAGTAGGGGTCAGGATGAGTTTGCTTGTCGGCCTTCCTTTCGCTCAATACCTAGGTAGCCGTTACGTACAGCTAGTACCGCTGACGTGCTTGTGGTTAAACCCATTGCCAGCGTATTGATGAGTCTTTAGAGTTCCACACAGAGGGTTTCCCTGCTTCGGGCGAAACGATGTAGAAGCCGTATGGTTTTACGGAAGGGTTCGATCATATACATGCACTTGTGCACGTATCATAATTCGGACGGTTTATACTAGTGGCTTTGGTTTAAGCCGGATTCTAGTATTATATTTTTGGATTATTTTGGTCTCTTTGTATTCGTATTTTTCGGAATACAGATGTGGGTATGTATATATGGATGAAGGGTATTCTTGTAATTTATTACAAGTTGCTTCTAAAAGTTTCCACCTCATTATGTTTATTAACCATTTGGTTAAATGGTTAATTGAGGTAGAGGATGATGTGGGTTGTGCATTTATTGAAGCATTGCTTTATGGTGACTCATGGGAGTGACTCATGGTTCACTATTCTAGCATGCTTGATATTCGTTATGTGTTGTGAGATATTTTTTCTTGACTTGATGATTCATTATTATGGCTCACAACACTTAGCCTATTTCTTGAGTTGAGCTTAGTTTCACACTCCCATCCTCTCATGGATTCTTCTTCTACCTCCATCCTAATAGTCTCATCTGTTGAGAAACCTAGGTTGTTTAGAGATAAATCAATCCATCATTAGACTCTACATCTTCTAGGCTATCTAGTTTAGCGAACTATGTACCCTAGTTATCTCGGTTATGAGGTAGAAGCTCGGAATACAAATCCTCGGGTGGATCATCTTTGATGGAGGGAGACCGGCTACCAAGCTTGATCGTGGTGGCCACTAAGAGCTTAGGAAGGTGGTTAAAGACCGAAGGACACGGATCATTCAGTATAACATTCCTAAACTCTTTTTAGCTTCCTAGATTAGGGTAAATGGTAGATCTGTAGTATCGGGTTGTTCTAGCGCTAGTTTGTAAAATTTTTGTTCCGCAATCGGCCACGGTTTGATGGCCAGGGCGCTAGCATAACCCAACAGTTTAGTCGGATATTCATGGTGAATAGCCCATCATCGTAGTATTGATGTATACTTGTTTATTCAGGACGAACGACCGGATTGTGACCATCGTTACCACATGATGTATATTGTTTTATTGGGACACGACCGGATTGTGGTCGATATTACCATTGTATATTCTTTTATTCATGTATTAGGATAAACCCACTAAGAAGTGGTTCTAGAGTGTGTTAGGTGGTCGTCTCATGGTGATGAGTTTGAGCCGCCTCGCTCTAGAATTGGCCGGCTATTCGCCGCACTTATAGGGGTTTTATGATTGACCCATGGTGGAGTGCTCAAGTTACCAGATTCCATGAAGTGTCGGGTGGCTCACTCATGTCATTGAGTGTTGGTTGCCTCACTTCTAGAATTGACGGGTAGCTTACCGCGCTCGTAGGGGTCTTTGTTTTAGGTGATATTCGAGTTGTTCATATGACCGGGGAACATTGGTTTTTGTTTGCGGCTCAAATGAAACACAGGGCTCCTAATATATTCGCTATTCCATATTGATTATCGCATGCATGTGATGTTTAATACCTACCGATGATGATGATATATATAAATGTGTTTATATGTTTTGCATCTACGCTAGTCCTGTCTCCGCCCTGCCATAAGTTAAGTAATCTTACGGTGAAGACCCGGGACCCTGTGGCGATGCGGATGGCATATAAAGCATTATATTTTAGTTTTTTCTATGATGCATAGGAACTTAAATGATGGGAAGTCTAATTAATGAAATAATATAAACCTAATATGTTGCTATTGGAATCAAATTTCAAAACCACTCGGTTCTTTTCAAAACTACTCGGTTTTCCACAAAACCACAAGTTTTCAAAATTGAGCTTGAATCACTCATTTCGAAATCACTAGATTCCTTCAACGATATCAAGTTCATTACGTTAAAGATTTTTTCTAAAAACTAGCAGTAACCCTCCGTCATTTCCTATGGTTAGTACTTAGTATTCGTGCTGCGTTTGTTAACTATGTCAAGGCATAGTAAGCGGTAGTTAAGTGTTGCTTGTTTGTAACATGCAATGCGATTGGTTAGGATATTTGCATAACCTTGTTGACTGTTCCAAAGGTTATGCGGGTGGATTTAATGCAATCAAGATAATGATGGGTTGAACTTGACTAGGACTTTTTGGTTTGTTGATTGTGTCAAGGTCACTAAAGTCTTAGGGGTAAAAACCACTTCAGGGGTTTCAAATATAAGGGAAACTTGCAAGGTTTGTACATACCTTCTGGAGTGTGGTGACTTGAGTGTCTTCCATCAAGATTATCACACGATGATAGTTGGGTCCCGATTCCCACTGTGGGTAGGATTACTTCCGAGAGATTTTCACTTCACAACTAGCTAACTCAAAAGGGGTCAAGAAAGGTGTTAACGGGGTTATGCCTCTATGGAAATGGGGTTATTTAATTAGGTTCGTACAAAAGCAGATGGAGCCTCCCTTGGAATACCAACACTGGCCTGGCTGAACGGTTAGCGAACTTGTGGGGCGTACATGATCCCGATTAGTTCTCCTTTTAATGTTTGAAGGAGAATTCGAGAAAACGGTGGGAGCCACCCTGATTAGATAAATTAAACACAAATCCGATCTTATAAGAGCGTACGCTAAGTATTTCTTTTCTCTCTCTCCGGGTAGCAACCATGTCGTAGCTTAATCAAGATAATAAAATGTATAACTTGCCCGAACCGTCTGATTACACTGGGCTGGAAAATATCAGTTCGACTCTAACTTCTGACAACAGTCATGAGTATGGGCAAAGAAAAGAGGATTTCAAGGATTCCCAGATGACCCTAGCGAAGATGAGGCATTCTATTGCGTCTTCTTCGGGTGTTCTTGTTATTGAAAACTGCTTTTCAATCAGTCTTACTTCCTGGGTACTTAGATACCAGATCAGGATCACATATCTATAATTTATTAAAGGGACTGAGAAAAAGTAGGATGATTGGACCGGGTAATATCTCCCTCAAAGTATGGAACGGAGCACAGGTTGATACTGCTACCGTCGGCGAATATCATCTAATATTGCCAAGTGGTAATACTATGATTTTGATCAACTACTACTATGTACCTTCTATACTTTGCAATATTATATCAGTTTATTTACTAGATAAAAATGGATATAAGTTTGTTCTAGATAAAAATATCATGAACATTTACCTAAATCAGGTATTGATTGCATAAGGTACACTATATAATGGTATCTATATTCTTAATCAAAATACAGTTTTTAATGTACAAAACACATGCAAGAGGAAAAGTTCAGATACGAATGAGACCTACTTGTGGCATTGTAGATTTGGTCATATCAATAAGACCGGACTAGCTAAATTGCATAAGGATGGATTTTTGGATCCATTCGAATTTAAATCTTATGAAACTTACCAGTCTTTTCTCAAAGGAAAGATGATGAAAACCTCGTTCACAGGACATGAAGAAAGTGCTACAGAGCTCTTGAGACTCATACACAGTAATGTGTATGGTCCAATGTCTATACATGCAAGGGGTGGGTTCTTGTATTTCATTACATTCACTAATGATTTCTCTAGTTTCGGATATGTATTTTTAATAAAACACAAATCTGAAGTTTTTGAGAAATTCAAAAAATATAAGAGCGAAGTAGAGAACCAGACTGAAAAAAGTATTAAGATCCTACGATTTGATCGAGGAGGTGAATACATGAGCTAAGAATTTCTTGATTTTTTAAAAGAGAATGGTATTCTCTCTCAGCTTACTCCTCCGTATACACCACAGCACAACGGTGTATCGGAGTTAAGGAACCGAACTCTATTGGATATGGTTTGTTTCATGATGAGTAGTGCTGAATAGGCTCTTTCATTCTGGAGACATGCGTTTCAGACAGCGGCATCTCTACTGAATCAAGTTCCATCCAAATCAGTTTCTAAGACTCCATATGAAATATGGAGTGGGGAAAAAACTATATCTTAAGCGAGTTAAGATATGGGGTTGTCCGACCTATGTTAAAATACAAAATCCAGACAAACTATAAGCACGATAAGTTCTATGTAAGTTTGTGGGATATCCCAGGCAAACAAATAGTATCTATTCTACCACGTAAAGAAACAGAAGATTATTGTTTCTCGGAATGCCACTTTTTTGGAAAAGGAATTTCTTGCAAAATAAATTAGTGAGAGTATGGTAGAACTAGAAAAAATTCAAGAAACACAAACTGCTGTAAGTCCACGTTACCTCTCCCGGTTCTTACGGGCTTGCGGAAATGATGAAAAACGATTTTTCTTTTGGTGGTAACATGGACTCAAAATACGGATCTTTGTTAAACAACTATCTAACAACCTAACTAAGAGTTTTACCCACTCGGTTAGGGGTTATACCTTAACTTGAACTCCTTCTCTTGGACTCCTTGTGGTGGTCGGATGATTCTTTCCTCGTCGTCTCTTTGTGCCGAAGATGGATCCACCTGAAAGCTTCTACCTTTGGCTTCAACCTCAAACTAGAGAAAACTAGAACACTTGGCTTGCTAGACTTTGTGTACTAGGATGAGTAGAGAAGTGTTTTGGGTTTTTATCTCCAAGGCAAATGATTCTAAACACATGAGAGGTTTTTGCCTTGAACTAGAGAGAGAGCAAGAGGAAGAGGGAGAGCTTGAGGATGAGAGAGCTTGAGGATGAGAGAGAAAGCAAATGAAAAGAATGAGCAAGACTTTTCTCACCCTTGCTCTCATAATCCAAAATAATCATAACAATAATAGTAATTGAGTATTATGTGATGGTTCAAGTCAAAATGGTAATATCATTTCATGCACTCATTTTGTAAAGGAGAACAAGCAAGCAAAAGTCTTTGCCATGAAATGATAGCCATTGTAATGATGATGGTCAACAAGTCCAACCTAGTCAACTGGTCAACTAAGTCAACAAAGTCAACCTTTCAACCCAACCATGGCACAAAAATACCTAATTAATATTATCATTAATCATATTTCTTATTCTTATTAGGGTTTAGCAAAAGTCAACAGTCAACAACCCTAATGAGAATCCTCTGTCTCTGTCTCTGTCAACCGTGCATACACACCCGCATCCGCGTTCCGAGGAACACGAATACAAACGAAATAAAACCAATCCCAAAACGTACACTAGGATCTAGTTTAAACCAAAGCCCGCTAGTGCTAACTATCCGGATACTAAACGTGCACAAGTGCACGGATGTGACCGAACCCTGTCGCAAAACCATGCGACCTCTACTCTTTTGCCTAAAGTCGAATAGCTCTCTGTGTGGGACTCTAAAGACTCGACACTACGCTGGCAGTGGGTTTAACCACAGACCGCAAGCGGCACTAGCTGTGCGTAACGGCCCCCAGGTAGATACCGATAAGAAGACGGACGAGGTGAAACCCATCTGAACTCCTACTGAGCCTGAATGTGACAATCTGCGTACAGTCCGGTCTGTTTATCTGAGAATATCGCATGGCGGGCCTAGGGGGCGGTAAACATCAGTCCCCTAATAGTGGTACAAGTCCTGTCGGAGTGTAGCCCAGAACACCCTGAGATAACGCTGGAAACCTACCAGTATATCTCGCTTGCTCTGGCCAGGGACTTTGTGTAATGGCTCTCCTAGATACAGCGCGATATCAACCCCCAATACCGGGAGAGATGAATCCTGTCTAACCGTCACTGCCTCCAAGTGCTTCGGGACTGCACCCAACTACTACCTGTTTGCACGACTCCTTTGAGCCATGGTAGGGTAGTAATCTAAGTACAGTGGGAACACACTCGAGGCGAAATGACAGTGTCAAGTCAGCGGACTAAGCTGTACTCATGTCACCTGGGAACTGATAACTGACGATAGGTATAGTACCAACCAACAGTTCCCGACGAGTCCTGTCCAGTGTACTCGTAACCTAACAAGCACCCGCATACTATCTCAAGTTTGACGTACTGACGGCTGTGGGACAGACCGTCTCCCCTGCTGGGATGAGAAGCGCATACGCTAGTCTACTCCGGAGTATCGATGCCCTGTCTCGATAGTTCTACGACTAGGGACCTGCATAAGGATGTGCTTGTGGATTACCCAGCCCCCACGAGTGTGACTGCCATCACAACGCTGGTAATCAAGCAAAGATCCTAAGGGCTCCACTAATGTGTATGGGTGATATACTAAAATAAACACATGTACACATTAAAGTAGAAACAAACCAAGTAGCATACTACTATTTTGAGCAAGATTGTCTATACAAGGTGAATATCCCAAACTTCCATTAAGTAATATACAAACTAGTATGATACAGTAATGGCCTCTAGGGCATATACACTAACAACTGCAACTGAGAATATGGCAGAACCATAGGATTCAGCAATCCCGAACGAACCCCAGCCACTCCGTAGATCTAGTAGGATTTGACGTCCGAGAGATATTACGGTTTTCTCATAGACGGGAATCGAGAGGATTGTATCTTAGAAGAAGATGATCCTACTAATTTCGAACAGGCCATTACTAGTAGTTGTTGGCTATAGTGCCCTTAAGTCAATTATTGGATCGCAGGCACGTGGTTGCAATGATTGAGGAAGGACCTATACCGGTAGAACAGTCTTACTCGAGATGATAGTATGCTATCTGGTTTATTTTTATCATCGTGTACATGCTTCAGGTGACATTATAGATCACTATTACATGTTGATAGAGCCTATAGGATTCTTGCTTGACTACTAGCAGTATGATGGAAATCATATACGTGAGAGTTGGATGGTCTATAAGCACATACTTAAAATTTCCCTGGTAGTGGGAGTTTCGAGACTGGGCATCGATACTCTAAGAGTAGACTAGTGTATACGGATCGAGATCCCGACGAGGGGTGATGGCCGGTCTCACAAGCCATTGGTGTTAGTTGGTTCACCTAAGATGTATACAGGTGCACATTGGGTTATGAGTACACCGGACGGACTCGCCGGGAATATACTAGTTGGTATTATACCTATTGTCAGATAGCAGTTCCCTGGTGACATATGTATAGATTAGTCTGTCGACCTGAGATCATCATTTGTCTCGTGTGAGTTCCCATTGTGTTTTCCTACCATGGCTCAAAAGAGTCGTGCAAACAGGTTTTAGTTGGGTACAGTCCCGAGCCACATGGAGGCAGTGAGCGGATCGTCAGGGGATTCGTCTCTCCCAGTATTGGGCGTTGATGTCGTGGAGTGCATGGGTGGCCATCACCAAAAATCCTTTGCCAAGATAGTCGAGAATTACTAATTCAGACCAGTAGTTTCTCAGGTGGTGATGGGCTTCATACCAACACTAAATGTCAAGTTATTAGGGGTCTGACTTTATCCACCCCCTAGACTCAATATGCGATACTCATAGACGAACGGACCGAACTATGTGGATATTGTAAGTCAGGCTCAGTAGGGGTTTCAGGATGAGTTTGCTGGTCGGCCTCCCTTTCGCTCAATACCTGGGTAGCCGTTACATATAGCTAGGACCACTGACGTGCTTGTGGTTAAACCCATTTCCAGCGTATTGACGAGTCTTTAAAGTCCCACACAGAGGGTTTCCCTTGTTCGAGAGAAACGTTGTAGAGGTTGTATAGTTTTATGGCAAGGTTCGATCATATACGTGCACTAGTGCACGGATCATGGTCGGTCGGACGGATAATACTAGTGGGCTTTGGTTTAAGCCGGATCCTAGTATTATATTGTTGGATTATTTTCGTCTCGTAGTATTCATATTCAGTCAGAATTCAGATACAGGTATGTATATACGGATGAGGGGTATTCTTGTAATTCATTACAAGTTTACTTTAGAAGATGCTTTTTCTTTTGTTATTAAACATTTAGGGTTTTCAATGTGCAGGGCTCCGTAGGGCGGCAGCAAGATTTCGGGAGGCATCGTCCATGCCAATTTCAAAAATATGTCGTTCTAAAGAACCCTAACCTAGAATCTTAACTAGAGATTTATACGAACTACAATGTAAACAACTTTACATCTAAGTGAATGAGTAATACAACCTTTGTAGACCGGTCCTTCATTTCTAAAGCTCCGTGTAGTAGTCCCTTCTCTCCAAGTAGTGAACATCCGAACTCTAGTAAGGGTTCACATGAAGAAATGAACAAGCTTGCTCTAAGTCTTCGAGGCCGAAGATGATCTACGTCGAAGAGACTCAAGATCATGCTACCTCTTCACTAATGGTAGATTAGTGAAGCAAACACCCTAAACTAAATGGCTAATATAGTAGAGGATGATGAAGTAGGAAGTGGGCTCACTTTAGATTTATTTTTCTCACAATATTTTCTCACCTTAGAAAAAAGCTAGCAAGCTTTTTCCAATGAAGAAGAAGATGAAGAATGAAAAATGAGAAATGAAACTCATGAGGTGAAAATAGCAACCATGAGTGAATTAATGCCATACATTAACTCATATAGAGAATAAACCATGGGTAAATAATAATGGTTGGGTTAATAAATATCTTCAAGTAAAACAAAAGGAGTGGACTGTGTCAATGGTTCCACAAGCTTCTACAAGCTTCAACCATATGATAATTTCCAACCAATTTTGATTTACTTTAAATAAATAAAAACCTTTCATTATTATTTGCATGGTGTGAGTCTCATACACCCATGTAGCATGTGGCATCAAGCATGGCACATAAATAATCTACATTAATATATATCACATATATACTAAGTGTACACTAGTGAGAAAACGAAATCTTAAGTGAGCTAATATTAGTTAATGTAAGTTAATATTGTTGGCTATAGTGCCCTCAAGGCAATTATCGTAATCGCAGAAAGGTGATTATGATGATTGAGGGAGGACCTATACTGGTAGAACACTCTTACTCGAGATGATAGTATGCTATCTGGTTTGTCTTTATCATCATGTACATGTTGATAGAGCCTAAGATTATTGCCTGACTATCAGCATTATGATGGCGATCAAATACGTGGGAAATGTGGATCTATAAGCTCATCCTTAAATGTCCTTAGTCGTGGGAGTATCGAGACTGGGCATCGATACTCCAGTGTAGACTAGTGTATACTGATCGAGACCCCGACGAGGGGCGATGGCCAGGTCTCACAAGCCATTGGTGTTAGTTCGTTCACCTAAGATAGTATACATGTGCTCATTGGGTTATGAGTACACTGGACGGACTCGCCGGGAACGTGCTAGTTGGCATTATACCTATTGTCGGATAGCAGTTCCCAAGTGACATGTGTACAGGTTAGTCTGTCGACCTGAGATCGTCATTTGTCTCATGTGTGTTCCCACTGTGCTTTGATTACTACCCTAACACGGCTCAAAGAAGTCATGCAAACAGGTTTAAGTTGGGTACAGTCCCGAGCCACATGGAGGCAGTGATCAGATCGTCGGGGATTCGTCTCTCCCGGTATTGGGGGTTGATGTCGCGTTGTGCACGGGTGACCATCACCAGAAATCCATGGCCATGGTGGACGAGAAATACCAATCCAGGATCGATAATTTCTCAGGTGGTGATGGGTTTCATGCCAACACTAAATGTAGTGTTGTTAGGGGTTTGACTTTATCCACCCCCCTAGACTCGATATGCGATACTCTTAGAAGAACGGACCGGACTGTACGGATATTGTCACTGTCAGGCTCAGTAGGGGTTCAGGATGAGTTTGCTCGTCGGCCTCTCTTTCGCTCAATACCTGGGTAGCCGTTACGTACAGCTAGTGTCGCTGACGTGCTTATGGTTAAACCCACTGCCGGCGTATTAATGAGTCTTTAGAGTCCCACACAGAGGGTTTTCACGGTTCAGGCGATATGGTGTAGATGACGTATGTTGGTACATACAGGTATCCGGTTAAATATGTGTACAGGCTGCACAGACTTTAATCGGACGGTTGATAATACTATCGGCTTAGGATTAAGCCGGATTATTAAATCAGGTTTTGATTTAACAATTTATATATATGTATTTATATATATGTATTCTAGTATTATTGTTCACTATTCATTTTTTCTCTTGGTTATTCGTATTTTTGTACGAATACACGTATATATATTTCGATACGTGTACCGGGAAGTATTCCGTATTTATATGGAATAGCTTCTAGAAGATGGCCCCCTCATTATTGATTTTCTTTTTAGAAAAACAATTATGGAAATGAGGTGGAGGAGTGAGGTCTCATGAGCATGGACTTGGGCATGTAGAGAGGTATGGTTCACAATTGTTTATTGGATATTGAGATGAGATATTTTGTGCATGAGAGAGAGAGAGAGGGCAGCCACTAGTTTTGGGTATGGGCTTGGCTCATTTCTTTTCACTTGATTTCTTTGCTTGCTTGCATACTCACTCACTTCAACACATAGCCATTCTTAAGTTGCTCATGCCACATGTTTCCTCACCTCCTTCTTCATCTTCTATGGTTGCTCATTGAGCAAATGTGAAGAGAGAAAATTATAGTGACATGTTCCTACACCTCCACTCTCCATTGCTAGCAACCTTGGAGCGTCGGTTTCCTCACTCGACGAGGCTGAAACTTGCGTTGTTTCCCTCAGGTGGATCATCGTAGATGGAGGAAGACCGGCAACCAAACTCGATTAAGGAACCTCTTGGAGCTTGGGGATGATGGTAGAAGACCGAAGGACACGGATCAACTCGGTATAAGCATCTAACTTCTTATATATAGCTTGATAGTTCAGGGTATAGGGTAGATCCGGGCATCGGATAATGGTAGCGCCAGTTTAGTAAATTTTTGTTCCGCATTTGGCCACGGTTTGATTGCCGAGGCGCTACCATAACCCAACATGGTATCAGAGCCAACCCTTTAACCCCATACTAGCTTATTTCCACAATGTTAGAATATCGATCGACAAATTTTTCCGAATCAAATTTTCATTTAATATGCTTGATGTCGAATTTTAAAGTTGTTCATAAAAATTTTCCAGGCATCTTAAAAATATGTGCAGGCAAAACTATAGCTATGGAAAAAATTTGGGCACGTAACTCTAAAATTCGGCGACGGAACCGGAGCAAAATGGCACATTTTGCTCCGGTTCCGCCGCGCTTTTTGGGCTACAGTGCCCCAAATTTTTTCTGGGGCTTTAGTTCATGGAAATTTGATTTTTGCTATATATGGTTTTGGCCCAGATTTGTCTGAGTGTTAGTTTTGCATATGGGGCTAATTTGGAAATATTTAGTCGATCGAAATTTGAATTGTGTGTTTACAATACATACATTACTATCTGCGACCGTGAATGTCATTCGAGCGGTACAATTCGTCTAACTGCTATATGTTCTTTTAAACGAGTTTGCGAACGTGACATTCACGTTGATGTTCTGTGTTGTGCTGTGTTGTGGTTCGATCGTCGTAGTGGATAGTTTGGGTACAATGTTAGTACAATTTAGTTTCATTTGTACATTTGATATTGCGGGGCGAGCGTCCGACATGTGGACTGCCGTCACTGCCAATTTGTATATTATTTATTTGGGGCACGACCAGGTTGAGGTCCATGTCACCCTTGTACAAATTATTTTCTTTTCTGTACTAGGATTACCCCGCGGTGGAGTGCACGAATAGCCGGGTTCTAGAGGGCAACGGGTTTGCATCTTATGGCGTTGAGATGGAGGGGACCTCACTCTAGAATTGGCGGGCTATTCGTCGCACTCGTAGGGGGTATAGGTATGACCCACGGAAGGGTGCCCAAGTTACCGGATTCCGTGAAGTGCTGGGTGGCCCATTCACGTTGTTGAAGGGGGTTGCCTCACTTCTGGTTTTGGAAAGTAACTTGCCGCGCTCGTAGGGGTCTAGGTTTCATTGCACAGGCTATTCACACGACAGGGAAAGTCGGGTCTCATTTGCGGCTCAAGTGAAACCCGGGGCTCCAGGATTATCCACCATTCTGTGTTACTTCAGTGATGCTTCTGTGATATTGCTTTATATCATACCTGGGACGATTATTATATATATTTATATATATACTAGTAGATGTTGTATATGTTTTGTACCCGCGCTAGTCCTGTCCCTGCTCTGTCGTTAGTTAAGTAACCTAACGAGTGATGACGGGACCCAGTGGTGAATGCGGATGGTATATACGTACATCATATATTTTCGTTCTTCTGGTGTGATTAATTGATGGGACTGCATTGATTCTTATCAATGCAAGGATAAAACAAACCTATATGATATTGTTGGAACCAAGTTTTTTAAAAACTGACATTACAGACGTTCTCTTTTGCTTTGCACAGTGGTATTCGGTTATAAATATCCAGCACCTCATTCGACGAGGCAGGGGCCGAGATCCCTTCATCGGGAGTGACCCCTTGAGCGAAAGTTTGCGTCAGCGTAATAACTTCACTATAGTCATTTTCTTTTGCTTTGCATTGTGGTGTTCAGTTAGGAATATCCTGCACCTCATTCGACGAGGAAAGAGTCGAGATCCCTTCACAGGGAGTGACCTCTTTAGCAAAAGTTTTCGTCACTATAAATTTGTAAAACCACCCGGTTCCTTTAACGATATCAAGTTCATTACGTTAAAGGTTTTTCGCCAAAAACCGGTTGTAGCCCTCTGTCATTTCAGATTGGTAGTGCTTAGTATTCGTGCTACGCATTTCGATCTTTAGTCAAGGCGTAGTGTTCGGTAGCTGTGTAATGCTTTTCCGTTGCATGGATATGCGATTTATTAGGACATTCGTGCGATCATTTTGATCTTTAGTCAAGGCTCGTACGGGTGGGTCTAATGCAATCAAGATAATGACGGGTAGAACTTGACTAGGACCTTTTGACATTTTCATCTTTAGTCAAGGTCACTTGGGTCCTAAGGGTAAAAATCATATCGGGAGTTTCAAACATATAGGAAACTTGCCTGGCTTGCGCATACCTTCTGGAGTGTGGTAACATGAGTGGATTCTGTCAAATTATCATGCGATGATAGTTGGATCCCGATTCCCACTGATGAGTAGTATTGCTCCTCGGGTGATTTTAGATGATCCCGACTAATTCTTCTTTTAGGTTTGGAGGAGAATTTAAGAAAACAGTGGGAGCCATCCTGATTAGATAAAGTGATTAACCGTTCTGATCTAGGTTAGAGTGCACGCAGAGTGTTTCTTTTCTCTTTCTCTCTTAAGCAGCGACCATGGCCCAACCCTTGACTAAAACTCATGAACCAAGTTAACCGAACCTTCTTAAAACACTTTGGCTTTTGGAATGTCACGGTGTCGCATACATCATTGCCACTTCTATATCACCTTTGTATTTCTCCAGAACACCCCGTATCACTACGAACATCCACTTCCATTGGATAAATTCATCGTATAGTTACATATGAACTCGAAGGAACTTGTTCCAGATTCGAGGATCGATTCTGGTTCTGGAGAGATTGAATAAGATTATTCGGTTGTCTTTTCCCTTTACCTTCTCTCAGGTTGTGAGGGCTCCAAGGATTAGGAGAGGGTACACCCATTATGCTTATTGGATTGTCTTCTTCCAAATCTTAGACAGGTGCCGATAGGTAGGGAAGGAGGAAACCAATTAAGCCTAAGTATGGTGTATAGAAGATAATAAGTAAAGACATATAAAGGGATTAGATTAAGGGATAAGAAAATTGCGACTGCTATCATTCACAAAAAAAACCGTGTATACCCCTGCCACTCCCACATCCACTTTGGATTTCTCCAGAACACTCCGTATCACTACGGATATTCATTCCTATTGGATATGCCATCGTTAGTTACATACGAACTCGAAGGAATTAGTTCCAGATTCGAAGATGGTTTCCGGTTCAGGAGAATTAGAATAGGATTATTCAGATGTCTTTCCCATTACCTTCTCTCAGGTTGTGAGGGCTCCTAGGATTAGGAGAGTACACCTATTGTGCTTATTGGATAGTCTTCTTCCAAACCTTAAGCTGGTGCCGAAGGGTAGGGAAGGAAGAAAACCAATTAGCCTAAAGAAGGTGTACAGAAGGTAATAAGTAAAGACATAATAAAGGGATTGGAGTGAGGGCAGGTAAGTATATGGTTACTGTCATGAATTAGGATAGTGAAAGAGGTGTTACTTGGAATACCAGTTAACCCCTTTTGAAATATTTTCATGTTTTGGTTTCAATGTGCGATATTAATTGAAAATTGTTTTCCCAATTGGAACTTAACACCAGGGTATGTGTTTACCAGATCAGTTTCTCACATCTGTATGTTATTACGGATGGTGAGTGGGAGTAAGATATTGGGAATTGGGTGATTAGATCCTCATTATATCGGAATTCGTTGTAATTGGTGATATTTGAGGAAATCATCTGGATTTTGCCGGATGGCAAATATTTGGTTTTAAATATCCATTATTATACACCAATTTCAAACTGATATATCTGTACGTTTATTTTATAAAGTGAGATATAACTTTGTGATATTATGTCTGTGACATTTACCTATATTAGTTAGTGATTATGTAAAGTGCATTCAACAGCGGTATAATTCTTCTTAACCATAGTACATTTTTTCAACCTAAGACGCACAGGGTTTTAAGTTATTGAACTCAGGGGACTTATACAAAGTATTGTATGTTGTACAGTATTCATTAGGACAATGGGGTTGGTACTCATACTATATTCTGTTTACTCATAGCTTCTCTAGTTCTGGACAAGTATTTCGTTGAAATATAAGGTTCAGATTTTGAGAAATTATAGGTATAAGAATAAAGTAGAGAACCATTTGTTGGAAGTATCAGGATTCTTCGAGGAAGTCGAAGATGTAGATACTTGTGTTTGGTATTCCGTTGATAGTAATGGTTTTGAGAACTTACTTCTCTTTTAGGTCACTCATATATGGATGCACTCCTAGATGAGTAATGATGATGGGCCTCTTTTCATTTGGTTGATATGCACTGGAGACAGCTGCATAATTTTGAATCCGGTTCCAATTAAATTAGTGCTTTTGTTTCTATATTAGATATATATAGAATCAATTTATATCTTGACGATGTTAAGGTATAGGGAGTTGTTCGGCTGATACTTAAAACCAAAATCCGGATAAACTCAAGGAACGTTTCAGTAATGGCTGTTTGTGGGTTATCCCGGGCTTTGACGAGGGTTAACATTCTGCCATCAGGAAGATCTATATTTATATTGTTCTTGACTCGCCACGGTTTTAGTAAAATGGATTTTTTCAGAAAAACAGAAGTGGGAGTATGGTAGAACTGGAAGTGATTCCAGAACCACAAACAATCACTGAAGATTTAATAGAACCTAAGGATTCAATTAGTTTCGACATTCCATTAGTCACTCCGCAGATTTGGTGGGTAACCTCAGGCACCCGAGAGATACTTCGGTCTTCTCAGAGATGGTGACAGGGAGGTTCTTGTTTACCCAGACTTGCCATTGCTGCTGTTCTAGACTATAAGACCCGGCAGGAGGATGAGTATAGCATCGTTCTAAACTAGCTTTGGAAGTGCACGTGTATATGACTCTGCCAGAGGGTTGTTGTAGTCAGTGGGAGCAGCGGAAGCATAGTAGGCAAGTAGCTTATGTCTATTTATAGACTAAAACAAGTATAGCGGAAATAGATCATCTATTTTTAATGTGACAATTATAGGTTTTGACTTCATCAGAATAAGAGATGGATCTGCTAAGAAGGTAGTAGAGAGTGATGTCCAGGTATTAGGATGACATGCACTTGATAGGAAGAGATATTCCTATACAACGATCGGTTATACTGTGGTTGTCACAAACTTGTTTCTCCACATAGGATAAGGATATAATATCAGGATTTCTGGTTACTAGATCTATGGTTTTAGATCTAGATTTGGGAAGTATCCTAATCTGAATACTTTAACATTATTCTAAAGTTATTTTAGAATGGACGACTGCTGGCATGGTGGTGTACCTTCAGGTGATGGAGTCACCCTCTCTAAAGGTGTCTTACAGACTAAAGGGGTGAGGGAACTGCATGATTAGCATATCACTTGTTTAGGCAATCGAGTTAATCATGAAATGTAAAGTACCACACCAGATGTTGTTTTTGTACTAGCTGCAATAAGCAGATATATTAATCCAATTCTGGAGAAACGTAGGGAAGCAGTTTATGAACATAAGTGAATGTTCTTAGAATATGGTAACAGCAGCCTCCTTTAGGAGACGGTTATCATTTCATGTTAGTTATATGTATGCCATAAAGGCCTCTATTGTACATATGATGTATATTATAGTGGATGCTTGGACATACATAGGGAGGACTTTCTTGCTCGACATGATAGTATGCTATCTGGTTACTCTTTATCTTAACATGTACACTGATTGTCTCTCTGTTACATATTGATAAAGCCCTTAGGATGTTTACTTGACTACCTGGATTATGATGCAGATCATACTGGTGAGACAAAGGTAGTCCGTGAGTACATCCTTTAATGTCCCTAGTCGTAGGTATATCGAGACAGGGCATCGATATACCAGAGTAGACTAGCGTATGCCTTCTCGACCCATGTAGATGAGCGATGGATGATCCCATATCCATTGGTGTTTGACATCAGAGATGATATACGTGTGCTCAGTGGAGACTGGGTATACTGGACGGACTCGCCGAGAACTCCTACATGGTATTATACCTCACGTCAGGCAGTTCTCTGGTGACACTGGTACAGGTTAGTCTGTCAACCCGAGATCATCATAGAGTCTTGTGTGATTCCCACTGTGCTTTGATTTCCACCTTACCACATTCAAGAGAACGTGAAAAATGGTGGTTTTTGGGTACAGTCCCGAGTCACATGGAGGCAATGAGAGATAGGAGGGGATTTCGTCTCTCCCGGTATTGGGGGTTGATGTTGCGCTGTGCTCGATTAGCCATAAAAGGAAGTCCCAGGCCAGGGTTGTTTATGAGATTTACGGGTAAGTGTTATCAGTAGTTTCTTGATCCGTTATAATCTTCACATCAGCATGACTTATCAAGCTATTGGGGTCTGACATTTACCACCCCCAGGCGAGATATGCGACATTTCAGACGAAGAGACCGAACTGTACGGTAGTGTTACTGATTGGATTCGCAGGATTATGAGCAGGCTTGCTTCTTGATCTTCTGATCACTCAATACCTGGGTGGCCGTTATGTTTAGAAGACCGCTTGCGACTTGTGGGTGTTTGATATAATCATCACCTACTGCCGGCGTATTGACGAGTCTTTAGAGTCCTGCACAGAGGTTTCCTGGTTCATGTAAAACGAAGTAGGAGCACATATGTGATATGTGCGGGACCGAGATTAATGCGCGTATGTGATACCGCATTCTATTCTCGTGATATGTGATATCGGTCGGTTATATGTGATATAGCCGGGTTATCGGATCAAGTGTTGATTCGATAGAGTGTTACATTTGATATTAGTTGGTTGTATGTGATATAGCCGGATTATTAAATCAAGTGTTGATTTAATAATTTAATGTATAATTATATATTTGATATATTAACATACATTAACTAATATTAGCTCACTTAATATTTCTTTTCTCACTTGTGTGCATATAGTATATATGTGATATATATTAACGCATACTATTTTGTGTCATGCTTGATGCCACATGTGACATGGGTGTATGAGACTTACACCATGCATATAATAATGGAATGGTTTTATTCATTTAAAGTTAATCAAAATTAGTAGGAAATTGGTCACATGCTTGGAAGCTTGGAGAAGTTTGTAGCATCTATGACTTAGTCCACTAGTTTTGTTTTACTTGTAGATATTTATTAACCTAACCATTATTGTAACCCATGGTTTATTCTCTACATGAGTTAGTGTATGACACTAACTCATCCATGGTTGCTATTTTCACCAAAAGAGTTCATTCTCTCATTCTTCACTTGAGCTTCTTCTTCCTCATGAGAAAGCTCACTAGCT
Organism: Agapanthus africanus; assembly: GCA_030015575.1. Classification (NCBI taxonomy): domain Eukaryota; kingdom Viridiplantae; phylum Streptophyta; class Magnoliopsida; order Asparagales; family Amaryllidaceae; genus Agapanthus; species Agapanthus africanus. The sequence goes on from CM057349.1 coordinate 97,367,832, forward strand.
TTTCTCAAGGTGAGAAAATATTGTGAGAAAAAGAAAACTAAAGCGAGCCCATTTCCTACTTCATCATCCTCTACTATTATCCATTTAGTTTAGGGTGTTTGCTTCACTAATTTCACAATTAGTGAAGAGGTAGCATGAGCTTGAGTCTCCTCGATGTAGATCATCTTCGGTCTCGAAGACTTCGAGCAAACTTGTTCATTTCTCCGAGAGAACCCTTTCTAGAATTCGGGTGTTCATGACTTGCAGCGAAGGGACTACTACACGGAGCATTAGAAGTGAAGGACCGGTCTACAAAGGTTGTATTCCTCATTCACTTAGATGTAAAGTTGTTTACATATGTTTTCGTCGGATTTTCTAGTAAAAATTCTAGGATTAGGGTTAACTAGAACGGTAAATTTTTGAAATTGGCATGGACGATACCTCTCGAAACCTTGTTGCCGTGCTAGGAAACCCTGCAGTGGTATCAGAGCCATGCTAGAAAATTAGACGATGTTTGCTAGGATTACGAAACCGAAACGACTCCGAAACTTGAAACATGAATACCTAGTTTCTGTCGATTTTAAAATGTCCTCTAAAAATTTTTTAAACAACTGCAGAATGTTGTATGAGATGGAACATGAACACACAAGAAAATTTAGCCCATCTCGCCGGATTTTGGTCGAGCACAATGATGTTTTTTCCGAGCTGGCTAGCCGAGTGGTGGGGTTTGGGGTTGAATTTTTTGGTGTGTTCCAGAATCTGGGTTTTGGTGTTTCAGGTGTTGTTTATTTTTTCTAAGTTTGCATGTGATGTGATCTTACAGTATAGGCTATTCGGAGTGTTTCGTATTCGTAGTTTTAACATTGTTTCGGGTATTCACATGTTGTCTAGGCGAAGTTAAAAAGTTCGAACGAATATCAAAAACCCATTTTTCCAAGTTAAAGGTATTCGGAAAAACATTCAAGTAAGTCTGTGGACCCTCTAGAAGAATGAAACCCTAACTCGACATAATGACCATGGAACACTTACGAACCTTAGGGTTTGCGGCAGTTCCGCGGTGACACTAATGAGGCTTGGGTTTGCCCTTCTACGGCCTGTCCATAGGTACTGTGGCATGTTCTGGGTATTTATGAACTATGATCAAGTGTTGAGCTATCGGGAAATTGTGGGACTTTATTGAATCGATCGGAAAGTTTAACGTCGTCCGGATATCATGTGATGGGATTCAATACTTGGAATCCTCACTAATTTGAATTTTATAAATCTAGCAATTTTGTCTCATTTGATCGGTTGCCACAGGATTTTGATGTGATCAAAAGTCCATCGCAATCACATAGCGTACGCGGATTCTCGCCAGGTAACCTTATTAGATAGCCATGCCCCATAGCCCCGACCAAGTGACTGTAGGAGAACCCGTTACCAAAAGCATCCGTCCGGGTGCTCACGGCCGCGGTGTTCCGCCTAAGTACACTTCGTCGACGGTATCGGGGGTACGGCCGTCTACTAAAGTTTCCGACGAGCATTCGATAAGGATGTCGGGAATCTTGTTGAATTACCTGATTTGATATTGTAAAGTGTTTTTGATATCGAGACTAAAATGTGGGGTTTATAATTGTTAGGCATGTGATGTCTAAAGAATTCATTTGGTTAGGCATGAAATCCGGAATATGAGATATTTCGGGTTTATGATGTCCAAGGTGGTTGCGGATTCCAATTGTTGTAGTTTTTCACTTTCTTTTCTGCGAACGTAAGTGTAATATGTAGTGTATTGCCGGTTTCGTTGCTATATGTCAACGACAATTGGGATACGCATATTTACTTAAGTTGATGACGTGTGATGTTATGTGTTGCTGTGACATATTATATTGGATCGTCGTGTTTGAATAGCCGGGGGTTTTTATGTGAGATGAGAGTTTTTCATTTTCATTCATGTAACAACTTGTAAGTAATATTCTTTTATTGGGGCACTTCCGGATTGAGGAAGATGTCACCATTGATATATATTATTTACTTTTCCGCATTAGGATAGACCCAAGGAGGGGAGCATAAGTAACCAGGTTCTAGAGTCCAGTGGGAGACCATCTCGAGGAGTCGAGTCTGGGTCTCCTAACTCTAGAATTGGTAGGGTTACTTTTCGCTCTCGTAGGGATCTATGGATGTGGGTTTGGCTATTCATCACGACCGTGAAATCCGTGTTTTATACAGGCTTAATATAAAACCCGGAAATCCTAGTATATCCAATATTTCATATGTTGATTTCTGCTACGATATTCTATAATGTGATCACTTGATATGATGAGTTAGATATTGTATAAAGTATATGAGATATATTATATAGACGTTACTTATGTTTTACACCCGCGCTAGCCCTGTCCCGCTCTGCCGTTAGTTACCTAACCTAACGGTGCATGACGGGATATCGAGGCGAATGCGGATGGCATAAGCGTACGTTGTATTTATCTGTGATTCTTAGGTAACTTAAATGATGGGACTTCATTAATGAGATTAATGAAAGAAAATAAACCTAAAGATATTGTGGAATCAAATTTTCAAAAACGGGTAGCTCTAGTTGTTGCTTTGCATAGCGGTATTTCTTGTAGAATATCATGCACCTTATTCGATAAGGAAAGAGCCGAGATCCTTTCACCGGGAGTGACCTCTTTAACAATAACTGGCAGATGCTACAACCCTCGGCTTTGTCTTTTGATTGCTTTTCTAGTTCTTGCTTTGCATAGTGGTATTGTGAATATCCTGTACCTCATTCGACGAGGAAAGAGCCGAGATCTCCACCGGGAGTCACCTATTTAGAGAAACTAGCAAAGGCCTCAAAAACACTCCATTGCAAATCATTTGATTCTACAACGATATCAAGTTCATTACGCAAAGGGTTTTCTTAAAAACATGTCGTAGCCCTCCGTCATTTCAGATAAGTAAATCTTAGTATTCATGCTGCGTTTGTTGACCTTAGCTAAGGCGTAGTGTGCGGTAGCTAATTAGTGCTTATCTGCACCATATGATGCGATTGAGTTAGGGTAGTCGTGCGGCTTTGTTGACCTTAGCCAAGGGTCGTGCGGGTGGGTTTAATTCAATCAAGAAATGACGGGTTGAATTTGGCTAGCGCTTATGATTTTTTGACCTTAGCCAAGGTCATAAGTTGCTAGAGGCAAAATATTATCAGGAATTTCAAGTGTTGAAATTTACAATGAGATTGCATACCTTCTATGAGATAGTTAGATCCCGATACCCACTGCGAGTAATAGTTACTCCTGGGAGAGTTTTGCACTTTACAATTAGCCGATCAAGTAAGTGTCTAGAAAGGTGTCAATGGGGTTACGCCTCTGGAAAAACAAGATTTATTTTAATTAGGTCCGTGCGAAAGCACGGGGAACCTCCCTCCAAGTACCGGCACTGGTCTGGCTGAAAAATTGGCGAACCTGTAGGGTGTAATTAATCCCAGCTAGTCTTTCCTTTTAGGATTTGAAGGAAGATTTGATAAAAACAGTGGGAGCCATCCTGATTAGATAAAATAATAACCAATCTAATCTTGCAAGAGCATACGCTGAGTGTTTTCTTCTCTCTCTCTCTCTCTAGGTAGAGACCATGTCATGCCTTAATCAAGATAATAATATGGATGTATTGACCGAACCCGCTTATTATACTGAGCTGGGGAACGTTGGTCCCGCTCCAACTTATAATTGTTATAAGACTGAGCAGGAAATAGGAGAATATCAGGATTCCCATGCCGCCCAAACGAAGAAAGTACATGATGATGCATCTTCTTCGGGTATATTCATTACGGAGAACTGTTTCTCAGTATCCTCTACGTCCTGGGTATGAGATACTGGATCAGGATCCCATATATGTAATCTGTTACATGGGTACAGAGAGGTAGAGAACTGGGAATGGGTGATAAGTTTCAAGAGTTGGATACGGTGCAATTGTTATAGCCAAGGTGTTGGCAGTTATCACCCTGTATTACCAAATGCATTGATTCTGAACAAATGTTATTAGATACCGAACCTAATATACAACATTAGATCAATCTCTTTATTTACTAAAGAAGGATATAATTTTGTATTGTTGGATAATGTTTTGAATATTTCCTATATCAAGAGTTGATCGGTTCAGGCACGTTATCTAAAAACATGGACGTTCTAAATCAAACTACAGTTCTCAACGTACAAAACACTCACAAGAGGAAGAGTTCAGAAATGAACAAATCCTTCTTGAAGTATTGTAGACTAGGTCATATCAATGCAACCCGACTAGCTAAGTTACATTAAGATGCATATTTAAATCATTTTGAATTTACAACTTGTAAAACTTTCCAGTCATGTCACAAAGATAAAATAACTATAGCTCCGTTTACTGGAAACAAGAGAAAGAGTTAGTAAACTCTTGGGACTGATGCATGTTGATGTATGTAGATCCCCTGTCTACACGTGCCAGGACTGGTTCTTTGTACATCATTATATTCACTGGTGATCTCTCAAGATTCGGACATATGTTCCTGTTGAAATACAAGTCTGAAGGTTTTGAGAAATTCAAAGAATATAAGTCAGAAGTAGAGAACCAAACAGGTATAAGTATTATGTCCTTTGATGTGATCAGGGAGGAGAATACTTGAGCATAGAAGTTCCAGGAATATTCAAAAGGAGAATGAGATTCTCTCTCAGCATTACTCCTCCGTATACACCACAGCACGTCAGTGTATAAGGGTGGAGCATTCGCACCCTATTAGATATGGTGCACTCTATGATGAGTACTACTGAGTAGCCTTTTCCTTTTGGGAGTTATGCACTTGAGAAGGTGCATACCTATTGAATAGGGTTTCAACCAAATCAGGTGCCTACCACTCCATATGAGATATGTATGGGAAGAGCCCATGTCTTAAGTAAGTTAAGATTTGGGGTTGTCCGGCCTATGTCTAAAAGAAAAATCCGGACAAGCTCGAGGCAAGGTCAGATTTGTGGAAGTTTGTTGGATATCCCAAGCATTCGCAAGGGAATATCTTCTACCGCACCGAGGAACAAAAGATGTTTTATTTATCGGCATGCCACCTTTTTTAGAAAAGGAATTTTTTATGGAATAAATTAATGGTCATGAGGTAGAACTGGAATAAGTTCCAGCTATACAAACTACAGCTGACGATTTGGTAGAACCGGAGGATTCAATAGCTCCTAACGAACCTCAGCCTCTCCGCTGAGCTGGTAGGGTTCCTCATCCGCCTGAGAGATACTTTAGTTTTCTCAATGACAGTGGGAGTGAATATTGCATCATGAGATGATGACCCAACTAGTTTCGAGCAGGCCATCAAGAGTAGGGACTCTGTAAAAATGGCCGGATGCTAAGCGATCTGAGATAGAATCTATATACACCAACAAAGTATGGACTTTGGTTGCTGTATCTGAAGGGTTAAACCCCCATCAGGAGCAAGTATATCTTGAGAAGATTACTTGGTGTAGATGGAAAAGTTGAGACTTTCAAAGCTAGACTTGTTGTAAAAGGTTTTCATCATCGACCAGGTGTGGATTATGATGAAACCTTTTCTCCAGTGGCTATGCTTAAGTCCATCCGGATCCTACTTGCCATTGCTACATACCATGACTACGATATCTGGTGGTTGGGTGTCATGACTACATTTCTAAATAGTGATTTAGAAGATAGCGTCTATAAGTACACAGCTAGAGGGCTTCGTAGACAGTGGGAGCAGCGGAAACATGTGCAAGTTGCTTTACGGGTTAAAGCAAGTATCGCGGAGTTGGAACATCTGTTTTGATGTGGTAGTCAAAGCGTTTGACTTCATCAAAATGGTAGATGAACCTTGTATATACAAAAAGGTAGTAGGGAGTATTGTGGTATTCCTCGTTTTGTACGTAGATAACATATTCTTGATAGGAAAGGAGTTTTCTATGCTACACTCGGTCAATCTCCTCTTATCACAAGAATTCTCCATATAGGATCAAGGTGATACCTCCTAAATCCTGGGTTTTTGGATCTATGAGATAGATCTAAGTGGTTGTTAGGATTCTCACTAGGTGTAATGAGATGGTATCAATCGATCCTAGGGAGAATCACTGGATAGCTTCCAGGGTGGTAAGGTCGATGTTCACACCATAATTTTACATTATTATATTCCTCATTCTTAGCCATTTTACAAATAAACAGGTGCTTTTGATTCATGTCTACTGCATAGTTGCAGGTTACAGGTTCTCGGAACAAAAACATTGAAAACGATGAAAAGACGAGACTACAACCAACAAATGAAAAGATCTTGATCATGCCTACAGTTTGAAGACTAAACGAAGATTAATGGACGATTTCACAAAGAACAAAGGCGGTGCAAGGTTCAAGGCTTCGACACGAAGTAAGCGGTAAAAGTCCACGACTTTATTCACTGTGGAAATCTGGAAGAAATCTAGAAGACAAACTGAGAAACCAAGTAAAGAAACAAGAAGCAGAATGTAACCAGAAGCAACCAGGAAAAACAGAGCCAACAAACCCTATATATGGTGGCGGATTCGCGGCCAAACATGGGTTTTGGCCTCGGTTCTGCGGCCATAAAGAGCCCGTGTCGGTGGAAATTTGTGTTACTGCGTCGGTGCGTAGATTAGTGTCACGTCCCGAAAGTACGGAATATGACCGGCACTTAAACTACGAAACGTCTCGAGGCGTACGTAATCTAAGTAAACCGAAAACCCAGAAATTCAAACCAAGAAAAGTAGTAGAGTGAAGGAAAACCAATTTAAATCAAGTAGTTTTAATAGCATAGCCGAATTATGCGTTTTTAAAAAACATCAAATATTTCCTGAAAATTTCGGCAGAGTCTCCTTTGTAAATACTGGCCCCCAAACGGGATACAACATGAATAGTATACGAAATCAATAAAATGGCATCCCCAAGCGGGAGCTAGCTCTTCGTCAATCGACGGTCACAACCACACAAGCAATATAATATACAACGCCAAGGGCGAGGATCAAAACTCAAAAGGAAACTCAAACAACAAGAATTCCACAGAAATATAACGCGCGACTCTAAGGTCGAAAGAATAACATTTCTGGTCTCTATCTCAATAAATACATTTTTGGTTGATGGAACTTCTAGATACAACTGAATAATAATATACAATGTAAAATGATGGGTACGATACAAATAAACCCACCTACTAGCAAGTCACCCGAAGGAAGCAGTGCCATCAAAGCCGTAAAGAAACCTGTACGGCAAAACCTGCAAAAAACTGTGGCACAACGGGGGTGAGTTGCCAACTCGTGAGTAGAAAAACATCTACGAACAGAAATCGCATGAACAACGCAATCCTAGGTCAACGATCATAATATATCCGCAAATATATAACCAGCAGCCTATAACAATGGCTAGGGTAAATATCTAACCCAAGTGCAATCCCATGTGCCCGTGTCAGTGCCTCAGGTAGCAATGTATCACATGGATGATGTATGAATGCACGAAACAGAATGCATGTACTGAAGAAAACTATTTTCATAAATTAGTGAGATTTTTTTTTGTATTTTTAAAACGAGGTATCATAAGGAAATCAGCATAAACAGTGTCTAGTATCGACACAAAACGTAAATCCCAATGTCTCAAAATCTCAGGCTCCGGCTATCCGGACTGGCCTGTATCATCAAATCTCTGTATCTCAAATATCTCAGAATCTCTGTATCAATCTCACTATCTAGGGCGCCGTCAGTCCAGACCGGCCCCTACCATCAATCTCAAGACCACGACGGTATCCTCCAGATATCCGACGCATCGGGTAAAATCACCGGTAGGTAGTGCTCCCCTGCCAGGCTCAACGTCAGCAACACGACCTTCTTGCCCCGGGGTACCTTACCGGGTCCACCATGTACCCGAAACGGTTCATCCAACTCCTCGAATCGGGTCTCGAAATCCATCAGCAAACTCATGGTGGACGACTCATACATCATGGGAAAACCGCACTTTTTCTTTAAAAAAAAGAGAAAGAAGTTTATAAGTGTTTTTGCGGTTTTCCCCCAAATCCAGGAAATCTCATGAAAATCCGAATCCAAATCCTCAATAGCATGTAAACAGTGAATATGGACATAAAAATCCATGAATGCGGCATATCAATGAATAATAACATGTATGAAGTAGCAAGTAATAACTACAATGTCTAAACTAGCATATAAGGCAAGTACCCTAATATCATGTCTAAACTATTAGCTAACAACCTATGTCAAATGAAATAGTATTTTCTAAGGTGTTCATGACATGGAAATTACCGATGAAGATGTGTGTGAGCCGGCAAGTAAGTGTACGTGGTACATACGCATCATCGGTAATGGTGATGGTGTCCTAACAGCATGATATCAATGATGAAATATGAATTACAATAAGTATGCGATGCGGAGCAACAACAATAATATGCGGGGGCTGAATACTAGATACAACGATAACTAAATTGCATTACCCTAATATAAGTCCTACAATAGTGCCTTTGAAATAACACGAATCGCGGTGTTTTGAAAATAAGGGCTACGGTGTTTTTAAGAAAAGATACGTCTTTTGAAATATCCGTAGAATCCCTTGACCTGTCTTTTAAAATACCCATGATTCGTTAGTTTTGAAATAGGTAGGAGTCTAATCTAATCTAACAACTACACTAAACTATACGGCTGAACTAACAAGCTGAACTACAGGTAAGGAAAGCGCCTAACATCTGAGTCGATACGTATACATACCTGTATATATATTAGTCGGCGATCCCGCCTCAATAATATCATATCCGAAACCATATCTATAATCAGACATCCCAAGTCAAGACTGCGGATCAATCATCAATATATAGCTCGTACGTAAATCCGTCGTACGGCATCTCCAAATCTGGGTACGGGTCAATATCATACTCATCACACTGTTCATCTGGTATCCTCTTTATCAAGATCATCATCTGGGGTACTGACCTACGTCTAGTACACTACTAATATCACTATTCACATGGCATTGTCATCCAAAGATCCGCTATAACATCAGGACGTATCTCAAGTACGAATCCTGCCATATCACCGATCTCACGGCCTCAACTCTAATCTCATCGACTCATCTCAAACCCAAGTATCATCCGCAAATCCAGTATGTGAACACCTAGTCCCATACCCAGGTGAACACATAACCACCTCTCCCCATATACGCACATGTAATAACATAGATGTATGCATGTGTGTGCGTGCGTGTGTGGGTGTAACAACTACTCTAGGCTTTCGCAACTAACACTAAACTAATCCATGAACACCTAGAATCCACCTTTATCATTAAGTCTCTTATCAACATAATATATATAATCAAAATATATGTGTGTATACGTATTCGTATACATCACCACGAACTGTGGGGGTGCTATACGCCATCCACCCGACTTCTCCCCGTAGATATAAATCTACTCACCTGGTCCTCGCTCGCCGGTGCCGACGTCGCCACACGCTTCCTTGTCGTCTCGAAGTCCGCATGGGGTACCTACATATCATAATGCACCGTATTGTATTAAAATCCGACTCATGACCAAAACGACTCACGAATCCCATATAGATCAAAACCTATGGTTGCTTTTATAAATCAACCCCAAAACCCTCGACGTCGGCGTACAAACGCCAAACCATCGAGAAAACCCAAACACACTCATTTGCACAATCATATGCACTAATTATAATATAAAATAGGTTAAAATTCACAAAAAAACTCAAACTCACTTTAGAAGGCATTTTTCCGAAAATCTAGCAAGCAAAAATTTACCGTTTTAGTACAAAACTCGACGTTTAAACAAATCTAGCAGCCGCAATATCCACTCAATATCATAACCAAGTCATATAAACCATTACAATAATTTATTCTCATCAAAATATATATATTTACAAAACCAAGTTAACAAAACTAGCACAATTTTCCATTTTAGCTCAAAACTTGGTGTTTTAATCAACTTTAACTATTTTAACAATTCTAGTGGCTAAAATGCCCACTAAATAACTTAATTAAGTCACCCAAACCCAAACTAAATTTTAAACTCACTAATTATAATAGATCTAAAAAACTAGTTTGCAATTAGCTTAATTATGATAATTTAGATGTAGAAATTAGCAAATTTGGCACTTAGATTACACTTTGCATGACTTAGCATGATAACTACACTATACCATCATAAACAATGTTAAAAACCCTCACTTGATTTTAAAAACCCAATTCTAGAATTTCCAAACCCTAACTTTAAAATTCTAACTAGCAATTCAAAACTTAATTTAAACCACTCATTAACTTAATTGAAGAAATAATCAAACAATTTAACAAAAAGCCAAGATTTATTATACCTCAAGAACAATGAAACATACATAGAACATGACCTCCAAATTGAAATCTTTGCATCAAGATCCATGCTAAAAGAGATAAGGGAAAATGGGTAGGGATTGGATTTTTATTTTGTGGGATTTTTGTGTTGATTTTTGGGCATTTTGTGATGAAATTTTGATGAGAAATGAGAGGAAAAGAGAGAGGGGCTGCTGTTGTGGGAAAGGAGAGAGAGAGGGTCGGCTGAATGGGGAGGGTGGAGAGAGAGGGAGGTGGGGAAAAAGTCAAGGCAATACCCAAAAGTCAAAGCCCAAACTCCTTTTGCCCAATTTCTTTCATTCCTTTGTTCTCTTTTCTTTATTTTTTTTTTTTTGTGAGATGAGAGGCCTAAGAATGGTGGGCTGTAAAGGGGCCGGCCAGAGATATAGGGGAGGGGGTGTGAGTTTTGTTTGGGTGAGAAAAAAAGATAAATGTTGTACCCCACTTCCATTAACACTAATTTCACCGAAAAAAAGCATTTTTCTTCGATATTTTCTAAACCGTTTTGGCAAACCATTTCATTTCAAAAATCACATGATAAAATTTTTTTAATGTGTTATGATGCACAAAATTTGTTTTAACTCATTCCAATTTGTAGTTTTCCCTAATTAAATGTATTAGGGACGCCTTAAAATAATATTAAAATAATTAATTTCGGAAAAATTTTCAGAAAATTTGAAATTTCACCAGTGGCTCAATAAACAACAAATACTAGCAATTTCATAGCTAGAATATGTATATTTAATATTATAATAAAGATATCTGTATTTTGACTTTTTATAGAAAACCCCCTTATTTTACCGATTTTCCGAAATTTCACCGAAACGATTTTCAAAACATTACAATCTTCCCCCCTTAAACAAATTCGGTCCCCGAATTTAAATTAAACCCCCCCCCAAATACTAAAACATCTAAGGAAAACCATCAAGTCGTCGGGGCTTCGAAATCGTAAATACATAAAACAAATCGTAGCGCAGCGCATGCGCATGAAAAATGAGAAAAATCAAAACTCTGTCAAGCATCTCGCAATCATCGGAGTCATGGTAAAGACACAAATGTAAAATCCAATACAAAACCAATATGATATAACTCGAAACTATACACGTAAATATCAAATCTATATATGCGAATATCTGAAGGAAATGCATGTCAAATCTCTTTAAGTCGTGCAATACGCATAACACTGCACAGTGGCGGACGTCTATCATAAGAAAATAACCATATACATATATACCTTTTGTTTAAAATGTACGTTCCGCCGTTTTGGAAATAATTTAGAAGGGTTTCCTTGTTTTAAACGTTTCGTGTCATATCAGACACATAGATAATTACTGAGACTATAGCTCGCTTTTGGAATTCCCTTCAATGGCTGTCAATGCATGAAAAATACATTCAGGTGCTGTCATCTGACTATTCCTGCTCAATATGAAAACACATAGCAAATATCATAAAAACATACTGCTCTATAAGGAATTAATCCAAAAATACGCATATGAATACTACGTGCGTCTGGTGCGCACGGAAATCAAAATCCATACATGTACCATACATGCACACAGAAACAACATCTAAGTGCATCGGGTGTGCACACAACATCTGTCATAGGCAACATGTGTGCCTGAAAGCAAAGACAGGTGCATCTGACACGCACGAAGAATCTCGATTTAGTGCATCTGGTGTGCACCAAAATCGCTTCTCAAAACATGCGCTCAATATGCGCGAAAATCCAAATCAGGTGCATCCATCATGCACAAGATCATGAAATCCAATATCAAGTGCCGAACATGCACAAAATCAAATCAGGTGCACAAGGTGCACAAAACAAATATCGAGTATCACAATCGAAATCGAAGTCCAGTGCATCTAAGTGCACAAAATGCGTATCACTGCACTGCAAGCATATGTGAATCATACCGAGTGCAAAAACCAAATCGTGTGCGTATATACACACGAGATCAACTCAACTGTATAAAATCCATATAATCACAAACATGAGAAACCAAGGCACGAAAACTATCTCAAGTGCAACAACTGTGCAAAAATCGTAAATACTAAGTAGGTGCAACCATGGTGCGTGAAAACAAATACCATGAAACTCAATCATCAAAATCAGTCATGCGAATAGATCAACCAAAATACCGAAATCAAATATGGTGGAATAGTCCCGCTCAAGCACATCCTCCAAGAATCTCTGGCCAACTGTCGTGGTCACTCATAGCATGTCTCGTCGACGATCCTGAACTCTGGCCTGCCGGTGTGCATAACATGACCACTCCTGGGTCCAAGTCTTCTCGTAATTTATTCCAGAAAGGTCCTATCGAGATCTCTCCCAAATCTCGTCTCTGCCGAACTGTCCGGAAGTCATCGTCCCTTACTAGATCTGTTCTCGTTCCGGAACGGCTGCAAACTCATCGCGACTCCTTCTGAAAGGTATATCCAAGTACAATGCCTTGGTATGCGTATCGCATCTCTGATGTCGGCAGAGTGGAAGTCGTCTCATCAAGACCTCATACGAACCTCTTACTCCACTTTTCTCTGATATCGACTGCTTCGGACTCATCTCGTCGTGGCTGCATGGACTGAGCTCCTACGGCTATCCTCGTATCTGGAGTCTCCCAAGAAATGCATCTCACCACCTAGCATCTGAATGAAGTCGAACCATCTGATCGATTCGTCAAAACCTCATAATCCCCCAAGAGCTCAACATCTTGGTACTGTTTAATAGTATCGAGTACGTACCACAGCATCGATGGTCCAGCCGTAGAAGGGCAAACCCAAGCCTCACTAATGGCGCCGCGGAACTGCCGCAAACCCTATAGTTCAAAGGCTTTCACACGGTCATTAAGTCGAGTTAGGGTTTCATTCTTCTAGAGGGTCCATAGAATTACCTACATGTCTTTCCGAATACTTTAAACTTGGAATAATAGGTTGCTGATATTCGATCGTCACTGTCGACTCTCAACGTCTCCGCATGAAGTCGTCTCTAGCTGGAATCAATCTATCTGATGACCTCGCATCGGGGTAGCGAACGAACCACATGACCTAGTCATTCATCCTTGGTGACTAGCGACCTTCTATCATCTCTTAATACAACTCGTACTGCAATAGCTCCAACATCTGGGGCGATATCTCGTCGTTCGCAGCAATAACTGGCTCACTCGTCTGCACGCTGAACAGTGCCTCAAACCTCATGAATAAGCAATACACCAACGGTCATCAAAATCTGGTTGGCCTCTATCATTGGCTCGATCCTTTGGTACTAATCGGCACGTCCAAGAAATCTCGTAAAGGTGATCCGCCAAACGCTCGTGGCGTGAAAACACAGTAAAAAGACACATCTCCACAATCGTGTGTCATCGGAATTATGCCCTAGTCAGTCCTCGTTTGTGAAGAGCTCGTGCTAACCGCAACTCTAGCCGTAGCTCTCCCTGCCAGTAATCGTGGCAGCAAAACTATAACTGGTACCGATGAGGCTAGATCAGGAATGAATATAATACTGAGCAAAGAAATGTACATCCTAAGACTTCTTAAATGGAGTAGCCAATCGTAAGTATGCCGCGGAACATACCCACGGTACGTCACTCTACTTTAGTCACCTATTCCATCAACCAAGGGTCATCCTACGCTCCGAAGGTAAAACCTAACGCTCTAATACCAACTTTGTCACGTCCCGAAAGTACGGAATATGACCGGCACTTAAACTATGAAACGTCTCGAGGCGTACGTAATCTAAGTAAACCGAAAACCCAGAAATCCAAACCAAGAAAAGTAGTAGAGTGAAGGAAAACCAATTTAAATCAAGTAGTTTTAATAGCATAGCCGAATTATGCGTTTTTAAAAAACATCAAATATTTCCTGAAAATTTCGGCAGAGTCTCCTTTGTAAATACTGGCCCCCAAACGGGATACAACATGAATAGTATACAAAATCAATAAAATGGCATCCCAAGCGGGAGCTAGCTCTTCGTCAATCGACGGTCACAACCACACAAGCAATATAATATACAACGCCAAGGGCGAGGATCAAAACTCAAAAGGAAACTCAAACAACAAGAATTCCACAGAAATATAACGCGCGACTCTAAGGTCGAAAGAATAACATCTCTGGTCTCTATCTCAATAAATACATTTTTGGTTGATAGAACTTCTAGATACAACTGAATAATAATATACAATGTAAAATGATGGGTACGATACAAATAAACCCACCTACTAGCAAGTCACCCAAAGGAAGCAGTGCCATCAAAGCCGTAAAGAAACCTGTACGGCAAAACCTGCAAAAAACTGTGGCACAACGGGGGTGAGTTGCCAACTCGTGAGTAGAAAAATATCTACGAACAGAAATCGCATGAACAACGCAATCCTAGGTCAACGATCATAATATATCCTCAAATATATAACCAGCAGCCTATAACAATGGCTAGGGTAAATATCTAACCCAAGTGCAATCCCATGTGCCCGTGTCAGTGCCTCAGGTAGCAATGTATCACATGGATGATGTATGAATGCACGAAACAGAATGCATGTACTGAAGAAAACTATTTTCATAAATTAGTGAGATTTTTTTTTGTATTTTTAAAACGAGGTATCATAAGGAAATCAGCATAAACAGTGTCTAGCATCGACACAAAACGTAAATCCCAATGTCTCAAAATCTCAGGCTCCGGCTATCCGGACTGGCCTGTATCATCAAATCTCTGTATCTCAAATATCTCAGAATCTCTGTATCAATCTCACTATCTAGGGCGCCGTCAGTCCAGACCGGCCCCTACCATCAATCTCAAGACCACGACGGTATCCTTCGGATATCCGACGTGTCGGGTAAAATCACCGGTAGGTAGTGCTCCCCTGCCAGGCTCAACGTCAGCAACACGACCTTCTTGCCCCGGGGTACCTTACCGGGTCCACCATGTACCGAAACGGTTCATCCAACTCCTCGAATCGGGTCTCGAAATCCATCAGCAAACTCATGGTGGACGACTCATACATCATGGGAAAACTGCACTTTTCTTTAAAAAAAGAGAAAGAAGTTTATAAGTGTTTTTGCGGTTTTCCCCCAAATCCAGGAAATCTCATGAAAATCCGAATCCAAATCCTCAATAGCATGTAAACAGTGAATATGGACATAAAAATCCGTGAATGCGGCATATCAATGAATAATAACATGCATGAAGTAGCAAGTAATAACTACAATGTCTAAACTAGCATATAAGGCAAGTACCCTAATATCATGTCTAAACTATTAGCTAACAACCTATGTCAAATGAAATAGTATTTTCTAAAGTGTTCGTGACATGGCAATTACCGATGAAGATGTGTGTGAGCCGGCAAGTAAGTGTACGTGGTACATACGCATAATCGGTAATGGTGATGGTGTCCTAACAGCATGATATCAATGATGAAATATGAATTACAATAAGTATACGATGCGGAGCAACAACAATAATATGCGATGGCTGAATACCAGACACAACGATAACTAAACTGTATTACCCTAATATAAGTCCTACAATAGTGTCTTTGAAATAACACGAATCGTGGTGTTTTGAAAATAAGGGCTACGGTGTTTTTAAAAAAAGATACGTCTTTTGAAATATCCGTAGAATCCCTTGACCTGTCTTTTAAAATACCCACGATTCGTTAGTTTTGAAATATGTAGGAGTCTAATCTAATCTAACAACTACACTAAACTATACGGCTGAACTAACAAGCTGAACTACAGGTAAGGAAAGCGCCTAACATCTGAGTCGATACGTATACATACCTGTATATATATTAGTCGGCGATCCCGCCTCAATAATATCATATCCGAAACCATATCTATAATCAGACATCCCAAGTCAAGAGTGCGGATCAATCATCAATATATAGCTCGTACGTAAATCCGTCGTACGGCATCCCCAAATCTGGGTACGGGTCAATATCATACTCATCGCACTGTTCATCTGGTATCCTCTTTATCAAGATCATCATCTGGGGTACTGACCTACGTCTAGTACACTACTAATATCACTATTCACATGGCATTGTCATCCAAAGATCCGCTATAACATCAGGACGTATCTCAAGTACGAATCCTGCCATATCACCGATCTTACGGCCTCAACTCTAATCTCATCAACTCATCTCAAACCCAAGTATCATCCGCAAATCCAGTATGTGAACACCTAGTCCCATACCCAGGTGAACACATAACCACCTCTCCCCATATACGCACAGGTAATAACATAGATTTATGCATGTGTGTGCGTGCGTGTGTGGGTGTAACAACTACTCTAGGCTTTCGCAACTAACACTAAACTAATCCATGAACACCTAGAATCCACCTTTATCATCAAGTCTCTTATCAACATAATATATATAATCAAAATATATGTGTGTATACGTATTCGTATACATCACCACGAAATGCGGGGGTGCTATACGCCATCCACCCGACTTCTCCCCATAGATATAAATCTACTCACCTGGTCCTCATTCGCCGGTGCCGACGTCGCCACGCGCTTGCTTGTGGTCTCGAAGTCCGCATGGGGTACCTACATATCATAATGCACCGTATTGCATTAAAATCCGACTCATGACCAAAACGACTCACGAATCCCACATAGGTCAAAATCTATGGTTGCTTTTATAAATCAACCCCAAAACCCTCGACGTCGGCGTACAAACGCCAAACCATCGAGAAAACCCAAACACACTCATTTGCACAATCACATGCACTAATTATAATATAAAATAGGTTAAAATTCACAAAAAAACTCAAACTCACTTTAAAAGCCATTTTTCCGAAAATCTAGCAAGCAAAAATTTACCGTTTTAGTACAAAACTCGACGTTTAAACAAATCTAGCAGCCGCAATATCCACTCAATATCATAACCAAGTCATATAAACCATTACAATAATTTATTCTCATCAAAATATATATATTTACAAAACCAAGTTAACAAAACTAGCACAATTTTCCATTTTAGCTCAAAACTTGGTGTTTTAATCAACTTTAACTATTTTAACAATTCTAGTGGCTAAAATGCCCACTAAATAACTTAATTAAGTCACCGAAAACCAAACTAAATTTTAAACTCACTAATTATAATAGATCTAAAAAACTAGTTTGCAATTAGCTTAATTATGATAATTTAGATGTAGAAATTAGCAAATTTGGCACTTAGATTACACTTTGCATGACTTAGCATGATAACTACACTATACAATCATAAACAATGCTAAAAACCCTCACTTGATTTTAAAAACCCAATTCTAGAATTTCCAAACCCTAACTTTAAAATTCTAACTAGCAATTCAAAACTTAATTTAAACCACTCATTAACTTAATTGAAGAAATAATCAAACAATTTAACAAAAAGCCATGATTTATTATACCTCAAGAACAATGAAACATACATAGAACATGGCCTCCAAATTGAAATCTTTGCATCAAGATCCATGCTAAAAGAGATAAGGGAAAATGGGTAGGGATTGGATTTTTATTTTGTGGGATTTTTGTGTTGATTTTTCGGCATTTTGTGATGAAATTTTGATGAGAAATGAGAGGAAAAGAGAGAGGGGTTGCTGTTGTGGGAAAGGAGAGAGAGAGGGTCGGCTGAATGGGGAGGGTGGAGAGAGAGGAAGGTGGGGAAAAAGTCAAGGCAATACCCAAAAGTCAAAGCCCAAACTCCTTTTGCCCAATTTCTTTCATTCCTTTGTTCTCTTTTCTTTGTTTTTTTTTTGTGAGATGAGAGGCCCAAGAATGGTGGGCTGTAAAGGGGCCGGCCAGTGCTATAGGGGAGGGGGTGTGGGTTTTGTTTGGGTGAGAAAAAAAGATAAATGTTGTACCCCACTTCCATTAACACTAATTTCACCGAAAAAAAGCCTTTTTCTTCGATATTTTCTAAACCGTTTTGGCAAACCATTTCATTTCAAAAATCACATGATAAAATTTTGTTTAATGTGTTATGATGCACAAAATTTGTTTCAACTCATTCCAATTTGTAATTTTCCCTAATTAAATATATTAGGGACGCCTTAAAATAATATTAAAATAATTAATTTCGGAAAAAATTTCAGAAAATCTGAAATTTCACCAGTGGCTCAATAAACAACAAATACTAGCAATTTCATAGCTAGAATATGTATATTTAATTTTATAATAAAGATATCTGTATTTTGACTTTTTATAGAAAACCCCCTTATTTTACCGATTTTCCGAAATTTCACCGAAACGATTTTCAAAACGTTACAATTAGTTTTCTTAGGGGGTAAAATTGTAAATGCAGACGTAAATCGAATGTAACCCTAGGGTTTTTATGATCTATAAATAGAAGCCCTAAAACTCGTTTTGAAGTATGCCTCTTTCCATTGATCAAAAATTCAGAATTCTATGTATGGAGAGAGCCATCAAATAAATGATGCCTCTTTTTATTTCATCTATTCAGAATTCTAAATTCGGTGTAAATGTTTGGAGAGAGCCATCAAATAAAGTAAGGTTTTTTATTTTATTGCCCTAGTTAATTTTCATTCTGCCTTAGTATATTTTTTCTAATCTGCCCTACTTAGATAGTTAGAAAATGTTAATCAATTCCCTAATGAGTGAGTAATTCCTCATTTGTTAGGGTTAGGAATAGGGAAGGCTTGAGAGATGGAAATCTCTCACCCCTTTCTTGCCCATCACATATAATTAATAGGACTCCATGCATACATACACACAGAGTTCCCTACGGCACCCTATCCCACGAGGTAGCGGTGATACCGTAGTATAAACGACCTGTTGCGTATGTTTTCCATGGAGGTTAGGGTAATAATTATGAAAGGAAGGACAAGAACCTAGAGAAAGAAATATCGTTTTTTCCCGATGGTACTAATCCTCTTTATTAATTATTACCATAACACCTAAAGAGATCTAAATTAGAGCATTGAAAGCGGTGAGGAAATCTTCAATTTCCAAACTTAACCTAAACCTAACCCTAGCAAGATTCTAATCCTAGTCTAGATCAGTTTAGTTTTTAGTGATAATCCATCCACACCGTTTGGAATTAATTCGTTAGACCAATTAGGAAATACACAACATCCCTGTGGACCGACCCGTACTCACCGGCTAGCTACCAAGCGACGCTGTTCTTGATTGCGGTAAAATTATTTTTTGATTCATCTTTTAAAAAGCACAAGCACGCAAAAACAACAATTCAATCAGTCGACTGAATGTCAGTCACAGGAATTGTCTTTACCTTCAGTGGAGGGACGGTATGTTGAAAGATTTCCAAGCTAGATACCGTGACAAACTAGACGATAAAGGCTCGATACATCGCTACCAAAGATGCTACCAAAGAGACAGTCTGGGTGTATATTAGTTCAAGAGATGAACTTCGTTCCTACCATTGTGTGACAATAGAGTTGTAACTTATGCCTAGGAACCCCCGTCAGATCAGTGACCTAGACATATTCTAAGGTAGTATCACCTAATCATGGAGATGGATGATCTCTAGGGAGATCGAGGTTAGGAGAGTAGACTCAGAGGACAACACGACGGATCCACTCACAAAAGCCTTTTCCCAAGAGAGAATTTTATGGGATGGTTGAGTATGAGATACTATAACCACTGCTGATTGTTGGGTATTGGATACTACAACATATGGCCCTAGTGCAAGTGGGAGATTGTTAGTTATATGTATGCCTTAGAGGCCATTATTGTACATATGATGTATATTATAATGGATGCTTGGACATACATAGGGAGGACTTTCTTGCTCGACATGATAGTATGGTATCTGGTTACTCTTTATCTTAACATGTACACTGATTGTCTATCTGTTACATGTTGATAAAGCCCTTAGGATGTTTACTTGACTACCTGGATTATGATGTAGATCATACTAGTGGGACAAAGGTAGTCCGTGAGTACATCCTTTAATGTCCTTAGTCGTGAGTGTATCGAGACGGGGCATCGATATACCCAAGTAGACTAGCGTATGCCTTCTCGACCCATGTAGATGGACGATGGATGATCCCATATCCATTGGTGTTTGACATCAAAGATGATATACAGGTGCTCAGTGGAGACTGGGTACACTGGACGGACTCGTCGAGAACTCCTAGATGGTGTTATACCTCACGTCAGATGGCAGTTCTCTGGTGACAGTAGTACAAGTTAGTCTGTCGACCCGAGATCGTCATAGAGTCTTGTGTGATTCCCACTGTGCTTTGATTTCCACGTTACCACGTTCAAGAGAACATGAAAAACGGTGGTTTTTGGGTACAGTCCCGAGTCACATTGAGGCAATAAGCGATAGGAGGGGATTTCCTCTCTCCCAGTATTGGGGGTTGATGTTGCGCTGTGCTCGATTGGCTATAACAGGAAGTCCCTGGCCAGGGCTGTTTATGAGATTTACTGGTAAGTGTTATCAGTAGTTTCTCGATCCGTTATGAGCCTCACATAGGCATGACTTATCAAGCTATTGGGGTCTGACGTTTACCACCTCCAGGCAAGATATGAGACATTTCAGATGAAGAGACCGGACTGTACGGTAGTGTTACTGATTGGATTCGCAGGAGAATGAGCAGGCTTGCTTGTTGATCTTCTGATCGCTTAATACTCGGGTGGCCGTTATGTTTAGCAGACCGATTGCGGCTTGTGGGTGTTTGATATGATCATCACCTACTGCCGGCGTATTGACGAGTCTTTAGAGTCCTACACAGAGGTTTCCTGGTTCATGCAAAACGAAGTAGAAGCATATATGTGATATGTGCGGGACCGATATTAATGTGCGTATGTGATACCGCATTCTATTCTCGCGATATGTTATATCGGTCGGTTATATGTGATATAGCCGGGTTATCGGATCAAGTGTTGAATCGATAGATTGTTACATTTGATATTAGTCGGTTGTATGCGATATAGCTGGATTATTAAATTAAGTGTTGATTTAATAATTTAATGTATAATATATATTTGATATATTAACATACATTAACTAATATTAGCTCACTTAAGATTTCTTTTCTCACTTGTGTGCATATAGTATATATGTGATATATATTAATGTACATTATTTTGTGTCATGCTTGATGCCACATGAGACATGTGTGTATGAGACTTACACTATGCTTATAATAATGGAATTGTTTTATTTATTTAAAGTTAATCAAAATTAGTAGGAAATTAGTCACAAAGCTTGGAAACTTGGAGAAGCTTGTAGTATCTTTGACTTAGTCCACTAGTTTTGTTTTACTTGTAGATATTTATTAAGCTTACCATTATTGTAACCCATGGTTTATTTTCTACATTAGTTAGTGTATGACACTAACTCACCCATGGTTGCTATTCTCATCAAAAGAGTTCATTCTCTCATTCTTCACTTGAACTTCTTCTTCCTCATGAGAAAGCTCACTAGCTTTTCTCAAGGTGCGAAAATATTGTGAGAAAAAGAACAGTAAAGTGAGCCCATTACCTACTTCATCATCCTCTACTATTAGCCATTTAGTTTAGGGTGTTTGCTTCACTAATTTCACCATTAGTGAAGAGGTAGCATGAGCTTGAGTCTCCTCGACGTAGATCATCTTCGGACTCGAAGACTTCGAGCAAGCTTGTTCATTTCTCCAGGAGAACCCTTTCTAGAGTTCGAGTGTTCATAACTTGCAGTGAAGTTACTACTACACGGAGCATTAGAAGTGAAGGACCGGTTAACAAAGGTTGTATTCCTCATTCACTTAGATGTAAAGTTGTTTACATATGTTTTCGTCAGATTTTCTAGTAAAGATTCTAGGGTTAGGGTTAACTAGAACGGCAAATTTTTGAAATTGGCATGGACGATACCTCCCGAAACCTTACTGCCGTGCTAGGAAACCTTGCATTTCAGGCTTCCAAGATGACCTGGATGACAGAGTGACTATCAGAGTTATAGTTTTCCCTCTTTTGAGGGACAGTATGATGGACAGGTGGTCCAAGCGGATATTGTGGATGGCATAGCGCAGGATACTGATTAAATTCAGTGGACGATATAGTCTAAGAAGTTTGATGGATTTGGAGTTCATTTGTAAACCGGGACCCATCAGATATCCAGACAAATTCTAAAACAGGTATTGCTCATTTCGGGAGATGGCTTTCTCCGTGAAGTTGAGATACAGAGAGATACAAAAAGAAACATTGGAGCGGATCCACTCACTGAGGCTATTTCTCGAACGCAATAGTTTCGTAAACGGGCTTTGCGAAACTGATTAATAGAGAAGTTGGGTGTTCAGTATCATACGGACTGTGAGTATGCAATATCGCAATAATTGGCCTTAAGTGCAAGTGGGGGATTGTTGGCTATAGTGCCCTCAAGGCAATTATCGTAATCGTAGGAAGGTAATTATGATGATTGAGGGAGGACCTATACCGGTAGAACACTCTTACTCGAGATGATATTATGGTATCTGGTTTGTCTTTATCATCATGTACATGTTGATAGAGCCTAGGATTCTTTCCTGACTACCAGCATTATGATGGCGATCATATACGTGGGAGCTGTGGGTCTATAAGCACATCCTTAAATGTCCCTAGTCATTGGAGTATCGAGACTGGGCATCGATAATTCAGTATACACTAGTGTATACTGATCGAGACCCCGACGAGGGGCGGTGGCCAGGTCTCACAAGCCATTGGTGTTAGTTTGTTCACCTAAGATAGTATATATGTGCTCATTGGGTTATGAGTACACTGGACAGACTCGCCGGGAACATGCTAGGTTGTATTATACCTATTGTCGGATAACAGTTCCCAGGTGACATGTGTACAAGTTAGTCTGTCGACCTAAGATCATCATTTATCTCGTGTGTGTTCCCACTGTGCTTTGATTACTACTCTACCATGGCTCAAAGGAGTCATGCAAACAGGTTTTAGTTGGGTACAGTCCCGAGCCACATGGAGGCAGTGATCGGATCGTCGGGGATTCAACTCTCCCGGTATTGGGGATTGATGTCGAGTTGTGCACGGGTGGCCATCACCAGAAATCCATAGCCATGGTGGACGAGAATTACCGATTCAGGATCGATAGTTTCTCAGGTGGTAATAGGTTTCATGCCGACACTAAATGTCGTGTTGTTAGGGGTCTAACTTTATCCACCCCCTGTACTCGATATGAGATACTCTTAGACGAACAGACCGGACTCACTGTTAGGCTCAGTAGGGGTTCAGGATGAGTTTGCTCGTCGGCATCCCTTTCGCTCAATACCTGGGTAGCCGTTACGTACATCTAGTGCTGCTGACTTGCTTGTGGTTAAACCCACTGCCCGCGTATTGACGAGTCTTTTAAGTCCCACACAGAAGGTTTTCACGGTTCAGGCGATATGGTGTAGATGACGTATGTTGGTACATACAGGTGTCCGGTTAAATATGTGTACAGGATGCACAGACTTTAATCGGACGGTTGATAATACTAGCGGCTTAGGATTAAGCCAGATTATTAAATCAGGTTTTCATTTAATAATTTATATATATGTATTCTAGTATTATTGTTCACTATTCATTTTCACTCTTGGCTATTCGTATTTTTGTACGAATACGTGTATATGTATTTCGATACGTGTACCGGGAAGTATTCTGTATTTATACGGAATAGCTTCTAGAAGATGGCCACCTCATTATTGATTTTCTTTTTAGAAAAACAATTATGGAAATGAGGTGGATGAGTGAGGTGGTATGAGCATGGACTTGGGCATGTAGAGAGGTATGGTTCACAATTGTTTATTGGATATTGAGATGAGATATTTTGTGCATGATAGAGAGAGAGGGCAGCCACTAGTTTTGGGTATGGGCTTGGCTTATTTCTTTTCACTTGATTTCTTTTCTTGCTTGCATACTCACTTACTTCAACACTTAGCCATTCTTGAGTTGCTCATGCCATATGTTTCCTCACCTCCTTCTTCATCTTCTATGGTTGCTCATTAAGAAAATGTGAAGAGAGAAAATTATAGTGACGCATTCCTACACATCCACTCTCTATTGCTAGCAACCTTGGAGCGTCGATTGCCTCTCTCGACGAGGTTGAAGCTTGCTTCGTTTCCCTCAGGTGGATCATCGTAGATGGAGAAAGACCGGCAACCAAACTCGATCAAGGAGCCTCTTGGAGCTTGGGGATGATGGTAGAAGACCGAAGGACACGGATCAACTCGGTATAACCATCTAACTTCTTATATATAACTTGCTAGTTTAAGGTTTAGGGTAGATCCGGGCATCGGGTAATGGTAGCACCAGTTTAGTAAATTTTTATTCCGCATTTGGTCACGGTTTGATGGCCGGATCGCTGCCGTAACCCAACAAATATATCAAATATATAATTATACATTAAATTATTAAATCAACACTTGATTTAATAATCCGGCTATATTACATACAACCGACTAATATTAAATATAACAATCTATCGAATCAACACTTGATCCGATAACCCGGCTATATCACATATAACCGACCAATATCACATATCGCGAGAATAGAATGCGGTATCACATACGCGCATTAATCTCGGTCCCGCACATATCACATATGTTCTCCTACTTCATTTTGCATGAACCAGGAAATCTCTGTGTAGGACATTAAAGACTCGTCAATACGCCGGTAGTAGGTGATGATCATATCAAACACCCACAAGCCGAAAGCGGTCTGCTAAACGTAACGGCCACCCGAGTATTGAGCGATCAGAAGATCAACAAGCAAGCCTGCTCGTACTCCTGCGAATCCAATCAATAACACTATCGTACAGTTTGGTCTCTTCGTCAGATATGTCGCATATCGCAGCCTGGGGTGGTATAACGTCAGACCCTAATATCCTTATAAGTCATGCCGATGCAAGGTCCATAACGGTTCGAGAAACTACTGATAACACTTACCAGTAAATCTCAGCATCCCTGGCCAGGGATTTCATGTTATGGCCAATCGAGCATAGCGCAACATCAACTCCCAATACCGGGAGAGATGAATCCCCTCCTATCGCTCATTGCCTCCATGTGACTTGGGACTGTACCCAAAAACCATCTTTTTGCACGATCTCTTGACCGTGGTATGGTGGAAATCAAAGCACAGGGGGAATCACACAAGACTCTATGACGATCTCGGGTCAACAGACTAATCTGTACCAGTGTCACCAGAGAACTGCTATCTGACGATAGGTATAATACCATCTAGGAGTTCTCGACGAGTCCGTCCTGTGTACCCAGTCTCCACTGAGCACCCGTATATCTTCTCTGATGTCAAACACCAATAGATATAGGATCATCCATCGCCCATCATATAGGTCGAGAAGCGCATACGCTAGTCTCCTCTGGAGTATCAATGGCCTGTCTCGATACTCCCACGACCAGGAACAATTATAAGGTGTACTTGTGGACTACCCTTAGCCACACTAGTATGATCTTCATCATAGTCCTGGTAGTCAAGTACACATCCTAAGAGCTTTATCAACATGTGAGAGCAAGACAACATCACTTATACAAGTCAACATGTTAAGATAAAGTGCAACCAGATAGCATACTATCATATCGAGCAAGAAAGTCCTCCTTATAATGTCCAAGCATCCACTACAATATACATCCCATGTACAGTAATGGTCTCTAGGGCATACATATAATTAGAAATCTTCTACTTGCACTAAGGCCATCTGTTGTAGTATCCAATACCCAACAATATAGCAGTGGTTGTAGTATCTCATACTCAACCATCGCAAAATCTCTCAAATAGTATTTGGGGAAGCAGGCCTTGGTGAGTATTGTTAGTTATATGTATGCCCTAGAGGCTATTATTGTACATATGATGTATATTATAGTGGATGCTTGGATATATATAAAGAGGACTTTCTTCCTCGACATGATAGTATGCTATCTGGTTGCTCTTTATCTTAACATGTTGACTTGTATATGTGATGCTGTCTTGCTCTCACATGTTGATAAAGATCTTAGGTTGTGTACTTGACTACTAGGATTATGATGGAGATCATACTAGTGGGGATAAGGGTAGTCCGCAAGTACACCCTAAAATTGTTCCTAGTCAAGGGTGTATCGAGACAAGGCATCGATATTCCGGAGTAGACTAGCGTATATGCATCTTGACCCATATGATGGGCGATGGATGATCCCACATCCATTGGTGTTTGACATCAAAGATGGTATATGGGTGCTCAGTGGAGACTGGGTACACTGAACGGACTCATAGAGAACTCCTAGTTGGTATTATACCTATCGTTAGATAGCAGTTCTCCGGTGACACTGGTACAAGTTAGTCTGTAGACCCGAGATCGTCATAGAGTCTTGTGTGATTCCCACTGTGCTTTGATTTCCACCTTACCACGTTCAATAGAACGTGCAAAACGATGGCTTTTGGGTACAGTCCCAAATCACATGGAGGCAATGAGCGATAGGAGGGGATTCGTCTCTCCCAGTATTGGGGGTTGATGTTGCGCTGTGCTCGATTGGCCATAACGACAAGTCACTGGCCAGGGATGATACAGAGATTTGCTGATAAGTGTTATCAGTAGTTTCTCGACCCGTTATGAGCATCACATCGGCACGACTTATCAGTTATTGGGGTCTGATATTTACCACCCCTAGACTAGATATGCGACATATCAGACGAAGAGACCGGACTGTATGGTAGTGTTACTGACAGGCTTTTGCAAGAGTTAGAGCAGGCTAGCTCGCTTTTCTTCTGATCGTTCAATACCCGAGTAGCCGTTACGTCCAGCTAGTACCGCTGACGGCTTGTGGGTGCTTGATGTGATCATCGCCTACTGCCGGCGTATTGACGAGTCTTTAGAGTCCTACACACAGGTTTCACTGGCTCAGGAAAAACGAAGTAGGAGCACATATGCGATATGTGTGGGACCGAGATTAATACGAGTATATGATACTGTATTATATTCTCGCAAAATAAGGTATCGATCGGTTATATGAGATGTAGCCGTGTTATCGAATCAAATGTTGATTCGATAAGTCGATACTGTATCGGTCGGTTATATATGATACAGCCGGGTTATCGAATCAAGAGTTGATTCGATAAGTTGATACAAATAATATTAGTCGGTCATATGAGATATAACCGGATTATTAAATCAAGTATTGATTTAATGATTTAATGTATAATTATATATTTGATATATTAATTTACATTAACTAATATTCGCTCACTTAAGCATTTCTTTTTCTCACATGTGCACACTTAATATATATGTGATATAAATTAATTGTGTTTTATTTATGTGTCATGGTTGATGATACATGCAACATGGGTGTATGAGACTTACACCATGATAAAGATAATGTAGGGTTTATTTATTTATTGTAATCCAATTAATAGTTGGAAATTTATCACATGACATGAAGCTTCATGAAGCTTTGAGACCCATTAACTTAGTCCACTAGTTTTGTCTTACACTAGATATTTTTTAACCCAACCATTATCTAAACTCATGGTTAAGTCTCTACATGAGTAATATTAGATATTTTCTCACCCATGGTTGCCATTCACTCTCACAACATTATCTATCTTCATCTTCTTCTTCAAGCTCAAGAGCTCTCTAGCTTTTGAGCAAGTAAGAAATATTAGTGAGAAAATCAATTCTAAAGTGAGCAAAAATCCTACTTCATCGTCTTATACTAGATTAGCACTTTAGTATAGGGTGTTAGCTTCACTAATCTCCCATTAGTGAAGTAGTAGCTTGGGTTAGTGTCTTCTCGACATAGATCATTTTTAGCCTCGAAGACTTCAAGCAAGTTCGTTCCTTTCTTCTTGTGAAGCCATGCTAGAGTCCGGAAGATCACTACTTGGAGCGAAGGGACTACTACACGGAGCTATTAAAGTGAAGGACCGGTCTACAAAGGTTGTATTCTAGTTCACTTAGTTGTAAAGTAGTTTACAATATGTTTCGTATGATTCTCTAGTTAAACATCCTAGTTTAGCGTTCTTTAAAACGGCAAAAATTGGAAAAAGGCATGGACGATACCTCCCGAAAGTTTGCTGTCGTTCATAGGAACCTTAAAGTGGTATCAGAGCCTAGCTAGAGAATTAAACGGATTGTGTAGGATTACGAAACCGAAACAACTCCGAAACACCCGAATCCGAGACCCAGTTTCTGTCGATTTTTAAACAGGTTCTAAAAAATTTTTAAACAACTGCAGAATGTTGTATGAGATGCAACATGAACACAGCACAAATTTTAGCCCAAGAGCTCGGAAAATGGCCGGCCACTTTGCCGCAAATTCCAGCCTGCTCAGTTTGTTTTGGGAGTTCAGGGTTGAAATTTGCACTGTGTTCCAGTCTCTGGGTTTCGGTGTTTCAGGTGTTGTTTGTTTTTGCTAAATTTTCATGTGATGTTAATTTTCTGCAAAGGCAACTCGGAGTGTTTCGTAGTCATAATTCTAACAGTTTTTTGGGTTATTTTAGACGGTGTTAAAAAGTTCGATCGGATATCAAATACCCACTTTAAGCCTTGCCGGAAAATTTTCCAAGTGTTGGATTTTTCCTTAGTTTAAAACTTTCAGAAAATCATGCAAGCGATACTGTGGACTCTTTAGAAGAACGAAACCTTAACCTAATTATGTGACCGTCAGAACTACCACTAAACTCTAGGGTTTGTGGTAGTTCAGCGGTGCCATATATGAGATATTGGTTAACCCTTTTACGGCTAGTTCATAGGAGCTGTGGCATGTACTGAGTATTTTTAAACTACGCTCAAGTATTGAGCTTTTTGGAAAATTTTGGGTGTTTGTTGATTAGATCGGAATGTTTAACGTCGTCTAGCTTTTTCTGAAATGTGATACAATATGTGGAATTCATATAGTTAGGCATGAAATCGAAAGTATGAGATATTTTGGGTTTATGATGTCTAAGGTTATTATGGAGTCTAAATGTTGTAGTTTGACATTTTCTTTTCTGCGACCGTAGGTGTAAAATGTGGTGTATCGCCGTTTTCGTTGCTATATGTCAACGACAATTGGGATATGCATATTTACTTACGTTGATGACATATGATATTATGTGTTGCTGTGATATGTTATATTAGATCGTCGTGTTTTGAATAGCCGGGGGTTTTATGTGAGATGAGAGTTTTTATTTTCATTCATGTAAAATTCATTGTATGTAATATTCTTTTATTTGGGCACTTCCGGGTTGAGGATGATGTCACCATTGTTGTATATTATTTAATATTCCGTATTAGGATAGACCTAAGGTGGGGGCACAAGTAACCGGGTTCTAAAGTCCAGTGGGAAACCATCTCGAGGAGTCGAGACTGGGTCTCCTAACTCTAGAATTGGTAGGGTTGCTTGCCGCTCTCGTAGGGGTCTAGGGATGTGGGTTTGGCTATTCATCGCGACCGTGGAATCTGTATTTTATACTGGCTTAAATTAAAACACGGAATTCCTAGTATATCCAATATTTCATATGTTATCTTCTGCTGCTGATATTCTGTGATGTGATCACTGTGGATTCTGAGACAAATGGCTATATATTATATATGAGATATATAATAGACATTGCTTATGTTTTGCACCCGTGCTAGTCCCGTCCCGGTATGCCGTTAGTGAAGTAACCTAACGGTGCATAACGGGACACTGTGGCGAATGCG
This sequence comes from Agapanthus africanus, assembly GCA_030015575.1. Lineage (NCBI taxonomy): Eukaryota > Viridiplantae > Streptophyta > Magnoliopsida > Asparagales > Amaryllidaceae > Agapanthus > Agapanthus africanus. The sequence continues at coordinate 97,397,750 of CM057349.1, forward strand.
AATGGTATAAGCGTACGTTGTATTTTCGTTTCTTCTGTGATGCTTAGGAAGTATAAATGATGGTATTTCATTAATGAGATTAATGCAAAGAAAAGAAACCTAAAATATGTTGTAGAATCATATTTTCAAAAAGGGTAGCTCTAGTTTTTGCTTTGCATAGCGGTATTTATTGTAGAATATCCAGCACCTCATTCGATGAGAAAAAAGCCGAGATCCCTTCACCGAGAGTGATCTTTAGCGAAAGCTAGCAGATGCTACAACCAACTCAGTTTTGTCTTTTGATTGCTTCTTTTAGTATTTGCTTTGCATAGCGGTATTTATGAAATATCATGCACCTTATTCGATAAGGAAAGAGCCGAGGTCCCTTCACCGGGAGTGGCCTCTTTAGCAAAACTAGTAAAAAGACTCAAAAACATTTCTTTTCAAAAATCACTTGTTTCTACAACCATATCAAGTTCATTACGCTCATGGTTTTCTTAAAAACCTGCGTAGCCCTCCGACATTTCAGATAAGTAATAGTTAGAATTCGTACTACATTTGTTGACCTTGTCAAGGCGTAGTGTACGGTAGCTAATTAGTGCTTATCTGTTAAAGCATGAGATGAGATTGGATTAGGGTAGTCGTACGGCCATGTTGACCTTGTCAATGGTCGTGCGGGTGGGTTTAATTCAATCATGAAATGTACGGGTTGAACTTGACTTGCGATTTATGGTTTGTTAACCTTGTCAAGGTCATAGATCGCTTGGGGCAAAATATTCGGGAATTTCAAGTGTTGAAATTTGCAATGAGATTGCATACCTTCTATGTGATAGTAGGATCCCGATCCTACTGTGAGCAAAAGTTGCTCCCGGGAGAGTTTTGCACTTTACAATTAGCTAACTCATTACGTGTCTAGAAAGGTGTCAACGGGGCTACACCTCTGGAAAAATGAGGTTTATTTTAATTAGGTCCGTGCGAAAGCACGGGGAACCTCTCTCAGAAGTACCGGCACTGACCTGGCCGAATGGTTAGGGAAGTTGTAGAATGCAATTAATCCTGGCTAAATTTTCTTTTTAAAGGTTTGAATGAAAATTTAAGAATAGTAGTGGGAGACATCGAGTACATAAGATAAATAACCAATCTAATCTTTGCAAGAGCAAACACTAAGTGTTTTCTTCTCTCTCTCTCCAAGTAGCGACCATGTCAGGCCTTAATCAAGATAATAATATAGATGTATTGACTGAACCTGCTTTTTATGCTGAGCAGGGGAACGTTGGTTCTGCTCCAACTTATAATTGTTATAAGTCCGAGCAGGAAATAGGAAAATATCCGTATTTGCACGCCACCCAAACGAAGAATGAACATGTTGATGCATCTTCTTCGGGTGTGTTAGTTATCGAGAACTGTTCCTCAGTTCACTCTATGTCCTGGGTATTAAATACCGGATCGGGATCCCACATATGTAATATGTTACATGGGCTAAGGAAAGGTAGAGAACTGGGAATAGGTGATCATTCCGTGAGAGTAGGGAATGGTGCAAATGTTGCAGCCGAAGCAGTTGGCGAATATCACCTTGTATTACCCAATGGTAATACATTGATTCTGAACGAATGCTATTACATTCCGACCCTGATATGCAATCTTATATCAGTTTCTCTATTGAGTAAAGAAGGATATAATTTTGTAGTACAGGATAATGCTATGGACATCTTCCTGAATCAAAAGTTGATTGGATCAGGATCGTTAAATAATGGCATATACGTTCTAGATCAAACTACAGTTCTTAATGTACAAAACACACGCAAGAGGAAGAGTTCAGAAATGAACAAATCCTTCTTATGGCATTGTAGACTAGGTCATATCAATGCGACATAACTAGCCAAGTTACATAAGGATGGATATTTGAATTCGTTCGAAATTTCATCTTATGACACTTGCTAGTCATGTCTCAAAGGAAAGATGACCAAAACTCCGTTTAGTAGACACGGAGAAAGAGTTACAGAACTCTTGGGACTAATACATAGTGATGTATGTGGTCCTATGTCTACACATGCCAGGAATGGTTCTTCGTACTTCATTACATTCACAGACGATCTCTCAAGATACGGATATGTGTTCCTGATGAAATACAAGTCTGAAGCTTTTGAGAAATTCAAGGAATATAAATCCGAAGTCGAGAACCAAACGGGTAAAAGTATTAAAATCCTACGATCTGATCGAGGAGGTGAATACTTGAGCACGGAGTTCCTGGACTTTCTAAAAGAGAATGGGATTCTCTCTCAGCTTACTCCTCTGTATACACCACAGCACAACGGTGTATCGGAATGGAGGAATCGCACCATATTAGATATGGTGCGCTCTATGATGAGCACTGCTGAGTTGCCTATTTCCTTTTGGGGTTATGCGCTTGAGACAGCAGCATACCTATTGAATCAAGTTCCATCTAAATCTGTACCTACCACACCATATGAGATATGGAGTGGGAAGAGACCATATCTTAAACGAGTTAAGATATGGGGTTGTCCGGCCTATGTCAAAAAGCAAAATCCGAACAAACTCGAGGGACGATCAGTTCTTTGCAAGTTTGTTAGATATCTTAAATATTCAAATGGATATCTATTCTACCACAGTGAACAACAAAAGGTGTTTGTTGCTCAACATGCCACCTTTTTAGATAAGGAATTTCTTGTGAAAGAAATTAGTGGCGAAGAGGTAGAGCTGGAAGAAGTTGCAGCAGAACAAACTGCAACTGATGATTTATTGGAACCAGAGGATTCAACAGTTCCCAAGGAACCTTAGCCTCTCCGCCGATCTAATAGGGTTCCTCATCCACCTGAGAGACACTACGGTTTTCTCGTTGATGGTGGGAGAGAGGATTGCATCATGGAAGATGATGACCCAACTAGTTTCGAGCAGGCCATCACGAGTGGGGACTCTGTGAAATGGCTGGATGCAATACGATCTGAGATGAAATCCATGAAATCCAACAAACTATGGACTTTGGAAGTTGCTCCTGAAGGGGTAAAACCCATCAGGAGCAAATGGATCTTTAAGAAGAAACTTGGTGTAGATGGAAAAGTTGAGACTTTCAAAACTCGACTTGTTGTAAAAGAATTTCGTCAAAGACCGGGTGTGGACTATGATGAAACCTTTTCTCCAGTAGCTATGCTTAAGTCCATCCGGATCTTGCTTGCCATCGCTGCATACCATGACTACAAAATCTGGCAAATGGATGTTAAGACCGCCTTTCTAAATGGTGATTTAGAAGAGTGCGTGTACATGACTCAACCAAAGGGATTCGTAGACAGTGGGAGCAGCGGAAAGGTGTGCAAGCTGCTTAAATCCATCTACGGGTTAAAGCTGGCATCGCGGAGTTGGAATATCTCTTTTGATGTCGTTGTCAAAGAGTTTGACTTCATCAAAAACATAGATAAACCTTGTATATACAAGAAGGTGGCAGAGAGTAAGGTTGTCTTTCTCGTATTGTACGTGGATGACATACTCTTGATAGGAAATGATGTTCCTATGCTGCAATCGGTCAAGCTCTTCTTATCACAAAGATTCTCAATGAAAGATCTAGGGGATGCCTCCTACATCTTGAGGATTAAGATCTATAGAAATAGATCTAAACGAATACTGGGATTGTCCCAATCCAGGTACATTGACACCATACTAAAGAGGTTTAGTATGAAAGAATCCAAGCGTGGGTTTTTACCCACGATCTCAGGACTCACTCACTCCCAAAAGATGTCTCCCAAGACTGATTTGGAGAGAGCTCGCATGCAAGGGATACCCTATGCTCGGCAGTAGGCTCTATCATATACGCGATGCTATGTACCAGACCCGATGTAGCATACTCACTAATTCTAGTAAGTAGGTATCAAGAAGATCCAGGAGAGAGTCACTGGACAGCTGTAAAGAGCATTCTTAAGTACTTGAGAAGGACTAAAGAGATGCTCTTGGTGTATAGTAATGGAGAACTCCAAGTGGATTCCTTTACCGATTCGAGCTTCTAGAGTGATAAGGACGACTCTAAGTCGGTCTCGAGATTTGTCTTTACCCTCAATGGAGGGGCGGTTTGTTGGAAGAGTTCCAAACAGGAAACCATGGCAGACTCGACGATGGAGGCTAAATACATCGCTACCAACAATGCTGCCAAAAAGGCTGTCTGGATGAAGAAATTCATAATTGAACTTGGTGTTTTTCCATCCATTGAGCATCCAATACCTTTGTATTGCAATAACAATGGAGCAGTGGCCTTGGCCAAGGAACCTAGGTCCCATCAGCGATCCAGACATATTCTGAGGCGGTATCACCTGATCCGGGAGATAGTTGATCGCCGGGAGATCGAGATCAGGAGAGTTAACATGAAGGACAACACGGCGGATCTACTCACCAAGGCCATTCTCCAGATACAATTTGGGAGACTTTTCGGGATGTTGGGTATGAGATACTACAACAACTGACCTTAGTGCAAGTGGGAGATTGTTAGTTATATGTATGCCGTAGAGGCTATTATTGTACATGTGATGTATATTATAGTGGATGCTTGGATATATATAGAGAGGACTTTCTTGCTCGACATGATAGTATGCTATCTGGTTGCTCTTTATCTTAACATGTTGACTTGTATATGTGATGCTGTCCTTCTCTCACATGTTGATAAAGCCCTTAGCTTGTGTACTTGACTACCAGGACTATGATGGAGATCATATAAGTGTAGGGTTACTAGGCACTATCACAAGGGTCTATAAGGCATCAACCATGCCGAATTTAAAATTTACAAGTGCCGAACAATCTAAAGCGAGGATCTTTGCTAGATAATTAGGGTAAACATAGCATGTAAACAACTTTACAACTAAGAGAAAGGGATTACAACCTTTGTAGTCCGTTCCTTCGCTTCATAAGCTCCGAGTAGTAGTCCCTTCATCGCGATCCATGAACTTCCGGACTCTAGAGAGGCTCCGCAAGCCGAACGATCCATGTTTGCTTGAAGTCTTCCTTTTCGAAGATGATCTACCTTGAAGAATCTATAACTCAAGCTCTCACTTCTCTAATCAAGTATTAATGAAGTGAACACCCTAATCTAAGTAGCTAGAATAGATGAGGATGATGAAGTAGTAATTTAGCTCTCTTTTGTTTTCATTTTCTCACTTTAATTCATCACTTTACAAAAAGCTAGCAAGATTTTCAAGGAGGAAGAAGAAGAAGAAGTCTTTTGTGATGAATAATGAAAAAATATTGCTATGGTTACAAATCAACCCTTGAGTTAAGAATGAGTGGCTTAACTCATGTAGAGAATCAACCATGGTAAAGGGTTTGGGATGAGTTAAAAAATATCTTCATAAAATATCTAAACAAAATATCTATGCTTAAAACAAAAATAAAGCTTCTAGAAGCTTCATGAAAAAGCTAACCCAAATCAAACACTAACTATGTTTAATCTCCACAAATCATGTTGCATTTGTAATCATAACTTGTTACAATATTATATATCACATATATAATTTATTTTTGTAACAAAAGAACAATTAACATATATCGCATATATATCAATGTATTATCCGGTGAGAAAATGAATCAATAAAGTGAGCTTATATCAGATAATGTAATGTAATATATCACATATATAATTATACATTAAATTATCGAAAACACTTTATCCGACAATCCGGCTATATCACATATAACCGACTAATATATCATGTACTGATTCATCGAATCAACACTTGATCCGATGACCCGGCTATATCACATATACCCGGCCAATATCATATATCGCGAGAATAGAATATGGTATCTCATATCGTATTATTCTCGGTCCCGCACATATCACATATGTGCTCCTACTCCGTTTTGCCTGAGCCAAGAAACCTCTGTGTAGGACTCTAAAGAATCGTCAATACGCCGGCAGTGGGTGATGATCATAGCAAACACCCACAAGTTGTAAACGGTCAGCTAAACGTAACAACCACCCAGGTATTGAGCGATCAGAAGATCAACAAGCAAGCCTGTACATTGTCCTGTGAATCCAATCAGTAAAACTACCGTACAGTCCGATCTCTTCGTCCGATATGTTGCATATCTAGTCTAGGGGTGGTAAACGTCAGACCCCAGTAACCGATAAATCGTGTCGATGTGAGGCTCATAACAGATCGAGAAACTACTGATAACACTTACCAGTAGCACTCTATATCAGCCCTGGCCAGGGACTTCCAGTTATAGCCAATCGAACACAGCACAACATCAACTTCCTATACCGGGAGAGACGAAACCTCTCCTATCGCTCATTGCCCCCATGTGATTCGGGATTGTACCCAAAAGCCACCGTTTTGCACGCCCTCTTGGACATGGTAAGGTGGAAATCAAAGCACAGTGGGAATCACACAGGACTCTATGACGATCTCGGGTCTACAGACTAACATGTACCAGTGTCACCAGGGAACTGCCATCTGACGTGAGGTATAATACCATCTGGGAGTTCTCGGTGAGTCCGTTCAGTGTACCCAGTCTCCACTGAGCACCCGTACACCATCTCTGATGTCAAACACCAATGGATATGGGATCATCCATCACCCATCATATGGGTCAAGATGCATATACGCTAGTCTACTCTGGCGTATCGATGCCCTGTCTCGATACACCCTCGACTATGAACAGTTATAGGATGTACTCGTTGACTACCCTGGCCCTACTAGTATGATCTCATCATAGTCCCAGTAGTCGAGTACATATCCTAAGGGCTTTATCAACATGTGAGAGTATCGATACTAGTCTACTCTGGTGTATCGATGCCCTATCTCGATACACCCTCGACTAGGAACAGTTATAGGATGTACTCGTTGACTACCCTGGCCCCACTAGTACGATCTCATCATAGTCCCAGTAGTCGAGTACATATCCTAAGGGCTTTATCAACATGTGAGAGTAAGACAGTAAACTAATACAAGTCAATATGTTAAGACAAAGTGAAACCAAATAGCATACTATCATTTCGAGCAAGAAAGTCCTCTCTATATATATCCAAGCATCCACTATAATATACATCATATGTACAACAATGGCCTTTAGGGCATATATATAACTAACAACAAGTGGGGCCAAGGGTAGTCCGCAAGTACACCCTAAAATTGTTCCTAGTCGATGGTGTATCGAGACAGGGCATCGATATTCCGGGGTAGACTAGCGTATACGCATCTTGACCCATATGACGGGCGATGGATGATCCCACATCCATTGGTGTTTGATATCGAAGATGGTATACGGGTGCTCAGTGGAGACTGGGTACACTGAACGGACTCGCCGAGAACTCCTAGTTGGTATTATACCTATCGTCAGATAGCAGTTCTCCGGTGACACTAGTACAGGTTAGTCTGTAGACCTGAGATCATCATAAAGTCTTGTGTGATTCCCACTGTACTTTGATTTCCACCTTACCACGTTCAATAGAACGTGCAAAACGGTGGATTTTGGGTACAGTCCCGAATCACATGGAGACAATGAGCGATGGGAGGGGATTCATCTCTCGCGGTATTGGGAGTTGATGTTGCGCTGTACTCGATTGGCCATAACGACAAGTCCCTGGCCAGGGCTGATACAGAGATTTGCTGATAAGTGTTATCAGTAGTTTCTCGACCCGTTATGAGCCTCACATCGGCACGACTTATCGGTTATTGGGGTCTGACGTTTACCACCCCTAGACTAGATATGCGACATATCAGACGAAGAGACCGAACTGTACGGTAGTGTTACTGACAAGCTTTTGCAGGAGTTAGAGCGGGCTATGCTGATCTTCTGATCGTTCAAAACCCGGGTAGCCGTTACGTCCAGCTAGTACCACTGACGGCTTGTGGGTGCGTGATGTGATCATCACCTACTGCCGGCGTATTGATGAGTCTTTAGAGTCCTACATAGAGCTTTCACTGGCTCAGGCAAAACGAAGTAGGAGCACATATGTGATATGTTCGGGACCGAGATTATTACGAGTATATGATACCGTATTCTATTCTCGTGAGATAAGGTATCGATCGGTTATATGAGATATAGCCGGGTTATCGAATCAAATGTTGATTCGATAAGTCGATACTGTATCGGTCGGTTATATGTGATATAACCGGATTATCGAATCAAGAGTTGATTCGATAAGTTGATACAAATAATATTAGTCGGTCATATGAGATATAACCGGATTATTAAATCAAGAGTTTATTTAATGATTTAATGTATAATTATATATTTGATATATTAATTTACATTAACTAATATTAGCTCACTTAAGCATTTCTTTTTCTTACATGTGCACACTTAATATATATGTGATATATATTAATTGTGTTTATTTATGTGTCATGGTTGATGATACATGCAACATGGGTGTATGAGACTTACACCATGATAAAGATAATGTAGGGTTTATTTATTTATTGTAATTCAATTATTAGTTGGAAATTTGTCACATGGCATGAAGCTTCATGAAGCTTTGAGACCCGTTGACTTAGTCCACTAGTTTTGTCTTACACTAGATATTTGTTAACCCAACCATTATCTAAACTCATGGTTAAGTCTCTACATGAGTAATATTAGATATTTTCTTACCCATGATTGGCATTCACTCTCACAACATTATCTCTCTTCATCTTCTTCTTCAAGCTCAAGAGCTCTCTAACTTTTGAGCAAGTGAGAAATATTAGTGAGAAAATCAATTCTAAAGTGAGCAAAAATCATACTTCTTCATCCTCTACTAGATTAGCACTTTAGTATATGGTGTTAGCTTTACTAATCTCTCATTAGTGAAGTAGTAGCTTGGGTTAGTGTCTCCTTGACGTAGATCATCTTCGGCCTCAAAGACTTCAAGCAAGTTCATTCCTTTTATCTTATGAAGCCATGCTAGAGTCCGGAAGATCGTTACTTGGAGAGAAGGGACTACTACACGGAGCTATTGAAGTGAAGGACCAGTATACAAAGGTTGTATTTCTAGTTCACTTAGCTGTAAAGTAGTTTACAATATATTTCGTATGATTCTCTAGTTAAACATCCTAGTTTAGGGTTCTTTAAAATGGCAAAAATTAGAAAATGGCATGGACGATGCCTCCCGAAACCTTGCTGTCGTTCATAGGAACCCTACAAGTGGATCCGCCGTATTTATCTTTTGCCTCAACTCTCCTTACCTCGGTCCCTTGGTGATCAACCATCTCCATGATTTGGTGATACTTGCCTCAGAATATGTCTGGATCGCTGATGGGACCGGTGTTCCTAGGCCAAAGCCACAACTCCATTGTTGTCACAATTACAGCTATTGGACGATCAATGGTAAGAACCATGTTCATCTCATGAATAAGAAATGCCCAGACAGCCACTTTGGTAGAATCGTTTGTAGCGATGTATTCAACCTTTATCGTCTAGTTTGCCACGGTATCTAGTTTGGAACTCTTCCAACATACCATCACTCCACTGAGGGTAAAGACAAAGCATGTGACTGACTTTCAGTCGACCTTATCACTCTGGGAGCTTTAACCAAGAATATTCTTTAGTGCTTCTCAAGTACTTAAGAATGTCCTCCACAGCTGTCCAATGATTCTCCCAAGATCCGATTGATTCCTAATCACTACACCTAGTGAGTCATTTACATCTAGTCTGGTACATAATATTGCATACAAGATAGAGCCTACTGCCGAAGCATAGGGTATCCCTTGCACGCGAGCTCTCTCTAAATCAGTCTTCGGGAGACATCTTTTCGGAGAGTGTGATTCATGAGTAAGTGGGCGAACCACCACGCTTAGAATCCTCTATACTAAACCCCTTTAGTATGGTGTTAATGTACTTGGATTTGGGACACTCCCAACATCCACTTAGATCTTTCAATATAGATCATAATCCATAAGATGAAGTAGGTATCATCCAGATCTTCCATGGAGAATTCTCGTGATAAGAGGAGATTGACCGAGTGTAGCATAGGAAACCCTTTCCTATCAAGAGTATGTCATCTACATACAATACGTGTAAGACAACCTCGCTCTCTACTACCATCTTGTATATACAAGCTTCATCTACCTTTTTTATGAAGTCAAACACTTTGACTACCACATCAAAATAGATGTTCTAACTCCGCGATGCTTGCTTTAATCCTGATGGACTTAAGCATAGCTTTGAAAGTCTCAACTTTTCCATCTACACCAAGAATCTTCTCAAGATCCATTTGCTCCCGATGGGTTTTACCCCTTTAAGTGCAACATTCAAAGTCATACTTTGTTGGTGTATATGGATTCCATCTTTGATCGCATAGCATCCAGCCATCTCACAGAGTCTCCACTTGTGATGGCCAGCCTGAACCTAGTTGGGCTATTATCTACCATGATGCAATCCTCGCTCCCACTATCACCGAGAAGACCGTAGTATCTCTCAAGTGGATGAGGAACCCTACCAGATTCGCGGAGAGGCTGAGGTTCGTTGGAGACTATTGAATCCTTTGGTTTCACCAAATCGTCAGCTGTTAGTTTGTCTAGCTGGAACTCCTTCCAGTTATACCTCATGACCACTAATTTCTTCACAAGAAATCCCTTTTCTAAAAAGGTGGCATGCTGAGAAACAAAACACCTTTTGCTCCTCAGAGTGGTAGAAGATATTCCCTCACAAATGTTTAGGATATCCTAACAAACTTATACAGAACTGACATTGCCACGAGTTTGTCCGGATTTTGCTTTTAACCTTAGACCAGACAACCCCATATCTTAACTCGTTTTAAGACATGGTCTCTTCCCATACCATATCTCATATAGAGTGGTAGGAACTGATTTGGATAGAACCCCATTCAATAGGTATGCAGCTTCTTAAGTGCATAACACCAAAATGAAACAGGGAACTCAGCAATACTCATCATAGAGCACGCCATATCTCATAGGGTGCGATACCTCCGTCCCGATACACCGTTGTGCTGTGGTGTATATGAAGGAGTAAGCTGAGAGAGAATCACATTCTCCTTTAATTAAGCTAGGAACTCCATGCCCAAGTATTCTATTCCTCAATCACATCGAAGGACTTAATACTTATACCCGTCTGGTTCTTTAAATTCAAGCTTATATTCCTTGAATTTCTCAAAAGTTTCAGACTTGTGTTTCAACAGGAACATATGTCCAAATCCTGAGAGATGATCAGTGAATATAACGAAGTACGAAGAACCAACCTTGGTATTTATAGACATAAGACCGTATACATCATCATGCATCCATCCCAAGAGTTCAATAACTCTTTCTCTGTTTCCAGTAAACGTAGTATTGGTCATATTACCTTTGCGACAAGACTGGCAAGTAGCATAAGATGAAAATTCAAACAGATTCTCATATTCATCCTTATGTAACTTAGTTGGTCGTGTCGTATTGAAATGACCTTGTCTACAATGCCTCAAGAAGGATTCGTTCATTTCTGAACTGATCTTCTTTTGTGTGTTTTACATACTTTGAAGTGTGGTTTGATTTAGAACGTATGTGCTATTATATAATGTGCCTGATCCAATCAACTCTTGATTCAGGAAAATGTTCACAACATTATCCTTCAATACAGAATTACATCCTTCTTTAACTCATTAAAGAAACCGATGTAATGTTGTATGTCAAGTTCGGTATGTAATAACATTCGTTCAGAATCAATGTATTAATACAAGATGATATTTACCAACTTACTTGGTTGCAACAATTGCACCCTTCTCTAACACTTAGAGATATATCACCCAATCTCAGTTTTCTACCTTTCAGTAGCCCATGTAACTCTTACATATGTGGGATCCTGTTGCGGTATCTCATACCTAGGACGTAGAGGATACTAAGAAACAATTCTCGGTAACGAACACACTCGAAAAAGATGCATCAACATGCACTTTCTTCGATTGGGTCACATGGAAATCCGGATATTCCCCTATTTCCTGCTCGGACTTATAACAATTATAAGATAGAATGGAACCAACGTTCCCCAGCTCAGTATAATAAGCAGGTTCGGTCAATGCATCCATATTATTATCTTGATTAAGGCGTGATATGGTCGCTACCAGAAGAGAGAGAAGAAAATACTCTGCGTGCGCTCTTGCAAGATCGGATTGGTTATTATTTTATCTAATCAGGATGGCTCTCACTGTTTTTATCAAATCTTCCTTCAAACCCTAAAAGGTAAGACTAGCCGGGATTAATTACACACTACAAGTTCGCCAATCTTTCGGCCAGGCCAGTGTTGGTACTTTGAGGGAGGTTCCCCGTCCTTTTGCACGGACCTAATTAAAATAAATCTCGCTTTCCCAGGGGCGTAACCCCGTTTACACCTTTCTAGACGCTTACTTGATCAGCTAATTGTAATGTGTAAAACTCTCCCAAGGGTAACTCTTACTCGCAGTGTGTATCGGGATCCAACTATCTCATAGAAGGTATGCAATCTCATTGCAAATTTCAACACTTGAAATTCCCGATAATGATTTTACCCCTAGCAACTTATGACCTTAACAAGGTCAACAAATCATAAGCGCTAGCCAAGTTTAACCTGTCATTTCCTGATTGAATTAAACCCACCCGCACGACCCTTAACAAGTTCAATAAAGTCGTATGACTACCCTAATCCAATCGCATCATATGCTTAAGCAGATAAGCACTAATCAGCTACCGCACACTACGTCTTAATAAGGTCAACAAACGTAGCACGAATACTAAGTAGTACTTATCTGAAATGACGGAGGGCTACGATAGGTTTTTAAGAAAACCTTTGCGTAATGAACTTGATATCGTTGTAGAATCGAGTGATTTTAAAAAGGAGTGTTTTTTTAAGCTTTTACTAGTTTTGCTAAAGAGATCACTCCCGGTGAAGGGATCTCGGCTCTTTCCTCATCGAATGAGGTGCTGGATATTTCACAAATACTACTATGCAAAGAAAAAACTATAGAAGCAATCAAAATACAAACCGAGTGGGTTGTAGCATCTGCTAGTTTCGCTAAAGTGGTCACTCCCGGTGAAGGGATCTCGGCTCTTTCCTTATCGAATAAGGTGATGGATATTCTATAAGGAATACTGCTATGCAAAGCAAGAACTAGAGCTACCAATTTTTTAAAACAAGTTTCTACAACATCTTTAGGTTTCTTTTATTTCATTAATCTCATTAATGAAGTCCCATCAAATTATGCTTCCCAAGCATCACAGAAGAAACGAAAGCATCAATATTTATTATATATCATATATATATAATATAAGCATTCGTCTCAGAATATCAAGTGATCACATCATAGAATATCAGCAGCAGAAGAACACATATGAAATATTAGATATACTAGGAATTCCATGTTTTAAATTAAGCCAAATAAAAAACGTGGATTCCACGGTCGCAATGAATAGCCAAACCCATATCTCTAGATCCCTACGAGAGTAGCAAGCAACCATACCAATTCTAGAGTTAGGAGACCCGGACTCGACGCCTCGAGATAGTCTCCCACTGGACTCTAGAACCCGGTTACTTGTGCTCCCCTCCTTGGGTCTATCCTAATGCGGAAAAGTAAATAATATACATCAATGGTGACATCATCCTCAATCCGGAAGTGCCCCAATAAAAGAATATTGCATACAAAATTTTACATGAATGAAAATGAAAAACTCTCATCTCACATAAAAAAAACTCGACTATTCAAAACACGACGATCCAATATAACATATCACAGCAACACATAACATCACATGTCATCAACGTACGTAAATATGCGTATCCCAATTATCGTTGACATATAGCAACGAAACCGGCGATACACCACATATTACACTTACAGTCGCAGAAAAGAAACTGAAACACTACAACAATTGGAATCCGCAACCACCTTAGATATCATAAACCCAATGTATTACATATTTTGGATTTCATGCCTTACCAAATGAATTCCTTAGACATTACATGCCTAACAATTATAAACCCCGTATTTTAGTCTCGATATTGAAAACACTTTTCAATAACCCATCTGGTAATTCAACAAGATTCCCGATAACCTGGTCGAATGCTAGTCGGAAACTTTAGTAGACGACCGCACCCTGATGTCGTCGACGAAGTGCACTGAGGCGGAACACCGCGGCCGCGAGCACCCAAACGGATGCTTTTGGCGACGGGGTACTCCTACAATCTCTTGGTCGAGACTATGGGGAGTGGCTATCTAGTAAGGTTACCCGGCGAGTATCCGCGTACACTACGTAATTGCGACGGACTTTTGATCCACATCAAAATTCCGTGGCAACCGATCAAATGAGACTAAACTACTAGATTTATAAAATTCAAACTAGTTATCTCATAACTAATTATGTGGATTCCAAATATTATATCACAATCACAAATAGCTAGATGAAGTTAAACTTTTCGATCGAATAAGCAAACACCCAAAATTTCCCTAAAAGCTCAAAACTTGAGCGGAGTTCAAAAAGTACCCAGAAATTGCCACAGCTCCTATGAACCATCCGTAGAAGGGCCGACCCATGCCTTACTCATGTCGCCACGGAACTGCGGCAAACCCTATGGTATGACCGCGGTTCCGCGATCCAAAAAGTCGAGTTTGGGTATCGTTCTTCTAGAGGGTCCACAGAATCGCTTGCATGATTTTCTGATGATTTTAAACTCGGAAAAATCTAACTCTTGAAAAATTTCCATCGATGGAAAATATGGGTTATTGATATCCGTTCGAACATTTTAATGTCGTCTAAATAACCCGAATAGATGTTAGAATTACGACTACGAAACACTCTGAATTTCCTTTGCAGAAAGTGTAACGTTTTAAAAATAAATAATTAAATAAATAAAATCCTTTAGGTGAATTTTCTGATAATCGGTAAAATAAACCGTATTTTCCGTAAAACTTAACTATAATTATTTTTCAAAATAGACTTAAATACGCATATTTTAACTATGTAATTGCTAGTAATTGATATTATTTAGTGACTTTTAAATTGTTAGTTTAATTAAATATTTTTCTTAAATTAATTATTTCAAATATTATTATAAGCTTTTAAATATACATTAACTTAGTGTAAATTGCAAATTGGAATGGGTTAATTTGACAAATGTGAACCATGACATATTGGAAACATAGTGTGTAACATGTAAATTCTTTCTCAAAATTCTCCATGGTTCTAGAATTTTTCTAGGATTTATCTAGAAAAGGAAATAAATAAAATAAAGAAATTAATGTAAAGGATTAAAAGAGATGGTTAATTAGGAAGTTTCTACACAATTCCTCACATCTTTTTCTCTCTATCTTCCCTTCCCTCATTTGCTAGTGGCCGAGCCCTCCATGAGGCAGCCCCCATTTTTCTCCAAGCTTATTTCTCATCAAAAATCTCATAAAATCCATCAAAAATCAAAACAAAAACCTTACAAATTCCTAATCCAATCTCTACCCATTATCGTTTGACCTATCTAGCAAGGATCTTGGAGCAAAGTTACCATTTTGGAAGCCATGTTGCAAGTTTGATCTCTTGAATGTTGAGGTATAATCCTAAACCCTTGGTTTGATTGTTAGTTAATTACTTTAATTTAGATTATTAAGTGTTTAATTAGATTTTAAATTGGTTCTAATTGCATGATTGAAAATTCAAGAAAATAGTTTGTGATCAAATTAGGGTTTTTATCATTAGATTATGGTTTTAATGAGTAGGTTAACATGTTAATGTTATGCAAAACTTAATCCTGTTGCTTATTTGTTAATTGTTGCATTTAAAAAGTCCAAATTAAGATTTTAACAAACTAGATTTTTAGAAATTAATTAAAAATGTGAGATTAAAATCTAGTTAGGTTTTTCATCACGTCATTAACATTATAATTTGTGGTTTAACACCTTAGGTCATGCAAAACCTAGTTTAGTTGTTGTTTTGTGCATTGTCACTTTAAAATTGTTAAAATTGGATAAAATTGCAAACTAAATTTTATAGATTAATACAAATTGGTGTGATAAAATTATAGTAATGGTTTTTAAGACTTAGTTATGATATTTAGTGAATATTGTGGCCACTAGTTTTGTTTAAACATCAAGTTTCGAACCAAAACGGTTATTTGAGGCTTTCTAGGTTTTCGGAAATAAATCGATTTGATTTATTTTGAGGTTTTGATGAGTTACAATTTATTTCATATTATATTTAGTGAGTTGTAAAACCACAATTAGTACGTTTTGGTTTTTCTCAATCAATTGGCGTTTGTACGCCGATGTCGAGAGTTATTTGGTTCTTTTGCATGAGCGGGTCATAGGTTTTAACCTATGCGCGTTTCGTGCACCATTTTGGTTTTGTCCACGATTTCAGTTTATGATATTATATATATTTGCATATAGGTACCTCTCACGTGAACTTCGGATGATGAAGAAGAGGATGACGGCATCGACTTCGGCAAACAAGGACCAGGTGAGTAGATGTATATCTACGGGGGAAGTCGGGTGGATGGCGTATAGAATCCCCGCAAACGTAGAATAAGGTTATTACATTTTATTATTAGGAAGTCGGACGTGACCTTAGATTCTTGGCGAGTAGGATACTATTGAAGACCTTAAGTTGGATTAGATTAGATTGATTTAGAAAGACTTAACCAGAGGATGATTACCTTAGAAGAAATTCGTAGGTTTCATATAGACACACACACACGCAAACACATAAACATGACTTGGGGTGTGTGTGTGTGTGTGTGTGTGTGTGTGTGTGTGTGTGAATGTGTGTAGGTTTATATATATACAACATATACACGTGATATGAGAATGTTATATGATACTTGGGGATAAGTCGATATGGCTGGGCATGATGCCGTGAGATATTTGATATATGATCGAGTTATGATACAAGATATGTTATGATATTATAGCGGATCGTTGGATGATGATACCATGTGATTGATGATATATATATGATAGTTGACATATGATCAAGATATGATATGAGATATGTTATGATATTTATAATGGATCGCTTGGGCGACGTATACTTCTATATGATAATATGTGTTGATGACATTGGATTGAATGAGACTTTAGATCAGTAACCAGATCATGATATTGTTTGATGATGATACCATATGAATGATGATATATATTTGATAGTTGACCTGTATCCCGATTTTGGGATGCCGTACGATGGATTTTACCGTACGATGTATGTATGTGATGATTGATCCGCACTCTTGACTTGAGAAAGTTGTACTTTGTACATGACGCTGTTGAGGCTGGAACGCCGACTACTAGAGATATCGACTCGGACTTCAGGTGGATTTTTCTTACCTTTCGACCAGTTCTTTAGTTTAGTCCCTTAGTTGGTTAGGTAGATGTTAGTTTAGGCTCGAGTGATACATATTTTCAAAACTAGCGAATCGTGCGCATTTTTTTAAGACAGCCGAGGGATACTGCGGATATTTTTCAAAGGACGTATCTTTTCTTAAAAAAACACCGTAGCCCCTATTTTTCTAAAAACCACGATTCGTGCTTTTTCAAACACCAAAACGGTATGACTCGTATTGTAGAAATGTATATTCTTCCGTATTGCGGTTATTTCTCTTTCTCTGTTATACTCATGTTATTCTCATTTCACTGCATGTTTATACATATGTTTCCTTCATTGTTATGATTCCATCTGTTAGGACACCAGCACCATTACCGATGATGCACATGTTTCACATACACTTGTTTACCGGCTCACAGACATCATCATCAGTAATTGCCATGTCACGTACACTTTAGAACATATTATCTCATTGATATAATCATCAAAATGCTAGTTACCACATAATATTTCTGTGATTGCTCTCATGTGGTAACTTAGAGATTACATTCTTTACATAGATACTTCATGCATTCATATATTCATTCATGTACTATTCTGGGGTTTTTGCTGATATTCCCTGTTTACATACTCCTGATTCTTGGATTTCGGATTTCCATAAGATTTCTGGATTTGGGGGAAAACCGAAAGAATATATATAAACTTCTCTCTTTCTCGCTCTCTCTCTTTTTAAAATGCAAGTTGCGGTTTTCTCGTGATGTATGTGTCGTCCACCATGAGTTTTCATGATTGCTGTTGGATTTCGAGACCCGATTCGAGGAGTAGGATGAACCGTTTCGGGTACATGGTGGGCCTGGTATGGTACCCCAGGGCAAGAAGCTCGAGTTGTAGACGATGAGCCTGACAGGGGCAAACTACCTACCAGTGATGTCGGGCGCGGAGGATATCCGGAAGATACCGTCGTAGTCGTGAGATTTGATGATATGAGCCGATCGGGACTGACGAAGCTCGAGATATTGAGACATTGTGATATTGATACTTTGAGATATTGAGATATTGACATATTGAGACTTTGAGATATTGAGATATTGTGTCGATGTTTGACACGGATTTTCTATCGATTGCACCGATGATGTTTCAGTTTTATTATACAAGTTTCACTAATGATTTTTTTATGTCAGATTTTTCAGATTTCGTGGTGGATTTCCTCATTCATGATACATTCATACATCAGATATATGACTTATTACTGTTTAGTGACACTGACACGAGCACTGAGTATTACACTTATGCATAGATTATTACCCTGTCACTACTAGATTACTAGTGTTATATATGTATATTATTATGACCAAGGAGATCGCCGTGCATGCGATTTCTACCCGCAGATGTCTTCTACTCACGAGTTGGCAACTCAACCCCGTTGTGCCAAATTTTCTTGCAGGTTTAGATGTATAGGTTTCTTTGGCGGCTTGCTGGCACACTATTTCGTTTAGGGTGATTGCATGGTAAGTTGGTTCACTTGTATCGTGACCGTCGTTGTACCTTTATTTATTTCAGTTGTATCTAGTAAGCTCCATCAACTAGACCTGTATTATTTGATAGAATTAGAAGACTGGTTGTTTATTCTTTCGACCTTAGAGTCGTGCTTGTATTATTATGGTTTTCTGGTGGATTTGGTCTTCTTCTGAGTTTTGTTCCTCGCCCTTTGGCGTTGTATATTATATTGCTTGCGTGGTTATGTCCGCCAATTGGCGACGAGCTAGCTCCCGCTTGGGGATGCCTTTTATTATTGCTTATGTATGTATATTCTTGTTTGTACCCATTTGGGGGCAGTTTTTATAAAGGAGACTCTGCCGAAATTTTGAGAAAATTTGATGTTGCTTTCAAACATGTTTTCCTTCACTTCTTCTTTTAAATGGTTTAGATTTCTGGGCTTTGGCCTACTTAGATTACGTTGCGCCTCTAGACGTTTCGTAATTTAAGTGACGGTCACATTCCGTACCTTCAGGTCGTGACAGAAAGTTAACATGAAATACAAATTTAGCAAAAACAAGCAACACTTGAAACACCAAAACCCAGAGACTGGAACACACTACAAAATTCAACCCTGGACTCCCTCACAAAACCAAGCACACCGGTTTTCATTGCCCTCTGGCCGGCCAAAATCCGAGGAAAGGGGTTCAATTTTCTACCGTGTTCATATTGCATCTCATACAACATTCTACGGTTGCTAAAAAAATTTTAGAGGCCATTAAAAATTCGACAGAACCTGGATTATTTTTTTTCAAGTTTCGGAGTCGTTTCGGTTTCGTAATCTAACATACATCGTTTAAATCTCTAGCTTGGCTCTGATACCACTGCAGAGTTCCGTAGGGCGGCAGCAAGGTTTCGGAAGGCATCGTCCATGCCAATTTCAAAAAAATTCCGTTCTAAAGAACCCTAACCTAGAATCTTAACTAAAGATTTAGACGAACTAACTACAATGTAAACAACTTTACATCCAAGTGATTGAGGAATACAACCTTTGTAGACCGGTCCTTTATTTCTAAAGCTCTGTGTAGTAGTCCCTTCTCTCCAAGTAGTGAACATCCAAACTCTAGTAAGGGTTCACATGAAGAAATGAACAAGCTTGCTCGAAGTCTTCGAGACCGAAGATGATCTACGTCGAAGAGACTCAAGATCATGCTACCTCTTCACTAATGGTAGATTAGTGAAGCAAACACCCTAAACTAAATGGCTAATATAGTAGAGGATGATGAAGTAAGAAGTGGGCTCACTTTAGATTTATTTTTCTCACAATATTTTCTCACCTTAGAAAAAAACTAGCAAGCTTTTTCCAGAAAAATGAGAAATGAAACTCATGAGGTGAGAATAGCAACCATGGGTGAGTTAGTGTTATATAATAACTCATGTAGAGAATAAACCATGGGTAAACAATAATGGTTGGGTTAATAAATATTTTCAAGTAAAACAAAATGAGTGGACTTGGTCAATGGTTCCACAAGCTTCTACAAGCTTCAACCATGTGACAATTTCCAACCAATTTTGATTTACTTTAAATAAATAAAAACTCTTCATTATTATTTACATGGTGTGAGTCTCATACACCCATGTAGCATGTGGCATCAAGCATGATACATAAATAATGTACATTAATATATATCACATATATACTAAGTGTACACTAGTGAGAAAAAGAAATCTTAAGTGAGCTAATATTAGTTAATGTAAGTTAATATATCAAATATATAATTATATATTAAATTATTAAATCAACACTTGGTTTAATAATTTTACTATATCACATACAACTGACTAATATTAAATATAACAATCTATCGAATCAATACTTGATCCGATAACCCGGCTATATCACATATAACCGACCGATATCACATATTGCGAGAATAGAATGCGGTATCACATACGTGCATTAATCTCGGTCCCGCACATATCACATATGTGCTCCTACTTCGTTTCGCATGAACCAGGAAACCTCTGTGTAGGACTCTAAAGACTCGTCAATACACCGGCAGTAGGTGATGATCATATCAAACACCCACAAACCACAAGCAGTCTGCTAAACATAACGGCCACCCGGGTATTGAGCAATCAAAAGATCAACAAGTAAGCCTGCTCATATTCCTGCGAATCCAATCAGTAACACTACCGTACAGTTCGGTCTCTTCGTCAGATATGTCGCATATCGCAGTCTAGAGGTGGTATAACGTCAGACCCTAATAGCCTGATAAGTCATGCCAATGCAAGGTCCATAACAGTTCGAGAAACTACTGATAACACTTACCAGTAAATCTCAGCAACCCTGGCCAGGGATTTCATGTTATGGCCAATCGAGCATAGCACAACATCAACTCCCAATACCTGGAGAGACGAATCCCCTCTTATCGCTCATTGCCTCCATATGACTCGGGACTGTACCCAAAAACCACATTTTTGCATGATCTCTTGACCATGGTATGGTGGAAATCAAAGCATGGTGGGAATCACACAAGACTCTATGACGATCTCGGGTCAACAGGCTAACATGTACCAGTGTCACCAGAGAACTGCTATCTGACAATAGGTGTAATACCATCTAGGAGTTCTCGGCGAGTCCGTCCAGTGTACCCAGTCTCCACTAAGCACCCGTATACCTTCTCTGATATCAAACACCAATGGATATGGGATCATCCATCGCCCATCATATGGTCGAGAAGCGCATACGCTAGTCTACTCTGGAGTATCGATGCCCTGTCTCGATACTCCCACGACTAGGAACAATTATAGGGTGTACTTGTGGACTATCCTTGTCCCCACTAGTATGATCTCCATCATAGTCCTGGTAGTCAAGTACACATCCTAAGGGCTTTATCAACATGTGAGAGCAAGACAACATTACTTATACAAGTCAACATGTTAAGATAAAGAGCAACCAGATTGCATACTATCATATCAAGCAAGAAAGTCCTCCCTATATATGTCCAAGCATCCACTACAATATACATCCTATGTACAGTAACGGCCTATAGGGCATACATATAACTAACAAAATGTTTATATGTTGGGAAACTGTAAGTCATGGGTTTTTCATTGACTCTTGGCGCATGCACTAGTGACTCATGGTTTTGTGTCATGATGGCTTAAGATATTTGTGGTGTGGGTTGTGAGATATTTTAGGTGAGCAAAGGCAGATCTTTTCTAGGGTGTGGGGCTTTCTTTAGGTACCAATTTGCTCACAAAATAAAACACAACTCACACAAGAAAAATAAGCCGACACTTTTTCTTCACTTGCTTTTCTTTTCTTGAGCTCACACTTTTCCTCCAATGGCATCTTCTTCAACCTCCACCCAAATCCTCTCATGAGTTGAGAATCCTTGTGTGTATTGAGATAAAGTAATCACAAACTCTCTCTACTTCATCTTGGCTATCTAGGCTAGTAAACTAGATACCCGAGTTTTCTCGATTTTGAGGCGAGAGCCCGTATTAAAAACCCTCGACGTGGATCTTCTTCGATATGGGGAGACCAGAGATCAAGCTTGATCAAGGAAGCCACGAGGAGCTTGGACAGAGGTTGAAGATCAAAGGACACGGATCGTTTGGTATAACCTCTCTAAACTCCTTTCATAGAACTAGTATAAGGTTAATGGTACGATCCGTAGATTTCGGTTCCGTTAGCGCCGGTTTCTAAAAGTTTCTGTTCCGCATTTGGCCACGGAATGATGGCCAGGGCGTTGCCATAACCCAACATAGTATCAGAGCCAACCCATTAACTACATACTAGTTGGTTTAGACGATGTTAAAGTATCGAAACCGAAACAACTCCGAAACAATACCCGATGTGTTCCATTCTCTGTAAAAAATTTCCGAGTCTTCTAAAAATATTTAAGCAACTGCAGATGACTACTCTGATGACAACTAGAACATACCCCAAAAACAAACCCATTCCAACAATTTAGGACTGGCCAGATCACAGAAATGTCCGAGGTGGCCGGTTTTTCTTGGGAACTAGGACTTGATTTTTATGGTGTAGTCTAGTCTCTGGAATATTGGTTCAGTGGTATTGCTTATTTAACCCAGTTTCGATATGGTTTTATCTAGTTGTTTGGGGGCTATTTGGGGTGTTTCGAACTCGATATTTCTAACACTGTTTAAATTTTACAGTACATACATTTCTATCTGCAACCGTGAATGTCATTAGAGCGGTACAACTTGTCTAATTGCTATAGTTCTTTTAAACGTGTTTGCGAACGTGACTGTAACACCTTAGAATGTGATTTGTGTTATTTAAGCGATAATGCGGGTTTTCTGTCAAAAGTTTACCAATTTAGGTTCCTCACATTTTATAACAATTAATTAATATTTTATTTTTTTTTGTTATGGCTTGCACGCACGTGTGCACGTTAATGTGAGGGTTAGTTTGTGTTAATCTCGTTAGTGACCATGACAACCTTAAGCTAATCCACACCTTTAAGTTAATCCTTGCTTTGTTAACCTTAATCTTAACCTTTAGATATTTGTGGAAGATATTTGTATGAGGAGAGATATTTCTTTTGGTGTTTTGGATTGGGAGGAGGTGGCTTGGTGAGTCATGAGAGAGTCATGGCTTGCATTAATGATGAGAGTTAATGCTTGGTACACTTACCCTCTCACCATTACACTCACCTCTCTCTCTAACTCACTCATTCACTCTTATTCTCTCTCACACTATCGCTTTCTCATTATTTCTTCATTCCCTCAACCCTCAAACTGAACCCTCACCTTTCCATCACAAAACCTTCACTAAACTTCACCAAAATCACATCCTAAGTCTTGTTTTTCCTCTAAGATCCCCTGTAGCTTGGAAAGCTAGGATCTTTGAGCATGTGTGGTTAGGTAATAATCTCTATCTGTTAAGTAGGTGTTTTTATTGTTGTGTAGCTTATTCGTTTCAGTTTAGAATGTGTAAAGTTTCGTTTTAGTGCACATATCGTATTTTTAGTGTAGTTTTAGGTCTCGGATGATCTGCTATCAAACCAGGTTTTTGTTAGAAAAGTTCCCATCACAGTGACCTAGTGTTGTGACCTAGGACCCACCATAAAAACCTGAGCCCATTCCCTTTCTTGTAGGCCGCAGATTTATTGGTTCTGGCCGCAATTTGCAGCCAGAGTGGGGGCTGGGGGTTGTGTTTTGGGCGTAGGGTCTCTGGGGTTGTGTGTGGTCTCGTGGTGCTTGCAACTTTCACAAATTGTTTGCGTGGAAAAATCTGGGATCACTTTGCTAGTTTCTAGTGTTTCGATTACGCGCGTTACGTTATCCGATACGGTTCGTGTTCTTATGTAGCTGTTGCTCTTTGGTTGGTTTCGTAGTGTCGCTACGCATGTTAGCCACTAGATGAACACTTGAGAGTATGTTTGGAGTTGGTGCGTCGGTCAAACGTAATTTGTACATGTTATTGGTCAATTGCTAATGTGAACTTGTTATGTTGTTTTATGATCTTAGGGTCACAGCCGGGGACTTCGGACGCTGTGAAGAAGGGAAAGCGAGTGGTTGGTTTTACTTAGCCCAAGATCATCTATGAGTAGATTTAACATCTACAGGGGAATCGCCCGCATGGCGTTATGCGTCAGGGCTAGATATGATATGATATTAGCCGTATGTTTATATTGTACATATAGAGATTATGCATAAAACTTCATTGCATATTATTACTTACTGTGCTTGGACTTGTACCCATTGGACAATGCACTATTATTGACGGTTCATGTTGCACAAGCACAAATTGTATGCTACACCCACACCGTCGATAATTGCCATGATACACACAACACCTATACATACATGATATTGTATTGGCTAGGGGCTTGAGACATGATCCTTATCCCATTGTGCATATGACATATAGCATACCTATATACTTACATGCTTACACATATGCTTTGCCATGCCTACATGCTAGCTACCCATATACCTATATGGTATTATACCATTAGTGACAGGCATATATACATATGAGACATAGCTACATGTACATCATACCTACATACTTACATGTACACCCATATACCTTGATATAGCTATACATATACCTGGAGGGTATTACATCATTATTGATAGGAATATACTCATATCTTGCTATGACTACATGTTCACCCTTATATGATGTTGCGTTGGATTTTGGAGAAATTAGGAACCGCATGATATGTTTAATAACTTGTTGCAGTTAAATAGCGGTTTTTCCTTTATATGCTCATATTACTGTTTCATGTTGCATATATTATATTTCATGGATTTTCGCATTGAGATATGGATTTCATATGATGTTTTCTGGATGTTTTACTCCTGATGATATATATATCAATGGTATAGGACGCTGATATATATATATATATATCAGTGGTATGGGACGATGATATATATATGGATATATATTATATATATCATCATAATGATCTATGCAAGTATTCTTATTCTTTACTTGATATTTGGATGCATCCACTCTGAGAATTACCGATATGTGGATCACGAGTGTCGATGTTGGACACTTGGGTTCCAAGGAACATATGGATATTGAGACTTACCGATACGTGGATCACGAGTGTCGATGTTGGACACTTGGGTTCCGAGGAACGTATGGATATTGAGACGTACCGATACGTGGATCACGAGTGTCGATGTTGGACACTTGAGTTCCGAGGAACGTATGGATATGAGTATTTATGTGTCGATGCTGGACAATTGTTTTCATGATGTTTTCGGGTGTCAATGTTGGACACTCAGGTTCCATGAGACTTACAGGTTATGAGGGCCGATCTGAGGGCCGATTTGAGGAATTTGGGATTTAGATTGTCTTGATGGACACTGGTCCTGCCATGATGAGGATTCCGTGAGGATGACATGTTTTATTCCATACTCCGCATTTATTTGATATGCATTGCTTCATGTATTAGTAGTACCTGATAGAGTACCTTTCATGACTGTTGCATATACATATTGCTATTTATTGCTATCAGTTTGCATGTGATAGATTATCGCAGTACGTGCATACTTGCGATTACATGCATATGTTATTTACTATTCACAAGTTGGCAACTCACCCCCGTTGTGCCATAGTGTTTGCACGTGTCCCTCAGAGCAGTCGCGGTAGGGCTTCTTCCTATCGTATCAACTTTTGCTGCGGAAACCGCTACGGCTGACTGTGTGCAGTTTCGCTATAAGTGGGTTTTACGGTTATCCGATATTGGTCATTGTATATTCGTTGTATCTAGTACTCTCCATCTACTATTTTCATGTATTGACTTAGAGACGAGTTGTAAGGACGATATTATATATTATTTTGTGATTCTGGATGTCGTTTATGCTGTTTTTATTTATATCATCTTTTTCTTTGCTACGGCGTCGTATATCTGTTGTGGTGGTTGTTTTCCACCTTTAGGCGTGGATTTGCTCCCGTTCGGGGATGCTTTACTTATATCTATATGTTGTACCCTTTCTGGGGCTTGTTTTACAAAGGAGGTGCTGCCAAATTTTAAAGAAAGTAAATTTGGACTTTAAAGAATTTTGATTGAGATTTCAAGAGTTTTAATAATGTTCTTATCACTTACTACTTTTGATGTTTTAGATTGCTGGGTTTTTGGTTTACTTAAATTGCGTTATGCCTTTGGACGTTACGTGGTTTAAGGGCCGTCACGTGCCAAATTTCGGGTCGTGACAAAGTTGGTATCAGAGCGCTAGGTTTTACCTTTCGGAGTGTAGGATGACCTTGGTATGATGGAGTAGGTAGCTTAAGTAGAGTGACGTGGTGTGTGTATGTCCGCGGCATACTTACGACAAGGTACTCTGCCTAAGTGACCTAAGTAATAATTGCTTGAAATTCATTCCGTGATTATACATATCCTTGTGATTCGATTTCCGTGTTCTTATCGAATACTATTTCCATTTATAGCCTTTATGCCACCGATGACTATGAGGACTCAGAGAGAGGAGGCAAGAGCCGAGGTCAGAGTTGACTCATTTGGGACGAGGACTGACCAGGACGGCACGCTCATTGCACAGGAGCAGATTGATCCGCCTTCGATAGATCGTATCGCTAGGCTTGAGGAAGATATGCAGGACTTGCGCCAGATGATGAGGTCGTTGGTTAAGGCCAGTCGAGCGCAACGACAGGAGGTTGCCACCCCTGTTACCCAGTTATTTCTTGCTATCAGCACATAGCATTGTGTCACGTATACAGCAGCAGTGGATGCAGCCCTAGTTGATGAGGCACGTCTTCCCGAGACTTTGGGAGTTTCAGGACCGAGGAGGGCTCATACAGGTGTATCAGCCCAGAGACAGAGGCTTAGTCGCCGCGACAGATTTCGTTTACGTCGCAGGAGTAGCAGAGGCTTGGGACGAGGACAGTTGTTTAGCTCTTACCCCCAGGAGAGTCAACAGCCATCGTATGGATGTTTCCGGTGCGGGAGTTTCCATCACCTCATCAGAGATTGTACCTTAGTACGCCATGGGAGGGCAGCAGTACCATATGATACCTTACCACCTTCACCTCAGGGAGCGTTGCCCCTTACGCCTGTTGTCGCACAGCGTTAGACTTATGTTCAGAGAGGTCATGGTCGCAGAGGGTTCGTTCGGAGAGAACAGGATGGTAGAGGAGGAGACAGCTAGTTGCGGGTAGAGGACAGGCACGAGTGTTTGCTTCTACTCATCAGGACGCGCGGGCGTCAAATGCAGAGTTTTCAGGGAATCTTATTCGTATGTTCTTTTGTTACACATGTTTGTTTAATTCGGGATCTATGCACTCGTTTGTTCTACACACTTCATGCTGAGGTTGGGCCAAGAGTTGTGTATGCTAGATCAGCCGTTTATTGTGTGTACTCTTGTCAGCGATCCTTTGGTTGCGAGACACGCGTTTCGATCAAGTGCCAATCGGATAGGAGATAAAGATTCGTCCGTCGATTTGATCCTTCTAGAGATGTTGGACTTTGACGTTCTCCTGGGCACGGATTGGTTAGCTACGTGCTATGCGTTTGTAGACTGCCGTGAGAAAACGGTCAGGTTTTTTTTCCCGGCGAGTCAGTTCTTGTTGTGCAGGGAGACAGTGGTGCTGCCCCTCGCAGCTTGATTTCAGCCTTTTTCGCTAGTCGGATTTTGAGGAGAGGATGTCGAGGATTCTTGGCTTTCATTGTGATATCGGAGCCACAGTGGATTCGTTGGACTGGGTTCCTATCGTGCGAGAGTTTTCCGACGTTGTTCCAGATGAGCCGACGGAGCTTAGGGAGCTTAAGGATCAGCTACAAAGTTGCTAGATAGGGGGACTTGTACGTCCAAGTGTTTGGCTTTGGGGAGCTCCTACTCTGTTCGTCAAGAAGAAGGACGGAAGTTTGAGGCTATGTTTTGATTTTCGTCAATTGAATCGAGTTACGGTGCGGATTAGGCATCCTTTATCTCTCATTGACGATTTCTTTGATCAGCACCAGGGTGCGAGACATTTTTCTAAGTTAGATTTGGGATCAGGTCATCATTAGCTGCGAGTTCAGAGTGATGACATTCCGAAGACTGTTTTTGTGCGCGCTATGGGCTTTATGAGTTTTTGGTGGTGTCGTTGGACTCACCAGTGCCCTAGCAGCATTCATGGATGTGATGAACCAGATTCTTCAGGCCATTCCTCGACCAGTGTATTGTTGTGTTATTGATGACATTCTGGTCTTTTCCAAGAGTCGTGAGGAACATGAGAAGCACTTGAGGATTTCTTTGCAGACATTGGGAGAGTACCAGCTGTTTGCTAAATTCTCGAAGTGTTTCCTTCAGGCTTGATAGTGTTGACTTCTTAGGTCATGTGGTTACGGGAGACGGTATTCGTATGGACCCGAGGGAGCTCGAGGCCGTACAACTTTGTCCCAGACCTGTTCAGTGACAGAGGTCCGCAGCTTTTTGGGCTTAGCCGGTTTTTACTGTCGTTTCGTGCAGGAATTCTTGAGTATCGCTGCACCGTTGACCGTACCGACAAGGAAGGGGGTTCCTTTTCTTTAGATTGAGGCATGCGTGCGAAGTTTTCAGCAGCTGAAAACTCGGTTGATGACTGCACCAGTTCTACCTTTTCTTTCTGGATTGGGCGGCTTTGTCGATTATTGTGATGTTTCACGAGTAGGGCTCGATTGTGTACTGATATAGCATGATAGAGTTATCGCTTATGCTTCCCGACAGTTGGAGCAAGTACGAGCAGGATTTATCCCACTCATAATCTGGAGATGGCCGCGGTGGTCTTGCGCTGGATATTTGGGGACACTATTTGTACGGAGAGTCGTGTCAGATTTTCACGGACCACCAGAGCTTAATGTATATCTTCCTGTAGCGGGATCTGAAGTTGAGACAGCACCGTTGGATGGAGCTTGTGAAGGATAGTGATTGTGAGATCCTTTATTACCCGTGGCGAAGCGATTGTGGTAGCTGATGCTTTGAGTCGTAGGCCCGGGGGTAGCTTGTTCCAGTTGTGCACAGTTCAGAGACAGTCTTCTGCAGATTTACAGTTCTTGTGCGACCATTGAATACAGCTTAAGTTCGCCTCTACTGAGGGGACAAATTGCTCATGTCCGCGCCCATCCACTTTTACTTAATCGTTTTCGTGAGGCACAGCCCGCCGATGCTTGTTTGTCTGGATTTCTTGAGCATGTTCGGCAGGGTAAAAATTCGGAGTTCTTGATTTATGACCAGGGTGTGCTACGTTGCGGGACTCGCTTGTGTGTACCAGATACTGATGGGTAGAAACGCGAGGACCTAGAGCAGGCACATCAGTCAGCTTTCAGTGTTCACCCAAGTGCCACCGAGATGTAACGTGACTTGAGAGTTGGTTACTGGTGGGCAGGGATGAAGAGTGAAGTTTCAGATTTCTTTTTGAAGTGCTTGACTTGTCAGCGAGCTAAGGTTGAGCATTTGAGACCGACTGGAGAGTTGCAACTTTTTTACCGTTCCAGAGTAGGAATGGGAGCAGATCTGCATGAATTTTGTCGTGGTGTCTACCCAGGATTAGACAGGGTGTGACTCCATTTGGGTGAATTTTTGTCCGGTTATGCTCAGTTTGCTCTGTTGTTCTTCAGTAAGTTGTGCGTTTGCACGGAGTTCCTTCATGCGTTGTATCCAATAGAGGCATCTAGTTCACTAGCCGTCTTTAGCAGAAGCTTCAGGAATCCTTAGGTACCTGTTTGAGCTTTAGATCCGCTTTCCATCCGTAGGCCGATGGTCAGACAGAGCGGACTATACAGACTCTAGAGGATATGCTTGTGCGTACATACTAATTGTTTGTTGGTTGTGGGATCGTCACTTGCCATTGATGGAGTTCTCCTATGATAACAGTTATCAGGAGACATTTCAAATGGCAATTTTTAGGCCTTGTGTGGTAGGTTGTGTCGATCGCCAGTCAACTCCACGAGAGCAGGATTTTTTTTGGACCCCAGCTAGTCCAGAGACTTCGGAGATGATCCAGTTGATTCGGGTCAGGATGAGAGCAGCCCAGTACAGACAGAAGTCTTATGCCGACCGTCGTTGTCGCAGACTTGAGTTCGCAGTGGGAGATCATGTATTCCTAAGGATTTTTTCGATGAATGGCATGTTGTGTTTTGGGAAGCTTAGTCCCAGAATTGTAGGTCCTTTTGAAATCCTTTAGTGAGTTAGTACCGTTGCCATTCGTTGGCACTTCCACCCAGATTTTTGAGTATTCACCCCGTATTCCTTGTGTTAATACTTGCAACTACCTTTATAACATTTCTCATATGATTTAGCACCAGACCATTCTTTGGGACGCGATCTTTTCGTTCACCGGCAGCCGATAGTGTTAATGGATCGGCAGCTGGAGAAACTTCGGCCAAGAGTCTTGCCATCTGTGGAGGTTTTCTTTGGCGTAGCCGTCTAGTGAGGAGATCACTTGGGAGGCTGTGAGCGAGATGTGGAAGTTTTGCACTCAACTCTTTGAAGGTACGTATAGTAAAAATTTTTAATTCGGGGACGAATTTTCTTTAGGGGGGAGATTGTAACACCTTAGAGTGCGATTTGTGTTATTTAAGCGATAATGCGGGTTTTCTGTAAAAAGTTTACCAATATGGGTTCCTCACATTTTATAACAATTAATTAATTTTTTTTTTTGTTATGGCTTGTACGCACGTGTGCACGTTAATGTGAGGGTTAGTTTGTGTTAATCTCGTTAGTGACCATGACAACCTTAAGCTAATCCACACATTTAAGTTAATCCTTACTTTGTTAACCTTAACCTTAACCTCTAGATATTTGTGGGAGATATTTGTGTGAGGAGAGATATTCCTTTTAGTGTTTTGGATTGGAAAGAGGTGGCTTGGTGAGTCATGAGAGAGTCATGGCTTGCATTAATGAGGAGAGTTAATGCTTGGTACACTTACCCTCTCAGCATTACACTCACCTCTCTCTCTAACTCACTCATTCACTCTCATTCTCTCTCACACTATCTCTTTCTCATTATTTCTTCATTCCCTCAACCCTCAAACTGAACCCTCACCTTTCCATCACAAAACCTTCACTAAACTTCACCAAAATCACATCCTAAGTCTTGTTTTGCCTCTAGGATCCCTTGGAGCTTGGAAAGCTCGGATCTTTGAGCATGTGTGGTTAGGTAATGATCTCTATCTGTTATGTAGGTGTTTTTATTATTGCGTAGCTTATTCGTTCCAGTTTAGAACGCGTAAAGTTTCGTTTTAGTGCACATATCGTATTTTTAGTGTAGTTTTGGGTCTCGGATGATCTGCTATCAAACCAGATTTTTGTTGGTAAAGTTCCCATCACAGTGACCTAGTGTTGTGACCTAGGACCGACCATAAAAACCTGAGCCCATTCCCTTTCTTGCAGGCCGCAGATTTATTGGTTCTGGCCGCAATTTGCGGCCAGAGTGGGGGCCGAGGGTTGTGTTTTGGGCGTAGGGTCTCTGGGGTTGTGTGTGGTCTCGTGGTGCTTGCAACTTTCACAAATTGCTTGCGTAGCAAAATCTGGGATCACTTTGCTAGTTTCTAGTGTTTCGATTACACGCGTTACGTTATCCGATACGGTTCGTGTTCTTGTGTAGTTGTTGCTCTTGGGTTGGTTTCGTAGTGTCGCTACGCATGTTAGCCACTAGACGAACACTTGAGAGTATGTTTGGAGTTGGTGCGTCGGTCAAACGTAGTTTGTACATGCTATTGGTCGATTGCTAATGTGAACTTGTTATCTTATTTTATGATCTTAGGGTTGCAGCCGGGGACTTCGGACGCTGTGAAGAAGGGAAAGCGAGTGGTTAGCTTTACTTAGCCCAATATCATCTGTGAGTAGATTTAACATCTATAAGAGAATCACCCGCATGGCGTTATGCGTCAGGGCTATATATGATATGATATTAGCCGCATGTTTATATTGCACATATAGAGATTGTGTATAAAACTTCATTGCATATTATTACTTGTTGTGCTTGGACTTGTACACATTGGGCATTGCACTATTATTGACGGTTCATGTTGCACGAGCACAAATTGTATGCTACACCCACACCGTCGATAATTGTCATGATACGCACAAACCTATACATACGTGATATTGTATTAGCTAGGGGCTTGAGATATGATCCGTATTCCATTGTGCATATGACATATAGCATATCTGTATACCTACATACTTACACATATTCCTTGCCATGCATACATGCTAGCTACTCATATACTTATATGGTATTGTACCATTAGTGACAGGTATATACACATATGAGATATAGATACATGTATATCATACCTACATACTTACATGTACATCCATATACCTTGATATAGATATACATATACCTGGAGGGCATTATATCATTATTGATAGATATATACTCATATCTTGCTATGACTACATGTTCACCCTTATATGATATTACGTTGGATTTTGGAGAAATTAGGAACCGCATGATATATTTAATAACTTGTTGCAGTTAAATAGCGGTTTTCCTTTATATGCTCATATTACTGTTTCATGTTGCATATATTATATTTCATGGATTTTCGCATTGAGATATGGATTTCATATGATGTTTTCTGGATGTTTTACTCCTGATGATATATATATCAGTGGTATGGGATGCTGATATATATATGGATATATATCAGTGGTATGGGACGCTGATATATATATGGATATATATATATATATATATTATATATATATATCATAATGATTATACAATTATTCTTATTCTTTACTTGATATTTGGATGCATCCATTCTGAGACTTACCGATACGTGTATCACGAGTGTCGATGTTGGACACTTGGGTTACGAGGAACGTATGGATATTGAGACTTACCGATACGTGGATCACGAGTGTCGATGTTGGACACTTGGGTTCCGAGGAACGTATGGATATTGAGACGTACTGATACATGGATCACGAGTGTCGATGTTGGACACTTGGGTAGGAACGTATGGATATGAGTATTTATGTGTCGATGCTGGATACTTGTTTTCATGATGTTTTCGGGTGTCGATGTTGGACACTCAGGTTCCATGAGACCTACAGGTTATGAGGGCCGATCTGAGGGCCGATTTGAGGAATTTGGGATTTAGATTGTCTTGATGGATACTGGTTCTGCCACGATGAGGATTCCATGAGGATGACTTGTTTTATCCCGTACTCCGCATTTATCTGATATGCATTGCTTCATTTATTAGTATTGCCTGATAGAATACCTTCCATGACTGTTGCATATACATATTGCTATTTATTGCTATCAGTTTGCATGTGATAGATTATCGCAGTACGTGCATACTTATGATTACCTGCATATGTTATTTACTATTCACGAGTTGGCAATTCACCCCCACTGTGCCACAGTGTTTGCAGGTGTCCCTCAGAGAAGTCGCGGCAGGGCTTCTTCCTATCGTATTATCTTTTGCAGTGTATACCGCTACGGCTGACTGTGTGCAGTTTCGCTATAGGTAGGTTTTGCGGTTATCCAATGTTGCTCATTGTATATTCGTTGTATCTAGTACTCTCCATCTACTACATTCATGTATTGACTTAGAGACGAGTTGTGAGGACGATATTGTATATTATTTTGTGACTCTGGATGTCATTTATGCTGTTTTTATTTATATCGTCTTTTTCTTCGCTACGGAGTCGTATATCTGTTGTGGTGGTTGTTTTCCGCCTTTGGGCATGGATTTGCTCCCGTTCGGGGATGCTTTACTTATATCTTTATGTTGTACCCTTTCTGGGGCTTGTTTTACAAAGGAGGTGCTGCCAAATTTTAAAAAAAGTAAATTTGGACTTTAAAGAATTTTGATTGAGATTTCAAGAGTTTTAATAATGTTCTTATCACTTACTACTTTTGATGGTTTAGATTGCTGGGTTTTTGGCTTACTTAAATTGCGTTACGCCTGTGGACGTTACGTGGTTTAAGGGCCGTCACGTGCTAAATTTCGGGTCGTGACAGTGACATTCACGTTGATGTTCTGTGTTGTGCTGTGTTTGTTGGCTGGTTTGTCATGGTGGATAGCTTGGATGCAATGTTAGTACAGTTTAGTTTCTTTTGTACATTTGATATCGCGGGGCGAGCGTCCGACATATGGACTTCTGTCACTACCTGTTTGTATATAATTTGTTTGGGGAACGACCGGGTTGAGGTCGATGTCACCATTGTACATATTTTCCTTTTCTGTACTAGGATTACCCCGTGATGGAGTGCAAAGATAGCCGGGTTCTGGAGGGCAACGGACCTGCATCTCATGGCGTTGAGACGGAAGGGGTCTCACTCTAGAATTGGCGGGCTATTCGCTGCACTCGTAGAGGGTAAAAGTTGACCCAAGGAGGGGTGCTCAAGTTACCGGATTCCGTGAAGTGCTGGTGGCCTATTCACTTTGATGAAGGGGGTTGCCTTGCTTCTGGTTTTGGCGGGTAAATTGCCGCGCTCGTAGCGGTCTATGTTTTCATTTCATAGGCTATCCACACGACCAGGGGAACGTCAGGTTTCAGTTGCGGCTCAAAGGAAACCAGGGGGCTCCGAGATTATCTGTATTGTTCTGTGATGCTTATCACTTATCCGTGATGTTGCATTTATCATGCTTGGAGCGATTATTATATATTGCTATATATATACTAGTAGATGTTGTATATGTTTTGCACCCGTGCTAGTCCAGTCCCCACTCTGTCGTTACTTAAGTAACCTAACGGGTGATGATGGGGCCCAGTGGCGAATGCGGATGGCATATACGTACATCATATTTTCGTTCTTTTCTGGTGTGATTAATTGATGGGACTACGTTGATTCAGATCAATGCAGGAAAAACAGACCTATTTGATGTTGTTGGAACAATTTTCAAAAGCTGTTATTACAAGGACGTTTTATTTTGTTTTGCATAGCGGTATTCGGTTATGAATATCCAGCACCTCATTCGACGAGGCAAGAGCCGAGATCCCTTCACCGGGAGTGACCTCTTAGGCAGAAGTTTGCGTCAGGGTAATAACTTCACTATAGTAGATTACTTTTTGCTTTTCATCGTGGTATTCAATGGGAATATCCTGCACCTCATTCGACGAGGAAAGAGCCGAGATCCGTTCACCGGGAATGGCCTCTTTAGCAAAGGTTTTCGCCACTATATATTTGTAAAAAGCCATCCAGTTCCTTCAATGATATCAAGTTCATTACGTTAAAGGTTTTTCGCCAAAAACCATTCGTAGTCTTCCATCATTTCAGACGGGTAGCACTTAGTATTCATGCTATGTTTGTTGACCTTCGTCAAGACAGTGTATGGTAGCTGCTTGTTACTTTTCTGTTGCATAGATAGATGCGCCGGCTTGGGACAGTCATACTACTTTGTTGGCCTTCGTCAAGGGTATGTACGGGTGGATTCAAATTAACCTAGACAATGACGGGTAGAACTTGACATGTGACTTATGATTTGTTGACCTTCGTCAAGGTCATAAGAGCATGGGGTAAAAATCACATCGGGAGTTTCAAACATACAGGAAACTTGCCAGGCATGTGCATATCTTCTGGAGTGTGATAACTTGAGTGGATTCCATTAGGTTATCATGCGATGATAGTTGGATCCCGATTCCCACTAATAAGTTGGTTTACTCCTCGGATGATTTTAGATGATCCCGACTAATTCTTCTTTAGGGTTTAGAGGAGATCTGAGGATACAGTATGAGACACCATAATTAGATAAAGTGATTAACCATTCTAATTTAGGTTAGAGTGCATGCTGAGTGTTTCTTTTCTCTCTCTCTCTTTGGCAGCGACCATAACCCGACCCTAGACTATAACTCAGTACCAAGATAACCGGACCTTCTTAAAACACATTGGCTTTTGGATTGTCAGAGTTGCATACTTCATTGCCACTCCTACTTTTACCCTTTGCTTTTCTCCGGAACATTCTATATCACTATGAAGATCCACATTTATTGGATATGACCATCGTATAGTTACATACGAACTCGAAGAAACTTGTTTCAGATTCGAGAATGGTTTCCGGTTCTGGAGAAATTGAATAGGACTATTTAGTTGTCTTTTCCTTTTACCTTCTCTCAGGTTGTGAGGGCTCCTAAGATTAGGAGAGGGTACACCTATTGCGCTTATTGGATAGTCTTCTTCCAAACCATAGGCAGGTGCCGAAAGGAATGGAAGGAAGAAAACTAATTAGCCTAAGTATTGTGTACAGAAGGTAATGAGTAAAGACAAATAAAGAGATTAGAAAGAGGGCAAAGTAAATTGCGACTGCTATCATTCACGACGAAACCGCGTATATCATCGCCACTCCGACTTTACCTTTGAATTTCTCCACAACACCCCGTAACACAATGAAGATCCGTATTTATTGGATAATCCATTGTATAGTTACATACGAACTCGAAGGAACTTGTTCCAGTTCGAGAATGGATTCTGGTTCAGGAGAAATAGAATAAGCTTTATTCAGTTGTCTTTATTTTTACCTTTTCTCAGGGTGCGACTACTCCTAGGATTAGGAGAGTACACCTATTACGCTTATCGGATAATCTTCTTCTAAACCATAGGCTGGTGCCAAACGATAGGGAAGGAAGAAAACCATTTAGCCTAAGGTTGGTGTACAGAAGATAATGAGTAAAGACAGATAAAGGGATTTGGAAAGATAGCAAGGAAATATACAGTTATAGTCATGAATCTGGATAATGGAAGAGGCATTACTAGGAATACCCGGCTACCCCTTCGAAATATTTTCATGTTTCAGTTTCACTATGCGTTGTTAATTGAAAACTGATTTCCCCATTAGATCCTTACTCCAGGGTATGTATTTACCAGGTTTGATTTTCACATCTGTATGATTTTACAGATGATGAGTGGGAGTAAATTATTAGGAATTAGGTGATTATATTCTCTTTATATCGGAATTCGTTGTAATTGGGGATATTTGAGGAAATCGCCTGGGGTTTGCCTGATGGCAAGTATTTGGTTTTGAATATCCGTTGTTATGCACCAATTTCAAACTGATATATCTGTACGTTTATTTTATAAAGTGAGATATAACTTTTTGAAATTATGTCCATGACATTTACCTATATCAGTTGATGATTGGATAAGGAGCATTAAACAGCGGTGTAATTCTTCTTAACCATGGTACAATTTTCAACCTACGACGCACAGGGTCCGAGTTATTTAACTCAAGCGACTTATACAAAGTATTGTATGTTGTTCAGTGTCCATTAGGACAAAGGGGTTGGTGCTCGTACAATATTCTGTTTACTTGTGACTTCTCCAGTTTTAGACAAGTATTTCGTAGAAATACAAGGTCCAAGTTTTGAGAAGTTATAGGTACAAGAATAGAGTAGAGAACCATGTGTTGCAAGTATCAGGTTTCTTCAAGGTGATCGAAGATATAGATACTTGTGTTTGGTATTCAGTTGATAGTAATGGTTTTGAGAAGTTGCTTTCTCTTTCAGGTTACTCATATCTGGATGTACTTCTAGTTGAGTAATATTGATCAGCCTCCCTCCATTTAGTTTGTAGGGTTACAATCAACAACAGCAAGGTTCCGGGAGGCATCGTTCATGCCATTTTCAAAATTTTGCTGTTTTAAAGAAGCGTAAACTATAATCTTTAACTAGAGAATCATACGAAACGAAATGTAAACAACTTTACATCTAAATGATAACGGAATACAACCTTTGTAGACCGGTCCTTCACTTCAATTGCTCCTTGTAGAGGTCCCTTCGCTGCAATCATGGAACTCCCGGACTCTTGCATGGATTCTCAAGGTGAAAGGAACAAACTTGCTTGAAGTATTCGAGGCCGAAAATGATCTACGTCGAGGAGACACTAACTCAAGCTACTACTTCACTAATGAAAGATTAGTAAAGCTAACACCCTATACTAAAGTGCTAATCTAGTAGAGGATGATGAAGTAGGAAGTGGGCTCACTTTAGTTTTATTTTTCTCACAATATTTTCTCACTTTGGAAAAGCTAGAAAGCTTTTTCTCAAGGATGAAGAAGATGAAGTCAAGAGATGAGAAAGAACTAATAAGGTGAGAGAGTCAACCATGGGTGATTTTGTATCATATATCTAACTCATGTAGAGATATAACCATGGCTAAGTTATAATGGTTAGGTTAATAAATATCTTTAGTAAGACAAAATTAGTGGACCAAGTCAATGCACCCACAAGCTTCTACAAGTTTCATACATGTGACTAATTATCCACTAATTTGGATTTACTTTAAATATTTAAACCCTACATTATAATTAGTATGGTGTAAATCTCATACACCCATATAGTGTGTATTATCAACCATGACACAAATAAAAAACACAATTAATATATATCACATACATATTAAGTGTGCACATGTGAGAAAAATAAATGCATAAGTAAGCTAATATTAGTTAATGTAAACTAGTATATCAAATACACAATTATACACTAAATTATCAAATCAACACTTAATTTAATAATCTGGCTATATCACATATAACTGACTAATATAATATGTATCAACTAATCAAATCAACACTGGATTCGATAATCCGGCAATATCACATATAACCGACCGATACAAATATCGCGAGAATAGAATACGGTATCATATACTCGTATTAATCTCGGTCCCGCACATATCACATATGTGCTCCTACTTCATTTTGCCTGAGCCAGTAAAACCACTGTGTAGGACTCTAAAGACTCGTCAATACGCCGGCAGTAGGTAATGATCACATTAAGCACCCACAAGCCGTCAGCGGTACTAGCTGGACGTAACGGCTACCCGGGTATTAAGCGATCAGAAGATCAACAAGCAAGCCTGCTCTAGCTCTTGTAAAGCATGTCAGTAACACTACCGTACAGTCTGGTCTCTTCGTCTGAGATGTCGCATATCAAGTCTAGGGGTGGTAAACGTCAGACCCCAATAACTCGATAAGTCATGCCGATACGAGGCTCATAACGGGTCGAGAAACTACTGATAACACTTACTAGTAAATCTCTAAATCAGCTCTGGCCAGAGACTTCCAGTTATAGCCAATCGAGCACAGCACGACATCTACCCCCAATACCGGGAGAGACGAAATCCCCTCCTATCGCTCATTGCCTCCATGTGACTCGGGACTGTACCCAAAAACCACCGTTTTGCACGTCCTCTTGAACGTGGTAAGGTGGAAATTAAAGCACAGTGGGAATCACACAAGACTCTATGATGATCTCGGGTCTACAAACTAACCTGTACCAGTGTCACCAGAGAACTGCTATCTGGCGTCAGGTATAATACCATCTAGGAGTTCTCGGAGAGTCCGTCCAGTGTACCCAGTCTCCACTGAGCACCCGTATACTATCTCTGATGTCAAACACCAATGGATATGGGATCATCCATCGCCCATCTCAAGGGTCGAGAAGCGTATACGCTAGTCTACTCTGGTATATCGATGCCTAGTCTTGAAACACCCGCGACTAGGAACATTAAAGGATGAACTTATGGACTACCATGGCCCCACTAGTATGATCTGCATCATAATCCTGATAGTCAAGTACACATCCTAAGGGCTTTACCAACATGTAACCATAAGACAGTATCAAGAGATAAGTATACATGTTAAGATAAAGAACAACCAAATAGCATACTATCATGTTGAGCAAGAAAGTCCTCTCTATATATATCCAAGCATCCAATATAATATACATCATATATACAATAATGGCCTCTAGGGCATACATACAACTAACAATCTCCCACTTGCACTAGGGCCAGCTGCTGTAGTATCGCATACCCAACATCCCGAAAAGTCTCTCGAACTGTATCTGGGGAATGGCCTTCGTGAGTGGATCCGCTGTGTTGTTCTTCATGTCAACTCTCCTGACCTCGATCTCCCGGCGATCAACTATCTCCCGAATCAGGTGATACCGCCTCAGAATATGCCTGGATCACTGATGGGACCTGGGTTTCTTGGCCAAAGCCACCGCTCCATTGTTATCACAATACAAAAGTATTGGATACTCAATGGATGGAACCACTCCAAGTTCAGTTATGAACTTCTTCATCCAGACAGCCTCTTTGGCAGCATCGTTGGCAGCGATGTATTCAGCCTCCATCTCGAGTCTACCACGGTTTCCTGCTTGGAACTCTTCCAGCATACCGCCTCTCCATTGAGGGTAAAGGCAAATCCCGAGTGCGACTGTAGGGTTACTAGGCACTCTAATAAGGTCCTACAATGCATCAACCATGCCCGTTTAAAATTTTAGCCGTGCTGAATAACCCTAAACAAGATCGTTGCTAGAGAATTAGGGTTTCACATGCTAG
The DNA here is from genome assembly GCA_030015575.1 of Agapanthus africanus. Taxonomy (NCBI): domain Eukaryota; kingdom Viridiplantae; phylum Streptophyta; class Magnoliopsida; order Asparagales; family Amaryllidaceae; genus Agapanthus; species Agapanthus africanus. Next base: position 97,438,241 of record CM057349.1, read on the forward strand.
TAAACAACTCTTTAACACTAAGTGAATACGAAATACAACCTTTATAGATCGGTCCTTCACTTATAAAGCTCCTTGTAGTAGTCCCTTCGCTGCGATCATCGAACACCCGGACTCTCGGACGGCTCCATGAGAAAATTGCAACGGTATTGCTAGAAGTCTTCGAGGCCGAAGATGACCTACGTCGAGGAGTACGAACTCAAGCTTCTACTTCACTAACTAGAGAATTAGTGAAGCAAACACCCTAAACTAAAGTGCTAGTCTAGTAGAGGATGATGAAATAGGAAATGGGTACACTTTAGAATTTCTTTACTCACTTTGTATCTCTCTCTTTATCAAACCCTAGAATGAATTTGAAGGAGGAAGAAGATGAGCTCAAAATGAGAATGAAACTAATCAAGAGAGTGAGAGCTAACCATGGTGAGTGAGTATCATATACTAACTCATGTAAAGACATAACCATGGCTAATTATAGTGGTTAGGTTACTTAATATTTTAAGTAAAACAAAACTAGTGGACTAAGTCAATGCAACCATAAGCTTCATGAAGCTTCATGCATTTGAGCTCATTATCCATTTGTTTTAGAATTACTTTAAATATAAAAAAACTAAACCTATAATTAGTATGGTATAAGTCTTATATACCTATGATAGTTGTATCAACAACCATGATACAAAAATATGAACACAAATAAATATATATCACATATATATTAACTTGTGCACAAGTGAGGAAAAAATAAATGCTTAAGTAAACCAATGTTAGTTAATGTAAATTAGTATATCACATATACAATTATACACTAAATTATTAAATCAACTCTTGACTTAATAATCCGGTTATATCACATATAACCGACTAACATCCAATGTATCGACTTATCGAATCAACCCTTGATTCGATAACCTGGTTATATCTGTTAGTTATATATATGCCCTAGAGGCCATTACTGTACATTGGATGTATATTGTAGTGGATGCTGGGACATATATAGCTAGGACTTTCTTGCTCGACATGATAGTACGCTATCTGGTTGCTTTTTATCTTAACATGTATACTTCCTTTCTCTCTGATTACATGTTGATAAAGCCCTTAGGATGTGTACTCGACTTCCAGGACTATGATGCAGATCATACTAGTGGGGCCTGGGTAGTCCATGAGTACATCCTTCAATGTTCCTAGTCGAGGGAATATCGAGACGGGGCATCGATATTCCAGAGTAGACTAGCGTATATCTTCTCGACCCATGTGATGGGCGATGGATGATCCCATATCCATTGGTGTTTGACATCGGAGATGGTATACGGGTGCTCAGTGGAGACTGGGTACACTGAACGGACTCGCCGAGAACTCCCAGATGGTATTATACCTCACGTCAGATGGCAGTTCTCTGGTGACACTGGTACAGCTTAGTCTGTTGACCCGAGATCGTCATAGAGTCTTGTGTGTCTCCCACTGTGCTTTGATTTCCACCCTACCACGGCTCTACTGAGTCGTGCAAACAGGTGGTTTTTGGGTACAGTCCCGATTCACATGGAGGCAATGAGCGATAGGAGGGGATTCGTCTCTCCCGGTATTGGGGGTTGATGTTGTGCTATGCTCGACTGGCCATAACAGGAAATCCCTGGCCAGGGTTGCTGTGATATACTGGTAAGAGTTATCAGTAGTTTCACGAATGTTATGGACCTCACGTCGGCATGACTTATCGAGCTACTGGGGTCTGACGTTTACCACCCCTAGGCGAGATATGCGACATATCAGACGAACAGACCGGACTGTACGGTAAGTGTTACTGGTTGGATTCACAGGAGTGTGAGCGGGCTTGCTCGTCGATCTTCTGATCGCTCAATACCCGGGTGGCCGTTACGTTTAGCAGACCGCTTGCGACTTGTGGGTTCTTGATATGATCATCATCTGCTGCCGGCGTATTGACGAGTCTTTAGAGTCCTACACAGAGGTTTCCTGGTTCAAGCGAAACGAAATAGGAGCGCATATGAGATATGTGCGGGACCGAGAATAATTCGTGTATGTGATACCGTATTCCATTCTCGCGATGAATGTATCGATTGGTTATATGCGATATAACCTAGTTGTCGAATCAAGGATTGATTCGATAAGCCGATACATTGGATACTAGCCGGTTATATGCGACATGACCGGATCATTGAATCAAGTGTTGATTTAATGATTTAATGTATAATTATATATTTGATATATTACTTTGCATTAACTGGTATTGGTTCACTTTAAATGGATTTTCTCACTTGGATTGTGCAAGTTGTATATGTGATATACTTTTATGCACAAGATTGTATCATGTTTGATGATACATGCAAGCTTAGGTTTGTGTAAAGAATTGACCATGGTTATATGAATGGTTAGGGTTTCATTTTATTTACTTATTCTTTTTGTTTATTTTGGAAAAAGAAAATGATAAAGAGAAAAAAGAAATGGTGGCTTAGTTTGTTTTTTAGTTGAAGTTTCATGAAGCATTGACTAAGTCACCATTCTTGTCTCATCCTTAACCCTAACCATACAAGTTAACCTTGGTCCATTCTCTACAATTAACCAAGGGTTAATATATGATAAGTATTGATTTATTTATCTTATTATTCAAGACTTATCATATCTTCTTCTTCTTCTTCATCTTCTTCTTCCATGAAGAAAGCTTGCTACTCCAATGGCAAGTGATGAAAACTAGTGAGAAATCCAAAACTAAAGTCTACCCACTTCCTATTTCTTCATCCTCTACCTCTTGCCAAGTAGTATAGGGTGTTTCCTTCACAAGTTTTCATGGCTTGGTGAAGGTGGAGCTTGATCTAGTGATGCCTCGACGTAGATCATCTTCGGCACGTCGTCGATGACCTAGCCCAATTTTCCTCCGATGAAGCCGACGCTAGAGCCCAAGATACGATTTGGACAGCGAGGGGACTTCATCACGGAGCCTAGGAGGTGGTGGACCGGATCTACAAAGGTTGTAGCCCCTTCCCTTTAGCTATATTTCCGTTTACTTACTTGCATCGCCTATATATCTAGTTAACGATCCGTATTAGGGTTTGTAGGCACTTGTAAAATTTGAATTAGCCATGTTTGATGCCTTGTGAGACTTCATTAGTGTACCTAGGAACCCTACAGTGGTATCAGAGCCTAGCTAGAGCCTTAGGCGAAGTCCCGACGGAGTAAGAAGTCCGATCGACCCAAAACCCCGACTTGAAAATGCTCTCTGGACAATTCTGTAAAATGTGGATTTTTGTAGATTAAAAATATTCAGAAAAATCTGCAGGAAGATATAAGGGTTACTGTAAAATTCGAGGGCCTGATTCCATAAAGGCGCCACAGATCCGCGGCATGAGCATGCTCATGCGGCGGATCCGCGGCCATTTTGTCGTTTTGTGCATCCAATTTTGCACAGTAATTCTTAGTTGTCTGTGCTGGTTTTCCTGGGGATTTTTAATAATTTTTTCCAGAGTTATATTTTCTGGGTTGTATTGGGGACTCGGTGTATCGATCGGATTGTCTAATTCTGTCTGTGTGCTTTTCCGGATAATCTTAGAATATGTTAAAAAGTTCGACCGGATATAAATACCCACTTTTTCCCCTGCCGGGAAATTTCCAATTGTTGGATTTTTCCGTAGTTTAACGATGTTCTAAGTAGTGCAAGTAACGCGATGGACCCTCTAGAAGACAACAAACCTTAACTCGATTATGTGACCGTCTTGAACTGCCCTTTGAACCTTCGGGTTTGGGGCAGTACGGCGTGCCACATGTGAGGCATTGGCTTGACCCTTCTGCGGCTGGACCGTTGGTACTGAGGCACGAACTGAATACTGTTAGACTTATTTCATGTGTTGAGCTGTATCGGGAAAACTTGGGTGTTCGATTGTTCGATCGGAAAGTTTAACATTTTCTATTTATCCGGAATGTGATACAACAATTGGAATTCACAAAAATTATGTGATAACTGAATGAATGTTATAAACATAGCACTTTAGTCTCACTTGATCGGTTGCCACGGAATTTTGATGCGATCAAAAGTCCGTCGCAATCACGTAGCGTACGCGGATACTCGCCGGGTAAACTTAATAGACAGCCTCACTCCATAGCCCCGACCAAGTGACTGTAGGAGAACCCCGTCGCCGAAAGCATCCGTTCGGGTGCTCGCGTCAGCGGTGTTCCGCCTTGGTGCACTTGGTCGACGGCGTCGGGGGTGCAGCCGCCTACTAAAGTTTGGGACGAGCATTCGATCAGAATGTCGGGAATCTTGTTGAATTACCCGACTTGGTATTGAAAAGTGTTTTCGATAATGAGACTAAAATGCGGGGTTTATAATTGTTAGGCATGCGATGTCTAAGTAATTCATTTGGTCAGGCATGCGATGTCTGAGGAGGTTGCGGATTCCAACTGTTGTAGTTTTACACTTTCTTTTCTGTGACCGTAAATGTAATATGTGATATCGCCGGTTTCGTTGCTATATGTCAACGACAATTAGGATGCACATATTTACTTACGTTGATGACATGTGATGTTATGTGTAGCTGGATATGTTATATTGGATCATCGTGTTTGAATAGCCGGGGGGGTTTTATGTGAGATGAGTGTTTTTCATTTTCATTCATGTAAAAACTTGTATGTAATATTCTTTTATTGGGGCACTTCCAGGTTTCGGAAGATGTCACCGTTGATGTATATTATTTACTTTTCTGCACTAGGATAGACCCAAGGAGGGGAGCACAAGTAACCGGGTTCTAGGGTCCAGTGGGAGACCATCTCGAGGAGTCGAGTCCGGGTCTCCTAACCCTAGAATTGGTAGGGTTGCTTGCCGCTCTCGTAGGGGTCTAGGGGTGTGGGATAGGCTATTCATCACGACCGTGGAATCCGTGTTTTATACTGGCTCGTATTGAAAACACGGACGTCCTAGTATATCCAATATTTCATATGTTTCTTCTGCTGTGATTTATCTGTGATCATGTGATGTTCTGTGACAGATATTGTATATAGTATATATGATATATTATATAGACGTTGCTTATGTTTTACACCCGTGCTAGCCCTGCCCCGCTCTGCCGTTAGTTACCTAACCTAACGGTGCAGACGGGACATCGAGGCGAATGCGGATGGCATAAGCGTACGTTATATTTATCTGTGATGATTAGGTGGACTTATATGATGGGATATTCATTAATATGATTAATGAAAGAAAATAAACCTAATTGATGTTGTGGAATCGAATTTTAAAATAAAAACAGGTAGCTACAGTTATTGCTTTGCATCGCGGTGTTCATTATAGAACATCCTGCACCTTATTCGATGAGAAAAGGACCGAGATCCCTTCACCGGGAGTGACTCCTTTAGCAATAACTGGCAGATGCTACAACCATCGGTTTGTCTTTGATCGCTTCTATATTTTACGCTTTGCACAGTGATATATATGATATATCCCGCACCTCATTCGACGAGGAAAGGGCCGACGATCCCTTCACCGGGAGTGACCCCTTTAGCAAAACTAGAAAAGCTTCAAAAACATTCCATTTAAAAACCATTTGATTCCGCAACGAGATCAAGTTCAAAGCGTTAAAGGTTTTCACAAAAACCAGCCGCAACCCTCCGTCATTTTTGGAAGTAGAGTACTTAGTATTCGTGCTGTGTTTGTTGACCATAGTCAAGGCACAGTGTACGGTAGCTAAGTGATGTTTTCCTACACCGCATATGATGCGATTAGTTAGGACAGTCGCGTGACTTTGTTGACCTTAGTTAAGGGTCATGTGGGTGGGTCAATTAATCACGAAATGACGGGTAGAACTTGACTAGTACTTATGATTTGTTGACCATAGTTAAGGTCATAGGTGCTAGGGGTAAAAACCTTTATCGGGAGTTTCAAGTGTTGAAATTTGCAATGAGATTGCATACCTTCTATATGATAGTTGGATCCCGATACCCACTGCGAGTAATTGTTACTCCTGGGAGAGTTTTGCACTTTACAATTAGCCGATCAAGTAGGTGTCTAGAAAGGTGTCAACGGGGTTACGCCTCTGGGAAAACGAGGTTTACTGTAATTAGGTCCGTGCGAAAGCACGGGGAACCTCCCTCAAAGTACCGACACTGGCCTGGCTGAAAGATCGGCGAACTTGTAGAGTGTAATTAATCCCGGCTAGTCTTTCCTTTTAAGGTTTGAAGGAAGATTTGATAAAAACAGTGGGAGCCATCCTGATTAGATAAAATATATAACCAATCTGATCTTGCAAGAGCGCACGCAGAGTGTTTTCTTCTCTCTCTCTCCAGGTAGCGACCATATCACGCCTTAATCAAGATAATAATATGGATGTATTGACCGAAGCCGCTCGTTATACTGAGCTGGGGAACGTTGGTCCCGCTCCAGCTTATAATTGTTATAAGACAGAGCAGGAAATAGGGGAATACCAGAATTCCTATGCCGCCCAAACGAAGAAAGTGCATATGATGCATCTCCTTCGGGTGTGTTCATTACAAAGAACTGTTTCTCAGTATCCTCTGCATCCTGGGTATCTGATACCGGATCAGGATCCCAGATATGTAATCTGTTACATAGGGCTACAAAAAGGTAGAAAAACTGAGAACGGGTGATAAGTTTCATGAGGCAGAAAACGGGGCAAGTGTTGCAGCCAAGTCTGTTGGTCACTGTCACCCTGTATTACCAATACATTGATTCTGAACAAATGCTATTAGATACCGAACCTGATATACAAAATCATATCAGTCTCTTTATAAGTAAAGAATTGATAAAATTTTGTATTGATGGATAATGTTTTGAACATTTCTTATATCAAAAGTTGATCGGTTCAGGCACGTTATCTAAAAGCATTAACGTTCTAAATCAAACTACAGTTCTTAGTATTCAGAACACACACAAGAGGAAGAGTTCAGAAATGAACGAATCATTCTTGAGGCATTATAGACTAGGTCATATCAATGCGACCCGACTGGCTGAAGTTACATTTTAGATGCATATTTAAATCAGTTTGAATTTACATCTTGTGAAACTTGCCAGTCATGTCACAAAGATAAGATGACCATAGCTCTGTTCATTGGAAACAGAGGAAGAGTTAGTAAACTCTTGGGACTGATACATGATGATGTATGTAAGGTCTCCTGTCTACACATGCCAGGACTGGTTCTTCATACTTCATTATATTCTCTGATAATCTCTCAAGATTCAGTCGTATGTTCCTGTTGAAACATAAGTCCGAAGCTTTTGAGGTATTCACAGAATATAAGTTGGAAGTAGAGAACCAAAATACGGGTATAAGTATTATGTCCTATGATAAGATCAGGGAGGAGAATACTTGTGCATGGCATTCCTGGACCATTCTAAAGGAGAATGAGATTCTCTCTCCGTATTACTCCTCTGAATACACCACAGCACAACGGTGCATCAGGGCGGAGCAATCGCACAATATTAGATATGGTGTGCTCTGTGATGAGTATTACTGAGTTACCTGTTTCCTTTTTGGGAGTTATGCGCTTGAGAAGCTGCATACCTATTGAATAGGGTTCGAATCAAATCACTGCCTACCACTTCATATGTGATATGGAAAGGGAAGAGCCCATATCTTAAGTTAGTTAAGATTTGGGGTTGTCCGGCCTATGTCAAAAGCAAAATCCGGACAAGATCGAGGCAAGGTCAGTTCTGTAGAACTGGAAAGGTTCCAGCTATTCGAAACTACAGCTGAAGATTTGACAGAACCAAAGGATTTTATAGTTCCCGACGAACCTCAGCCTCTCCGCCGATCTAGCAGGGTTCCTCACCTGCTTGAGAGATACTTCGGTTTCTCGATGACAGTGGGAGCAAGGATTGCATCATGAGATGATGACCCGACTAGTTTCGAGCAGGCCATCGAGAGTAGGGACTCTGTAAGAATGGCTGGATGCTTAGCGATCTGAGATGGAATCCATATACACCAGCAAAGTATGGACTTTAGCTGCTATATCTGAAGGGTTAAATTCCCATCAGGAGCAAGTATATCGTGAGAAGATTACTTGGTGTAGATGGAAAAGTTGAGACTTTCAAAGCTAGACTTGTTAAAGGTTTTCGTCATCAACCAGGCACGGATAATGATGAAACCTTTTCCAGGGACTATGTTTAAGTCCATCCAGATCCTACTTGTCACGGCTACATACCATGACTACGATATCTGGTGGTTGGGTGTCATGACTGCTTTTCTAAATGATGTTTTAGAAGAGTGCGTCTATAAGTACACAGCTAGAGGGCCTCGTAGACAGTGGGAGCAGCGGAAACGTGTGCAAGATGCTTTATAGGATAAAGCAGGCATCGCGGAGTTGGAACATCTGTTTTGATGGATTAGTCAAAAAGGTTGACATCATCAAAATGGTAGATGAACCTTGTATATACAAAACGGTAGTAAAGAGTAAGGTGGTCATCCTCGTATTGTACGTGGACAACATACTCCTGATAGGAATAGGATTTCCTATGCTACGCTCGATCAATCTCCGCTTATCACAATGATTTTCCATATAGGATCAAAGTGATACCTACTAAATCCTAAGCTTTGGATCTATGAGATAGATTTAATTGGATGTTAGGATACTCACTAGTTGTAGTGAGATGGTATCAATCGATCCTGGGGAGAATCACTGGAAGGATTCCAGAGTGATAAGGACGACTGAATGTCAGTCGCAGGCATTGTCTTTACCCTCGGTAAAGGGACGGTATGTTGGAAGAGTTCCAAGCTAGATACCGTGGCAAACTAGACGATAAAGGCTGGTAACATCGCTATTAAAGATACTACCAAAGAGGCAGTTTGGGTGTATATTGGTTCATAAGATGAACTAGCTTCCTGCCATTGTATGACAATGGAAGTGTGGTTTTGGCCCTGGAACCCTGGTCCCATCTGTGACCCAGACATATTCTGAGGCAGCATCACCTGATCATGGAGATAGTTGATCTCCAGGGTGATCGAGGTTGGGAGAGTAGACTCAGAGGACAGCACGGCGGATCCACTCACGAAGGCCTTTTCCCAAAGAGAGACTTTTAGGGGATGGTTGAGTATTAGATATTACAACCACTGCTACAGATGGCCCTAGTGCAAGTGGGAGATTGTTAGTTATATATATGCCCTAGAGGCCATTACTGTACATTGGATGTATATTGTAGTGGATGCTGGGACATATATAGCTAGGACTTTCTTGCTCGACATGATAGTACGCTATCTGGTTGCTCTTTATCTTAACATGTATACTTCCTGTCTCTCTGATTACATGTTGATAAAGCCCTTAGGATGTGTACTCGACTTCCAGGACTATGATGCAGATCATACTAGTGGGGCCTGGGTAGTCCAAGAGTACATCCTTCAATGTTCCTAGTCGAGGGAATATCGAGACGGGGCATCGATATTCCAGAGTAGACAAGCGTATATCTTCTCAACCCATGTGATGGGCGATGGATGATCCCATATCCATTGGTGTTTGACATCGGAGATGGTATACGGGTGCTCAGTGGAGACTGGGTACACTGAACGGACTCGCCGAGAACTCCCAGATGGTATTATACCTCACGTCAGATGGCAGTTCTCTGGTGACACTGGTACAGCTTAGTCTGTTGACCCGAGATCGTCATAGAGTCTTGTGTGTCTCCCACTGTGCTTTGATTTCCACCCTACCACGGCTCTACTGAGTCGTGCAAACAGGTGGTTTATGGGTACAGTCCCAATTCACATGGAGGCAATGAGCGATAGGAGGGGATTCGTCTCTCCCGGTATTGGGGGTTGATGTTGTGCTATGCTCGACTGGCCATAACAGGAAATCCCTGGCCAGGGTTGCTGTGATATACTGGTAAGAGTTATCAGTAGTTTCACGAATGTTATGGACCTCACGTCGGCATGACTTATCGAGCTACTGGGGTCTGACGTTTACCACCCCTAGGCGAGATATGCGACATATCAGACGAACAGACCGGACTGTACGGTAAGTGTTACTGGTTGGATTCACAGGAGTGTGAGCGGGCTTGCTCGTCGATCTTCTGATCGCTCAATACCCGGGTGGCCGTTACGTTTATCAGACCGCTTGCGGCTTGTGGGTGCTTGATATGATCATCATCTTCTGCCGGCGTATTGACGAGTCTTTAGAGTCCTACACAGAGGTTTCCTGGTTCAACCGAAACGAAATAGGAGCGCATATGAGATATGTGCGGGACCGAGAATAATTCGTGTATGTGATACCGTATTCCATTCTCACGACGAATGTATCGATTGGTTATATGCGATATAACCTAGTTGTCGAATCAAGGATTGATTCGATAAGCCGATACATTGGATACTAGCCGGTTATATGCGACATGACCGGATCATTGAATCAAGTGTTGATTTAATGATTTAATGTATAATTATATATTTGATATATTACTTTGCATTAACTGGTATTGGTTCACTTTAAATGGATTTTCTCACTTGGATTGTGCAAGTTGTATATGTGATATACTTTTATGCACAAGATTGTATCATGTTTGATGATACATGCATGCTTAGGTTTGTGTAAAGAATTGACCATGGTTATATGAATGGTTAGGGTTTCATTTTATTTACTTATTCTTTTATTTATTCTTTTTGTTTATTTTGGAAAAAGAAAATGATAAAGAGAAAAAAGAAATGGTGGCTTAGTTTGTTTTTTAGTTGAAGTTTCATGAAGCATTGACTAAGTCACCATTCTTGTCTCATCCTTAACCCTAACCATACAAGTTAACCTTGGTCCATTCTCTACAATTAACCAAGGGTTAATATATGATAAGTATTGATTTATTTATCTTATTATTCAAGATTTATCATATCTTCTTCTTCTTCTTCATCTTCTTCTTCCATGAAGAAAGCTTGCTACTCCAATGGCAAGTGATGAAAACTAATGAGAAATCCAAAACTAAAGTCTACCCACTTCCTATTTCTTCATCCTCTACCTCTTGCCAAGTAGTATAGGGTGTTTCCTTCACAAGTTTTCATGGCTTGGTGAAGGTGGAGCTTGATCTAGTGATGCCTCGACGTAGATCATCTTCGGCACGTCGTCGATGACCTAGCCCGATTTTCCTCCGATGAAGCCGACGCTAGAGCCCAAGATACGATTTGGACAGCGAGGGGACTTCATCACGGAGCCTAGGAGGTGGTGGACCGGATCTACAAAGGTTGTAGCCCCTTCCCTTTAGCTATATTTCATTTACTTACTTGCATCGCCTATATATCTAGTTAACGATCCGTATTAGGGTTTGTAGGCACTTGTAAAATTTGAATTAGCCATGTTTGATACCTTGTGAGACTTCATTAGTGTGCCTAGGAACCCTACAATATCGCATATAACCGATTGATACAAAACATCGCGAGAATAGAATACAGTATCACATACTCGCATTATTCTCGGTCCCGCACATATCATATATGCGCTCCTATTTCGTTTTGCCTGAGCCAGTAAAACCTCTATGTAGGACTCTAAAGACCCGTCAATACGCCGGCAGTAGGTGATGATCATATCAAGCACCCACAAGCCGTCAGCGGTACTAGCTGGACGTAACGGCTATCCGGGTATTGAGCGATCAGAAGATCAGCAAGCAAGCCCGCTCCAACTCCTGCAAAAAGCCTGACAGTGACAATACCGTACAGTCTGATCTCCTCGTCTGATATGTCGCATATCAAGTCTAGGGGTGGTAAAACGTCAGACCCCAATAACCGATAAGTCATGCCAATATAAGGCTCATAACGGGTCGAGAAACTACTGGTAACACTTACCGGTATATCTCTAAACCAGCCCTGGCCAGGGACTTCCCTGTTATAGCCAATCGAGCATAGCGCAACATCAACCCCCAATACCGGGAGAGACGAAACCCCTCCTATCGCTCATTGCCTCCATGTGACTCGGGACTGTACCCAAAAACCACCGTTTTGCACGCCCTCTTGGACGTGGTAAGGTGGAAATCAAAGCACAGTAGGAATCACACAAGACTCTATGACGATCTCGGGTCTACAGACTAACCTGTACCAGTGTCACCAGAGAACTGCCATCTGATGTAAGGTATAATACCATCTGGGAGTTCTCGGCGAGTCCGTCCAGTGTACCCAATCTCTACTGAGCACCCGTATATCATCTCTGATGTCAAACACCAATGGATATGGGATCATCCATCGCCCATCTTCATGGGTCGAGAAGGTATACGCTAGTCTACTCTGGTATATCGATGCCCCGTCTCGATACACCCACGACTAGGGACCTTGAAGGATGTACTTATGGACTACCATGTCCCCACTGGTATGATCCGCATCATAGTCCAGATAGTCAAGTACACATCCTAAGGGCTTTACCAACATGTAACAGAGAGACAAGCAGTGTACACGTTAAGGTAAAGAGTAACCAGATAGCATACTATCATGTCGAGAAAGAAAGTCCTCCCTATATATGTCCAAGCATCCACTACAATATACATCACATGTATAGTAATGGCCTCTAGGGCAGACATATAACTAACAGCGACTTAGAGTCGTCCTTATCACTCTGGAGCTCGAATCAGTAAAGGACTCAACTTGGAGTTCTCCATTACCATACACCAAGAGCATCTCTTTAGTCCTTCTCAAGTACTTGAGAATGCTCTTCACAGCTGTCCAGTGACTCTCTCCTGGATCTGCTTGATACCTACTCACTACACTTAGTGAGTATGCTACATCGAGTCTGGTACATAGCATCGCTTACATGATAGAGCCTACTGCCGAAGAATAGGGTATCTCTTGCATGCGATCTCTCTCTAAATCAGTCTTGGGAGACATCTTTTTGGAGAGAGTGAGTCCTAAGATCGTGGGTAAAAACCCATGCTTGGATTCTTCCATACTAAACCTCTTTATTATGGTGTCAATGTATCTGGATTAGGACAATCCCAGTATCCGTTTCGATCTATCTCTATAGATCTTAATCTCCAAGATATAGGAGGCATCATCTAGATCTTTCATTGAGAATCTTTGTGATAAGAAGAGCTTGACCGATTGCAGCATAGGAATATCATTTCCTATCAAGAGTATGTCATTCAGTATAATACGAGGAAGACAACCTTACTCTCTGCCACCTTCTTGTATATACAAGGTTCATCTACGTTTTTGACGAAATCAAACTCTTTGATAACGACATCAAAACAGATGTTCCAACTCCGCGATGCTTGCTTTAACCGTAGATGGATTTAAGCATCTTGGACACCTTTCCGCTGCTCCCACTGTCTAGAAAGCTCTCTGGCTGAGTCATGTACACGTACTCTTCCAAATCACCATTTAGAAAGGCGGTCTGTCACGACCCGAAAGAGCACGTGACTGGCCCTTGAATCATATGAAGTCTATAGGACTCCATCTAATCCAAGTAAGCCAAAAGCCCAGAAATCTAAAACCATTTTAAAGAGTAATTGGTGGGAAAATAGTTTTTAGAAGTAAAGAAAACATGTTTAAAAAAACAAGGTTTTTAAATAACTAAGCTGAAAATGCATTTTAAAATGTAGTCTTTTATGAAAATTTTGGCAGAGTTTCCTTTGTAAATACTGGCCCCGAACGGGGTACAACAAGAATAATATATATGCAATGATAAAAGGCATCCCCAAGCGGGAGCTAGCTCTTCATCAATCGACGGTCACAACAACGCAAGCAATATAATGTAGGGTTCCTAGGCACTCTCAAGAGGTCTCACAAGACATCAACCATGCCAATTTCAAATTTTACGGTGCCGAGAAACCCTAGACTACGGATCGTTAACTAGATGTCTAGGCGAAAAAGAACTAGTAAACTATTTTACTAAGAGAATGGATATACAACCTTTGTAGATCCGGTCCTCCACCTCCACGGCTCCGTGATGAAGTCCTCTCCGCTGTCCAAATCAAAATCCAGGCTCTAGCGTCGGCTTCATCGGAGAAATGGGCGGGCAAGGTCGTCGGCTTCGTGCCGAAGATGATCTACGTTGAAGCATCACAAGATCAAGCTCCCACTTCAACAAGTCATGAAACTTGTGAAGAAAACACACTCTACTACTTGGCAAGAGGTAGAGGATGAAGAAATAGGAAGTGGGTAGACTTTAGAATTGGATTTCTCACTCTTTTTCATCAATCACCATTGATGGTCCAAGGTTTTCTTCTTTGAAGAAGATGATATTATGATAAGATTTTAAAAATAGAAAGGAAAATGAATTCTTATCATAATTGTAACCATGGTAAAGTGTAGAGAGCTAACTATAGTTAAATGAATGGTTAGGGTTAATGAGATGAAGACAAAAGGGTTTCTTTGGTCAAAGCTTCATGAAGCTTCAACAAGCTTCATGAAAGAAACCCTTTTGTTTTTCTTCTCTCTTTTCATTTCTTTTAATCCAAATTAAAAGATAAATGAAAGAATAAATGAAAACCCTAACCATTAACTAACCATGGTTTAATCTTTACACTTGACCAAGTTAACATGTATCATCAAACATGATACAATCAAGTGCACAAAATATATCACATATACAATGTGCACATCCGAGTGAGAAAATCCATCTTAAGTGAACCGATACTAGTTAAAGCAAAGTAATATATCAAATATATATAATTATGCATTAAATCATTAAATCAACACTTGATTTAATGATCCGGTCATATCGCATATAACCGACTAATATCCAATGTATCGATTTATCGAATCATTCCTTGATTCGATAACTAGGTTATATCGCATAAAACCATTCGATACATTTATCGCGAGAATGGAATACGGTATCACATACACGCAATATTCTCGGTCCCGCACATATCTCATATGCGCTCCTATTTCGTTTCGCTTGAGCCAGGAAACCTCTGTGTAGGACTCTAAAGACTCGTCAATACGCCGGCAGCAGATGATGATCATATCAAACACCCACAAGCCGCAAGCGGTCTGCTAAACGTAACGGCCACCCGGGTATTGAGTGATCAGAAGATTGACGAGAAAGCCCGCTCACACTCCTGTGAATCCAACCAGTAACACTTACCGTACAGTCCGGTCTGATCGTCTGATATGTCGCATATCTCGCCTAGGGGTGGTAAACGTCAGACCCCAATAGCTCGATAAGTCGTGTCGATGTGAGCTCTATAACAATTCGAGAAACTACTGGTAACACTTACCAGTAAATCTCAGCAACCCTGGCCAGGGATTTCCGGTTATAGCCAATCTAACACAGCGCAACATCAACTCCCTATACCGGGAGAGACGAATCCCCTCATATCGCTCATTACCTCCATGTGATTCGGGACTGTACCCAAAAACCACCGTTTTGCACGCCCTCTTGGACGTGGTAAGGTGGAAATCAAAGCACAGTGGGAACCACACAAGACTCTATGACGATCTTAGGTCAACAGACTACTCTGTACCAGTGTCACCAGAGAACTGCCATCTGACGTAAGGTATAATACCATCTGGGAGTTCTCGGTGAGTCCGTCCAGTGTACCCAGTCTCCACTGAGCACCCGTATATCATCTCTGAGGTCAAACACCAATGGATATGGGATCATCCATCGCCCATCTGTATGGGTCGAGAAGGTATACGCTAGTCTACTCTGGTATATCGATGCCCCGTCTCGATATACCCACGACTAGGGACTTTGAAGGATGTACTTATGGACTACCATGTCCCCACTAGTATGATCCGCATCACAGTCCAGGTAGTCAAGTACTCATCCTAAGGGCTTTACCAACATGTAACAGAGAGACTATCAGTGTATACGTTAAGGTAAAGATCAACCAGATAGCATACTATCATGTCGAGCAAGAAAGTCCTCCCTATATATGTCCAAGCACCCACTACAATATACATCCTATGTATAGTAATGGCCTCTAGGGCATACATATAACTAACATATAATATAAAACGCCGAAGGGCGAGAATCAAAACTCAAAAAAAGAAACTCAAATCAGCATGAAAACCGTAATACTACTACACGCGACTCTAAGGTCGAAATAATACATAACTAGTATCTAAGTCTGAAACAATAACAAGTTTTGGTTGATGGAATTACTAGATACAACTGAATAATACATATACAATGGTGGTTCTGATACAAAAGAACCCACCTACCAAAGCAAATCACCCGCAAGGGGGTAGTGTGCCAGAAATGCCGCCATGGAACCTGTACGGCAAAACCCGCAAGAAACTGTGGCACAACGGGGGTGAATTGCCAACTCGTGAGTAGAAAACATCTACGAGTAGAAATCGAATGCATGACATAATCCTAGGTCAATACGATCAGTAATATAAATATTCTCAATATGAATAAGTCTGAAGCATGAAAAGGTGGCAATATAACATCTATACATGAGTGTAGTGCCAAGTGCTCGTGCCAGTGCCTCAGGTAATAACATATCAGGAAAATGAGGTATGATCAATGTAATCAATATGAATCAATGTCAACTATAACATGAAGTCTAGTAGTATGTGGATATCATCCAACTATGTAATCAATGTCTGTATGTATGTGGATCTCGTCCACGTGTCACCCAATGACAATAAGCATCATGTATGTAAATATCATAAAGCATATGCATGGAAGTATGAGAATGTAAATCAACATGTGTCGCTCGCGACATATCAAAATCATGGAACCTGTGTCAAGCATCGACACTCGAAAACATCATGAAACCTGTGCCTAGCATCGGCACATAAATCCTCAAATATCGGGCTCCGTCAATCTGGATCGGCCCATATCATCTCTCAACTCCGGTCAGTATCCTCCGGATATCCGCCGAGCTCAAATACAATCACCGGTAGGTAGTGGTCCCTCTGCCAGGCTCACCGTCTATCTACACAGCAGATCCGTTCTCGCCCTGGGGTACCATACCGGGTCCACCATGTACCCGCAATCGGCCTCGTCCGCTCCTCGAATCGGGTTTCACATGTCGCTCTCAGCACCGAGAAAACACATGGTGGACGCACTGAAATATCATATCAAGGGTAACCGGGTTTTAAAACAATTACATACTCTCTTTTGAAATATCCACGGTTCCCAAATCCAAAAATATCATGAAAACAACATATCTCAATGCGTATAATCAAAAGCATGATGTATGCGACATGTAAAAGAAATGTAAGCATATCGGTATATCATGCAATATAGAATAGTAATATGCACACATTGAGGGAGACCGCTCTTTGAAAATGAATCAGTTTTAAAAAGTATCTTGCGGTTCCCAAATCTCCAAATCCAACGAGAGTCATCTATGTATGTACGAATATGTATGTATGCATATATGGGTGTACAATAGGTATGTACATAAGTATGCCATGCAAGGGATCATATCCTGAATGTAACAGTACTACAGTGTATTGACATGGCAATTATCGATGATGAAGTGTGTGAGCCGGCAAGCAAGTGTACGTAGGACATATGCATCATCGATAATGGTGCTGCTGTCCTAACAGCATGGATTTGATATAACAATAATCATATTTAACATGCAATGCGATGCAAACAGTAAGAATATGCGGTAATGAATAATAACACAATAGTGCAGTATCTACATCAATGTATCTATGTCATAATGTTTTGCGATTTGAAAGAAGACGAATCGGGGTTTTAGGAAAATAAGGGCTACGGTGTTTTTAAGAAAAGATGCGTCTTTGAAAATATCCGTAGAATCCCTTTGCCTGCCTTTAAAATACTCCCGATTCGTTAGTTTTTTGAAATAGGTATGACTCGGGTCTAGTCTAACATCTACTATGCAAACTACAGATCTAACTATCAAGTCAATCGGGAGGGGTATGGAAACCGCCTAAATCTGAGTCGATATAAATATGAATATAAATATAATAGTCGGTGATCCCGCCTCAATACTATCGCGTACGATACAGTATATCATATGACATCCTCGAGTCATGAGTGCGGATCTATCAATATATAGCTCGTACGGTAAATCGTCGTACGGCATCCCAATAGCTGGGTACGGGTCAATATCACATTATCTCATCAATTATCTGGTATCCTTATCATTATATCACATAATCGGGGGTACTGATCTAAGTCTAGTACAAATCGATACCATCTATATAAGTATGAATGCGTGTGTGAAGCACACGTCCAAGGCCCGCTAAGAATCACATGTCGTATCCCAAATACGAATCACATCATATCACCGATCTCGCGGCACATGCCCAATATCATCGACTCATCTCCAATGTCATCCACTATCATCATCAACACAGTATAAGTATAATAAATATGCAAGGGTGTGCGTATGGGTGTAAATCTATTCTAGGGTTCGCGACTAGGAACTACACTAGTTTACTTCTAACCCTAATCTATCCATATTACACCTAACACATCTCAAATAATCCACGACACTATAAGCTATCATATATATATAATATATACATATAGTATACCAACTACGGACTGCGGGGGTGATATACGCCATCCACCCGACTTCCCCTGTAGATATAATCTACTCACCTTACGTCTTCATTTATCGACGTCGCCACGCGCTTGCTTGTCGTCCCGAATTCTTCATGGGGTACCTACACATCAACGTATCGTAAATGCGTATTAAAACCAAATCCGAACTAAAACGACATACGAAAACCAAAACGATACGCTAAGGCCTACAGGTTAGAACCTATGGGCTACGTTTTCAAAACCATCAACAATCCTCGATATCGTCGTATAAACGCCAAGTATTCGAGGTAAAACACTGATACACAATTCTAGAATTCAAAATACGGAATACGAAAACACAAATCAAAACAGCAACTTAGGAAAAAGGCTCCAGATTCTACCCTAGGTCAAATTGGACAATTTTGCACATGCCAGGGGTCTAATCTACTGATAAGGGGACACCAAAACCAAAACGAGCCAATTTGGTGGGGTTCAGGCCGCAATTTGCAGCCAAACGGAATAAATTTGCGGCCGGGACAAGGAGTTAGGGGCTGGGGTCTTAGTGGTAGCTTCCTGGGTACCTGCACATATCCCTGTCAATCCAAAAAAAATTTCAGAGTCTCGGGTTAATAGCAGATCTCATATAACCTTCACAGAAATCATAATTTTTCCGATATCGATTTCTAAATCCGTATTCCAGGTTTCAAGTCTCAGGTTTGGGTCTCAATTCAAGCACTAGGGTATTTATATAAGCTCTACTGAGCTCAATTTCACATCACAACCCAAAATTCCCTCAAACCCTAACTAGGTTTTCCTATGTCCACAAAATCACCCGATATCGATTCAATCTTAACATAGGGGTATAAGTAATGCAAAAACTAAGCTAATGGTCCAGAAAATACCTCATTTGGCAACTCAAGAATTTTCTTGAGTTGCCCCCAGTGGCCAAAATCCTTGCTTTCTTGGTCCAATGTGTTGGTCTTGAGCTTGTGCACACTTTTTGTGAAATGAAGATGAGGTTTTGGTGTTGTTTTTGAGATGTTTTGAGGAGTTGAAGAGGGGAGGGAGGTGAGGAGCAGCAGCAGCAGCAAGGGACTGAAGAGGGAGAGAGATGAGTGAAGAAAGAAGAGGAATGGCTAAGTCTAAGTCAAAGGTAACCCTTTCTCTCTCTCACACATACCTCATATTATAACCTTTTCCATTTCTTTTCTTTTCTTTTTCTTTTTCTTTTCCCTCTAAATACTTCTCACACTAATAGTAACCCCAAAACAACCATGGTAGAAATGCACAAGTGTAAAACAAAAATGATATGTGCATGTTTTGCACAAAAATGCTAAAAAACCGATTAGCGATTTTTAATCGCGATTAACACTAAATTAGCATATAATTAATCAAAAAAATTTAAAAATGGCATAACTCCATAAAATACCCTATTTTAGAATTTTCCATAATTTTTCCAAAATTTTTCCCATTTATCGGTATTTAATTATACCGAAATATTAAAATATTCAATAAAATTATATTAAATTATAAAAATTCCCAAAAATAATATTTTATTTTTTTTTTGATATGTTACACGGTCTTAACATCCATTTGCCAGATTTCATAATCATGGTATACAGCAATGGCAAGTAGGATCCGGATGGACTTAAACATAGCTACTGGAGAAAAGGTTTCGTCATAATCCATACCTGGTCGTTGACGAAAACCCTTTGCAATAAGTCTAGCTTTGAAAGTCTCAAATTTTCCATCTACACCAAGTTTCTTCTTAAAGATCCATTTGCTCCCAATGGGTTTTACCCCTTCAGGAGCAACTTCCAAAGTCCATACTTTGTTTGTGTACATGGATTCCATCTCAGATCGCATTGCATCCAGCCACTTCACTGAGTCCCCACTCGTGATGGCCTGCTCGAAGCTAGTTGGGTCATCATCCTCTATGATTCAATCCTCGCTTCCACCATCAATGAAACAACCGTAGTATCTCTCAGGTGGATGAGGAACCCTACTAGATCGGCGGAGAGGCTGAGGTTCGTTGGAAACTACCGAATCCTCTAGTTCCACTAAATCTTCAGTTTTCAGTTTGTGTAGCCGGAATTTCTTCTAGTTCTACCTCGTTGCCACTAATTTCCTTTGCAAGAAATTCCTTTCCTAAAAAGGTGGCATGTCGAGAAACAAACACCTTTTGTTCTTCGCCATGGTAGAAAAGATATCAATGTGAATGTTTGGGATATCCCACAAACTTGCATAGAACTGACCGTACCTTGAGTTTGTCCGAATTTTTCTTTTTGACATAGGCCGGAAAACCTCATATCTTAACTCGTTTAAGACATGGTCTCTTCCCACTCCATATCTCATATGGTGTGGTAGGTACAGATTTAGATGGAACTTGATTCAATAGGTATGTTGTTGTCTCAAGCGCATAACCCCAAAAGGAAATAAGTAACTCAGCAGAGCTCATCATAGAGCGCACCATATCTAATAGGGTGCGATTCCTCCGTTCCGATACACCATTGTGCTGTGGAGTATACGGAGGAGTAACCTGAGAGAGAATCCCATTCTCTTTTAGAAAGTCCAGGAACTCCGTTCTCAAGTATTCACCTCCTCGATCAGATCGTAGGATTTTAATACTTTTACCCGTTTGGTTCTCGACTTCGGATTTATATTCTTCGAATTTCTCAAAATCTTCATACTTGTATTTCATCAGGAACACATGTTCGTATCTTGAGAGATCGTCAGTGAATGTAATGAAGTATGAAGAACCATTTATGGCATGTATAGACACAGGATCACATACATCACTATGTATCAGTCCTAAGAGCTCACTAGCTCTTTCTCCGTGTCCTCAAAACGGAGTTTTGGTCATTTTGCCTTTGAGACATGACTGGCAAGTGTCATAAGATGAAAATTTGAACGGATTCAAATATCCATCCTTATGTAACTTAGCTAGTCGTGTCGCATTGATATGACCTAGTCTACAATGCCACAAGAAGGATTCGTTCATTTCTAAACTCTTCCTCTTGTATGTGTTTTGTATGTTAAGAACTGTGGTTTGATTTAGAACGTATATGCCATTAATTAACGAGCCTGATCCAATCAACTTTTGATTCAGGAAGATGTTCATAACATTATCCCGTACTACAAAATTATATCCTTCTTTACTTAATAAAGAAACTGATATAAGATTGTATATCAAGGTCGGTATGTAATAGCATTCGTTCAGAATCAATGTCTTACCATTTAGTAATACAAGGTGATATTCGCCAACTGTTTTGGCTGCAACATTTGCACCATTCCCTACTCTTACGGAATGATCACCCATTCCCAGTTCTCTACCTTTCCTTAGCCCATGTAACATATTACATATGTGGAATCCCGATCCGGTATCTAATACCCAAGACGTAGAGTGAACTGAGAAACAGTTCTCAATAACTAACACACCCGAAGAAATTGCATCAACATGCTTATTCTTCATTTGGGTAGCGTGGGAATCCGGATATTCCCCTATTTCCTGCTCTGTCTTATAACAATTATAAGAAAGAACGGAACCAACGTTCCCCTGCTCAGTATAACAAGCGGGTTCGGTCAATACATCCATATTATTATCTTGATTAAGATATGACATGGTCGCAACCTGGAGAGAGAGAGAAGAAAACACTTTAGCGTATGCTCTTGTAGGATCAGATTGGTTATTATTTTATCTAATCAGGATGGCTCCCACTGTTTTTATCAAATCTTTCTTCAAACCCTAAAAGGAAAGACTAGCTGGGATTAATTGCACCCTACAATTTTTCCAATCTTTCAGCCAGGCCAGTGCCGGTACTTTGAGGGAGGTTCCCGTGCTTTCGCACGGACCTAATTAAAGTAAACCTCGTTTTTCCTGAGGCATAGCCCCGTTGACACCTTTCTAGACACCTACTTAATCGGCTAATTGTCTTGTGTAAAACTCTTCCAGGAGTAACTCTTACTCGCAGTGGATATCGGGATCTAACTATCTCATAGAAGGTTTGCAATCTCATTGCAAATTTCAACACTTGAAATTCTCGATAATATTTTGCCCCTAACCCCCTATGACCTTGACAAAGGCCAACAAACCATAGGACGCTAGTCAAGTTCAACCCGTCATTTCCTTATTGAATTAAACCCACCCGTACGACCCTTGACAAAGGCCAACAAGGTTGTACGACTACCCTAATCCTATTGCATCACATGCTTAAGAAGATAAGCACCATTCAGCTACCGCACACTATGCCTTCATAAAGGCCAACAAACGCAGCACGAATACTAAATAGTCCTTATCTGAAATGACGGAGGGCTATGACAGGTTTTTAAGAAAACCTTTTACGTAATGAACTTGATATCATTGTAGAATCGAGTGATTTTTGAAAAGGAGTGTTTTTGAGACTTTTACTAGTTTTACTAAAGAGGTCATTCCCGGTGAAGGGATCTCGGCTCTTTCCTTATCGAATAAGGTGCAGGATATTTCACAAATACCACTATGCAAAGCAAAAACCATAGAAGCAATCAAAAACAAAACCGAGTAAATTGTAGCATCTGCTAGTTTTGCTAAAGTAGTCACTGCCGATGAAGGGATCTCGGCTCTTTCCTTATCGAATAAGGTGCTAGATATTCTACAAGGAATACCGCTATGCAAAGCAAAAACTAGAGCTACCCTTTTTGAAAATTTGATTCTACAACATCTTTTAGGTTTCTTTTCTTTCATTGATCTCATTAATGAAGTCCCGTCACTTATGCTTCCTAAGCATCACAGAAAATGAAACGAAAATACAACGTACGCTTATGCCATCCGCATTCTCTACAGTGCCCCGTTATGCACCGTTAGGTTACTTAACTAACGACATACCGGAACGGGACTAGCGCGGGTGCAAAACATAAGCAACGTCTATTATATATCTCATATATAATATATAGCCATTCGTCTCAGAATCCACAGTGATCACATCACAGAGCAGCAGAAGAAACATATGAAATATTAGATATAGTAGGAGGTCCGTGTTTTATTTTGAGCCTGTATAAAACACGGATTCCACGGTCGCGATGAATGGCTAAACCTACATCCCTAGACCCCTACGAGAGTGGCAAGCAACCCTACCAATTCTAGAATTAGGAGACCCGGACTCGACTCCTCGAGTTGGTCTTCCACTGGACTCTAGAAGCCGGTTACTTGTGCTCCCCTCCTTGGGTCTATCCTAATGCGGGAAAGTAAATAATATACAGCAATGGTGACATCATCCTCAACCCGGAAGTGCCCCAATAAAAGAATATTACATACATTGAATTTTACATCAATGAAAATAAAATCTCTTATCTCACATAAAAACCCCGGCTATTCAAAAACACGACGATCCAATATAACATATCACAGCAACACATAACATCACATGTCATCAACGTAAGTAAATATGCGTATCCCAATTGTCGTTGACATATAGTAACGAAACCGGCGATACACCACATATTACACTTACGGTCACAGAAAAGAAAATGTCAAACTACAACATTTGGAATCCACAATAATCTTAGATATCATAAACCCAAAATATCACATACTTTGGATTTCATGCCTAACTATATGAATTCCACATATTGTATCACATTTCAGAAATTGCTAGACGATATTAAACATTCTGATCGAATCAACAAACACCCAAAATTACCCAAAAAGCTCAACATTTGAGCGTAGTTTAAAATTATTCAGCACATGCCACAGTACCAATGAACCAGCTGTAAAAGGGTCAACCAAGGCCTCACCTGTGGCACCGCTGAACCACCACAAACCCTAGGGTCTAGTGGCAGTTCTGACGGTCACATAATCAAGTTAGGGTTTCGTTCTTCAAGAGGGTCCATCGCATAACTTGCATGATATTTGAATGCTCTTTAACTACGAAAAAATCCAACGCTTGGAAAATTTTCCGACAAGGGTTAAAGCGGGTATTTGATATCCGATCGAACTTTTTAACACTGTCTAAAGTAGCCTGAATAACTGTTAGAATTATGACTACGAAACACTCCATGTTGCCTTTGCACAAAGTTAACATCACATGAAAATTTAGCAAAAACAAACAACAGCTGAAACACCAAAACCCAGTCAATGGAACATACTGAAAATTTCAGGAAAAATCATCATTTTTGGGCCGGCCACAACATGACTCTGCTCGGACAAAATCCGAGCTTACCCCCTACAATTTTCACTGTGTTCATGATATATCCCATATAACATTCTACACATGTTTAAAAAAAATTTTGACAACTTTAAAAACCGACAGAAACTGCAATTTTGTGTTTCAAGTTTCGGAGTAGTTTCGGTTTCGTAATCCTACACAATCCGTATAATTCTCTAGCTAGGCTCTGATACCACTATAGGGTTACAATCAATGACAGCAAGGTTTCGGGAGGCATCGTCCATACCATTTTCAAAATTTTGCTGTTTTAAAGAACCCTAAACTAGAATCTTTAACTAGAGAATCATACGAAACGAAATATAAACTACTTTACATCTAAGTGATAACGGAATACAACCTTTGTAGACCGGTCCTTCACTTCTATTGCTCCTTGTAGTGGTCCCTTCGCTGCGATCATGGAACTCCTGGACTCTTGCATGGCTTCTCAAGGTGAAAGGAACGAACTTGCTTGAAGTGTTCGAGGCCGAAGATGATCTACGTCGAGGAGACACTAACTCAAGCTACTACTTCACTGATGAAAGATTAGTGAAGCTAACACCCTATACTAAAGTGCTAATCTAGTAGTGGATGATGAAGCAAGTGGGCTCACTTTAGTTTTATTTTTCTCACAATATTTTCTCACTTTAGAAAAAGCTAGCAAGCTTTTTCTCAAGGATGAAGAAGATGAAGTCAAGAAATAAGAATGAACTAATGAGGTGAGAGAGTCAACCATGGGTGAGTTTGTATCATATATCTAACTCATGTAGAGACATAACCATGGCTAAATTATAATGTTTAGGTTAATAAATATCTTTAGAAAGACAAAATTAGTGAACCAAGTCAATGAACCCACAAGCTTCTACAAGCTTCATGCATGTGACTAATTATCCACTAATTTGGATTATTTTAAATATTTAAACTCTACATTATAATTAGTATGGTGTAAGTCTTATACACCCATGTAGTGTGTATTATCAACCATGACACAAAATAAAAAAAACGCAATTAATAAATATCACATACATATTAAGTATGCACATGTGAGAAAAATAAATGCTTAAATGAGCTAATATTAGTTAATATAAACTAGTATATCAAATACACAATTATACACTAAATTATCAAATAACACTTGATTTAATAATCCGGCTATATCACATATAACCGACTAATATAATATGTATCAACTTATCGAATCAACACTTGATTCGATAACCCGGCTATATCACATATAACCGACCGATACAAATATCGCGAGAATAGAATACAGTATCATATACTCGTACTAATCTCGGTCCCGCACATATCATATATGTGCTCCTACTTCGTTTTTCCTGAGCCAATAAAACCTCTGTGTAGGACTCTAAAAACTCATTAATACGTCGGCAGTAGGTGATGATCACATCAAGCACCCACAAGCCATCAGCGGTACTAGCTGGACGTAACGGCTACCCGGGTATTGAGCGATCAAAAGATCAACAAGCAAGCCTGCTCTAGTGTAATACCCCAGGTATTATCCGGTATACACATTTATACCGGATAAGCATGGGAACCCACTATAAAACAATGGGGAATCTTCGGAATACATTCTGAAAGAGGACAGATCTGTACTATAAATGGAATGATACCACACTTCAATACAGAGGCGCCTTTTAAGTGAACTGGCACTACGGGAGTTTGAGAACTCTGTAGTTAAGCGTGCTCGGGCTAGGGAAGTCCTGGGATGGGTGACCTCCTGGGAAGTGACCCCTGGTCGGGTCCAGTTCACCCCGAAGGACAAAACCGTGCGGCTTCGGCCAGAGCGGACAATACTCTCTGTATTGGGGGTGGGTCGAGACAGAATGGTATCAGAGCTGGTTCCTCAATAGTAGGTTTGTGGTTCGAGGACGAACCATTGTTCTTAGTGGGGGAGAATGTAATACCCCAGGTATTATCCGGTATAACCATTTATACCGGATAAGCACGGGGACCCACTATAAAACAATGGGGAATCTTCGGAATACATTCCGAAAGAGAACAGATCTGTACTATAAATGGAATGATACCACACTTCAATACAGAGGCGCCTTTTAAGTGAACTGGCACTACGAGAGTTTGAGAACTCTGTAGTTAAGCATGCTCGGGCCAGGGAAGTCCTGGAATGGGTGACCTCCTGGGAAATGACCCCTGGTCGGGTCCAGTTCACCCCGAAGGACAAAACCGTGCGGTTTTGGCCAGAGTGGACAATACTCTCTGTATTGGGGGTGGGTCGAGACAGAATGGTATCAGAGCGCTAGGTTTTTCCTTTCGGAGTGTAGGATGGCCTTGGTATGATGGAGTAGATAGCTTAAGCAGACTAATGTAGTGTGTGTATGTCTGCAGCATGCTCACGATGCGGTACTCCG
The DNA here is from genome assembly GCA_030015575.1 of Agapanthus africanus. Taxonomy (NCBI): domain Eukaryota; kingdom Viridiplantae; phylum Streptophyta; class Magnoliopsida; order Asparagales; family Amaryllidaceae; genus Agapanthus; species Agapanthus africanus. The sequence goes on from CM057349.1 coordinate 97,465,164, forward strand.
CCTAAAGTGACCTAAGTACATTGCTTGAAATTCCTTCCTTGATGATTCATATCCTTATGATTCGATTTCCGTGTTCTTATCAAATCTTATTCCATTTATAGCCTTGCCGCCGATGACTATGGGGACTCAGAGTGATGCAGCGAGGGCCGAGGTCAGAGTTGGTTCGGGTGAGACGGGCACTGACCAGGATGGCATGCTAGTTCCACAGATGCAGACGGATCCGCCTTCGACAAATCAGCTCGCTAGGTTTGTGGCAGAGATGCAGGACTTGCGCCAGACGATGAGTTCTTTGGTTGAGGCCGTTCGAGCGCAGCGACAGGAGGTTGTCACCCCTGTTACTTAGTTGTTCCTTGCGATCAGCATGCAGCAGTCTGTCACCTACATAGCACCAGTGGATGCAGCCCCAGTTTACGAGACACGTCTTCCAGAGACTTTAAGAGTTCCGAAACAGAGGAGGACTCATGCCGGTGTACCAGCCCAGAGATAGAGGCTTAGTCGTCGAGACAGATTTCGTGACCGTCGCGGGAGTAGCAGAGGCTTAGGACGAGGACAGTCGTTCAGCTCTCATACCCAGGAGGGTCAGCAGTCAGCGCGTGGATGTTTTCGATGCGGAAGCCTTCAACACTTCGTCAGATATTGTTCCTTAGCACCACGTCAGGGTCATATTCTGAGACGTCATGGACGCGGAGGGTTCTCTCAGAGGGGTCAGTCTAGCAGAGGAGGAGTTCAGCAAGTTGCGGTTAGGAGGCAGACACGAGAGTTTGTTTCTACTCATCGGGACGCGCGGGCGTCCAATGCAGAGTTTTCAGGTATCCTTAATCTATATGTTCTTTTGATGTATTTGTTTGTTTTTCACTTGTGCCGTGGTTGGGACGAGAGTCGTGTTGGGTAGATCAGCCGTTGTTTGTGTTAACTTCTGTCAGCGATTCTTTTCTTGCGCGATGCGTATTTCAGTCGTGTGCCAATCGGATAGGAGATAGAGATTCGTCCGTCATTTTGATCCTTCTGGAGATGTTGGATTTGACGTTCTCCTGGGCATGGACTGGTTAGCTACGTGCTAGGCGTCTGTGGACTACCGTGAGAAAACAGTCAGGTTTTGTTTTCCCCGGCGAGTCAGTTCTTGTTGTGCAGGTGGATAGTTGTGCCGCCTCTCACCGCTTGAATTCATCCTTTTTCGCTAGTCGTCTTTTGAGGAGATGTCGTGGATTCTTGGCGTTTATTCATGATACTGTTGCCACAGTTGGTTTGTTGGACCGGTTTTCTTTCGTGCGAAAGTTTTCCGACGTTGTTCCAGATGAGCCGACAAAGCATAGGGAGCTAAAGGATCAGCTGCAGAGTTGTTTGTTAGGAAGTTTCGTGCGTCTGAGTGTTTCTCCTTGAGGAGCTCCTATTTCTGTTCGTCAAGGAGAAAGACGGCAGTTTGAGGTTGTGTATCGACAGACCGTCAATTGAACCGGCTTACGGTGCGGATAGGTATCCTTTACCTCTCATTGACGATTTCTTCGATCAGCTCCAGAGTGTGAGACATTTTCTAAGTTTGTTCGGGATCAGGTCATCATTGTTGCGGGTTCGGAGTGAAGACATTCCGAAGGCGTGCTGCGGGCTTTGTGTGTTTTGGTGGTGTCTTCGGATTCACCAATGCTCTAGCAGCATTCCTAGATATGATGAACCGGATTTCTTCAGGCCGTTCCTCGACCAGTTTTTGTTGTGTTATTGATGACATTCTGGTCTATTTAATGTGTCTTGAGGGATAGGAGTAGCACTTGAGGATTTGTTTTACAGATACTGGGAGAGTCCCAGCGGTTTGCTAGATTCTCGGAGTGTTCCTTCAGGCTTGTTGTGTTGACTCCTAGGTCTTGTAGTTACGGGAGACGGTTTTCGTATGGTTCTGAGGAAGATGGAAGCCGTACAGCTTATGCCCAGACTTGTGTGCAGGACGGAGGTCCGCAAATTTTTGGGCTTAGCAGGTTTTTACCGCCGTTTCGTGCAGGATTGCTAGAGTAGTGCTACACCGTTGACTAAATTGACCGGAATGGAGGTTTCTTTTCTTTGGACTGAGGCATGTGTGAGGATTTTTCGGCAGTTGAAGATTCGGTTAACAACTGCATTAGTTCTTTCTTTGCGTTCTGGTTTGGGCAACTTTGTTGTTTAACTGTGATGTTTCGCGAGTGGGGCTCGATTGTGTACTGATGTAGCACTGTAGAGTTATCGCTTTTGCTTCCCTATATTTGGAGGAAGTACGAGCAGGATATCCCACTCATGATCTGGAGATGGCCGCGGTGGTCTTAGGTTGGAGATTTGGAGACACTACTTGTTCGAGAGTCGTGTCAGATTTTTATGGACCACCAGAGCTTAATGTGCATCTTCCTACAATGGGTATTGATTGTTGAGACAGTCTTCTGCAGATTTACAGTTCTTGTGCGATCGTTGAGTACAGCTTAAGTTCGCCTCTATTGAGGGACAGCTTGCTCCTGTCCGCGCCCGACCACTATTCCTTAATCTCTTTCGCGAGGCATTGTCCGCCGATGCTCGTTCGTCAGAGATACTTGAGCATACTCGGCTGGATAAAGATTTGAAGTCGTTGAATTATGATAAGGGTGTGCGAAGTTTAGGGACGCATTTGTGTACTTGATATTATTGGGTAGAGACATAAAATCCTAGAGCAGGCACATCTGTCAACTCTCTGTACTCAGTCAAGTTCCACCAACATTTGACGTGACTTGTGAGATAGTTACGGGTGGGCAGGGATGTAAAGAGAAGTTTCGGATTTTGTTTCAAGGTGTCTGTCTTGTTGTGTGCTTTGGTTGAGTATCTGAGACCGGCTGGAGAGTTGCAACCTTTAACCGTTCCGAAGTGGGAATGGGAGCAGATCTCCACAAATTTCATTATGGTGTCTACCCTGGTCTAGACAGGGTGCGACTCCATTTGGATGTTTGTTGTCCGGTTTGCTCAGTTTGCTCAGTTGTTCATTGTTAAGTTTGTGCGTATGTATTAGTTGTTGTCGGCAGTTGGGATCGTCACTCGCCATTGTTAGGGTTCTCCTTCAATACCTGTTATCAGGAGACACCCCAATTGGCAACCCTTAGGTTTAGGGGTTAGGTCATGTCGATCACCAATCTGTTCTTTTCTGACTCTGCGTAGTAGGATTTTTGGACCCCAGCTAGTCTAGAGATTTCGGAGATGATCCAGTTGGTTTAGGTCAGGATGAGAGTAGCCCAGTGCAGACAGAGGTCTTATGCCGACCGTTGCGGTCGCAGACTTGAGTTCGCAGTGGGAGATCATGTATTCCTACGGACTTTTCGATAAATGACGTGTTGTGTTTTGGGAAGCTTATCCCAGAATTGTAGGTCCTTTTGAGATCCTTAAGGCGAGTTAATTCCGTTGCCTTTAATTTTGGCACTTCCGCCCAGATTATTGAGTATTCACCCTGTATTCCTTGTGTCGATACTTTGCAATTACCTTCATGACCTTTCTTACATGATTCAGCACCAGACCATTTAGCTTGGACGCGATCTTTCGTTCACTAACAGCCAATTGTGTTAATGGCTTGGCAGGTGGAGAAACGTCGGTCAAGGGTCGTGTCATCTGTGAAGGGTTTTTCTTGGACGTAGATGTATAGTGGGGTAATCACTTGGGAGGCTGCGAGTGAGATTTGAGAGTTTGTAATATTCTCTTTGAAGGTACGCTTAGTAAGAATTTTAAATTCGGGGACGAATTTTCTATAAGGGGGGAGATTGTAACGCCTTAGATTTCGGTTAATGTTCGTTTAGACGTTAATGCGGGTTTACTGTAAAAAGTTTACCAATTCGGGTTCCTCACATTTTATAATATTTAATTAATAATTTATTATTATTTGTTATAAGCATGCACGCACGTGTGCACGTAAAATGTGAGTTTTGCTTATGCTAATCTAGTTTTAGCAACCATGACACTTAACCTAATTCCTTTGCTTTAATCCTTAACCATTATTTCTTCTGTGAGTGAGAGAGAGAGAGAGAGATATTTGTTTTGTGATGAGGTGTGGAGCATTAATTGTGAGGCATAGTTAGCATTAATTGCTAATGTTACACTCACCTCTCGCCTCACCCTACACTCACCTCCCTCTCTCATTTCCTCACACCCTCTCTCTTTTCTCTTTCTCTTTCTCATTTCTCTATCTCCCTCAAACAAATTCTGAACACTCTCTCTCACCCCATCTCAAAATCCATCACAAATTCACAATTTCATCACAAAAATCACATCTTTTCTTGGATATTGCCTCTTGGATGCCATGGATTATACAAAGCTAGGATCTTTGTGTTCATTTGATTAGGTAATGTTTCTTTTCTGTTCTTTAAGTCATTTTTGTGTAGCTTAGCTTTAAAGTTGCTGTTTTTATCGCGTATCGTATCGTTTCGGATAAATATCGTATTTTTAGTGTCGATTTGGGGTCTCGGATGATCTGCTGTTAAACTAAGTATTTGTTGCAAAAATTGACTTGACAGTAACCTAGTTTAGAGACCTAGAACCTACCCTCAAAATACGAGCCAGTTCCTCCTTGTTCAGGCCGTAGATTTATTGATTCCGGCCGCAATTTGCGGCCAGAGTAGGGACCTGGGTGTTAGTTTTTAGTGTAGGGGTCTCTGGGGTGATTTGTAGTCTTATGGTACTTGTAATTTTCACCAATTGTTAACACAGAAAAATCTGGGACCATTTTGCATATTTCTAGTGTTTCGTTTTGTGCGATACGTTATCCGATACGATACGTGTTACGTGTTGCTGTTGCGCTGAGTTGGTTTCATAGTATCGCTATACGCGTTAGCTGCAATACGAACCCTTTAGAGTACGTTTGTGTGTCGTGTTGGTCCGTGTAGATTGTATATATTTTAGGTTTATTATTAATATATATTTGCTTGTTTGTTTTAATGTTGCAGGTTCGCAGACGGGGACTTCGGACACTGCTACAAAGGGAAAACAGGTGGTATGATTCACCTAGCTTGGAGCGTTGGTGAGTAGATTTAATATCTACAGGGGAATCGCCCGCATGGCGTTATGCGTCTGGGCTAGAGCTGTTAATACTTGTCACATACTCTATGTCATATTTATAATTTGCGCCTTTACCCTATAGCTTAGATATTTTTTTGCTTGGACTAGTAGCCTTAGGACACTGCACATATTATTGACGATTCTTGTTGCACGAGCACTGATTGTATGCTACACACACCGTCAATAATTGCCATGTCACACACAAACCACTTATAGACATGATATTGCTTGGTTAGGGACATTGTGATATTGATTCATATTTCTTATCGCATATGACATATAGCATACCTGTATACTCACATGCTTACACATATGCCTTCATATACTTATATGCTAGATACCCGTATACCTATAGAATATTGTACCATTAGTGATATGTACATACACACTTTACGACATAGCTACAGGTATACCTTGCACATATTTCACTTATACCCAGGGGGTATACTACATCATTTACTTATAGGTAGATACATATACCTTGTTATACCTTTGTGTTTACACATACAACAGTTATAGCTACATATTTGTCCTTTACGTGATGTTATTTAGAATTGAATAAAATAGGAATCGCATGATATTTTATATTAACTTGTTGCAGTTAATTAGCGGCTTTTTCTTTATATGCTTACATTTCAGTTTATGTTGCACATATCATATTTATGGATTTTCATATTGTTATATGGATTTTTCATGATGTTTTCTGGATTTGTGGACCGTGGGAGTTCATGAAATTATGCATTATTTGAAAAACCCGGTTTCCCTTGATATGATATTTCAGCATCCACCATGAGTTTTATCGGTTCTGATATATATATATATACCCCTACGAGGAGGAGTTGAGGCCATATGAATGTACATGGTGGGGCCCGGAGGTACCCCGGGGTAAGAAAGGGATGTCGATGCACCACGCTGATGAGCCCGGCAGGGGAACCATACACTCCGGTGACATTACCTATGACTCGGCGGTTATCATGGGGATACCGACGGGAGTCATGTACGTATGGATACGTCGAAAGGCGAGGGTCAGAGCTAGGCACTCGAGCTTTCGGTATAGCGTATAATACGTACCTATCAGGGTGCCAGTCTTGGTGACAGCACCTAATAGATCAGTATTTCTGTGTCGATGCTTGGCACATTGGTTTCATGATATTTCTTTTTACTCATATGTATATATAACAGTGGGTTAGGACGCTGTTATTTATGCCCTTACACCAATATTAGTGGAATGGGACGCTAATATATGTGTATTGACATTAATATATATACCTTATCATATTTATTCACACAAATATACCTAGGTTTTAAGAGATTCACTGGATATTGGATTTAGGACATATGATATTTACTTAAGATTTGATAAAGGATATACGAGACTCACTTGATTTTGTACATTCGGGATATAGGAGATTTATTCGATATTGTACATTGAGGAGATTTGAGACTTATATGATATGAGAGCCAATTTGGGGGCTGATTTGAGGAATTAGGATTTTGATTGTCTTGATGGATTGTGATCCTACCACGATGTCAGGATTCCGTGGAAATGACATATTTCTCTGCATACCTCATATTTATTGTTTACGCACTGTTTCATGTATTAGTAGTACCTGTTAATGTACCCTTCATGATTGTTGCATATCTACATTTTCGTATCATTATTGCACGATTACTGTATACTAATTGTCCTATTATTATTATTCATGTATTAGTTGTACCTGCTAGTGTACTTTTCATTATTACTGCATTCATATGACCTGTTATTACTGTTAATTGCATATCTTAAATTCACGCTGTACGTACATACTTACGATTACCTACATATGTTATTTACTATTCACAAGTTGGCAACTCACCCCCGTTGTGCCACAGTTGTTTTGCAGGGTGTTCCCCAGAGTAGTCGAGGCTGGCTATTCATCTATCTGATTATCTTTTGCTACGGATACCACTTCAGCTCATAGTGTGCAGTTTTGCTTAGGTGGGTTTTTTGGTTATCCGTATTGTTGTATTGTATATTCGTTGTATTCTTGTACTCTCCATCTACTATTATTTTGTTAACTTAGAGACTTAGTGAGGACGATATTGTATATTATTTGTGACTTGTTTGTCTTTTATACAGCTTTCTTTCTATCGTCTTTTATTTCTTCGCTACGACGTCGTATATTTTGTTGTGGTGATTGTTTTCCATCTTTGGGTGTGTATTTGCTCCCGTTTGGGGATACTTCATTTATATTTATGTTGTACCCATTTTTGGGGCTAGTTTTTACAAAGGAGGTGCTGCCAAAATTTTAAAGAAAGAAAAGTTGGACTTTTAAAGAATTTGGATTGTGATTTCAAATGTTTTAAAAATTTCTATTATCTTTTCTTGTCTTTTTAATGGTTTAGATTTCTGGGTTTTGGCTTTCTTTTACTGTGTTACGCCTTTAGACGTTGCGTAGTATTAGGGCCGTCACGTGCCAATTTCGGGTCGTGACATCTAGCTCCTGTAAAGCCTGTCAGTAACACTATCGTACAGTCCGGTCTCTTCATCTGAGATGTCGCATATCAAGTCTAGGGGTGGTAAACGTCAGACCCCAATAACTCGATAAGTCATGCCGATACGAGGCTCATAACGGGTCGAGAAACTACTGATAACACTTACCATTAAATCTCTAAATCAGCCCTGGCCAGGGACTTCCAGTTATAGCCAATCGAGCACAGTACGACATCTACCCCCGATACCGGGAGAAACGAAATCCCCTCCTATCGCTCAATGCCTCCATGTGACTCGGGACTATACCCAAAAACCACCGTTTTGTACGTCCTCTTGAGCGTGGTAAGGTGGAAAACAAAGCACGGTGGGAATCACACAAGACTCTATGACGATCTCGGGTCTACAGACTAACATGTACCAGTGTCACCAGAGAACTGCTATCTGACGTCAGATATAATACCATCTAGGAGTTCTCGGCGAGTCCGTCCAGTGTACCCAGTCTCCACTGAGTACCCGTATACCATCTCTGATGTCAAACACCAATGGATATGGGTTCATCTATCACCCATCTCATGGGTCGAGAAGCGTATACGCTAGTCTACTCTGGTATATCGATGCCCTGTCTCAATACACCCGCGACTAGGAACAATAAAGGATGAACTTATGGACTACCATAGCCCCACTAGTATGATCTGCATCATAATCCTGGTAGTCAAGTACACATCCTAAGGGCTTTACCAACATGTAACCATAAAACAGTATCAAGAGACAAGTATACATGTTAAGATAAAGAGCAACCAGATAGCATACTATCATGTCGAGCAAGAAAGTCCTCTCTATATATGTCCAAGCATCCAATACAATATACATCATATGTACAATAATGGCCTCTAGGGCATACATACAACTAACATAGTTAACATGCACTGGAGACAGCTGGATGATTTGAATCTGTTTCCAATTAAATCAGTGCATCTATTTCTATATTGTATATAGAATGGTTCATATCTTAACGAAGTTAAGGTATATGGAGTTGTCCGGCTTACGCTTAAAACCAGACTCTGGATAACTCAAGGCACGTTTCTGTAATAGCAGTTTATGGGTTATCCCGAGCTATGAGGAGGGTTAACTTTCTACCATCTGGAAGATCAATAGTGATATTGTTCTTGACTCGCCACAATTTTTGTAAAAATGGAATTTTTCAGAAAACAGTAGTGGGAGTATGGTAGAACTAGAAGTGATTCCAGAACCACAAACGATTACTGAAAATATAATAGAACCTAAAAATTCAATCGGGTTTGACATTCCATTAGCCACTCCACAGATATGGTAGGTAACCTCATCCACCCGAGAGGTACTTCGGTATCCTCAAAGAAGGTGACAGGGAGGTTCTTGTTTACCCAGACTTGCCATTACTACTGTTCTAGACTATGAGACCCGGCAGGAGGAAAAATATAACGTCATTCTAAACTAGTTTTAGAAGTGCACATGTATATGACTCTGCCAAAGGATTGTTGTAGTCAATGGGAGCAGCGGAAGCATAGTGGACAAGTAGCTTGTGTCTATTTATAAACTAAAACATGTATAGCGGAGATAGATCATCTATTTTTGATGTGACAGTCATAGGCTTTGACTTCATCGGAATAGAAGATGGATCTGTTAAGAAGGTAGTAGGGTGTGATGTCCTGGTATTTGGATGGCATGCACTTTGTAGGAAGTGAAATTCCTATACTACGATCGGTTATACTGTGGCTGTCACACAGTTGTTTCTCCGCATAGGATATGGATATTATATCAGGTATTCTGGTTACTAGATCTATGGTTTTAGATCTAGATTTGGGTAGTTTCGCAATCTGGGTATTTTGACACTATTCTAAAAGTGTTTTAGAATGGACGACTCTTAGCATGGTGGTGTGCCTGCAGGTGATGGAACCACCCTCTCTAAAGGTGTCTTACAGACTAAAGAGGAGAGAGATGTGCATGATTAGCATATCACTTACTTAGGCAATTGAGTCAATCATGAGATGTCAAGTACCACACCAGATGTTGTTTTTGCACTAGTTGAAATAAGTTGATACATTAATCCAATTCTGGAGAAACAGTCGGAAGCAGTTTATGAACATAAGTGGATGTTCTAGGGATGTGGAAACGACAGCCTCCTTCGGGAGACGGTTATCATTCCAAGCTTTCAAGGTGACCTGGATGACAGAGTGACTGTCAGAGTTATAGTTTTCTGTAACATTTCAGAAAATATAAAATATTATTTTTGGAATTTAATATTAAAATAATATATTTCACGAAAACTGCCCGATTTGCGAAATTGGGATTTTCGAAAAAGAGTATAAATATATACCAATAATTATGAAATAAATGGAAATTAAAGTGATTTATTCATTTAATAATATATTTAAAGGATTTGGCTTTTTTAAAAAAAATTATATGCAGTTTCGATAAAAACACGATTAGTGCACTGCTAATCGCGATTAGACCAAATCCATGTTTCTACAGTTTTCATGGTTAGTGCACCATGACATATTACATGTTATTTCATTTGTGTTGTTTTATGTTGTGGTTGGGCTTTTGGGTGAGAAAAGAAAAGAAAAGAGAAAAGGGTTAAAGTTGAGAATGATTGGAGAGAGAAAAGGAGGGTGAGAATAAGAGAGAGTGAGAGTAGGAGAGAGAGGGCAGCCATTTTCCCCTCCCCATTATTTTTTTTCTTCTCCTTCTTCATCACTTCCCTCCACCCTCAACCCTAGATCCATCTCAAAATACTCTTCAAAACCCTAAACCCCTTTACAAAAATTGACCACCTCTTCATCCTCTACAAAATGGACCAAGCAAAGTTGGATTTTGGTGACATTGGGAAGCTAGGGTTTCTCTTGGGTGATATCCATGAGGTATAATTCTTCCATTAATTTAGTTTCAAGTTTTCCTAGCTTTTGTTTAAGTTTAGAGTTTGTTTAGAGATGGATTGGTGATAATTAGAAATGCTAGTGAGGGTTTGAGTGAAATTGTGGATTGCTGATAATTAAGTGGCTGTTGAGTGGCCGTTTTAGACCTGGGTTTGAGTATAGAAACTAAAATACGAATTTAGGGATTGATTATGTCGGTTTTGTGTTGAATTGTGAGGGTATATGGGAATCTGGAGTAACCTGGAGACACTAAAAATTATTTAGCGAATACTGAGAGTCGTGCAGGCAACCTGGAGTGTACCCTGAAGACCTGAGCCCCAACCCTTGTGCTGTGGCCGCAAAAATAATCATTCTGGCTGCAAATTATGGCCAGACTAGGAGTAGTGGTTGTGGGGTTTTGTCGGGTGTTATCTGCTATATATTTAAGGCCCTTTATATATGCAACTTTTCTTAGTTTGACCTGAGTCAAAATCTGGGAGCACTTGGGTGTGATCTTGGCTATGTTTTCCGTATTTTGAAATGTTTGGTTTTGCTATTTGGATTTGTATTGGGTTGTTAGATATTTGTACATCAACAACAAGGGTTGTTTGGTTTATTTTGTACGCGTAAGCTATAGGCTCTAACCTATGATAAATGCGCGTGCCGTATTGGATTTTAGAACTTGATTTTAATACGTTGCGATATGTGTTGTTATTGTAGGTACCTCCGCATGGATTCCGAGATGACGGAGCGTGGCGTCATCGACTTCGGCAAGCGAAGGCTAAGGTGAGTGGATCTATATCCACGGAGGAAGTCGGGTAGATGGCGTATAGCACCCCCGCAAGTCTTTGATGGAAACCGATTCATAGAAAATGGTTAACGAAACCTTTAATAGGAAACTAGATAGAGTTAAAAGGTATTTAGAGAAACATAATTGAAACTAAAGGAATGTTAGAAGCGATATGATACGGCTAGTAGGTGATGACGGGACTTAAGGATGATATTTGATGATATTGCTGTTTAGGGTACTATAGGACTAGATAGCCGACGTAGATGCATCATCCAAACCATACTTATTTCTAAACTAAAGAATCATATGCATCTTTTAAACATGTACCATGAGAGTCGTTACGGATTTTCAAATGATATCCTTTCTTTAAAAACACCGTAGCCCTTACTTTCAAAACTACGATTCGCATCTTTCAAAAAAACTGTTTGTATGGTTCGGGTGTGTACGTTAGATTAGATACTTATGCTTGTCGTAAAGGTAGCATGTATTTGTAAAATTGACTTGATGAGGGATATAAATGCGATGAAAAGGATATATGACGCGATATGATGATTTGGTGATTTGTTGGTATACGGATGCGAGTCGATTGAGATGATTTATACCCTGCCAGTCCCCTGATATGAGATTATTGCGGATGTGGCCTGCGACATAGGTATATAGAGATATTTATATATCTTTTGAATCGTGAGTGATAGCCGTACGAGACGTTAGGTCCGTACCATCCTCGTCTTATAGGTTGATAGGACCCCTGATAGCTTAATGTTGCCGTACGATGATTTTCCGTACGTGATGAGTTTGACTTGAGGTTTGATCTATACCCTTGACTAGAGGATGTCGTACGATGGATTGTACCGTACGCGATATTGTGAGGCTGGATGTCGATTGATAGATTCACTGACCCAGTCATGATAGATACGTATACCCGTCAGCATTTGCATATAATTTACCGTATGTTGCATTCATGTTATTCGCATTGCATTACTTATACATGTGCTAGTACACCTGCACCATTATCGATGATGCGTATGTTACACGTACACAAATTTGCCGGCTCACACACTTCATCATCGATAATTGCCATGTCACTGCACAGTAGGATTGCTACATCCATATTTGCGTACATACATATTGTACACCCATATTTGCGTACATACATATATGCACCTTTATACGATATTCTATTCAATTTTGGAGATTTGGGAACCGCATGATATATTTTCAAAACTGGATCCATTTAAAAGAGCGGTTTTCCCTTAATACGTCATATCACTGTTCCATGTTGCATGCTATTCGGTTATGCTTACATTTTTATCATATGTCGCATACATCATGCTTTGTGATTTTACGCATTGAGATATGTTGTTTTCATGAGATTTCTGGATTTAAGAACCACGGCTATTTCAAAAGAAAGTATGTACTGTTTTAAAAACCCGGTTTCTCTTGATATGATATTTCAGTGCGTCCACCATATGTTTTCTCAGTTCTGAGAGTGACATGTGAAACCAGATTCGAGGAGGCGGATGATTCCGTTTACGGGTACATGGTGCCCGGTATGGTACCCCGGAGCGAGAGAGAGATTTCGTATGGATGACGATGAGCCTGTCAGAGGGACTACTACATACCGGTGATTGGTTGGGCCTGGCGGATATCCCGAGGATACCGACCGGAGTCGAGAGATGATATGGGCCGATCCGGACTGACGGAGCCCGTGGGCCGATCCGGACTGACGGAGCCCGAGAGATATGAGGATTTGCGTGTCGATGCTGGACATGGGTTTCATGATGTTTTTGGGTGTCGATGTTGGACACCCATGTTCCATGATTTTGATGTGTCGCGAGGGACACCGTTGATTTATATCCTCATACTTTCATGAACACTCTTTTTTGATATTTACGTGCATACAGACATTGATTATATGGTTGGACGAGATCCGCATGCATACATACATTGATTATATTGATAGATAATATCCGCATACATATAGGTATTGATTACATTGTTGGCACATATACAGACCTGGTCACCCTAGATATCATAGTATTACCTTTATGATATAGTTGACCTAGGAGTCGTTGTTTATTTGATTTCTACTTGTAGATGTTTTTCTACTCACGAGTTGGCAAATCACCCCCGTTGTGCCACAGTTCTTGCAGGTTGACCGCATGGATCCGTAGCGGCATCGCCGGCACATAGCTTCATTTGGGTGTTTTGCATTAGTAAGTGGGGCATTTGTATTGTACCCACTTTTGTATTTACTATTTCATATTGTATCTAGTCAACTCCATCAAATCAAAATTAGTAAATTGTATAAGTAATAAGACTTAGTGGGATTTTGGTTGCGAGACTTAGAGCGAGGGGTTTTCCGCGACTTGTGGTTTTTATGTCTTGCTTTTCTTTATCTTTGTGGTGATCTTCGCCGTTGGGCGTCGTATACTTATATATATTGTCTTGCGTGGTTGTGGTCCGCCGTTTGGCGAAGAGCTAACTCCCGCTTGGGGATGCCTTTATCATTATCTTGTATATGTGGTTTTGGATCAAAATATACAAAGGAGGTGCTGCCCAAAATTTTTTTAAAAGACGAAACATGGTTTTAAACATGCATAATCCACTTGCATTTTTCATGTTTCTATTCTGCGCATTCAGAAAACTTGATTTCATTATACCCTTATTTCAAAACTTCGCCTCCTTTATTTTTCTTAAAAGGTTTAGATTTCTGGGTTTCAACTTACTTGAATTACGTTACGCCTTTAGACGTTGCGTGATTTAAGTGCTGGTCACGAGCTAATATTTCGGGTCGTGACAAAGTTGGTATCAAAACCTTAGGTTTAGCCTTAGTTCGAGTCTCTGTTTGACTATGCGGAGTCTAGGGCGGGTATGTATTTCGGAACCCAGGCTTGACCTTATAGAACTTAGACTTGAACGGGGGGTATTAAACCCGGACTTTCGTTTCATAGGTTGACCCTGATTGATGGAGTAGGTATCTTGAGTAGAGTGACGTACCGTACGTATGTTCCGCGGCATATTTACGATATGATACTCCACTTAAGAAACCTTAGGATGTAGATATTCTGAGATCTATGATTCTCTTCGTACCTATGATTATACATCCATTTGAGATCCTTGATTTTATTAGTTTCCATGATCATACTTTTATTGATGTTGTTCCTTCTTATGATCATGTATCCATTCTGGATCTGTCATTTCCTTTCATGCCCTTGATCTGTTTTCTTCCATACTCGATTGAGGTTCCTGTCACCATGTTTGAGCGCAAATTGAGCTGCCGCTAGTGTATGGTCAGGGAGGGCTCGTCTGGTACGAGAGCTGACCATTGTGTTGTCTGATGACTTGGGAACGTCTCGATGTAGTATTTGTGTTGTGACCTCTTGTTGAGGCAAGTGTTTCGTTTTACACCGGATGATCAGGCCAATGTTAGAGCTGCCAGTTGCGAGAGGACTGTTGATGTACAGCATACTTCAGAGATTTTGATGTCGCCTACCGTGCAGACAGATGACCCAGCTGCTGCTGAGATGATGGAATGTCACTTCCAGGGCTTACGAGCTGAGATCGCTGGAGATTCCAGGAAGAGATGCGACAGGTGATAACTAGTCTACCCTGATTTGAGAGACGAAGGTAATTCATTAGATTAATGCGCCGACGCAGGCTCAGTTGAGTTGAAAATTTTCAGTGAGGAGAGTATTACTCAGATCTAGAGCAGACCGATCCAGAGATGACCGTTGATGTATCGTCTTTCCTAGAGGATTGAAGCATTGTTTAGCGTGCGGATGGAGGGTATTCACATGTCGGCTAGGCGAAACTAAAAAGTTCGAGCGAGTGTCAGAAACCCATTTTTCCCAAGTTTAAAGTGTTCGGAGAAACATGCAGGTAATTCTGTGGACCCTCTAGAAGAATGAAACCCTAACTCGACATGATGACCATGGAACCACTTTGAACCTTAGGGTTTGCGGCAGTTTAGCGGTGCCATCAGTGAGGCTTGGGTTTGCCCTTCTACGGCTGGTCCAGAGGTACTGTGTTACGTACCAGATATTCTTAGACTGTGCTCAGGTGTTGAGCTTTCGGGAAATTTTGGGACCTTGATGACTCGATCGAAAAGTTTGATATCGTCCGGATATCATGTGATAAGAGATCAGTAAGCTGACCAGTTTCTGATAGAGGACCTCACCCAGATGCGTTGTGAGTTGATCGAGGACGGACGAGTATTGAGTATTCCTACGATGGTTGGGACGAGTTCCCGAAGACGTGTTCGGCCAGATATTTTCTACAGAGTGATGAAGATACAGAGTATGCGATTTCGAGTCCGTGTGAGAGACTTCGGATTGACCGTGGCCGAGAACATTAGCAGTACGCAGACAGCAAGACGTGACATCGAAGCGGACGATGATAAAGACGAGCAGAACCAGAGTTTCGTGCGAGATGCGGACGAGCTGTTGTTACTCCCCATCGAGATTAGAGATCTGATATGCATACAGAGGCGTTGGGATACGGCCAGTTCCCGAGGAGATGTAGCGTTGAGAATGCAGATGTCCAGAAAAAACGAGAAAAGATTATGCAAGAGTACCAGCCTCCGTATAGTTCGGCATAGGCGAGATCGGAAGAGACCCTGAGCAGGTTCTTTCCAGGACACTGCTGCAATGAGATTTACACCTAGGATCAGTTGTGTCACGTGTATTCAGAGGACCAGAGGCCGATGCCAGTAACATGGTGCTTTACGAGTGGTCGTGATGATTGGCCGAGAGATGACCAGAGAAGTGCTAGGACAGAATTGTCCCCGTTAGCACCCCTGACTGGGCCGATGAGCCGATAAATTGCGAGATTGGTAAATCCACAGAGAAGATAAGGACCCAGAGACTGAGGACGCCAGACCGTGAGCAGGAGGCAAGCAGATGTTCTTGTTCTGCCGGTTTTAGGCGCACCGACTTATTTTTCGACGTTGTAGGAGGTGTACCTCAATGTCATTTGTTGCGATTTGCATTTGTGATCCGAGTATCACGCTTATATCGCTCGGATTTGAGTTTTGAGGATTGAGTTTCATGATATCGTTTTCATGCACCATGGCTGCACTTACTGGGTATTTACATGTTTGCGCATAGTTATCGCACCTGATATATATTTTATACACCGTTGTGTTGATTTGCGATTTGTGCATATCCATTGTATTTGATGTAGATTTTATACCTTCATAGCATGTGTTTATGATTTCGTGGATTTCATACAGATGATGTGATTTTTGCACTCGGTATAGCTCGCATGTGCTTGTAGTGCATTGATACGGATTTGTGCTCGTAGTTGCACATGTTTTTGATTTATACACCTTGGTACACTCGGTGTCGTTCTTATACGCATTTAAGTTATTAGTGTGATTTTCGTGCATTGGTTGCACCATACTTGTATTTTGTGCATTTGATACACCAGATGTTGTTTTCGTGCACAATAGATGCACCAGATAGTGTTGTCGTGCACACCCGTTGCACTGGACAGATGTTTTCATGCACACCTGTTGCACTTAGTTTTGGATTTTGTGCATATTGTGGCACCTGTATTTGGATTTGATTTCCATACGCACCAGACGCATGTGATTGTTGGATACGCCTTTTGAGGTTGATTTTGCTTTTGAGCACTTTGTTTTCATGTTGGGCACTATAATGTATAGTAGCCAAACAGGAATGATCTGAGGATAGTACCTGAGTACTTTCCATGCATTAAAAAATTACCAAGAGGTTTTCAAAAGGAGCTATATAGTCTCGTTATTTGCTACGTGTCCGTGAGCGACACGAACGTTTATAAAAGAAAACCTTTTGGGATATTTAGAAGAAAAAAACGACGGAACGTATATTTGAGCAAAACATATATGAAACTATATTTACTATTTTACAAATGAGCGTCCGTCACTTATGCCGTGAGTTACGTATCACACGGTAATTCAGAAAGGATTTTGCATGTCTTTTATTCAAATTTTTGGGTTTTTCAAGGATGTGTACTATATACATGTTATAGTATTTGACTAGTGTATATTGGATTTCAGTAGTGGATTTCAAGATCTGTATCTCTATTGTAACTCCGAGAATATGCGTGCTAATCAGATGATTTGCGTAACGCTTGACGAAGTTCGATTTTGAGTTTTGTACTCGTTTTCATGCGCACTTGGTGCAATGTGCTGTGTTATTTCTGTATTTTCCGTGATTTCGGAGCCCCGTTGATTTGAGCTGATTATTAAAATGTTTTAGATTTTGAGGATTTAAATTTAAATTCGGGAACCAAATTTATTTAAGGGGGGAGATTGTAAAATTTCAAAAAATATAAAATATTATTTTTGGAATTTAATATTAAAATAATATATTTCCCGAAAACTGCCCGATTTGCGAAATTGGGGTTTTCGAAAAAGGGTATAAATATATACCAATAATTGTGAAATAAATGAAAATTAAAATGATTTATTCATTTAATAATATATTTAAAAGATTTGGCTTTTTTAAAAAAATTTATATGCAGTTTCGATAAAAACCTGATTAGTGCACTGCTAATCGCGATTAAACCAAATCCGTGTTTCTACAGTTTCATGGTTAGTGCACCATGACATATTACATGTTATTTCATTTGTGTTGTTTTATGTTGTGGTTAGGCTTTAGGGTGAGAAAAGAAAAGAAAAAATAAAAGGGTTAAAGTTGAGAATGATTGGAGAGAGAAAACGAGGGTGAGAATAAGAGAGAGTGAGAGTAGGAGAGAGAGGGCAGCCATTTTCCCCTCCCCGTTATTTTTTTTCTTCTCCTTCTTCATCACTTCCCTCCACCCTCAACCCTAGATCCATCTCAAAATACTCCTCAAAACCCTAAACCCTTTTTACAAAAATTGACCACCTCTTCATCCTCTACAAAATGGACCAAGCAAAATTGGATTTTGGTGACATTGGAAAGCTAGGGTTTCTCTTGGATGACATCCATGAGGTATAATTCTTCCATTAATTTAGTTTCAAGTTTTCCTAGCTTTTGTTTAAGTTTAGAGTTTGTTTAGTGATGGATTGGTGATACTTAGAAATCCTAGTGAGGGTTTGAATGAAATTGTGGATTGGTGATGATTGAGTGGCTGTTGAGTGGCCATTTTAGACATGGGTTTGAGTATAGAAACCAAAATACGGATTTAGGGATTGATTATGTCGGTTTTGTGTTGAATTGTGTGGGTATATGGGAATCTGGAGTAATCCGGAGACACTAAAAATTATTTAGCGAATACTGGGAGTCGTGCAGGCAACCTGGAGTGTACCCTGAAGACCTGAGCCCTAACCCTTGTGCTGTGGCTGCAAAAATAATCATTCTGGCCGCAAATTGCGGCCAGACTAGGAGTAGTGGTTGTGGGGTTTTGTCGGGTGCTATCTGTTATATATTTAAGGCCCTTTGTATATGCAACTTTTCTTAGTTTGACCTGAGTCAAAATCTGGGAACACTTGGGTGTGATCTTGGCTATGATTTTCGTATTTTGAAAAGTTTCGTTTTACTATTTGGATTTGTATTGGGTTGTTGGATGTTTGTACATCAACAACAAGGGTTGTTTGGATGATTTTGTACGCGTAAGTTATAGGTTCTAACCTATGAGAAATGCGCATGCCGTATTGGATTTTAGAACTTGATTTTAATAGCGTTGCGATATGTGTTGTTATTGTAGGTACCTACGCGTGGATTCCGAGGCAACAGAGTATGGCGTCATCGACTTCGGCAAGCAAAGGCTAAGGTGAGTGGATCTATATCCATGGGGGAAGTCGGGTGGATAGCGTATAGCACCCCAACAAGTCTTTGATGGAAACCGATTCATAGCAAATGGTTAACGAAACCTTTAATAGGAAACTAGATAGAGTTAAAAGGTATTTAGAGAACCATAATTGAAACTAAAGGATAGTTAGAAACGATATGATACGGCTAGTAGGTGATGACGGGACTTAAGGATGGTATTTGATGATATTGTCGTTTAGGGTACTGTAGGACTAGATAGCCGACGTAGATGCGTCATCCGAACCATACTTATTTCTAAACTAAACAATCATATGCATCTTTTAAACATGTACCGTGAGGGACGTAACGGATTTTCAAATGATATCCTTTCTTTAAAAACACCGTAGCCCCTACTTTCAAAACTACGATTCGCATCTTTCAAAAAAACTGTTTGTATGGTTCGGTTGTGTATGTTAGATTAGATTCTTATGCTTGTAGTAAAGGTAGCATGTATTTGTAAAATTAACTTGATGAAGGATATAAATGCGATGAAAAGGATATATGACGCGATATGATGATTTGGTGATTTGTTGGTATACGGATGCGAGTTGATTGAGATGATTTATACCCTGTCGATCCCCTGATATGAGATTATTGCGGATGTGACCTGGGACATAGGTATATAGAGATATTTATATACGTTGTGAATCGTGAGTGATAGCCATACTAGACGTTAGGTCCGTACCCTCCCCGTCTTATAGGTTGATAGGACCCCTGATAGCTTAATGCCGCCGTACGATAATTTTCCGTACGCGATGAGTTTGACTTGAGGTTTAATCTATACCCTTGACTAGAGGATGTCGTACGATGGATTGTACCGTACGCTATATTGTGAACCAGGATGCCGATTGACAGATTCACTGACCCAGTCATGATAGATACGTATACCCGTCAGCATTTGCATATGATTTACCTTATGCTGCATTCATGTTATTCGCATTGCATTACTTATACCTGTGCTAGTAAACATGCACCATTATCAATGATGCGTATGTTATACGTACATAAATTTGGCGGCTCACACACTTCATCATCGATAATTGCCATGTCACTGCACAGTAGGATTGCTACATCCATATTTGCGTACATACATATTGTACACCCACATTTGCGTACATACACATATGCACCTTTATACGATATTGCATTCGATTTTGGAGATTTAGGAACCGCTTGATATATTTTCAAAACTGGATCCATTTAAAAGAGTGGTTTTCCCTTAATACGTCATATCACTGTTCCATGTTGCATGATATTCGGTTATACTTACATTTTTATCATATGTCGCATACATCATGCTTTATGATTTTACGCATTGAGATATGCTGTTTTCATGAGATTTCTGGATTTGAGAACCGTGGCTATTTCAAAAGAAAGTATGTACTTTTGTAAAAACCCGGTTTCTCTTGATATGATATTTCAGTGCGTCGACCATGTGTTTTCTCAGTTCTGAGAGTGACATGTGAAACCAGATTCGAGGAGGCGGATAATTCCGTTTACGGGTACATGGTGGACCCGGTATGGTACCCCGGGGCGAGAGAGAGATTTCGTGTTGATGACGATGAGCCTGGAAGAGGGATTACTACCTACCGGTGATTGGTTGGGCCTGGCGGATATCCAGAGGATACCGACCAGAGTCGAGATGTGATATGGGCCGATCCGAACTGACGGAGCCCATGGGCCGATCCGAACTGACGGAGCCCGAAAGATATGAGGATTTGCGTGTCGATACTGGACACGGGTTTCATGATGTTTTCGGGTGTCGATGTTGGACACCCAGCTTCCATAATTTTGATGTATCGCGAGGCACACCGTTGATTTATATTCTCATACTTTCATGAACACTCTCTTTTGATATTTACGTGCATACAGACATTGATTATATGGTTGGACGAGATCCATATGCATATATACATTGATTATATTGATGGATAATATCCGCATACATATAGGTATTAATTACATTGTTGGCACATATACAGACCCGATCACCCTAGATATCATAGTATTACCTTTATGATATAGTTGACCTAGGAGTCGTTATTTATTCGATTTCTACTTGTAGATATTTTTCTACTCACGAGTTGGCAAATCACCCCCGTTGTGCCACAGTTCTTGCAGGTTGACCGCATGGATCCGTAGCGGCATCGCTGGCACATAACTTCATTTAGGTGTTTTGCATTGGTAGGTGGGGCATTTGTATCGTACCCACTCTTATATTTACTATTTCATATTGTATCTAATCAACTCCATCAAATCAAAATTAGTAAATTGTATAAGTAATGAGACTTAGTGGGATTGTGGTTGCGAGACTTAAAGCGAGGGGTTTTCCGCTACTTGTGGTTTTTATGTCTTGCTTTTCTTTATCTTTGTGGTGATCTTCGCCGTTGGGCGTCGTATACTTATATATATTGTCTTGCGTGGTTGTGATCCGCCGTTTGGCGAAGAGCTAGCTCCCGCTTGGGGATGCCTTTATCATTATCTTGTATATGTGTTTTTGGATCAAAATATACAAAGAAGGTGCTGCCCAAATATTTTTTAAAAGACGAAACATGGTTTTAAACTTGCATAATCCACTTGCATTTTTCATGTTCCTATTCTGTGCATTCAGAAAACTTGATTTCATTATACCCTAATTTCAAAACTTAACCTCCTTTATTTTTCTTAAAAGGTTTAGATTTCTGGGTTTCAGTTTACTTGAATTACGTTACGCCTTTAGACGTTGCGTGATTTAAGTGCTTGTCACGAGCTAATATTTCGGGTCGTGACATTTTCCCTCTTTTGAAGGGTAGTAGTTTGGACAGGTGGTCCAAGCGGATACTGAGGGAGGCATGGTGTAGGATACTGATTAATTTCAGTGGACGATACAGTCTAAGAAGTTTGCTGGATTTGGAGTTCATTTATGAACTGGGTCCCATCAGATATCGAGACATATTCTAAGACAGGTATTGCTCATTTCGGGAGATGGCTTTCTACGCGAACTTGAGATAAAGAGAGACATAGAAAGAAACATTAGAGTGAATCCACTCACTGAGGCTGTTTCTCGAACACAATAGTTTTACAAACGAGCTTTGTAAAACTGATTAGTAGAGAAGTTGGGTGTTCGGTATCACAAGGGCTGTGAGTATGCGACACCGCAATAATTAGCCTTAAGTGCAAGTGGGAGATTGTTGGCTATAATGCCCTCAATTCAATTATTGGATCGCAGGCATGTGGTTGCAATGATTGAGGGAGAACCTATACCGGTAGAACAGTCTTACTCGAGATGATAGTATGCTATCTGGTTTGTCCTTATCATCGTGTACATGCTTCAGATGACATTACAGATCACTATTACATATTGATAGAGCCCATAGGATTCTTGCTTGACTACCAGCAGTATGATGGCGATCATATATGTGAGAGTTGGGTGGTCTATAAGAACATCCTTAAAATGTCCCTAGTCGTGGGAGTTTCAAGACTGGGCATCGATACTCCAAGAGTGGACTAGTGTATACGGATCGAGACCCTGAGGAGGGGCGGTGGCCGGTCTCACAAGCCATTAGTGTTAGTTGGTTCACCTAAGATATATACAGGTGCTCATTGGGTTATGAGTGTTAGTTATATGTATGCCCTAGAGGCCATTACTGTACATAGGATGTATATTGTAGTGGATGCTGGGACATATATAGGGAGGACTTTCTTGCTCGACATGATAGTATGCTATCTGGTTGATCTTTACCTTAACGTGTATACTGATTGTCTCTCTGTTACATGTTGGTAAAGCCCTTAGGATGTGTACTCGACTTCCAGGACTGTGATGTAGATCATACTAGTGGGGCCTGGGTAGTCCATGAGTACATCCTTGAAATGTTCCTAGTCGAGGGAATATCGAGACGGGGCATCGATATTCCAGAGTAGACTAGCGCATATCTTCTCGACTCATGCGATGGGCGATGGATGATCCCATATCCATTGGTGTTTGACATCGAAGATAGTATGCGGGTGCTCAGTGTAGACTGGGTACACTGAACGGACTCGCCGAGAACTCCCAGATGGTATTATACCTCACGTCAGATGACAGTTCTCTGGTGACACTGGTACAGCTTAGTCTGTTGACCCGAGATCGTCATAGAGTCTTATGTGTCTCCCACTGTGCTTTGATTTCCACCCTACCACGGCTCTACTGAGTTGTGCAAACAGGTGGTTTTTGGGTACAGTCCCGATTCACATGGAGGCAATGAGCGATAGGAGGGGATTCGTCTCTCCCGGTATTGGGGGTTGATGTTGTGCTATGCTCGACTGGCCATAACAGGAAATCCCTGGCCAGGGTTGCAGTGATATACTGGTAAGAGTTATCAGTAGTTTCACGAATGTTATGGACCTCAAGTCGGCATGACTTATCGAGCTATTGGGGTCTGACGTTTACCACCCCTAGGCGAGATATGCGACATATCAGACGAACAGACCGGACCGTACGGTAAGTGTTACTGGTTGGATTCACAGGAGTGTGAGCGGGCTTGCTCGTCGATCTTCTGATCGCTCAATACCCGGTTGGCCGTTACGTTTAGCAGACCGCTTGCGGCTTGTGGGTGTTTGATATGATCATCATCTGCTGCCGGCGTATTGACGAGTCTTTAGAGTCCTACACAGAGGTTTCCTGGCTCAAGCGAAACGAAATAGGAGCGCATATGAGATATGTGCGGGACCGAGAATAATCCGTGTATGTGATACCGTATTTCATTCTCGCGACGAATGTATCGATTGGTTATATGCGATATAACCTAGGTATCGAATCAAGGATTGATTCGATAAGCCGATACATTGGATACTAGCCGGTTATATGCGACATGACCGGATCATTGAATCAAGTGTTGATTTAATGATTTAATGTATAATTATATATTTGATATATTACTTTGCATTAACTAGTATTGGTTCACTTTAAATGGATTTACTCACTTAGTTTGTGCACATTACATATGTGATATATTTTGTGCACATGATTGTATCATGTTTGATGATACATGCAAGCTAGGGTTAGTGTAAAGAATTAGACCATGGTTAAGATTAAGATTAGGGTTTTCTTTTTCTTATTTATTTTGGAAAAAGAAAATGATAAAGAAAATAAAATGGTGGCTTATTTTGTTTGTAGTTGAAGTTTCTTGAAACTTTGACTAAGTAACCATTTTGTCTTCTTTCTTAACCCTAACTCTTCATATTAACCTTAGTCAATTCTCTACACCTAACTAAGGTTAATGATATGATAAGTATTATATTTTCTTTTCTATTTAATTATGTTATCATATCATCTTCTTCTTGCTTCATCTTCTTCTTCAATGAAGAAAGCTTGCTACTCCAATGGCAAGTCATGAAATCTAGTGAGAAATCCAAAACTAAAGTTTACCCACTTCCTATTTATTCATCCTCTACCTCTTGCCAAGTAGTATAGGGTGTTTCCTTCACAAGTTTTTCCGACTTGGTGAAGTTGGAGCTTGTTCTAGCGATGCCTCGACGTAGATCATCTTCGGCATCGAACCGACGATCAAGCCCGCCCATTCTTCGATGATGCCGACGCTAGAGCCCAAGACATGATTTGGACAGCGAGGGGACTTCATTGCGGAGCCGTGGAGGTGGTGGACCGGATCTACAAAGGTTGTATATCCGTTCCCTTAGTTAAAATGTTAACTAGTTTGCTTGTTTCGCCTAAATATCTAGTAAACGATCCGTAGTCGGGTTTGTAGGCACCCGTAAAATTTGATTTGTGCATGTTTGATCACATGTGAGACTTCACTAGAGTGCCTAGGAACCCTACAGTGGTATCAGAGCCTAGCTAGAGCCTTAGGCGAAGTCCCGACGGAATCAGAAGTCCGATCGACCCAAAACCCCGACTAAGAATATGCTCTCTGTACATTTTCTAATTTCGAGGATTTTTCAACATTAAAAATATGCAGAGAAATGTGCAGGAAATTATAAGAAAAACTGCAGAAAAAGACAGCCTGATTCAACAGTACGACCGCGGAACCGCGGCGTTGATCCCCTTCTGCGGCGGTTCCGCGGCCGTCTGTGATGATCATGCTGTGAGTTTTCTTCTGTTGTTTCTTTTGGTGTTTCTTGTGTGTTCTGGATGTTTTTAATAATTTTCCCAGAGTTGCATTTTCTGAGTTGTATTGGGGACTCGGTGTATTCGATCGGACTGTCTAATTTTGTCGGTGTGCGTTTCCGGATAAATTTTAGAATATGTTAAAAAGTTCGACCGGATATAAATACCCACTTTTTCCCATGCCGGGAAATTTCCAATCGTTGGATTTTTCCGTAGTTTAACGACGTTCTAAGTAGTGCAAGTAACGCGATGGACCCTCTAGAAGACAACAAACCTTAACTCGATTATGTGACCGTCTTGAACTGCCCTTTGAACCTTCGGGTTTGGGGCAGTACGGCGTGCCACATGTGAGGCGTTGGCTTGACCCTTCTACGGCTGGACCGTTGGTACTGAGGCACGAACTGAATGCTGTTAGACTTATTTCATGTGCTGAGCTGTATCGGGAAAACTTGGGTGTTCGATTGGTCGATCGAAAAGTTTAGCATTTTCTATTTATCCGGAATGTGATACAATAATTGGAATTCACAAATTGTTATAAGATAACGGAATGAATATTATAAACGTAGCAGTTTAGTCTCACTTGATCGGTTGCCACGGAGTTTTGATGTGATCAAAAGTCCGTCGCAATCACGTAGCGTACGCGGATACTCGCCGGGTAAACTTAATAGACAGCCTCACCCCATAGCCCCGACCAAGTGACTGTAGGAGAACCCCGTCACCGAAAGCATCCGTTCGGGTGCTCCCGGTAGCGGTGTTCCGCCTTGGTGCACTTCGTCGATGGCGTCGAGGGTGCGGCCGCCTACTAAAGTTTGCGACGAGCATTCGATCAGAATGTCGGGAATCCTGTTTAATTGCCCGATTTGATATTGAAAAGAGTTTTCAATAATGAGACTAAAATGCGGGGTTTATAATTGTTAGACATGCGATGTCTAAGTAATTCATTTGGTCAGGCATGCGATGTCTGAGGAGGTTGCGGATTCCAACTGTTGTAGTTTTACATTTTCTTTTCTGTGACCGTAAGTGTAATATGTGATATCGCCGGTTTCGTTGCTATATGTCAACGACAATTGGGATGCGCATATTTACTTACGTTGATGGCATGTGATGTTATGTGTTGCTGGATATGTTATATTGGATCGTCGTGTTTGAATAGCCGGGGGGGTTTTATGTGAGATGAGTGTTTTTCATTTTCATTCATGTAAAAACTTGTATGTAATATTCTTTTATTGGGGCACTTCCAGGTTGCGGATGTTGTCACCATTTGTATATTATTTTCTTTTCTGCACTAGGATAGACCCAAGGAGGGGAGCACAAGTAACCGGGTTCTGGGGTCCAGTGGGAGACCAACTCGAGGAGTCGAGTCCGGGTCTCCTAACCCTAGAATTGGTAGGGTTGCTTGCCGCTCTCGTAGGGGTCTAGGGGTGTGGGATTGGCTATTCATCACGACCGTGGAATCCGTGTTTTATACTGGCTCGTATTGAAAACACGGACGTCCTAGTATATCCAATATTTCATATGTTTCTTCTGCTGTGTTTTATCTGTGATCATGTGATGTTCTGTGACAGGTATTATATATAGTATATATGATATATTATATAGACGTTGCTTATGTTTTACACCCGCGCTAGCCCTGCCTCGCTCTGGCGTTAGTTACCTAACCTAACGGTGCAGACGGGACATCGAGGCGAATACGGATGGCATAAGCGTACGTTATATATATCTGTGATGTTTAGGTGGATTTAAATGATGGGATATTCATTAATGAGATTAATGAAAGAAAAATAAACCTAATTGATGTTGTGGAATCGAATTTCAAAATAAAACAGGTAGCTACAGTTCTTGCTTTGCATTGTGGTGTTCATTATAGAACATCCTGCACCTTATTCGATGAGGAAAGAACCGAGATCCCTTCACCGGGGGTGACTCCTTTAGCAATAACTGGCAGATGCTACAACCCTCGGTTTGTCTTTGATCGCTTCTATAGTTTTCGCTTTGCACAGTGATATATATGATATATCCCGCACCTCATTCAACGAGGAAAGGGCCGACGATCCCTTCACCGGGAGTGACCCCTTTAGCAAAACTAGAAAAGCCTCGAAAACATTCCATTTAAAAACCATTTGATTCCGCAACGAGATCAAGTTCAAAGCGTTAAAGGTTTTCACAAAAACCATTCGCAACCCTCCGTCATTTTAGGAAGTAGAGTACTTAGTATTCGTGCTGTGTTTGTTGACCATAGTCAAGGCACAGTGTACGGTAGCTAAGTGATGTCTTCCTACACCGCATATGATGTGATTAGTTAGGACAGTCGCGTGACTTTGTTGACCTTAGTTAAGGGTCATGTGGGTGGGTCTAATTAATCACGAAATGACGGGTAGAACTTGACTAGTACTTATGATTTGTTGACCATAGTTAAGGTCATAGGTGCTAGGGGTAAAAACCTTTATCGGGAGTTTCAAGTGTTGAAACTTGCAATGAGATTGCATACCTTCTATGTGATAGTTGGATCCCGATACCCACTGCGAGTAATTGTTACTCCTGGGAGAGTTTTGCACTTTGCAATTAGCCGATCAAGTAGGTGTCTAGAAAGGTGTCAACGGGGTTACGTCTCTGGGAAAACGAGGTTTATAGTAATTAGGTCCGTGCGAAAGCACGGGGACCCTCCCTCAAAGTACCGACACTGGCCTGGCTGAAAGATTGGCGAACTTGTAGAGTGTAATTAATCCCGGCTAGTCTTTCCTTTTAGGGTTTGAAGGAAGATTTGATAAAAAGCAGTGGGAGCCATCCTGATTAGATAAAATAATAACCAATCTATTCTTGACAAAGCGCACGCTGAGTGTTTTCTTCTCTCTCTCTCCTGGTAGCGACCATATCACGCCTTAATCAAGATAATAAAATGGATGTATTGACCGAACCCGCTTGTTATACTGAGCTGGGAAACATTGGTCCCGCTCCAACTTATAATTGTTATAAGACAGAGCAGGAAATAGGGGAATACCAGAATTCCTATGCCGCCCAAACGAAAAAAGTGCATATGATGCATCTCCTTCGGGTGTGTTCATTACAAAGAACTGTTTCTCAGTATCCTCTGCATCCTGGGTATATGATACCGGATCAGGATCCCAGATATGTAATCTGTTACATAGGGCTACAAAAAGGGTAGAAAAACTGAGAACGGGTGATAAGTTTCATGAGACAGAAAACGGGGCAAGTGTTGCAGCCAAGTCTGTTAGTCACTGTCATCCTGTATTACGAATACATTGGTTCTGAACAAATGCTATTAGATACCGAACCTGATATACAAAATCATATCAGTCTCTTTATTAGTAAAGAAGGATATAATTTTGTATTGTTGGATAATGTTTTGAACATTTCCTATATCAAAAGTTGATCGGTTCAGGCACGTTATCTAAAAGCATTGACGTTCTAAATCAAACTACAGTTCCTTGTATACTGAACACACACAAGAGGAAGAGTTCGAAAATGAACGAATCCTTCTTGAGGCATTGTAGAATAGGTCATATCAATGCGACCCGACTAGCTGAAGTTACATTTAGATGCATATTTAAATCAGTTTAAATTTACATCTTGTGAAACTTGCCAGTCATGTCACAAAGATATAATGACACCAGCTCTGCTTACTGGAAGCCGAGAAAGAGTTAATGAACTCTTGGGACTGATACATGATGATGTATGTAAAGTCTCCTGTCTATACATGCCAGGACTGGTTCTTTATACTTCATTATATTCTCTGATAATCTCTCAAGATTCAGTCATATGTTCCTGTTGAAACATAAGTCCGAACCTTTTGAGGTATTCACAGAATATAAGTTAGAAGTAGAGAACCAACAACAGGGTATAAGTATTATGTCCTATGATGAGATCAGGGAGGAGAATACTTGTGCGTGGCATTCCTGGACCATTCTAAAGGAGAATAAGATTCTCTCTCCGTACTACTCCTCTGAATACACCACAGCACAACGGTGTATCAGGGCGGAGCAATCACACAATATTAGATATCGTGTGCTCTATGATGAGTATTACTGAGTTACCTATTTCCTTTTGGGGTTATGCACTTGAGAAGCTGCATACCTATTGAATTAGGTTTGAATCAAATCACTGCCTACCACTCCATATAAGATATGGTATGGGAAAAACCCATCTCTTAAGCGAGTTAAGATTTGGGGTTGTCCGGCCTATGTCTAAAAGCAAAATCCGGACAAGCTCGAGGCAAGGGCTGTAATGTAGAACTGGAAAGGTTCCAGCTATACAAACTACAGCAGATGATTTGACAGAACCAAAGGATTCTATAGTCCCCGACGAACCTCAGCCTCTCCGCCGATCTGGTAGGGTTCCTCGCCTGCCTGAGAGATACCTCGGTTTCTCGATGACAGTGGGAGCAAGGATTGCATCATGAGATGATGACCCAACTAGATTCGAGCAGGCCATCAAGAGTAGGGACTCTGTAAGAATGGCTGGATGCTTAGCCATCTGAGATGGAATCCATATACACCAACAAAGTATGGACTTTAGCTGCTATATCTGAAGGGTTAAATCCCCATCAGGAGCAAGTATATCTTGAGAAGATTACTTGGTGTAGATGGAAAAGTTGAGACTTTCAAAGCTAGACTTGTTAAAGGTTTTCGTCATCGACCAGGCGTGGATAATGATGAAACCTTTTTCCAGTAGCTATGCTTAAGTCTATCCAGATCCTACTTACCACGGCTACATACCATGACTACGATATCTGGCGGTTGGGTGCCATGACTGCTTCTTTTAAATATTGATTTAGAAGAGAACGTCTATAAGAACACAGCCAGAGGTCTTCGTAAAACAGTGGGAGCAGCGGAAACGTGTGCAAGTTGCTTTACATAATGAAGCAGGCATCGCGGAGTTGGAACGTCTGTTTTGATGTGATAGTCAAAGTGCTTGACTTCATCAAAATGGTAGACGAACCTTGTATATACAAAAGGGTAGTAGAGAGTAAGGTGGTCATCTTCGTATTGTACGTAGACAACATACTCTTGATAGGAAAAGAGTTTCCTATGCTACGCTCGGTCAATCTCCGCTTATCACCATAATTCTCCATATAGGATCAAAGTGATACCTCCTAAATCCTGGATTTTGGATCTATGAGATAGATCTAAATGGATGTTAGGATACTCACTAGTTGTAGTGAGATGGTATCAATCGATCCTGGGGAGAATCACT
Source organism: Agapanthus africanus (assembly GCA_030015575.1). Classification (NCBI taxonomy): domain Eukaryota; kingdom Viridiplantae; phylum Streptophyta; class Magnoliopsida; order Asparagales; family Amaryllidaceae; genus Agapanthus; species Agapanthus africanus. Next base: position 97,495,414 of record CM057349.1, read on the forward strand.
GGAAGTGTTCCAGGGTGATAAAGACGACTGAATGTCAGTCACAGGCACTGTCTTTACCCTGAGTAAAGGGACGGTATGTTGGAAGAGTTCCAAGCTAGATACCGTGACATACTAGACGATAAAGGCTGGATACATCGCTACTTAAGATGCTGCCAAAGAGGCTGTTTGGGTGTATATTGGTTCATAAGATGAACTATGTTCCTCCCATTGTGTGACAATGGAGTTGTGGCTTATGCCAAGGAACGCAGGTCCCATCAGTGATCCAGACATATTCTAAGGCAGTATCACCTGATCATGGAGATGGTTGATCTCCAGGGTGATCGAGGTTAGGAGAGTAGAGTCAGAGAAAAACACAGCGGATCCACTCACAAAGGCCTGTTCCCAGAGAGAGACTTTTATGGAATGGTTGAGTATGAGATACTACAACTACTGCTATAGATGGCCCTAGTGCAAGTGGGAGATTGTTAGTTATATGTATGCCCTAGAGGCCATTACTGTACATAGGATGTATATTGTAGTGGATGCTGGGACATATATAGGGAGGACTTTCTTGCTCGACATGATAGTATGCTATCTGGTTGATCTTTACCTTAACGTGTATACTGATTGTCTCTCTGTTACATGTTGGTAAAGCCCTTAGGATGTGTACTCGACTTCCAGGACTGTGATGTAGATCATACTAGTGGGGCCTGGGTAGTCCATGAGTACATCCTTGAAATGTTCCTAGTCGAGGGAATATCGAGACGGGGCATCGATATTCCAGAGTAGACTAGCGCATATCTTCTCGACTCATGCGATGGGCGATGGATGATCCCATATCCATTGGTGTTTGACATCGAAGATAGTATGCGGGTGCTCAGTGTAGACTGGGTACACTGAACGGACTCGCCGAGAACTCCCAGATGGTATTATACCTCACGTCAGATGGCAGTTCTCTGGTGACACTGGTACAGCTTAGTCTGTTGACCCGAGATCGTCATAGAGTCTTGTGTGTCTCCCACTGTGCTTTGATTTCCACCCTACCACGGCTCTACTGAGTTGTGCAAACAGGTGGTTTTTGGGTACAGTCCCGATTCACATGGAGGCAATGAGCGATAGGAGGGGATTCGTCTCTCCCGGTATTGGGGGTTGATGTTGTGCTATGCTCGACTGGCCATAACAGGAAATCCCTGGCCAGGGTTGCAGTGATATACTGGTAAGAGTTATCAGTAGTTTCACGAATGTTATGGACCTCAAGTCGGCATGACTTATCGAGCTATTGGGGTCTGACGTTTACCACCCCTGGGCAAGATATGCGACATATCAGACGAACAGACCGGACCGTACGGTAAGTGTTACTGGTTGGATTCACAGGAGTGTGAGCGGGCTTGCTCGTCGATCTTCTGATCGCTCAATACCCGGGTGGCCGTTACGTTTAGCAGACCGCTTGCGGCTTGTGGGTGTTTGATATGATCATCATCTGCTGCCGGCGTATTGACGAGTCTTTAGAGTCCTACACAGAGGTTTCCTGGCTCAAGCGAAACGAAATAGGAGCGCATATGAGATATGTGCGGGACCGAGAATAATCCGTGTATGTGATACCGTATTTCATTCTCGCGACGAATGTATCGATTGGTTATATGCGATATAACCTAGGTATCGAATCAAGGATTGATTCGATAAGCCGATACATTGGATACTAGCCGGTTATATGCGACATGACCGGATCATTGAATCAAGTGTTGATTTAATGATTTAATTTATAATTATATATTTGATATATTACTTTGCATTAACTAGTATTAGTTCACTTTAAATGGATTTACTCACTTAGTTTGTGCACATTACATATGTGATATATTTTGTGCACATGATTGTATCATGTTTGATGATACATGCAAGCTAGGGTTAGTGTAAAGAATTAGACCATGGTTAAGATTAATATTAGGGTTTTCTTTTTCTTATTTATTTTGGAAAAAGAAAATGATAAAGAAAATGAAATGGTGGCTTATTTTGTTTGTAGTTGAAGTTTCTTGAAACTTTGACTAAGTAACCATTTTGTCTTCTTTCTTAACCCTAACTCTTCATATTAACCTTAGTCAATTCTCTACACCTAACTAAGGTTAATGATATGATAAGTATTATATTTTCTTTTCTATTTAATTATGTTATCATATCATCTTCTTCTTGCTTCATCTTCTTCTTCAATGAAGAAAGCTTGCTACTCCAATGGCAAGTCATGAAATCTAGTGAGAAATCCAAAACTAAAGTTTACCCACTTCCTATTTCTTCATCCTCTACCTCTTGCCAAGTAGTATAGGGTGTTTCCTTCACAAGTTTTTCCGACTTGGTGAAGTTGGAGCTTGTTCTAGCGATGCCTCGACGTAGATCATCTTCGGCATCGAACCGACGATCAAGCCTGCCCATTCTTCGATGATGCCGACGCTAGAGCCCAAGACATGATTTGGACAGCGAGGGGACTTCATTGCGGAGCCGTGGAGGTGGTGGACCGGATCTACAAAGGTTGTATATCCGTTCCCTTAGTTAAAATGTTAACTAGTTTGCTTGTTTCGCCTAAATATCTAGTAAACGATCCGTAGTCGGGTTTGTAGGCACCCATAAAATTTGATTTGTGCATGTTTGATCACATGTGAGACTTCACTAGAGTGCCTAGAAACCCTACAATGAGTACACCGGACGGACTCACCGGGAACATGCTAGTTGGTATTATACCTATTATCAGAAAGCAGTCCCCTGGTGACATGTGTACAGGTTAGTCTATCGACCTGAGATCGTCATTTGTCTCGTGTGAGTTCCTACCGTGCTTTGATTACTACCCTACCACGGCTCAAAAGAGTCGTGCAAACAGGTTTTAGTTGGGTACAGTCCCGAGCCACATGGAGGCAGTGAGCGGATCATCAGTGGATTCGTCTCTCCCGGTATTGGGGGTTGATGCCGCGGAGTGCACGGGTGGCCATCACTAGAAATCCTTGGCCAAGGTAGTCGAGAATTACTGATTCGGATCAGTAGTTTCTCTAGTGGTGATGGGCTTCATACCGACACTAAATGTCAAGTTATTAGGGGTCTGACTTTATCCACCCCCTAGACTCGATATGCGATACTCATAGACGAACGGACCGGACTGTACGGATTTTGTCACTATCAGGCTCAGTAGGGGTTTTCAGGATGAGTTTGCTCGTTGGCCTCCCTTTCGCTCAATACCTGGGTAGCCATTACGTACAGCTAGTACCACTGACGTGCTTATGGTTAAACCCACTGCCAGCGCATTGACGAGTCTTTAGAGTCCCAGACAGAGAATTTTCATGGTTCGGACGAAACGTTGTAGAGCCTGTATGGTTTTATAGTAGGGTTCGATCATATACGTGCACTTGTGCACGGATCATGGTCGGACAGATAATACTAGTGGGCTTTGGTTTAAATCGGATCCTAGTATTATATTGTTGGATTATTTTCGTCTCAAAGTATTCGTATTCAGTCGGAATACGGATGCGGGTATGTATATACAGATGAGGGGTATTTTTGTTATTCGTTACAAGTTTACTTTAGAAGATACTTTTTTTGTTATTAAACATTTAGGGTTTTAAATGTTTATATAGTGGGGAGACCGGAGATCAAGCTTCGATATAGGGAGACCGGGGATCAAGCTTGATCAAGGAACCTTCGACGTGGATCTTCTTCGATATGGGGAGACCGGAGATGCTGTATTCGTATTCAGTCCGTATTACGAACCTTCGACGTGGATTTTCTTCGATATGGGGAGACCGGAGATCAAGCTTGATCAAGGAAGCCAGGAGGCGCTTGGGACAGAGGTTGAAGACCGAAGGACACGGGTCATTTGGTATAACCTCTCTAAACTCCTTTCATAGAACTAGTATAGGGTTAATGGTACGATCCGTAGATTTCGGTTCCGTTAGCGCCGGTTTCTAAAAGTTTCTATTCTGCATTTGGCCACAGAATGATGGCCGGAGCGCTGCCGTAACCCAACAGTAGTGACTTTAAAAAATAGTTGGATGCTATGCGATCCAAAATGGAGTTCACGTACACCAATAAAGTTTGGACTTTGGACATTGCACTAACAAGGGTAAAATCCGTTGGCTGTAAATGGATCTTCAAGAAGAAAATTGGTGCAGATGGACATTTGAAAATCTATAAGGTTAGACTTGTTGCAAAAAGTTTTCGTCAAAGACTAGGTGTGGACTATGACGAAACCTTTTCTCCAGTAGCTATGTTGAAATCTATTCGGATCTTACTTTCAATTGCTGCCTTCCATGACTATGACATCTGGCAGATAGACATAAAAACGGCTTTTCTAAATGGAAGTTTAGAAGAGTGTGTTTATATGGATCAGCCAAAAGGCTTCGTAGACAGTAAAAGCAGCGGGAAGGTATGCATGTTGCTTAAATCCATTTATAGATTAAAACAGGTATCGCGGAGTTGGAATATCTGTTTTGATGAAACGGTCAACGAATTTGACTACATCAAAAACATTGATGAACCTTCTATATATAAGAAGATTGTAAGGAGTGCTGTCGTATTTCTCATTTTGTTCGTTGATGACATTCTCCTAATAAGAAATGGCATTCCTATGTTACAGTCAGTCAAGCTGTTCTTGTCACAAAATTTCTCCATGAAAGACTTGAGTGATGCCTCCTACATTCTAGGGATAAAGATCTACTGAGATAGATTTAAGAGAATGTTGGGATTTTTACAGTCCAGATAAATTGACACCATACTAAAAAGATTTAGTATGGAAAATTCCAAGCACGGTAATTTACCCACTTATCACGGAATCACCCTCTCCAAAGAGATGTCTCCCAAGACTAATGAGAAAAGGTCTTACATGAGTATTATACCCTAGGCTTCGGCGCTAAGATCTATAATGTATGCGATGTTACGTACCAAACCAGATGTAGCTTATGCACTTAGCGTGGTAAGCCGGTATCAGTCAAACCCAGAGAAGAAACATTGGACAGCTATAAAGAATATTCTGAAGTACCTGAGAAGGACTAAAGAGATATTCTTAGTGTACGGTAATGGAGACATCCAAATGGAGTTCTTTACCGATTAAAGCTTCCAAAGTGACAAGGATGACAACAAGTCTGTCTCGGGTTATGTGTTTACCCTCAATGGAGGGACGGTCTGTTGGAAGAGTTTCAAACATGACATCGTAGCAGACTCGACAATGGAGGCTGAATACATTGCTGCAAACTATACCACAAAAGAAGCGGTCTAAATGAAGAAGTTCATTACTGAACTTAAGGTGGTTCCGTCTATTGTTGATCCAATACTTTTGTATTGCGATAACAATAAGGCTATGATATTAGCAAATGAACCACAATCTCATCAGCGATCCAGACACATCTTGAAGTGGTATCACCTGATCTGGGAGATCGTTGATCGCCGGGAGATCGAGGTCTGTAGATTAGAGACGAAAGAGAACATGATGGATCCATTCACAAAGGCTCTCCCTCAAACACGGTTCGAAAGACTTTTTGAGATGTTGGGTATATGATACACCAACAACTAGCCCTAGTGCAGACGTTAGGTACTCGATACGCCAATAACCGGCTTTAGTGTAAGTGGGAAATTATTGTATATGTATGCCCTAGAGGCCTTTATTGTATAGGATTTTAGGGATATATATGTAGAGGACAATCTTGTTCGATATGATAGTATGATATTTGGTTTGTTTGTATCTTAACATGTGTATTTGTTTATCACTAATACATGTTGATAGAGCCCGTGGGATTTTTTGCTTGACTACCAGTGTTGTGATAGCGATTAAACTTGTAGGGGTTAAGTAGTCTATAACCACAACCTTAAATGTCCCCGGTTGTGAAAGTATAGGACTGGGCATTGATATTCCAGAAGAGACTAGTATATACACATATCTAGACCCCGACGAGGAGCGATGGTTGGTCCCACTGCTATTGGTGTACGGCACCAAAGATATTATACAGGTGCTTATTAGGTTATGAGTTACACTTGACGGACTCGCCGAGAGCTTCTAGATGGTAATATACCTATCGTCAGATAGCAGTTTTCATGTAACATAGGTACAGGGTGGTCTTTAGACCTGACATCGTCATTTTTCTTGAGTGTGTTCCCACTGTACTTAGATTTCTACCCTACCATGGCTTTAAAGAGTCATGCAAACAGGTTTTAGTTGGGTACAGTCCCGAAGCACTTGGGGACAGTAAGCGATAAAAGGAATTCGTCTCTCCTAGTATAGGGAGTCGATGTCGCACTGTATTCGATTGGTCATCACCATAAAACCTTGGCCAAGGTAGATGAGATTTACTGATAGCGAGATCAGTAGTTTTTCGGGATAGTTTTGAGCCACATCGACACAACTTATCAGGTTATTAGGGGTCTGATATTTTCCACCCCTAGACTCGATATGCAGCACTCTTAGACGAAGAGACCGGACTGTACGGAGATTATCACTTTCAGGCTCAGTAGGGATGCGAACGAGTTTGTTTGTCGACCTTCCTTTCGTACAATACCTGGGTAGCCGTTACGTACATCCAGTTCCGCTAACATGCTTATAGTTAAACCCACTGCTAGCGTATTGTCGAGTCTTCAAAGTCCCACACAGAAAGTTTCCCAGCTCAGGTGAAATGATGTAGTGTGCGTATTTTGATATGTACAGAGATTCGATTAAATACGTGTTTTTTGTACATGTACTTTTAATCGGACATTTTGTTAATACTAGCCGCTTTGAAAGATAGTCAGAATATCACATTTATATGAAATGTGAGCTAGTGTTATACCTCTTTTGATATATCTCTTTTAGTATTTGTATTTTGACATGAATACAGTATTTATACGAATACGGGTATTTGTATAAATACGGGTATTTGTGTCTTGATACGAATACGTATATTTGTGTCTTGATACGAATACGGGTATTCGTGTTTTATACATATACGTGTATATATCTTTTGATACGAATACGAGTGTGTGTATTTATAGCATATACTTGTATGTGTGAATGTATATATATATATATATATATATATATATATATATATATATAGGTATGTGTGTGTGTACAAATGATGTGGATTTATTTCTCTTCTTATTTCTTCTTGTTTAAAGTGGAAGTGTGTGGACTTGTGACTCACACTTATGAGTCACAATTTCACCTACTTCATACTTAAAAGAAAAAGAAAAGAAAATGACAAGTTTGACCATTATCATCATCCTTAGCTGCTTCTTTCTTTTCTCTTGATTTTTTTAAGTTGAGAAAAGAAAAAGAAAAGGAGAGAATTCAAAGAGATTTATTCACTACATCACTTACACACTTAACTTAGCAAGTTAAGTTTGTTAGTTGCTTCACTTAGTTTATCTAGTGTGAAGCTATAGCCTAAGTCTGGATTCCTTCGGATGGATCGTTTTCGGTAAGGAGGATCGACTTCCAAGCTCGTTCCTGGTAGATCTAGGAGCTAAAAAGGTGGAAAAGAAGACGAATGACACGACTACAAAGGTTGTAATCGATAACCGAGTTGTTAAACTCTTTTGCTAGTTTGCTAGTTTAGTGTTTGGTATCAATTCTAGGTTATAGAAGATAGTGCTCTTGTTTAAAAATTTTGTTTTGCATTCGGCCTTCGCCGTAAGTTTATGGTATGAGCATGAGCATCTACTTACAATTGAGTCAGGAGTTTGAGATGAAAGATTTGGGGGCTGCGAAGAAAATACTTGGCATGGAGATTGTCAGGGAAAGGAAGCATGGTGAGTTGCGTCTGTGATAGAAACAGTATATCGAGAAAGTTCTCGCTCGATATGGAATGGAGAAGGAAAAACTCGTGTCTACTCTTTTAGGGGCGCACTTCATACTTTCGGCGAAGTTATCATCAGGGTCGGATACGGACAGAGAGTACATGCCTAGAGTGTCATATGCGAGTGCAATGGGCAGTTTGATGTATGCGATGGTTTTCACACGTCCAGACATTGCACATGCAGTAGGGATGGTCAGTCGATACATGGCTAATCCGGGTAAGGAGTATTGGCAAGCTGTAAAGTGGATTCTGAAGTTCTTGAGGGGTATTACGTGGTTCAGCTTGTTATTCGGTAGAGGCAGTATGGATGGTTGTATAGTGCCAGGGTATGCTCAGATTTGCTGGTGATAGGGATAGACGAAGATCTATGAGGGGTTACATATTCATGTTGGGCACTGGCGCAGTGTCATGAACATCGAAGTTACAGTCTATTGTCGTATTATCGACGACAGAGGCAAAGTTGATAGCTGCTACGGAGATTGTTAAGAAGGCCATATACTTGCGTGGATTGATGGGTGGTATGGGTGTTCTGTAGGATTTCACAAAAGTATTTTGTGACATTCAGAGCGCGATTCACTTGACGGAGGATCGGGCTTATAGTTTGAGAACTAAGCATATCGAGATGAAAGATTTTTTTTTGGAGAACGAGAAGATGGTTATTTCACTTACAAAGATTGGTACTCAGGAAAATCCGGCGGACACATTTACGGAGATGGTCCCAGTTTCAAAGTTGAAGCTTAGTTTGGACTTGATTTGCCTAGTTTTTTGATAAAGGTCAGAGACAACGAATTACAGAATTCTAAGTTTTTTCATGAAAGTGGAGAGAAGTAGACGGATTTCGAATCAAGGTCCAGATTGTAATAATTGATTGCGAAATTCTTTAAGATGAAGCCCCAGATCAAAGCATAAGAAGAAGCCCAAGGCAAGCCCACCAAAGAGAGCATGCGCCAAGATTGTTCTCGTGAGAATGCGGGGTTTGAGGATACGTGTCGCCTCACGGTTGGTACAAGGAATCAATTTGCATCTAATGGTGGCTGCAGTTTTTGGGTTTATTATTTGGATTAATCTTAAAGTTAAATTCAACCTTATCTCTACTCCTGTATATAGAAGGGTTAAATCACGGCCTGTAGGATTAGATGGAAGTGCACATCGAATCTGAATAATATCTTGTATTTTTCGCTAGGTGTATTTTTCCTTTATTATTTATTTCTTTGACGTAGTTGCTGTGTTAGATATTTTTCATTAGTTCCGATTCACGCGTATCGATCATCCGCTGCGTAATTCGGTGTCTATTTTCACAACAATAATCATCATTTGCCATGGACTCTACTGCAGTTAAGCACAGTCATTTAAAAAAATATCTAAACAGAAATATATATTGCTGTCCTCTGATCAAAAGTTTTGCTAGAATATCTCTTTCATACATCAATGAAGATTGTCTTTATTTTTTAATGAATGACCACAGATCGACCATAACATATAAAGAAATTCACATAATTAACATTTTATTTTTTTTAATTATATTTATTTTTGCTAAGCGCAACATTCCAAAGCAAAATGAATTCCGCATCTTTTTAATATTTATTTTATCGTTTTGCTTAACCAACTATTTAGAAGCCCTAACCAATTTTCTCTATCTAGTATTGTTGCAGTAATTGTACTAGAAATTACAGGTCTACTTGCATTTTCATTTGCCAAACACAGAAACACAAGTGGCTACAACATTTATTACAAGAGACACTATTAGATATAAAAACAAAAATCCAAAGCATTAACATTGCTATTATTACCAGTATAATTCTCAAGCCACAGTTCATTCTAGGTTACAAAGAAGAGTGCTATTGAGATCACATGGTAGGTTTGCCTTTGTTTGTGTTGGTCCATATATAGAATAATGATGCTGGTTCAAGTATTTAATTAATGGAATTTTTTTTAAAAAAACACAAAATCTTGGATGATACAAAATAAATTAATAATGAAGAAAGAATGATTGTTGCTTGTGTATATATGCATTCAACCTATTGCTATTATTTGTACCTCCTGGTTTACAATAAGACATTAATTGACAAGCTGTGCTTCCCGGTAATTTTTTCCATATGCCGGCTGTATACACCCGGTCAAGAGAGAGAGAGCTGGAGATTTCCAGACACCCTTCAGACAGCTTGGTGGGGTCGACATATAAAAAATTCCTGGTGCTCCTTTGTGAATGATGCATCTTCAACTTTTTATCCTCATTTTGAGGTAGAAGCTGGGGCCCACAAAAAGATCAAGATAAAATTAAAATTCATTATCTAATGATTAGCATGAGAACATAGTAAATCAAGTAATCAACATGCATACAGAAAGCTGAGTTTACTACATATCCATTTGCAAACAGGTATTACAAACAATTGATATGTAAAATGTTGTGATATAAATGCCAAAGTTTTCAGGTGCTGCTACGAACATGTTTAATTAGATTGGGATCTAAATAGTATCTTTGTAAAGGCCTATGATTTTTCAAGGCTGAATTTTTCATTAAAATACCAACATAGTTCAACGTTTTATAGATGAATACCATGAATCTAATAAATTGCAAACAAATAACATGACCATATACATTGAAAATAAGTACCAAATCCTGATTTTTCAGCGATTTTCAATTTAGTAAAATAAGCTGTTTTTTTTTCCATTTGGAATAGTTAGTATTAAACTGAATGATAAATTGACAAACTGTAAAAGTACATGGTATTTATTTTCAATGGAATAAGTTCATGGTATTTATTTGCAATTTATAAAGTTTATCGTATTTATTTGACAAATGCTAAAAGGGATGGCATTTTAGTGAAACATAACAAAAACAAACTATAATGTCCTCTGCTTCATAATAAAAGGTGTAGTAGAATCTCTCTTTAATGCATCCATGGAGATTTTCCTTATATATTATTGAATAACCATCACAGGTCTACAAGAATATCTCATACCAAAAAAAAGTTACAAAATAATAGTAACTTATTCGATCTAGCATTTTAATTAATCTATTTTTTAGTTTGGATAAGTGCAACATTCCAAAGTTACACTCAAATCCTGGTATCTCACAGCTGTGTTTGCAGCAGAAAGTGTTGTTTACATCTCATCACTCCTGCCAAAAACCCTAGAGTGTCTATTAACTAATCGCCAACGTAAAAATAAGAACAAAACAAGCAATAAATTAGGCTGAATTCCCAAAAACTATCCAGAACTTGGGGATTGTAGCAAGCAACTGTCAAATTCTTTGAAAATTACTGAAAACCACCATGAAAACTTGTAAAATTAATAAACAATAAACTACTGAACTTGCGTAGTAAATGTTCAATAAACTATCAAACATGTTTAGTAAATATTCAATAAACTACCAAACTTGTTTAGTAAATTTTTAATAAGCTACCAAACTAGTTTAAGATATTTTAAAGATGTTCGTACACTTTGGTAGTTTTCTGTAATTTATAAAAAATTTGGTGGTTACCTATCATAGCCCGTGAGTTTTTGGGGATTAAACCAATAAATTAATGTGGAACAACAAATAAAGTATAAAAATCCTCTCTCTTTTTTAACTGATGTCAACTTAACATTAGTTATAAGATAATTTTGAGCAGAAAGCTACAAAGAGAGTATTACTGGATCACATGGCACCTTTTGCAATTACTTTCTTGTGTTGGTACCACAAAATAGAAACAAACTAGTGATGATGCAAATTAAAACTATTTGTGAGATGGAGGAAGAATAGAGGGTATACAATAATCATACAACAAGATCTTGGATGTTACAGAATAAAGAATGATTGTTGGTTCTGTGGATATTTCATAGTACCTGTAGGTTTAGAACAAGACATCCATGGACAAGCTGCAATCCCTTGTGCATGATGCATCATCATCATCTCTTTCCTCAAATTTTTTTCTTTTTTTTTTTTTTGCCATGTAGGAGATGGACCTACAGAATGGCATGATGCTGATTATTAGAATTCATTACGGGATAAATTTGTGTAAAGTTCTTTGGGCGTAAATAACACGTTCGTTCTCAGCCGACTACGCATATTGCATAAACAGATCACAAATTGGGATTATATGGAAATGGAATTACACAACGATGTAGAAAAACTCTCGTGTTGATAATGAGAAAAGGTAAGAAACGAGCTTTACTTAAGTGGATATAGAGTTAGGGTATCGATTTTGGATATCGGATGGTTTATGTGTATCGCATACGCGCCTGATTACATCGTCATTCGCCCATATGTTTAGCGAGGACAGTCATTAGTCTGTTTAATTCTATTCTATCTGGTTTCTAGCCGAATACAATATAGCGGCTTTTAATCAGACTTTTAAATCTTGTTTTACAGCATTGCCTTGGTGTTATCACTTAATATATCCTAAATTGCATAAAAGCGTTCTTACTTATGCCTGATTAGCAGGAATATCATCTTATGAATGAAAAAACCCGCCAGTCTGCTTCGTCTACCGAACCCCCATAATTTTTGGGTAAATTGTCAAAACACCCCCGGCCCAACTCTGGCCTGCCAACAAACCCCTGGAATTTTTGACTTCCTAAAATCCCCGCGAGCCCACATATGAATTGTAATAAAACTCCATGGACTCTCTTTTAAACAGCCCAAACAAAAATTTGAAGGGCACTTCCAAAAATGCCGCTCTTCTTCTCCATCCTCTTCTGTTTCTCTACAAACCCAAAACCCCTCTCTCCTCTCTCCTCCATCGGAGGTCCTCCCCTCCCTTCCTCTTCCTCCTTCGCCGCTCATCCTCTCCTCTCTCCTTCGCCGCTTCTACTTTCCTCCCTCCGCTCCGTCCTTCGACGGAGCTCCTCCTCCTTCCTCCTCTGCCGCTCCTCCTCTCCTCCCTCCACCATTCTTGATCGAGCTCCTCCTCACTCCTCCCCACTAGAGCTCCTTCTTCTTTCTCTTCCTCTTCCGTCACTCTGTTATGGATTTAATATAATATCGCAGAGAAAACAATACACGGAATAATGCCAACGGCCAATCCACGCAATCACAATGCAAATAACGAAAAATAAAACACAAAAGTATGCAAGAATAAGAGAATCACAAACTAAAAGAGAGAAGCGAATTTTTAACGAGTTTCACCCACCGTATGGCTAGTTTCCAGCATAGCGGAATCTGTAAAGTTCTACTAGATCTTGAATCAAGTATTACACCCACGAGCAACTCTAGAAGATTTCTCTCAAATCTTTCTAGATTCGTAGTCGTCACCTTCTCTCTTTACAATAGTCTCAATAGCCTTTTAATTTTTCTTACAAAATATCATATGAGAGATTCTATTTATAACCTAATCCTAACTCTATACAGATCAGAGATAAACCCAGAAATTACCAAAATATTCGATTTCCATAACATACCACGTATGCCTCCTTGAGCCGGTTCAACATGCCCATGAGCCGGCTCATGTACATAAAGTGTCACGGCCCGCTTCCCAGAGTGCGCTAAGATAGGCACGTAACAGAGCCAACCTTGCTACCTGTGGATAGAAAACATCCCTCCACAGTCACATTACGGCTGTCTAGAAATATCAAGAACAGGAAAAATAAAATAAACTATCTAGTACATGTCCATGAGCCAGAATAAACGAGTCAAGAAATAAAATAATGTGGAAGCAAAAGATCCAATACAATAATAACTGGAATGTACGGAAGTAACTGAACTAACTGGGTACTAACAGCTCGGCCTGACGGCGGAAGTACTCCTGATCAGTCAGCAGCAAAAGTAGAGGATCTGGGCCATGCAAAACCCAGACGTCAGTGCGTCATAATATCAACAATAATATAATCAGGGGGTAGCAATACATGCAAGCATAAATACGAACAGTAATAAAAGTAGAACAGTAACAAGTCATAAGTAAACCGTAACATGAATATAGATCAATGGACATGATATAAACAGGTGAAGTGCAGTGAGTAGTCTAAATTGTGCTATAGGGTTATCTACTCTAAAATTATTCAAATTAATTAGAGTAATTCTCCATGTAACTCAAAAGATATGTCCCGTTATCCCCCGGGACCACGGATCAGGTAGTGGGAGTCATGAATGACTCTGTCCCGTTATCCCCCGGGACCACGGATCAAGTAAGAATCACGAATGATTCTGTCCCGTTATCCCCCGGGACCACGGATCAAGTAATACCCTTGTAAGCTACACTTTAGTTTACACTTTTGATTTCCCCATACCCCCAAGGTTATGTGTTCAAATCAAGTATTGGTAAATCTGGAGCTAATACCAACACAGGATCAAGCAGGTACAGGTTTGTCTGTATAGACAGCAGGATATGTCCGTAGGGACAACAGGTTAAGATTGTCGGCATTAGTAACAAGATCAGGTAACATGTCAAGCTGTGGTACATCAGGTCATGTCAGGCGGTGTACAAGGATCAAATCATGTCAAGTAGTGCACATGTATCAAGTCGTGTCAAGTAGAAGTGTATTAAGTCATGTCAGGTAGTGCACAAGTATCAAGTGGGTGCTCATAATCAAACTGTAATAAGTATAGGTACACAAAATCAAGTATGGAGTACTAATATAACAATAAAATGGAAATATGTGATGTGGTATGCAAATAGATATAAATTCAAGATATGGATGCACAATTATCGATTAGGGTTATATTTATAATTCCAATACTAATTAGGATGCACTTTATTAAACATGGGGTGTTAAAATCACAGTATTATGTATTGATGTGATCTATGGATGCAGTTATATATATTTTAAATGAGATGGATGCAAACGGGTATCCGAAAAACAGTAAAGATGTAAAATGGTAATGTGGGATGTAAAACTAAACAATATGTGATATAAATATTGATATGGATGCAATATATTGTAATCTAGTATGTAACAAGATAAGTTTTCATGACCTAGATCTGAAATGATATGAATGGATGCAAACGGAACATCGAAAAGTTATAAAGCTAGACATGGGGTGCAAGATTTTAAATACAGGTATGATATTTATTTAAATAAGTATATAATGAGTTATATAGCATGTAGCAAGATTAACTTGCCTCGATCGAATCACGTGATACGGATACGCACGGCAATGTCCAATGTCGGTAAAAGTCACAATGCACACACACGTACAGAACAGAACCAGGCAATCCAAGAATGTGACCACACAGGTAGGGGACGTCCACTGTGTTGCTGGATTGTCGACGTCAAGCACGGCTCCGGCGATGGCTGCAACTCAAGATTTCAATAACGGGAAAAGAAAAGAAAAGAGAAGAGAAAGAAAGAGAGAGAAGGGGTGAGGCTTACTGGATTTGTGCACAGGGGCCAGGAGAGACGAAAGGGCGACAACAAGATCAACGGCGGCGATGGTGTCGCCGACGATGACCGGAACAACAAGAAACAAGAAAGAGAAAGAGAAAGAAAAGAAGAAGAAGAAAGAGAAGAAGATGAAGGTTGTTCTCTGGGGTTTGGTGCTTTGGGACAGAGGTGAAGGCGAGGGAGACGTAACGATGAGTCATGGGTTTTTCGACGAGGTTTCACGGCGAGGCAGTGGGCTGCGGTTCTTGGTGTCGGGTGTGCAGGGTTCTTGCACAGGGGAGAGAGTCGGGTCTGGGGTGTAGGAGAGAGGAGAGAGGGGAGAAAGTGGTGGCGAGAGCACGGAGGCGACGGGGTCGGAGCTCCGGTGAGGGTGAAGGCGAGGTGTGCTGGGGATCGGGTGAGGTGAAGGTCGGGTTGAAGGAGTCGGGGATGAGGGTTTGCAGCGGAGAGAAGGAAAGGCGAGATCGAGGGTTAGACGACGACGAGCGTGGTCGCCGGCGGTGGAGGCGGGGTGTGCAGGCGACGATGGGTTCTAGGGTTCGGGTCTCATGCAGATTGTGGGTTTGCATGGGCTTGGATGAAGAGAGAGGTGAGCAGGGAGAGGGAGGAGGTGAGGGAGGTCGTCGGCAGTGGTTTCGACGTCGACGAGGCGGGCGCGACGCGCGGGCATGGGTTTCGTTCGTGAGGAGGCGAGAAGAAAGAAAAATAAAGGGAGGAAGAAGAGAAAGGACGTGGGGAAAACTGTGGATTGAGAAAAAGGCGAGTATGGATTTTATAATGAATTAAAATATATATATAATATAAAGAGAGAGAGAGATGGGGAGAGAGAGAATAGACAGAGAGAAGGGGGAGATATCGAGAGGAGTGAGAGAGAGATATGAGAGAGATCGAGAGGAGTGAGAGAGAGGGGAGGAGAGAGAAGTTTGGAATTTAGTGGGTTAGGATTTTATTTAATAAAATTTCGTTAGTTTTATAAAGATTTTAGTTGTTAAAAAATTTAAACGGTTAAATTAATTTAATATTATAATAAATAAATTTGAATTTTGGCGGGATACAAAAATAGTCCAAAAGACGTCCGGGTCGGGTCTAAAAATTCAGATTTAAAATATGAAAAATATATGCGACTTTCAAAATTCAAAATGAATGCTCAAGTAACGAAAATGCATACCCCCAAGAACGGATGCACGTACATGCGCGTGGCCATCCAAACACGTCCGTTTTACTGAACGGGACGAGAACAAGATGCATGGATGCTACCACGTGGTTAGGGGTATCATGCAGGCCATGTTATGTAATTTTAAATTATTTACGTGACTTAAAATGTTATATGGTAAAAGATACAATTCCAGATAAAATGCCAGTATGTACTAAACATGAAAATTAACAGTCTACGCAACAAGTCATGGTGATTCATAAATCAAACAGGTTCAAGTAAGCCGGTCGGGTCAAATGCAATGTAAAATGTAAAATACCATTCGCACTCAAAACACGATAAATCAGGAAAATACCACAATTAAGGAAAATACGAGAACTATAATTGGTATAAATGAACTAGGTTATTCCATCATATCCAACTACAAAAAGAATTTCGTTCTCGAAATTCCAAGAACAAGAAAGGATAAACAATCAAGAAACTACAAGAATAGATGTAGAAACTTCTGTCGGATTTCATCTTCTCGTTCTCAAGTTGATTCTCCATGCGAGCGATTTCCCCCAGAAACAAGTATGAGAAGGATAACCTTGTTCTTAAGAACATTTTCCCTTTGATCCACAATCGACACTGGTCGTTCCTCAAAAGTTAAATCTTCTCATACAGTCAGCTCCGAATGATCCAGCACGTGTGTTTCATCCCGAACGTACTTACGGAGTTGAGATACATGAAACACGTCATGAACATTCGCCAAAGATTGCGGTAAAGTCAATCGATACGCCACTTCTCCAACACGCTCCAAAATCTCGAAAGGCCCAACGAATCGAGGACTAAGCTTTCCTCGACTTCCGAAACGAATCACCCCTGTAGTCGGTGATATCTTCAAGAATACCAGATCACCAACAGCGAACTCTAGAGGTCTTCTCGATGTGTCGGCCCAACTCTTCTGCCGATCTTGTGCTGCCTTCATGTGATTTTGGATAGCATTAACTTTCTCTACGGTTTGCACGATCAAATCCGGTCCCAACAATTTTCGTTCTCCAACATCATCCCAACAAACGGGTGAGCGACACTTGCGACCATACAACGCTTCAAATGGAGCCATCTGAATAGTCGCTTGAAAGCTGTTATTGTAAGAAAACTCCACTAAGTGTAGATGATCCTCCCATGAACCCTTGAAGTCTAACATACAAGCTCTCAACATGTCTTCAAGAGTTTGGATGGTTCTCTCCGACTGGCCATCTGTCTGAGGATGATAAGCTGTGCTAAACTTCAAGCGAGTCCCCAAACTTTCCTGTAAGCTCCTCCAGAAGTGTGATAAGAAACGGGTGTCACGGTCGGACACGATGCTCACAGGTACTCCATGTAATCTCGCAATCTCCTGCATGTACCGTTCTGCCAACGCTTCTGTTGATTGACCAACTCGAAATGGTATGAAATGAGCTGTCTTGGTCAATCGATCAACAATCATCCAAACTGCATTGTTGCCCCTTGGACTCCACGGTAAAGCTGTCACAAAATCCATGGTTATATGTTCCCACTTCCATTGAGAAATCGGAAGTGGTTGCAATAAACCAGCTATCCTTTGATGTTCAGCCTTAACTTGCTGACACACTAAGCACTTCGCTATAAAGCGGGCAATCTCCCTTTTCACGCCTTCCCACCAGAAATGCCGTCTTAGATCACGGTACATTTTCGTGCCTCCTGGATGTACGGAATATGCGGAACTGTGTGTCTCCTTCATAACTTCTTCGCGAATATCTCCTTTTGGCACACACAAACGGCTGCCATATCGCAACGAACCATCTTCATGAATCAACAAGTCTGTTCGAAGTCCAGCTTCAACCTGTTCTCGAAACTTTTGCAATCTAGGGTCCTGTAACTGCGCTGCTTTAATATTCTCGATCAACGATGACTGTACTTGCAGCTGCATCAACTGTCCCGAAGAATGCGGTAGCACAACCTCCAAATCGAATCTCCGAAAGTCTTCGATAACTTCCTTCTGTGCAGTCAACATCTGAATTGCTAGCAATAGACTAAGCGCATCCGGCACAACATTAAATTTCCCCGGATGGTACTTAAGATCAAGATCGTAGTCAGCCATCAGCTCCAACCATCTACGCTGCCTTATATTAAGCTCCTTCTGTGTGAACACATACTTCAGGCTTTTGTGATCGGTAAATACTTCGACCCTTTCGCCCAGTAAGTAGTGTCTCCAAATCTTCAAAATGAAAATTATTGCTGCAAGCTCCAAATCATAAGTTAGGTAATTCTTCTCATGGGTCTTCAACTGTCTCGATGCGTAAGCTATAACCTTCCCATGCTGCATCAAAACACATCCCAATCCTTTTCCAGATGTGTCACTGTGAATTACCAATCCTCCGGAACTGTCTGGTACGGTCAAAATAGGAGTGGTTATCAATCTCTGCTTCAACGCCTCAAAAGCTGACGCATACTTATCTGTCCATATGAACGGTACTTCCTTGGGCGTAAGCTTGGTCAAAAGCTCAGCCAAACGAGCAAAATTCTCCACGAACCTTCTGTAGTATCCTGCAAGTCCAAGAAAACTCCTGATCTCTGCTACGTTCTTCGGAATCGACCAATCTCGAACAGCTGCAATTTTTTCGGGATCAACGGCGATTCCATCTCCAGATACAACATGCCCCAAAAACTTCACTTCTTCAAGCCAAAACTCGCACTTGCTCATCTTTGCATACAATCTTTCTTGCCTCAATGTCCGCAATGCGATCTTCAAGTGTTCTGCATGCTCTTCTGGGCTCCTCGAGTAGACCAGAATATCATCGACGAACACCACTATAAACTGGTCCAAGAACGGTGAAAAGATTCGGTTCATCAAGTCCATAAATATCGTCGGTGCATTCGTGACTCCGAATGGCATCACTAAATACTCGTAATGTCCATACCGAGTTCGGAACGCAGTCTTGCAAATATCCTCTGATTTAACTCAGACCTGATGATATCCGGACCGTAAATCCAGCTTCGAGAATACCCTCACGCCACTAAGCTGCTCGAACAATTCTCTAATGCGAGGGATCGAGTACTTGTTCTTAATAGTCACCCGGTTTAATTCTCGATAATCGATGCATATCCTCCTTATACCATCTTTCTTCTTGACTAGAAGAACTGGAGCTCCCCAAGGTGAATTGCTGCTGCGAATCCAACATTTCTCTACCTGCTTCTTAACTTCTTCCAGCTCCACCGGTGCCATTGGATAGTACGCCTTTGAGATTGGCGCTGCACCAGGAACAAGATCGATCGCGAACTCCACATCTCGTTTTGGCGGTAAACCCGAGATGTTCTTGAACATGTCCATGAACTCTCGAACCACAGTTGGCGCTTCCTCCTTATCCACTTCCATAGACGAAAGAACATTATTTGTCGGCCTAGCCCTAAACTCGACTGGCCCGACAGAACTTCTTCCTCCGGTAAAGATAAACTCTGGATGTCCGGGAATCTGGAAAATCACTTTCTTTGCCCTACAATCAATGTGAGCGTGGAAAGTGCCGAGAAAGTCCATTCCCAAGACAACATCATAGCTGTTGGTATCAATCACCAAGAAATCTGCAAAACATGAACTAGTAAGCAATGAAACTGAGAGAACCAAGGTAATAAAACGACCATGGAATAAGGAAATGAATCAAGACCAGGACTCCAAGTTACTTAAATAGAGTACCGCATTGTAACCATGCTGCAGTTCATAGATACAATCACATAACTCCGTTCAAGTCACCCAAATCCTAGTATCAGGATCAAAGGAAAAGGATGGGAGAAACAATAGGGAAGAAAAAGGTTTCAAGCCGAGATGCAAAGTTGTTTGCATATCGTCAAGATAAGGATCAAGAGAAAGATATGATTCAAGAATTACGACAACAATGTGGCAGGACATGCTCCTAATTACGGGCTTTCGAATTCATGTATTGGGTCCAATACCCAACTACAAAAGAATCAAACCCGATTAAACTAAATCCTATGGCTCTGATACCAAACAAACCCTGTCACGCCCCGCTTCCCAGAGTGCGCTAAGATAGGCACGTGACAGAGCCAACCATGCTACCTGTAGATAGGAAACATCCCTCCACAGTCACATTACGGCTGTCTAGAGATATCAAGAACAGGAAAAATAAAATAAACTATCTAGTACATGTCCATGAGCCAGAATAAACGAGTCAAGAAATAAAATAATGCGGAAGAAAAAGATCCAATACAATAATAACTGGAATGTACGGAAGTAACTGAACTAACTGTATACTAACAGCTCGGCCTAACGGCGGAAGTACTCCTGATCAGTCAGCTGCAAAGATAGAGGATCTGGGCCATGCAAAATCCAGACGTCAGGACGTCATAATATCAATAATAATATAATCAGGGGGTAGCAATACATGCAAGCATGAGTATGAACAGTAATAAAAGTAGAACAGTAACAAGTCATAAGTAAACCGTAACATGAATATAGATCAGTGGACATGATATAAACAGGTGAAGTGCAGTGAGTAAGTCTAAACTGTGCTATAGGGTTATCTACTCTAAAATTATTGAAATCAATTAGAGTAATCCTCCAAGTAACTCAAAGAATATGTCCCGTTATCCCCCGGGACCACGGATTAGGTAGTGGGAGTCATGAATGACTCTGTCCCGTTATCCCCCGGGACCACGGATCAAGTAATACCCTTGTAAGCTACACTTTAGTTTACACTTTTGATTTCTCCATACCCCCAAGATTATGTGTTCAAGTCAGGTATTGGTAAATCTGAAGCTAATGCCAACACAGGATCCAGCAGGTACAGGTTTGTCTGTATAGATAACAGGATATATCCGTAGGGATAACATGTCAAGATTGTCGGCATTAGTAACAAGATCAGGTAACATGTCAAGCTGTGGTACATCAGGTCATGTCAGGTGGTGTACAAGGATCAAATCATGTCAAGTAGTGCACATGTATCAAGTTGTGTCAAGTAGTAGTGTATCAAGTCGTGTCAAGTAGTAGTGTATCAAGTCATGTCAGGTAGTGCTCACAAGTATCAAGTGGGTGCTCATAATCAAACTGTAATAAGTATAGGTACATAAAATCAAGTATGGAGTACTAATATAACAATAAAATGGAAATATGTGATGTGGTATGCAAATAGATATAAATTCAAGATATGGATGCACAATTATCGATTAGGGTTACATTTATAGTTCCAATACTAATTAGGATGCACTTTATTAAACATGGGGTGTTAAAATCACAGTATAATGTATTGATGTGATCTATGGATGCAGTTATATATATTTTAAATGAGATGGATGCAAACGGGTATCCGAAAAACAGTAAAGATGTAAAATGGTAATGTGGGATGTACAACTAAGCAATATGTGATATAAATATTGATATGGATGCAATATATTGTAATCTAGTATGTAATAAGATAAGTTTTCATGACCTAGATCTGAAATGATATGAATGGATGCAAACGGAATATCGAAAAGTTATAAAACTAGACATGGGGTGCAAGATTTTAAATACAGGTATGATATTTATTTAAATAAGTATATAATGAGTTACATGTAGCAAGATTAACTTGCCTCGATCGAATCACGCGATACAGATACGCACGGCAATGTCCAATGTCGGTAAAAGTCACAATGCACACACACACGTACAGAACAGAACTAGGCAATCCAAGAATATGACCACACAGGTAGGGGACGTCCACTGGGTTGCTGGATTGTCGACGTCAAGCACGGCTCCGGCGATGGCTGCAACTCAAGATTTCAATAACGGGAAAAGAAAAGAAAAGAGAAGAAGAAGAGAAAGAAAGAGAGAGAAGGGGTGAGGCTTACTGGATTTGTGCACAGGGGTCAGGAGAGACGAAAGGGCGACAACAAGATCAACGGCGGCGATGGGGTCACCGGCGATGACCGGAACAACAAGAAACAAGAAAGAGAAAGAGAAAGAAAATAAGAAGAAGAAAGAGAAGAAGAAGATGAAGGTTGTTCTCTGGGGTTTGGTGCTTTGGGACAGAGGTGAAGGCGGGGGAGACGTAACGACGAGTCATGGGTTTTTCGACGAGGTTTCACGGCGAGGCAGTAGGCTGCGGTTCTTGGCGTCGGGTGTGCAGGGTTCTTGCATAGGGGAGAGGGTCGGGTCTGGGGAGTAGGAGAGAAGAGAGAGGGGAGAAAGTAGTGGCGAGGGCGCGGAGGCGACGGGGTCGGAGCTCCGGCGAGGATGCAGGCGAGGTGTGCTGGGGATCGGGTGAGGTGAAGGTCGGGTTGAAGGAGTCGGGATGAGGGTTTGCAGCAGAGAGAAGGAAAGGCGAGGTCGAGGATTAGACGATGACGAGCGTGGTCGCCGACAGTGGAGGCGGGGTGTGCAGGCGACGATGGGTTCTAGGGTTCGGGTCTCATGCAGGTTGTGGGTTTGCATGGACTTGGGTGAAGAGAGGGGTGAGCAGGGAAAGGGAAGAGGTGAGGGAGGTCGTCGGCAGTGGTTTCGACGTCGACGAGGCGGGCGCGACGCGCGGGCATGGGTATCGTTCGCGAGGAGGCGGGAAGAAAGAAAAATAAAGAAGGGAAGAAGAAGAGAGAGAAAGGACGTGGGGAAAACTGTGGGTTGAGAAAAATGTGAGTATGGGTTTTATAAAGAACTAAAAATATATATATAATATAAAGAGAGAGTGTAACATTTTAAAAATAATTAAATAAATAATTAAATGAATAAAAGTGTTTAAGTGAATTTTAGGATTTTCGGTAAAGTAAAATGTATTTTTCGTAAAACCAAACCGTGATTGTTTTTCACTATAAATTTAAAAATATCTATTTTAATTATGAAATTACTAGTAAATAGTGTTTATTTATCCACTTATAAATTTTTGGTTTAATAAAATATTTTTCCTAAATTAATTATTTTAAATATTAACATAAGCTTTATTTTTACACTAAATTAGTGTAAATTACAAATTTAAATGGTTTTAATTTATAAAAATGAACCATGGCATATTAGAATTTAGTGTGTATCATGCAAAATTTATTTGCAAATTTTTCCTTGTTTCTAGATCTTTCTTGAGTTATTTTAGAAAAGAATTAAAAGAAAATGAATAAAGCATGAAAAGACATTAAGATGATGACATTTTGGAGAAGTTTCTACACCATTTCTCATGTGTTTCTCCCTCTTCCCCTTATTGTGGCCGGCCTCCCCATCACCATGGCTGCCCCCCCATTTTCCACCTCATTTTTATTCAAAAATCATCAAAAATACTACAAAAATCCAATTTAAATTCCACAAAAACCTAATTATTTCATACCCTTTATTCTCTACTCTTCTCTACATGGATTTTGGAGTGGGAAAGCATGTATTTTTTAGGCTCATTTTCAAGTTTGGACATGAGGTTGTGGAGGTACCCTCACGTCGACTGCGGGCGATGAAGAGGAGGATGGCGACACTGTCTTCGGCAGACATGGACCAGGTGAGTAGATGCATATCTACGGGGGGAAGTCGGGTGGATGGCGTTTAGCACCCCCGCAACGTAGAATAGGAATAGTACTTATTGACATTAGGAAACCAGACGTGACCCTAATAGGACCCTAGTATTGACCCTAGGCTGGACTAGACCGATTTAGGAAAACTATATCAGAGGATGAGTACCTTGGAAGACGTTCGTAGGTTTCAGATAGAAACTCACCAGCGCACACACTGAAAATCGACATGGGGTACGTGTATGTGTATATATATAGAACTAGGTATAGGTATATACATATATATACAACACATATAGGTGATTCAGTGATGTGATATGATATCCGAGGTATGATGAAATAGTATAACTGGGCTTGATGCCGTGATTTTTGACTATACAGTCGTAATAAAGTGTTAGCGGATCATTAGGGAATGAGATAATGAACTTGAATATATAAATTACAAAGAGTGGTGGTGATATTGATGTACATGGGACGCTAGAATAGTACTCGGACTGTAACTTGTGACTGATTACGATATGATATATGTATAACTTGATTTCGACATTATATTGGTGTGACCTGATGCCGATATCATATGAGTATGACTTAATCACAATATGATACATACGACATTATACGAATGAGGAGACACCTAGGAGATACTTGACCGTACCCCGACATTGGGATGCCGTACGATGGATTTTACCATACGAGGCTTAGATTTGATGATTGATCCGCACTCTTGATTCAAGGAAGCCGTACTACGTACGTGACGCTGTTGAGGCGGGATCGCCGACTATTAGAGATATTGATTCAGACCTTAGGTAGACTCTTATTTCTATTGACTAGTTCTTAGGTTTAGTTTTCCTTAGGAGGTTAGATGGACACTAGGTTAGGTTTGAGTCATATAGTGGTAGTAGTATTAGTATATTAAATGAGTAGGTAATATACATTCGTCTTTACTTTCACACTGTAATCATAATGTTGCATGTTCATACATATGTTGCTATAAATAGTATAAACCTTACCTGTTAGGACACCAGCACCATTACCGATGATGCGCATATTCCACGCACACTTATTTGCCGGCTCACACACATCATCATCGGTAATTGCTATGTCACGTACACTTTAGATCATATTATCTTTTATTGATAGAATCAGTTAACAACTAAACCGATGTAGTATTGTGATCACTCTCTGATGTTAAGTATAAGACATGACATTCATTACTTAGACATTCATGCATTCATATTTTCGTGTTAGCATGCAGTATTATGGGCATATGCCGACACTTATCATATAGTACTCATGATTTTGAGATTTGGATTTCTATGAGATTTCTGGATTTTTGGGGAAAACCGCAAAAATATATAAAAACTTCTCTCTCTCCTCTTCTCTTTTTTTTAAAATAAGATGCGGTTTTCTCGTGATGTATGTGTCGTCCACCATGAGTATTTCATGTTTTCTGATGGATTTCGAGACCCGATTCGAGGAGTGGATGAACCGTCTCGGGTACATGGTGGGCCCGGTATGGTACCCCGGGGCAAGAAGATCGAGTTGTAGACGATGAGCCGGCAGGGGAAGGCTACCTACCGGTGATGTCTGGCGCGGCAGATATCCGGAGGATACCGACCGTTGTCGTGGGATTTGATGATATGGGCCGATTCGGACTGACGGAGCCCGACATATTGATACTTGAGGTTACATGTGTTGTGTCGATGCTTGACACGGATTTCCATGGATTTCATTGTTGAGATTTCAGATGCTTATACACACTTTACTATGATAACGGCTAAAGGTTCTCATACATATATATCTGGATTTCAGGATTTGTGACTTTACATTCATGGTGCATGCATTTCATTTCATATGACTTAGTACTATATGAGGCACTGACACGACACGGAGTATTTGCACTTACACGTAGTATTACCCTGCTATTACTAGATGTTTGGGATATAGTAGTGTATTATTATGACCTAGGATAGCGTCGTGCATTCGATTTCTTTTCGTAGATGTCTTCTACTCACGAGTTGGCAACTCACCCCCGTCGTGCCAAATTCTTTACAGGTTCGATGTACAGGTTTCCCGTGGCAGCTTGTTGGCACATCTTTTCTTCAGGGCGATTGGCACGGTAGGTTGGTTCACTTGTATCCGAACCACCATTGTACTTTCATTCATTCATTTGTATCTAGTAAGCTCCATCAACCATATTTGTATTACTTGATAAGTTATTGGACCAGTCTTTTACTTCGACCTTAGAGTCGCGTCTGTATTATTCTGATCTGAGGGTTTTGCTTTCTTTTGAGTTTTGAGCCTCGCCCTCTGGCGTTGTATATTATTGTGCTTGTTGTGGTTGTTTCCGCCTGTTGGCGTTGATGCTAGCACCCGTTTGGGGATGCTTTTTATTGTTTATTCATATTATACTTGTTGTACCCGTTTGGGGGTCAGTTTTTACAGAGGAGACTCTGCCGAAATTTTTGGTAAAATTTGCTGATGTTTTTTTTTACTTGTTTTCTTTTCTTTTCTTCTTTTTCTTCTTTTATGGTTTAGATCTCTGGGCTTCGGCTTACTTAGGTCACGTGGCGCCTCTAGACGCTTCGTAATCTAAGTGCCGGTCACGTTCCGTACTTTCGGGTCGTGACAGAGAGAGAGAGAGAGAGACAGGGAGAGAGAGAAGAGACAGAGAGAGAAGGGAGATATCGAGAGGAGTGAGAGAGAGATATGAGAGAGATCGAGAGGAGTAAAAGAGGGGAGGAGAAAGAAGTTTGGAATTTAGTAGGTTAGTATTTTATTTAATAAAATTTCGTTAGTTTTATAAAGATTTTAGTTGTTAAAAAATTTAAACTAATATTATAATAAATAAATTTGAATTTTGGCAGGATACAAAAATAGTCCAAAAGACGTCCGGGTCGGATCTAAAAATTCAGATTTAAAATATGAAAAATATATGCGACTTTCAAAATTCAAAATGAATGCTCACGTAACGAAAATGCATACCCCCAAGAACGGATGCACGTACGTGCGCGTAGCCATCCAAACACGTCCGTTTTACTGAACGGGACGAGAACAAGATGCGCGGATGCTACCACGGGGTTAGGGGTATCATGCAGGCCATGTTATGTAATTTTAAATTATTTACGTGACTTAAAATGTTATATGGTAAAAGATGCAATTCCAGATAAAATGCCAGTATGTACTAAACATGAAAATGCACGGTCTACGCAACAAGTCAGAGTAATTCATAAATCAAACAGGTTCAAGCAAGCGGGTCGGGTCGAATGCAATGTAAAATGTAAAATACCATTCGCACTCAAAACACGATAAATCAGAAAAATACCACAATTAAGGAAAATACGAGAACTGTAATTGGTATAAATGAACTAGGTTGTTACACAGAGAATATTGGGTAATTCCATTATCTTGTGAGCCGACTCAAAGACTTGAGCCATCTCAAACATAAAGTCAAGCCGGCTCAACAGCCGGCTCATACACCCAAAGAGTTGTGACAATTCTGAAGCACTTATGCACCGTCTCAACGTCCCTTGAGCCGGCTCAAGATCAACTCCCAGGAAGAAACTCTACAATATCAACATTCTCTCACTTGGAGATTTTTTCATCTTGATTCCCAAAACTAGTAGACTTTACACGATTCCTCTATCTGCACTCTCCTCATCAAATTTTTATAGAAAGATTCACTAACCTGCAACAGAGATGCAGCTTATCTCTGTCTACGACCTTGGTGAATATATATGCAAGATTCTTTTCTCCCATGATATTCTACAGTATCAACACACCATCTTCCAACGCTATGCGTATAAAATGGTACCGCACATTGATGTGCTTCGTTCGAAAGTAATATGCAACGTTCTTGGCTAAGTGTATCGCACTTTGACTGTCGCTCTACAAGATATTGAAATCTTATTTCTTCCCCAATTTCTCAAGTAATCCTTGTAACCATATCATCACTTTGCTGGCTTCCGAGATGGCCATATATTCGGCCTCCGTCGTTGACAATGTCACAACCTTTTGCAACTGGGAGACCGAACTGACCCAACCGTGAATACGCACCCTGTTGTGCTTTACCCACTATCTCGGTCATCTGAGTAATCCGCATCAATATAACCTTACACATTTAGAGAGTCACCCCCGAAATATAAACAATGACTGGATGTTCCCCCGAGATATCTCAAAATCCACTTCACTACATTCCAGTACTCCTTGCCCAAGCTTTGCATGTACCTGCATATAACTTCCACTGCTTATGCAATATCTGATCATGTACTCACCATTGCATACATTAAACTCTCAACCACAGATGCATATAGTACTCGTGCCATTTCATCCTTCTGCTCTTGAATTGTAGGGCACAATTCTTTACTAAGTTTGAAGTGCTTCGTTAAAGGCATACTTACAGGCTTTGATTTGTCAATGTTGAACTGCTTCAAAACCTTCTCCACGTAGTCTTTTTACGATAACCAAAGCTTTCATTGTTGTCTATCTTTTATGATTTTCATGTCCAGAATTTGCTTGGCTGCTCTCAAATCCTTCATGAAATTTTTTTCAGCCATCATCTTCTTCAGACGTTGATTTTTTTTAGAAATTCAAACCTGCTCCCAATATATCGTCCACCTAAAGTAACAAAATAATATAGTCCCCATCCTCAAAAGTCTGAATGTAAATGCAGTGATCTGAATCACATCGCACAAATCCTGTCTCTAACATGAACCGATCGAATTTGACATACCACTGCCTTGGAGCTTGTTTGCGGCCATACAAACTTTTTCGCAGTATACAAACCATATTTTCTTTCCCTTTCATATCGTATCCCGGTAGCTGTATCATATAGATCTCCTCTAAATCTCTATGATAAAACGTCGTTTTCATATCTAACTGCTCTAAGTGCAAATTCTCCACCACCACAATATTGAGTATCATCCGAATTGAAGTCATCTTCACTACTGGGGGAAATATCTCTTAATAATCTATCCCATACTGTTGCGCATATCCCTTGACTACCAAGCAATCCATGTACTGCTTCATGCCATCAGTCTCCTCCTTGATCCTGTTCACCCATCTATTCAATAACGCATTTTGACCCTTAAGTAGGTTCACTAGATCCCATGTACGATTCTTCTTCAAATAATCCATCTCTTCATCCATAACTTCTCCCACTGCTTGCTAGCATTGTCTTGCGTCGCCTCTGTAAAGGATTCAAGCTCTCTCGAATCTGTGTACAATATGATGTCAGTCACTGATTTTTCAGGTAGCCTTCTCTCTCATGTAGTTCTTTTCAGAATTGATACATTTGGTTGCTGAATTTAGTCTTCAACATGTTCTTAAATCTGATCCTGCACTACAATGCACGTCTCCTCCATATTCTGATCTCCACTTGTAGGCACCTGGCTACTCTCCTGAGTTCCATCTAACTCGACGAACTCAGATATTGCACCATCCTTGGCTTGCTTTGCTTATACAAGTGTTGCTTATCATAGACGACGTTCCGACTTCGTATTACCTTCTTTCTTGAGTAATCTCACAGCCGATATCCGAACTCATCTCCTCCATACCCAATGAATGCACACTTTTTAGACTTGGAGTCAAGCTTATTTCTTTCCACCTTATCTATCAACGAATACGCAATGCAACCAAACACTTTTAGGTATGAATAATTAACCGGTTTACCCGACCAATTTTCTTTCGAAATTTCTCCATCGAGCGCACTTGCTGGGTTTCTGTTGATCAGATACACAACAGCTGCTGCTCATATGAATTTCGACATATCCGCATCTAAGGTCATGCTTCTCATCCGCTCTAGGATCATTTTGTTCATCATTTCAATGATGTCATTCTGTTGCGGCGTTCACGGAACCATCCTCAACCAACGTATACCCTTCTGTTAACAAAATCCCTCGAACTCTTGTGTGCAATATTCCTCGCCATTATTGGACTTTAGATACTTAACCTTCGTCCCTATTTGATTCTCCACCTGTGCAATCCAGTGTTTAAAAAGACCAAACACTTCAGGCTTTTTCTTCATTGCATACACCCAGGTCTTCAGGCTTGCATCATCAATGAACGTCACGAAGTACCGATTTCTTCCAAAAGATTCTACCGAGGCCGGTCCTTATACATCCATATGCACTATCTCTAGCTTCTTGGTCTTCCTTACTGTTAGTTATATGTATGCCCTAGAGGCCATTACTGTACATATGATGTATATTATAGTGGATGCTAGGACGTATATAGGGAGGACTTTCTTGCTCGACATGATAGTATGCTATCTGGTTGAACTTTACCTTAACGTGTATACTGATTGTCTCTCTGTTACATGTTGGTAAAGCCCTTAGGATGTGTGCTTGACTACCTGGACTATGATGCGGATCATACTAGTGGGGACATGGTAGTCCATAAGTACATCCTTCAAAGTCCCTAGTCGTGGGTGTATCGAGACGGGGCATCGATATACCAGAGTAGACTAGCGTATACCTTCTCGACCCATACAGATGGGCGATGGATGATCTCATATCCATTGGTGTTTGACATCAGAGATGATATACGGGTGCTCAGTAGAGACTGGGTACACTGGACGGACTCGCCGAGAACTCCCAGATGGTATTATACCTCACGTCAGATGGCAGTTCTCTGGTGACACTGGTACAGAGTAGTCTGTTGACCCGAGATCGTCATAGAGTCTTGTGTGGTTCCCACTGTGCTTTGATTTCCATCTTACCACGTCCAAGAGGGCGTGCAAAACGGTGGTTTTTGGGTACAGTCCCGAGTCACATGGAGGCAATGAGCGATAGGAGGGGATTCGTCTCTCCCGGTATAGAGGGTTGATGTTGCGCTGTGTTCGATTGGCTATAACAGGAAATCCCTGGCCAGGGTTGCTGAGATTTACTGGTAAGTGTTACCAGTAGTTTCTCGAATAGTTATAGACCTCATATCGACACGACTTATCGAGCTATTGGGGTCTGACGTTTACCACCCCTAGGCGAGATATGCGACATATCAGACGATCAGACCGGACTGTACGGTAGTGTTACTGGTCGGATTCACTGGAGTGTGAGCGGGCTTGCTCGTCGATCTTCAGATCGCTCAATATCCGGGTGGCCGTTACGTTTAGCAGACCGCTTGCGGCTTGTGGGTGTTTGATATGATCATCACCTGCTGCCGGCGTATTGACGAGTCTTTAGAGTCCTACACAGAGGTTTCCTGGCTCAAGCGAAACGAAATAGGAGCGCATATGAGATATGTGCGGGACCGAGAATAATGCGTGTATGTGATACCGTATTCCATTCTCGCGATGAATGTATCGATTACGTTATATGCGATATACCCTAGTTATCGATTCAAGCGTTGATTCGATAAACCGATACATTGAATACTAGTCGGTTGTGTGCGACATGACCGGATCATTGAATCAAGTGTTGATTTAATGATTTATTGCATAATTATATATTTGATATATTACTTTGCACTAACTAGTATTGGTTCACTTTAAACGGATTTTCTCACTTGTTTTGTGCACATTGTATATGTGATATACTTTTGTACACTTGTATGTATCATGTTTGATGATGCATGCTAACTTGTGTTTTGTGTGAAGATTAAACCATGGTTGTGAGAGTGGTTAGGTTTTTATTTTCCATTACTTATTTATTCATTTATTTATTTGTTTATACATTTTGGAAAAATAAATAGCATAAAGGAAAATGGTGGCTTGTTTTGTATTCTAGTTGAAGCTTCATGAAGCTTTGACCTAAGTAACCATTTTGTCTCATGCTTAACCCTAACCACTCCATTAACCCTAGTTTAATCTCTACACTTGACCATGGTTCATGTTATGATAAGTATTGATTTTCTTTTTCAATATTTATTCAACTTATCATATCTTTTCTTCTTCTTCTTCCTCGAACTCAAGAAGAAAAGCTTAGGTCATCAATGGTGATTGATGATAAAGAGTGAGAAATCCAATTCTAAATTGAACCCACTTCCTATTTCTTCATCCTCTACCTCTTGCCAAGTAGTAGAGTGTGTTTTCTTCACAAGTTTCTTGACTTGATGAAGTCGGAGCTTGATTTAGCGATGCCTCGACGTAGATCATCTTCGGCATGGACATCGACGACCTAGCTTGCCCATTCTCCGACGAAGCCGACGTTTGAGCCCGGATTTGATTTGGACAGCGGAGAGGACCTCGTTGCGGAGCTATGGAGGTGGAGCACCGGATCTACAAAGGTTGTATTTCCGTATCTTGTAGTTAAGTGTTAACTAGTTATCTTTTCGCCTAGTTTTCTAGCAAACGATCCGTAGTCGGGTCTCTCGGCACCCATAAATTTTTATAATGGCATGTTCGATGCCTTGTGAGACCTCACTAGCGTGCCTAGGAACCCTACAGTGGTATCAGAGCCTAGCTAGAGCCTTAGGCGAAGTCTAGACGGATTTTGAAGTCCGAACGACCCGAAACCCCAACCGGAAAATGCTCTCTGGACGTTTTCAGAAAACGTGGATTTTTTCAAATTAAAAATTTCTAAAAAATTCAGCAGGAAAAAATAAGAATTATGATGCAAAATTTTTCCGATGAACAGTACAAACCGCGGCGGATCAGCGGCATAAGCCTGCCTTATGCGGCGGTTCAGCGGCGGAATGATGACGTCATCGTACACTGTTTGCACAGTAACTCCTATTATTTTATGCTGGATTTTCTGGGTATTTTTAAAATTTATTCCAGAGTTGTATTTTCTGGGATTATTTTGGGGATTCGGTGTTTCGATCGGAGTATCAAATTTTGTCTGTGTGGCTTTCCGGATAATTTTTAGAATATATTAAAAAGTTCGACCGGATATAAATACCCAATTTTTCCCCTGTCGGGAAATTTCCAAGTGTTGGATTTTTCCGTAGTTTAACGACGTTCTAAGTAGTGCAAGTAACGCGATGGTCCCTCTAGAAGACACAAACCTTAACTCGATTATGTGACCGTCTTGAACTGCCCTTTGAACCTTCGGGTTTGGGGCAGTACGGCGTGCCACATGTGAGGCGTTGGCTTGACCCTTCTACGGCTGGACCGTTGGTACTGAGGCACGAACGGAATGTTGTTAGACTTATTTCATGTGTTGATCTGTATCGGGAAAACTTGGGTGTTCGATTGTTCGATCGGAAAGTTTAACATTTTCTATTTATCCGGAATGTGATACAATAATTGGAATTCACAAAAAGTTATGAGATAACTTAATGAATGTTATAAACATAGCACTTTAGTCTCACTTGATCGGTTGCCACGGAATTTTGATGTGATCAAAAGTCCGTCGCAATCACGTAGCGTACGCGGATACTCGCCGGGTAAACTTAATAGACAGCCTCACGCCATTGCCCCGACCAAGTGACTGTAGGAGAACCCCGTCGCCGAAAGCATCCGTTCGGGTGCTCGCGGTAGCGGTGTTCCGCCTTGGTGCACTTCGTCGACGGTATCGGGAGTGCGGCCGTCTACTGAAGTTTGCAACGAGCATTCGATCAGGATGTCGGGAATCTTGTTGAATTGCCCGACTTGATATTGAAAAGTGTTTTCGATTTTGAGACTAAAATGCGGGGTTTATAATTGTTAGGCATGTGATGTCTAAGTAATTCATTTGGTCAGGCATGCGATGTCTGAGATGGTTGCGGATTCCAACTGTTGTAGTTTTACACTTTCTTTTCGTGTGACCGTAAGTGTAATATGTGATATCGCCGGTTTCGTTGCTATATGTCAACGACAATTGGGATGCGCATATTTACTTACGTTGATGACATGTGATGTTATGTGTTGCTGGATATGTTATATTGGATAGTCGTGTTTGAATAGCCGGGGGTTTTTATGTGAGATGAGTGTTTTTCATTTTCATTCATGTAAAAACTTGTATGTAATATTCTTTTATTGGGGCGCTTCCAGGTTGCGGAAGTTGTCACCGTTTGTATATTATTTACTTTTCCGCACTAGGATAGACCCAAGAAGGAGGGCACAAGTAACCGGGTTCTGGAGTCCAGTGGGAGACCAACTCGAGGAGTCGAGTCCGGGTCTCCTAACTCCAGAATTGGTAGGGTTGCTTGCCGCTCTCGTAGGGGTCTAGGGGTGTGGGTTTGGCTATTCATCACGACCGTGGAATCCATGTTTTATACTGGCTCGTATTGAAAACACGGACGTCCTAATATATCCAATATTTCATATGTTTTTTCTGCTGCGATATCTGTGATGTGATCATGTGATGTTCTATGATAGATACAGTATATAGTATATATGATATATTATATAGACGTTACTTATGTTTTACACCCGCGCTAGCCCTGCCCTGCTCTGCCGTTAGTTACCTAACCTAACGGTGCACGAGGGGACATCGAGGCGAATGCGGATGGCATAAGTGTACGTCGTATTTATCTGTGATGTTTAGGTACTTAAATGATGGGACTTCATTAATGTGATTAATGAATTAAAAGAAACCTAAGATGTTGTAGAATCGAATTTCAAAATTAAAACAGGTAGCTACAGTTCTTGCTTTGCACAGCGGTATATGTGATATATCCTGCACCTTATTCGATGAGGAAAGGACCGAGATCCCTTCACCGGGAGTGACTCCTTTAGCAATAACTGATAGATGCTACACACTCGGTTTGTCTTTTGATTGCTTTTTTGCTTTGTACAGTGATATATGTGATATATCCCGCACCTCATTCGACGAGGAAAGGACCGACGATCCCTTCACCGGGAGTGACTCCTTTAGCAAAACTAGAAAAGCCTCAAAAACACTCCATTTCAAAATTCATTCGATCCTACAACGATATCAAGTTCATTACGCAATAGGTTTTCAGAAAAAACCTGTCGTAGCCCTCCGTCATTTCAGATACGTACTAGTTAGTATTCGTGCTGCGGTTGTTTGGCCTCCGTCAAGGCGTAGTGTACGGTAGCTAACTAGTGCTTATCTGCTAGCATATGATGCGATTGGATTAAGGTATTCGTACGGCGTTGTTTGGCCTCCGTCAAGGGTCGTGCGGGTGGGTTTAATTCAATCAGGAAATGACGGGTTGAACTTGACTAGCGGACTATGGGTTGTTTGGCCTCCGTCAAGGTCATAGCGAGCTAGGGGCAAAATATTATCGGGAATTTCAAGTGTTGAAATTTGCAATGAGATTGCATACCTTCTATGAGATAGTTGGATCCCGATACCCGCTGCGAGTAAGAGTTACTCCTGGGAGAGTTTTATACATTACAATTAGCCGATCAAGTAGGTGTCTAGAAAGGTGTCAACGGGGTTACGCCTCTGGGAAAACGAGGTTTACATTAATTAGGTTCGTGCGAAAGCACGGGAGACCTCCCTCAAAGTACCGACACTGGCCTGGCTGAAAGATTGGCGAACTTGTAGTGTGTAATTAATCCCGGCTAGTCTTTCCTTTTAGGGTTTGAAGGAATATTTGATAAAAAGCAGTGGGAGCCATCCTGATTAGATAAAATAATAACCAATCTATTCTTGACAGAGCGCACGCTGAGTGTTTTCTTCTCTCTCTCTCCAGGTAGCGACCATATCACGCCTTAATCAAGATAATAAAACGGATTATTGACCGAACCCGCTTGTTATACTAAGCTGGGGAACGTTGGTCCCGCTCCAACTTATAATTGTTATAAGACAGAGCAGGAAATAGGGGATTACCAGAATTCCCGTGCCGCCCAAACGAAGAGAGTGCATGCTGATGCATCATCTTCGGGTGTGTTCATTATACAGAACTGTTTCTCAGTATCCTTTACGTCCTGGGTATGTGATACCAGATCAGGATCCCAGATATGTAATCTGTTACATAGGGCTACAGATAGGTAGAGAACTGAGAACGGGTGATAAGTTTCATGAGGCAGAAAACGGGGCAAGTGTTGCAGCCAAGTCTGTTGGTCACTGTCACCCTGTATTACCAATACATTGATTCTGAACAAATGTTATTAGATACCGAACCTGATATACGAAATCATATCAGTCTCTTTATTATTAAAGAAAGGATATAATTTTGTATTGATGGATAATGTTTTGAACATTTCCTATATCAAAAGTTGATCGGTTCAGGCACGTTGTCTAAAAGCATTAATGTTCTAAATCAAACTACAGTTCTTAGTATACGGAACACACATAAGAGGAAGAGTTCAGAAATGAACGAATTCTTCTTAAGGTATTGTAGACTAGGTCGGATCAATGTGACCCAACTAGCTAGAGTTACATAAAGATGCATATTTAAATCAGTTTGAATTTACATCTTGTGAAACTCGCCAGTCATGTCACAAAGATAAGATGACCATAGCCCCGTTTACTGGAAACAGAGAAAGAGTTACTGAACTCTTGGGATGATACATGTTGATGTATGTAGGTCCCCTGTCTACACATGCCAAGACTGGTTCTTTATACTTCATTACGTTCTCTGATGATCCCTTTAGATTCAGACCTATGTTCCTGTTGAAACACAAGTCCGAACCTTTTGAGATATTCACAGAATATAAGCGAGAAGTAGAGAACCAGAATACGGGTATAAGTATTATATCCTATGATGAGATCAAGGAGGAGAATACTTGAGCACGGAAATACTGGACTATTCTAAAGGAGAATGAGATTCTCTCTCAGCATTACTCCTCTGTATACACCATAGCACGATGGTATATCGGGGTGGAGCAATTACACCCTATGTGATAAGGTGTGCTCTATGATGAGTAATACTGAGTTACCTATTTCCTTTTGGGAGTTATGCACTTGTGAAGCTGCATACCTATTGAATAGGGTCACAATCAAATCAGCTGCCTACCGCTTCATATGTGATATGGAAAGGGAAGAGCCCATATCTTAAGTTAGTTAAGATTTGGGGTTGTCCGGCCTATGTCTGAAAGCAAAATCCGGACAAGCTCGAGGCAAGGTCTGTAATGTAGAACTGGAAAAGTTCCAGCTATACGAACTAAAGCAGATGATTTGATAGAACCAAGGGATTCAGTAGATACCAACGAACCTCAGCCTCTCCGCCGATCTAGTAGGGTTCCTCACCCACCTGAGAGATACTTCGGTTTCTCTATGACAGTGGGAGCGAGGATTGCATCATGAGATGATGACCCAACTAGCTTCGAGCTGGCCATCAGGGGTAAGACTCTGTAAGAATGGCTGGATGCTTAGTGATCTGAGATGGAATCCTTATACACCAACAATGTATGGACTTTGGTTGCTATATCTGAAGGGTTAAATCCCCATCAGGAGCAAGTATATCTTGAGAAGATTACTTGGTGTACATGGAAAAGTTGAGACTTTCAAAGCTAGACTTGTTAAGGGTTTGCATCATTGACCAGGTGTGGATAATGATGAAACCTTTTTCTAAGGATCTATGCTTAAGTCCATCCAGATCCTACTTGTCACGGCTACATACCATGACTGCGATATCTGGTGGTTGGGTGTCATGACTGCTTTTCTAAATGATATTTTAGAAGAGTGCGTCTATAAGTACACAGCCAGAGGGCTTCGTAAACAGTGGGAGCAGCGGAAACGTGTGCAAGATGCTTTATAGGATAAAGCAGGCATCGCGGAGTTGGAACATCTGTTTTGATGAATTAGTCAAAAAGTTTGACATCATCAAAATGGTAGATGAACCTTGTATATACAAAAAGGTAGTAGGGAGTATGGTGATGATCCTCGTAGAGTACGTGGATGATATACTCCTGATAGGGAAGGAGTTTCCTATGCTACGCTCGATCAATCTCCGCTTATCACAATGATTCTCCATATAGGATCAAAGTGATACCTCCTAAATCCTGGGTTTTGGATCTATGAGATAGATCTAATTGGATGTTAGGATTCTCACTAGTTGTAGTGAGATGGTATCAATCGATCCTGGGGAGAATCACTGGAAGGGTTCCAGGGTGATAATGACGACTGAATGTCAGTCGCAGGCATTGTCTTTACCCTCAGTAGAGGGACGGTATGTTGGAAGAGTTCCAAGCTAGATACCGTGACATACTAGACGATAAAGGCAGGATACATCGCTACTTAAGATGCTACCAAAGAGGCTGTTTGGGTGTATATTGGTTCATGAGATGAACTATGTTCCTTCCATTATGTGACAATGGAGTTGTGGCTTATGCCAAGGAACGCAGGTCCCATCAGTGACCCAGACGTATTCTAAGGCAGTATCACCTGATCATGGAGATGGTTGATCTCCAGGGGATCGAGGTCGGGAGAGTAGACACAGAGGACAACACAGCGGATCCACTCACAAAGGCATGTTCCCAGAGAGAGACTTTTATGGGATGGTTGAGTATGAGATACTGCAACCACTGCTACAGATGGCCCTAGTGCAAGTGGGAGATTGTTAGTTATATGTATACCCTAGAGGCCATTACTGTACATATGATGTATATTGTAGTGGATGCTAGGACGTATATAGGGAGGACTTTCTTGCTCGACATGATAGTATGCTATCTGGTTGAACTTTACCTTAACGTGTATACTGATTGTCTCTCTGTTACATGTTGGTAAAGCCCTTAGGATGTGTGCTTGACTACCTGGACTATGATGCGGATCATACTAGTGGGGACATGGTAATCCATAAGTACATCCTTCAAAGTCCCTAGTCGTGGGTGTATCGAGATGGGGCATCGATACACCAGAGTAGACTAGCGTATACCTTCTCGACCCATACAGATGGGCGATGGATGATCCCATATCCATTGGTGTTTGACATCGGAGATGATATACGGGTGCTCAGTTGAGACTGGGTACACTGGACGGACTCGCCGAGAACTCCCAGATGGTATTATACCTCACGTCAGATGGCAGTTCTCTGGTGACACTGGTACAGAGTAGTCTGTTGACCCGAGATCGTCATAGAGTCTTGTGTGGTTCCCACTGTGCTTTGATTTCCATCTTACCACGTCCAAGAGGGCGTGCAAAACGGTGGTTTTTGGGTACAGTCCCGAGTCACATGGAGGCAATGAGCGATAGGAGGGGATTCGTCTCTCCCGGTATAGGGGGTTGATGTTGCGCTGTGTTCGATTGGCTATAACAGGAAATCCCTGGCCAGGGTTGCTGAGATTTACTGGTAAGTGTTACCAGTAGTTTCTCAAACAGTTATAGACCTCATATCGACACGACTTATCGAGCTATTGGGGTCTGACGTTTACCACCCCTAGGCGAGATATGCGACATATCAGACGATCAGACCGGACTGTACGGTAGTGTTACTGGTTGGATTCACTGGAGTGTGAGCGGGCTTGCTCGTCGATCTTCAGATCGCTCAGTACCCGGGTGGCCGTTACGTTTAGCAGACCGCTTGCGGCTTGTGGATGTTTGATATGATCATCATCCGCTGCCGGCGTATTGACGAGTCTTTAGAGTCCTACACAGAGGTTTCCTGGCTCAAGCGAAACGAAATAGGAGCGCATATGAGATATGTGCGGGACCGAGAATAATGCGTGTATGTGATACCGTATTTCATTCTCGCGATGAATGTATCGAATGGTTGTATGCGATATAACCTAGTTATCGATTCAAGCGTTGATCCGATAAGCCGATACATTGTATACTAGTCAGTTGTGTGCGACATGACCGGATCATTGAATCAAGTGTTGATTTAAAGATTTAATGCATAATTATATATTTGATATATTACTTTGCACTAACTAGTATTGGTTCACTTTAAACGGATTTTCTCACTTGGTTTGTGCACATTGTATATGTGATATACTTTTGTACACTTGATTGTATCATGTTTGATGATACATGTTTAACTATAGTTAAGTGTAATGAATTAAGCCATGGTTAAACTAATGATTAGGGTTTTCTTTTTATTACTTATTTATTTATTTATTAATTTTGAATAGATAAGAAAAAAATGGTTGCTAATTTTGGAGTTTAGTTGAAGCTTCATGAAGCTTTGACTTTGTAACCATTCTTGTCTTCATCTTAAACCCTAACCATTAATCTAACCTTGGTTAATTCTCTACACTTGACCATGGTTCTAATATGATAAGTATTCATTTTCTTTTCCAAATAAAAAACTTATCATATTTCTTTCTTCTTCTTCTTCATCTTCTTCACATGAAGAAAGTTCACTTCATCAATGGTGATTGATGAAAACAAGTGAGAAATCCAATTCTAAAGTCTACTCACTTCCTATTTCTTCATCCTCTACCTCTTGCCAAGTAGTAGAGTGTGTTCTCTTCACAAGTTTTTGGACTTGGTGAAGTCGGAGCTTGATTTAGCGATGCCTCGACGTAGATCATCTTCGGCATGGACATCGACGACCTAGCTTGCCCATTCTTCGACGAAGCCGACGCTTGAGCCCGGATTTGATTTGGACAACGGAGAGGACCTCGTTGCGGAGCTATGGAGGTGGAGCACCGGATCTACAAAGGTTGTATTTCCGTATCTTGTAGTTAAGTGTTAACTAGTTAGCTTTTTCGCCTAGAAATCTAGCAAACGATCCGTAGTTTAGGGTTTCTCGGCACCATAATTTTTGAAATTGCCATGGTTGATGGCTTGGGAGACCTCACTAGCGTGCCTAGGAACCCTACAATCACAAGCCAGTCCGAACCTGACATTGCGAGGATCACTACTGAATATTTGATGCCTCCTATCGAAATTCTTTCATGCCGGTGAATCACTTGGATGACTCATTTTTCCATCTTTTCTTTGAGTAGCACGGTGATACCAAATCATTGCCTCAGCTGTTTTCTTGCATCTAAATAGCCTTTGCAGCCTCTGTGTTATCGGAAAATATCGTGCTATTTTGACAGGTATATCTGGTTTCTTGTCAGATACTTTCGGTTTATACCTGGCCTCTCCGCATGTTGGACACTTTTTCAAATCTGAATTCTCTTTCCGGTACAACACGCAATTTTTGGGACATGCATGAATCTTCTCACGATTCAGACCCAAATCAGACATCATCTTCTTGGTTTCGTACCAGCTCTCGAGCACGTTATTTCCCGGGGGTATAGAATCTTTCAGGAACATCAGAAGTATCGTGAATGATTTGTTGCTCCATCCATTTAGACGCTTAATCTGGAAAAGTTTGACGAACCATGATAGGGTGGAATACTTTGCATTCTCATAAATTAGTTTTCTAGCACCATTCATGAACTTTTCATACTTATCCGCACGTGGTCCTTGACCGGAAGGAATATCTTCTTCGGTAGGATTACTATCACCGAGGGCAGACTCTACCATATTCTCCATTTCTTCTTCTGGAAAGAAGTTATTGTTTTCTTCTTCCACCGCATTACCGTCTTCTCCTTCTTCTTCTTCCGCATTACCGTCTTCTTTTTCTTCTTCCCCGTGATATAGCCAAGTTATATAAAATCTAGTAAAACCATGTTTAACGATATGAAACTCTACGATTTCTATATTCTGCCAAAACTTATTTCCGCATCTATCGCACGGACAGAGAATCTTCTGTAACACAATCTTATTATAATCGCGTGCAAATTCAATGAGAACAGTAACTCATGCGACAAACTTAGATTGCGTGCGTTGTTACCAATCCACATACATCCAGTCTTTAATTCTGGCATACTCATGGGCCATGTAAGATTGAATAACATAAATTGTAAGTAATGGAAATTGGTTTTTTATGGTGACTACATTGAGAAATTTAAGAACGATATAGTTATTGACAAAGAAAAAATTGGGAAGGGCAAGTTTGTCGTTGAAAAAAATAAATTATCGATTAACAAAATTATGTTTGAAGACACCCAAGTATGAGTTGTATTCTGTGTATCTGTGTTTCAATTTATGATTTCGCTTAGGTGTTAGAGTTGTTAGTGTGTATGTGCTTTGTGTATGTGTGTTGTGTATTCGTGTTGTATGTGTGTATTTTGGCTGTCAGGGATAAGACTTCTATCCCATTAAGAATATATAGAGCAGACACCCATTAGCTTGTGTTTTCATCCGTTTCGAGAAAATTTCGGTAGCACTTCCTCGTTGTTCTCCGTGTACACTGCAATAGAATAGATAATCATTTCAATGCTGTGAAAATGGACATCTAATCTATGTTTGTATATGGAGAACCAGTGGAAAAGTACCAACGAAATAATTCGAAACGAATGAAAACAAAAGTGAATACAGGTGTTTGCTTTATACATTCCTAATTTGTCCAAACTGGACAAATCTATCGGTTATCATACGATTGGATTTTCTTATCACATAGACTACACAACGGTTGTAGCACCGAACGATACCGTTCGATATTTAACAACCTTCGTATAGTCTTATGTCACGACAAATATCGAATGTATGTTAACCGATGGACAAGGACTAAGGCGTGCTTTGATTTTCATATATGACTATCGATGAGAATATAAAAATTTCATATTATCATCGATTATAATATATACACTTATTATAAGATTCAACTTAAATTGGTTTTACGTTTCAATTTCAAGGGTTTGAAGTTTTTAGTTTAGGGTAAGTTTTTAAAATTAAGGGTTTTCTTAATCAAGTTTAAGATTTTGGATTTGGTTCTGGTATTAAGTTTAAAATTTTGGATTTAGTTCTGGT
Organism: Agapanthus africanus; assembly: GCA_030015575.1. Classification (NCBI taxonomy): domain Eukaryota; kingdom Viridiplantae; phylum Streptophyta; class Magnoliopsida; order Asparagales; family Amaryllidaceae; genus Agapanthus; species Agapanthus africanus. The sequence goes on from CM057349.1 coordinate 97,537,644, forward strand.
ATTAAGTTTAAAATTAGGGTTTTGCCTTGTTTGATATGAGAGATCATCATCATTATCACAAACACACACATACAAACACACATATCATCATCAATATTATCACACATATCATCATCAACATTATCACAAACGCACACACACATATCATTATATATATCACAAACAGACACATTGACACTAAAATACACTAACTATAACCTTCACTCTTAACTCTAATCCTAATTACCTTAACCCTAACCCTAGACCTAATTAACCTAACCCCCTATAAATTCTTCACTGAATTACCCTTAGCTATTTTTTTCCACTAAACCCTAATCCTGACCTTAATCCTAACCTTGATTCTAAACATACCCCAAACCATTAGCCCTAACTCTAATCATAACCCTAACCAAACCAAACCTAAACCACATCCAATCTTCTTCTTCTTCCCCTCACCATCACCATCAATCTCCTCTAAAATTACTTTTCCCGGCCCCTCACCCGAACTACCTGGTCCCCGTTGACCTTCCCCGACCCCTTTCCCCACCACTACCCACATCCCCAAACAATCTCAAATTGAAGCGCAGCTGCCACCACTCACCACCACAGCCACCACCATTACCCACATCCCCAAACAACCCCAAATTGAAGCGCACCTACCACCAACGCCGCCTCCGCCCACCACCGACCGCCGCCACAATCCAAAATCCCCAAATTAAATCCCTACCCACCAAATTCAATTTAGAAAAACAAAATTTTAAATTGAATAAATTAACTAATCGGTTGAGAATTTTAACGGTGACAAAGAAGCCGGGAAGGAGCTCGACGTTGATGAAGAGGACGGCGATTGACATTGACAAGGAGGGCGCGATCGAGGCAACGATCGATCGATCGAAACGGCGCTGGAGGTGATGGAGACGGCATTGGAGGTCGCAGGAGGTCGAAAGAGATGGCAAGGGGGAGGCGATGATGGCGCGGGAGGAGGCGACGAGTGGTCGAAGAAGGCAACGAGTGGTCGGAGAAGGTGATGACAGAGGAAGCGACGTCGAGGGAGGAGTCGACAAGGGCGTGAAAATTTTGGGAGGAAATTAATTTGGGAATTAGGGTACTGTGGAACGGGGAGGGGAAAATTTTAGTTTTTTTTTAAATCGACGACTCTGCCTCTACGAATATAACCGTCGAGCCTTATCTTGCGGAAACTAATTTGGGAATTAGGAGCAGCTGCATATGTTAAATTTTAACAAATTTTTATTTATATATGCCCCTATGTTTAATCCGTAAGGGCATTAGTTGTCCCTATGGAGTAATCCGTAGAGCAACATAAAATTGTCCCTACGGATTTTATTATCCGTAGGGATAAGCCATATTTGTGCTAGTGGCAATTTATAAAGTTCATCTTATTTATTTGACAAATGCTAAAAGGCATGGCATTTTAGTGAAACATAACAAAAACGAACTATGATATCCTCTGCTTAATGATACAGATGTAGTAGAATCTCTCTTTAATGCATCCATGGAGATTATCCTTAGTATTGAATAACCTTCACAGGTCTACAAGAATATCTCAAGCCACAAAAAAGTTAAAAAATAATAATAACTTATTCGATCTAGCATTTTAATTAATCTATTTTTTAGTTTGGATAAGTGCAACATTCCAAAGTTACACTCAAATCCTGGTATCTCACATCTGTGTTTGCAGCAGAAACTGTTGTTTACATCTCATAACTCCTGCCAAAATCCCTGGAGTGTCTATTAACTAAGCACCAACATAAAAATAAGAACAAAACAAGCAATAAATTAGACTTAATTCACAAAAACTATCCAGAACTTGGGGGCTGTAGCAAGTAACTATCAAATTCTTTGAAAACTACAGAAAACTACCAAGTGTATGGAAACTTGTAAAATTAATAAACAATAAACTACTGAACTTGTGTAGTAAATGTTCAATAAACTATCAAATATGTTTAGTAAATATTCAATAAACTACCAAACTTTGTTTACTAAATTTTCAATAAGCTACCAGACTAGTTTAAGAAATTTTAAAGATGTTCGTACACTTTGGTAGTTTTTTGTAATTTGTAAAAAATTTGGTGGTTACCTGTCATAGCCCGTGAGTTTTTGGGAATTAAACCAATAAATTAATGCGGAACAAATAAAATATAAAAATCCTCTCTCTTTTTTTCACTGTTGTCAACTTAACATTAGTTATAAGATAATTTTGAGCAGAAAGCTACAAAGAGTGTTACTGGATCACATGGCACCTTTTGCAATTACTTGCTTGTATTGGTACCACAAAATACAAACAAACTAGTGATGATGCAAATTAAAACTATTTGTGAGATGGAGGAAGAATAGAGGGTATACAATAATCATACAACAGGATCTTGGATGTTACAGAATAAAGAATGATTGTTGATTCTGTGGACAATTCATAGTACATGCCAGAGCGAAATCTACAAAGACAAGGGGTTTGTTAACGAGATTCACCCACCGTATGGCTAGTCCCTAGCAGAGCGAAATCTACAAAGTTTTACTAGGTCTTGAATCAAGTATTACACCCACGAGCAACCCTAGGAAATTTCTCTCGAATCTCTCTAAATTCGTAGTCGTCATCCTCTCTCTTTACAATAGTCTCAATAGCCTTTTAATTTGCCGTACAAAATAGCATATGAAAGACCCTATTTATAACCTAACCCTAATTCTATACAGATTAGAGATAAACCCAGAAATTACCAAAATATTCGATTTCCATAACAGACTGCGTCTGCCTCCTTGAGCCGGCTCAACATACCCATGAGACGGCTCATGTACACAGAGAATATTGGGTAATTCTATCGTCTTGTGAGCCGGCTCATAAAGATTTGAGCCGTCTCAAGCATAGGGTCAAGCCGGCTCAACATCCGTCTCATACACCCAGAGAGTTATGACAATTCTGGAGCACTTGTGAGCCGTCTCAATATCCCCTGAGCCGGCTCAAAATCAACTCTCAAGAAGAAACTCTGCAATATCAACATTTTCCCACTTGGAGATTCTTCCATCTTGATTCCCAAAACTAATAGACTTTACACGATTCCGCTATTTGCTCTCTCTTCATCAAATCTTTATGGAGAGGTTCACCAAACTGCAATAGAGATCCAGCTTATCTACAATCTTGGTGAACATATCTGCAGTATTCTTTTCTCCCGTGATCTTCTACAATGTCAACTAACCATCTTTTAACGCTATGCATATAAAATGGTACCGCATCTTCATGTGCTTCAACTGAGAGTGATATAAAGCGTTTTTGGCCAAGTGTATCGCATTTTGACTGTCGCTCCACAAGATATTAAAATCTTGTTTCTTACCCAATTCTTCGAGTAATCCTTATGACCATATCATCTCTTTGCTGGCTTTCATGATGGCCACATATTCGGCCTCTGTCATTGAAAATACCACAGCCTTTTGCAACTGGGAGACCCAACTGACTGCTGTTCCACCAACCGTGAATACGTACCCTGTTGTCCTTTTCTCACTATCTCGATCACATGAGTAGTCCGCATCAACATAACTTTGCACATTTAGAGAGCCACCCCCGAAACATAAACAATGACTGAATATTTTCCTGAGATGTCTCAATATCCACTTCACTGCATTCCAATACTCCTCCGGATTTTGCATGTACATGCTTACAACTCGCACTGCTTGTGCAATATCCGGTCTTGTACTTACCATTGTATACATCAAACTTCCAATCGCAGATGCATATGGTACTCGTGCCATTTCATCCTTCTACTCTTGAGTTATCGGGTACTCTTTGCTGAGTTTGAAGTGTTTCGCTAAAAGCGTACTTATTGATTTTGATTTGTCCATGTTGAACCGTTTCAAAACCTTCTCTACGTAGTCCTTTTACGATAGCCACTACTTTCGTTGTTTATCTCTCATGATCTTCATGTCCAGAATTTGCTTGGCTGCTCCCAAATCCTTCATGGAGAATTTTTCATCCATCTTCTTTCTCAGACTTTGAATTTCTGGAAATTCGGACCCGCTACCAACATATCGTCCACGTAATATGACAATAATGTAGTCGTCATCCTCAAAAGTCTAAACACAGACGCAGTGATCTGAATTACATCGCACAAATCCCGTCTCTAACATAAACTGATCGAATTTGAGATACCTCTGCATTGGAGCTTGTTTGAGACCATGCAAACTCTTTCGCAGTCTACGAACCATATTTTCTTTCCCCTTCACCTCATACCCCGGTGGCTGCATCATATAGATTTCCTCCAATAAATCTCCATGAAGAAACGTCGTTTTCATATCTATCTGTTCTAAATGCAAATCCTCTACCGCAAGTATCACCTAAATTGAAGTCATCTTTACCACTGGAGGAAATATTTCTTGATAGTCTATCCTATGATGTTGCGCATGTCCCTTGACTACCAAACGAGCCTTGTACCGCTTCATGTCATCAGCCTCATCCTTGATCATGTACACCCATCTATTCAACGTCTTTTGATCTTTGGATAGATTCACTGATCCCATGTATGGTTCTTCAAAAAATCCATCTCTTCATCCATATCTTGCTCCCACTGCTTGCTAGCACTGTCTTACGTCGCCTCTATAAGGGATTCAGGCTCTCTTGAATCTGTGTACAATATAAAGTCGGTCACTAATCCTTCAGGTAGCCTCCTTTCTCGTGTAGTTCTTCTCAGAATTGGTATATCTGGTTGCTGAACTCGGTCTTTCAATCTGTTTTTGAACCTGATCCTGCACTGCAGTGCTCATCTCCTCCATATTCTGATCTCCACATGTAGGCACATGACTGCTCTTTTGAGTTTCATCTAACTCGACAAACTCAAATACTGCACCATCATTGGCTTGCTTTACTTCATTATACAAGTGTTGCTCATCAAAGACGATGTTCCGGCTTCATATTATCTTCTTGATTGAGTAATCTCACAGCCGATATCCGAACTCATCTTCTTCATACCCGATGAATGCACACTTCTTAAACTTGAAGTCAAGCTTACTCCTTTCCTCCTTATCTATCAACGAATACGCAATACAACCAAATACTTTTAGATGCGAATAATTAACCGATTTACCTGACCAGATTTCTTTCGAAATTCCTCCATCGAGCGCACTTGCCGGTCTTCTGTTGATCAGATACACAGCAATATCGACAGATGCCGCCTATAGGAATTTCGGCACATCCGCATCCGAGTTCATGCTTCTCACCCGCTCCAGGATCGTCCTGTTCATCTTTTCAGTGATGTTCTGTTGCGGCATCTCCGGTACCGTTTTCAACCAACATATACTTTTCTATGAGCAAAACCTCTCGAACTATTGTGTGCAATATTCCCCGCCATTATCGGACTTTAGGCACTTAACCTTCGTCCTCGTTTGGTTCTCCACCTATGCAATTCAATGTTCAATACACCGGCAGTAGGTGGTGATCATATCAGTCACCCACAAGCCGCAAACGGTCTGCTAAACGTAACGTTCACCTAGGTGTTGAGCGATCAGAAGATCAATAAGCAATTCTGCTCATACTCCTGCGAATCCAAACAAGTAACACTACCGTACAGTCCGGTCTTTTCATCAGATATGTCGCATATCGCAGCCTGGGGTAGTAAAAAGTCAGACCCCAATAGCCTGATAGGTCATGCCGATGCAAGGTCAATAACGGTTCGAGAAACTACTGATAACACTTACCAGTATATCTCAGCAACCCTGGCCAGGGATTTCCTGTTATGGCCAATTGAGCACGGCGCAACATCAACCCCCAATACCAGGATAGACGAATCCCCTCATATCGCTCATTGCCTCCGTGTGATTCGGGACTGTACCCAAAAACAACCGTTTTGCACGATCTCTTGAACATGGTAAGGTGGAAATCAAAGCACGGTAGGAATCACAAAAGACTCTATGACGATCTCGGGTCGACAGACTAACATGTACCAGTGTCACCAGAGAACTGCTATCTGACGATAGGTATAATACCATCTAGAAGTTCTCGGCGAGTCCGTCCAGTGTGCCCAGTCTTCACTGAGCACCCGTATACCTTCTCTGATGTCAAACACCAATGGATGGGGGATCATCCATCGCCAATCATATGGGTCAAGAAGCGCATACGCTAGTCTACTCTGGAATATCGATACTCCGTCTCGATACTCCCACGACTAGGAACATTTGAAGGATGTACTTACCGACTACCTCTGCCCCACTAGTATGGTCTGCATCATAATCCTGATAGTCAAGTACTCATCCTAAGGGCTTTATCAATATGTAATAGAGAGACAATAAGTGTACATGTTAAGATAAAATGCAACCAGGTAGCATATTATCATGTCGAGCAAGAAAGTCCTCCCTATATATGTCCAAGCATCTACTATAATATACATCACATGTATAATAATGGCATCTAGGGCATACATATAACTAACAATCTCCCACTTGCACTAAGGCCATTTGTTGTAGGATCTCAAACCCAACGTTCCATACAGAAGTCTCTCTAGGGAAAGGCCTCTGTGAGTAGATCCGCCGTGTTATCCTTCGCGTTAACTCTCCTTACCTCGATCCCTTAGAGATCAACCATCTCCCTGATCGGGTGATATTGTCCTCAGAATATGTCTGGAACACGGATGGGACCTGCATTCCGAGGCCAAAGCCACAACTCCATTGTTATCACAATAACAGTTATTGGACGCTCAATGGTAAGAACCATGTTCATCTAATGAACAAGAAATATCCAGGCATCTACTTTGGTAGCATCGTTGGTAGCAATGTATTCAGCTTTTATCGTCTAGTATGCTACGGTATTTAGCTTGGAACTCTTCCAACATACCGTCCATCCACTGAGGGTAAAGACAAAGCCTGTGACTGACTTTCAGTCCTCCTTATCACTCTAGGAGCTGAAATTGGTAAAGGACTCCCACTAGAGTTCACCGTTACCAAAAACCAAGAATATTTCTTTAGTGCTTCTCAAGTACTTAAGAATGCCCTACATAGCTTTCCAGCGATTCTCCAAAGATCCGATTGATTCCTGATCACTACACCTAGTGAGTTAGCTACATCTGGTCAGGTACATAACATCGCATACATGATAGAGCCTACTGCCGAAGCATAGGATATCCCTTGCACGCGAGCTCTCTCCAAATCAGTCTTGGAAGACATCTTTTTGGAAAGAGTGATTCATGAGTTAGTGGGCGAACCACCACGCTTAGAATCCTCCATACTAAACCCCTTTAGTACGGTGTTAATGTACCTGGATTTGGGACACTCCCAATATCCACATAGATCTATCATCATAAATCATAAAATAAAAGATGTAGTAGGTATCATCCAGATCTTTCATGGAGAATCCTCGTGAAAAGTGGAGCTTGACCGAGTGTAGCATAGGAAACCATTTTCTATCAAGAGTATGTCATCTACGTACAATACGTGTAAGACAACCTTACTCTACAACCTTCTTGTATATACAAGGTTCATCTACCATTTTGATGAAGTCAAACTCTTTGACTTCCACATCAAAACAGATGTTCCAACTCCGCGATGCTTGCTTTAATCCTGATGGACTTAAGCATAGCTTTGAAAGTCTCGACTTTTCCATCTACACAGAATCTTCTCAAGATCCATTTGCTCCCAATGGGTTTTACCGCTTCAGGTGCAACATTCAAAGTCACACTTTGTTGGTGTACATGGATTCCATCTTTGATTGCATAGCATCCAGCCATTTCACAGAGTCCCCACTCGTGATGGCCTGCCTGAACCTAGTTGGGTCATCATCTATCATGATGCAATCCCCGCTCCCACTGTCACCGAGAAGACCGTAGTATCTCTCAAGTGGATGAGGAACCCTACCAGATTCGCGGAGAGGCTGAGATTCGTTGGAGACTATTGAATCCTTTGGTTTTACCAAATCATCAGCTGCTAGTTTGTCTAGCTGGAACTCCTTCCAGTTCTACCTCATGACCACAAATTTCTTCACAAGAAATTCCTTTTCTAAAAAGGTGGCATGCTGAGAAACAAAACACATTTTGCTCCTCAGTATGGTAGAAGATATTCCCTCGCAAATGTTTGGGATATCTAACAAACTTATACAGAACTGACCTTGCCTCGAGTTTGTCCGGATTTTCCTTTTCAACATAGGCCGGACAACCCCATATCTTAACTCGTTTAAGACATGGTCTCTTCCCATTCCATATCTCATATGGAGTGGTAGGCTCTGATTTGGATGGAACCCCATTCAATAGGTATGCAGTTTCTCAAGTGCATAACACCAAAAGGAAATTGGTAACTCAGCAGCACTCATCATAGAGTGCACCATATCTCATAAGGTGCGATACCTCCTCCCCGATACACCATTGTGTTGTGGTGTACTCGAAGGAGTAAGCTGAGAGAGAATCCCATTCTCCTTTTAGAAAATCCAGGAACTCCATGTCCAAGTATTCTCCTCCTCGATCACATCGTAGGACTTTAATACTTCTACTCGTTTGGTTCTCAATTTCAAGCTTATATTCCTTGAATTTCTCAAAAGTTTCAGACTTGTGTTTCAACAGGAACATATGTCCGAATCTCGAAAGATGATCAGTGAATATAATGAAGTACAAAGAACAAACCTCGGTATTTGTAAACATAGGACTGTATACATCATCATGCATCCGTCCCAAGAGTTCAGTACCTCTTTCTCTGTTTCCAGTAAACGGAGTATTGGTCATCTTACCTTTGAGATAAGACTAGCAAGTATCATAAGATGAAAATTCGAAAAGATTCTCATATTCATCCTTATGTAACTTAGCTGGTCGTGTCGCATTGATATAATCTAGTCTACAATGCCACAAGAAAGATTCGTTCATTTCTGAACTATTCTTCTTATGTGTTCTACATATTTTGAACTGTGGTTTGATTTAGAACTTATATGCTGTTATATAACGTGCCCGATCCAATCAACTCTTAATTCAGGAAAATATTCACAACATTATCCTCCAATACATATTTATATCTTTCTTTAACTTAATAAAGAATCTGATGTGATGTTGTATATCAGGTTCGGTATGTAATAACATTTGTTCGGAATCAATGTATTTACCATTTGGTAATACAGGTGATATTTGCCAACAGATTTGGCTGCAACAATTGCACCATTCTCTAACACTTAGAGACATATCACTCAATCCCAGTTCTCTCCCTTTCGTAGCCCATGTAACAAATTACATATGTGGGATCTTAATCCAGTATCTCATACCTAGAACGTAAAAGATACTGAGAAACAGTTCTTGGTAATGAACACACCCGAAGAATATGCATCAATATGCTTATTCCTCGTTTGGGTGGCATGGAAATCCGGATATTCCCCTATTTCCTGCTCGGACTTATAACAATTATAAGATAGAGCGGAACCAGCGTTCTCCAGCCCAGTATAATAAGCAGGTTCGGTCAATGCATCCATATTATTATCTTGATTAAGGCGTGACATGGTCGCTACCAGGAGAGAGAGAAGAAAACACTCTGCGTAAGCTCTTACAAGATAAGATTGGTTATTGTTTTATCTAATCAGGATAGCTCCCACTGTTTTTTATCAAATTTTCCTTCAAACCTTAAAAGGTAAGACTAGCCAGGATTAATTACACTCTACAAGTTCGTCAATCTTTCGGCCAGGCTAGTGTCGGTACTTTGAGGGAGGTTCCCCGCGGTTTCGCATGGACCTAATTAAAATAAACCTCGTTTTCCCAGGGGCGTAACCCCGTTAACACATTTCTAGACACCTACTTGATCGGCTAATTGTAATGTGCAAAACTCTCCCAGGAGTAACTCTTACTCGCAGTGGGTATCAGAATCCAACTATCTCATAGAAGGTATGCAATCTCATTGCAAATTTCAACACTTGAAATTCCCGATAATATTCTGCCCCTAGCGTGCTATGACCTTAACGCAGGCCAACAAACCATAGTCCGCTAGTCAAGTTCAACCCATACATTTCATGATTGAATTAAACCCACCCGCACGACCCTTGACACAGGCCAAACTACGCCGTACGAATACCCTAATCCAATCGTATCTCATGTTGCAGATAAGTGCTAATCAGCTGCCGTACACTACGTCTTGACGCAGGCCAAACTACCCAGCACGAATACTAAAATAGCACGTATCTGAAATGCCGGAGGGCTACGCAGGTTTTTAAGAAAACCATGAGCGTAATGAACTTGATATCGTTGTAAAATCGAGTGATTTTGAAAAGGTGTGTTTTTGAGGATTTTGCTAGTTTTGCTAAAAAGGTCACTCCCGGTGAAGGGATCTCGGCTCTTTTCTCATCGAATGAGGTGCAGGATATTTCATAAATACCACTATGCAAAGCATGAACTAAAAAAGCAATCAAAAGACAAACCGAGTGGGTTGTAGCATCTGCTAGTTTTGCTAAAGAAGTCACTCCCGGTGAAGGGATCTCGGCTCTTTCCTTATCGAATAAGGTGATGGATATTCTACAAGGAATACCACTATGCAAAACAAGAACTAGAGCTACCATTTTTAAAACAAGTTTCTACAATATCTTTAGGTTTCTTTTCTTTCATTAATCTCATTAACGAAGTCTCATCAATTTTATGCTTTCTAAGCATCACAGAAGAAACGAAAGCTGTTAGTGTATATGCCCTAGAGGCCATTATTGTATCATATTAGCTTGTATATTACTTAATGGATGCTTGGGATATTCACAGTTGTATTGACAGTCTTGCTCAAAATGGTAGTATGCTATTTGGTTTGTTTCTACTTCAATATGTGCATGTGTTTCTTTTAGCATATTGCTTATACATATTAGTTGAGCCCTTAGGATCTTTGCTTGATTACCACCGTTGTGATGGCAGTCACACTAGTGGGGGCTGGGTAATCTACAAGCACATCCTTATACAGGTTCCTAGTCGTAGGATTATCGAGACGGGGCATCGATATTCCGGAGTAGACTGGTGTATACGCTTCTCATCCCAGCAGGGGAGATGGTCTGTCCCACAGCCATTAGTACGTCGTACTGGAGATAGTATGCAGGTGCTCGTCAGGTTACGAGTACACCGGACAGGACTCGTCGGGAACTGTTGGTTGGTATTATACATATCGTCAGATAACCGTTCCCAGGTGACATGAGTACAGCTTAGTCCATCGACTTGACACTGCTATTTCGCCTCGAATGTGTTCCCACTGTACTTTGATTACTACCCTACCATGGCTCAAAGGAGTCGTGCAAACAGGTAGTAGTTGGATGCAGTCCCGAAGCACTTGGAGGCAGTGGCGGTTGGAAAGGATTCGTCTCTCCTGGTATTGGGGGTTGATATCGCGATGTGTCTAGGAGAGCCATTACACAAAATCCCTGGCCAGGACAAGCGAGATTTACTGGTAGTGTTTCCAGTAGTTTCTTAGGGTGTTCTGGACTACACTCCGACACGACTTGTACCGCTATTATAGGTCTGACGTTTACCGCCCTCTAGGCCCGACATGCGATACTCTTAGACGAACAGACCGGACTGTACGGAGATTGTCACATTCAGGCTCAGTAGGAGTTCAGATGGATTTTCCTCATCGGCCTTCTTATCGACATCTACCTGGGAACCGTTACGTACAGCTAGTACCGCTTGCGGCCTGTGGTTAAACCCACTGCCAGTGTAGTGTCGAGTCTTTAGAATCCCACACAGAGAGTTTTCCTGCACTGGGCAAAGGGTGTAGAGGCCGTATAGTTTTACGGCAGGATTACGATCACGTACGTGCACTTGTGCGCATATGATGTTCGGACGGACCATACTAGTGGGCTTTGGTTTAAACCAGATCCTAGTATTGTATAGATGGATCAGTTTTGTCTTCTATTATTCGTATTCTACGGAATGCGGATGCGGGTGTGTATGCACGGATGTGAGGAGCTAAAAAGGAGATGCCTCATTAGGGTTTTGACCATTGACTTGGTCAAAACCATTATGAGATGGAGGAAAATGTTTACTAATCTTTTTAATGATAATTGTGTCATAGCTAATTGGTTTGACCATGTTGACCATTTGACCTAGTTGACCATTGTTGACCTAGATATTTTTGTGAGTACTAGATATTTTCTTGGCTTGGATTTAACATGACATGATAATTGTCAAATCAATGGTTACCATCACAATTTTCATAATAAAAGATTGGTAATTATTTTTCTCTTAGATCATTATGTCTTTCTCATTCTCTCTCATCAAAAGAGAGCTCCCATGCTTGCTTCTTCTTCCTCCTCACTAGAAAATCTTATAGCTCTCATGTGTTAAGAAAATTAGGATTTAGATAGACAAACAAAACCATCTTCTTACTCTACATCCCTTAGGACATCAAGCATAGAAAACTTGTTGCCCTAATTACCTCGGCTTGAGGTGGAGCTCGGACTATAGACTCTCGGGTGGATTGTTTTCGACTCAAGAAGGCTGTGGAGGTGACCAAGATCCGGATCGATCCTCGGAGCTCACGTTGACGAGGAGGACAGCGGAGAAGAACCGAAGGACCGGTATCATGAGGTATAATCTTTATATCACAGTAGATTAAACCTCTTGTAGTTCGTTAGACATGGTTTGGTAAAGATCCTTAGCTTAGTCTATGTTTCTTTTGTAAGAAAGTTTTGATTTTTACTTGCTCCGCCTCCTCGCTAGCTTGCGGGGTAAGCGACATAGCCTTACAGTGGTATCAGAGTCTCGCTAAACCATAACTAACAGTTTAAACGACGTGTTAAACTACGAAATCGAAACAACCCGAAAGCAACGAACCCAAAACTTAAGTTTCTGTCGAAATTTTAATGGACTCTGAAAATTATTTTAACAAGTACAGAGTGCTATTTTAACAGTAAAAAGACCACAGAACAAAAATGGAGCATTTCCCCAAAATTTGGGCCGGCCACATTGATGGTATATCCGGCGAGATCGGCCTGGGCATGGAGGAAATGATTCATTTTTTGTGTGTGGCTTTTTGACTTAGATCTTGGGTTTCAGGAGTTGTTTGTTTTTGCCAATTTTGACTTTGCTGTAAAATATTCACTGTGGCACTGCGGGTGTTTCGAAGTCGTAACTTTAAAGTCGTTTAATGTTTCTGTGTTTGTGAAATGATATATGTACTGAACGTCTACTAATCGCTATACGTCGATTAGTAGGGGTTGTACATATCTGTGATCTGTGATATTGATAGTTTGTGTATATGAACTTATTGGATCGTCGTGATGAATAGCCGGGGATGTGAGATGAGAGTTTTCATTTTTCATTCGATGTAAATTTGTAAATTGATGTAATATTATTTTATGGTCGCACATCCGGGTTGAGATTGTAACTACCATTGTATATTATTTCTTTTACTGTTTTTGCTCTTAGGATAAACCCAAGGTGGGGTGCACAAACTACCGGGTATTTTGAAGTGTCGAGTGGCCTACTCACGTTGTTGAGAGAGGTTGCTTCACTTTAGGTATTTGGCGCGTAGCTTTCCGCACCCGTAGGGGTCTAGGGTGGGAATTGGGTATTCATCGCGACCGTGTAATCCATCTTTCGTTGGAGGCTCAAACAAAACGCAGATTCCTAGTATATCCAATGTGTTCATCTATGATCTGGAATGGCTATCATTGCATCTGACGAATGTATATATCTATATATGCTATCTAGTAGGCGTTGTTTATGTTTTGCATCCGCGGTAGTCCAGCCCCCGCTCTGTCGTTAGTTAAGTAACCTAACGGGTGATGACGGGGCCCAGTGGCGCATGCGGATGGCATAAGCGTACGTCATATTTTCGTTGTTTTCTGCAATGGTAGGATTAAATGATGGGACGCATTATATTAATGCAAAGAAAACAAACCAAAGCTGAATCGTTGAAACAATTTCAAAACCACTCGGTTTTTTCGAAACAGCAAAACTTTTAAAATACGGAGTTTAAACCACTCCTTTTAAAAGCTATCAGGTTCCTTCGATTATATCAAGTTCACTACGTTCACGGTTTCGCCAAAATCATTCGTAGCCCTCCGTCATTTCATATGAATATTCAGTAGTATTCAAGCTATGTTTGTTGACCTTCGTCAAGGCATAGTGATTAGTAGCTGCTGAGTATTCATATGTAGCATAGATAGATATGTTGGTTTGGGACAGTCGTATTACCTTGTTGACCTTCGTCAAGGGTATATACGGGTGGGTTCAAATTAACCTAGATAATGATGGGTAGAACTTGACATGTGACTTATGATCTATTGACCTTCATCAAGGTCATAAGAGCATGGGGCAAAAATCCACATCGGGAGTTTCTAAAGAAACTGAAATTTGCTAGTGCTGCATACCATTTGGAGTTTGATAATGTTGGTAGGATTTCTTCAGCATTATCACACAATGATATTTGGATCCCGATCCTACTGTGAGTATCCGCTACTCCTCGGTAGATTTTCTCACTTAATGATCAAACCAAGTAGGTGTCTAGAACAGTGTTAGCTTGGCTACGCCTCCAGGGAAAGAGGTTATTTAATTAAGGAACTTCGCAAAAGTATCGTAAAACCTCCCTCGAAGTACCGACACTAGCCTGGCCGAACGGTTAAGCAAGTATTGTACGGTGAGATTAATCCTGACTAATTCTTCTTTTATGGTTTGAGGAAGGATTCGAGAAACAGTGGGAGCCATCCTATTTAGATAAATTAAAAACCAATCTAAACTTGCAAGAGCATCATGCTAAGTGTTTTCTTTTCTGTCTCTTAATTGCAGCGACCCAGTGACCAGACATAGGTTACATCTAGATAATAAAATGACTGAATCTAACTATAATGACTGGCAAAGGTCTGTCTAGATGTCCATTGCCCATGACAAGTTGGGACACCTCTTCACTAATAATGCCCCTGCCGTCTCAGGTCCAGTTTCCACCGTCATGGATATTGATATCCATAAGACATCGGAAAGAGATTGTGCGAATGCCAAGTGTCTCGTGTTAGCCTCAGTTGATGGTGCAAGCCAGAGGCAGCACGAGAAGATGGACTTAGCTTCCATCTTCCTCCATAACAAAGATTTATATGGAGAGCAGTCTCGTATCGCAAGATATGAGACCTCGAAGGAATTACTTCAAGCGAGCTTGGCTGTCGGGTCATCTGTAGGGGGACAACATCCTTACAGTGACTAGCTGTATTGATCAGCTCACGGACCTAGAGACCACGTTAGGAAACAGGTCATATGCTGACTTGTTTCTGCAGTCTTTACCCTCTACTTGCACCCTGAAGAAAACCAGGGAGGTAAAAGGAAAGGGAAGGGCAAAAGTTTCGGGACTAGATATAGGGAAGTAGGGACGTCCCTATTGTTACGGGAAAGGATATTGGCAAAGGGATTACAGGGCTGGCAAAGCCAGTAGCCAGGATTCGAAACATGTTGTGGCTACGGCTCTGGGTGCGTTTGTAATCGAAAACTGTATGTCAATTAACTCTGCTTCCTGGGTACTAGATACCGGATCAGGATCTCATATCTGTAATTTATTACAGGCTTTGAGAAATTGTAGAGTTATCAGGTTAGGTGATATGACTCTCAGGGTTGCTAACGGAATGAGCGTGGATGCTGAATCCGTAGGGGAATATCACCTTGGATTGACAAGTGGACAGATATTGATTCTACGTAGCTGTTTGTATGTACCTAATCTAGCTTGTAATATCATATTTGTATCCTTACTTTCTAAGGAAGGATATGATTTTACATTTGTAAGCGATGTGGTCCACGTCCACCTAAATCAAGTTCTGATTGGGTCAGGTGCATTAGAAAACGGAATATACGTATTAAATCAAACTCAGGTTTTCAGTGTCCAAAACACACTTAAAAGAAAGTCTCTGGAAACAAATCAGGCTTTCTTATGGTATTGTAGACTGGGTCACATCAATGAGACACGGTTGACGAAGTTACATAAAGAGGGATATTTGAATCCGTTCGAATATCAGTCTTATGCTACTTGTGAATCTTGTCTCATGGGAAAGATGACAAAGACTCCGTTTACTGGACACGGGGTGAGAGCGAGCGAGCTCTTGGGACTCATACATAGTGATGTGTGTGGTCCAATGTCTACACATGTGCGAGGTGGTTATTCCTACTTCATTACTTTTACGGATGATTTCTTTAGATATGGACATGTCTTCTTGATGAAGCATAAATCCGAGGCCTTTAAGAAATTCCGGGAATACAAGAATGAAGTGGAAAAACAAACAGGCAAAAGTATCAAGACACTGAGATCTGATCGAGGTGGTGAATACTTAAGTGCCAAGTTCCTGGGATACTTAAAAGAGAATGGCATTCTCTCTCAGCTTACTCCTTCATACACACCACAACACAATGGTGTATCGGAAAGGCGGAATCGAATCCTACTGGATATCGTTCGTTCCATGATGAGTAAGGCTGGGTTACCGCGATCTTTCTGGGGTTATACACTAGAAACAGCTGCATATCTTTTGAACAAGGTTCCAACCAAGACTGTGCCTACCACACCATATCAGATATGGAGTAGGAAGAAACCATGTCTTAAATATCTTAAGACATGGGGATGTCCAGATTTTGTAAAGAAGCAGCATGCAGACAAAGTCGAGGCACGCTCAATACCGTGTAAGTTTGTGGGATACCCCAAGAACTCCAGGGGGTATCTTTTCTATTCCGCAAAGGAACAAAAGGTTTTTGTTTCTCAGCATCCCCACTTCTTGGAAACTGAGTTTTTGGAAAATCAGATAAGTGGGAGCGCAATAGAACTGGATGAAATTCCAGAACCACAAGCTATTACTGAAAGCTTGGTAGAACCAAAGGTTTCAGAAGAACCGGACATCGCAGCACCACTCCACAGGAGTAGTAGGCAGTCTCATCCGCCCTAGAGATACTACGGTTTTCTCATATAGACGGGGATCGAGAGGATTGCATCATTGACAATGATGAGCCTACTAGCTTCCAGCAAGCCATTTAGAGCGGCGACTCGGTAAAATGGTTGGATGCAGTGTGGACCGAAATGGAGTCCATGTACACCAACAAAGATTGGACTTTGGACATTGCTCCAGAATGGGTAAAACCCGTAGGTTGCAAATGGATCTTCAGAAAGAAGATTGGTGTAGATGGACTGGTTGAAACTTATAAAGCTAGACTTGTTGCAAAGGGTTTTCGTCAAAGACCCGGTTTGGACTATGACGAAACCTTTTCTCCAGTGTCTATGCTCAAATCCATTCGGATCCTTCTTGCCATTGCTGCCTTCCACGATTATAAGATCTGGCAGATGGACGTAAAGACAGCTTTTCTAAATGGTAATTTGGAAGAGTGCGTCTATATGGATCAGCTGGAGGGTTTCATTCAGAGTGGGAGCAGCGATAAAGTGTGCAAGTTGCTTAAGTCCATTTATGGACTAAAGCAGGCATCGCGGAGTTGGAACATCTGCTTTGATGATACTGTTAAAGAATTCGACTTTATCAAAAATCCAGATGAACCATGCATTTACAGTAAGATTGTAGGGAGAACTATGGTATTTCTCGTTTTGTACGTGGATGACATTCTCCTAATAGAAAATGGCATTCCTATGCTACAATCAGTCAAAAGATTCTTGTCACAGAGGTTCTCCATGAAGGACCTGGGTGATGCCTCCTATATTCTGGGGATCCAGATCTATCGTGATAAATCTAAGAGAATGTTGAGACTTTCACACTCCAGGTACATCGATACCATACTGAAAAGATTCAGTATGGAAGATTCAAAGCGCGGTAATCTACCAGCTTGTCACGGAATCACCCTCTCCAAAGAGATGTCTCCCAAGACTGATTTGGAAAGGGCTCACATGTCATCTATACCCTATGCATCTGCGGTAGGCTCTATAATGTATGCGATATTGTGTACCAGACCAGATGTAGTATACGCATTGAGTGTTGTAACCCGGTATCAGTCGGACCCAGGGGAGAAGCACTGGATAGCAGTAAAGAACATTCTCAAGTACCTGAGAAGGACTAAGGAGATGTTCTTGGTGTATGGCGGAAAAGACCTCCAGATCGAGACCTTTGCTGACTCCAGCTTCCAGAGTGATAAGGATGACTCCAAGTCCATGTCGGGTTATGTCTTTACCCTCAATGGAGGGACGGTCTGTTGGAAGAGCTCCAAACAGGACACCGTTGCTGACTCGACGATGGAAGCGGAATGCATAGCTGCTTGCGATGCCGCAAAAGAGGCTGTCTGGATGAAGAAGTTCCTCATAGAACTTCAGGTGGTTCCAACCATTGTTGATCCAATACCGCTGTATTGCGACAACAACGGCGCTATAGCCTTAGCAAAGGAACCCAGGTCCCATCAGAAGTCCAGGCACATCTTGAGGCAGTACCATCTGATCAGGAAGATCGTAGATCGCCGGGAGATCGAGCTGAGGAGTAGATTCGGAGAATAACACTGCAGATCCACCCACGAAGGCCATACCCCAGACTCAGTCCGAGCGGCTGATCGAGATGATAGGTCTTCGATACGCCTGTACATGGCCCTGGTGCAAGTGGGAGATTGTTAGTGTATATGCCCAAGAGGCCATTACTGTATCATACTAGCTTGTATATTACTTAATGGATGCTTGAGATATTCACAGTTGTATTGACAGTCTTACTCAAAATGGTAGTATGCTACTTGGTTTGTTTCTACTTCAATATGTGCATTTGTTTCTTTTAGCATATTGCTTATACATATTAGTGGAGCCCTTAGGATCTTTGCTTGATTACCAGCGTTGTGATGGCAATCACACTAGTGGGGGCTGGGTAATCTACAAGCACATCCTTATACAGGTCCCTAGTCGTAGGATTATCGAGACGGGGCATCGATATTCCGGAGTAGACTAGTTTATACGCTTCTCATCCCAGCAGGAGAGATGGTCTGTCCCACAGCCATTAGTACGTCGTACTGGAGATAGTATGCAGGTGCTCGTTAGGTTACGAGTACACCGGACAGGACTCGTCGGGAACTGTTGGTTGGTATTATACCTATCGTCAAATAACAGTTCTCGGGTGACATGAGTACAGCTTAGTCCGTTGACTTGACACTGCTACTTCGCCTCGAGTGTGTTCCCACTGTACTTTGATTACTACCCTACCACGGCTCAAACGAGTCGTGCAAAGAGATAGTAGTTGGGTGCAGTCCCGAAGCACTTGGAGGCAGTGGCGATTAGACAGGACTCGTCTCTCCCGGTATTGGGGATTGATATCGCGTTGTGTTTAGGAGAGCCATTACACAGTCCTTGGCCAGGACAAGTGAGATTTACTGGTAGTGTTTTCAGTAGTTTCTCAGGGAGTTCTGGGCTACACTCCGACACAACTTGTACCGCTATTAGGAGTCTGACGTTTACCGCCCCCTAAGCCCGACATGCGATACTTTTAGACAAACAGACCGGACTGTACGGAGATTGTCACATTTAGGCTCAGTAGGAGTTCGGATGGGTTTTCCTCATCGGCCTTCTTATCGACATCTGCCTGGGGACTGTTACGTACATCTAGTACCGCTTGCGGCCTGTGGTTAAACCCACTGCCAGCGTAGTGTCGAGTTTTTAGAGTCCCACACAGAGAGTTTCCCTGCACTGAGCAAAATGTGTAGAGGCCGTATGGTTTTACGGCAGGGCTACGATCACGTATGTGCACTTGTGCGCGTATGATGTTCGGGCGGACAATACTAGTGGGATTTGGTTTAAGCTGGATCCTAGTATTGTATAGATGGATCAGTTTTGTCTTCTAGTATTCGTATTCTACGGAATGCGGATGCGGGTGTGTATGCACGGATGTGAGGAGCGAAGAAGGAGATGCCTCATTAGGGTTTTGACCATTGACTTGGTCAAAATTATTATGAGATGGAGGAAAATGTTTACTAATCTTTTTAATGATAATTGTGTCATGGCTAATTGGTTTGACCATGTTGACCATTTGACCTAGTTGACCATTGTTGACCTAGATATTTTTGTGAGCACTAGATATTTTCTTGGCTTGGATTTAGCATGACATGATAATGGTCAAATCAATGGTTGCCATCACAATTTTCATAATAAAAGATTGGTAATTATATTTCTCTTGGATCATTATGTCTTTCTCATTCTCTCTCATCAAAAGAGAGCTCCCATGCTTGCTTCTTCTTCCTCCTCACTAGAAAATCCTATAGCTCTCATGTGTTGAGAAAATTAGCATTTAGATAGATAAACAAAACCATCTTCTTACTCTGCATCCCCTAGGACATCAAGCATAGCAAACTTGTTGCCCTAGTTACCTCGGCTTGAGGTGGAGCTCGGACTATAAACTCTCGGGTGGATCGTTTTCGACTCAAGGAGGCCGTGGAGGTGACCATGATCCGGATCGATCCTCGAAGCTCACGTTGACGATGAGGACAGCGGAGAAGAACCGAAGGACCGGTATCATGAGGTATAATCTTTCTATCACAGTAGATTAAACCTCTTGTAGTTCATTAGACATGGTTTGGCAAAGATCCTTAGCTTAGTCTATGTTGCTTTTGTAAGAAAGTTTTGATTTTTATTTGCTCCGCCTCCTCGCTAGCTTGCGGGGTGAGCGACATAGACTTACAAAAGCAGCAATATTTATTATATATCATATATATAATATAAGCATTCGTCTCAGAATAACAAGTAATCACATCACAGAATATCAGCAGCAGAAGAACACATATGAAATATTGGATATTCTAGGAATTTCGTGTTTTAATTAAGCCAATAAAAAACGCGGATTCCACGGTCGCGATGAATAGCCAAACCCACATCCCTAGACCCCTACGAGAGCGGTAAACAATCCTACCAATTCTAGAGTTAGAAGACCCGGTCTCAACTCCTTGAGATGGTCTCCTACTGGACCCTAGAACCCGGTTAAGTGTACTCTCCTCCTTGGGTCTATCATAATGCGGAAAAGTAAATAATATACATCAATGGTGACACCATTCTCAACCCGGAAGTGCCCTAATAAAAGAATATTACATACAAGTTTTTACATGAATGAAAAAGAAAAACTCTCATACCACATAAAAAAAACCCGGCAATTCAAAACGCGACGATCCAATATAACATATCACAGCAACACATAACATCACATGTTATCAACGTAAGTAAATATGCGTATCCCAATTGTCGTTGACATATAGCAACGAAACCGGCGATACACCACATATTACACTTACGGTCGCAGAAAAGAAGGTAAAAAACTACAACAATTGAAATCCGCAACCTACTTGGACATCATAAACCCAATGTATCACATACTTTGGATTTCATGCCTTACCAAATTAATTCCTTAGACATCTCATGACTAGCAATTATAAACCCCGCATTTTAGTCTCAATATTGAAAACACTTTCCAATAAATAGTCAGGTAATTCAACAAGATTCCCGATAACCTGATCGAATACTTATCGGAAACTTCAGTAGACGGCCGCACCCCCGATGCCGTCGACGAAATGCACTAAGACGGAACACCACGGCCGCGAGCACCCGAACGGATGCTTTTGGCGACGGGGTTCTCCTACAATCACTTGGTCAGAGCTATAGGACGTGGCTATCTAGTAAGGTTACCCGGCGAGTATCCGCGTACACTACGTAATTGCGACGGACTTTTGATCCACATCAAAATTCCGTGGCAACCGATCAAATGAGACTAAACTGCTAGATTTATAAAATTCAAACTAGATATCACATAACTAATTATTGTGGATTCTAAATATTGTATCACAATCACAGATAGCTAGACGATATTAAACTTTTCAATCGAATAAACAAACACCCAAAATTTCCCAAAGAGCTCAACACTTGAGCGGAGTTCAAAAAGTATCCAGAACATGCCACAGCACGTATGGACCAACCGTAGAAGGGTCAACCCTTGCATCACCTGTAGCGCCGCGGAACTATCATAAACCCTAGGGTTTGATGGGGGTCCCGACGCCCACAGAATCGAGTTAGAGTTTCGTTCTTCTAGAGGGTCCACAGAATCGCTTACATGATTTTCTGAAGATTTTAAATACGGAAAAAATCCAACTCTAAAAAAAATTTTAGAGGCTTTGAAAATAAGTGTTTTTAGGATTTTGCTAGTTTTGCTAAAGAGGTCACTCCCGGTGAAGGGATCTCGGCTCTTTTCTCATCGAATGAGGTGCAGGATATTTCACAAATACCACTATGCAAAGCATGAACTAAAAAGGCAATCAAAAGACAAACCGAGTGGGTTGTAGCATCTGCTAGTTTCGCTAAAGAGGTCACTCCCGGTGAAGGGATCTCGGCTTTTTCTTATCGAATAAGGTGCTGGATATTCTATAAGGAATACCGCTATGCAAAACAAGAACTAGAGCTACCATTTTAAAAACAAGTTTCAACAACATATTTAGGTTTCTTTTCTTTCATTAATCTTATTAATGAAGTCCTATTAATTTTATGCTTCCTAAGTATCACAGAAGAAACGAAAGCAGCAATATTTATTATATATCATATATATAATATAAGCATTCGTCTCAGAATAACAAGTAATCACATCACAGAATATCAGCAGCAGAACAACACATATGAAATATTGGATATTCTAGGAATTCCGTATTTTAATTAAGCCAATAAAAAACACGGATTTTACGGTCGCGATGAATAGCGAAACCCACATCTTTAGACCCCTACGAGAGCGGCAAGCAACCCTACCAATTCTAAAGTTAGGAGACCCGGTCTAAACTCCTTGAGATGGTCTCCCACTGGACCCTAAAACCCGGTTACTTGTGCTCTCTTCCTTGGGTCTATCCTAATGCGGAAAATTAAATAATATACATCAATGGTGATATCATTCTCAACCCGTTAGTACCCCAATAAAAGAATATTACATACAAGTTTTTACATGAATGAAAAAGAAAAACTCCCATCTCACATAAAAAACCCCGGCTATTCAAAACACGACGATCCAATATAACATATCACAGCAACACATAACATCACATGTCATCAACGTAAGTAAATATGCGTATCCCAATTGTCGTTGGCATATAGCAACGAAACCGGCGATACACCACATATTACACTTACGGTCGCAGAAAAAAAAGTGAAAAACTAAAACAATTGGAATCCGCAACCTACTTAGACATCATAAACCCAATGTATCACATACTTTGGATTTCATGCCTTACCAAATGAATTCCTTAGACATCTTATGCCTAACAATTATAAACCCCGCATTTTAGTCTCAATATTAAAAACACTTTCCAATAACCAGTCGGGTAATTCAACAAGATTCCCAATAACCTGATCGAATGCTCGTCGGAAACTTCAGTAGACGGCCGCACCCCCGATGCCGTCGTTGAAGTGCACTAAGATGGAACACCGCGGCCGCGAGCACCCGAATGGATGCTTTTGGCGACGGGGTTCTCCTACAGTCACTTGATCGAGGCTATGGGGCGTGGCTCTCTAGTAAGGTTACCCGGCGAGTATCCGCGTACACTACGTAATTGCGACGGACTTTTGATCCACATCAAAATTCCGTGGCAATCGATCAAATGAGACTGAACTGCTAGATTTATAAAATTCAAATTAGTTATCACATAACTAATTATTGTGCATTCCAAATATTGTATCATAATCACAGATAGCTAGACGGTGTTAAACTTTTCGATCGAATAAACAAACACCCAAAATTTCTCAAAAAGCTCAACACTTGAGCAGAGTTCAAAAGGTACCCAGAACATGCCACAGCACCTATGGACCAACCGTAGAAGGGTCAACCCTTGCCTCACCTGTGGCGTCACGGAACTACCACAGACCCTAGGGTTTGATGGCGGTTCCGACGGTCACAGAATCGAGTTAGGGTTTCGTTCTTCTAGAGGGTCCACAGAATCACTTGCATGATTTTCTGAAGATTTTAAATACGGAAAAAATCCAACTCTTGAAAAATTTCCAGCGAGCGAAAAAATAGATTATCGATATCCATTCGAACTTTTTAACGTCGTCTAAATAACCCGAAAAGATATTAGAATTACGATTACGAAACACTCTGAATTGTTTTTGCAGAAAATTAACATCACATGCAATTTTAACAAAAACAAACAACACTGAAATACCAAAACCGAGAGACTGGAATACAGAAAAATTTGAAGTCCAAATGCCCCAGAGGAACCGGCCTGCTCGGATATTTTGCTCATGTGGCCGGCCAAAAACAGGTGTGGAGGGTTCAAATTTCTACTGTGTTCATGTTACATCTCATATAATATTCCGCAGTTGCTAAAAAAATTTTTTAGAGGCTTTGAAAAAATCGACAGAAACTAGATTTTAGTATCGGGTGTTTTGGAGTTGTTTCGGTTTCGTAATCCTACAGCATCGTTTAATTCTTTAGCATGGCTTTGATACCACTGCAGGGTTCCCTAGACGGCCGCTAGGTTTCGGGAGGTATCGTCCATGTCATTTTTAAAAAAATGGCGCACTAAAGAACTCTAACGCTAGAATCTAAACTAGAGAATTAGACGAACAAGTATGTAAATATCTTTACAACTAAGTGAACAAGAAATACAACCTTTGTAAACCGGTCTTTCACTTCAATAACTCCGTGTAGTAGTCCCTTCGCTCCTAGTAGTGATCTCCCGACTCTAGTGAGGCTCCACAAGGTGAAATGAACAAGCTTGCTTGAAGTCTTCGAGACCGAAGATGGTCTACGTCGTGAAGACACTAACTCAAGCTACCTCTTCACTAAGTGATGAACTTGGTGAAGAAACAACCCAATCTAAATGGCTAGTAGAGAAGAGATTGATGAAGTAGGAATTTTGCTCACTTTAGATCTATTTTTCTCACAATATTTCTTCACCTCTCATGAAGCTAGAAAGCTTTTTGGAGATGAGGAAGAAGATAAAGAAAGCTCTCATGGAATGAAGCAAGTGAAGAATGAATCAAGTGGTGAGAATGACAACCATGGGTGAGTTAGTGTCATACACTAACTCATGTAGAGACTAAACCATGGGTAAACAATAATGGTTGGGTTAATATCAATATCAACTCCCAGAAAGAAACTCCATAATATCAACATTATCTGCTCCAGAAAATCTTGTGATATGTATGGAAAAACAGACATAGGAATTATAAAGGGGAAAAACACAAACGGAAAAAGCTAAGACACAAGTAATGATTGATTAGACAAATATGGTATATTTTTTGGATGATTGAATTCCCTAAGCAACAGCATGTATCAATAACATTAGGTTCAAAGAAGACATCAATCTATCCCATTGTACAAGATAGATTACTTATGTATCTTTTCCTTCATTTTTCAATATAGCAATAATATTTAGGGTAAATTGTCAAAAAAAACCAAGCACATTTTCCCACTGACAAAAACCCATCCCCGAGGTGCATGTCAAAAACCCTATGAAAAAGTTTTCGGTTCTAAAAAAACTATCTGCGATATCTATGTAGTTGCATGCTATATCTAGTTATTATGCGATATCTATGCAGTTGCCTATGATATGTATAAGCTTATTAAATATAGCAAGCAACTATATAGATACTACAGGAAATTTTTCCGCTAGTTTTTTGACAACTGCATCGGATCCAAGGGTTTTTGTCAACGGAAAAAAATGTTTGGGGTGTTGTGACAATTTACCCTAATATTTATGAAGAACAAGACCATGGCATCTATTAGCCAAAGCCCAACAGTTCATGATTGGATGATTTTTTGTGTCCTCATTGTTGTAAGGATCACGTATATATGCGCAGCGGAAATCCAAAACCTTTGTTTTAGGCTAGATTGGAAAAAAAATCAGACGGATACCAAATCATACAAAAAAACACATCAACACACAAGATTTACCCACATTCGGCGCAACTAACACCTAATCCTAAAAACGCGACAAGAATTTCCACTATGAGAAAGAATTACAAAAGATTACACCGACTATAAACCCTCATTTATAAAGAAATATCCTCTTACAAAACCTCTCCATCTCACGACCGCGCTTGGCCGCCCTCTCTCACTCTAATCAAACCCTAAATTATTAGAGAATTATGGATACTTCAAAAATCTTAGAGAAAGTCTTCTATTTATAGGATAAATAGATACTAATAGATAAATCCAAAACTAGAGATAAATACGAATTTATTCTAGAGATTAGATTTAAATCTAAATTAAAGAGATTAGATTTAAATCCTAACTAATCCGAATTTAAATCGAATTTAACAATCTCCCTTTTGATTCACCTTGATTCAAATCTAATAGTTTCGTTTTAGTTGCTCCACCTTGATTCAAATTCGCCATAATCTCTTCACCTTTTCAACACCTTAGAACTCCATTCTCGTTGCCTTGTGCCCGGAAGCGCCTCAACAATCTACTAGGCAAAACTTAAAGTTGCACCGGAACCAGCTCAGGGATACACGTCTGCTGGATCCTCTAGGGTACCAATTTTCATAAGAGATCACTTTCTTGGCCTCCAAGAAAAAACTCTCACCTTCTCTGGTTCTCCCAAACCCAACAATCTCAGCAATTAGATGGTCTCTCTAATCGTCTCCAAGATGGTTGTCAATTTTGCATCCATCGTTGATACTGCGGTACCGAACTAAAACGTCGATCTCTTTGGCACTACATCCGTGACTAATATGTAACCCATCATCAACCTCCATCTGCTCCTATCACCATACACTGTCACGATACACCCATAACACTGCCTCCGCAGAATAACAAGCCAAATCCTTCACTATCTCTCAAGTATCTCAAGATCTACTACACAGTCTGTCAATGCTCTCCGCTCGGAATAGCTCAACATCTCCTGACGGCTCTAACTGCATGTGCAGTACTCGGTCGCGTGCATACCACACCAACCTCTACACTCGTATATGACACTAAAGACACATGATCTCTGTCTGCATCTGGCCCTGGTGATAACATCAACGAAAGCTTGAA
The DNA here is from genome assembly GCA_030015575.1 of Agapanthus africanus. Taxonomy (NCBI): domain Eukaryota; kingdom Viridiplantae; phylum Streptophyta; class Magnoliopsida; order Asparagales; family Amaryllidaceae; genus Agapanthus; species Agapanthus africanus. The sequence goes on from CM057349.1 coordinate 97,564,474, forward strand.
GTATGCCTCAAAGGCATGGGCCAAGTCTTCATCCCATACCAAGTTAGAACCTGCTCGATACTTTGTTGCAACCAACGCAACTCCCCATTCATGACACTCTCCATGCCACGAATCAAACGTGCAGACTTTCTACTGAACTCCCGATCCTCTTGCCTTGGAGACTTGTCCCTAGCCACTTCTGTACGTCAAACTGTCCTCGGCCTCTGCACCACTAGCTCTACTGGACTCTCCACCTGAATCGGAATACTGACCACCTCATCTCTCGTAACCTGGACTGGAACTTCGAACTCCACCTCTCTTAAAGGCATACCCAGTCTTCGTTCACCATCTGACAGAGTATGTCTTCTTCGAAATATCGTAGACTCGATGAATGTCACTCGGCTGAATACTCCACTCTGGGTCCCAGAACACCATGACCCGTACTCTTTTGCTTCACCTCCAAAGTCGACAAGAGAATATCTCTCGACCCTCGGCTCCTCAATGCATCAAATTCCACGAAGTCCTGAGAAATTCCCAGCCCTTCCAATCCATAACCTCTCGGGAATTCTCATAATAACCTCTCGGGAATTCTCATATCAACCGCCGTCGATGGTGATCGATCAATGAGGTACTCGATAGTAGATAGAGCTCCAGCCCCGAAACTTTCTCGAAAACCCAGCCGTAAGCCGTAAAGTTCTGTTCTTCCCAATTGTCCGAACCATCCTTCTTGCAATGCCATCTGACCGAGGATCTCCTAACGTGGTGTACTGATGCACGATCCTCTTCGATCTACACGATCCTGTGAATCCTTGCGAAGCGAACTCTCCGTATAATCCAAAGCGAAGAACCTCTACGCACTTCCCAAACTGCTTTAGATAGAACCGGTTAGTAAAAGATTTCTTCATATAAATGGACTCCAACTTGTTCTACAATTCTGTCGTTGTCGTCTCTTGCGCCACTTCGCAAAAAACCTTATCGGCTATTGAAAGCTGGATCGAACTATGAGTTTTGTCCTCCATCTGTACACTTTTCGGTACCGTGGTCGTCACCGGAACTCTGTCTATTGCAAAGACGATCTTATGCACACCTTATTGTTTCAGCAACACCGTCATCTTCAATTTCCATAGACTAAATTTATTGTGCCTATCGAACTTTTCGATTTCGTAATTTGTAGACGTTATCTCCCCAATCGACTCCAAAACGCGAACTTGACGCTCTGATACCACTTGTTGTAAGGATTGCGTATTTATGCGTAACGGAAATCCAAGACCTTTGTTTTAGGGTAGATTGGAAAAAAAACCATCCGACGGATATCCTGTGCTGCGCATAGATATATAATCCTTACAACACTCATATATGATTATAAGATTATAAGTGTCAATTGTCCCAGGACTATTGAAATATACTCCATTTAATGTAACATCATTAACTCCATTAATATTTACTTTTACATCCTCAGCCATTCTATGGTGCATCGAAAGCATGTGCACTAAAGGTGATAAAAAGCATATGATTGATACAAACTAATAGTACCTTACATTATTAATTATTTGAGTTGATACAACTATACCTTATAACATATCTAAGCCCGAAAGAACAATCAAAAGAAAATAATAGGGTTTGTGATATGTGTCTAATCCTAGGCATTGTCAAAAACTCAAATCGTGAACCAAAAGAATACAAGACATTTTAAAACAATCTCCACATTAGCTCACATTCTCTTTAGATCCAACCATAGTTGCATGAAGCAAGAGCGAAAGCAGAGGGGGGCGGGGAATCACCAAAACCTAAAAATATATTATTTTAGGAGCGTTGGGATATATATATATATATATATATATATATATATATATAGTAGCGGATCCAGAAATTTTCGAAGGGTGGGGCCAAAGTCCAGGTTAATCACTCCCAATTTTTCAAACAAAAATCAAGTTATCTTACAGCTATTAACAAAATCAAGTTCATCATTCATAATTATTTTAACAAGCTATTCATTCAAAATCAAGTAATTGAAACCAAGTAACAAAATCACGCTATTTATTAAAAATCAAATAATTGAAATCTAGAATTTGGGTTAAAAGAAAAATACCATAAAGATTTTGAACCAACAAGATTCTAGGGTTTCAGTGATGATGAGGTGACTGTTCACGAAGAGGAGGAGATGACTGATGAAGAAGAGTACGACTTGCGACTAGGCGAGGCAAGATGAAGCCGCAACCGCGAGGGTGCCGACGAAGAGGATGAGGCTCAGGCGAGGGTTTTTAGAGATGAGACCGAGAGTCTGAGAGGCAAGGATTTTTAGAGATGATGCGCTGGCTTTTGGATCGTGATGATGGTCACAAGGCTAGGGTTTAGAGAAGAGATGCGGATTTTTTCCAGCGACGAGGAGGCATATTTTTTTTCTCTGATTGAGATCAAGATCAGGACAGGGACCGCAGGGTACCTCCCTATATTTCGAAAAATAGGGTGGGGCCATGGCCCCACCTGCCCTTGAATAGGTCCGCCCCTGTGTGTATATAAGGCCATAAAATTATAAAATTGTACCATGAATTGATTAATTACAAGATCTATAATAATTCATTAAGTTATAAGCCTAATATTTCATTAAAAGCCAATAAGTTGTTGAGACAATAATCCGTCCGAAGAGTTTCGAAATTGAATCGAGATTATGTTTTATGAGAGTCGAGATTCGGTTTTGAATGACATACGCCCCAAGGTTTCTGCAACTAAGGATCCAACTTCGTAAAATGCCCGGTGCTTCATTATCTCACGGTCATGAATAAAATTGAGGGAAGTATACAATATGTTTATATCTTTTTGGTTGGCAGTAAAAAATTGTAAATTTTGTTTTTAAGAAAAAGAGGAGATATATTACTTGTCCTGTATTTTGATGTTTTTATTGTTTCGAACATTTTCTGCACAATAATTGAATAACTAGCTGAGAGTTGAGGAATCTAACACAATTGAAACTCCTACCAAGCATGATCAACCTTCAATCCCAGTCTCATAGAAGGCCATCTTGCTGCTACTTCATCAATACTTATTAATGCTTTTGTTTGTTCTCTTTATCTTCGCATTAGCATAACTAGCGGGAAAAAAACACTAATCAATTTGAGGCTCCTAAGAATGATCAGTCATCACCGAACGGTAAACCTCGAATGGAACTATGAACTAACAAATTATCACATCGGTGTGGGGATGAAATGGAAAAATACACAAGATCAATGATTGATGACAATCAATTAGAAAAAGGTTAGAATATCACATAAAATTATACGACAGATGAGACAAGATAATTTTTATGAGGTTTGGCAAATTTCCGCCACATTCATGGGGAGAGCATTGAAGGATATCTATCAAATATAACAGAAATCTCACCTTCCCTTTACAATAACCCAAAGTTTCTCCTACCATCAATTTTCTTGGCAACAAATTTCAATTCATTGTATCTTCAACATCTTATCAGATGCTATTTGTAGCACCACCAAATCTCGCGGAAGCATTTTGTATTATTATTTATTAGTAGCAATCTTCTGGTTTAGAAAGGTATATAATGGAGGGAGGTAGATATAATTATAATCCGAAACTAAGAAGATCACAATGAAGAACACCTTCATTCTTCACTATAATTTGAACCCCAAAAATGAAAAAAAAAATCGAATACATATTTTAAATGAAGCTTGCATGTATTATGAATTTAGATAGTAAATGAATAATTCAAAGAACATATTCCTACACCCCACAGTCAAATATTTCTATATTTAGGGAGATGCGAATGAAAACTGTAGAGAGATATCATATATGCAAGCTTCACAAAAGAAAATATTTCCTCTAAGGAAGGACAAGGTTAAGCATGACAACACGATGATATCTTTTAGAAAGTTTTTGCAGATACAAGAAAACCTAAATTGAAATTTTAGATTTAACTAAAGTTACCTTTAGGTAGGAGCATTTAGCTCATTAGACTGTATATAATGTACTAATATGCGTAACAAACTTGAACCATAAACATAAGTTTTAAAGAATATCTACGGCGTTCATGCTTGCACAATGCTTCCCCTTGAAAACTAGCTAGCCATAAGTAATGAATATAAAGATGGCATCCTTTACCAAGTGCCTCTTCCTCTTTTTTTCCTTATTGTCATGTGCATGTCCTTAACAATTTTTCTTACAAATTTTCACTTATAGAGCAACATAAATAGGAAAAGGATAATGAAAATTTAGTGGGAATATAAGTTATGATAGTTTCAGGAAGACAGATGACACAGATAAAATATAAATGAATTAATTATATAAAGAAGATAATATTTAGCTAACCTGCCAAATTTCGCACCTGGATTAGGGTACAACGACGAGAAGGCGAGCACTTTATTAAACTAAATCCCTCATTCTGCCTTCAATAATTTTCACTGCAGCAGAGAGAAGGAAAAATGATTAGAACCACCAGTAATATTTGGTTCACCATCAATTTTGAGACTACTTTTCGTATTAATACTCCAAAGATCAGTGGCCTCGGATCTTCTGCCTTTGACATAATAAACAAGTTGTAGATTTGATTCTTTGCATCAAATAAACTTTACTTTTAGGGTCTTGATTAAAGTTGAAGTTTAATTATATAACCCATAATAATACACAGCATAATGGAAACTGAAATTTAACACTTCTTAAAATGAAGTTAGATAACAGAATCAGTTATTGCTACTACTTCAAGAAAAGCAAGAAACTTGGTAATCAGTATTAGTTTGCAAGGAAAGTTGAACCTAAATCTCAAGCCGATGCAACAAATAAAGAAACTTCCTACAACGAAACATAAACAAGAACATGCTAAAAAAAAATTAATGCTGCACTCGATTATCTTAAAAATGCATATGCAGCATCAACAAGGAAATAGTGTAAGTTTGATAGGATTCTCATGTACAATGCAGAAGAACAAATCAAATATTAAGAAATTTGGTGGCATGGCTTGTACACTTCTTCAAAACATACAAAACCGAACGAAATTACAAATAACGATTTTTTCGATCTTGTACGGTTCTCAATGGCTTAGTATGAAAAACCATTCTTGTCTGTCTTCATTCTTCTAAACTGTTGAACAAAACAACACCACAAAAAAAATATATCAAAATCACATAAACGAGCACACATGGAAAACTACTGGGAACTCCACACACTACGTAAAAATCCAATCGCTCATCAATATATTTTGTTAGCAATCAAAGATAAATTCATCAAAAGGTGCAATGAACCATCCTTCAACCTTACATGCACTTTACTCATTCTTCCAAGCATACAAAATCAACGAAAATCCAAAACCTCGTAACTGGGTTTCCCCGAGAACCTGCGAGCAAGAAGTCCAATTCGACAGCTTGTCACCTGAAACACAACTCTGAAACATGAACACTGCGCTCCCAATTGGTGCATCAAAGAGCCAATTATGAACATCCCAAAACAATTCCACCGGAATTCCATCCACAAGAAATGTTTGATTCCCACGGAATTTCCACATTAACCTCTTCACTTGCATCACCCTTTTCCTATCAATCCGGATCTCAAGGCAAGGGTCCTTAAGCCCAAATGTATCACACTTGATCTCAACATCATGAACGCGCCCAGTATTGCAAAATTGTGCCATGGTACAAAATACTTTTTTGCCGAATAAGTGCTCTCTCTTGGATATGAACCTGGCATTTGTAAAAGGCGAACTTGCATTTGTTTTTCGATATGCCTCTTTTTCTAAATCCCCAAGAAGGAGAACCATTTCAAGATCAAAGAGAATTGCGACGTAGAAACTCTCCGATGGTTCGGGCCCGGATCCAAACTTCGCATTAGAGAGATCCCATAAGACCTCTATTTTTGTATTTTCAGAGTCCAGCCTTTTGGACCCTTTCTTTTTGGAGAACAGCCACGGCTTTATCTCCAATTTTCCAAGGGATTGATTGCTTGAACTTGAATCGCCGATTGAGATGGTGAGGGACTGCCCCATTAGGGTTTTGGACCATGTGATGTTGATGATACAAGAACGAGAGCCGGGTTGTGTTTGGTAAAGGCAAGTGACTAGATTTTGTGTGGTTTTCGATGAAGTGGAAGATGAAGATGAGGAGGCGTCGGCGATTTGAACTCCGCTTTCGCCAAAGCAAGATGGGAAGTCCCTCATTCTTATGATGAATCGTCGATGCCTTGATTTGTTTTTCTGGATATAACGAAACATTGTGATTTATATAGAGTCTAGAAATTAAATGGGTGAGACTTAGAAGATATAAAACAGACCAAGATCAAATATTTCTTAATAAGCAAAAGTAGAAGGGAATTTAAAATTTTAAAAAACAAGTAAACCAACAATATCCAGATTCCAGGGCAACAAAACTAAGAGGAATTTTAGGACCAACAAAATTAAATATAAATAAAATAAAAATACACAAGCCTAGCTAGCTTTGTCACAGAACCAAAATCAAAGGACAAATTCTCACATTTATGGATACTTAATCAAGAACCCATTGAAGCCCTTTGATGGGTTTACCAGAAAGAAAATTATAATGTTTCAAAAGCAAAATGACAAAGAAAATTATAATGGGTTTGCTCCAGATCGACAATCTCAAAGATCCTAAGATAACTAAAATATGTTTAATTTTAACAAAATTTACAAATTTTAAGGGAGTGAATAAGAAACGAGAATTGGATCATTGTCATACCTCATTCAATCAAGACTCAAAGATCCCACCACCCTAAAATGCTGCAAAGAGTTTGAACACAAAACTTGGGCCAGTTTTTTGTTGCTTAAAGAAAGCAAAAGGACAAGAAGAAATCCTCACTCAAGACCCAGACACAAAGATTTGTGGAATGTGGAATGGTAGCCTAGAATAAAAGGAAAGGAAAGGGCAAAAAAGAAAGCAAAAGGTAAAAAGGGTAAAGAAAAGGGTAAAGTGAGATTACAAACTGGCACTTGCGTCACTGTCAGAAGAGGTCTGAAGCCAGATTATCAGATAGCGCAGAAATGGGTTGAAGTTTTTTGCTCTCTTCTCTGTTTTGAGTCACTCTCACACGCACACACTCTCTCTCTCGTTTGGCCTTAATTCGGCAGTGCACGCCAAAAATGGTGTTAACTATATTTTGATCAAATTGAAGTTTGAGTCTTCTAACTTTCAAAAATAAGAAAATTATGGTTGTCTCAACTCCAAAATGGACTCCAATCGTGGCAAAGATAGAATTTTAGACTTGACTCTTTCTAACTTTATGAAACCACAATTTAGAAAACTTAACTTCATTCCTAATCAGGGTCTTCTCAGCAACCATCCTACGGTGACTTTACTTTTCCAAAACCATCCTATCATCCTATAATTTAAACTCATCATAAAAAAAAACCGAACTTTTATTTCATTACATAGAAACCATTCCAGTTATTTATTAAAAAAGACTAAATTAACCTCTTATTTTAATAAACTTATGGATACTCTAGATGCATTAACAATACTCCTAGTGTCGTTTAGTGGACAATTTCCCATAATTTGGAGAACAAGACTTCAGGTTTGAAGATTTGGAGAAGAAACCTCAATTTAAAATTGAATAGATATTTGAAGAAAATAGAGCCGATATAATGAGATCAGGATGGATAATTTAGGATAAAACTACATTAATCGGCTAAATCTGGGGTCACATCTGTTGGATATAGTGCCCTAAAGACAATTATTGTAATTGCAGGCACGCGATTATGATAATTGAGAGATGATCTATACAGGTAGAACAATCTTACTCGAAATGATAGTATACTATCTGGTTTGTCTTTATCATTGATGTGTACACGTTTTACTTGTTATTACGTGTCGCTAATACATAATGATGAAGCCCGTAGGATTCTTGCTTGACTGCCAGTATTATGATAGCGATCTTATACGTGAGAGCTGGGTTGTCCATAAGCACATCCTTAAATGTCCCTAGTCATGGGAGTATCGAGACTAAGTATCGATATTCCGGAGTAGATTGGTGTATACATTTCGAGACCCCGATGAAGGGTGGTGGCCGGTCTCACAAGCCATTGGTGTTATGTTACCTAAGATAGTATACAGGTGCTTACTGGAGGTGAGTACACTGAACGGTTCCGCCGAGAACTTCTAGATGGTATTATATTTATTATCAGATGGAAGTTCTCGAGTGTCATTAATACAGGTTAGTCTTTTGACCTGATATCGTCATTTATCTCGTGTGAGTTCCCACTGTACTTTAATTACTACCCTACCATGGCTCAAAAGAGTCATGCAAACAGATTTTAGTTGGGTACGGTCTCGAGCCATATGGAAGCAGTGAGCGATTATCGGGGATTCGTCTCTCCTGGTATTAGGAGTCGATGTTGTGCTGTGTTCGGTCGGCTATCACCTTAAATCCTTGGCCCCGGTGGATGAGATTTATTAATATGAGTTCAGTAATTTTTCGGTTGGTGATGTGCTCGACTCTGACACGACTTATCAGGTTATTAGACGTTTCCACCCCCTAGGCCCGATTTACGATACTCTTAGACGAAGAGACCGGACTGTACGGAGATTGTCACATTCAGGCTTAGTAGGGTACGGACGGACTTAATTATCGACCTCCTTTTCGACTGATACCTGGGTAGCCGTTACGTACAGCTAGTGCCGCTGAGGTACTTGTGGTTTTTGGATTTATCCAGTAAATCACTGCTAACGTATTGTTGAGTCTTTAGAGTCCCGTACAAAGAGTTTTCCCGACTCAGGCGATATGGTGTAGATGACGTATGTTGGTATATACAAAGTGTCCGATTAAATACGTGTACAGGCTATACGAACTTTAATCGGACGGTTGATAATACTAGTGGTTTAGGATTAAGCCAGATTAAATCAGGTTTTGATTTAATAATATATATATATATATATATATATTAAATATATATATTCTAATATTATTGTTCACTATTCATTTATCTCTTTTGGCTATTTATATTTTTATACGAATAGCGTATATGTATTTCGAACGGGTTGTATTCCATATTTATATTGAATTTGTTCTAGAAGATGGACACTTCGTTTATTGATTTTCCTTTAAAAGAAAATCAAAAATGAGGTGAAGGATGAGGTATAAAGAAGCAAGGTAGAGAGGCATAGTTATGGTTTTAATATTGTAAATATCATTTGGATTCACTATTCTTTCATGGTTGCAAAAAGAAAAAGAATAGCCATTCTTTTCTACACTTGGTTTTTTCCTTCTACATTTTTAGACTAAGCCATTTCTTTAGTGATGGCTACACTTCTTCGCCTCCTCCTTCATCTTAGAAGCTCACTTGAGCTTAGAAAAAGAGAGAAAAGATGGTGAAAATATTCCTACATCCCTACTCTCCATTCATAGCGAGTTTGGAGCGTCTATCGCTTCACTAAGAAAGCCGGAGCCTGGATTGGTTCTCTCAGGTAGATCATCTTCAGCAAGGGTGGTCGCCACTCAAGTTCGATCCGGACAGTATACATGGAGCTTGGAGGGGTCTTCCACGATTAGGTGGATACGCGTCGAAGGTAGTATTTCTAACCTTTGCATGCTTGGTTTTCTAGTTTAAGTGTTTGGATCAATTCTATGGTTCGGGGTTCTTTCGTGTTAGTTAGAAATTTTTGTTCGTCATCCGCTTCCGCTGAGCCGCGAGCACTAGGGAACCTTACAGTGGTATTAGAGCCTCCCAAACACCTTAAACTAGATAGTTATGACATTAGAATTCACGTATTTTCCAGCATTGTAAACTGTCGGAAAAACAGTCCCGAAATTTTGAGTTTTGAGATGTTTGCACACCCCTCACGGTTTGAACCGAGAAGCAGCGAGATGGTGCGTGGGCACCCAAGGGAGACCTCGAAGGGGGCCGAAGGGCTGAGCCCACTCCCCAAGACCACCACGAGATGGTCTTGGGGGTGGGGACCCGAGACCGTCTCTATAGTGTTGGATATATGTATGCCCTAGAGGCCATTATTTGATAGTGGATGTATCGGTATGTGTATATATATATTCAGAGGACATTCTTGCTCGACATTATAGTATGCTATCTGGTTATTCTTTATCTTGACACGTTTACTAGATCATGCATATTTCTGGTACATATAGATAAAACCCTTAGGATATTTGCTTGACTACTATGATTATGATGCAGATCATACTAGTGGGGCATGTGTAGTCTATGAGCATATCCTTAAATGTTCCTGGTCGTGAGTGTATCGAGACGGGGCATCGATATTCCAGAGTAGACTAGCGTATACATTTCTTGGCCCATATGATGGGCGATGGATGATCCCATATCCATTGGTGTGGTGACACCAAAGACTGTATACGGGTGCTCAGTAGAGACTGGGTACACTGAACGGACTCGCCGAGAACTCAAATGTGGTATTATGTCTATCGTCGGATAGCAGTTCTCAGGTGACACTGGTACAAATTAGTCTGTATACCCGAGATCATCATAGAGTCTTGTGTGTCCTCCAACTGTACTTTGATCTCCACCTACCACGGCTCTACTGAGTCGTGCAAAAAGGTAGATTTTGGGTACAGTCCCGAGGCACATGGAGGCAATGAGCGATATGAGGGGTTTCTTCTCTCCCGGTATTGGGGGTTAATGTTGTGCTATGCTCGATTGGCTATAACAGGAAGTCCCTGGCCAAGGCTGATAAGATTTACTGATAAGTGTTATCAGTAGTTTATCGATCTGTTATAGGCCATATACCTGCATAACTTATTGAGTTATTGGAGTCGACGATACCATCCCCAGACTCGATATGCAGTATATCTGGCAAAGAGACCGGACTGTACGGTAAGTGTTTCCAGTTGGCTCGACAGGAGTTTTGACAGGTTCGCTTGTCTTTCTTCTAATCGCTCAATACCTGGAAGCCATTACGTACAGTTAGTGCCGCTGATGGTTTGTGGGTATGTGATATGATCACTGTCTACTGCTAGCGTATTGATGAGTCTTAGAATCCTACAAAGGGGTTATCTAGCTCGGGCGAAACGATGTGGGGGTGCATATGGGGATATGCGTGGGAGCTTGATTAAATGCGTGTATGTGATACCGCATTTTAATCTAGCATTTACTATTGGTCGGGTCGTATGTGATATGACCGGGTTATTAAATCAAGTGTTGATTTAATATTAATGACCATTAGCTCATTTATTAGAACCTATTTCTTTATGATGTATGCATGATTGTATGTATATGTTGATATAAATGCACACATGCATGTATACATGTGTCATGGTTGATGATATATTAGTGATGGCAATGCAAGACTCACATGGAGAATTATTTATATATTTTGATTATCGAGAAAAAGGAAATGGGAATAAAATCATGGTTGGGTTTCTACACTCTTTTTTGGTTGACCAAAGTCAAAACCATGGTTTTATTGCCCATGGTATTTTGTTACTCAATATCAAAATATCTAGATATTTTTGTAGCTATGGTTAAGGATGAGGAGACCCTTTTCTTATCATGGTTATTATCTTTCATTCTTGAGTTAATTATCATAAGAGTTAAGCTTAGCCATCTCCTTTTTCTTCCTCCTCCTTTAAGCTCTCTATGTTTTAGAAAGCAAGTGAAGAAAAGAAAAAGAAAAGGTTTTTAAGTGAGAACATAACCCTCATCACCAATCTATGTTAGTTTAGCCCACTAGTGTAGATTATTTGCTTCACTTCCATCTTGATCAAGTGAAGCTAGGAGCTTGTGCAAAGGGACTCTGCGGTGGATCGTCGTGGACTTCGAGGGACTCAAGAGAATCGGTTCAAATACCAAGTTGATCCAAGGAGTTACAAAGAGGAGGTCTACAAAGGTTGTATTACTCACCTCTTAGTGTTAGACTACTATTAGTATGTGGTACTTGTCTTGTTACCCTAAATTCTAGTTCGATTCATGGTTGGTTTTGCTTAGCATCCCTAAAATTTTTATTGTGGCATGTTTGATGCAAGACAAACCCTAGGCAGGTGCTACGCAAACCCTTCAGTGGTATCAGAGCCAAGCTAGAGATTTAGAATAATCTAGACGACGTTAAAAACTTCGAACGAACATCGATTACTCCGGAAATTGCTCTCTGGAAAATTTTCAAAATGTTGGAATTTTTCACATTAAAAATATTCAAAAAATCATGCAGGTAATTCTATGGACTCTCTAGAAGAACGATACCCTATCTCGATCAAATGACCACGGAATCGTGGCCAAAGCATGTCTTTAGCGGCGGTTCCGCGGCGCCATTTGTGAGGCACGGGTCGGCCCTTTTACAGTTGGTCCATAGGTACCGTGGCATGTTTTTGGGTATTTTTAATACTGTTCAGGTGTTGAGCTTCTCTGTGAATTTTTAGGTAATTGATCGATCGATCGAATGGTTTAACATCGTCTAGTTTATGTGAATGTGACACAATAATTGGAATCTACACTAATTAATTTTGTGAAAAGTAATTAGTTGCGTGTAAATTTAACATTTCGGTCCAGGGCAGAATCGGGAATCTTGTTGAATTACCCGACTTCTTTTGAAAAGGTGTTTTTATAGATGAGACATAAATGTAAGATTTGCATTGTTAGGCATGAAATCCAGAATATGTGATATTCCGAGTTTATGATGTCTAAAGGCAGTGTCGATTCCAAATATTGTTGTTTGACATTCTATTTCTGCGACCGTAAGTGTAGTATGTGGTGTATCACCAGTTTCGTTGCTATAAGCCAACGACAATTGGGATACGCATTCTTACTTATGTTGATGACATGTGATGTTATGTGTTGCTGAGATATGATGTATAGGATCGTCGTGATTGAATGCCCAGGGGTTTTATGTGAGATGAGAGTTTTTCTTTTCATTCATGTAAAATTCTTTGTATGTAATATTCTTTTATTGGGGCACTTCCGGGTTGAGGATGATATCATCATTGTTGTATATTATTTACTTTTCCGCATTAGGATAGACCCAAGGTGTGGAGCACAAGTGACCGGGTTCTAGGGTCCAGTGGGAGGCTATCTCAAGGAGTTGAGACCGAGTTTTGTAACCCTAGAATTAGTAGGGTCACTTGCCACTCTCGTAGGGGTCTAGGGATGTGGGATTGGCTATTCATAACGACCGTGGAATCTGATATTTTCTATTGTTGGCTAAATACAAAATACGGACCTTCTAGTATATCCTATATTTTCATATATGTGCTTCTGCTGTTGATATTCTGTGATGTGATCATTTTATATGCTGAGACGAATGGTGTATTATATATATGATATATAATAAACGTTGTTTATGTTTTGCATCCGCGCTAGTTCCGCCCCCGCTATACCGTTAGTTAAGTAACCTAACAGTGCATAACGGGACACTGTGGCGAATGTGAATGGCATAAGCGTACGTTCTATTCTTCGTTTCTTTTTTCTGTGATGGCTTAAGGACTTAAATGATGGGACTACATTAATGAGATTAATGTAAAGAAAAAGAAACCTAAAAGATGTTGTAGAATCTGATTTGAAACCTACTCGGCTTTTTATGAAAAGCAAGTTTTCAAAGTGCGGAGCTTAAGCCACTCCCTTTAAAAACCATTTGATTCTACAACGATATCAAGTTCAAAGCGTTAAAGGTTTTCTTAAAAACCATTCACAGCCCTTCGTCATTTTAGGAAGTAGAGTACTTAGTATTCGTCCTGCGTATTTTGACTATAGTTAAGGCGCAGTGTACGGTAGCTAAGTGATATCTTCCTACACAGCATATGATGCGATTAGTTAGGACATTCACATGATTATGTTGACTATAGTTAAGGGTCATATGTGTGGGTCTAATTAATCACGAAACGATGGATAGCACTTGACTAGTACTTATGATATGTTGACTATAGTTAAGGTCATAAGTGCTAGGGTAAAAACCATATCGGGAGTTTCAAGAGTTGAAATTTGCAATGAGATTGCATACCTTCTATGTGATAGTTGGATCCCGATCCCACTGTGAGCAAGAGTTGCTCCCAGGAGAGTTTTGCACTTTGCAATTAGCTAACCCATTAGGTGTCTAGAAATGTGTCAACGGGGTTACGCCTCTGGGAAACCGAGGTTTATTTTAATTAGGTCCGTACGAAAGCACGGGGAACCTCCCTCAAAATACCGACACTGGCCTGGCTGAACGGTTGGCGAAGTTGTAGAATGTAATTAATCCTGGCTAATTTTCTTTTTAAGGTTTGAAGGAAAATTTGATAAAAGCAGTCGGAGACATCGATTAGATAAGATAATAAACCAATCTGATCTTTGCAAGAGCTTTCGCTGAGTGTATTCTTTTCTCTCTCCTAATGGCAGATAAGCATGACTGGACTTAAGCTTTTGTTAGAGAAAAATAAGCTAACCGGACCGAACTATAAAGACTGACTGAGGAACATTAATATTGCTCTCACATATGATAAGGTATCATATGTCCTCACTGCCTCAGCTCCTCCCAGCCAAGGCCCTGAATCTTCTGTTGCGGATAGGGAGATCCGCAAAATGTGGGATATTGACTGTGCCACTGCCAAATGCCTCACGCTTGCATTGATGGACAATACACATCAAAAGCAGCATGAGCAGATGGATGTTCAATCCATCTTTCTCCATACAAAAGAGTTGTATGGGGAGCAATCTCGTACCCTACGATACGAGGCGTCTCGAAAGTTGTTTCAGATGTGGATGGCTCCTGGCACACCAGTAGGTGATCACGTTTTGAAGATGATAGCTCTTATTGAAGAGCTTGAGGGTCTCGGATGGACAATGGAGAATGAACAATATGTTGATATTGTTTACAGTCTCTTCCCCCTGCCTTTGCTCCATTCATAGTAAACTTCAACATGCATAACATGGAGAAGTCACTACCCGAACTTCTCAATATGTTGAGAAGTACAGAGAGCACGCTCAAGGCAAAGTCTCCCTCTCTGATTGTTGGGCAATCTTCCTCTTCCGTCCTAAAAACCAAGGCCAAGAGAAGGAATAAGAAGAAACCCACCAAACAGAGAGGTGGAATCAAAAAGGCACAAGGTAGAGACAAATCCAAGGCTGAGAAGTCGAGAAAAGGAGAATGTTTCCACTGCAACAAGACAGGGCACTGGAAGCGGAATTGTACTGAATACATTGATCTCAAGAAAAAGAAGCATGGTGATGCTTCTGCTTCAGGTGTGTTCGTGACTGAAAACTGTTTTTCTATAAACTCTGCTTTCTGGGTATTGGATACCGGTTCGGGTTCTCATATCTGCAATTCTGTGCAGGGCTTGAGAAATAGTAGAGTTTTGAGGACCGGTGATCACACTCTCAGAATTGGAAATGGTTTCAATATACATGCAGTTTTAGTGGGAGAGTATCACCTGGGGTTGCCGTTGGGTTGTATATGTAAGTACACGGTAGCGCCCTGGCCGTCTAACAGACGCCAAATGCGAAACAAAAACTTTTTATAACTGGCGCTATCGTATACTATAACCCGGATCTGCCATTAAAGCTAAACTAACAAACTACAAAGATGGTAGAAATGTTATACCGAACGATCCGAGTCCTTCGGTCTTTAACCATCATCCTACGCTTTGTTGCGGCTGCTCCGATCTCCTGAATCTCTAGTCTCCTCGTCCAGGTGGCACCACGTCGACGGATCTTTAAACGGGCTCCCGCCTCTGAACCGAGGCAACTCGGTCATCAAGTTTGCTAAAAAAGATGACCAAGATTGATGTAGAGAATGAGTAGAACACTTTGTCTCACTTCGTCCAAAATCATGGACGAACGGTTAATGAAGTTGCTTTTTGGATCAGGTGAAAATGAGAAATGAGCAATCTTAATTTTCATGAAGCAAAACCCTAATCTTTTTTTCAAATGAACAACCACCCTTCACTCAAGAATGGGCCGGCCACATTAGAGGAGGAGGGAGGTGAGTGTAGGAGTGGAAGAGGTGACCATTAGCATTAAATAGAAGAATGAGTCATATAACACCTTGCTTAACCATTTAATGCACTAATGAATTATCTAACCTAGTCATGCTATCATTAAATGAACAATTAATGCAACCAATGAATAACTTAACACCTCATCATCCTAGTCACCATTTCTAAAATCTTCTAGAACCTTCCACACTCATCAAGAAAAGATAAATCCGCATTTAACCGAATGTTAAAGCGGGTGATAGAAAACTGGAAACTGGCAACTTCCAAAAGCGATCCCGAAACGAATTTCAGGATAACCCCGTAATAGTATAAACATACCCGCATTTGTATTACGACCGAATACAAATGCAACTGAGATAAAGATATTATATCTACACAGTATAATACTCGGATCCGGCTTAAACCAAAGCCCACCAGTATTATCTGCCCGAAATATGACACGTGCGTAAACGCACGTGCATTTTCCGAACCCTGCCATAAAATTATACGGCCTCTACAACGATTTCGCCCGAACTTGGGAAACTGTCTGTGGGGGACTCTAATGACTCATCAACACACTGGCACTGGGTATAACCACTAGCACGTCAGAGGTACGAGCTGTACGTAACGGTTGCCTATGTATTGATTGGAAGGGAAGCTGACGAGCGAACTCATCCAGAAACCCTGTTGAGCCTAACAGTAACAATATACATACAGTCCGGTCCGTTCGTCTATGAGTATCGCATATCAGCCTAGGGGGCTAGTAACGTCAGACCCCCAATAGCGGTATAAGTCGTGTCAGAGAGTAGCCCAGAACACCCTGAGATACTACTAGAGTACCTACCGGTAAATCTCCTACCTAGGCCGAGGGCTTTGTGTAATGGCTCTCCTAGACACAGTGCGATCTCACCCCAATACCGGAAGAGACGAATCCCCTGCCGATCCGCTCACTTGCCTCCATGTGGCTCGGGACTGTACCCAAAAAATACCTGTTTGCACGACTCCTTTGAGTCGTGGTAGGGTAGAAATCAAAGCACAGTGGGAACTCACACGAGACAAATGACGACCTCAGGTCGATGAACTATCCTGTACACATGTCACCAGGGAACTGGTATCTGACGCTAGGTATAATACCAATTATCAGGTTCCCGGCGAGTCCTGTCCGGTGTACTCATAACCCAATGAGCACCTGTATACATCTTAGGTGAACCAACTAACACCAATGGCTTGTGAGACCGGCTACCACCCCTCGTCCGGGTCTCGACTGTATACACTAGTCTACTCTGGAGTATCGATGCCCTGTCTCGAAACTCCCACGACTAGGGACACTTTAAAGATGTGTTTACAGACCCCAGCTCCCACATATATGATCGCCATCATACTGCTGGCAGTCAAGAAAGAATCTTATGGGCTCTATCAACATGCAATAGCGAACTAAAGCATGTATACGATGATAAAGACAAACCAGATAGCATACTATCATTTCGAGCAAGACTGTCATATCGGTATAGGTCCTGCCTCAATCATTGCAATCACGTACCTGCGATCCAATAATTGACTTTGAGGGCACTATATCCAACAATCTCCCACTTGCACTTAAGGCTAATTATTGCGATGTCGCATACTCACAACCCGTGTGATACCAAACATCCAACTCCTCTACTAATTAGTTTCACAAATCTCGTTTGTAAAACTATTGTGTTTGAGAAATAGCCTTAGTGAGTGGATCCGCCCTGATGTTTCTTTCTATGTCTCTCTTAATCTCAAGTTCGCGGAGAAAGCCATCTCCCGAATCGAGTAATATATGTCTTAGAATATGTTTGGATATCTGATGGGACCTAGTTCATAAATGAACTTCAAATCCAAACTTCTTAGATTGTATTGATAACTGAACCTAATCAGTATCGCGCACCATGCCACCCACAGTATCCTCTTGGACCACCTGTCCATAATACTGTCCCTCGTCAGAGGGAAAACTTTAACTCTGACAATCACTCTGTCATCCAGGTCACCTTGGAAGCCTGGAATGATAACCGTCTCCTCAAGGAGGCTGCCATTATCAAATCCATAGAACATCCATTCATGTTCTAAAACTGCTTCCTAATGTTTCTTCAGGATTGGATTAATATAAACTTATCGCATCTAGTGCAAAAACAACATCTGGTGTGATACTTGACATCTCACGATTGACTCAATTGCCTAAGCAAGTGATCTGCCAATCATGCATATCCCTCTCCACTTTAGTCTGTAAGACACCTTTAGAGAGGGTGACTCCATCATCTGCAGGTACACCACCATGCCAGGAGTCATTTATTCTAAATACCATTAGAATACTGTCAAAATACCCACATTGGGAAACTACCCAAATCTAGATCTAAAACCATAGATCTAGTAACCAGAATGTCAGATATTATATCCATATCCCTTGTGAAGAAACAACTGTGTGACAACCCAAGTACAGCCGATCGTAGTATAGGATTTTTACTTCCTTCTCTGTGTATGTCATCTAAATACCAGGACATCACACCCTACTACCTTCTTAACAGATCCATCCCCTATTCTGATGAAGTCAAACCCATGACTGTCACATCAAAAATAGATGATCTTATCTCCGCTATATTTGCTCAAGTCTATAAATCGACATAAGCTACTCGTCCACTATGCTTCCGCTGCTCCCACTGACTACGACAACCCTCTGGCGGAATAATATATACGTACACTTCTAAAGCTAGTTTAGAACGACGCTATACTTAACCTCCTGCCGGGTCTCATACCCTGGAACAACAGTAGTGTCAAGTCCGGATAAACAATAACCTCCCTGTCACTGTCCTTGAGGGTACCGGAGTACCTCTCGGGTGTCTGAGGTTACCCACCATATTTGCGGAGTGGCTATTGAAATGTCAAACCTGATTGAATATATAGATCCTATTAAATTTTCCGTAATCGTTTGCGGTTCTGGAATCTCTTCCAGTTCTACCATACTCCCACTACTGTTTTCTGAAAAAATCCATTTTACTAAAACTGTGGCGAGTCAAGAACAATATCATTATTGATCTTCCAGATGATAGAAAGTTAACCCTCGACATAGCCCGGGTCAACCCACAAACTGCCATTACAGAAACGTGCCTTGAGTTATCCAGAGTCTGGTTTTAAGTATAAGCCGGACAACTCCCCGTATCTTAACATCGTTAAGATATGAACCATTCTATATACAATATAGAAATAGAGGCACTAATTTAATTGGAACCAGATTCAAATCATGCAGCTGTCTCCAGTGCATGTCAACTTAATGGAGAGAGGATAATCAGCATTACTCAACTTAGGAATCCATCCAATTATGAGTAACCTGAAAGAGAAACAAGTTTCTCAAAACCATTACTTCCATCTGAATACCAATCACAAGAATCTATATCTTCGATCTTTTTGAAGAACCCCGATACTTGCGATACCTGGTTCTCTACTTTATTCTTATACCCATAACTTTTTAAAACTTAGACCTTGTATTTCTACGAAACACTTGTCTAAAAACTAGAGAAGTCACAAGTAAATAGAACATAGTACGAGTACCTATCCCTCTGTCCTGACGGACACTGAACAACATACAATACTCTGTATAAGTCCGCTGAGTTTGAATAACTCAAAACCTGTGCGTCGTAGGTTGAAAACTGTACCCAGGTGATTTCCTCAAATATCACCAATTACAACGAATTCCGATATAATGAGGATGATTACCTAATTCCCAAATGACTTACTCCCACTCATCATCTGTAAAACTATATAGATGTGAGAATGAAACCTGGTAAATACATATCCTGGAGTAAGTATGTAATCGGGAAATCAGTTTTCCTTTAACAATGCACTGAAACATGAAAATGTTTCATAGGGGTATCCTGGTATTCTTAGTAATGCCTCTTCCATAATCCAATTCATGACTTTAACCGTATATCTCTTTGCCATCTCTCCAAATCCCTTTATTTGCCTTTATTCATTACCTTCTGTACACTATCGTTAGGCTAAGTGGTTTTCTTCCTTCCCTACCTTTCGGCACCAACCTATGGTTTGGAAGAAGACTATCCAGTAAGCATAATAGGTGTACCCTTCTAAACCAAGGAGTACTCGCAACTTGAGAGAAGGTGATGATAAAAGACAACTGAATAATACCTTATTCTATTTCTTCCGAACTGGGAAAAAGTCAAAGGTGAAATAGGAGTGGCGATGAAGTACGCGGTTTGGTCGTGAATGATAGCAGTCACAATTTACTTTACCCTCTTTCTAATCCCTTTCTTTTGTCTTTAGTTATTACCTTCTGTACACCCTACTTAGGCTAATTGGTTTTCTTCATTCCCTACCTTTCGGCACCTGCCTATGGTTTGGAATAAGACTATCCAATAAGCGTAATAGGTGTACTATCCTAAACTAAGGAGCCCTCGCAACCTGAGAGAAGGTGATAATAAAAGACAACTGAATAAACCAATTCTATTTCTCCTGAACCTGGATCCATCCTCGAAGAAGTCCCTCCGAGTTCGTATATAACCATACGATGGATCTATCCAATGGAAGTGGATGCCCATAGTAATACGGGATGTTCTGAGAAATTCAAAGGGTAAAAGAAGGAGTGGCAATGACTTATGCAACTTTAGACAATCCAAAAGCCAGTATTTTAAGAAGGTTCGGTCAACTTAGTCACTGAGTCATAGTCTAAGGTCGGTCAAAGGTCGCTGTTAAAGAGAGAGAGAGAAGAAACACTCTGCGTGCACTCTAACCTAGATCAGAATGGTTATCAATTTATCTAATCAGGAAACCTCCCACTGTAACCTCAAATTCTCCTCCAAACCTGAAAGAAGAATTAGTCGGGATTACCCGAGGAGTAAACCAACTCATCAGTGAGAATCGAGATCCAACTCTCATCGCATGATAACGTGACGGAATCCACTCATGTTATCACACTCCAGAAGGTATGCGCATACTTGGCAAGTTTCATTTTCTTTTAGAAACTCCCGATATTATTTTTACCTCATGCTCTTATGACCTTGACTTTAATCAACAAATCATAAGTCACATGTCAAGTTCTACCCGTCATTATCCAGGTTGATTTGAACCCACCCGTACCTACCCTTGACTTTAGTCAACAAGGCAGTACGACTGTCCCAAACCAACGCATCTATCTATACAACAGATGAATACCCAGCAACTACCAAACACTATGCCTTGACTTTAGTCAACAAACATAGCTTGAATACTACTGACCATCCATAAGAAATGACGGAGGGCTACGGCTGGCTTTTGGCGAAAAACCTTTAACGTAATGAACTTGATCTCGTTGAAGGAACCTGATAGCTTTTTATAAAAATAAAGTGACGAAAACCTTTGCTAAAGAGGTCACTCCCGGTGAAAGGATCTCGGCTCTTTCCTCATGGAATGAGGTGCAGGATATTCTAACTGAATACCGCGATGCAGTGCAGCTTGTAATCGACTATCCATGACGCAAACTTCTGCCGAAGGGGTCACTCCCGGTGAAGGGATATCCGCCCTTGCCTCGTCGGATGAGGTGCAGGATATTCATAACCGAATACCACTGTGCACAGCAAAAGCGTACGTCTGTAATATCAGTTTTTAAAATTGGTTCCAACAACATCAAATATAGGTTTGTTTTATCCTTACATTGATAAGAATCAATGCAGTCCCATCAATTAATCACACCAGAAAAGAATGAAAATATAATGTACGTATATGCCATCCGCATTCGCCACTGGGTCCCGTCATCACCCGTTAGGTTACTTAA
Source organism: Agapanthus africanus (assembly GCA_030015575.1). NCBI lineage: Eukaryota > Viridiplantae > Streptophyta > Magnoliopsida > Asparagales > Amaryllidaceae > Agapanthus > Agapanthus africanus. The sequence continues at coordinate 97,586,081 of CM057349.1, forward strand.
CTAACGACAGAGCGGGGACTGGACTAGCGCGGGTGCAAAACGTATACAACATCTATTAATATATATAAATATATAATAATTGCTCCAGGCGTGATAAATGCAACATTATAGAAAAGTAATAAGCATCACAGAACAATACAGATAATCTGGGATCCCCGGGTTTCACAGAGCTGTTACTGAAACCCGACGTTCCTCTGGTCGTGTGGATAGCCTGTACAATGAAACCTAGACCCCTATGGGTGCGGCAAGTTACCCGCCAAAACCTGAAGCGAGGCAGCCCCCTACAGCATAGTGAATGGACCACCCGGCACTTCACGGAATCCGGTAAATTGAGCACCCCTCCTTGGATCAACCTGTACCCCCTACGAGTGCGGCGAATAGTCTGCCAATTCTAAAGTGAGGCCCCTCTGCCTCTCAAAGCCATGAGATGCGGACCCGTTGCCCTCCAGAACTTGGCAATCCGTGCACTCCGTCACGGGGTAATCCTAGTACATAAAAGAAAATATATACAACGGGTATATCGACCTCAGCCCGGTCGTGCCCCAAAAGAATATTATACAAACAGGCAGTGACGGCAGTCCACATGTTGGACGCTCGCCCCGCAATATCAAATGTACAAATAAATTCAAACTGCACTACCATTGCACACTGCTATCCACCACGACATATCCGCAACATCATAGCACAACACAGAATATCAACGCGAATGTCACGTTTGCAAATCCGTCTAAAAGGACTATAGCAATTAGAAGCAATTTACCGCTCGAATGACATTCACGGTCGGAGATATAATGTAAATACTGCATACTAACAAGTTTAAAATTTCGATCGACAAAACTTCCCAAAGTGGGCCCCACGTACATCTGCTGTACAGTAATAAAATCTGGGCCCAAAAGAAATATACCAAAAACCACAGTTTCCCATGTGAAGCTCTCTGGAAAAAATTGGAGCACTGTTCCCACACACAGGCCACGGTTCCGCGGTCAAACCCTAGCTTTGACCGCGGATCCGCGGTGGAACTGTGGGAACACGTGCTCAAATTTCACCAGAATTCTTCAAAAACCCTGCTCAATTTTCTGTGATATGCAAAATAATTTTTAGACCCTTTTAAAAATTGACAGAAACTTTGAATATGGAAATTGCAGTTTTGAAAATTTTGTTCGATCGATGTTTTAAATGCGTTAGCACAAGTTAGTAAAGCTTAATGGTGAGGCTCTGATACCACTTTAAGTACACGGTAGCGCCCCGATGGTCTAACAGACGCCAAATGCGGAACAAAAACTTTTTACAACCGACGCTATCGTATACTATAACCCGGATCTGCCATTAAGGCTAAACTAACAAACTACAAAGAGGGTAGAAATGTTATACCGAACGATCCGAGTCCTTCGGTCTTTAACCATCATCCCACGCTTTGTTGCGGCTGCTCCGATCTCCAGAATCTCCAGTCTCCTCGTCCAGGTGGCACCACGTCGACGGATCTTTAAATGGGCTCCCGCCTCTGAACCGAGGCAACTCGGTCATCAAGTTTGCTAAAAGAGATGACCAAGATTGATGTAGAAAATGAGTAGAACACTTTGTCTCACTTCGTCCAAAGCCATGGACGAACGGTTAATGAAGTTGCTTTTTGGATCGGGTGAAAATGAGAAATGAGCAATCTTAATTTTCATGAAGCAAAACCCTAATCTTTTTTTCAAATGAACAACCACCCTTCTCACAAGAATGGGCTGGCCACATTAGACGAGGAGGGAGGTGAGTATAGGAGTGGAAGAGGTGACCATTAGCATTAAACAGAAGAATGAGTCATATAACACCTTGCTTAACCATTTAATGCACTAACGAATCATCTAACCTAGTCATTCTATCATTAAATGAACAATTAATGCAACCAATGAATCACTTAACACCTCATCATCCTAGTCACCATTTCTAGAATCTTCTAGAACCTTCCACACTCATCAAGAAAAGATAAATCCGCATTTAACCGAATGTTAAAGCGGGTGATAGAAAACTGGAAACCGGCAACTTTCAAAAGCGATCCCGAAACGAATTTCAGGATAACCCCGTAACAGTATAAACATACCAGCATTTGTATTACGACCGAATACAAATGCAACTGAGACAAAGATATTATATCTACACAGTATAATACTCGGATCAGGCTTAAACCAAAGCCCACCAGTATTATCTGCCCGAAATATGATATGTGCGTAAACGCACGTGCATTTTCCGAATCCTGCCATAAAACCATACGGCCTCTACAACGATTTCGCCCGAACTTGGGAAACTGTCTGTGGGGGACTCTAATAACTCATCAACACAATGGCACTGGGTATAACCACTGGCACGTCAGAGGTACGAGCAGTATGTAACGGTTGCCTATGTATTGATTGGAAGGGAAGCTGACGAGCGAACTCATCCAGAAACCCTACTGAGCCTAACAGTGACAATATACATACAGTCCGGTCCGTTCGTTCATGAGTATCGCATATCAGCCTAGGGGGCTGGTAACGTCAGACCCCCAATAGCGGTATAAGTCGTGTCAGAGAATAGCCCAGAACACCCTGAGATACTACTGGAGTACCTACCAGTAAATCTCCTGCCTCGGCCGAGGGCTTTATGTAATGGCTCTCCTAGACACAGCGCGATCTCACCCCAAAACCGGGAGAGACGAATCCCCTGTCGATCCGCTCACTTGCCTCCATGTGGCTCGGGGCTGTACCCAAAAAATACCTGTTTGCACGACTCCTTTGAGCCGTGGTAGGGTAGAAATCAAAGTACAGTGGGAACTCACACGAGACAAATGACGACCTCAGATCGATGAACTAACCTGTACACATGTCACCAGGGAACTGCTATCTGATGCTAGGTATAATACCAATTAGCAGGTTCCCGGCGAGTCCTGTCCGGTGTACTCATAACCCAATGAGCACCTGTATACATCTTAGGTGAACCAACTAACACCAATGGATTGTGAGACCGGCCACCGCCCCTCGTCCGGGTCTCGACTGTATACACTAGTCTACTCTGGAGTATCGATGCCCTGTCTCGAAACTCCCACGACTATGGACACTTTAAGGATGTGCTTACAGACCCCAGCTCCCACATATATGATCGCCATCATACTGCTGGCAGTCGAGCAAGAATCCTATGGGCTCTATCAACATGCAATAGCGAACTAAAGCATGTATACGATGATAAAGACAAACCAGATAGCATACTATCATCTCGAGCAAGACTGTCATATCGGTATAGGTCCTGTCTCAATCATTGCAATCACGTACCTGCGATCCAATAATTGACTTTGAGGGCACTATATCCAACAGTATATTGGTTTTGAACCCATGTTATTATGTACCTAGCATACTTTGTAATATAATATCCATTTCTTTGTTAGACAATGAAGGATATCATTTTGTATTGCAGCATAATGTTATGAACATTAAACTAAATCAAGAGTTAATTGGTTATGGTACACTTAATAACGGGATATACGTCCTAAATCAATACACAGTTTTCAACATACAACACACAAATAAAAGAAAATTTTTAGATATAAATGAAGATTTTCTTTGGCATTATAGACTTGGTCATATTAAAAAAATAAGACTAAACAAGTTTCATAAAGATGGCTATTTAAATCCTTTTGAATATAAATCTTATGCGACTTGTCAGTCTTGTATCAAAAGGAAAATGACCAAAACTCCGTTTACTGGATGCGGAGAAAGAGCTACAGACCTCTTGGGCCTCATACATAGTGATGTATGTAGGCCAATGTCTACACATGCGAGAGGCGGTTTTTCTTACTTCATAACTTTTGCTGATGATTTCTCGAGATTCGGGTATGTGTTTTTATTAAAGCGTAAGTCTGAAGCTTTCGAGAAATTCAAGGAGTACAAATTTGAAGTAGAAAACCAAACAGGAATGAGCATGAAGATACTTCGATCAGATCGAGGTGGAGAGTATCTTAGTACAGAGTTTTTGAACTTCCTAATAGAGAATGGGATTCTCTCTCAGCTCACCCCCCTTACACACCACAGCACAACGGTGTGTCAGAGCGGTGGAATCGCACCCTATTGGATATGGTGCGATCCATGATGAGTGATACCGAGTTACCTCTCTTCTTTTGGGGGCATGCATTGGAGACTGCAACATTTCTGTTGAACAAAGTTCTAACCAAAACCGTGTCTACCACTCCATATGAGATATGGTATGGGAAGAGACCATCTCTTAAACGAGTTAAGATTTGGGGTTGTTCGGCTTTTGTAAAAAAGAAGAATCCGGACAAACTCAAGACACGATCAGTTAAGTGTATATTTATGGGATATCCAAAACATTCGTTTGGATATCTATTCTATCGCAAGGAGGAACAAAAGGTGTTTGTTTCTCAGTATGCCACATTTTTAGAAAATGAGATTTTTCCAAATGATACTGATGGCAATGTGGTAGATCTAGAAGAGGTTCTAGAGGCACAAGTTACAAATGACGATTTGGTTGAACCTGATATTGCAACGGAATCTTATGAACCTCAGCCACTCCGTAGATCTGGTAGGACTTCTCGCCCACCGGAGAGATACTATGGTTTTCTCATTGATGGTGATAGAGAAGATTGCATCATGGATGATGATGACTCTACCAGTTTTCAGCAAGCTATCACGAGTGGTGACTCTGTGAAGTGGCTGGATGCCATGAGATCCGAAATGGAGTCCATATACACCAACAAAGTATGGACTTTGGAAGCTGTACCCTCTGTGGTAAAACCCGTAGGATGCAAATGGATTTTTAAGAGAAAGATCGATGTAGATGGGCAGGTAGAGACCTATAAGGCATGGCTTGTGGCGAAAGGATTTCGTTAAAGACCAGGACTGGACTATGACGAAACCTTTTCTCCTGTAGCCATGCTTAAATCCATTCAGATCCTACTTGCTATTGCTGCTCACTACGACTATGAAATCTGGCAGATGGACGTTAAAACTGATTTTCTAAATGGTGATTTAGAAGAATGCGTTTATTTGGATCAGCCAGAGGGCTCATTGATAGTGGGAGCAGCGGAAAAGCATGTAGGTTGCTTAAATCCATTTATGAATTAAAGCAGGCATCACGGAGTTGGAACATTTGTTTTGATGATGGGATCAAAGAGTTTGATTTCGTAAAAAATCCAGATGAACCTTGTGTTTATAAGAAGATTATAGGGAGCACTGTCACATTCCTCGTATTGTACGTGGATGACATTCTTCTGATAGGAAACGATGTTCCTATGCTACAATCGGTCAAATTGTTCTTATCACAAAAGTTCTCCATGAAGGACCTGGGTGATGCCTCATACATATTGGGCATGAAGATCTATAGGGATAGATCTAAAAGGTTGTTGGGATTGTCCCAAACCAGGTACATTAACACCATCCTAAAAAGGTTTAGTATGGAAGACTCCAAGCGGGGTGCCTTACCCGCTTGTCATGGAGTCACTCTCTCCAAGGACTTTTGCCCAAAGACTGATGAAGAGAGAGCCTGCATGAGCATTATACCCTACGCTTCAGCCGTAGGATCTATAATGTATGCGATGTTATGTACTTGCCCTGATATAGCTTATGCACTGGGTGTAGTAAGAAGGTATCAATCAAACTCAGGGAAGAATCACTGGACAGCTGTGAAGAACATTCTTAAGTACTTGCAAAGGACTAAAGAAATGTTCTTGGTGTATGGTAACAGGGATCTCCAAATGGAGGCCTTTACCGATTCGAGCTTCCAGAGTGATAAGGACAGTAAATCTATCTCGGGGGTTGTATTTACCCTCAATGGAAGGGCGGTGTGTTGGAAGTGTTCCAAACAGGATACCGTTGCAGACTCCACGGTGGAAGCTGAGTATATTGCTACAAATGATGCTGCCAAGGAAGCCGTCTGGATGAAGAAGTTCGTTTCGGAGCTAGGAGTAATTCCAACCATTATTGATCCAATACCATTGTATTGTGATAATAATAGGGCTATGGCATTGGCCAAAGAGCCAAGGTCCCATCAGAGGTCCAGACACACCTTGAGGCGATATTATCTGATCCGGGAGATAGTTGATCGCAGCGAGATCGAGATTCGGAGAGTAGATATAAAGAATAACACCGCGGATCTACTCACCAAGTCCCTCCCTCAGCCGTAGCATGAGCGACTTTTTGAGATGTTGGGTATGAGATACGCCAATAATTGGCCTTAGTACAAGTGGGAGATTGTTGGATATATGTATGCCCTAGAGGCCATTATTTGATAGTGGATGTATCGGTATGCGTATTATATTCAGAGGACATTCTTGCTCGACATGATAGTATGCTATCTGGTTATTTTTTTTATCTTGACACGTTTACTAGATCATGCATATTTCTGGTACATGTAGATAAAACCCTTAGGATATTTGCTTGACTACTATGATTATGATGCGGATCATACTAGTGGGGCATGTATAGTCTATGAGCATATCCTTAAATGTTCCTAGTCGTGGGTGTATCGAGACGGGGCATCGATATTCCAGAGTAGACTAGCGTATACGTTTCTTGGCCCATATGATGGGCGATAGATGATCCCATATCCATTGGTGTGGTGACACCAAAGACTGTATACGGGTGCTCAGTGGAGACTGGGTACATTGAATGGACTCGCCGAGAACTCCTATGTGGTATTATATCTATCGTCGGATAGCATTTCTCAGGTGACACTGGTACAGGTTAGTCTGTAGACCCGAGATCGTCATAGAGTCTTGTGTGTCCTCCCACTGTACTTTGATCTCCACTTACCACGGCTCTACTGAGTCATGCAAAAAGGTGGATTTGGGGTACATTCCCGAGGCACATAGAGGCAATAAGCGATAGGAGGGGTTTCGTCTCTCCTGGTATTGGGGGTTGATGTTGTGCTATGCTCGATTGGCTATAACAGGAAGTTCCTAGCCAGGGCTGATGAGATTTACTGATAAGTGTTATCAGTAGTTTATCGATCTATTATAGGCTATATACCGGCATAACTTATTGAGTTATTGGAGTCGACGATACCATCCCTAGACTCGATATGCTGCATATCTGATAAAGAGACCAGACTGTACGATAAGTGTTGCCAGTTTGCTCGACAGGAGTTTTGACAGGTTTGCTTGTATTTCTTCTAATCGCTCAATATCTAGAAGCCGTTACGTACAGCTAGTGCCGTTGACGGTTTGTGGGTATATGATATGATCACTGCCTACTGCTAGCGTATTGACGAGTCTTAGTGTCCTACAAAGGGGTTACCTAGTTCGGGCGAAACAATGAGGGGTGCATATGGGGATATGCGCTGAAGCTTGATTAAATGCGTGTATGTGATACCGCATTTTAATATAGCATTTACTATTGGTTGGGTCGTACGTGATATGACCGGGTTATTAAATCAAGTGTTGATTTAATATTAATGACTATTAGCTCATTTATTAAAACCTATTTCTTTATGATATATACATGAGTGTATGTATATGTTGATATGGATGCACACATGCATGCATACATGTGTCATGGTTGATGATACATTGATGATGGCAATGCAAGACTCACATGGAGAATCACTACTACAAATAAGGGTTGCCCCTACGGATTTATCGATAGGGGCAACCCACTGCCCCTACGGATATATACGTAGGGGCGAAAAAAGACCCCGTAGGTGCAAAGGCCGCAGGTGCAAGTTGAGGCCCTGAACTTGCCCCTACGGACAAATTCATGCCCCTACGGATATCTCAGTAGGTGTTATAGCCCCTACGGAGTACCCCGTAGGGGTAATAAAATCATATATTTAATTTTTTTTTTTGAATATATTGTATATACCTACGGAAACCTCCGTAGGGGATATAAAGTAGCCCCTACGGATACGTCCGTAGGGGCCACTCCCAACACCCTGCACTGAGACCGGGGGGAAAAATATCAGGAAAACTGATATTTTGCCCCTACGAATTTATCCGTAGGGGATAAACAGTAGCCCCTACGAACATATCCGTAGGGGCAACCCCAACACCCTGCACTGATATCAGGTGGGAAAATATCAGGTTTCCTGATAGTTTGCCCCTACGGATAACTCCGTAGGGGCAACATATGTACCTACGGCTTAATCCGTAGGTACATATTGTCTGTATTTTTTTTTTAAAAATGGGCTGCTAGATTTTTTCCCGCCCTGTGCACAATACTATATACATCAATCAAATCATATATTGCAGTATTCATAATCACATCTCACGCATATATATAATATACAAAAGAAACCCAAAAACTGAATATGATATAAATACAAACCAATATCAATATCGTTTCAAAATGTAGTACAATGTGATATAAATACATGTTTCAAAAAATAAGAACAAAAAAGCTACCCTAGTTCGGTCCAGCTCCACCTCCGAATAACGTTAGAATAACGCGCGCCTGCTCCTCGGTCAATACACTCTGCAATGCTACATATAAGGGAGTCTGAGCGGCATGTGGAGCTGGCGATGTGGTCTGCGCAGCCGCCGTCGAGGTAGTCGCTTGCGGAGCCGCGGCTGCGGGAGTCTGAGTGGGCGGTGGAGCTACAGGAGCTGTCTGCGGAACCGCAGCCGATGTAGTAGCTTGCGGAGCCGCAGCCGAAGGAGATGCATGTGGAGGCTCGGCCGATCTACCCTGTCGCGTCTGGACATAACGTGTGTAAGAAGCGTGTAAGAACTGTGTATTATTCGAATTCGTTTCATTATTAAGTTATTTCGAAACCCTGTTTGGATATCTAGTTTGGAAAAGCGTTGTTTATTTTAATTACATATGTATGTATGATTAATCAAACTTAAGTCTAAAACCAAATAAGCTCAAGCTACGTACTAATTATGGATATGTTGATATGTATATAATATGAAATGATATTTTACTATAAAGTAGTATACATACCAGCATCTCCTTCAACTCCTGAACGGTGGCCCTCAAGCTATCCAGTTCCTGATGGACATGCCGGTCACTGGAGACGGAGGAAGTAACCGCCGGGGTGGAGTCCAACCTTATATGGGCCCTGCTAGGGCCCAATCCCCGGCCTCTCTCCCAACCTCCGTGGTGCCCTCCGTGTGCGGCGTCCAGAACTGGGGTCAGCAGCCTCGGATCGTTCTGTCCGGTAAAATCGATCCCCGAGGCCTGGGCCTGCTCAACCACCCGCTCCTACACCCACATTAAGCAGTAAAGTATAAGTATAAAATTTAAACTTGAACCTTCCAAAACTAAAATTTCAAATTTGGGTAGAAAAAATATTAACACTTACGCAGTACTCCTGGGTAGCGACGTCGGGACATCGAAGCTCGCCCGTGGCGGGATCTGTCGAGGTGCCGTGGACGGCAAGATATGCGGACAGCACGCTCGGTGTACCACCTGACGCCACGGTCCGAGATGTCTGCAATATTAGAAAGTAACTCTTAATATTAGAAATATTAGAGAATAACTCTTAATATTGCAGAATATTAGAGAATAACTCTTAATTTACCGATAACTCCATGGCTCGAGTAATGTTCCTCGAGCCACCTGTGTAAGTGGGGCGACCCCTCTTCGCCGACTTCCTGTTCTCCATATTCTGAGCGGCCTGTTTCTGCACAACGCATTAACATTTAGTTTTCTAATTAAGAAACACAAAGAAATAAATTATATCATAAATAATGAATTAAATTTAAAATACATACTTGTTTGCGTTCGGAGTCGAAATAAGCGCACAATAGAGGCCATGTCTCTACGTCGACTCTCGCAAACGCCGGAGTAGATAGGAGGGCCGCTCTCTCTGCCTCGGGGGTCGCTATCCACAGGGAGTAGCAGTCAGCCTTCAGCTCATTCCTGTTGTATCGGACCTTGGCCTGCATGTTCTTCATCAGGCCATTGTATAGAGCATGAAGGTCGAGCACCCTCCCCGAGTGATCAGGGTCGGCTACAGGCTGAAAATCGTAATCCAACTGAAAATACAAAAAAAAAACATTGTTATTAGATTGCAAGTGTTAATAATAAATATATTGGATAGATCAAATGAAAATATATATTAATACATACCCGAGCCTGATCAAAGAAGAGGGCGAATGAGCGCTGGTGCTGCTCGCCCCACTCAACGTGAAGTGGATAGTTCTTCACGATCCGGCTCTCGTCCCCCAAATACCGGCCGAACCTCTCGGCATGAGGACCGGTATAGCGATAGTCAAGGGTAAAAAATAGGGGGAATGCTGCCTCTCCCCTAGCTCTATTAGGCCTCAGCCTATGGGACTGATTCGGGCCTCGAGTCCCCCTCTGGGGATGGAGAGGCCCTGCGTCTGCACGAAATATCAAGACAATCAATAATAAGACAAAGTTGTATTAAGAAATCAAGGTTAAACAAAAATTCAAGTGTGATATATACCTCCGGTGATTAGCGCACGAGCCTGGGCCCGAGCAGCAGCACGAGTGGGACGATAGTTCCTCCGGTGAGGAACAACCGGGGTCCCGGACTCGGACGCATCCCCTCCAACTATAAAATAAACATCGACGCTAAATCTCCATGAAGTTCATATTTATTCTATATAGCATATGTAAAATAAATAAATATTTTAAATTTATTCATACTAACCTGCAGACGATGCGGAGGGTATGGAAGCGGCAGGAGTGGCCCCTGTGGAAGGAATGGACGCACCACCTATAATTAGACAATTAAAAATAGATTTTATAAGTAATTGCAAAAAGAATGTGTAGATCAATAATATAACGTTCTAAATCAATATGCATGAACTATAGGACATATAAACATACCCGCAGGTGCGGTGGTGTCACCACCTACAGCTAGACAATAATAAAAATTGCTAAGTAAGAGCAAAAGGAATGTGTATATTTATGATATAGCATTCTAAATCAATATACATACACTATATGATATATAAACATACCTGGAGGAGCGGGGGTGGCCTCTGTCCCAGATGTGGACGCAGGACCAACAACTGGACAATTAAAAATAGATTTTATAAGTAATTGCAAAAAGAATGTGTAGATCATTAATATAACGTTCTAAATCAATATGCATGCACTATAGGACATATAAACATACCCGCAGGTGCGTTGGTGTCACCACCTACAGCTAGATAATAATAAAAATTGCTAAGTAAGAGCAAAAGGAATGTGTATATTTATGATATAGCATTCTAAATCAATATACATACACTATATGATATATAAACATACCTGGAGGAGCGGGGGTGGCCTCTGTCCCAGATGTGGACGCAGGACCAACAACTAGACAATCAAACATTGACAATATAAGTAATTTTGACATAAACATGTATGAATATCTGTAATATTACATTGAAAATGGATATGCGTGCAGTATACCTGGAGGTGTGGCAAAATCCACACGGAAGGAGGCATCCGAAGGGGTCTCCGATCTGGGTGCAAGACCGGCCCTCTGAAGCTCCCTACGGAGCTCTCCGGGCGGCAGAACCGCTCTGCCTCTGCCTCTGCCTCTGCCTCTGCCGCGGCTGGAGCTCCTGCCGCCCCTCGCTGCTCCCGACATCGTCATCAAATCTAGATAAACGGTTCGTGGACGCATTAGACAATCATTAAAAGTATTGACTATATATGATCTAGAGCGTAAAATGTGAAGTAATAATATAACATTACTGATAACCTTTTTCGTTTCGTGGGCGCATCATACATATCTACTTGGATTTCATCGTCGATGTCATTTCTAACCCACGTAACTTCATGATCGGTCGAAGACAACCCGTCCTTCGAAACAGACGGTCGGAGCACTTTAAGCCTTCTCTCTTCTTCGTCCTCATCGCTGTCCTCGTATTTTGGGACATCGTAGACATCTCTAGGTTTCCATCGGCATACAACACTCCACCCCGGATGCTTCAAACACTGTGAGTAGTATACTTGGAACGCTTGGTTCGGAAAGATAAACGGATCGTCCTGACCGTAAAATCGAAGTGTGTTCACACTGGTCAATCCATATTCATCTTTCCAAGTCCCAAGACTGCTTCTCCACCTGTCTGTATCGGTTCGCGGATCGTACCAAGTACAGTGGAATATATAAAAGGGTTCTGATCGTCCGGGATAGTGGATGCCGAGTATACAATTTAAGTACCCATAGTAAATCACACCGTCCGATCCTACCGTCGCAATCCCACTATTCTGAGTGATTCTAGATGTTTCTATGTCCTTAACTTTGAATTTGTATCCAAGGACACCAAATCCTTTGTAATGTGCAACCTCCATACTAGGAAATTGAGCTAAACATCTTGAATCACTCTCAAATGATGCAGACAAGTTCGGATCGTGGATCTAACAAAACAAATTTTACGATAAATACATAACGATACAAGTTTAGATTAAAACTGATAGCAATAAAATGTAATTCGAATAACTTACATGCTCTGTGACCCAATCACAAAAATTATCCTGATGGTATTTTTCCAAACGCTCTTCGTTCCAATCAGGATGCCCCTCACGTACCTCGTTAAAATGAGTTCTGTTTTCGACAAATAATTGTGACATTAATATTATGTCATTTCATACACACACAAACACAGATATAACAATTAATCCAAAAGAACTTACTCTCTAATTTGTTCAAGACATACGCAATTAAGCAAGATAAACCGGTATATCTTGTTGATAAACATAGTGTCTACCCTCTTATACTCGGCTTTACCATATGGCCCGTCTTGAATTCTTCATGGTCGGTTAAGCCTTGTCTCAATGTTCTCGTCCAGATAGCGGGAACAAAATGTGGTTGCTTCATCAAGAAGATAACCTTGCATGATAGAACCCTCTGGTCGATTTTTATTGCGTATATACTTCTTAAGAGTGTAAAGGTACCTAATGAGAATATGTTGAATAAATAAACACGGGCATACATGACAAAAATAAATTTATAAATTGCGCGAAACGAAAAATTACACGTACCTCTCGACGGGATACATCCATCGATATTGTACCGGTCCGGCTAACTTCGCCTCAGTTGCAAGATGAACCGTCAAGTGTATTATGATATTGAAGAATGACGGTGGGAAAATACGCTCAAACTTGCAAAGTATCAACGCAATAGAATTTTCTAGTTTATCCAGCGTCGCAACCTCCAGCGTTTTAGCACACAACTCCCTGAAAAAACAACATAGGTCGTTGATTACTAGACCAACCGAGTCGGGGAGAGAAGTCCTGAGGGCTAATGGAAGAAGGTGCTCCACGATAACATGGTGGTCATGACTTTTCAGCCCATCGATCTTGCCCTTCACAATTTTTATTTTCTTGCTGAATGATCCTGAGAAACCTGTGGGGACTTTCAAATCATGCAACACCTGCAGGAATCTTTTCTTCTCCGGTTGTGACATATGATAAGCGGCATTGGAAAGTACAAACTTGCCCGGTTTACCCGCTACCGGTTTAGGGTGCAGTTCACTTCTTATTCCCCACTCTTGTAGATCCATCCGGGCATTCATGTTGTCTTTCGATTTCCCGTCTTTACACAGAAGCAAGTTAAGTATGTGCTCTGATACTCCCTTCTCTATATGCATGACGTCCAGACAATGACGCACTGAATTTGTAGACCAGTACGGAAGCTCGAAGAAAATGCTTAACTTGTTCCAATATTGTGGTTTGACCTGTCTCGTCGGATCCATCCCGAAGGGCACGTTATTGTAACCATCCCATTTAGCAGTCACGTCCTCTCCGGACAATGGGGATGGAGGCCCAAGAAGCTCCTGATGACCATCAAAGTGAACCGTGTCTAACCTATAGGGGTGGTCTGGAGGCAGAAAACGTCGATGGCCGCAATAACAAACCTTCCTGCTAAAATTCAAAAATTTTGATGTTGTGTGTTCATGGCAATGAGGACATGCTTTGTGACTATGTACGGACCAACCTGAAAGCATTCCATACGCAGGAAAGTCATTAATTGTCCACATTAAAGCCGCACGCAGTATGAAGGTTGTATTTGTGTTTGAATCATATGTCTCTACACCATCAATGAACAAAGTTTTCAGCTCCTCAATCAGAGGTCCGAGATAGACGTCGATATTGTTCCCCGGTGAGTTTGGTCCGTCGATAAGAAGAGGCATCATAAAGTATGATTGGTCCATAGCCAACCAAGGCGACAGATTATAAATTATCATTACAACGGGCCATGTACTGTGACTTCCAGCCATATAGTTGAATGGGCAGAAGCCATCGGCAGCCAGTCCGAGCCGGACATTGCGAGGATCGCTACTGAATATTGCGTGCCTCCTATCGAAATCCTTCCATGCCGGTGAATCTCTTGGATGGCTCATTTTTCCATTTTCGCTTGGAGGAGCACGGTGATGCCAAATCATTGCCTCGGCTGTTTTCTTGCACCTGAATAGCCTCTGTAGCCTCTGTGTTATGGGAAAATATCGTGCTATCTTCACAGGTATATCAGGCTTCTTATCAGAATCTTTCGGCTTATACCTGGCCTCTCCGCATGTTGGACACTCTTTCAAATCTGAATTCTCTTTCCGGTACAACACGCAATTTTTAGGACATGCTTGAATCTTCTCGCACTTTAGACCCAAATCAGACATCATTTTCTGGACTTCGTACCAGCTTTCGGGCACATTATTTCCCGGAGGCATAGAATCTTTCAAGAACGAAAGAAGCATTGTGAATGACTTGTTGCTCCATCCATTTAGGCACTTAATTTGGAAAAGTTGGACGAACCATGAGAGGGTGGAATACTTCGCATTCTCATAAATTGGTTTCCTAGCATCATTCATGAAATTTTCATATTTATCCGCACGCGGTCCTTGACCGGAAGGAATGTCATCTTCGGTACGAATAGATTCACCTAGGGCAGCCTCTACCATATCCTCCATTTCTTCTGATGGAAATAAATTTCCGTATGCTGCCGTATTACCGAATTCTTCTTCTTCTCCTGCCGCATTATCGTGTTCTCCTTCTTCTACCGCAGTACTGCATTCTTCTCCTTCCCCGTGATATTTCCAAGTTGAATAAAGTCTAGTAAACCCATGTTTTACAATATGAATCTCTGCCAATTCTACCTTCTGCCAGTACTTATTGCCACATCTATCGCACGGACAGAGAATCTTCTCTATTATGATCTTATTATGTGCTCGTGCAAATTCAAGGAAAGCAGCAACTCCTGCAACAAACTTAGGTTGCATACGTTGTTTCCAATCCACATACATCCAGTCCTTAACTCTGACGTACTCATGGGCCATGTTAGACTGAATAACATATAAATTATAGGTTATGCTGACTATATTGAGAAATATAAGAACGGGATAGTTACTGACAAAGGAGAAAATCCATGTATATGCTTTGTGTGTGCGTTTGTCGTTGAAAAGAATAAATTATCGCACGTTATGTTGACCGATAGACGGGGAATAAGTGGCGCTTTTAGTTTCATATATGGGTATCGATGGGAATATGAAGGTTTCATATTATCATATATTGGTTTTAAGCCGAACATCTCGAATCGCTCTCTGATTATGCGTTTGTATGTATGTGTTCCGGCTGTCGGGGGTAGGCTTCTATCCCATTAAGAATGTATAGAGCGAACGCCCATCACTTGTGCTTTCAACCGTTTCGAGTAAATTTCGGCAGCACCTCCCCGCTGTTCTCCGAGTACACTGTAATAGAATAGATAATCATTTCAAAGCTGTGAAACAACGTTGAAATGAACATCTAATCTATCTTTGTACACGGAGAACCAGCGGAAAGATACCGACGAAATATCTCGAAACGGATGAAAACACAAGTGAATGAAGGCGTTTGCTTTATACATTCTTAACTTGTCCACACGGGACAAATCTATGGGTTACCATACGATTGAATTTTCTCGTCGCGTAGACTATACGACGGTTGTTAGTATCGAGCTATACTGTCCGATATTTAACAACCTTCGTATAGTTCTAGGTCACGACGAGCATCGCACGTATGTTAACCGATAGACGGGGACTAAGTGGCGCTTTTAGTTTCATATATGGGTATCGATGGGAATATGAAGGTTTCATATTATCATCGAGTATCATATATTGGTTTTAACCCGAACATCTCGAATCGCTCTCTAATTATGCGTTTGTATGTATGTGTTCCGGCTGTCGGGGGTAGGCTTCTATCCCATTAAGAATGTATAGAGCGAACGCCCATCACTTGTGCTTTCAACCGTTTCGAGTAAATTTCGGCAGCACCTCCCCGCTGTTCTCCGAGTACACTGTAATAGAATAGATAATCATTTCAAAGCTGTGAAACAACGTTGAAATGAACATCTAATCTATCTTTGTACACGGAGAACCAGCGGAAAGGTACCGACGAAATATCTCGAAACGGATGAAAACACAAGTGAATGAAGGCGTTTGCTTTATACATTCTTAACTTGTCCACACGGGACAAATCTATGGGTTACCATACGATTGAATTTTCTCGTCGCGTAGACTATACGACGGTTGTTAGTATCGAGCTATACTGTCCGATATTTAACAACCTTCGTATAGTTCTAGGTCACGACGAGCATCGCACGTATGTTAACCGATAGACGGGGACTAAGTGGCGCTTTTAGTTTCATATACGGGTATCGATGGGAATATGAAGGTTTCATATCATCATCGAGTATCATATATTGGTTTTAACCCGAATATCTCGAGTCGCTCTCTAATTATGCGTTTGTTGTGCATTCGTGTTGTATGTGTAACATGATTTTAAACCATTGAGATCAAGATTGATAGAACTGATCATCCTACATTGCAATAGTATTCATCAACCAAAAACTATTATTGCAATGGTATACATCTATAACAATCAACAATTAAAACTATAAATATAGGATACTGATATCATAAAGCGTTATGAGTGTTAGTGTATATGCCCTAGAGGCCATTACTGTATCATACTAGCTTGTATATTACTTGATGGAAGCTTGGGATATTCACAGTTGTATATACAATCTTGCTCGAAATGGTAGTATGCTACTTGGTTTGTCTCTGCTTTAATATGTGCATGTGTTTCTTTTAGCATATTGCTGGTATACATATTAGTAGAGCCCTTAGGATCTTTGCTTGATTACCAGCGTTGTGATGGCGCTCGCACTCGTGGGAGCTGGGTAATCTATAAGCACATCCTTATATAGGTCCCTGGTCGTTGGACTATCGAGACAGGGCATCGATACTCCGGAGTAGACTAGCGTATGCGCTTCTCATCCCAGTGTGGGAGACGGTCTGTCCCACAGCCGTTAGTACGTCGTACTTGGGATAGTATGCGGGTGCTCGTTAGGTTACGAGTACACTGGACAGGACTCGTCGGGAACTGTTGGTTGGTAATATACCTATCGTCAGTTATCAGTTCCCAGGTGACATGAGTACAGCTTAGTCCGCTGACTTGACACTGTCACTTCGCCTCGAGTGTGTTCCCACTGCACTTTGATTACTACCCTACCACGGCTCAAAGGAGCTGTGCAAACAGGTAGTTTTTGGGTGCAGTCCCGAAGCACTTGGAGGCAGTGACGGTTAGACAGGATTCGTCTCTCCCGGTATTGGGGGTTGACATCGCGCTGTGTCTAGGAGAGCCATTACACAAGTAGTCCCTGGCCAGGGCAAGCGAGATATACTGGTAGGTTTCCAGTGTTATCTCAGGGTGTTCTGGGCTACACTCCGACACGACTTGTACCGCTATTAGGGGACTGACGTTCACCGCCCCCCTAGGCCCGCCATGCGATGTATCAGACGAACAGACCGGACTGTACGGAGACTGTCACATACAGGCTCAGTAGGAGTGCAGATGGGGTTCACCTCGTCAGTCTTCTTATCGACATCTACCTGGGGACCGTTACGTACAGCTAGTGCCGCTTGCGGTCTGTGGTTAAACCCACTGCCAGCGTAGTGTCGAGTCTTTAGAGTCCCACACAGAGAGCTATTCGCCTTTAGGCAAAACGAGTAGAGGTCGCATGGTTTTGCGACAGGGTTCGTTCGCATCCGCGCACTTGTGCACGTTTGCTGTCCGGACAGTTTATACTAGCGGGCTTTGGTTTAAGCCGGATCCTAGTATATGATTTGAGATTGGTTTTTCTCATTGTGTTCGTGTTCCTCGGATCACGAATGCGGGTGCGTATGCACAGTTGCTTGAGATTGGGGGAGAGGACCTTGTTTAGGGTTAATGGCTTTTGTCATTTTATTAACCCTATTGATTTTGTGTGGATTATTGTTAATTGATAATTAGCTTAATTATTGTGCATGGTTGTTGTTGACAATTTGACTTCATTGACTTGTTGACCATGTTGACAACTTGACCATAATCATTTCATTTGGAAGATGCTCTTTGATCTTTGCAAAAATTGAAATGATAATGGTCAAGTCATGATTTATCATGACAATTTTCAAGCTAATTATCTAATTAAAATTATCCTCACATATTAGTGAGAATGGCTCTTTTATTTTCTCATTCTCTCATTTTATTTCTCTCTCTTGCTCATCCTCTCCCTCAAGCTCTCTCCCTCTCATGTGTTGAGAAACAAAAAGCTTGAGAAAAACCCTCTCTTGATCTTCTCTTCTCACTTCTAGGGTTCAAGTCTTAGCATTTCTTGCACTCTAGTTACTCCTAGCTTGGAGTTGAAGCTAAAGGTGGTGGCTTTCAAGTGGATCCTTCTTTGACGGGAGAAGACAAGCAAGGTGAACTCTTTCTACCATACCTAGGAGCAAGGAGAGAAGGACTAAAGACCAAAGGTATAACTTTTCATCACTTAGCTACTTTGTAGTTAGGGTTAGCTAGTTTTCGTTTAGCAAAGATCCTCACAAGCATAGTCCATGTTGCCTAAGTCATTAAAAATCCGATTTTTATTATGTTTTCCGCCTCCCCGTAAGCACCGGGGTGGGCAACACGGACTTACAGTGGTATCAGAGCCTAACTAAACCTAAACTAGTTAAGTAGTTAAGTGTAACGAAGTTCGGAACCGGAAAAATCACAAAACCAAACTTTTACAAAATCCAAGTTTCTGTTAAAATTTTTCCTGCTCTAAATGAAAAACTTTATACATGTAAAATCGTCTCAGGGTTTTGTGAATACACCCAAGAAAAACGATACCCTAATTCCCTCAAGTCGCCGCCCTTCCGCCGCATGAAGTAGGTATATGCGGCGGAACCGCCGCGGATTGTCGTGATCGGCGCATCGTTTTTCGTGCAGAGTGTGTTGTTGTTGGTTTTGGGATTTTTAGGATATATTATATGTACCCAGATTTTACAGAAAAGAAATTTCCTTTTGGGGTCCTATAATTCCGTATTTTTCCGAACTTCACTGCACTTTAACTATATCGGTTATATCTGTAATGCTTGCATGTATTGAACGTCGGCTAATCGCTATAAGACGATTAGTCGGGGTTATACATGATCTGTGATTGTTATTGGTTTGTGGATATGAATGGATTGGATTGTCGCGGGTGAATAGCCGGGTTGGATGTGAGATGAGCGTTATTTTTCTTTCATTCATTTGTAACATGTAAATTGATGTAATAATATTCTTTGTATGGCCGCACAACCGGGTCGGGGTTGTAGCCGTCATTGTATAATTCTTTTTACTGTTTTTGCTCCTAGGATAGACCCATGGAGGGGGTGCACAAACTACCGGGTATCTCGAAGTGCCGAGTGGCCTACTCACGGTGGTGAGGGAGGTTGCTTCGCTTCGGGTGCTTGGCGGGTAGTTTGCCGCACCTGTAGGGGTCTTGGGTGGGGTATTGGCTATTCACCGCGACCGTGTAATCCGCTTTGCGTTGCAGGCTCGAACGCATTGCGGATTCCTAGTATATCCAATGTATTCATCTGTGATCTGTAATGTCTATCATTGCTATATATTTATATATAATAACTATTTAGGCGTTGCTTATGTTTTACAGCTGCGCTAGCCCAGCCCCCGCTCTGTCGTTAGTTAAGTAACCTAACGGGTGATGACGGGGCCCCGTGGCGAATGCGAATGGCATAAGCGTACGTCATATTTTTGGTTGTTTTCTGCAATGGTAGGATTAAATGATGGGACGCATTAAAAGAACTAATGCAAGAAATAAACCAAGTAAAAGTCGATTGGAACACTTTGAAAACCACTCGGTTCTTTTTCAAAAACTAAACTTTTAAACGCGGAGCTTGAACCACTCCTTTTAAAAGCTATCTCGTTCCATCGATTATATCAAGTTCACTACGTTCACGGTTTCGCCAAAACCATCTGTAGCCCTCCGTCGTTTCATATGAATAATCAACGGTATTCAAGCTGTGTTTGTTGGCCTTAGTCAAGGCACAGTGTTTGGTAGCTGGTGGGTATTCATATGTTGCATAGATAGAATGCGTTGGTTTGAGACAGTCGTATTGCCTTGTTGGCCATAGTCAAGGGTGGATACGGGTGGGTTCAAATTAACCTGGATAACGACGGGTAGAACTTGACATGTGACTTATGATTTGTTGGCCTTAGTCAAGGTCATAAGAGCATGGGGCAAAAATCCACATCGGGAGTTTCATAAGTACTGAAACTTGCTAGCGTTGCATACCATTTGGAGTGTGATGATTCTGGTAGGATTCCTTCGGTTTTATCACGCGATGATATTTGGATCCCGATCCTACTGTGAGTATATGCTACTCCTCGGGAAAACTCTCACTTAACGATCAATGCTATAAACCTAGTAGGTGCCTAGAAAGGTGTTAGCGGGGCTACGCCCACAGGGAAAAGAGGTTACTTAATTAAGGAACTTCGCGAAAGCGTTGGAAAACCTCCCTCGAAGTACCGACACTGGCCTGGCTGAACGGTTAAGCAAGTATTGTACGGTGAGAATGATCCCGGCTAATCCTTTTCTTTATGGTTTGAGAAGGGATTCGAGAGACAGTGGGAGCCATCCAGTTTAGACAAACTAAAAACCACTCTAAACTTGCAAGAGCATCATGCTAAAGTGTTTCTTTTCTCTCTCCTAATTGCAGCGACCATTCAAGATGACCGGACTTAAGTTACTATTAGATAAAAACATATTGACAGGGCCAAACTACAAAGATTGGCTCAGGAATGTCAAGATGGCTATCACTTATGACAAGCTGGGGTATATACTTACCACCAAAGCTCCCCCCGTCCCAGGTCCCACCTCCAGCGTCGCGGATGTAGAAATCCGTAAGACATGGGAGATAGATTGCGCGAGGGCCAAATGCCTCGTACTAGCCTCGATGGACAATGACCATCAGAGGAGGCACGAGAATATGGACCTAGAGTCCATATTTCTCCATACAAAAGAACTGTATGGAGAGCAGTCTCGTATCGCAAGATACGAAGTGTCGAAGAAGCTCTTTTCGGCAAGGTTGGCCGTCGGATCATCGGTAGCGGACCACGTGCTTAAGATGATCGGCTACATAGAGGAGCTCGCGGACCTTGGGACCACGTTGGAGAATGAACTCTATACTGATCTGATTCTCCAGTCCCTTCCTTCCACTTACGCCCAGTTCATTCTTAACTTCAACATGCAAGGAAAGGAGGTTGAACTTGCCGAGCTTCTGAACATGTTGAGGACTGCTGAGGGCACCCTACAGAAGGGTAGGGAGACATCCACTTTGTTTGTAGGAGGATCTTCCTCTTCTAGGTCCAGGGCGAAAGCCAAGGGCAAGAAGAAGAAAGCCCCCGCCAAACCAAGAGGCGGTGTCGGTAAAGTGGATACGAAGGGAAAGGGTAAAGCAACAAAGGTAGCGGGGAAGCTGGTGGGGAAGGAAGAATGCTTCTATTGTCACAAAAGTGGCCACTGGAAACAAGATTGCAAGGCTTGGAAAGCCAGAACACAGGATTTGAAGCGAGTTGCAGCTTCAGCTTCAGGTGTGTATGTTATTGAAAACTGTCTATCAATAAACTCTACATCCTGGGTATTGGATACCGGATCAGGATCTCATATCTGTAATTCTTTGTAGGCGTTGAGAAAGCGTAGAGTTTTGAAGGCAGGTGACATGACCCTCAGAGTTGCGAACGGTGCTAGCATGGATGCAGAGGCCGTAGGGACTATCACCTGGGATTATCAGATGGACACTTTTTGGTTTTGCGTAGTTGTTATTATGTACCAAATGCAACCTGTAATATCATTTCTGTATCTTTATTATCTAAAGAAGGTTATGAATTTGCATTTGTAAGTAATGTAGTGAACATTCACCTTAATCAAGTTTTGATTGGGTCAGGTACATTAAACAACGGTATTTACGTTTTAAACCAACCACAGGTTTTCAATATCCAGAATACACATAAAAGAAAGTCTCCAGATATTAATCAGGCTTTCTTGTGGCATTGTAGACTAGGTCACATCAATGAGACACGGTTGACTAAGTTACATAAAGAAGGATACTTGGATCTGTTCGAGTATCAGTCTTATGCCACTTGTGAATCTTGTCTCATGGGAAAGATGACAAAGGCTCCGTTCACTGGACACGGAGAAAGAGCGAGCGAGCTCTTGGGACTCGTACACAGTGACGTGTGCGGTCCAATGTCTACACATGCGCGAAGCGGTTACTCTTACTTCATTACTTTTACGGATGATTTTTCAAGGTACGGTTATGTCTTCTTAATGAAACATAAGTCCGAGGCCTTTGAAAAGTTCCAGGAATATAAGAGTGAAGTAGAGAAACAAACCGGCAAAAGTATCAAGATCCTAAGATCGGATCGAGGAGGAGAATACTTAAGTGCCGAATTCCTGAATTACTTAAAAGAGAATGGAATTCTCTCTCAGCTTACTCCTCCATACACTCCGCAACACAACGGTGTATCGGAGAGACGGAACCGAACCCTATTGGATATGGTACGGTCCATGATGAGTAAGGCTGAGTTACCGCGATCTTTCTGGGGTTATGCACTGGAAACAGCTGCACATCTCTTGAACCAGGTTCCTACTAAAACAGTGCCTACCACACCATATCAGATGTGGAGTGGGAAGAAACCCTGTCTTAAATCCTTTAAGACATGGGGATGTCCAGCTTTTGTAAAAAAGCAGCATGCGGACAAGCTCGAGGCACGCTCAGTACAGTGCAAGTTTGTGGGCTACCCAAAGAACTCCAAGGGGTATCTCTTCTATTACGCAGAGGAGCAAAAAGTCCTTGTTTCTCGTCATGCCCGCTTCTTGGAAACTGAGTTTTTAGAAAATCAGATAAGCGGGAACGCAGTAGAACTGGAAGAAATTCCAGAACCACAAACCATCACTGAAAGCTTAGAGGAACCAGAAGGTTCGAAAGAACAAGACATTCCCATGCCACTCCGCAGGAGTAGTAGGCAGTCTCATCCGCCCGAGAGGTACTACGGTTTCCTCATTGACGGGGATAGAGAGGACTGCATCCTAGATTGTGATGAGCCTACTAGCTTCCAGCAAGCCATTCAGAGCGTCGACTCGGTAAAATGGCTGGATGCAATGCGGACCGAGATGGAGTCCATGTACACCAACAAAGTATGGACGTTGGACATTGCTCCAGACGGGGTAAAACCCGTAGGATGCAAGTGGATCTTCAAAAGGAAGATTGGTGTAGATGGACAGGTTGAGACCTATAAAGCTAGACTGGTAGCAAAGGGTTTTCGTCAGCGACCTGGTTTGGACTATGACGAAACCTTTTCTCCAGTAGCTATGCTGAAATCCATTCGGATCCTTCTTGCCATCGCTGCTTTCCACGATTATGAGATTTGGCAGATGGACGTAAAGACAGCTTTTCTAAATGGTCATTTAGAGGAGTGTGTCTATATGGACCAGCCAGAGGGTTTCATTCAGGGTAGGAGCAGCGGAAAGGTGTGCAAGTTGCTCAAGTCCATTTATGGACTCAAGCAGGCATCGCGGAGTTGGAACATCTGTTTTGATGAGACGGTCAAAGAATTTGGCTTTATCAAAAATCCAGATGAACCATGCATCTATTGTAGATTTGTAGCGAGAACTGTAGTATTCCTCGTTTTATACGTGGATGACATTCTCTTAATAGGAAATGACATTCCTATGCTACAATCTGTCAAGGGGTTCTTGTCACACAGGTTCTCCATGAAAGACCTGGGTGATGCCTCATACATTCTGGGTATCCGGATCTACCGTGACAGATCCAAGAGGATATTAGGACTCTCGCAGTCCAGGTACATCGACACCATACTGAAGAGATTCAGTATGGAAGATTCCAAGCGCGGTAATCTACCGGCTTGTCACGGGATCACCCTCTCCAAAGAGATGTCTCCCAAGACTGATTTGGAGAGGGATCGCATGTCTATTATACCCTACGCTTCTGCGGTAGGCTCTATAATGTATGCGATGTTGTGTACCAGACCGGATGTGGCTTATGCACTGAGTGTGGTAAGCAGGTATCAGTCAAACCCTGGGGAGAAACATTGGATAGCAGTAAAGAACATTCTCAAGTACCTGAGAAGGACTAAGGAGATGTTCTTGGTGTATGGCGGAAAAGACCTGCAGATTGAGGCCTTTGCTGACTCCAGCTTCCAGAGTGACAAGGATGATTCCAAGTCCATGTCGGGTTTTGTCTTTACCCTCAATGGAGGGGCGGTGTGTTGGAAGAGCTCCAAACAGGAAACCGTTGCTGACTCGACTATGGAAGCGGAATACATCGCTGCATCTGATGCCGCAAAAGAAGCTGTCTGGATGAGGAAGTTCTTGAAAGAACTTCAGGTGGTTCCGTCCATTGTTGACCCAATACCTCTGTATTGCGACAACAACGGGGCTATAGCTTTAGCGAAGGAACCCAGGTCCCATCAGAAATCCAGACACATCTTAAGGCGGTATCACCTGATCAGGGAGATCGTGGATCGCCAGGAGATCGAGGTCCGGAGAGTTGCATCAGAGGATAACACAGCAGATCCATTCACAAAGGCCTTGCCCCAGACTCAGTTCGAGAGGCTGATCGAGATGATAGGTCTTCGATACGCCAGTACATGGCCTTAGTGCAAGTGGGAGATTGTTAGTGTATATGCCCTAGAGGCCATTACTGTATCATACTAGCTTGTATATTACTTGATGGAAGCTTGGGATATTCACAGTTGTATATACAATCTTGCTCGAAATGGTAGTATGCTACTTGGTTTGTCTCTGCTTTAATATGTGCATGTGTTTCTTTTAGCATATTGCTGGTATACATATTAGTAGAGCCCTTAGGATCTTTGCTTGATTACCAGCGTTGTGATGGCGCTCGCACTCGTGGGAGCTGGGTAATCTATAAGCACATCCTTATACAGGTCCCTGGTCGTTGGACTATCGAGACAGGGCATCGATACTCCGGAGTAGACTAGCGTATGCGCTTCTCATCCCAGTGTGGGAGACGGTCTGTCCCACAGCCGTTAGTACGTCGTACTTGGGATAGTATGCGGGTGCTCGTTAGGTTACGAGTACACTGGACAGGACTCGTCGGGAACTGTTGGTTGGTAATATACCTATCGTCAGTTATCAGTTCCCAGGTGACATGAGTACAGCTTAGTCCGCTGACTTGACACTGTCACTTCGCCTCGAGTGTGTTCCCACTGCACTTTGATTACTACCCTACCACGGCTCAAAGGAGCTGTGCAAACAGGTAGTTTTTGGGTGCAGTCCCGAAGCACTTGGAGGCAGTGACGGTTAGACAGGATTCGTCTCTCCCGGTATTGGGGGTTGACATCGCGCTGTGTCTAGGAGAGCCATTACACAAGTAGTCCCTGGCCAGGGCAAGCGAGATATACTGGTAGGTTTCCAGTGTTATCTCAGGGTGTTCTGGGCTACACTCCGACACGACTTGTACCGCTATTAGGGGACTGACGTTCACCGCCCCCCTAGGCCCGCCATGCGATGTATCAGACGAACAGACCGGACTGTACGGAGACTGTCACATACAGGCTCAGTAGGAGTGCAGATGGGGTTCACCTCGTCAGTCTTCTTATCGACATCTACCTGGGGACCGTTACGTACAGCTAGTGCCGCTTGCGGTCTGTGGTTAAACCCACTGCCAGCGTAGTGTCGAGTCTTTAGAGTCCCACACAGAGAGCTATTCGCCTTTAGGCAAAACGAGTAGAGGTCGCATGGTTTTGCGACAGGGTTCGTTCGCATCCGCGCACTTGTGCACGTTTGCTGTCCGGACAGTTTATACTAGCGGGCTTTGGTTTAAGCCGGATCCTAGTATATGATTTGAGATTGGTTTTTCTCATTGTGTTCGTGTTCCTCGGATCACGAATGCGGGTGCGTATGCACAGTTGCTTGAGATTGGGGGAGAGGACCTTGTTTAGGGTTAATGGCTTTTGTCATTTTATTAACCCTATTGATTTTGTGTGGATTATTGTTAATTGATAATTAGCTTAATTATTGTGCATGGTTGTTGTTGACAATTTGACTTCATTGACTTGTTGACCATGTTGACAACTTGACCATAATCATTTCATTTGGAAGATGCTCTTTGATCTTTGCAAAAATTGAAATGATAATGGTCAAGTCATGATTTATCATGACAATTTTCAAGATAATTATCTAATTAAAATTATCCTCACATATTAGTGAGAATGGCTCTTTTATTTTCTCATTCTCTCATTTTATTTCTCTCTCTTGCTCATCCTCTCCCTCAAGCTCTCTCCCTCTCATGTGTTGAGAAACAAAAAGCTTGAGAAAAACCCTCTCTTGATCTTCTCTTCTCACTTCTAGGGTTCAAGTCTTAGCATTTCTTGCACTCTAGTTACTCCTAGCTTGGAGTTGAAGCTAAAGGTGGTGGCTTTCAAGTGGATCCTTCTTTGACGGGAGAAGACAAGCAAGGTGAACTCTTTCTACCATACCTAGGAGCAAGGAGAGAAGGACTAAAGACCAAAGGTATAACTTTTCATCACTTAGCTACTTTGTAGTTAGGGTTAGCTAGTTTTCGTTTAGCAAAGATCCTCACAAGCATAGTCCATGTTGCCTAAGTCATTAAAAATCCGATTTTTATTATGTTTTCCGCCTCCCCGTAAGCACCGGGGTGGGCAACACGGACTTACAATGAGACACCTCATCTGCCACGTGTCGTGATCATGGAAATCGCTAATATTGAGTTATGAGACACCTCATCTGCCATGTGTCATGGTTACATATTAGTTAGGGACACGGCTATTTGTGTGCGGCTGCACGCTTGTGCAAAGATTTGTAATGTTAAAAAAATGTGATTTTTTTTATACATTGGAAAGAATGAATAGGAATTGATCTTTACATTGTTAACCTCTTTTAGTTTTTCTTTAGGAGCGGTCTCTCATATCTTAGTTGAAATATTTTCTATGTTTGTTATGGTCTTACTCTCACATAAACTATCAATATCATGCCACAAGAGAGTGAAAGAAATAGCATGCATGGTGTGTTCAATGTATGATAAACAAGTACACTTCTAATAGTTTTTAAATTTGAGAAGTCCAGAGTGTATGGAAGGAGTTGAATAACGGAAGCATAAGGGGCACAACATTTTTTTCTTAAATTCTGGATACATTCTAAAATCTTCAACAGCAATTGGAGTGTATTTCGCTGTGAGAGACTCTTCAAAGAAATGGAGGAAGAAGCACCAAAGAAAAAAGAGAGAAAAATAAGAATATAAAGTTGAAACTAAACTTGAGCTATCCGCTGAAATCATAAAGCATAGGAAAGTTGATTGAGTCTTGATCTATTGCTCTTTCTTTGCATTATCTCGTATGTCCATTTATAGATTTTAATGCCACATGAGATGTATAATCTGTCAGCTCCCTATGGTTGTATTAATGTCAGCTCTTACACAATATGGGTATCTGCCTTACCATTAAGACAACTATGGAATATGTTAATTTAAAATGTAAGGCTAGCTATCTATGTATTCTGAGGGACTGCTTGCATAGAACTTAGCTTGATCCTCTCAATTATTACACATAAATATGCTGACATGCCTCTCATAACCCTAACCCCTGCCCCACAGTAACCCTAACCCCAGCCCCAACCCTAACCCCAGCCCACCGTAACCCTACCCCAGCCCCACAGTAACCCTAACCCCAGCCCCACCGTAACCCTAACCCCAGCCCCACCCCAGCAGCAGCCGAACCCCAACCCTAACCCTACCCCGACCCCGACCCCGACCCCGACCGCCACCGCGCCCCTGCCCAAACCCAACTCTCGCGCGCGCAACCCAGACCTAGCCATGAATAATCCAAAAATGCTTTAATTTACCTCGAGATTTATACCTGAACGGGTGCGCTGGTGGGCTGGAGCGACGACGGTGGCGAATTGGCGAAGAAACCGGCGGTGGCGACGACGGTGGCGACGACGGTGGCGACGAAATCGGCGGTGGCGACGACGGTGGCGACTCTGCCCAACGACGGTGGCGACGCGACGGTGGCGATTTGGGGTTTTTCGCGCGCGTTTGAGGGAGAGAGAGAAAATGAGCGTAGGCTTTTCGATCTGGCTTTATTTTAAAACGATATTTACTTGCCCCTACGGATATACCCGTAGGTCCTTTGTTTGCGGCTCCGTAGGGGCAAACACCAAATTAAGAATTAATATTTTTATTCTTGGACGTCTGTGCCCGTAGGGGCAACCTTTTAGCCCTACGGATTAATCCGTAGGGCCAAGTTAAATATGCCCCTACGGATATTTCCATCCGTAGGGGCAACCCCCTATTTTACTAGTGAATTATTTATATATTTTGATTATTGAGAAAAAGGAAATGGGAATAAAATCATGGTTGGGTTTCTACACTCTTCTTTGGTTGACCAAAGTCAAAACCATGGTTTTATTGCCCATGGTTTTTTGTTAACTCAATATCAAAATATCTAGATATTTTTGTAGCCATGGTTAAGGATGAGGAGACCCTTTTCTTATTATATGTATTATCTTTCATTCTTGAGTTAATTATCACAAGAGTTAAGCTTAGCCATCTCCTTCTTCTTCTTCCTCCTTCAAGCTCTCTAGGTTTTAGAAAGCAAGTGAAGAAAAGAAAAAGAAAAGTTTTTAAGTGATAACATAACCCTCAACACCAATCTATGTTAGTTTAGCCCACTAGTGTAGATTGTTTGCTTCACTTCCATCTTGATCAAGTGAAGTTAGGAGCTTATGCAAAGGGACTCCGCGGTGGATCGTCGTGGACTTCGAGGGACTCAAGAGAATCGGTTCAAACACCAAGTTGATCCAAGGAGTCACAAAGAGGAGGTCTACAAAGGCCTCTTAGTGTTAGACTACTATTAGTATGTGATACTTGTCTTGTTACCCTAAATTTCTTGTTCGATTCATGGTTGGTTTTGCTTAGCACCCCTAAAATTTTTATTGTGGCATGTTTGATGCAAGACAAACCCTAGGTAGGTGCTACGCAAACCCTTCACATAGGCAGTCTCAGGTCTGCCCCACTCCCCTGGCCATCTCGAGGTGGCCTCGGGGGTGGGGTACCCCTTAGGCCTTTCGTTTGGACATTAATTTTGTGCTCTAACTCCCCATGAAGGTTCAGGCACATTTCGTTTTGATTCGAACTTCCGAATTGGCTTAAAACTCGATTTTTCGGAAGTTTAGTGCACTTAGTTTTTGATCACTTGGTATATTTGGGATGTGCGCTATTTGTGTGTTGAATTCAAATGTCATGACTTCATTTGCGTGTGTAAATGTGTTGTTGAATATTGTCTAATTTCTATACTTTCAATTAGACGGATTGCACACTTGTTTCGGTTACTTTTTCTGTGTATATATATCTTGGTTATGGTTTAGTCGGATTGTCGTATCGGATAGCCCCTTGTGCATTGTTTGTACAATTTTGATTTACTTTGTTGTATTCATTTGTTCGGGACGAGCTCCAACATGTGGCCACCGTTTCCGTATAATGTATATTCTTTTATTGGGGCTCAGTCAGGATGCGGTCGATGTCACCATTATATATATTTCATTTCTGTACTAGGATTAATCCGGGAGAAGTGCTCGAGTAGCCGGGTTCTAAAGTGCAGCAGGTGGCCATCTCATGGAGTTGAGACCGGGCCGCCTCGCCCTAGAATTGGCAGGTTGCTCGCCGCACTTGTAGCGGTTATAGGATTCGACCCGCAGAGGGGTGCACAAGTTACCGAATTCTAGAAAGCGACGGGTTACCGACTCATTTCATTGAGGTCGTGTTATCCATTTTCTAGAATTGGCAGGTGGCTTTCCATACTCGTAGAGGTCTAGGATCGACTTTGTACAAGCTATCCACACGACCAGGGGATATCATGTTTTATTTGCGGCTCAGATGAAACGCGGGGCTCTAAGTTTATCCGCTATTCCATATTGTTGTTCGCATGCCTGTGATAATTCTTATCTGCCTGCGATGTTGATATATATGTATGTATGTATGTATGTATGTATATATATATATATATGCTTCTATATGTTCTGCATCCGCACTAGCCCTGTCCCCGCCCTGCCGTAAGTTAAGTAACCTTACGGTGAAGAAACAGGACCCCGTGGAGAATGCGAATGGCATGTAAAAGCATGCTATTTTGGTTGTTTCTGGTGTGGCTTAGAAACTATATTTGATGAGACTGCATTATATCTTTAATGTAAGGAAAACAAACATATTTGATGTTGTCGGGACTAATTTTTAAAACTACTCGGTTTTCTTCAAAACAACTGTCATATTATTTTGCTTTGTATAGAGGTATTCGGTTAGGAATATCCTGCACCTCATTCTATGAGGGAAGAGCCTTGATCCCTTCATGGGGAGTTCGCCCTTGAGCAAAAGTTTATGTTACTAGTTTTAAAATGTGGAGCCTAAACCACTCCATTTCAAAGTTACTCGAGTTCCTACAATGATATTAAGTTCATTACGTTAAAGGTTTTTGCCAAAAATTAGCCACAGCCCCCCGTCGTTTCAGATAGTGTAACGACTCTGAACTTCCTGTACAGAAATTTCTTGTTATTGTGCAGAAAAGGGAATTTCAGCTTGTGTAAGAGTTAAAAGTTATTTTTGTTAAATAAAAACAAGAAGCAATTTGTAGCTCACTGGTAAAGCCTCTACACTGCTATAACATAGCCTATGCGTTCGATTCCCATCAGACCCAATTATTTTTAGATTTTTCCTTTTAATTTTTCGGAAGCTCAAGAGTTACACGTGCAATACACGGAGAAACGAAAAGTTTCAGAAAAATCAAATAGGCGCAATGAGGTGTACACACCAAACTTGATACGTGGCATGAATCTTGAGACGGTTGGGCCAAATCTGACCGCCCATTTCTTGCTTATGGCCGGCGCCGATGGTCCAAGTAGCTCCAATCTCCTCCGTGCTCTGCATACACACCCCTTTAGCTCCCTTTAACCCCCTTGCACTGTTTGATTTTCCTGCTATCAAACAGAGACTCTTCAATTCACCATTTAACACGATTTAAATTTTTTTAATCCACATTTTTAATTCCCAAACCCTAATTCTTCAGTATAAATACCATCTCATGCCCTACCTCTTCCCCATTCTGAAATTTCTAGCAAAAATTGTCTCAAACTCTCTAAGTACTAAGTGGAGTTAAGCCCCCCAAGTGGAGTAGCATGCCAAACTTGACGACCGGAGTATCTCCGACGAAACCATGACCCCCGAGGGCTTCTTCGTTCTCTTATTAACCACCTAAAACCGTAAGTCCCTTCATCTCTATCCTTTTCCACCTCAAAACAATTTTTTAAAAACAAATTGACAAAGGTGGAGTTATCTCCGATATAATCTTCTTTTTAATTTTTATAATTCACTTGATAAGAAAATTAGATCAAACTAACATCCTATACTAATTTTAACTTTATTTCCCATCATTTAGTTTTAGTTTAATAAAAATTTCATATTAAACAAACATATAACAATTTTTTCATTAAAATACTATGAACTTTAGTGTAACCCTCATTTCAATAATTGTTAAAAAATACTGTTAGGAAAGCTTCACGGGGTAACGACCTACCGCACATGCACACTATGGTTGCATAGCACGGTATTCTAAACGCATGGCTAAGTTAAAGATTAGGTTTTACATTAAAATACCACACATTTTCAAAACGGGTTTCTTTTAATCGGTATTTTGTAATCCTTAGCAATTACGCCTCTACAACCCTTGTCAGGAGACCCGCTAATGGATGGTGTGGATTATCGCACATCCTTGGGACAATAGAGCAAGATGCAGAACTGCTCATGGAGTATTCGGTTTCGAAAGGAAATAAAAGTACGGTTTATAAGAAATACAACTTTTCTAAATAAAAACCTAAATTTTGGAAAATTATATAAAACTATGAATTCATATTTTCAATAAAAATATACTATGAAACTAATTTTTTTAAAATGAAAAGTTAGAATTCTTAATAAAATACAACCAAGTTTCCAAAAGCAATAGTTTTCACAAAAGTACTATAAACTTTCAAAAAGCTAGGTTTTATCACCAAAATACCAAAACAATTTAAATACATGTTTATGAAAACTCTAAATATTATAAATCACCCTCGAGCTTTATTTTTAAACGATATTAAAGTATTTTTTATAAAACCCCCTCGAGGTATGCAAACTATATTTTAAGGACTCTAGAATTAAAATAGGTTTAAGCGGTATCATTTCTCTTGAGTCCCAGGGAGCCGGAGAAAGTGAGTGCTTGCCTATTCAGGTTAGACAATTTAACGGAGTTATCAATGGTAATTGTCTTGGAAAAAGACACAAATCCTGCTGTTCATATGCAGAGTTGCCGATTTCTCCCAAACATAAGATTTTTAACAGTTTAAATAAATTCCTATGAAAAAGACATGAACTCGAATCCAAACTCGAATCTAAACTTGAACCCGAACATGAAGACAAACTCGAACTCTAACCTAACTCGAATCTAAACTTGAATGTGAACTCGAACCCAAACCACTCGAACCAACTTGACTTGAACCAAGATTGCAATTGTCATGACTCGCATATTACTCGACTCACTCGACTACTTTTGCAATCTATGCTTTCGATCAAGACATGTTAATCAATCAATCAAACCAATTAAGTATATTAACCAGTTATAATATATTATACTCGGAGTGCTTGAGATAGTTTCTTGTGTGAATCTAACGGAGCTTCAGGAGTCCCGTATTAACCTCTTTTTTTTATTTTACTCGAATATCAGTCGGGTTGACTCATTCACAGCCAGAGCCCTGATGCAAACACATGAAATGTGTTAGTGTATATGCCCTAGGGGCCATTATTGTATCATACTAGCTTGTATATTACTTAATGGAAGCTTGGGATATTCACAGTTATATTAACAGTCTTGCTAAACATGGTAGTATGCTACTTGGTTTTATCTATCCTAATATGTGTGTACGTATTGATAGAGCCCTTAGGATCTTGCTTGACTACCAGCGTTGTGATGGCAGTCATACTAGTGGGGGCTGGGTAGTCTACAAGCACATCCTTTTTCAGGTCCCTAGTCATAGGATTATCGAGACAGGGCATCGATACTCCGGAGTAGACTAGTGTGTACGCTTCTCATCCCAGTTGGGGAGATGGTCTGTCCCACAGCCATCAGTACGTCGTACTGGAGATAGTATACAGGTGCTCGTTGGGTTACGGGTACACCGGATAGGACTCGCAGGGAACTGTTGGTTGGTATTATACCCGTCGTCAGTTAACAGTTCCCAGGTGACATGAGTACAACATAGTCCGCAGACTTGACACTGCTACTTCGCCTCGAGTGTGTCCCACTGTTCTTAGATTGCTACCCTACCACGGCTCAAAGGAGTCATGCAAACAGGTAGCAGTTGGGTGCAGTCCCGAGCACTTAGAGGCAGTAGTGGTTAGAAAGGATTCGTCTCTCCCGGTATTGGGAGTTGATATCGCGCTGTATCTGGAGAGCCATTACGCAAAGTCCCTGGCCAGGGCAAGCGAGATTTACTGGTAGGTTTTCCAGTAGTTTCTCAAGGTGTAATGGGCTTCGCTCCGACACGACTTATACCGCTTTTAGGGGACTGACGCTTGCCGCCCCCTAGGCTCGATATGCGATAGTCCTAGACGAACAGACCGGACTGTACGGAGATTGTCACATCAGGCTCAGTAGGAGTTCGGATGGGTTTCCTCATCGGCCTTCTTATCGACATCTACCTGGGGACCATTACGTACAGCTAGTCCCGCTTGCGGTCTATGGTTAAATCCACTGCCAGTATAGTAGTCGAGTCTTTAGAGTCCCACACAGAGGGTTTCCCTGCTCCGGGCGAAACGATATAGAGGTCGTATAGTTTTACGACAGGGTTCGGACACGCACGTGCATTTATGCACGTACGATGTTCGGACAGTTTTTACTAGCAGGCTTTGGTTTAAGCCAGATTCTAGTATCGGATTATTTGATTTATACAGTCTAAAGTTTTTCCGTGTTTTCACGGATAGGAGGGGCGTTCTCGTAATTTGGCGAGAAGCTTCTAGAATGATGATGACTTGGGGGCTAAGGTGGCATTTGCATTTATTGATTTAGTGAGTCATTTGTGTGATTCATCCATGGAGTTAATGATGCATTTATTGATCTAATGACTCATGGGATGAATCACACAAAGTGAATAAATGAAGCATGGTTGATAAATCATTTGATTTATTCATTTAATAAATCATCATGCTTCATATATTCAAGATGAGATATTATTTCAATTCATTCTCACTCTCACCTTCTCTCTCCTCAAGCTCTCTCTCTTCAAACCCTAACCCTACCCTCTCATGTGTTGAGATCAAGGGTTAGCAAGACATATTAATCCATAATCACACTCTATATTACCTAGGTTGCTTAGATTAGCACTTTGAGAAACCTAGTTACCTCAAGATTAGAGGCAAAGTTTGGAGTAGAAGCTCTCGGTTGGATCGTCTATTACAAAGAGGAGGCCGACGAGGAGGTGGTTAATGAGAAGAAGAAGGACTTGGTTCATTAGGTATAATCTTCTTTCATAGTAGCTAATTACTCCTATGTTAGTGTTAGTTATAGTTTAGCAAAGATCCTTTCGGTTAGTCGATGTTAGTTTAAAGAAAAGATTGTTTTTCATATTTCCGCCTCCCCGCAACTCGTGGGGTGTACAACGTCGACTTACAGTGGTATCAGAGCCTCGCTAAACCATAACTAACTTGTTAGCAAAGTCGTTAGAAATTTGATCGCAAAACGAACCGGAAAAAACATCATTTTTATCAAGTTTCTGT
Organism: Agapanthus africanus; assembly: GCA_030015575.1. NCBI lineage: Eukaryota > Viridiplantae > Streptophyta > Magnoliopsida > Asparagales > Amaryllidaceae > Agapanthus > Agapanthus africanus. Next base: position 97,621,140 of record CM057349.1, read on the forward strand.
CGATTTTAAAACGGGGTCTAAAAATTTTTCAGGGACCCTTAAAATTACATGCGGGAAACTATAAGAATACTGGAGAAATTTGGGTTCATGAACGGCCGATCCAAGCGATCCGCCACGGATCCGCGGCCGAGTTGAAGCCGATTCACCCCAAAATTCCCCAGTAACTCTTCTGTGATTATTTTGTTTTTTCTGGAATGTTTATTTTCTGCTCAAGTCTCAGGTGCACAGAGAAGTTTTTGGAGTAGAATCTATTGTGTTTGCTCGATCGAAATTCTACGATATTTGGCTAATTAGATTATATCTGTGATTGTACAATGTGTTCGTAAACCTCCCCTAACTGCTAGTATGTCGGTTGGCAGGGGGTTGCACATTTCTGTAATGATTTTACTGTTTGTGTTTATGAACTTGATTGGATCGTTGTGATGATTAGCCGGGGTTTGAGATGGGTTTTTATATTCATTCATTCGATGTAAATTGTAATATGTTGTAATATTCTTTTGCGGGGCACATCCAGGTTGCGGTTGTAGCCTCCGTTGTATTATTTCATTTTACTGATTTTTGCTCCTAGGATAGACCCAAGGTGGGGTGCACAAACTACCGGGTACTTTGAAGTGTTTAGTGGCCTACTCACGTTGTTGAGGGAGACCGCTTCACTTCGGGTACTTGGCGGGTAGTTTGCCGTACCCGTAGGGGTCTAGGGTGGGGTAATGGCTATTTATCACAACTGTGTAATCCGTCTTTCGTTGCAGGCTCAAAGGAAACGCGGATTGCTTGTATATCCAATAATGTTCATTTATGATCTGGAATGCCTATTATTGCGTGTGACGAATGTACAATATCTATATATGATAGCTATTTAGACGTCACTTATGTTTTACACCCGCGCTAGCCTAGCCCCCGCTCTGTCGTTAGTTAAGTAACCTAACGGGTGATGACGGGACCCAGTGGCAAATGTGGGTGGCATAAGAGGACGTTGTATTTTCATTGTTTTCTGCAATGATAGGTTAATTGATGGGACGCATTATAATAATGTAAAGAAAATAAACCAAAGTTGAATCGTTGGAACAGTTTAAAAGAAACCATTCGGTTATTTTAAAACAGAGGATATTTTTTAAATTGCGGAGCTTTAACCACTCCTTTTAAAAGCTATCAGGTTCCTTCGATCATATCAAGTTCACTACGTTCACGGTTTCGCCAAAACCATTCGTAGCCCTCCGTCATTTCATTTGGGTATTCAGTAGTATTCAAGCTATGTATTTTGACCAACGCCAAGGCATAGTGTTTGGTAGCTGCTGTGTATTCATTTGTTACATAGATAGATGAGTTAGTTTGGGACAGTCGTATTATCATTTGGCCAACGTCAGGGGTATGTACGGATGGGTTCAAATTAACAAGATAATGATGGGTAGAACTTGACATATAACTTATGACATTTTGACCAACGCCAAGGTCATAAGAGCATGGGGCAAAAATTTATATCGGGAATTTCTAAAGAAACTGAAATTTGCAAAGAGATGCATACCATTTGGAGTTTGATGAATGTTGGTAGGATTCCTTCAGCATTATCACACGATGATATTTGGATCCCAATCCTATTGTGAGTATATGCTACTCATCAGGAGATTCGTCACTTAACGATCATTGCTATAAACCAAGTAGGTGTCGAGAAAGGTGTCAGCGGGGCTACGCCCCCAGAGAAAAGAGGTTATTTAATTAAGGAACTTCGCGAAAGCGTTGGAAAACCTCCCTCAAAGTACCGACACCGGCCTGGCTGAACGGTTAAGCAAGTATTGTACAGTAAGAATAGTCCTGGCTAGTTCTTCCTTTTTGGTTTGAGGAGGGATTCGAGAAACAGTGGGAGCCATCCAGTTTAGATAAACTAAAAACCACTCTAAACTTGCAAGAGCATCATGCTAAAGTGTTCCCTCTCTCTCTCATTGCAGCGACCCAAAACATGACAGGCCTTAAGTTACCATTAGAGAAAAATATACTGACAGGGCCAAACTATAAAGATTGGCAGCGGAATGTCAAAATGGCTTTGACTTATGACAAATTGGGGTATGTCCTTACCACTAAGGCACCTACTGTCTCTGGTCCTAAATCCAGTCTTGCGGATAAGGAAATCCACAAAACTTGGGAATTAGATTGTGCGAAGGCCAAGTGCATCGTGCTTGCCTCGATGAATAATGAACATCAGAGGAGGCACGAGGATATGGATCTTGAATCCATATTTCTCCATACAAAGGATCTGTATGGGGAGCAATCTCGTATAGCAAGATACGAGACCTCGAAGAACCTGTTTCAGGCGAGGTTGGCCGTCGGATCGTCTGTAGGAGAACATGTCCTAAAGATGATTGGCTATATAGAAGAGCCCGCAGACCTGGGGACGACTTTGGAGAACGAGCTCTATACAGACTTGATTTTCCAGTCCCTTCCTTCCACCTACGCCCAGTTTATTCTGAATTTCAACATTCAAAGAAAAGAAGTTGAACTTCCAGAACTCCTTAACATGTTGAGGAGTGCAGAGGGAACCTTGCAGAAGGCAAGGGAAACACCCGCTATGTTTATTCGCGGTGCTTCTTCTTCCGGGTCCAAGGCTAGGGTCAAAGGAAGGAAGAATAAGGCCGCCACCAAACATAGAGGAGGTGCTAGTAAGGTGGGAGTGAAGGGAAAGAAAAAGATTGCGGTGCCAGTAGTGGCAAAGGATGAGTGCTTCTAATGTCATAGGAAAGGGCACTGAATGAAAGATTGCAAGGCGTGAAACGCCAAGAACCAGGAACCGAAGCAAGCTGTGGCTTCGACTTCAGGTGTGTTTGTAATTAAGAATTGTCTGTCAATCAACTCTACTTCCTGGGTATTGGATACCGGATCAGGATCTCATATATGCAATTCATTGCAGGCACTGAGAAACCGTAGAGTGCTGAAAGTTGGTGATATGACCTTGAAGGATGCTAACGGAGCTAGCGTGGGAGCTGTGTCCGTAGGGGATTATCACCTTGGATTGACGAGTGGACATATTTTGGTTTTGCATAACTGTTTTTGTGTACCCAGTTTAACATGTAATATCATATCAGTTTCCTTGTTATCAAATAAATGTTATGATTTCACGTTTGTAAGCGATGTTGTTAACATCCACCTTAATCATGGTTTGATTGGGTCCGGTAGACTGGATAACGGTATATATGTCTTAAACCAATTACAGATTTTCAATGTCCAGAATACACTAAAAAGAAAGTCTCCAGATTTAAATAAGGCTTTCTTATGGTATTGTAGACTAGGTCATATCAATGAGACAAGGTTAACTAAGTTACATAGAGAAGGATTTTTGGATTCATTCGAATATCAATCCTATGCCACTTGTCAATCATGTCTCAAAGGAAAGATGACAAAGACTCTATTCACTGGACATGGAGTAAGAGCGAGCGAGCTCTTAGGACTCATACACAACGATGTATGTGGTCCAATATCTACACATGCAAGAGGTAGTTTTTCCTATTTCATTACTTTTACGGATGATTACTCTTGGTATGGATTCATTTTCTTGATGAAACATAAATCCGAGGCTTTTGAGAAATTCCAAGAGTATAAGAATGAAGTAGAAAACCAAACCGGCAAAAGTATCAAGACACTGAGATCTGATCGAGGTGGTGAATACTTAAGTGCCGAGTTCCTAGGTTACCTAAAAGAGAAAGGAATTCTCTCTCAGCTTACTCCTCCATACACTCCACAGCATAACGGTGTATCGGAGAGACGGAATCGAACCTTATTAGATATGGTACGTTCCATGATGAGTAATACTGAGTTACCGCGATCTTTCTGGGGTTATGCGCTAGAATCAGCAGCATATCTTTTGAACAGAGCTCCTACCAAGACTGTGCCTACCACGCCATATCAGATGTGGAGTGGGAAGAAACCCTATCTTCAGTATGTAAAGATATGGGGATGTCCAGCTTTTGTTAAAAAGTAGCATGCGGACAAACTCGAGGCACGATCAGTACGGTGTAAGTTTGTGGGATATCCAAAGAACTCCAAGGGGTATTATTTCTATTACGCAGAGGAACAAAAGGTTTTTGTTTCTCGTAATGCCCATTTTCTAGAACAACAATTTTTAGAAAAGGAAACAAGTGGGAGCGAAATAGAACTGGAAGAAATTCCAGAACCACAAACTACTACTGAAAGTTTGGTAGAACCAGTAGTTCAAGAAGAACAGGACATTCCCGCACCCCTCCGCAGGAGTAGTAGGCCGTCTCATCCGCCTGAAAGATACTAGGGTTTTCTCATAGATGGGGATGGAGAGGATTGCATCATTGATGATGATGAACCTACTAGCTTCCAGCTGGCCATCCAGAGCGGCGACTCGGTACGATGGCTTGATGCAATGCGGACCGAGATGGAGTCCATGTACACCAACAAAGTATGGACTTTGGACTTTGCTCTAGATAGGCTAAAATCCATAGGATGTAAATGGATCTTCAAGAAAAAGATTGGTGTAGATGGACAGGTGAAAACCTATAAGGCTAGACTTGTTGCAAAGGGTTTTTGTCAAAGACCTGGTTTGGACTATGACGAAACCTTTTCTCCAGTGGCTATGCTCAAATCCATTCAGGTCCTTCTTGCTATTGCCGCCTTCCATGATTATGAGATCTGGCAGATGGACGTAAAGAAGACTTTTCTAAATGGTAATTTGAAAGAGTGCGTCTATATGGATCAGCCAGAAGGCTTCAATCAGAGTGGGAGCAGCGGGAAAGTGTGCAAGTTGCTTAAGTCCATTTATGGACTAAAGCAGGCATCGCGGAGTTGGAACATCTATTTTGATGAAACGGTCAAAGAATATGACTTTATCAAAAATCCAGATGAACCATGTATATATAGTAAAATTATAGCACGAACTGTCGTATTCCTCGTCTTGTACGTGGATGACATTCTATTGATAGGAAATAACATTCCTATGCTACAATCTGTCAAAGGATTCTTGTCACACAGGTTCTCCATGAAAGACCTGGGTGATGCCTCTTACATTCTGGGGATCCGGATCTATCGTGATAGATCCAAGAGGATGTTGGGACTTTCGCAGTCCAGATATATCAACACTATACTGAAAAGATTTAGTATGGAAGATTCTAAGCGCGGTAATCTACCAGCTTGTCACGGAATCACCCTCTCCAAAGAGATGTCTCCCAAGACTGATTTGGAAAGGGAACGCATGTCTATTATACCCTACGCTTCTGCGGTAGGCTCTATAATGTATGCGATGTTGTGCACCAGACCAGATGTAGCTTACGCACTGAGCGTGGTAAGCCGGTATCAGTCAGACCCAGGGGAGAAGCACTGGATAGAAGTAAAGAACATTCTCAAGTACCTGAGAAGGACTAAGGAGATGTTCTTGGTTTACAGTGGAAAAGACCTCAAGATCGAGGCCTTTGCTGATTCCGGCTTCCAGAGTGATAAAGATGACTCCAAGTCCATGTCAGGTTATGTCTTTACCCTCAATGGAGGGGCGGTGTGCTGGAAAAGTTCCAAGCAGGACACCGTTGCTGACTCGACGATGGAAGCGGAGTATATTGCTGCTTGCGATGCCGCAAAAGTAGCGGTCTGGATGAAGAAGTTCCTCACAGAACTTCAAGTGGTTCCTACCATTGTTGATCCAATACCTCTGTATTGCGAAAAAAACGGAGCTATAGCTTTAGCAAAGGAACCCAGGTCCCATCTGAAGTCCAGACACATCTTAAGGCGGTATCACCTGATCAGGAAGATCATAGATCGCCGGGAGATCGAGGTCCGGAGAGTTGCTACAGAGGAGAACATTGCTGATCCATTCACAAAGGCCTTACCTCAGATTCAGTTCGAGAGGCTACTCGAAATGATCGGTCTTCGATATACCAGTACATGGCCCTAGTGCATGTGGGAGATTGTTAGTGTATATGCCCCAGGGGCCATTATTGTATCATACTAGCTTGTATATTACTTAATGGAAGCTTGTGATATTCACAGTTATATTAACAGTCTTGCTAAACATGGTAGTATGCTACTTGGTTTTATCTATCCTAATATGTGTGTACGTATTGATAGAGCCCTTAGGATCTTGCTTGACTACCAGCGTTGTGATGGCAGTCACACTAGTGGGGGCTGGGTAGTCTATAAGCACATCCTTTTTCAGGTCCTAGTCGTAGGATTATCGAGACAGGGAATCGATACTCCGGAGTAGACTAGTGTGTACGCTTCTCATCTCAGTTGGGGAGATGGTCTGTCCCACAGCCATCAGTACGTCGTACTGGAGATAGTATACAGGTGCTCGTTGGGTTACGGGTACACCGGACAGGACTCCTAGGGAACTATTGGTTGGTATTATACCCGTCGTCAGTTAACAGTTCCCAGGTGACATGAGTACATCATAGTCCGCAGACTTGACACTGCTACTTCGCCTCGAGTGTGTCCCACTGTTCTTAGATTGCTACCCTACCACGGCTCAAAGGAGTCGTGCAAACAGGTAGCAGTTGGGTGCAGTCCCGAGCACTTGGAGGCAGTAGTGGTTAGACAGGATTCGTCTCTCCCGGTATTGGGAGTTGATATCGCGCTGTGTCTGGAGAGCCATTACGCAAAGTCCCTGGCCAGGGCAAGCGAGATTTACTGGTAGGTTTTCCAGTAGTTTCTCAAGGTGTAATGGGCTTCGCTCCGACACGACTTATACCGCTTTTAGGGGACTGACGCTTGCCGCCCCCTTAGGCCCGATATGCGATAGTCCTAGACGAACAGACAGGACTGTACGGAGATTGTCATATCAGGCCCAGTAGGAGTTCGGATGGGTTTCCTCATCGGCCTTCTTATCGACATATACCTGGGGACCGTTACGTATAGCTAGTGCCGCTTGCGGTCTATGGTTAAACCCACTACCAGCATAGTAGTCGAGTCTTTAGAGTCCCACACAGAGGGTTTCCTTGCTCCGGGCGAAACGATATAGAGGTTGTATGGTTTTACGAAAGGGTTCGGACACGCACGTGCATTTATGCACGTACGATGTTCGGACAGTTTTTACTAGCCGGCTTTGGTTTAAACCATATTCTAGTATCGGATTATTGGATTTATACATTCTAAAGTTTTTCCGTGTTTTTACGGATAGGAGGGGCGTTCTCGTAATTTGGCGAGAAGCTTCTAGAAGGATGATGACTTGGTATATATGATGGGTAAGAAAGGGGTGAGAGATTTTCATCTCTCAAACCTTCCCCAAAGCTAACCCTAACAAGCGATGAGACTACTCGCTCATTAGGGAATTGAAAACATTTATCTAGGGCAGAGAATAAAAGATCTAACTATCTAATTAGGGCAAGAAATTAAATTTAACTAGGGCAGATAAGAAATTAAGAACTTACAAATTGATGCTCTCCAAAAAGAATTCTGAATTTTATTAATGAAAGGAGGCATGCCTCAAAAGAGGTATTAGGGCATCTATTTATAGATTCATAGAAACCCTAGGTTACAATTGACTCGCATATCTGCTTTTACAAAAATACCCCATAAGAAAAAGACCTAATCAACGCTCCACGCACCGCCAGCGCACCGACTCAATTTGCACCGACACGGGCACTTGATGGCCGCGGTTCCGTGGCCAAACCCCACGTTTGCCCGCGGTTCCGCGGCCATGTGTGGGGCTTGTGAGCTCTATTTTCTTGGGTTTGGTCTTCTTGCAGTTTTTCTCTGTTTTCTTCAGTTCTTTCTTCAAAATGTCTTCTGGTTTTCTTCCAGATCTTTCCAGTGAACATTGTAGTGGACTTTTACCGTTTCTTCGTGTCGCTGCCTTTATGCTCGGTGAACTGTTGTTCATTGTTCTTCATTGTTCCTCAAAATGTAGGCGCGATCAAGATTTCACCATTTATCATTCGTAGTCTCACTTTGTATCATCTTTTTCATTATTTTCACTGTTTTTATTCCAAGAACCTGTAACCTGCAACTAAGTAGCACACATGGGTCAAAAGCACCTGTTTATTTGTAAAATGACTAGGCATGGGGAATATAATAATGCAATATTATGATATGAACAAATATCCCCAAACTTATCTTTTGTTCATCCTCGAGCAAACCTAGTTTTATTCTCAACAAAAACCTAATCTCACTTTCGCAGGGAAACGCGATTGCACTGAGCTCGTGCAACAAGCCGTTAAACCTCTAGGTGTCCCTAGTAGGAGGAGTGTTGTCTCCTGAGGGTTTTCAGTGGATACTACCCACAAAATCCTATCAATTCGGCCCATTGACTTTTATTCTCCAATTAGGTTTTCTAACAAGAACTCTATTATCTTCGACTCATAAATTATCCACCCATATTCTTCACGCTTCCTTATCATTTAACTTAAGATTATATATGTTCTGTAGACTTACTTAGCTTTCGGCATCTCTTAAGTTTTCCTTCTAGGGTTCTATCTCAACTTAGGAATTTTTATCATCTCTATTAAAGATACAAGTACTATTCTTTATTTCTATCTCTTATCTAAATCCCAATCACATACCCCTACGTGTATGTATAAATCATCCCTACACTTGAAAATTCAAATCAAGCAATCATACACTTGTCCGTTGTCCAAAGCACTACTTAATTGGTGAATTTTTAGATGAATTTTGCTCATACATCCTTCATGCGACCGTTAATACTTCTTGAGGTACCAACAACCGATTACAAGATGTGTTTGCACAATAAAGCGTAATTCCTACTCTTGTAACACCTAAGGCTTTAGCAGTGACTCCCAAACCAGTTGGTCTAAGACACTAGGTGATGAAGCACCCTCGCTAAATATTTTTCTATTTTTGTAGCCTTAAGTAATCACAAAAACCAGTGTTCATTTTTTTTCTCTTTATTCACACTTGAATTTTTTTATTTTTCTTCATAGTAAGGACTTTAGACAAGAGCATTTCAAGGTCTCCTCTACTATTCCAAGTTTCAAGGTTCGTATTTGTGTAATTTTGTAGGGTATATATCTTCAGAATTTAGACTTAAGTTAGGAATTATTTTTCAAACTTATATCCTAATAAAAATATCAATACTTTTCCCTTATTTTAACTTATCCCAAGAAGTGAACTCAAAATTTGCCTATTTCTAAATAAACTACAAAGACATATACTTTCTACCGTTAAACTTTAAGAAATGTTATTTTTAGGGCTTTTAATTTACTAAGTATAAGATCTAGTTGTTCCTAACTAGTCAACCTTTTTGCCAAACTCAAGTCAATTATGGCCAAAATTGAATACTTTAATTTTTATAATTTTTGAAATTTTTCAAATTTTTATGGGTTTTAAAATAAATATGCAAATGCAAAAATATACACATGAATGCGAAGGAAGAAGGCTTACCGAGCATACCCCCACACTTTGACAGTGTCCTCACTGTCATGCTACACCAAGAGGGTCAAAGATGTCGGTACTCCCCTGTTTATTTATTTATAATTTTTTTTATTGTTAAAAGAAAAACAAAAATATATATACATATATACAACAAGGTCCTCCCCAAACTAAACAAGGCCTTACATAAGCCAAAGGTTAGCACCAACCATTCAAAAATTCTATCGTGATAATGGTAGGGTTGGTGAAAGAATGGGGTGTAGAGAAAGGAGTTAAGAAACACACGAGACCGTATGGAAAGAAGGGTGGAATATGGTCTCGGTGTAGGAGAAAAATGGCGGAAAAGAGAAAGAAGTGTAGTACGATCTTGAGGGTGTAAATCGAGTGAATAAATTAGCGCAATTTGTGATGACCGATGTGTTAAAAGCGATTGTGCTAATCTATCAACCCGTCGAGAAATGGGGTCAAATCCCTCAAGATTCGCAAGAAAACATGGGTACGTCGAACTTGGTAAACTCTCCATTGAAAATGGAAACGCGACGGAGTCTTGCATGGTCGAAACGATAGGAGGGACGAAAGGAAGTGATTCAGGGATAGTCTTAATCTCACCTAAGTAATCTGTTTCGAACTCAAAGGATTCCATTAATGGTTCGAATTGACTGTAAGCAACCGAGTCTGATGGTTCAACTAACTCATCTGAAAATGTAAAGGACTCAAACTCAGGAGGTGAGTTTTCAACATCGTCCGAAAAAGTGAAACACTCGTAATCGTTATCGTCTGTGAGAACGGTGTCAGATTCAAAGAGAAATTTTTCAAGCTCACAGTCTTCAAGCGTGATCTTTTGCGTGGTCGGAACGATGGAAAGGAGGGGGTTTGATTTAGGAAGTATAACAGTTAAAGGTTCACGGGGATGAATTGGAAAATCAGACACATCAAACAAAAATGGTTCATCCTCAATATAATCCTCAATACTCTCCTCAATACTATCCTCATAATTCTCCTCAAAATTTAGCTTATCCATGCCATTATCATCAAAATCAAGACGCATATGAAGATCGGGAGAAACATTTAATGACTCGGGATGATGAATTGGAGATAAAATTTCAGTCAAAGTTATGGGTTCATCATCCAAAATATTCCCGGCGTCTATATTCTCGATCAAGTGAAAATCAATTTTTTTAGACACCTTATCAAAAACATGGATATCTATCAATTCTGGTTCTAGATTGGAGGTGTAGAGATCAAAGGGATTGGTGATGCTTTCACTCGAAGGGAATTCTTCACAATCTGGCAAATCAAGCACTACAAAGTCACACAACTCGTTAAATGTTTTATTTTCAACGTGTGAATCATTTGGGACAATCGATGGAAAACCAGAGTTGTGGGATTCAATTGGGTATGGGTAGGTTTGATTTGAAAGGGCGTTTAACTCACTTTCTCCTCTCAAATTCTCACTCTGTCCAACCGCCTCCTCATACATTGGAAAATTTGGAGCTAGTTGGAAACTAGCTACCGGTTCATTAGGTTGTATAAGGGCGGCAATGGACGCATCCACATTACTTATCATTTTGTTTGTTGCTAAAATATAAGCTTCCAACGACTGTTCAAAACTAGACATGGGTTGTGAAGGGGTTTCGGTAAAAGATTCGAAATTGTTTGGATACGTGAAACTCCCAACTGGCTGTGTAGAAGCAATGTCTAGTGAAGGAGGGAAAGTCGGGTAAGACTGGTAGGAATTGGATGGTTGGACAAGAGTAGGATCAACATTTGTATAAAAAGGTGAATGGACTTGTTGATCCTTATAACTGGATGTGTGGAGAGGAGTGAAAAATCGGCTACGAGATTGTTCAATATGCTCAGAAATAGAAATCGGTTTAGGAGTTACAATAGGACTCGAAAAAGTTGTATCAATGTACGAAGGTGGTGAAGGTTGACACGGTTGATACAAAGTGGATTGCAAAGTCGAACTGTTTCTCCTAAACGCTTCTATTCGATCTTTCAAAGAAATTTTGGGCATAGAGGGGTCGTCCTTAAATCGACCGAAACAATTCACGTACGAAGCAAAGTTAGGTTCAGGATACCAAAGTTTGGGAAGAGATTTATGAGGTGGGGTACCCATGATGTTAGAAGGAGAAGAGAAGGAAGGTAGGTGGTGCAAGGATTGCTTAGCGACAAAATTTTGCAAGTCTTTTTTTTTAAAAAAAAATTTCTTTTTTTTTATTTGGAACTTTTTGCAAAATTTTTTTTCGATAAAGGGCTTAAACACAAATGTAATCAACCACAAATGCACAATCAGGCCTAGATCTAGGGTTACCTAGGTCAGCTAGACAGCTCCTAACTATTCCAAAGGGCTAGAAATAGGACCTCAAACCGTCTCTTCATCGCCAATTGCGGCCAGGTAAGTGCAAGGTGAGTAGGAGGCTCCCCACTACGAAAGTAGTGGTCCTAATTAAGTAACCACTCGCTTTAGACACACTTGCCTAGACACCGCAAAGTCAGGTTAGGATCAACGGCCGATGCCTACAACTAGTCCTCTGTCCTATTAAGCGCGACGTCCTTAGGGCTGAGTCTATTATTTTTTAATTAAAGATTGGTCAATGCAAATGCCTTTTGTGATTTCTGTGGTCCTGGGAAGGGTGATGAAATCCCCACCCAATCTGGATTGGTCTCAAGCCCCTTAAAGTCAGATTAAATATATGCAAAACAGTAACAAACACTTGCAATCAAATTTTTTTTTTATTTTAAGCGCGGCGCAAAGAATCCTGTACAAGATTTGTTATTGGAAGGGGGAAATATTTTTTTAGCGCAAAGAATCCCGCTGGAGATTTTACAGAAGATATATTGAGATTTGCAGAAGAGGAGATCAGAAAGATTATAGTGCTTTTTCCAGAGGCTAACGCCACCCACGCGCGGCGCTTCCGCGGCCAGAAGCGACGTTCGGCGGCGGTTCCACGGTTGAAAAGGCGGCGCGGTTACCAAGAATTTTTTTCACGTGATGACTCAACCAGGCCGCCGCGGTTTAACGGTCGAAAGGTGGTTCGCGCGGCGGAAGGTCGGTCGTCTAGGCGGTTCAGTTCTCCAAATCTTTTCAGTTGGTCTGTTGTTCAAATCTTCTGCTGTTCAGATCTTTCGTTTACTGTTTTGATCTCTGGAGATTTTCAGATCCGAACTTGATTGTAGATCCTGCAAAATTCAAACAAAAATACCCTTCACAAAATAACAAAATGATAAATTTTTTATATTTTTTAATTTTTCAGTTTTTTATGATTTTTATGATTTTATATTAACCCGAAATTGCAAAAAGAAAATAACACGCCATCCCCGGCAACGGTGCCATTTGATTTGTATGTCAAAAATATTTCTAAACCGCAATCAAGAACGGCGTCGCTTGGTAGCTAGCCGGTGAGTACGGGTCGGTCCACAGGGATTTTGTGAATTTTCTAATCGCTCTTACGAGTTAATTCCGAACAGCGTGAATGGATTGATTAAATCTAAAAACTAAATTAATCTAGATCTAAATCTTGCTAAGGTTAGGTCTAGGTTAAATTTGGAAAGTCAATAAATCTCACCGCTTTCTATACCCATATTAAGATCTATTAGGAGTTATGGTAATTATTAATAGAGGGGATTAGAACCATTCGGGAAGATGTTTCTTCATCTAGGTTCTTGTCTTTCCTTTATCAATCCTTACCCTAACCTCCATAGAAAACACGCTCAACCGGGCCTTTATACTACGGTATCACCGCTACCTCGTGGGATAGGGTGCCGTAGGGAGCGGTATGTGCATGTATGCATGGAGTCCTATTAATTATATGTGATGGGCAAGAAAGGGGTGAGAGATCTTCATCTCTCAAACCTTCCCCAAAGCTAACCCTAACAAGCGAAGAGACTACTCGCTCATTAGGGAATTGAAAAAACATTTATCTAGGGCAGAGAATAAAAGATCTAACTATCTAACTAGGGCAAGGAATTAAATTTAACTAGGGCAGATAAGAAATTAAGAACTTACAAATTGATGCTCTCCAAAAAGAATTTTGAATTTTATTAATGAAAGGAGGCATACCTCAAAAGAGGTATTAGGGCTTCTATTTATATATTCATAGAAACCCTAGGTTACAATTGACTCGCATATCCGCTTTTACAAAAATACCCCATAAGAAAAAGACCTAGTCAACGCTCCACGCACCGCCAGCGCACCGACTCAATTTGCACCGACACGAGCACTTGATGGCCGCGGTTCCGTGGCCAAACCCCACGTTTGGCCGCGGTTCCGCGGCCATGTGTGGGGCTTGTGAGCTCTATTTTCTTGGGTTTGGTCTTCTTGCAGTTTTTCTCTATTTTCTTCAGTTCTTTCTTCAAAATGTCTTCTGGTTTTCTTCCAGATCTTTCCAGTGAACATTGTAGTGGACTTTTACCGTTTCTTCGTGTTGCTGCCTTTATGCTCGGTGAACTGTTGTTCATTGTTCTTCATTGTTCCTCAAAATGTAGTCGCGATCAAGATTTCACCATTTATCATTCGTAGTCTCACTTTGTATCATCTTTTTCATTGTTTTCACTGTTTTTATTCCAAGAACCTGTAACCTGCAACTAAGTAGCACACATGGGTCAAAAGCACCTGTTTATTTGTAAAATGACTAGGCATGGGGAATATAATAATGCAATATTATGATATGAACAAGGGCTAAGGTGGCATTTGCATTTATTGATTTAGTGACTCATTTGTATGATTCATCCATGGAGTTAATGATGTATTTATTGATCTAATGACTCATGGGATGAATCACACAAAGTGAATAAATGAAGTATGGTTGATAAATCATTTGATTTATTCATTTAATAAATCATCATGCTTCATATATTCAAGATGAGATATTATTTCAATTCATTCTCACTCTCACCTTCTCTCTCCTCAAGCTCTCCCTCTTCAAACCCTAACCCTACCTTCTCATGTGTTGAGATCAAGGGTTAGCAAGATATATTAATCCATAATCATACTCTATGTTACCTAGGTTGCTTAGATTAGCACTTTGAGAAACCTAGTTACCTCAAGATTAGAGGCAAAGTTTAGAGTAGAAGCTCTTGGGTGGATCTTCTATTACAAAGAGGAGGCCGACGAGGAGGTGGTTAACGAGAAGAAGAAGGACTTGGTTCATTAGGTATAATCTTCTTTCATAGTAGCTAATTACTCCTATGTTAGTGTTAGTTATAGTTTGGAAAAGATCCTTTCGGTTAGTCGATGTTAGTTTAAAGAAAAAGATTGTTTTTCATATTTCTGCCTCCCTGCAACTCGTGGGGTGTACAACGTCGACTTACAAAATGGGCCCGTGTTTTCTGGCTCCTAGGGCCCCACTCTTGAAATCGTGAATACTTCTATGGCTGCGTTGACATTCACACTTGGAACTTAACGTTAACATAATGACCATATAGATACCTATAGTATATACTTACCCCTAAACATATACTCTTACTCGTCATATATATTCTACACTTGTCATTTTCTTTGCTCCAACCTCATCTTTGGGACTTACCGAGCGCTAGTTCACTGTGTTGGATATATGTATGCCCAAGAGGCCAATATATGTATAGTGGATGTCCATAGTGGATGCTTGGACATATATATATATATATATATATATATATATATATATATGGATTACTTTCTTGCTCGACATGATAGTATGCTATCTGGTTTACTTTATCTGACATGTTGACTTGATCATGCTTTTATTCATTTGCACATGTTGATAAAGCCCTGAGGATATTTGCTTGGCTGCTGTGACTATGATGCGGTTCATACTAGTGGGGCACGTGTAGTTTATAAGCATATCCTTAAATTGTTCCTAGTCGTGGGTGTATCGAGACGGGGCATCGATATTCTAGAGTAGACTAACGTATACCATTCTTGTTCCATATGATAGGCGATGGATGATCCCATATCCATCTGGTGTGATGACACCAAAGAATGTATGCGGGTGCTCAGTGGAGACTGGGTACACTGAACGGACTCGCCGAGAACTCCTATGTGGTATTATATCTATTGTCGGATGGCAGTTCTCAGGTGACACTGGCACATGTTAGTATATAGACTCAAGATCGTCATAGAGTCTTGTGTGTCCTCCTACTGTACTTTGATCTCCACCCTACCACGGCTCAACTGAGTCGTGCAAATAGGTGGACTTTGGGTACAGTCCCGAGGCATATGGAGGCAATGAGTGACATGAGGGGTTTCGTCTCTCCCGGTATTGGGGGTTGATGTTGTGCTATGCTAGATTGGCTATAACAGGAAGTCCCTGGCCAGGGTTACTGAGATTTACTGATAAGCGTTATCAGTAGTTTCTCGATCTGTTATGAGCTATACACCGGCATGACTTATTGAGTTATTAGGGTCGACGATACCATCCCTAGACTCGATATGCAACATATCTGACGAGGAGACCGGACTGTACGGTAAGTGTTGCCAGATGGCTCGACGGGAGTTTTGACAGCTTTGCTGGTTTTCTTCTGATCGCTCAATACCCGGGTGGCCGTTACGTTTAGTTGACCGCTTGCGGCTTGTGGATGTTTGATATGATCATCACCCACTGCTGGCGTATTGACGAGTCTTAGAGTCCCACACAGAAGTTTCCTAGCCCAGGCGAAAAGATGTGGTGTGCATATGAGATATGCGCGGGGGCCCGATTGAATACAACTATGTGATACCGTATGTTAATCGGGCATTTTTCTATTGGTCGGGTCGTATATGATATGACCGGATTGTTAAATCAATTGTTGATTTAATATTTTGACTTTTAGTTTTATTCTTATTCTTTATTCAAACCCTTTTTATTAAAGAGGAAGAATGCATGCATGTATGCATATGTTGATGTGCATGTATGCACATGTTGATGTGTATAGGATACATACATGCAACGTATCATGGTTGATGATACATCATTGAAGGCAATATAAGACTCACATGGAACTATAATATATGGATATATATTTGTATTTGTTTTAAAACAAAAGAAAAGAAAATATTAATCCATGGTTATCTTTCTACACTTTTCTTGAAGTTAACCACACTTCACCAACCATTTAACCTTGGATTAGTTTTTCTTTTGGCTTTTAACTCATTTACAATAATATCTAGATATTATAAGAACCATGGTTTGAATGGAGATAGAAAATATAAATACTATCTTTTCTATTTTTCATTCAAGTTTTATCATTTCATTCTGACAAAAGCTTTTGCCTTCATCTTCTTCTTCCTCTAAGCTCTCTTGATTTTTCCAAAGTTAGAGAGAGTTAAAAAGAAAGGGTTTTGACAAAAGAAAACACACCACCTCATCATTCTACTCTAATCTAGCCAATTAGTTTAGAGTGTTTAGCTTCATCTTCTTCTTGCATCAAGTAAAGCTAGAAGCTTGGACCAAGTGGACTTCGGGTGGATCATCGTGGACAAGGGAGCTCACTAGCAAGCCTTTCCAACCTCTCAACGATCCTAGGAGTCATAGCAAGAGGAATACAAAGGTTGTATTCATTTCACTTAGTGATAGAATGGTTTTTATATGAGATAGATGTGTTGTTACCCTAGTATTCTAGTTAAAGATCCTTGCTTTGTTTGCTTAGCACCTCTAAAATTTTAAAGTAGCATGTGTGATGCTTCCATACTCTATAGTAGGTGCTAGGGAACCCTAACAATGGTATCAGAGCAGAGCTAGAATTCTGGACACGGTATTAGAACTAATACGAAAACGAAACCGACTCCGAAAAATACGGTATTACGGAACCCTAATATTGCTCTCTGGAAATTTTCTGATAAGTGCTTTAAAATTTTTTAAAACAGATACAGAGTGTTCTATAGGCAAACGTAAGCACATAGGAGAAATCTGGAGGCTTGTGCTCGGATTTTAGCCAAGCACAACCCCCCAGATTCCGGCCTGGCCGGCCCCCTATCCCCAGTGAACCCCCTGTTTCTCCTGTGCTCTCATGTTTGCAAGTTAGGGTTTCTAGTATTGTTTGCTTAGCCCAATTTTCATGTGATGATTATTTTGACCTAGGGCTAATTCATAGTGCTTCGTAGTCATAAATTCTAACATAGTATAGGTAACCTTGACAATGTTTAGCAGTTCGAACGAATTTCAAAACCCCACTTTTTGACCCCGCTGAAATTTCCAAGTGTTGTAATTTTCCTAAGTTAACTTTATATTCAATAGTCGCGCAAGTATCCTATGGACCCTCTAGAAGACCATAATAACCTTAACTCGATTCTATGCCCACGGAACCGCGATCGAACCATCGGGTTTTCCGTAGTTCCGTGGTGTTATAGGTGAGGCGTTGGTTAACTCCTTCTACTGCTGGACCATAGACACTGTGGCGCGTTTTTGAGTATTTGTAACTGCTCAAAATTTGAGCTCTTGGGGTAAAAGGTGGGTGTATGTTGATTCGATCGAAACGTTGAACATCGTCTTGATTTTTGAGATTGTGATAATTGCAATTGTTGTTTTTCACTTTCTTTTTTGCGACCTAAGTGTAGTATGTGGTGTATCGCCGGTTTCGTTGCTATACATCAACGACAATCAGGATACGCATACTTGCTCACGTTGATGATATGAGATATTATGTGTTGCTGATATATGATATGCAGGATTGTCGCGATCGAATAGCCGGGGGTTTTATGTGAGATGAGAGTATTTATTTTCATTCATGTAAAAATTAATTGTATGTAATATTCTTTTATTTGGGGCATTTCCGGGTTGAGGATGATGTCGCCATTATTGTATATTATTTACTTTTCCGCTTTAGGATAGACCCAAGGAGGGGAGCACAAGTGATCGAGTTCTAGGATTCAGTGGGAGGCCATCTCGAGGAGTCGAGACCGGGTCTCCTAAACTATAGAATTGGCAGGATCACTTGCCGCTCTCATAAGGGTCTAGGGGTGTGGGCTTGGCTATTCATCGTGACCGTGGAATCCGTATTTTCTATTGCTGGCTGAATACAAAATACAGACCTCCTAGATATCCTTTTTATTTTCATATGTGCTTCTGCTGCTGTTGATATTCTGTAATGTGATTACTTAGTATCTGAGACGAATAGATTATTATTATTATATATATGATATATAATAAACGTTGCTTATATTTTACACCCGCGCTATGCCGTTAGTTAAGTAACCTAACGGTGCATAATGAGACACTGTGGCGAATGCGGATGGTATAAGTATACGTTCTATTTTCGTTTCTTTTCTGTGATGGCTTAGGAACCTAAATGATGGGACTACATTAATAAGATTAATGTAAAGTAAAAGAAACCTAAAAGATGTTGTAGATTTCGAATTTGAAACCCACTCGGCCTTTTTATGAAAAATGCAAGTTTCAAAAGATGCGGAGCTTAAGCTACTCATTTTCTAAACTGTTTTGATTCTACAACGAGATCAAGTTCAAAGCGTTAAAGGTTTTCATAAAAACCATCCGCAACCCTTCGTCATTTTAGGAAGCAGAGTACTTAGTTTTCGTGCTACGTATTTTGATTATAGTCAAGGTGTAGTGTACGGTAGTTAAATGATGTCTTCCTACAAGGTATATGATGCGATCAGTTAGGACATTCAAGTGATTATGTTGATCATAGTCAAGGGTCATATGGGTGGGTCTAGTTAATCTAGAAATGACAGGTAGAACTTGACTAGTACTTATGATATATTGACCATAGCCAAGGTCATAAGTAACTAGAGGTAAAAACCATATCGGGAGTTTCAAGAGTTGAAATTTGCAATGAGATTGCATACCATCTATATGATAGTTGGATCCCGATCCCACTTTGAGTAAGAGTTACTCCCAGGAGAGTTTTGCACTTTACAATTAGCTAATGCAGTAGGTGTTTAGAAAGGTGTCAATGGGGTTTGACCTCTGGGAAAACGAGGTTTATTTTAATTAGATCCGTGAGAAAGCATGGGGAACCTCTCTCAAAGTACCGACACTGGCCTGGCTGACCGGTTAGCGAAACTGTAGAATGTAATTAATCCTGGCTAGTTTTCTTTTCAGGTTTTGAAAGAAAATTTGATTAAAGCAGTGGGAGACATCGATTAGATAAGATAATAACCAATCTAATTCTTTGCAAGAGCATTTTGCTGAGTGTATTCTTTTCTCTCTCCTAATGGCAGATACCGATGACGGGACTTAAGCTTCTACTAGAGAAAAACAAACTAACAGGACCGAACTATAAAGAATGGTTGAGGAACTTGAACATTGCACTAACATATGATAAAGTATCATATGTCCTCATTACCAAAGCCCCACCCGTCCCAGGACCTGAATCATCTGTTTCGGGGGAGATCCGAAAAACATGGAATATTGACTGCAACACGGCCAAGTGCCTCGCGCTTGCTTCTATAGACAATATCCATCAGAAACAACATGAGAAGATGGATGTGCAATCCATCTTTCTTTATACAAAGGAGTTGTATGAAGAGCAATCTCGTACTTTGAGATACGAGGCATCTCGGATGCTGTTTCAGATGCGGATGGCCCCCGGTGCATCAGTAGGAGACCGTGTTCTGAAGATGATTGATCTTATAGAAGAACTTGAGGAACTGGGATGGACTATGGATAATGAGCAATATACAGATGTTGTTCTGCAGTCTCTCTCCCCCGCCTTTGCTCCGTTCATAGTGAATTTCAATATGAACGATTTGGAGAAATCATTGCCTGAACTTCTCAATATGTTGAGAAGTCAGAGAGCACGCTGAAAACAGTAAAGACTCCCGCTCTGATTGCTGGGCTATCTTCCTCTTCCATCCCAAAAGCCAAGGCCAAGGGAAAGAAGAAGAAGAAACCCATCAAACAGAAATGTGGAGTTAAAAAGGCGAAGGGGAAAGACATATCTGGGGCCGCGGGAAGTGAAAAAGGAGAATGTTTTTACTGCCACAAATCGGGATATTGGAAACACAACTGTGCTGTGTATCTTGCTGATCTCAAGAAGAAGAAGCATGGTGATGCTTCCGCTTTAGGTGTGTTTGTAACTGAGAACTGTTTTTCAATTAACTCTGCATCTTGGGTATTAGATACCGGTTCTGGTTCACATCTGCAATTGTATGCAGGGGTTGAGAAACAGTAGAGTTTTGAAGACTGGAGATCATACTCTGCGGGTTGGAAATGGTTCCAATGTACATGCTGTATCCGTAGGAGAGTATCATCTGGGGTTGCCTTCGGGTTGTATTTTGGTTTTGAACCCTTGTTATTTTGTACTAAGTATGATATGTAATATAATATCCGTTTCTTTGTTAGACAATGAAGGATATCAATTTGTGTTGCAGAATAATGTTATGAACATTAACTTAAATCAACAGTTGATTGGGTATGGTACATTAAATAACGGTATTTACGTCCTGAACCAACACACAGTTTTTCAACATACAACATACTAATAAGAGAAAATTTTCAGATATAAATGAAGATTTTCTTTGGCATTGTAGACTTGGTCATATTAATGAAACAAGACTAAGCAAGCTACATAAAGGTGGATATTTGAATCCTTTTGAATATAAATCTTATGCGACTTGCCAGTCCTGTATCAAAGGTAAAATGACCAAAACTCCGTTTAGTGGACACGGAGAAAGAGCTGTGGAACTCTTAAGCCTCATACATAGTGATGTATGCGGACCAATGTCTACACATGTAAGAGACGGTTCTTCATACTTCATTACTTTTACTGATGATTTCTCAAGATTTGGACACATGTTTTTAATACAGCACAAATCCGAAGCTTTCGAGAAATTCAAGGAGTACAAACTTGAAGTAGAAAAACAAACAGGCTTGAGCATCAAGAAACTTCGATCGGATCGAGGTGGAGAGTACTTAAGTACAGAGTTTTCAGATTTCTTAAAAGAGAATGGAATTCTCTCTCAGCTCACTCCTCCTTACACACTACAGCACAACGGTGTGTCAGAACGGAAGAATCGTACCCTATTAGATATGGTACGATCCATGATGTGTGGTGCTGAGTTACCGCTTTCCTTTTGGGGACATGCATTGGAGACAGCAATGTATCTGTTAAGCAGGGTTCCAACCAAGACCGTGTCTACCACTCCATATGAGATATGGAGTGGAAAGAGACCATCTCTTAAAAGAGTTAGGATTTGGGGTTGTCCGGCTTTTGTTAAAAAGCAGAATCCAGACAAACTTGAGACATGATCGGTCATGTGTAAATTTGTGGGATATCCAAAACACTCGTATGGATATCTATTCTACCATAAAGAGGAACAAAAGGTGTTTGTTGCTCAGCATGCCACATTTTTTGGAAAATAAAATCTTTACAGACAGTACTGATGGCAATGCGGTAGAACTAGAAGAGATTCTAGAGACACAAATTACTCAGGATGAATTGGTTGAAACTGATGTTACAGTAGAACTTCAAGAATCTCAGCCGCTCCGGAGATCTAGTAGAACTTCTCGCCCACCGGAGAGATACTATGGGTTTCTCATTGATGGTGATAGAGAAGATTGCATCATGGATGATGATGACCCTACTAGTTTTCAGCAAGCTATCGCGAGTGGTGACTCAGTGAAATGGCTGGAAGCCATGAGATCCGAAATGGAGCCCATGTATACCAACAAAGTATGGACTTTGGACGTTGCACCTCCTGGGATAAAACCCGTTGGGTGCAAATGGATCTTTAAAAGAAAGATTGGTGTAGATGGACAGGTAGAGACCTTTAAAGCAAGGCTTGTAGCGAAAGGTTTTCGTCAAAGGCCAGGACTGGACTATGATGAAACTTTCTCTCCGGTAGCAATGCTTAAATCCATTCGGATCCTACTTGCTATTGTTGCTCACTATGATTATGAAATCTGGCAGATGGACGTTAAAACTGCATTTCTGAATGGTGATTTAGAAGAATGCGTTTTTATGGATCAACTAGAGGGATTCATTGACAGTGGGAGCAGCGGGAAAGTATGTGGATTGCTTAAATCCATTTATGGATTAAAGCAGGCCTCACGGAGCTGGAACATCTGTTTTGATGATACAATCAAAGAGTTTGATTTTATCAAAAATATAGATGAACCATGCATTTATAAGAAGATTGTAGGGAGTACTGTCACATTCCTCGTATTGTACGTGGATGACATTCTCTTGATAGGAAATGATATTCCTATGCTGCAATCGGTCAAACTATTCTTATCACAAAGGTTCTCCATGAAGGACCTGGGTGATGCCTCGTGCATTTTGGGCATTAGGATCTATAGAGATAGATCCAAGAGATTATTGGGATTGTCCCAATCAAAGTACATTGACACCATCCTAAAAAGGTTTAGTATGGAAGATTCCAAGCGTGGTGCCTTACCCGCTTGTCATGGAATCACTCTCTCCAAAGACTTCTGTCCGAAGACTGATGAAGAGAGAGCTCGCATGAGCATTATACCCAACGCTTTAGCCGTAGGATCTATAATGTATGCGATGTTATGTACACGCCCTGATATAGCTTATGCACTAGCTGTAGTAAGCAGGTATCAATCTAACCTAGGGGAGAAATATTGGATAGCAGTGAAGAACATTCTTAAGTACTTGCGAAGGACTAAAGAACTGTTCTTGGTGTATGGTAATGGGGATCTCCAAATGGAGGCCTTTACCGATTCCAGCTTCCAAAGTGATAAGGATGATAACAAATCTATCTCAGGGTTTGTATTTACCCTCAATGGACGGGCGGTTAGTTGGAAGAGTTCCAAACACGATACCGTTGTAGACTCAATGATGTAAGCTGGGTATATTGTTGCAAATGATGCTGCCAAGGAAGCCGTCTGGATGAGGAAGTTCGTTGCGGAACTAGGAGTAGTTCCAACCATTGTTGATCCAATACCATTGTATTGTGATAATAATGGGGCTATGGTGTTAGCCAAAGAACCAAGGTCCCATCAGAAATCCAGACACATCCTCAGGCGATATCATTTGATCCGGGAGATTGTAGATCGCTACGAGATCGAGATTCGGAGAGTAGATACAAAGAATAACACCGCGGATCCACTCACCAAGGCCTTTCCACAGCCGCAGCATGAGCGACTTTTTGAGATGTTGGGTATGAGATACGCCAATAATTGGCTTTAGTGCAAGTGGGAGATTGTTGGATATATGTATGCCCTAGAGGCCATTATATGTATAGTGGATGCTTGGACATGTATATATATGGATTACTTTCTTGCTCGACATGATAGTATGCTATCTGGTTTACTTTATCTGACATGTTGACTTGATCATGCTTTTATTTATTTGCACATGTTGATAAAGCCCTGAGGATATTTTCTTGACTACTGTGACTATGATGCGGTTCATACTAGTGGGGCACGTGTAGTTTATAAGCATATCCTTGAACTGTTCCTAGTCGTGGGTGTATCGAGACAGGGCATCGATATTCCAGAGTAGACTAGCGTATACCATTCTTGTCCCATATGATGGGCGATGGATGATCCCATATCCATCTGGTGTGATGACACCAAAGAATGTATGCGGGTGCTCAGTGGAGACTGGGTACACTGAACGGACTCGCTGAGAACTCCTATGTGGTATTATATCTATCGTCGGATAGCAGTTCTCAGGTGACACTGGTACAGGTTAGTTTGTAGACCCAAGATCGTCATATAGTCTTGTGTGTCCTCCCACTGTACTTTGATCTCTACCCTACCACGGCTCAACTGAGTCGTGCAAACAGGTGGACTTTGGGTACAGTCCCGAGGCACATGGAGGCAATGAGCGACATGAGGGGTTTCATCTCTCCCGGTATTGGGGGTTGATATTGTGTAATGCTAGATTGGATATAACAGGAAGTCCCTGGCCAGGGCTACTAAGATTTACTGATAAGTGTTATCAGTAGTTTCTCGATCTGTTATGAGCTATACACCGGCATGACTTATTGAGTTATTGGGGTCAACGAAACCATCTCTAGACTCGATATGCAACATATCTGATGAGGAGACCGGACTGTACGGTAAGCGTTGCCAGATGGCTCGACGGGAGTTTTGACAGCTTTGCTGGTTTTCTTCTGATTGCTCAATACCCGGGTGGCCATTACGTTTAGCTGACCGCTTGCGGCTTGTGGATGTTTGATATGATCATCACCCACTGCTGGTGTATTGACAAGTCTTAGAGTCCCATACAGAAGTTTTCTAGCCCAGGCGAAAAGATGTGGTGTGCATATGAGATATGCGTGGGGACCCGATTGAATACGACTATGTGATACCGTATGTTAATCGGGCATTTTTCTATTGGTCGGGTCGTATGTGATATGACCGGATTGTTAAATCAATTATTGATTTAACATTTTGAGTTTTAGTTTTATTCTTATTCTTTATTCAAACCCTTTTTATTAAAGAGGAAGAATGCATGCATGTATGCATATGTTGATGTGCATGTATGCACATGTTGATGTGCATAGGATACATACATGCAAAGTATCATGGTTGATGATACATCTTTGAAGGAAATATAAGACTCACATGGAACTATAATATATGGATATATATTTGTATTTGTTTTAAAATAAAAGAAAAGAAAATATTAATCCATGGTTATCTTTCTACACTCTTCTTGAAATTAACCACACTTCACCAACTATTTAACCTTGGATTAGTTTTTCTTTTGGCTTTTAACTCATTTACAATAATATCTAGATATTATAAGAACCATGGTTTGAATGTAGATAGAAAATATAAATACTATCTTTTCTATTTTTCATTCAAGCTTTATCACTTCATTTTGACAAAAGCTTTTGCCTTCATCTTCTTCTTCCTCTAAGCTCTCTTGATTTTTCTAAAGTGAGAGAGAGTTAAAAAGAAAGGGTTTTTGACAAAAGAAAACACACCACCTCATCATTCTACTCTAATCTAGCTAATTAGTTTAGAGTGTTTAGCTTCATCTTCTTCTTGCATCAAGTGAAGCTAGAAGCTTGGACCAAGTGGACTTCGGGTGGATCATCGTGGACAAGGGAGCTCACTAGCAAGCCTTTCCAACCTCTCAACAATCCTAGGAGTCATAGCAAGAGGACTATAAAGGTTGTATTCCTTTCACTTAGTGATAGAATGGTTTTTGTATGAGATACATGTGTTGTTACCCTAGTATTCTAGTTAAAGATCCTTGCTTTGTTTGCTTAGCACCTCTAAAATTTTAAAGTGGCATGTATGATGCTTCCATACTCTATAGTAGGTGCTAGGGAACCCTAACACGCTGACGGGCATTCCATCCATTTTTCTTCTCTTGGAATGTTCGTCAGATATGTTAGTTATATGTATGCCCTAGAGGCCATTACTGTACATGTGATGTATATTGTAGTGGATGCTTGGACATATATATGGAGGATTTTCTTGCTCGACATGATAGTATGCTATCTGGTTGCACTTTATCTTAACATGCTGACTTGTATAAGTGAAGCTGTCTTGCTCTCATATATTGATAAAGTCTTTAGGATGTGTACTTGACTACCAGGACTATGATGGAGATCATACTAGTAGGGCTAAGGGTAGTCCACAAGTATACCCTTCAAATTTTCCTAGTCGAGGGAGTATCGAGACAGGGCATCGATACTCCAGAGTAGACTAGCGTATACGCTTCTCGACCCATATGATGGGCGATGGATGATCCCATATCCATTTGTGTTTGACATCAGAGATGGTACACGGGTGCTCAGTGGAGACTGGGTATACTGAACGGACTCGCCGAGAACTCGTAGATGGTATTATACCTATCGTCAGATAGCAGTTCTTTGGTGACACTAGTACAGGTTAGTCTGACGACTCGAGATCGTCATAGAGTTTTGTGTTATTCCCAATGTGCTTTGATTTCCACCATACCATAGTCAAGAGATCGTGCAAAACGGTGGTTTTTGGGTACAGTCCCGAGTCACATGGATGCAATGAGCGATAAGAGGGGATTCGTCTCTCCCGGTTTTGGGAGTTGATGTTGCGCTATGCTCGATTGGCTATAACATGAAATCTGTTGGAGATAGTGCCCTCAGAGTCAATTATTGGATCACAGGCACGTGATTTCAATGATTGATAGAGGACCTATCCCGATAGGACAGTCTTACTCAAGATGATAGTATGCTATCTGGTTTATCTTTATCATCGTATACTGCTTTAGGTGACTTTACTGATCACTATTGCACGTTGATAGAGCCCCTAGGATTCTTGCTTGACTACCAGCAGTATGAGGGCGATCATATACGTGGGAGCTGGGGTCTATAAGCACATCCATAAAAGGTCCCTAGTCGAGGGAGTTTCGAGACAGGGTATTGATACTCCAGAGTAGACTAGTGTATACAGTCGAGACCCCGACGAGGGGCGGTGGCCGGTCTCACAAGCCACTGGTGTCAGTTGGTTCACCTAAGATGTATACAGGTGCTCATTGGGTTATGAGTACACCGGACAGGACTCGCCGGGAACATGCTAGTTGGTATTATACCTGACGTCAGATAGCAGTTCCCTGGTGACATGTGTACAGGTTAGTTCATCGACCTGAGATCATCATTTGTCTCGTGTGAGTTCCCACTGTGCTTTGATTACTACCCTACCATGCTCAAAGGAGACGTGAAAACAGGTTTTAGTTGGGTACAGTCCCGAGCCACATGGAGGCAGTGAGCGGATCTGCAGGGGTTCGTCTCTCCCGGTATTGGGGGTGATGTCGCGCTGTGTCTAGGAGAGCCAGTACATGAAAGTCCTTAGCCAAGGCAGGAGATTTACTGGTAGGTATTCCAGTAGTATCTCAGGGTGTTCTGGATTACTCTCCGACACGACTTGTACCGCTTTTGGGGGTCTGACTTTTACCAACCCCCTAGGCCCGCCATGCGATGCTCATAGACGAACGGACCGGACTGTACGGATATTGTCACTGACAGGCTCAGTAGGGTATCAGGATGAGTTCGCTCATCGACGTCCCTTTTGGTCAATACCTGGTAGCTCGTCACGTATTGGCTAATAGCTCTGACATGCTAGTGGTTAAATCCACAGCCAAAGTATTGACGAGTCTTTAGAGTCCCCCACAGACCAGTTTCTCAAGTTTCGGGCGAAACGCTGTAGAGGCCGTATGGAGATATGGCAGGGTTCGATCAGATACGTGCGGTATTGCTCGGATCATGATCGGACGGTTTTTACTAGCGGGCTTTGGTTTAAGCCGGATCCTAGCATTAGACAGTGTAGATTTTGTCTCTTTGCATTTGTATTCAGTGGGAATACAAATGCAGGTATTTATATACAGTCGCGGGGTTTTCCTGTAATTTATTACGGGATCAGTTTTCTGAAGTTGCCAGTTTGCATTCCGTTCCGGCCAGTTTCCCTTTGTTCCTTCACGGCCGGACTTTTCTGATGGAGGGGCTAATTTGCAAGTTTGCAAATTAGCATTTGTGGAGGGGTTATTTGAGATTTGAAAGATTATAAAAGTATCTTTTGATTCCATTTTTTTCTTGTGATCATTTCTTGCATTAATGAGATTAGAATAGATTAGATATTGAAATGACTTTGTTATCATCACATTTGCTTATGGTCACCATTCTACTTTTCCTACACTCACCTCTCTTCTTGTTTATTCCATGACACTCCCATTTTGATTGAGAGGGGCCAGCCACATTGGAGGAAAAAAAGAGAGAGAGGCTCATTTTTTCATGTGTGGCATTTCCTCATCTCTTTTTCTCTTGGAAAAATGAGAGCACCATTTTCCTCTAAAGCTTTTTCTCTCTTCTCCATCATCAAAGGCAACTTCACTACCCCAAATGAGACAACCATTCTACACTAGCCTACAGCAATTCTTGGGCACGTCGACTCGCCAGCTTCGTGCCCGAGTTGCCTCGGTCCAGAGATGGGAGCCTATAAGAGAACCCGGCGATGTGGTGCCCGTTTCGACGAGGAGGCGACGACCGGAGATTCCGTGAGAAGATCGGAGTGGAGGCGAAGACCGAAGGACACGGATCGCTTGGTATAGCTTCTCTACTTCTTTTCTAGTTTGCTAGAGTTAGGTTAATGGCCTGATCCGGGATTTTTTGTGCGCGGTGGTGCCGGTTTTCTAGTGTGAAAAGTATTTCATTTTCGCATTCCGGCGTCGGATTGACGGCCGGGGCGCCGCCGTGCACTTACATTGGTATCAGAGCCACGCCATTAACCTAGTCTAGCTTGCTCTAACGTGTTTACAAGTTTGATCGATCGGATTTTCCAAAAACCACATTTCCATGTCGCATTTTCTGTCGAAATTTTCCTTGCTCTAAAAATTATTTGGTACTTTGGAAAATTATGTGCAGGGTTTTTTATGAATTCTGTGAAAATTTGGTACGCTGATGTTACTGTAGCGCGGCGGTTTAGCGGCCAAAACCACCTTTTGGCCGCTGAACTGCCGCCGTTTTGTGGCCAAACCGTACCAAATTTCTACAGTGGTTTACTGACATGGAAATAGGGTTTCTGGTATATTCTTTTTGGGCCCAGATGTTTCTGAGTGCTACAGTTGTGCTTGGGGCCCACTTCGGAAAATTCAGTCGATCAAAAATTTTAAACATGTTAGTTCACAGTATTTACATTATATCTGCGACCGTGAATGTCATTCGATCGGTAAATCCAGTCTAACTGCTATAGCCCTTTTAGACGGATTTGCGAACGTGGCATTCACGTTGATGTTCTGTGTTGTGCTGTGATGTTGCGGATCGGTCGTGGGGAAAGCCTGGTTGCAATATTAGTACAGTTTTGTTTTATATATACATTTGATATTGCGGGACGAGCGTCCGACATGTGGACTGCCGTCACTGCCTATTTGTATTATTCTTTTGGGGCACGACCGGGTCGAGGTCGATGTACCCGTTGTATGTATATTTTACTTTCTGTACTAGGATTACCCCGCGGTGGGGTGCACGGATAGCCGGGTTCTAGAGGGCAACGGGCCCGCATCTCATGGCATTGAGACGGAGGGGGCTTTACTCTAGAATTGGCGGGCTATTCGCCGCACTCGTAGGGGGTACAGGTTGACCCAGGAGGGGTGCCTAAGTTACCGGATTCCGTGAAGTGCTGAGTGGTCCATTCACGTTGCTGAAGGGGGATGCCTCACTTCAGGTTTTGGCGGGTAACTTGCCGCGCCCGTAGGGGTCTAGGATTTCATTGCACAGGCTATCCACACGACCAGGGGAACGTCGGGTTTCAGTAGCGGCTCTATGAAACCCGGGGATCCCAGATATCTGTATTGTTCTGTGATGCTGGTTACATTTCTGTGATGTTGCATTTTATCACTCCTTGAGCAAATATTATATATTGATATATATACTAGTAGATGTTGTATATGTTTTGCATCCGCGCTAGTCCAGTCCCCACTCTGTCGTTAGTTAAGTAACCTAACGGGTGATGACGGGATCCAGTGGCGAATGCGGATGGCATATACGTACATCATTATTTTCGTTCTTTATTAGTGTGATCAATTGATGGGACTGCGTTGATTCGGATCAATGCAAGCTATACAAACCTATTCTGATGTTGTTGGAACACTTTTCAAAAAGCTGTTATTGCAAGGGCGTTCTCTTTTGTTTTGCACAGTGGTATTCAGTTGGAATATCCTGCTCCTCAGTCGACGAGGCAAGGGCCGAGATCCCTTCACCGGGAGTGACCCCTTGGACAAAAGTTTGCGTCAGGGCAATGACTTCACTATAGCCGATTACTTTTGCTTTGCATCGTGGTATTCAGTTGGAATATCCTGCACCTCATTCTACGGGGAAAGAGCCAAGATCCCTTCACCGGGAGTGACCTCTTTAGCAAAGGTTTTCGTCACTATATTTTTAAAAAGCTATCCGGTTCCTGCAACGATATCAAGTTCATTACGTTAAAGTTTTTCGCCAGAAACCATTCGTAGCCCTCCGTCGTTTCATATGAATAGTCAATAAGTATTCAAGCTATGTTTGTTGGCCAAAGTCAAGGCATAGTGATTGGTAGCTATTGGGTATTCATGTGCTGCATAGATAGATGCGTTGGATTGGGACAGTCATATAGCCTTGTTGGCTAAAGTCAAGGGCTTGTACGGGTGGGTTCAAATTAACCTGGAGAATGATGGGTAGAACTTGACATGTAACTTATGATTTGTTGGCCAAAATCAAGGTCATAAGAGCATGGGGCAAAAATCACATCGGGAGTTTCTAAAGAAACTGAAACTTGCCAGATATGCGCATACCTTCTGGAGTGTGATAACGTGAGCGGATTCCGTCACGTTATCATGCAATGATAGTTGGATCCCGATTCCCACTGATGAGTTGGTTTACTCCTCGGGTGATCCCGACTAATTCTTCTTTCAGATTTGGAGAAGAATTTGACGTTACAGTGGGAGGTTTCCAGATTAGATAAAGTGATAACCATTCTGATCTAGGTTAGAGTGCACGCTGAGTGTTTCTTTTCTCTCTCTCTTTGGCAGCGACCATGACCCGACCCTAGACTATGACTCAGTAACCAAAATTAACCGAACCTTCTTTAACACTGGCTTTTGGATTGTCAGAGTTGCATACCTCATTGCCACTCCTACTTTTACCCTTTTCTCCAGGACACCCCGTATTACTACGAACGTCCACTTCCATTGGACAAAACCATCGTATGGTTATACGAACTTGAAGGAATTTATTCGAGGATGGTTTCCGGTTCTGGAGAAAACGAATAGGACTATTCAGTTGTCTTTTCCTTTTACCTTCTCTTAGGTTGAGAGTACTCCTTGGTTTAGGAGATAGTACACCTATTACGCAAATTGGATACTCTTCTTCCAAACCTTAGGCTGGTGCCGAACGGTGGGGAATGAAGAAAACCAATTAGCCTAAACGATGTACAGAAGGTATTAAGTAAAGACATAGCAAGGGATTAGTAAGAGGGCAAAGTAAATTGCGACTGCTATTCATGACCAAACCAAGTATTTCATTATCACTCCCACACCACCTTTGTATTTCTCCAGGACACTCCGTATCACAATGAAGATCCACAGTTTATTGGACACTCCATCGTATGGTTATATACAAACTCGAAAGGAACTTGTTCCACTTCGGGGATGGATTCTGGTTCAGGAGAAATAAGAATAATGTTTATTCAGTTGTCTTTTATCTTCACCTTCTCTCGCATTGCGAGTGCTCCTAGGATTAGGACAGTACACCCATTATGCTTATTGGATAGTCTTCTTCCAAACCATAGGCTGGTGCCGAACGGTAGGGAAGGAAGAAAACCATCTGGCCTAAAGGGGTGTACAGAAGGTAACGACTAAAGACATATAAAGGGATTTGGAGAGGTGGCAAAGATTTATACGATTACAGTTGTGAATCTGGATAATAGAAGATGCATTACTAGGAATACCAGGATACCCCATCGAAACATTTTAATGTTTCAGTTTCACTGTGTATTGTTAAAAGAAAACTGATTTCCCAATTAGACACTTGCTTCAGGGTATGTATTTACCAGGTTTGATTCTCATATCTGTATGGTTTTACAGATGATGAGTGGGAGTAAGTTATTGGGAATTAGGTGATCATCCTCATTATATCGGAATTCGTTGTAATTGGTGATATTTGAGGAAGTCACCTGGGCTGTTTGCCGGATGGCAAATATTTGGTTTCGAATATCCGTTGTTATGCACCAATTTCAAATTGATATATCTGTACGTCTATTTTTATAGAGTGAGATATATCTTTTTGAAATTATGTCTATGATATTTACCTATATCAGTGGATGGTTAGGTAAGAAGCATTGAACATCGGTGTAATTCTTCTTAACCATAAGTACAGTTTTCAACCTACGACACACAGTGAATGAGTCACTAGACTCAGAGGACTTATACAGAGTATTGTATGTTGTCCAGTGTCCATGAGGACATAGGGGTTGGTCCTCGTACTATATTCGGTTTACTTATGACTTCTCTAGTTTGACAAGTGTTTCGTAGAAACACAAGGTCCAAGTTTTGAGAAGTTATAGGTATAAGAGTAAAGTAGAGAACCAGGTATTGCAAATATCGGGATTCTTCAAGGTGATCGAAGATGTAGATACTTGTGTATGGTATTCAGTTGATAGTAATGATTAAGAGAACTCGCTTCTCTTTCAGGTTACTCATAATTGGAAGCATTCCTAAGTTGAGTAACGCTGATCGGCCTCCTTCCATTTAGTTGACATGCACTGGAGACAGTTGCATGATTTGAATCTGGTTCAATTAAATCAGTGCCTCTGTTTCTGTATTGGATATAGAACAGTTCATATCTTGACATTGTTAAGATACGGGGAGTTGTCCGGCTTATGCTTAAAACCAGATTCTGGATGACTCAAGGCACGTTTCTGTAATGGCTGTTTGTGGGTTGACCCGGGCTATGACGAGGGTTGACTTTCTACCATCTGGAAGATCAATAGTGATATTGTTCTTGACTCGCCACAGTTTTAATAAAAATGGATTTTTTCAGAAAACAGTAGTGGGAGTATGGTAGAACTAGAAGTGATTCCAGAACCGCAAACGATTACTGAAGATTTGATAAAGAACCTAAAGATTCAATCTGGTTTGACATTCCATTGGCCACTCCGCAGATATGGTGGGTAACCTCAGGCACCCGAGAGGTACTCCGGTAGCCTCAAGGACGGTGACAGGGAGGTTCTTGTTTACCCAGACTTGCCATTGCTGTTGTTCCAAACTGTGAGACCCGGCAGGAGGATGAGTATAGCGTCGTTCTAAACTAGCTTTAGAAGTGTACGTCTATATGACTTTGCCAGAGGGTTGTCGTAGTCTGTGGGAGCAGCGGAAGTATAGTGGACAAGTGGCTCATGTCTATTTATAGACTAAAGCAGATATAGCGGAGATAGATCATCTATTTCTGATGTGACAGTCATAGGTTTGACTTCATCAGAACAGGGGATGGATCTGTTAAGAAGGTAGTAGGGTGTGATGTCCTAGTATTTGGATGACATACACAGAGTAGGAAGTGATATTCCTATACTACGATCAGTTATTCTTTGGTCGTCACACAGTGGTTTCTCCACATAGGACCTGGATATTATATCAGACATTCTGGTTACTAGATCTATGGTTTTAGATCTAGATTTGGGTAGTTTCCTAATCTAGGTACTTAGATAGCATTCTATGAGTATTTAGAATAGACGACTCCTGGCACGGTAGCGTACCTGCAGGTGATGGAGTCACCCTCCCTAAAGGTGTCTTACAGACTAAAATAGAGAGGGATGTGCATGATTGGCAGATCACTTGCTTAGGCAATTGAGTCAATCATGAGTTATCAAGTACCACACCAGATGTTGTTCTTGCAGTAGATGCAATAAGTTGATATCGATCCAATCCTGGAGAAACATTCGGAAGCAGTTTTAGAACATAAGTAGATGTTCTAGGGATATGATAACGGCAGCCTCTGGCAGGAGACGGTTATCATTCCAGGCTTCCAAGGTGACCTGGACGACAGGGTGGCCGTCAGAGTTATAGTTTTCCCTCTGACGAGGGGCAGTATATTGGACAGGTGGTCCAGGAGGATACTGAGGGAAAGATGGCGCAGGATACTGATTAAGTTCAGTTGACGATACAGTCTAAGAGGTTTGGATTTGGAGTTCATTTATGAACTAGGTCCCATCAGACATCCAGACATATTCTAAGACAGGTATTGCTCATTTCGGGAGATGGCTTTCTCCGCGAACTTGAGATATAGAGAGATATAGAAAGAAACATCAAAGCGGATCCACTCACTGAGGCTATTCCTCGAACGCAATAGTTTCGCAAACGAGCTTTGTGAGACTGACTAGTAGAGGAGTTGGGTGTTCGGTATCACACGGGCTGTGAGTATGCGACATCGCAATAATTAGCCTTGAGTGCAAGTGGGAGATTGTTGGAGATAGTGCCCTCAGAGTCAATTATTGGATCACAGGCACGTGATTGCAATGATTGATAGAGGACCTATCCCGATAGGACAGTCTTACTCAAGATGATAGTATGCTATCTGGTTTATCTTTATCATCGTGTACTGCTTTAGGTGACTTTACTGATCACTATTGCACGTTGATAGAGCCCTTAGGATTCTTGCTTGACTACCAGCAGTATGAGGGCGATCATATACGTGGGAGCTGGGGTCTATAAGCACATCCTTAAAAGGTCCCTAGTCGAGGGGGTTTCGAGACAGGTGTTCAGACCATAATATTGCATTATTATATTCCCCATTCTTATATATTTTACAAATAAACGGGTGCTTTTGACGAATGTCTGCTACATGTTACAGGTTACAGGTTCTTGGACAGAAAATAGTGAAAACGATATAAAGACGATGAAAAAGTGGACTTTAACCAATGAACAGAAGATCTTGATCAAGCCTACATAAGAAACAGTTCACAAAGCAAGATTCAAGATATCGACTCAAAGCGAAGGTTTAAAGTTCACTACAAATTGTTCACTGGAGATCTGGAACCAACCTAGAAGCCCAATGAGAAAAGTACCAAGGAATTAAGAAGACCACAGATCCAGAGATCAGTACCCAAAAAGCCCAGAGCCCAAATACATAATTTGGCCGCGGAACCGCGGCCAAACCAAGGCTGGGACCGCGGTTCCGCGGCCATATAGGGCCCAAATGCAAAATGGTTTTTACTATAATTCCATGGCGGCGTTGACTGGTCTTTATAGGGCTATTCTTATAATAGTAGACATACGGGTCAAATGTAACCCTAGGGTTTCCTATTCTTTATAAATAGAAACTCTAATCATTGTAACTCTTCATGCCTCCCTTCATTAATAAATTTCAGCATTCTTTTGGAGAGCATCATTTTTTGTAAGTTCTTTATTTTCTGCTCTAGGTTAATTTTCTATTCTTGCCCTAGATAAATTTAATTCCTTACCTTAGTTAATCTTTTATTCTCTGCCCTAGATAAATGTATTTTAATTCCCTAATGAGTGAGTAGTCTCCTCACTTGTTAGGGTTAGATCTGGGGAAGGTTTGAGAGACGAAGATCTCTCATCCCCTTTCTTGCCCATCATATATTTTCATAGGACTCTATGCATACATGCACATACCGCTCCCTACGGCACCCTATCCCTCGAGGTAGCGGTGATACCGTAGTATAAAGGCCCGGTTGTGATGTTTTCCATGGAGGTTAGGGTAAAGATTAAGAAAGGAAGGACAAGGATCTAGAGGAAGAACAATCTTCCCAATCATCCTAATCCCTTTTATTAATATTTACCATAACACCTAATTAGAACTTCATATGGGTATAGAAAGCGGTGAGATTTATAGACTTTCCAAACTTAATCTAGACCTAACCCTAGCAAGAGTTAGATATAGATTAATTTAGTTTTTAGATTTAATAATCAATCCGAACACCCTTCGGAATTAACTCGTAAGCGTGACTAGGAAATTCACAACATCCCTGTGGACCGACCCGTATTCACCGGCTAGCTACATGCGACGCCGTTCTTGATTGCGGTTAATAGAAAATTTAAATCATTTCAATCAAATGGCGCCGTTGCCGGGGATGGCGTAGAAATTTCCTTTTCGCAATTTCGGGTTAATCATAAAATAATAAAAAAATCATAAAAATCTGAAAAAATCAAAAAAATATAAAAATATATATAATTTGTTATTTTTGGAAGGGATACTTTGTGCTTGAATTTTTGCAGGATATACAAAATCGGATCTGGAAAATTCCAGAAAGTGAAACAGAAAACGAGATATCGAAACAGAAAGGATTTTAAAAAACAGAGAAGCACAGAAATTTTGGAGCCCCAAACCCCCCAACACGCCGCGATTCCGCGGCCAAAACCCACCTTAGGCCGCGAAACCGCGGCCATCTTGGAGAATCTGAATGTCAGAAAATTTTTGGGGGTTCGTGCTGACGAGACCGCCGCGAAAACGCGGCATAAATGCATTTAAACCGCGGAAACGCTGCCTTATGGTGTCTTCAGGTGATGAAATTTGCACTGTAAGCTCTCTGTTATTTCTCCTCTGCAAATTTTAATATATTTTCTGAATAATGCTTGCAAGATTTTGTGTGCTTTAAAAATATATTCTCTTCCATATAACAAGTCTTGTGCAGGATTTTTGGGCCCCGCTTGAACTAAATTGATTGCAAGAAATATTTTGTTGTTGCATATCTTTTCTCGAATATCTTTTTGCAACAATTCTTTCCAAATAAAGATTCTTATGATATGCTTAAAATAATAATTGATTGCAAGTAATATTTTGTTTCTCTAAAATCTTTTTGCAACAAAAATTTTTCCAAATAAAGAGAAAAGAAGAATAAAAATAAAAAGGACAAATTTTATTAGAAACTTGCAAAATTTTTGGCCTCAAATAGATCCTTGCACCAACCAACTTTCCTTCTTTCCCCTTCTTCTAACATGGGTACCCTACATAAAAAATCATTAGCCGAACTTTGGTATCCCGAACCTAATTTTGCGTCGTATGTCAATTTGTTCGGTCAATTTAAAGACGATCCTTCCTTGCCTAAAAAATATTTGAAAGATCAAATAGAGGCGTCTAGGAAAAACAGTTTGACTTTTCAACCCACTTTGTGTCAACCAAGTCCACCTTTACCACCTTCGTATGTTGACACCACTTTTTCAAGTTCAGCTGTAACTCCTAAGCCGATGTCCATTGCCGAGCATATTGCTCAATCTCGCAGCCGATCTTTCACCCCTCTCTATTCATCTAGTTCTAGGGATCCGCACGACTTTTCACCTTTTTATCCATATGTTGACCCTACCCCTATCCAATCACCCACTTCCTACCAGTCATACCCGACTTTCCCACCTTCACTAGACATTGTTTCTACACAGCCTGTTGGGAGTTTTGCATATCCACACCATTTTGAATCTTTCAACGAAACCCCCTCACCACCCAAGTCTAGTTTGGAAGAGTCGTTGGAGGCGTATATCGCAGCAACAAATAAAATGACTAGGAATGTGGAAGCGTCCGTGGCCGCCCTTATGCAACATAGTGAACCGGTAGCTAGTTTCTCGCTAGCTCCAAATTTTTTAATGTATAAGGAGGCGGTTGGACAGAGTGAGAATGAGAGAGGATTTCCAAATCAAACCTATCCATACCCAATTGAATCCAACAACTCCAATTTTCAAACATGTGTCCAAAATGATGAGTTGTGCAAATTTGTAGTGTTTGATTTGCCAAATTGTGAGGAACCCCTTTCGAGTGAAACCGCACCTAATCCTTTCGATCTTTACACCTCCCATCTAGAACCTAAATCGATACATATCCATGCTTTTGATGAGGTGTCTAAAGATATTGATTTTCACTTGATAGAGGATATAGACGCCGGGAATATTTCGGATGATGAACCTGTCGATTTGCTTGAAATTTTATGTTCAAATCATCATCCTGAGTTATTAAATGTTTCTCCCGAATCTCATATGCGTCTAGATTTTGATGATAATGGCATGGATGAGTTAAATATTGAGGATAGTATTGAGGAGAGTCTTGAGGATAATATTGAGGTTGAATCATTTTTATTTGATGTGTCTGATTTTCCAATTCATCCTCCTAAACCTTTGACTGCTAAATCACCCTCCCTCCTTCCCATCGTTCCGACCCCGCTTGAAGACTGTGAGCTTGAAACCTTTTCCTTTGACTCTGACACAATTCTCACAGACGATAACACCTACGAGTGTTTCACTTTTTCGGACGATGTTGATGACTCACCGTCCGAGTTTGAGTCCTTTGAATTTTCAGATGAGTTAGTTGAACCATCATACTCGGTTTCTTACAGTAGTTTCGAACCATTGATGGAATCTTTTAAGTTCGAGACAGTTTACTACGGTGAGAATGATACTATCCCTAATTCACATCCTTTCGTCCTTCCTATTATTCCGACCGTACAAGCGACCATTACGTTTTCATCTCCTATACCAAGTTCGGCGTACCTATGTTTTCTTGCGAATCTTGAGGGATTTGACCCCATTTCTCGACGGGTTGATAGGTTAGCGCAATCGCTTTTAACACATCGGTCATCACAAATCGCGCTAATTTATTCACTCGATTTACACCCTCAAGTTCGTGCTACACTTCTTTCTCTCTTTCGTCATTCTTCTCCTCCACCGAGACCATATTCTACCCTTCTTCCCACACGGTCTCGCGTGTTTCTCATTTCTTTTCTTTCCACCCCATTCTTTCATCAACTAGATCTTTACCACGATAAGATTTTTGAATGGTTGGTGCTAACCTTTGGCTTGTGTAAGGCCAAGCTTAAGTTTGGGGGGAACCTTGTTGTATATATGTATATATATATTTGTTTTCTTCTTCTATAAAAAATAAAATAAAAAATAAAAAATTTCAAAAAAAAAAAATTATAAATAAATAAACAGGGGAGTGCCGGCATTTTTGACCCTCTTGGTTTAGCATGACAGTGAGGACACTGTCAAGTTCAAGTTTGGGGGTATGCTCGGTACGTCTTTTTTCTTCGCATTCATTTGTACATATTTTTGCATTTGCATACTTATTTGAAAACCCATAAAAAATTGAAAAATTTCAAAAATTATAAAAATTATTGTATTCAATTTTGGCTAATTGACTAGAGTTTGACAAATAGGTTAACTGGCTAGGAAAAACTAGATCTTAGACTTAGTAAATTAAAAACCCTAAAGATAACATTCCTTAAAGTTTAATGGTAGAAAGTATATGCCTTGTAGTTTATTTAGAAATAGGCAAATTTTGGGTTCACTTTTTGGGCTAAGTTGAAACGAAGGAAAAGTATTGATGTTCTTATTAGAGTATAAGTTTGAAAAATAGTTCCTAGCTTAAGTCTAGATTCTGAAAACGTATACCCTACAATTTGCACAATCACGCACCTTGAAACTTGGAATAGTAGAGGAGACCTTGAAATGTTCTTGTCTAAAGTCCTTAGTACGAAGAAAATAGAAATACAAGTGTGAATAAAGAAAAAAAAAATGAACACTGGTTTTTGTGATTACTTAAGGCTGTAAAAATAGAAAAATATTTAGCGTGGGTGCTTCATCACCTAGTGCCTTAGACCAACTGGTTTGGGACTCACTGCTAAAAGCCTTGGGTGTTGCAAGACTAGGAATTACGCTTTAAAAGTGCAAACATATCTTGTAATCGGTTGTTGGTACCTCAAGAAGTATTAACGGTCGCATGAAGGATGTGTAAGCAAAATTCATTTAAATTCACCAACTAATTAGTACTTTGGACAACGGACAAGGGTATGATTGCTTGATTTGAATTTCCAAGTGTAGGGGTGACTTATACACACACGTGGGGATATGTGATTGGAGTTTAGATGAGAGAAAGGAATGAAGAATATAACTTGTATCTTTAGTAGAGTTGATAAAAATTCCTAAGTGGAGATGGAACCCTAGAAGGAAAACTTAAGAAATGCCGAAAGCTAAGTAAATCTATAAAACTTATATAATCTTAAGTTAAATGATGAGGAAGTGTGAAGAATATGGGTGGATAATTTACGGATCGACGATAATAGAATTCCTTGTTAGAAAACCTAATTGGAGAATTATAGTCGAAAAGCCAAATTGATAGGATTTTGTAGGTAGTATCCGCTGAAAACCCTTAGGAGACAACACTCCTCCTACTAGGGACACCTAGAGGTTTAACGGCTTGTTGCACGTGCTCAGTGCAATCGCGTTTCCCTGCGAAAGTGCGGTTAGGATTTTAGTGAATAAAAATAAGTTTGCTCGAGGACGAGCAAAAGATAAGTTTGGGGGTATTTGTTCAGACCATAATATTGCATTATTATATTCCCCATTCTTATATATTTTACAAATAAACGGGTGCTTTTGACGAATGTCTGCTACATGTTACAGGTTACAGGTTCTTGGACAGAAAATAGTGAAAACGATATAAAGACGATGAAAAAGTGGACTTTAACCAATGAACAGAAGATCTTGATCAAGCCTACATAAGAAACAGTTCACAAAGCAAGATTCAAGATATCGACTCAAAGCGAAGGTTTAAAGTTCACTACAAATTGTTCACTGGAGATCTGGAACCAACCTAGAAGCCCAATGAGAAAAGTACCAAGGAATTAAGAAGACCACAGATCCAGAGATCAGTACCCAAAAGCCCAGAGCCCAAATACATAATTTGGCCGCGGAATCGCGGCCAAACCAAGGCTGGGACCGCGGTTCCGCGGCCATATAGGGCCCAAATGCAAAATGGTTTTTACTATAATTCCATGGCGGCGTTGACTGGTCTTTATAGGGCTATTCTTGTAATTGTAGACATACGGGTCAAATGTAACCCTAGGGTTTCCTATTCTTTATAAATAAGAACTCTAATCATTGTAACTCTTCATGCCTCCCTTCATTAATAAATTTCAGCATTCTTTTGGAGAGCATTATTTTTTGTAAGTTCTTTATTTTCTGCTCGAGGTTAATTTTCTATTCTTGCCCTAGATAAATTTAATTCCTTACCTTAGTTAATCTTTTATTCTCTGCCCTAGATAAATGTATTTTAATTCCCTAATGAGTGAGTAGTCTCCTCACTTGTTAGGGTTAGATCTGGGGAAGGTTTGAGAGACGAAGATCTCTCATCCCCTTTCTTGCCCATCATATATTTTCATAGGACTCTATGCATACATGCACATACCGCTCCCTACGGCACCCTATCCCTCGAGGTAGCGGTGATACCGTAGTATAAAGGCCCGGTTGTGATGTTTTCCATGGAGATTAGGGTAAAGATTAAGAAAGGAAGGACAAGGATCTAGAGGAAGAACAATCTTCCCAATCATCCTAATCCCTTTTATTAATATTTACCATAACATCTAATTAGATCTTCATATGGATATAGAAAGCGGTAAGATTTATAGACTTTCCAAACTTAATCTAGACCTAACCCTAGCAAGATTTAGATATAGATTAATTTAGTTTTTAGATTTAATAATCAATCCGAACACCCTTCGGAATTAACTCGTAAGCGCGACTTGGAAATTCACAACATCCCTATGGACCGACCCGTATTCACCGGCTAGCTACATGCGACGCCGTTCTTGATTGCGGTTAATAGATAGTTTTTGAGATCAATCAACAGGGCATCGATACTCCAGAGTAGACTAGTGTATACAGTCGAGACCCCGAAGAGGGGCGGTGGCCGGTCTTACAAGCCACTGGTGTCAGTTGGTTCACCTAAGATGTATACAGGTGCTTATTGGGTTATAAGTACACCGGACAGGACTCGCCGGGAACATGCTAGTTGGTATTATACCTGACGTCAGATAGCAGTTCCCTGGTGCATGTGTACAGGTTAGTTCATCGACCTGAGATCGTCATTTGTCTCGTGTGAGTTCCCACTGTGCTTTGATTACTACCCTACCACGCTTAAAGGAGACGTGCAAACAGGTTTTAGTTGGGTACAGTCCCGAGCCACATGGAGGCAGTGAGCGGATCTGCAGGGGTTCGTCTATCCCGGTATTGGGGGTGAGGTCGCGCTGTGTCTAGGAGAGCCAGTACATGGAAGTCCTTGGACAAGGCAGGAGATTTACTGGTAGGTATTCCAGTAGTATCTCAGGGTGTTCTGGATTACTCTCCGACACGACTTGTACCGCTTTTGGGGGTTTGACTTTTACCAACCCCCTAGGCCCGCCATGCGATGCTCATAGACGAACGGACCGGACTGTACGGATATTGTCACTGACAGGCTCAGTAGGGTGTCGGGATGAGTTCGCTCATCGACGTCCCTTTTGGTCAATACCTGGTAGCCCATCACGTATTGGCTAATAGCTCTGACGTGCTAGTGGTTAAATCCACAGCCAAAGTATTGACGAGTCTTTAGAGTCCCCCACAGACCAGTTTCTCAAGTTTCGGGCGAAACGCTGTAGAGGCCGTATGGAGATATGGCAGGGTTCGATCAGATACGTGCGGTATTGCATGGATCGTGATCGGACGGTTTTTACTAGCGGGCTTTGGTTTAAGCCGGATCCTAGTATTAGACAGTGTAGATTTTGTCTCTTTGCATTTGTATTCAGTGGGAATACAAATACAGGTATTTTGTCACGACCCGCAGGGTACGGAACGTGACTGGCACTTAAGTTCACGAAGCGTCTAAAGGCGTCCGTAAAATAAGTAAGCCAAAGCCCAGAAAACAAAACCAATGAAGCAAAAGAGTGAAGAAAACCCAAGCAATTGAAAGCGAGTTATCAATAAGTCATGTAAAACACTTTTTAAAACAATACAAATTTTTCCCGAAAATTTCGGCAGAGTCTCCTTTGTAAATACTGACCCCCAAAAATGGGTACAACAAAATATATACATGAATCCACAAAATAGGGCATCCCCAAGCGGGAGCTAGCTCTTCGCCATACGGCGGTCACAAATCCCACGCAATGTAAATGACAACAAGCATAATAAAGCATAATGAAGCATAAGGAAGCATGAAAAAGTAGCATGTCGGCTCAAGTGAGCTCGACCCAAATACAGTATAAAGTCCACAAACCTCACAGTCTCATCTCTAGGTCAATATACAATAATCTGGTAGAAACAGTAGATGGAGTACACTAGATACAAGAATATACAAGAATATACAAGGTGGTACAAAAAAATAACATAACCCACCTATGAGCAAAACTCGAGCTCAGGCAAAAGAGGCAAAAGACAAGTGCGCCCGCCGCTACTGAACTGACGGAGCGGACCTGCAAAAGACTGTGGCACAACGGGGGTGAGTTGCCAACTCGTGAGTAATAAATAACATCTACAAAGGCTATCGTATGCATGCACACAAGCATCCTAGTATCTAAAATACAGGTATGACTGGATGCACTAGCAGGTGTGTATATAACATCAGTGTACTAATATGCATGCAACATGAATATCTGAGGTCTCAATAGGTATATATAAGAAATATTTTATCTCTTTTTGTTTTTGAAACTCTTTTAGAATGCCAGCATAATGTCAATGAATCGACGAAAATCGGTGTCCAGCAACGACACCCAAAAGCTGTCTCAAATCTCATAAATGTATCTCTGGCCTCAGCTGTCCGGCTGACCCATCTCAAATATCAATATCTCATCATCAAACGGCCACGGTCGGTATCCTCTGGATATCCGCCGTCCCAAACAGTCACCGGTAGGTAATCCGTCCCCTGCCAGGCTCAACGTCATCACCACATTCCTCTTGCCCCGGGGTACCTTACCGGGCCCACCATGTACCCGTGCCGGTTCCTCCACTCCTCGACACGGATTTCCAAATCCACAGCAAACTCATGGTGGACGACACTTACATCACTAGAAAACCGCAATTTACATGTTTTAAAAATATCATAAGTTTGGAAATTTTGCGGCTTTCCCCCGAAATCCAGCAATATCATAAAATCTCAAGAAATCCTCATAAGTGCATATATCAATGATAATGAATGCATATGATATCAATAATCAAGTTGCGATGTGTGATTAATGGTTTAAGCATGAACAATTAACATGATGAAGTACATGCACATGAATAGCAATTCTACGGTTTCATTTTCAGGAATTAAAGGCAATAGCACCAGTTTAAGTATCAATTAGTAAAAGTTTTAAATTTAAATGTTATCTAGTGTGGTGGCATGGCAATTACCAGGGTGTGTGTGTAAACATGAATAGTGCTCGTGCTGCATATAAAAACCTGGTAATGGTGCATGTGTCCTACAATTGAGTTTGCGTATATGGGTATAACCTATCGATCTAATTGCAGCAATTATCATGCCAGTATTATTATTCTAATGTCACAAGTGATTATCCAATTTACTGTTTTCCAGTTTACTAAATCTATCGGGCGACTTGCGCCATCCAGACGATCGTCCCCCGTAGATGTTAAATCTACTCACCGGGATTCCTGGCTAGCTGTGTCCGATCACCGCCTTTCCCTTTCGCGCCGCGTCAGACGTCTCCGCGACCGAACCTGTAATTTATATCAAATATAAGGTTACATATCAAGAACGACGCAAAACCCCAACGAAACTACTAAAGTTCTCTAGCTGGGTACAACGTGCACAAAGTGCGCGGACACACGCGAAAATCGCAAAAACTGCCGAAAAACGCCGATTTGGGTTACCCGGCAACACTAAAACCCGACTACCCAAAAACCGCACTCACGCATCCTAAAAGTCGTAGGACAAGCCAACAAAATCATCAAGATACCACAATTAACCCATCACATAACTTCTATAAAAATCTAGTAAGCAGAAATTGCAATTTGATGCAAACATCGACAATAAAGCGACAAAGTCAACCCACCCAACGCCAACATTCCAAACTAACCAAAAAGTTAGCCAATACACCAATGCTAAACCATTAACTAAGCTTAAAAAACCTAATTTACATAACAAAACCTTCTCTTGATTTTTATAAATAGCAAACATAACTCAAACTATATAAGAAATCCTTACTTTAACACTAAAATTTAGCCTAATAAGCAAATTAACCACTTAGCTTAAGGTTAGCAAAACACTAGATAGCAAATTAGGTTTAATCAACAAAAATTAGGTTTAATCAACTCACTAATCAAGCTTCAAATATCATTTTCCATACATAACCCTCTCTTGAAAAACCTTAAAACAACAACTTTACAACT
Source organism: Agapanthus africanus (assembly GCA_030015575.1). Classification (NCBI taxonomy): domain Eukaryota; kingdom Viridiplantae; phylum Streptophyta; class Magnoliopsida; order Asparagales; family Amaryllidaceae; genus Agapanthus; species Agapanthus africanus. Next base: position 97,665,951 of record CM057349.1, read on the forward strand.
AAAATCAACTTCTAAAATTACCTAAATTAGTATAATTAAAGACTACATAATAAGGTAACCATATAGATTAGTTTACTAACAACTAGATTAACTAATAAACAACTTAAATAAATTATCATGGTTCAAAACCTAGTTAGAATTTTCAAACAAAAATCTAAGAAAACTAGATTAACTACACTAATCTAACACTAAACCATAACACATAAGCACTTAAACAAGGAATTTAACAAGATGGAATTTATACCTCTTGATCAATAGATCAAGCAAGAAAGTTTCCTCCAAATGATGGCCTCAAACACCAAGATCCAAGCAAGAATGGCTAAGGAAAATGATAGCATAAGGAAATTGCTTGGATTTTTGGAATTAATTCATGGATTTTGATGCATTTCCTTGAAGGAAATTGAAGAAAAATGCAAAGAAAAGAGATGAGAAAGAGGGGTGCAGGTTTCGGCCAGGTTGGAGGTAAGGGGGAGGGTGTGGGGTGAGTGGGAAGGTCAAGGGTCAAGTATTAAAGTCAATGTATCATACATTTATCCAATATATTAAAATAAATACCATAAACTATCAATTAACTCAAGAAACAACTCAAGAAAGAGAGAGGTCAGAATTTTCTGGTCTTGGCCAAGGATTGGGCTGTTCTTGGGCTGAGGAAAAAGATAGAGGGGTTTTACAAAAGAAATTTTATGCAAAAAGGCCCCCTACAACTCAAAAATTGCAAGTTTTAGCCCAAAAATTCAATAAATTCGTTTCAATTCATAAAAATTGGTTAAAAATCAAAATAAATTACTAAAAATTCATGTTATCACTAGAATATAATTATCATAATTTTTGAGATTAAAATTAGCCCGGAAAAATTTGTATTTATCGCTTATTTAAAGTATTTTCTTACCGGCTTAAAATAATATTAAAAAATTGAAAAAATAGGGAAAAATTTTTAAATGACCAAAATTTCATAATTAACTCATTAGTCACTAAAAACAAGTAATTACCTATCCATTTTAAGTATAATTAGCCCTAAACTGCAAAATATCGAGAAAGACGGTTTTCGGAAAAATACCGAATTTTCACCGAATTTCAGGAAAACACCAAAACGACTTTTCAAGACGCTACAATCTTCCCCCCTTAAGGAAATTCGGTCCCCGAATTTAAGAATATAGCTACGCGTACCTTCGAAGAGATGGGGATACTTCTTCCTCATCTCGCCCTCGGTCTCCCAGGTAACCTCCTCGCTGCTCGGGCTACGCCAAAGGACCTTGACGGTTGGTATAATCTTCGACCTCAACTTCTTCACCTGCCGATCCAAGATGGCCACCGGTTGCTCTGCAAAAGAAAGGTCGTGCTCTAGCTGGACTGTCGGGTGCTGAATCGCATGCGAAGGGTCGTGAAGGTACTTGCGGAGCATTGAAACATGGAAGACGGGGTGAACATCGGGAAAGCTGGGTGGAAGAGCCAAACGATATGCAACAGCGCCGACACGCTCGAGGATCTCGAAGGGGCCTACGAATCTAGGGCTAAGCTTCCCCTTTCGCCCAAAACGCATCACGCCCTTCATCGGGGAGACCTTCAGAAAAACATGGTCGCCAACTGCGAACTCTAATCTGCGACGGCGCCTGTCTGCATACGATTTCTGCCTGCTCTGAGCCGCTCTCATCCGGTCTCGGATCAACTGTATCTTCGCTGTCGTCTCCTCAACAAGCTGCGGCCCCAAAATGCTGCTCTCGCTGAGCTCTGTCCAACAAACGGGCGATCTGCATCTCCTCCCATACAATGCCTCGAAAGGTGCCATCTGAATAGTATCCTGGAAGCTGTTGTTGTAGGAGAACTCCACTAGAGGTAAATGACGATCCCAGCTACCACCAAAGTCTAAAACGCACGCTCTGAGCATGTCCTCGAGAGTCTGAATGGTCCGCTCTGACTGTCCATCTGTCTGCGGATGAAACGCTGTGCTGAAGCTCAAACGAGTGCCCAAAGCCTCCTGAAGTCTCTGCCAAAGTCGGCTGGTGAACTGAGTGCCTCGATCTGACACGATACAAGTCGGTACGCCATGTAGTCGCACGATCTCGTCAATATAGAGCTGAGCATACTGAGCGAAGCTGAAAGTCGTCTTCACTGGCAGGAAGTGAGCCGCTTTCGTCAATCTATCCACGATCACCCAGATGGAGTCGTACCCTCGACTGGTCCTGGGTAGACCCACAACGAAGTCCATCGAAATCTGCTCCCATTTCCACTCCGGAATGGGTAACGGCTGTAGCTCTCCTGCGGGCCTCTGGTGTTCGGCCTTGACTTGCTGACAAGTCAGGCATCTCGAAACGAACTCCGCAATGTCCCTCTTCATCCCGTCCCACCAGTAGGTCTCTCTCATATCATGGTACATCTTGGTGGAACCGGGGTGGACACTATACACTGATCGGTGTGCCTCCTCAAGAATGTCGCGCCGTAATCCATCGGCATCTGGTACGCACAGTCTAGATCCATATCGTAAAATCCCCTGATCGTCAATCACGAACTCGGAAAATTTGCCCTGTCCCATCTGTGCCACGATCTCTGAGAAACGGTCGTCGCTGCGCTGTGCCTCATATATACGGTCAAGCAACTGTGGGCGTGCACGAACATGCGCGAGCTGTCCCCCTGTCTGAGTGAACTCGAACTCAACTCGGCTGTCGCATAACATCTGCCAATCTGCTGACGACTGCCTCTGCACTGCGCGCAAAAAGGATAGACTAACCCCGGGCCTCCTACTCAACGCATCTGCCACCACATTCGCCTTGCCGGGGTGATATAAGATCTCGCAGTCGTAGTCTTTCACCAACTCCATCCAACGACGCTGTCTGAGGTTCAGGTCTCGCTGCTGAAATATGTACTTTAAGCTCTTGTGATCGGTGAATATCTGACACGACTCGCCGTAAAGGTAATGTCGCCAAATCTTCAGTGCAAAGACCACTGCAGCCATCTCCAAATCATGAGTGGGGTAGTTCTGTTCATGCTTCTTCAACTGCCGAGAAGCATACGCGATCACCCGGCCATGCTGCATCAAAACGCATCCTAATCCCACTCGCGAAGCATCACAGTAGACAACAAATCCGCCTGATCCCGAAGGTAAAGATAATACCGGCGCCGTAGTCAAACATGTCCGCAGCTGCTGAAAACTGCGCTCGCACTCCTCCGTCCAGACGAAAGGAACTCCCTTCCGGGTCAAACCGGTCAACGGTGCAGCTATACGGGAGAAGTCCTGAACAAAACGCCTGTAGTAGCCCGCCAAGCCTAGAAAACTACGGATCTCAGTAACCGATGTAGGTCGGGGCCACTGCTGAACGGCCTCAATCTTCTTCGGGTCCACACAAATGCCGTCTCTCGTAACCACGTGACCCAAGAATCCGACGCTGTCCAGCCAGAAAGCACACTTGGAGAACTTCGCGAACAGCTGATGCTCCCTCAGAGTCTGTAACGTAATCCGCAAGTGCTGCTCGTGCTCCTCTCTGCTCCGGGAGTACACCAAGATATCGTCGATAAACACGATGATGAACAAGTCAAGATACGGCCTGAATGTACGGTTCATCAAATCCATGAATGCTGCTGGGGCGTTGGTGAGTCCGAACGACATCACCAAAAACTCGTAGTGGCCATAGCGTGTACGGAAAGCTGTCCTCGGTATATCCTCCTGTCGAACTCGCAGCTGATGGTATCCTGATCGCAAGTCGATCCTCGAAAAATACCCCGCACCCTGAAGCTGGTCGAACAAATCATCAATGCGCGGCAACGGATATCTGTTCCGAACGGTAACTTTGTTCAGCTGGCGGTAGTCGATACATAAGCGCAAACTTCCATCCTTCTTCTTGACAAACAGGACCGGAGCACCCCACGGAGAAACACTCGGTCGAATAAGCCCCTTATCCAACAAATCCTGCAACTGCTCCTTCAGCTCTCGAAGCTCTGCCGGGGCCATCCGATACGGTGGTATAGAAATAGGCCCCGAACCGGGAATCAAATCAATGCAGAACTCAACATCGCGCTCAGGCGGTAGCCCAGGTAGCTCATCAGGGAAAACATCAGGGAACTCACAAACTACCGGGACCCGGTCCAACGGAACCTCTGCAGCTCGAGTATCACAAACAAACGCTAAGAATCCCTGACATCCCTTCCGCAAGAGCTGACCAGCGCGAAGAGAAGAAATTAAGCTGGGAAGGGCGACACTGCGGTCTCCCTGAATAACAAGGACTGGCTCTCCCGGAAAGCTAAATCTGACTGCCTTCTCACGGCAGTCCACCGAAGCATAACAAGTGGCTAGCCAATCCATGCCCAGAAGCACATCAAAGTCCAACGTATCGAGGAGTATCAAATCAACTGATGAATCCCTCTCCCCGATACGAACGGAACACAAACGAAATACAAAACGAGCGACAAACGACTCGCCTACCGGAGTAACAACAACAAGCGGCTGATCTAACGACGACGACTCACGGCCCAACATCGGTGCAAAGTGTGTAGATACGTACGAATGTGTGGAACCTGGGTCGAATAACACCCGTGCGTCGAAAGAACAAACTGGCAAAGTACCTGTCACAACGGCATTGGATGCCTGCGCATCCTGCGGTGTCAAAGCAAAAACTCGGGCCTGTCCTCCACCGATAGCGGGCTGACCTCGACCTCGGCCTCTGCCTCCTCGTCCTCTCTGAACAGGACCGCCGCGTCCACGGCCTCTCGGTGCACCTAACTGGCGTGGAGCATCGCCTGGGGTAGGAAGTAGGGCTCTCTGAGGAGGGGGTGGTGATGGTGGTAGAGTCACGTGCGGAACTGTCGCTGCTCCCTGTCGTCTCACCGGACAGTCTCTGACAAGATGATGCAGACTCCCGCACCCAAAACATCCTGGTGACGGCTGCTGCCTCTGGGGATAAGAACCATATAACTGTCCCCGCCCAAATCCTCTGCCAGGCCTATCTCTCGGAAAGAATCTGGCGCGCTGTCTCTGAGATGGTACATCGGTGCGCATCCTCTTCGGCCCAGAAACGGCCGGAGTCTGTGATATGCGTGCCTCCATCCGCAATGCTGTATCCATAGCAGCTGAATAAGTGTCATAGTGCTGGGCGCCAATGGCAAGGTATAGCTGGGCATCAAGTCCCTGTACGAACCTCTTCACCATCTTCTCCTCGGTATCCACCAAATACTGAGCATATCGGGACAACTGAGTAAACTGGATGTCATACTCAGACACCGTCATCCCAGGTGTCTTGACTAAGGCCTCGAAACTGCGAGCTCTGGCGTCACGAACGCTCTCTGGAAGGAAACGGGCTAGAAAGACCGCTGTAAACTCGGCCCAAGTCATAGGCGGCAGATCTGCAGCTCGACCTCTCAAGACTGACTCCCACCATGTCTGCGCGAGACCCTCTAGCCGGAAACTGGCAAGCTCTACCCATCGATCATCCGAACATCTCAGCGAACGGCAGATCCTGGCTAAACTATCAAGGAACGTCTGTGGGTCCTCCGCTGCCTCGGTGCCGGTGAATACTGGAGGTCTCAGCCTCATGAAATCCTGTAGTGAAACCGGAATGGACACGATGGTAGTAGTAGGAGCAGGTATCATGGTCGTCTGTGATGTAGTAGGTACGTCATCCTGCCTCGGTGTACGACTGGCTGCAACTAGGGATCCTACCATCTGACGCAGCTCCTGCATGCCTCCCATCATCTGTCGCAACTCCTCCATACCCGTCTCGAGCCTATCCATACGGCCTGGGGAAGGTGGATCGGTCTGTCCCTGCGGTGTAGGCATACCACCCTGCTCAGTCCTAGTCTCGGACGAGCCAGCTCGAATCTCGTCTCTGGCGGCAGCCCTCTGTGCCCTCGTAGCCTTCGGCGGCATAGTGGCTGTTACAGGAAAACGGATAATAAGAACAGTGCAATAGGATCATAGGATACACGGAATTGAAGAAGAAATTTTTCAAGCAAGTATATCCTAAAGTCACTTAGGCGGAGTACCGTATCGTAAGTATGCCGCGGACATACGCACGCTACGTTACCCTGCTTAAGTCACTTACTCCATCTACCAAGGGTCATCCTACACTCACAAAGGTAAACCTATCGCTCTGATACCAACTTTGTCACGACCCGCAGGGTACGGAACGTGACTGGCACTTAAGTTCACGAAGCGTCTAAAGGCGTCCGTAAAATAAGTAAGCCAAAGCCCAGAAAACAAAACCAATGAAGCAAAAGAGTGAAGAAAACCCAAGCAATTGAAAGCGAGTTATCAATAAGTCATGTAAAACACTTTTTAAAACAATACAAATTTTTCCCGAAAATTTCGGCAGAGTCTCCTTTGTAAATACTGACCCCCAAAAATGGGTACAACAAAATATATACATGAATCCACAAAATAGGGCATCCCCAAGCGGGAGCTAGCTCTTCGCCATACGGCGGTCACAAATCCCACGCAATGTAAATGACAACAAGCATAATAAAGCATAATGAAGCATAAGGAAGCATGAAAAAGTAGCATGTCGGCTCAAGTGAGCTCGACCCAAATACAGTATAAAGTCCACAAACCTCACAGTCTCATCTCTAGGTCAATATACAATAATCTGGTAGAAACAGTAGATGGAGTACACTAGATACAAGAATATACAAGAATATACAAGGTGGTACAAAAAAATAACATAACCCACCTATGAGCAAAACTCGAGCTCAGGCAAAAGAGGCAAAAGACAAGTGCGCCCGCCGCTACTGAACTGACGGAGCGGACCTGCAAAAGACTGTGGCACAACGGGGGTGAGTTGCCAACTCGTGAGTAATAAATAACATCTACAAAGGCTATCGTATGCATGCACACAAGCATCCTAGTATCTAAAATACAGGTATGACTGGATGCACTAGCAGGTGTGTATATAACATCAGTGTACTAATATGCATGCAACATGAATATCTGAGGTCTCAATAGGTATATATAAGAAATATTTTATCTCTTTTTGTTTTTGAAACTCTTTTAGAATGCCAGCATAATGTCAATGAATCGACGAAAATCGGTGTCCAGCAACGACACCCAAAAGCTGTCTCAAATCTCATAAATGTATCTCTGGCCTCAGCTGTCCGGCTGACCCATCTCAAATATCAATATCTCATCATCAAACGGCCACGGTCGGTATCCTCTGGATATCCGCCGTCCCAAACAGTCACCGGTAGGTAATCCGTCCCCTGCCAGGCTCAACGTCATCACCACATTCCTCTTGCCCCGGGGTACCTTACCGGGCCCACCATGTACCCGTGCCGGTTCCTCCACTCCTCGACACGGATTTCCAAATCCACAGCAAACTCATGGTGGACGACACTTACATCACTAGAAAACCGCAATTTACATGTTTTAAAAATATCATAAGTTTGGAAATTTTGCGGCTTTCCCCCGAAATCCAGCAATATCATAAAATCTCAAGAAATCCTCATAAGTGCATATATCAATGATAATGAATGCATATGATATCAATAATCAAGTTGCGATGTGTGATTAATGGTTTAAGCATGAACAATTAACATGATGAAGTACATGCACATGAATAGCAATTCTACGGTTTCATTTTCAGGAATTAAAGGCAATAGCACCAGTTTAAGTATCAATTAGTAAAAGTTTTAAATTTAAATGTTATCTAGTGTGGTGGCATGGCAATTACCAGGGTGTGTGTGTAAACATGAATAGTGCTCGTGCTGCATATAAAAACCTGGTAATGGTGCATGTGTCCTACAATTGAGTTTGCGTATATGGGTATAACCTATCGATCTAATTGCAGCAATTATCATGCCAGTATTATTATTCTAATGTCACAAGTGATTATCCAATTTACTGTTTTCCAGTTTACTAAATCTATCGGGCGACTTGCGCCATCCAGACGATCGTCCCCCGTAGATGTTAAATCTACTCACCGGGATTCCTGGCTAGCTGTGTCCGATCACCGCCTTTCCCTTTCGCGCCGCGTCAGACGTCTCCGCGACCGAACCTGTAATTTATATCAAATATAAGGTTACATATCAAGAACGACGCAAAACCCCAACGAAACTACTAAAGTTCTCTAGCTGGGTACAACGTGCACAAAGTGCGCGGACACACGCGAAAATCGCAAAAACTGCCGAAAAACGCCGATTTGGGTTACCCGGCAACACTAAAACCCGACTACCCAAAAACCGCACTCACGCATCCTAAAAGTCGTAGGACAAGCCAACAAAATCATCAAGATACCACAATTAACCCATCACATAACTTCTATAAAAATCTAGTAAGCAGAAATTGCAATTTGATGCAAACATCGACAATAAAGCGACAAAGTCAACCCACCCAACGCCAACATTCCAAACTAACCAAAAAGTTAGCCAATACACCAATGCTAAACCATTAACTAAGCTTAAAAAACCTAATTTACATAACAAAACCTTCTCTTGATTTTTATAAATAGCAAACATAACTCAAACTATATAAGAAATCCTTACTTTAACACTAAAATTTAGCCTAATAAGCAAATTAACCACTTAGCTTAAGGTTAGCAAAACACTAGATAGCAAATTAGGTTTAATCAACAAAAATTAGGTTTAATCAACTCACTAATCAAGCTTCAAATATCATTTTCCATACATAACCCTCTCTTGAAAAACCTTAAAACAACAACTTTACAACTAAAATCAACTTCTAAAATTACCTAAATTAGTATAATTAAAGACTACATAATAAGGTAACCATATAGATTAGTTTACTAACAACTAGATTAACTAATAAACAACTTAAATAAATTATCATGGTTCAAAACCTAGTTAGAATTTTCAAACAAAAATCTAAGAAAACTAGATTAACTACACTAATCTAACACTAAACCATAACACATAAGCACTTAAACAAGGAATTTAACAAGATGGAATTTATACCTCTTGATCAATAGATCAAGCAAGAAAGTTTCCTCCAAATGATGGCCTCAAACACCAAGATCCAAGCAAGAATGGCTAAGGAAAATGATAGCATAAGGAAATTGCTTGGATTTTTGGAATTAATTCATGGATTTTGATGCATTTCCTTGAAGGAAATTGAAGAAAAATGCAAAGAAAAGAGATGAGAAAGAGGGGTGCAGGTTTCGGCCAGGTTGGAGGTAAGGGGGAGGGTGTGGGGTGAGTGGGAAGGTCAAGGGTCAAGTATTAAAGTCAATGTATCATACATTTATCCAATATATTAAAATAAATACCATAAACTATCAATTAACTCAAGAAACAACTCAAGAAAGAGAGAGGTCAGAATTTTCTGGTCTTGGCCAAGGATTGGGCTGTTCTTGGGCTGAGGAAAAAGATAGAGGGGTTTTACAAAAGAAATTTTATGCAAAAAGGCCCCCTACAACTCAAAAATTGCAAGTTTTAGCCCAAAAATTCAATAAATTCGTTTCAATTCATAAAAATTGGTTAAAAATCAAAATAAATTACTAAAAATTCATGTTATCACTAGAATATAATTATCATAATTTTTGAGATTAAAATTAGCCCGGAAAAATTTGTATTTATCGCTTATTTAAAGTATTTTCTTACCGGCTTAAAATAATATTAAAAAATTGAAAAAATAGGGAAAAATTTTTAAATGACCAAAATTTCATAATTAACTCATTAGTCACTAAAAACAAGTAATTACCTATCCATTTTAAGTATAATTAGCCCTAAACTGCAAAATATCGAGAAAGACGGTTTTCGGAAAAATACCGAATTTTCACCGAATTTCAGGAAAACACCAAAACGACTTTTCAAGACGCTACATATTTATATACAGTCGCGGGGTTTTCCTGTAATTTATTACGGGATCAGTTTTCTGAAGTTGCCAGTTTGCATTCCGTTCCGGCCAGTTTCCCTTTGTTCCTTCACGGCCGGACTTTTCTGATGGAGGGGCTAATTTGCAAGTTTCCAAATTAGCATTTGTGGAGGGGTTATTTGAGATTTGAAAGATTATGAAAGTATCTTTTGATTCCATTTTTTTCTTGTGATCATTTCTTGCATTAATGAGATTAGAATGGATTAGATATTGAAATGACTTTGTTATCATCACATTTGATTATGGTCACCATTCTACTTTTCCTTCACTCACCTCCCTTCTTGTTTATTCCATGACACTCCCATTTTGATTGAGGGGGGCCACATTGGAGGAAAAAAAGAGAGAGAGGCTCATTTTTTCATGTGTGGCATTTCCTCATCTCTTTTTCTCTTGCAAAAATGAGAGCACCATTTTCCTCTAAAGCTTTTTCTCTCTTCTCCATCATCAAAGGCAATTTCACTACCCCAAATGAGACAACCATTCTACACTAGCCTACAGCAATTCTTGGGCACGTCGACTCGCCAGCTTCGTGCCCGAGTTGCCTCGGTCCAGAGGTGGGAGCCCGTAAAAGAACCCGGCGATGTGGTGCCCGTTTCGACGAGGAGGCGACGACCGGAGATTCCGTGAGGAGATCGGAGTGGAGGCGAAGACCGAAGGACACGGATCGCTTGGTATAGCTTCTCTACTTCTTTTCTAGTTTGCTAGAGTTAGGTTAACGGCCCGATCCGGGATTTTTTATGCGCGGTGGTGCCGGTGTTCTAGTTTGAAAAGTATTTCGTTTCCGCATTCCGGCGTCGGATTGACGGCCGGGGCGCCGCCGTGCACTTACAAAATCCCTGGCCAGGATTGCTGAGATTTACTGGTAAGTGTTATCAGTAGTTTCTTGAACCATTATGGACCTTGCATCGGCATGACTTATCAGGCTATTGGGGTTTGACGTTATACCACCCCCAGGCTGTGATATGCGACATATCTGACGAAAAGACCGGACTGTATGGTAGTGTTACTGATTGGATTCGTAGGAGTATGAGCAGGCTTGCATGTTGATCTTCTGATCCCTCAATACCCGGGTGGCCGTTACGTTTAGCAGACCGCTTGCGGCTTGTGGGTGTTTGATATGATCATCACCTACTGCCGGCGTATTGACGAGTCTTTAGAGTCCTACACAGAGGTTTCCTAGTTCATGCGAAACGAAGTAGGAGCACATATGTGATATGTGCGGGACCGAGATTAATGCATGTATGTGATACCGCATTCTATTCTGGCGATATGTGATATCGGTTGGTTATATGTGATATAGCCGGGTTATCGGATCAAGTGTTGATTCGATAGATTGTTACATTTGATATTAGTCGGTTGTATGTGGTGATATAGCCGGATTATTAAATCAAGTGTTGATTTGATAATTTAATGTATAATTATATATTTGATATATTAATTTACATTAACTAATATTTGCTCACTAAGTATTCTTTTTCTCACTAGTGTGCATATAGTATATATGTGATATATATTAATGTACATAGTTTTGTGTCATGCTTGATGCCATATGCTACATGGGTGTATGAGATTCAAACCATGCTTGAAATAATGTAGGGTTTTTATTTAAAGTTAATCAAAATTAGTGGGATTAAGTCACATGGTTGAAGCTTGTAGAAACTTGTGGAACCATTGACCAAGTCCACTAATTTTATTTTACTTGTAGATATTTATTAACCTAACCATTATTGATTAGTCATAGTTAAGTCTCTACATGGGTTAGTTTATGACACTAACTCACCCATGGTTGCTATTCTCATCTCATGAGTTCATTCTCTCTTGATCACTTCATCTTCTTCCTCACGAGAAAAAGCTTGCTAGCTTTTTCTAAGTGATGAAATATTGTGAGAAAAAGAAATCTAAAGAGAGCCCATTTCCTAGTTCATCATCCTCTACTATTAGCCATTTAGTTTAGGATGTTTGCTTCACTAATTCACATATTAGTGAAGAGGTAGCATGAGCTTGAGTCTACTCGACGTAGATCATCTTCGGCCTCGAAGACTTCGAGCAAGTTTGCATCTTTCACCTTGTGGAGCCTCTCAAGAGTAAGGGACTTCTACACGGAGCATTTGAAGTGAAGGACCGGTCTACAAAGGTTGTATTCCGCATTCACTTAGATGTTAAGATGTTAACATGTTTATTTGTTTAAATATCTAGTTAAGATTCTAGGGTTAGGGTTGTTTAGAACGGCAAATTTTTGAAAACGGCATGGACGATGCCTCCCGAAACCTTGCTGCCTTGCTAAGTAACCCTACAAGATACGGTCGAGACGGAGGAAGTGGAAGATGCAGGGGAGGACTACAACCAGATCACTACTCAGGGCTAGCTCAGCTTCGCTTTTCTTCAGTTTATGTATGCCACTTATTTAGGCATTTTCCTTATTATATTTACTTTCCAGCATAAACTTATATATTTGTAAATATTGGAAGTTGAATGTAACTACAGATATTTGTTGAAAATTTTTACAGTCTCTATTTATTCTTGTATTGTGTATTATTGTTTCAATACGCTTAGTATATTTATTTAGGGAATGATCTTCATTGGATAAATATGTCGCAGGCTTGCCACGTCACCGTTTCCATCTATTGGGAAGCGGGGTGTGACAGGTTTTACTGGTGGTCCATGCAGATCAGTTCTGCATGAAGTCGTAAACAATATACCATAAGAATTAATGAATTCAATAAATATTTACATTCCTTGCATTTTAAAATTTCTTGAATCTATCATAACCAATCTTTTATATCAAGGTGATGGAATCTCCAAACAATACCAGCACAAACGTCAATGGCAATACTCCACCGTCTACACCACCACCACCACCACCACCACCACCTACCTTTGCAGCTCCTATCAAGGAGCAAACGGTACTTTTTGTGGCTATCAAGATCCTATTGGAGGGTCAACAGCAGTAGACTGCTATCCTTATGAACCGCCCGAGGCGGAGGCACCTGGAGTCAAACAGTTTCGGGCCTTACACCCAAAGAACTTCTCGGGTAAAGAGAGTCCGCTTGAGGCAGAAGAATGTGCTCAAGTGATCAAGGATGTACTAGCAGCAGGTCAAGTGCCAGATATTGCCTGGGTGAGAGTTGCTAAGTTGCAATTGACCAATAACGCCAGGGTATGGTGGATGACTAAAGAGAGCCGTCTCGCTCAACCGATAGAATGAAAAACATTCCGAGACCTCTTCGATGCCAGGTACTTCCCAGAGACTGCCCGCTTTGACATGGAGCAACAATTCATCCATTTACAACAAGGCTCGATGTGGGTCAAGTTAGTGGATGAATATGATGCTGAGTTACCATGCTCAGCTGGTAAGTTATAGTCTCAAATTCAATTTTCTGATCTCACTCACAACACTACTAACACAAAGTCGTAACAGGTTCGCTGCACATCTTATTCCTACTGCTGAGATCCGGGCCCGGCGATTTCAGCAAGGGTTAGACCCTGAAATCCAAGCTGCATTCGCTACAGCGGATTTCCCAACCCATGAGCTTACTTTGAAGGCTGCCCGACGCTATGGGGCAGTTGTGAAGAAGAAGGGCATGCTGCTGACCGCTGGTGTGAAACGTCCTTTGAACTAGATCACAGGAGAGGCCTCTTCCAGGCCAGCTTTTAACGGACCATCTCGGAGGCTAGTAGGTTCGTTCTCCAACAGCAGGCCAGACTTTTGCATCTACTGCAAAAGAACATGGCATCTTTTGAAGAACTGTCGCAGGGCGAAAAACTTATGCCAAATCTGTGGGTTTTCTACTCACGCCATTGGAGCATGCCCCAAGAACCGAGGACCCAACAACCCTCCAGCTAGACCGGCGATCCAAGCTCCTCCTACCCGGTTAGCTCTACCAGCTCTAACTCCCCGCACTCAGACCACTCAACCCCAACGCCAAGTGTTTAACCAGGCACAGAGGAAAGTGCCGCGACGCCAAGCATTCACTATGTCGGTCAAAGAGGCCGAAGCTACGGGTCAAGTTATCACCGGTAAACCTCTTCCCTATTTCCTTTCAATTTATTTCATACCCTAGTCATCTATATTTGTTATACGTAAATATATCCCACGCGACTTAGGTACAATTTTAGTAGCCTCCCTACCTGCACTCGTGCTCTTCGACACTGAGCATCACATTGCTTTATATCGCAATGGTTCGTTCGAACTCATGTGATACCATTTAAACCGCTCGTATCCAACCGGAACGTTAGTTCGGGGAACGTCGTTCTAAAAGCAACTTTGGGATTCGATCTGTGTCCAGTGGTCGTCTGCAGTCGAGAATTTTATGCGGAATTCAAGATGCTGGACATACCGAACTTCGACGTAGTCTTGGGAATGGACTGGCTGGGAACTTTCTTCGCTACCATTGGCTGTCGCTAAAGGAGGGTAGTGTTTGAAATACCAGATCATCCAGTGTTCTACTTCAAAAGTGGTGACCGAACCTTAGAAACTAGCGTCTACCGAGCAAAACTAAAGAAGGCAAAGATTGCAGCATTGCAAGCGGAGGAATCGAAGCCAGAGGTAGTTCGAGAGTTCGAGGATGTATTCCCGGAAAATATATCAGGTTTGCATCCCGATCGAACTCTTGAATTCAGCATCGATTTACAACCCGGCACACAACCAGTAGTAAAAGCTCCGTACCGATTAAGTCCAGAGGGATTGAAAGAGATCCGCATTCAGTTGGACGAACTCCTGAAGAAAGGTTGGATTCGTCCCAGTACTTCGAGCTGGGGATCTCCGATGCTACGGGTGAAGAAGAAGGAAGGTTCCTACAGGATGTGTATGGATTATCGAGCTTTGAACGAAGCGACAATTAAGAACTGAAAGTCTACCCTAGCACCCCGTAAGGTCCAAGTGACATCAAGCATGCCAAATTCAAATTTTTATAGGTGCTAAGCTACACTAAACAAGATCGTTAACTAGATAGTTAGGGTTTTAAGTTTGATATCTTCTAAACTATAAGAAGTGACAGATGGCTATACCCTCGTAGATCGAGTCCTTCACTTCACATGCTCCGTGTAGTAGTCCCGCGACTCCACTAGGCTCCACTTGAGGGTTTGGACGAGCTTCCTCCGATGACCTTCGTGCCGAAGATGATCCACGCGAAGTCCCTCCAACTCAAGCTACCTCTACACTAAACTCTTTAGCGTAGGAAACACGCTTCACTTGATTGCTAGTCAAGAGTAGGATAGTGAAGTAGGGGATTTGAGGCTCACTACAATGTGTTCAAGCGTCATGATTCACATCACATGTGAGGGTCGAAACTTGAACCATGGTGGCATGAAGAAGAGGAAGAAGATGAGAGCAAGAGAGCAAATGAGAGCAAGCCATCCAAAAAAATAGCTAAGTGTTGGAATGAGAAAAGTATGAATGGCAACTCTTGACCCCCACCCATTCAAGCATGGAAATTAGCAATATAAAATTGCAACCATGTTTGAATATTGAGTCAAGATGAATAAACAAATAACAAATGCCATACCACACCATGCTCCCATTTTCCACCTCAATTTCTATTTTCCAAAAATAGAAATTCATACCATGCTTAATATATATATATATATATATATATATATGATATATATATATATATGATATATATATATCATATATATACATATCAATATATATTAAGTAAATAATTAGTGAGCTAATAATATTAGTTAAGATATAATTATATCACATATAATATATATCACATTATTAAATCAACACTTGATTTAATAATCCGATTATATCACATATAACCAACTAATATCATTTATCTGTGTATCACATTATCAAATCAACACTTGATTCGATAATCTGGTTATATCACATATAACCTAACTCGATAACAGATAACTGCTAGATTACAATATGGTATCACATACACGTATTTAATCAGGCCCACACACATATCACATATGTGTCCTACTTCATTTCTCTTGAACCAGGAAACTTCTGTGTGGGACTCTAAAGACTCGTTAACATGCCAGCAGTAGGTGATGATCACATCAGTCACTTACAAGCCATCAGCGGTAGTAGCTGGACGTAACGGCTACCCGGGTATTGAGCGATATGAAGATCAATAAGTAAGCTTGTTCATACTCTCCATAAAGCCTATCAGTAACACTACCGTACAGTCCGGTCTCTTCGTCTGATATGTCGCATATCATGTCTAGGGATGGTAAACGTCAGACCTCAGTAACGTGATAAGTCATGCCGATGTCTGGCCTATAACGGTTCGAGAAACTACTAATAACTCTTATCAGTAAATCTCAGCAGCAGCCCTGGCCAGGGACTTCCAGTTATAGCCAATCGAGTATAGCGCAACATCAACCCCAAATACTAGGAGAGACGAAACCCCTCCTATTGCTCATTACCTCCATGTGACTCAGGATTGTACCGAAAATCCAGCTGTATGCACAACTCTTGAGCGTGGTAGGGAGGAAATCAAAGCACAGTGGGAGCCACACAAGACTCTATGACGATATCGGGTCTACAGACTAACCTGTACCAGTGTCACCAGAGGACTGCTATCTGATAATAGGTATACTACCAACTAGGAGTCCTCGGCGAGTCTGTTCGGTGTACCCATTCTCTAATGAGCACCTGTGTACAATCTTTGATGTCACACACCAATAGTTGTGGGATCAACCATCGCCCTCTAAGGGACAAGAAACGTACACACCAGTCTACTCTAGAATATCGATACCCTAGTCTCGATATTCCTTCGACTAGGAACTGATTAAAGGATGTACTTTTGGACCACCCTGGTCCCACTAGTATGATCTCATCATAATCCTGGTAGTCAAGTACATATCCTAAGAGTTTTATCAACATGTAAGAGACAGACAGTATAAATACCAGTCTACATGTTAAGATATAGGTAACCTGATAGCATACTATCATGTCGAGCAAGAAAGTCCTCTACATATATGTCCAAGCATCCACTATATCAACAATAATGGCCTCTAGGGCATACATATTCCTAACAATCTCCCACTTGCACTAAGGCTAGTTGTTGCAGTATCTTATACCCAGTGTCCCAAAAGTCTCTCGAATAGCATCTGGGGGATGGCCTCGGTGAGTGGATCCGCTGTGTTATCCTCTATGTCTACTCTCCTGAGCTCGATCTCCCGGAGATCAACTATCTCCCTGATCAGATGATACTGTCTAAGAATATGTCTGGATCACTGATGGGACCGGGGTTCCTAGGCCAAAGCCACAGCTCCATTATCATCACAATACGCAGGTATTTGATGCTCAATGGTAGGAACCAAGTTCATCCTATGAACTTATTCATCCAGACAATCTCTTTGGCAGTATCATTGGTAGCGATGTAATTAGCCTCTATCAACGAGTCTGCTACGGTATATAGCTTGGAACCCTTCCAACATACCGTCCCTCTACTGAGGGTGAAGACAAACCCGAGGCTGACTTTCAGTCGTCCTTATCACTCTGGAAACTCGAATCGGTAAAGGACTCCATCTGGAGTTCACCGTTACCATACACCAAGAACATCTCTTTAGTCCTTCTCAAGCACTTAAGAATGTTCTTCACAGCTGTCCAGTGGTTTTCCCAAGATCTTTTCGATACTTACTCACTACACCTAGTGAGTAAGCTACATTTGGTCTGGTACATAACATCGCATACATGATTGACCCGTCTGCCAAAGCATAGGGCATTCTTTGCATGCGAGCCCTCTCCAAATCAGTCTCGGGAGACATCTCTTTGGAGAGAGTGATTCCTGAACAAGCGGGTACATTACCACGCTTAGAATCTTCCATACTAAACCCCCTTAGTATGGTGTTTAAGTACCTGGATTGGGACAATCCCAAATCCATTTAGATCTATCTCTATAGATCTATATCTCCAGGATGTTGGAGGCATCAGTTAGATCTTTCATGGAGAACTTGTGTGATAAGAGGAGCTTGACCGAGTGTAGCATAGGAATATCGTTTCCTATCAAGAGTATGTCATCCATATACAATACGAGGAAGACAACCATACTCCATACAACCTTCTTATTTATACACGGTTCATCTACTTTTTTGATGAACTCAAACTCTTTGACAGCTTCATCAAAACAGATGTTCCATCTCCGCGATGCCTGCTTTAACTCGTAGATGGATTTAAGCTGCTTGCACATGCTTCCGCTGCTCCCACTGTCTACAAAGTCCTCTGGCAGTGTCATATACACGCTCTCTTCTAAATCACCATTTAGAAAAGCGGTTTTGACGTGCAGTCTGCCAGATTTCGTAGTCATGGTATGCAGCAATGGTAAGTAGGATCCTGATGGACATAAGCATAGCGACAGAAGAAAAGGTTTCATCATAGTCGACACCAGGCCGTTGATGAAAACCTTTTTCTACAAGTCTAGCTTTGAAAGTCACAACTTTTCCATCTACACCAAATTATCTTTCTCAAAGATCCTCTTGCTCCCGATGGGTTTTACCCCTTCAGGAGCAACATCTAAAGTCAATACTTTGTTGGTGTACATGGATTCCATCTCAGATCGCATAGCATCCAGCCATTTCACACAGTCTCCACATGTGATGGCCTGCTTGAAACTAGTTGGGTCATCATCTCCATGAAGCAATCCTCGCTCCTACCGTCTACGAGAAAACCGTAGTATCTCTCAGATGGATGAGGAACCTAACTACATCTGCGGAGTGGCTGCGGTTCATCGAGGACTATTGAATCCTCCGGTTCCACCAAATCGTTAGTTATAGTTTTCTTTGCTGGAACTTCTTCTAGTTCTAACCCATCGCCACTAATTTATTCCATAAGAAATTCCTTTTCTAAAAAGATGGTATGTCGAGAAACAAAACACCTTTTGCTCCTCGGTGTGGTAGAAGATATTCTCTCGCGAATGTTTGGGATATCCTATAAACTTGCACAGAACTGACCTTGCCTCAAGCTTGTTCGGATTATGCTGTTCAACATAGGCCGGAAAACCTATATCATAAATCGTTTAAGAGATGGTCTCTTCCCATTCCATATTTCATATGGAGTGGAAGGCAACAGATTTGGTTGGAACTCTATTCAATAAGTATGCAACTATCTCAAGTGCGTATCCCCAAAAGGAATAGGTAACTCAGCGGTACTCATCATAGAGCGCACCATATCTCATAAGGTGCGATTCCTCCACCCCGATATACTGTTGTGCTGTGGTGTATACGGAGGAGTAAGCTGAGAGAGAATCTCATTCTTTTTTAAATAGTCTCGGAATTCCATGCTCCAGTATTCTTCTCCCGATCATATCGAAGGACTTGAATACCTTTACCCATCTGGTTCTCATCTTCGTACTTATATTCCTTGAAATTCTCAAAAGATTCAGATTTGTGTTTCAATAAGAACACATGTCCGTATTTTGAGAGAATATCGGTGAATATAATAAAGTATGCGGAACCATCCCTGGCATGTGTAGACATATGACCACATACATCACCATATATCTGTCCAAGAGTTCAGTAGCTCTTTCTCTGTTTCCGGTAAACGAAGGTTTGGTCACCAAGTCTTTGAGACACTACTGGCAAGTTTCATAAGATATAAATTCGAACGGATTTAAATATGCATCCTTATAGAACTTTAGCTAGTTTTGTCTCATCGACATGACCTAGTCTACAATGCCTCAAGAAGACTTGGTTCATTTCTGAGCTATTCCTCTTGTTTGTGTGTTTTGTACGTTAGAACTGTGTTTTGATTCAGAACGTATATACTGTTATACAACGTACCATACCCAATCAACACTTGATTCAGGAAAATATTCAGAATATTTTGGTACGGAATAACAATCGCTTAGAATCAATGTATTACCAGTTGGTAACACCAGGTGATATCTGCCAACTGCTTTGGCTGCAACAATTGCACCATTCTCTACTACTTAGAGACATATCACCTTATCCCAGTTCTCTACCTGTCTTTAGCCCATGTAACAAATTACATATATGGGATCCTGATCCGGTATCTCATACCTAGGATGTAGAGTAAACCGAGAAACAGTTATTGGTAATGAACACAGCTGAAGACAATGCATCAACATACTTATTCTTCGTTTGGATGGCATGGGAATCCATATATTCCCCTATTCCTTGCTTAGACTTATGAAAATCATAAGATAGAGCGGAACCTAGCCCAATATAATAAGTAGGTTCGGTCAATACATCCATATTATTATCTTGATTAAGGCATTTCATTGGTCGCTACCAAGAGAGAGAGAAGGATAATCACTTTGCGTGCGCTCTTTGCAAGATTAGATTGGTATTTTATCTAATCAGAATGGCTCCCACTGTTTTTATCAAATCTTCCTTCAAACCCTAAAAGGTGAGATTAGCCGGGATTAATTACACCCTACAGGTTCGCTAATTGTTCGTCCAAGCAGGTATCAGTACTCCGAGGGAGGTTCCCTGTGCTTTCGCACGGACCTAATTAAAATAAACCTCGTTTCCCTAGAGGCATAACCCCGTTGACACCTTTTTAGACACCTACTGGATTAGTTAATTGTAAAGTGCAAAACTCTCCCAGGAGTAACTCTTACTCGCTGTGGGTATCGGGATCCAACTATCATATAGAACTCATTGCAAATTTCAACACTTGAAATTCTTGATAATAGTTTTTACCCCTAGCAACTTATGACCTTGGCTATGGTCAACAAATCATAAGTGGTAGCCAAGTTCAACCTGTCATTTCTTGATTGAATCAAACCCACCCGTACGACCCTTGGCTAAGGTCAACAAAACCGTACGACTACCTTAATCCAATCGCATCACATGCTACAGACAAGCACTAATTAGATACCGCACACTACGCCTTGGTTATGATCAATAAACGTAGCACGGATACTAAATAGTGCTTATCTGAAATGACGTAGGGCTACGCAGGTTTTTAAGAAAACCATGAGCGTAATGAATTTGATATCGTTGAAGAATCTAGTGATTTTGAAAAGGAGTGTTTTTTAGGCTTTGGCTAGTTTCGCTAAAGAGGTCACTCCCGGTGAAGGGATCTCGGCTCTTTTCTCATCGAATGAGGTGCAGGATATTTAGGAATACCACTATGCAAAGCAAGAACTAGAGAAGTAATCAAAAGACAAAACCGAGTGGGTTGTAGCATTTGCTAGTTTCGCTAAAGAGGTCATTCCCGGTGAAGGGATCTCGGCTCTTTCCTCATCGAATGAGGTGCTGGATATTTATCAAGGAATACCACTATGCAAAGCAAAAACTAGAGCTACCCTTTTTGAAAATTTGATTCCACAACATCTTTATGTTTATTTCTTTTCATTAATCTTATTAATGAAGTCCCATCATTTAATGTTTCCTAAACATTACAGAAAAGTGAAACGAAAATAGAACGTACGCTTATACCATCCGCATTCGCCACTGGGCCCCATCATGCACCGTTAGGTTACATAACTACCGACAGAGCGAGGGTTGGACTGGTGCGGGTGCAAAACATAAGCAACGTTTATTATATATCATATATATAATACAACATTCGTCTCACACAGTTATATGATCACATCACAGAACCAAGCAGCAGAAGCAACATATGAAATATTGAATATACTAGGATTTCTGTGTTTTAGATTTAGCCAGTAATGTAAAACACGGATTCCACAGTCGTGATGAATAGCCAAACTCACATCCCCAGACCTCTACGAGAGCGGCAAATAACCCTACCAATTCTAGAGTTAGGAGACCCGGTCTCAACTCCTTAAGATGATCTCCCACTGGACTCTAGAACCCGGTTACTTATGCTCCCCGTCTTGGGTCTATCCTAATGCGGAAAAGTAAATAATATACATCAACGGTGATATCATCCTCAACCCGGAAGTGCCCCAATAAAAGAATATTACATACAAATTTTACATGAATGAAAATTAAAAAAACTCTCATCTCACATAAAACCCCCGGCTATTCAATCATGACGATCCAATAAAATATATCAGCGACACATAATATCATATATCATCAACGTAAGTAAATATGCGTATCCTAAATTCCGTTGACATATAGCAACGAGATTTGGGATACCCCACGTATTACACTTACGGTCACAGAAAAGAAATGTAAAACTGCAATAATTAGAATCCGCAAATCCTTAGACATCATAAACCCGGAATATCTCATATTCCGAATTTCATGCTTAACTCTATAAACCCCACATTTTAGTCTAATATCAAAAACTCTTTTCAATAATTTAGTCGGGGAATTCAACAAGATTCCCGACTTGTCGATCGAATACGCGTCGGAAACTATAGTAGATGGCCGCACTCCCGATGCCGTCGACCAAGTGCACTTAGGCGGAACACCATGGCCGCGAGCACCCGAGTGGGTGCTATTGGCAATGGGGTTCTCCTACAGTCACTTGGTTGGGGCAATGGGGTGTGTCTACCTAGTACGGTTATTCGGCGGGTATTCGCATACGATATGCGATTGCGACGGAGTTTCGATCCGAATCGAAACTTCGTGGCAATCAATCTACCGAGACTAAAATGCTAGATTTATAAACACTAACTAGTTTTCACAAAACTAATTAAATGTGGATTCCAACTACTGCATCCATATCAAACTTAAATCCGAAACGATGCAATAATTACGATTACGAAACACTCCGTATTAGCCCCTAAACAAAATTAACATCACATGTAATTTTTGACTAATCAAACAATGCCTGAAACCCCAAAATCAAGTCCACAGAACACCAAAAAATTTCGAGCCAAAAAGGAGAACAAAAAACCGGTGAGGACGGGATTTAGAGGATTTTTGCCGGGTGAACTTTGATGTTTTGGCCTCGAATTTCTCCAGTGTTCTAGTTGTATTACATACAACATTCTGCAGTTGTTTAAATAATTTTTACAGATAATTTTAAAATTGACAGAAACTTGGTTTTTGGGTTTCGTTGTTTCGGAGTTTTTCGGTTTCGTGATTCTAATTAGATCGTCTCATCTTCTAGCTTTGGCTATGATACCATGAAAGTCTACCCTAGCACCCCATAAGGTCCAAGTGACATCAAGCATGCCAAATTCAAATTTTTATAGGTGCTAAGCTACACTAAACAAGATCGTTAACTAGATGATTAGGGTTTTAAGTTTGATATCTTCTAAACAATAAGAAGTGAAAGATGGCTATACCCGCGTAGATTGAGTCCTTCACTTCACATGCTCCGTGTAGTAGTCCCGCGACTCCAATATGCTCTACTTGAGGGTTTGGACGAGCTTTCTCCGATGACCTTCGTGCCGAAGATGATCCACGCGAAGTCCCTCCAACTCAAGCTACCTCTACACTAAACTCTTTAGCATAGGAAACACGCTACACTTGATTGCTAGTCAAGAGTAGGATGGTGAAGTAGGGGATTTGAGGCTCACTATAATATGTTCAAGCTTCATGATTCACATCACATTTGAGGGTTGAAGCTTGAACTATGGTGGCATGAAGAAGAGGAAGAAGATGAGAGAAAGAGAGCAAATGAGAGCAAGTCATCCAAAAAAATGGCTAAGTGCTGGATTGAGAAAAGTATGAATGGCAACTCTTGACCCCCACCCATTTAAGCATGGAAATTAGAATTATAAAATTGCAACCATGCTTGAATAGTGAGTCAAGATGAATAAATAAATGATAAATGCCATACCACACCATGCTCCTATGTTCTACCTCAATTTCTATTTTCCAAAAATAGAAATTCATACCATGCTTAACATAAATATATATATATATATCATATATATATTAATATATATTAAGTAAATAATTAGTGAGCTAATAATATTATTTAAGATATAATTATATCACATATAATATATATCACATTATTAAATCAACACTTGATTTAATAATCCGGTTATATCACATATAATCAACTAATATCATTTATCTGTGCATCATATTATCAAATCAACACTTGATTCGATAATCTGGTTATATCACATATAACCTAACTCGATAACAGATAACTGTCAGATTACAATATGGTATCACATACACGTATTTAATCAGGCCCACACACATATCACATATGTGTCCTACTTCGTTTCGCTTGAACCAGGGAACTTCTGTGTGGGACTTTAAAGACTCGTCAATATGCCAGCAGTAGGTGATGATCACATCAGTCACTTACAAGCCGTCAGCGGTACTAGATGGACGTAACGGCTACCCGGGTATTGAGCGATATGAAGATCAACAAGCAAGCTTGTCCATACTCTTTATGAAGCCTATCAGTAACACTACCGTACAATCCGGTATCTTCATCTGATATGTCGCATATTATGTCTAGGGGTGGTAAACGTCAGACCCCAGTAACGTGATAAGTCATGCCGATGTCTGACCTTTAACGGTTTGAGAAACTACTGATAGCTCTTTTTAGTAAATCTCAGCAGCATCCCTGGCTAGGGACTTCTAGTTATAACCAATCGAGCATAGCGCAACATCAACCCACAATACCGGGAGAGACGAAACCCCTCCTATCGATCATTGCCTCCATGTGACTCGGGACTGTACCCAAAATCCAGCTGTTTGCATAACTCCTCTTGAGTGTGGTAGGGAGGAAATCAAAGCACAGTGGGAGTTACACATGACTCTATGACGATCTCGGGTCTACAAACTAACCTGTACCAGTGTCACCAGAGGATTGCTATCTGACGATATGTTTACTACCAACTAAGAGTCCTCGGCGAGTCCGTTCAGTGTACCCATTCTCTAATGAGCACTTTTGTACAATATTTGATGTCACACACCAATGGTTATGGGATCAACCATCGCCCTCTAAAGGATAAGAAACATACACACTAGTCTACTCTGGAATATCGATGACCTAGTCTCGATATTCTCTCGACTAGGAACTGATTAAAGGATGTACTTTTGGACCACCCTGGCCCCACTAGTATGATCTGTTGGAGATAGTGCGCTCAGAGTCAATTATTGGATCACAGGTACGTGATTGCAATGATTGAGGGAGGACCTATACCGGTAGGACAGTCTTACTCAAGATGATAGTATGCTATCTGGTTTATCTTTATCATCGTGTACTGCT
This sequence comes from Agapanthus africanus, assembly GCA_030015575.1. Classification (NCBI taxonomy): domain Eukaryota; kingdom Viridiplantae; phylum Streptophyta; class Magnoliopsida; order Asparagales; family Amaryllidaceae; genus Agapanthus; species Agapanthus africanus. The sequence goes on from CM057349.1 coordinate 97,690,793, forward strand.
TTAGGTGACCTTACAGGTCACTATTGCACGTTGATAGAGCCCCTAGGGTTCTTGCTTGACTGCCAGCAGTATGAGGGCGATCATATACGTGGGAGCTGGGGTCTATAAGCACATCCTTAAAAGGTCCATAGTCGTGGGAGTTTCGAGACAGGGCATCGATACTCTAGAGTAGACTAGTGTATACAATCGAGACCCCGACGAGGGACGGTGGCCGGTCTCACAAGCCACTGGTGTCAGTTGGTTCACCTAAGATGTATACAGGTGCTCATTGGGTTATGAGTACACCGGACAGGACTCGCCGGGAACATGCTAGTTGGTCTTATACCAGACGTCAGATGGCAGTTCCCAGGTGACATGTGTGCAGGTTAGTTCATCAACCTGAGAATCGTCATTTGTCTCGTGTGAGTTCCCACTGTACTATGATTACTACCCTACCAAACAGGTTTTAGTTGGGTACAGTCCCGAGCCACATGGAGGCAGTGAGCGGATCTTCAGGGGTTCGTCTCTCCTGGTATTGGGGGTGAGGTCGCGCTGTGTCTAGGAGAGCCCTTACACGAAGTCCTTGGCCAAGGCAGGAGATTTACTGGTAGGTATTCCTGTAGTATCTCAGGGTGTTCTGGGCTACACTCCGACACGACTTGTACCGCTTTTGGGGGTCTGACTTTTACCAACCCCTAGCCCCGCCATGCGATGCTCATAGACGAACGGACCGGACTGTACGGATATTGTCACTGACAGGCTCAGTAGGGTGTCAGGATGAGTTCGCTTATCGACGTCCCTTTTGGTCAATACCTGGTAGCCCGTTACGTATGGCTAATACCTCTGACGTGCTAGTAGTTAAATCCACAACCAAAGTGTTGACGAGTCTTTAGAGTCCCCCACAGACCGTTTCTCAAGTTTCGGGCGAAATGCTGTAGAGGCCGTATGGAGATCTGGCAGGGTTCGATCAGGTACGTGCGGTATTGCACGGATCATGATCGGACGGATAATACTAGCGGGCTTTGGTTTAAGCCGGATCCTAGTATTGTACAGTGTAGATTTTGTCTCATTGCATTTGTATTCGGTCAGAATACAAATACAGGTATGTAAATACAGTCGCGGGGTTTTCCTGTAATTTATTACGGGACCAGTTTTCTGAAGTTGCCAGTTTGCATTCCATTTCGGCCATTTTCCTTTGTTTCTTTCCTTGGCTGAAAATTGGTGGAGGAGGGCTTATTTGCAAATGTGCAAATTAGCATTGTGGAGGGTGGTCTTTGTATATTGTTGCTTCATGATGGTTGCACTATCATTTGACTTCTTCACTTCATGATTGCTTGACTTTTGGAGTGATGATGGTTGATGGAGTGTTGGATTTGTTATGTGATCATTATTTTATCATCATCACCCTTTCTCTCTCTTTCATGTATGATTGCCTCCCTCCCCCTTTGTTTTTCCCTCTCTCTCATTTTTCCATTTGATGATATGGGGGCCGGCCAAGCTTCAAGGGGGCTGTCCCAAATTTTGGTAGGGGATTTTTTGATCTTTTGGTTTCACAAAAATCCCATAGTTCCATCTCAAAAAGTTTAGTTCATTTCCTCCACTAAAAAGGCAACTTCTTAAAACCCAATGAGACATAGCACTACACTATTCTACAGCAATTCTTGGGCACGTCGGCTCGCCAACTTCGTGCCCGAGTTGCCTCGATCCATAGGTGGGAGCCCGTAAAAGAACCCGGCGATGTGGTGCCGTTCCGACGAGGAGGTGAAGACCGGAGATTCCGCGGGGAGATCGGGACGACGACGAGAAGACCGAAGGACACGGATCGCTCGGTATATCTCTCTATCCCTTCTCTTGTTAGCTAGGATTAGATTAATGGCCCGATCTAGGATTTTTGTGCGCGGTGGTGCCGGTTTCAAAAGTTAAAGTAAAGTATCGTTTCCGCATTTTGGCCTCGTTCAGACGGCCGGGGCGCCGCCGTGCACTTACACTGGTATCAGAGCCACGCCATTAACCTAGTCTAGCTTGCTCTATCATGTTTACAAGCTTGATTGATCGGATTTTCCAAAAACCGCGTTTTTCATGCATCCGTTTTCTGTCGAATTTTTTTTGGCTCCAAATTTTTTTCAGTACATTGCAGAAATACGTGCAGAGAATTCTAAGCATTCTGTGAAAATTTGGTCGCGTGAACACACTATTCCACCGCGGAACCGCGGCTAAACCCATGCTTGGGCCGTGGTTCCGCCGCCACATTTACTGTTCAGTGCACCAAAATTTTACAGAGAGTTCCTGAGTTGAAAATGGGGTTTTTGGAATATTATTTTTGGGCCCAGATTTTCTTTGAGTGCTATAGTAGTGCTTGGGGCCCACTCGGGAAAATTTGATCGATTGAAAATTTTAAATATGTTAGTTCACAGTATTTACATTATATATGCGACCGTGAATGTCATTTGATCGGTGAATCCTGTCTAACTACTATAGCCCTTTTAGACGGATTTGCGAACGTGATATTCACGTTGATGTTCTGTGTTGTGCTGTGATGTTGCGGATTTGTCGTGGTGGATAGCCTGGACGCAATGTTAGTACAGTTTCGTTTTATATGTACATTTGATATTGCGGGGCGAGCGTCCGACATGTGGACTGCCGTCACCGCTTGTTTGTATATTATTCTTTTGGGGCACGACCGGGCTGAGGTCGATGTACCCGTTGTATGTATATTTTACTTTCTGTACTAGGATTACCCCGCGGAGGGGTGCACAGATAGCCGGGTTCTAGAGGGCAACAGGCCCGCATCTCATGGCGTTGAGACGGAGGGGGCTTCACTCTAGAATTGGAGGGCTATTCGCCGCACTCGTAGGGGATACAGGTTGACCCAAGGAGGGGTGCCCAAGTTACCGGATTCCGTGAAGTGCTGGGTGGTCCATTCACGTTGTTGAAGGGGGCTGCCTCGCTTCAGGTTTTGGCGGGTAACTTGCCGCGCCCGTAGGGGTCTAGGATTTCATTGCACAGGCTATCCACACGACCAGGGGAACGTCGGGTTTCAGTAGCGGCTCTATGAAACCCGGGAATCCTAGATATCTGTATTGTTCTGTGATGTTTATTACATTTCTGTGATGTTGCATTTTATCACGCCTTGAGCGAATATTATATATTGATATATATACTAGTAGATATTGTATATGTTTTGCATCCGCGCTAGTCCAGTCCCCGCCCTGTCGTTAGTTAAGTAACCTAACGGGTAATGACGAGACCCAGTGGCGAATGCGGATGGCATATACGTACATCATTATTTTCGTTCTTTATTGGTGTGATCAATTGATGGGACTGCATTGATTCGGATCAATGCAAGCTAAACAAACCTATTCTGATGTTGTTGGAACATTTTTCAAAAAGCTGTTATTGCAAGGACGTTCACTTTTGTTTTGCATAGTGGTATTCGGTTATGAATATCCAGCACCTCAGTCGACGAGGCAAGGGCCGATATCCATTCACCGGGAGTGACCTCTTGGACAGAAGTTTGCGTCAGGGCAATAACTTCACTATAGTCGTTTACTTTTGCTTTGCATCGTGGTATTTAGTTGGAATATCCTGCACCTCATTCTACGGGGAAAGAGCCGAGATCCCTTCACCGGGAGTGACCTCTTTAGCAAAGGTTTTCGTCACTATATTTTTATAAAGCTATCCAGTTCCTTCAACGATATCAAGTTCATTACGTTAAAGGTTTTCGCCAGAAACCATTCATAGCCTTCCGTCGTTTCATATGGATAGTCAATAGTATTCAAGCTATGTTTGTTGGCCAAAGTCAAGGCACAGTGTTTGGTAGCTATTGGGTATTCATATGCAGCATAGATAGATGCGTTGGTTTGGGACAGTCGTACTGCCTTGTTGGACAAAGTCAAGGGTAGGTACGGATGGGTTCAAATCAACCTGGAGAATGACGGGTAGAACCTGACATGTGACTTATGATTTGTTGGCCAAAGTCAAGGTCATAAGAGCATGGGGTAAAAATCACATCGGGAGTTTCTAAAGAAACTGAAACTTGCCAGATATGCGCATACCTTCTGGAGTGTGATAACGTGAGCGGATTCCGTCACGTTATCATGCGATGATAGTTGGATCCCGATTCCCACTGATGAGTTGGTTTACTCCTCGGGTGATCCCGACTAATTCTCCTTTCAGGTTTGGAGGAGAATTTGACGGTACAGTGGGAGGTTTCCAGATTAGTTAAATTGGTAACCATTCTGATCTAGGTTAGAGTGCACGCTGAGTGTTTCTTTTCTCTCTCTCTTTGGCAGCGACCATGACCCGACCTTTAGACTGACTCAGTGACCAAAATTAACCGAACCTTCTTATAAGACTGGCTTTTGGATTGTTAGAGTTGCGTACCTCATTGCCACTCCTACTTTTACCCTTTTCTCCAGGACGCCCCGTATTACTACGAACGTCCACTTCCATTGGATAAAACCATCGTATGGTTATATACGAACTCGAAGGAATTTTATTCGAGGATGGTTTCCGGTTCTGGAGAAAACGAATAGGACTATTCAGTTGTCTTTTCCTTTTACCTTCTCTCAAGTTGCGAGTGCTCCTTGGATTAGGGGACAGTACACCTATTACGCAAATTGGATAGTCTTCTTCCAAACCATAGGCAGGTGCCGACCGGTAGGGAATGAAGAAAACCAATTAGCCTAACGATGGTGTACAGAAAGTATTGAGTTAAGACATATAAAGGGATTAGAAGGAGGGCAAAGTAAATTGTGACTGCTATTCACGACCAAACTAAGTATTTCATTACCACTCCCACTTCACCTTTGTATTTCTCCAGGACACTCCGTATCACTACGAAGATCCACAGTTATTTGGATACTCCATCGTATGGTTATATACGAACTCGAAAGGAACTTGTTCCAGTTCGGGGATGGATTCTGGTTCAGGAGAAATAGGAATAAGGTTTATTCGGTTGTCTTTTATCTTCACCTTCTCTCGCATTGCGAGTGTTCCTAGGATTAGGACAGTACACCCATTATGCTTATTGGATAGTCTTCTTCAAAACCATAGGCTGGTGCCGAAAGGTAGGGAAGGAAGAAAACCATTTAGCCTAAGAGGGTGTACAGAAGATAATGACTAAAGACATATGAAGGGATATGGAGATGTGGCATAGAAATATACGGTTACAGTTGTGAATCTGATAATGGAAGAGGCATTACTAGAAATACCAGAATACCCTAACGAAACATTTCATGTTTCAGTTTCCCTGTACACTGTTAAAAGAAAACTGATTTCCCAATTAGACACTTGCTCCAGGGTATGTATTTACCAGGTATGATTCTCACATCTGTATGGTTTTACAGATGATGAGTGGGAGTAAGTTATTGGGAATTAGGTGATCATCCTCATTATATCGGAATTCGTTGTAATTGGTGATATTTGAGGAAATCGCCTGGGTTGTTTGCCGGACGGCAAATATTTGGTTTTGAATATCCGCTGTCATGCACCAATTTCAAATTGATATATCTGTACGTCTATTTTTATAAAGTGAGATATACCTTTTTGAAATTATGTCCATGACATTTACCTATATCAGTGGATGGTTATGTAAGGAGCATTAAACAGCGGTGTAATTCTTCTTAACCATAAGTATAGTTTTCAACCTACGACACACAGGGATTGAGTTATTAGACTCAAGAGACATATACAGAGTAATGTATGTTGTCCAGTGTCCATTAGGACAGAGGGGTTGGTCCTCATACTATATTCGGTTTATTTATGACTTCTCTAGATTTTAGATAAGTGTTTCGTAGAAACGCAAGGTCTGAATTTAGAGAAGTTATAGGTATAAGAATAAAGTAGAGAACCAGGTGTTGCAAATATTAGGATTCTTCAAGGTGATCGAAGATGTAGATACTTGTGTATGGTATTCAGTTGATAGTAATGATTAAGAGAACTTGCTTCTCTTTCAGGTTACTCATAATTGGAAGCATTCCTAAGTTGAGTGACGCTGATCGGCCTCCTTCCATTTAGTTGACATGCACTGGAGACAGTTGCATGATTTGAATCTGGTTCAATTAAATCAGTGCCTCTGGTTCTGTATTGGATATAGAACAGTTCATATCTTAACGATGTTAAGGTACGGGGAGTTGTCCGGCTTATGCTTAAAACCAGACTCTGGATAACTCAAGGCACGTTTCTGTAATGGCTGTTTGTGGGTTGACCCAGGCTATGACGAGGGTTGACTTTCTACCATCTGGAAGATCAATAGTGATATTGTTCTTGACTCGCCACAGTTTTAACAAAATTGGATTTTTTTTCAGAAAACAGTAGTGGGAGTATGGTAGAACTGGAAGTGATTCCAGAACCGCAAACGATTACTGGAAATTTGATAAGAACCTAAAGATTCAATCTAGATTGACATTCCATTGGCCACTCCGCAGATAAGGTGGGTAACCTTAGGCACCCGAGAGGTACTCCGGTAGCCTCAATGACAGTAGCAGGGAGGTTCTTGTTTACCCAGACTTGCCATTGCTGTTGTTCCAGACTATGAGGCCCGGCAGGAGGATGAGTATAGCGTCGTTCTGAACTGGATTTAGAAGCGTACGTGTATATGACTCTGCCAGAGGGTTGTCGTAGTCAGTGGGAGCAGCGGAAGCATTGGTGGACAAGAGGCTTAAGTCTGTTTATAGACTAAAGCAGATACATAGCGGAGATAGATCATCTGTTTCTGATATGACAGTCATAGGTTTGACTTCGTCAGAATAGGGGATGGATCTGTTAAGAAGGTAGTAGGGTGTGATGTCCTGGTATTAGGATGACATACACAGAGTAGGAAGTGATGTTCCTATACTACGATCGGTTATACTTTGGTTGTCACACAGTGGTTTCTCCACATGGGACTTGGATATAATATCAAGACATTCTGGTTACTGGATCTATGGTTTTAGATCTAGGTTTGGGTAGTTTCCCAATCAGGGTACTTAGACAGCATTCTAAAGGTGTTTTAGAATGGACGACTCCTGGCACGGTAGTGTACCTGCAAGTGATGGAGTCACCCTCTCTAAATGTGTCTTACAGACTAAAGGAGAGAGGGATGTGCGTGATTGGCAGATCACTTGCTTAGGCAATTGAGTTGATCATGAGATATCAAGTACCACACCAGATGCTGTTTTTTGCAGTAGATGCAATAAGTTAATATTGATCCAATCCTGGAGAAACGTTCGGAAGCAGTTTTAGAACATAAGTGGATGTTCTAGGGATATGATAACGACAGCCTCATTCGGGAGATAGTTATCATTCCAGGCTTCCAAGATGACCTGGATGACAGAATGAATGTTAGAGTTATAGTTTTCCTTCTGACGAGGGGCAGTGTTTTGGACAGGTGATCCAAGCGGACACTGAGGGAGGCATTACGCAGGATACTGATTAAGTTCAGTTGACGATACAGTCTAAGAAGTTTGGATTTGGAGTTCATTTATGAACTAGGTCCCATCAGACATCCAGACACATTCTAAGATAGGTATTGCTCATTTCGGGAGATGGCTTTCTCCGCGAACTTGAGATTAAGAGAGATATAGAAAGAAACATCGAAGCGGATCCACTCACTGAGGCTATTCCTCGAACGCAATAGTTTCGCAAACGGGTTTTGTGAGACTGATTAGTAGAGGAGTTGGGTGTTCGGTATCACACGGGCTGTGAGTATGCGACATCGCAATAATTAGCCTTGAGTGCAAGTGGGAGATTGTTGGAGATAGTGCCCTCAGAGTCAATTATTGGATCACAGGCACGTGATTGCAATGATTGAGGGAGGACCTATACCGGTAGGACAGTCTTACTCAAGATGATAGTATGCTATCTGGTTTATCTTTATCATCGTGTACTGCTTTAGGTGACCTTACAGGTCACTATTGCACGTTGATACCCCTAGGATTCTTGCTTGACTGCCAGCAGTATGAGGGCGATCATATACGTGGGAGCTGGGGTCTATAAGCACATCCTTAAAAGGTCCCTAGTCGTGGGAGTTTCGAGACAGGGCATCGATACTCCAGAGTAGACTAGTGTATACAGTCGAGACCCCGACGAGGGGCGATGGCCGGTCTCACAAGCCACTGGTGTCAGTTGGTTCACCTAAGATGTATACAGGTGCTCATTGGCTTATGAGTACACCGGACATGACTCGCCGGGAACATGCTAGTTGGTCTTATACCAGACGTCAGATGGCAGTTCCCAGGTGACATGTGTGCAGGTTAGTTCATCGACCTGAGAATCTTCATTTGTCTCGTGTGAGTTCCCATTGTACTTTGATTACTACCCTACCACGCTCAAAGGAGACGTGCAAACAGGTTTTAGTTGGTACAGTCCCGAGCCACATGGAGGCAGTGAGCGGATCTTCAGGGGTTCGTCTCTCCCGGTATTGGGGGTGAGGTCGCGCTGTGTCTAGGAGAGCCCTTACACGAAGTCCTTGGCCAAGGCAGGAGATTTATTGGTAGGTTTTCCAGTAGTATCTCACGGTGTTCTGGGCTACACTCCGACACGACTTGTACCGCTTTTGGGGGTCTGACTTTTACCAACCCCCTAGGCCCGCCATGCGATGCTCATAAACGAACGGACCGGACTGTACGGATATTGTCACTGACAGGCTCAGTAGGGTGTCAGGATGAGTTCGCTCATCGACGTCCCTTTTGGTCAATACTTGGTAGCCCGTTACGTATGGTTAATACCTCTGACGTGCTAGTGGTTAAATCCACAACCAAATTGTTGACGAGTCTTTAGAGTCCCCTACAGACCGCTTCTCAAGTTTCGGGCGAAACGCTGTAGAGGCCGTATGGAGATATGGCAGGGTTCGATCAGGTACGTGCGGTATTGCACGGATCATGATCGGACGGATAATACTAGCGGGCTTTGGTTTAAGCCGGATCCTAGTATTGTACAGTGTAGATTTTGTCTCATTGCATTTGTATTCGGTCGAAATACAAATGCGGGTATGTAAATACAGTCGCGGGGTTTTCCTATAATTTATTATGGGACCAGTTTTCTGAAGTTGCCAGTTTGCATTCCGTTTCGGCCATTTTCCTTTGTTTCTTTCCTTGGCTGAAAATTGGTGGAGGAGGGCTTATTTGCAAATGTGCAAATTAGCATTGTGGACGGTGGTCTTTACATATTGTTGCTTCATGATGGTTGCACCATCATTTGACTTCTTCACTTCATGATTGCTTGACTTTTGGAGTGATGATGGTTGATGGAGTGTTGGATTTGTTATGTGATCATTGTTTTATCATCATCACCCTTTCTCTCTCTTTCATGTATGATTGCCTCCCTCCCCTTTTGTTTTTCCCTCTTTTTCATTTTTCCATTTGATGATATGGGGGCTGGCCAAGCTTCAAGGGGGCTGTCCCAAATTTTGGTAGGGGATTTTTTGATCTTTTGGCTTCACAAAAATCCCATAGTTCTATCTCAAAAAGTTTAGTTCATTTCCTACACCAAAAAGGCAACTTCTTAAAACCCCAATGAGACATAGCACTACACTATTCTACAGCAATTCTTGGGCACGTCGGCTCGCCAACTTCATGCCCGAGTTGCCTCGGTCCAGAGGTGGGAGCCCGTAAAAGAACCCGGCAATGTGGTGCCGTTCCGACGAGGAGGTGAAGACCGGAGATTCCGCGGGGAGATCGGGACGACGACGAGAAGACCGAAGGACACGGATCGCTCGGTATATCTCTCTACCCCTTCTCTAGTTAGCTAGGATTAGATTAATGGCCTGATCCGGGATTTTTGTGCACGGTGGTGCCGGTTTCAAAAGTTAAAGTAAAGTATCATTTTCGCATTTTGGCCTCGTTCAGACGGCCGGGGCGCCGCCGTGCACTTACATGATCTCATCATAATCCTGGTAGTCAAGTACATATCCTAAGGGCTTTATTAACATGTAAGAGACAGATAGTATAAATACCAGTCTACATGTTAAGATAAAAGTAACCTGATAGCATACTATCATGTCGAGTAAGAAAGTCCTCTATATATATGTCCAAGCATCCACTGTATCAACAATAATGGCCTCTAAGGTATTCATAGTCCTAGCAAGAACAAGTATCCACTGCAGCGCATCGATGATCTTTTCAATCAGTTAAGTGGATCTTGTGTCTTTTCAAAACTAGATGTTCGTTCGGGTTACTATCAGGTCAAAGAGTCCGACATTCCGAAGACGGAGTTTAGGACTTGTTATGGTCATTATGATTAACTCGTAATGCCATTTGGAGTGACCAATGTGTTGGATATGTATGCCGTAGAGGCCATTATTGTATATGTATACACGTGGATGCTTGGACATATGTATGTACAGGACAATCTTACTCGATATGATAGTATGCTATCTGGTTTGTCTTTATCTTAACATGTGGGTATGTTTTACTTGTTATTACGTATCATCTATACATGTTGATAAAGCCCGTAAGATCATTGCTTGACTACCTGTGTTATGATTGCGATCATACTTGTGGGAGCTGGGTAATCGATAAGCACATCCTTAAAAGGTCCCTAGTCATGGGAGTATCGAGACTGAGCATCGATATTCTAGAGTAGACTAGTGTATACGTTTCCAGACCGCGACGAGGGGCGATGGTTGGTCCCGCAACCATTGGTCTTTTGCACCTAAGATCGTATACAGGTGCTCACCGGGGGTGAGTACACTGGACGAACTCGCCGAGAACTTCTAGATGGTATTATACCTATCATCAGATAGCAGTTCTCAGGTGACATGAGTGCATGTTAGTTTTTAGACCTGAGATCGTCATTTGTCTCGTGTGAGTTCCCACTGTACTTTGATCACTACCATACCACGGCTCTACTGAGTCGTGCAAACAGGTTTTAGTTGGATACAGTCCCGAGCCACATGGAGGCAGTGAGCGATTGTTAGGGATTCGTCTCTCCCGGTATAAGGAGTCGATATCGCACTGTGTTCGATTGGCCAGAAGCATAAGATCTTGGTCAAGGCAGTTGGGATTTACTGATAGGTTGATCAGTAGTTTCTCGGATTGGTCCTGAGCCGCATCAGTGTTCATATCATAATATTGCAATTCATACGCCCCACTTTTATTCATTTTATAAGTAAACAGGTACTCTTGACGCACGTTTGTTGCATGTTACAGGATACAGGCTCTTGAAGCGAATACAGTGAAAAAGACGAAAGTTGATACAGAAAAGGGACTTTTGACCAGCAAGTAGACGGATCCTAGTCAAGCCCAGACTAATCACAGTTCACATAAGTGCAAGGCAACGCAAGGTCTAAACATGTCAAGGTGAAACGGTTAAAAGACCAATACAAATCTTCACTGAAGATCTGGAGAAGAGTAAGAAGCCAAACAGAGAAATGGGATGAATAAATAACAAGCCCACACAACCAAAATGAAGCCCAGAAAAGATGGTGGAGTAATCCCACCAAAGGGCCGCGGAACCGCGGCCCAAACCCCCCCATGCCGCGGTTCCACGGCCGTATGGCGCCCGTGTCGGTGGAATTTTCTGCCGTCGGTGTGTCGGTGCAGGTGTTGGGATTTTCAGTGGGCATATCTGTAAAATCATGTGTGCGAGAATCTGTAACCCTAACTTCCCTGTTTACTTATAAATTGTACTCACAATCTGTAAAAAGCTAGGCCTCTTTTTCAATCAATAAAATTCAGAATTGTTGGGAGATCTAGAGCATCATTTTTGTAAGTGTTTTTAATTTTCATGCCTTAGTGTTAATTCTTTTCTTGCCCTAGCTAGCTAGTATAATTATTGCAGTAGAGTAATCATATCACTTGCCTTAGTTAACTAGTATAGTTCTTTTTAATCTACAGTAGATAAGTAATAATTTTAGACCTAAACAGCACACATTAAAACATAACAAAAAATGTCATTTTTAGAAATTCCCCTAATGAGTGAGTAAAATCCTCGCTTGTTAGAGTTAGGAACAAGGGAGGGAGTGAGAGATGAATATCTCTCACCTCCTTCAATGCCAATACATTTTTCATAACTAGAACTTCATGCACGCATGCATGATCCGCTCCCTACGGCACCCTACCTACGAGGTAACGGTGAACCGCAGTATAAAGGGCCGGACATACATGACGTCCATGAAGGTTGTAGCAATTAATAGGAAAGGACGGACAAGGATCTAGAGGAAGAAACTTCGTTTCTTCCCAATCATCCTAATCCCCTTTGCTAATAATTGTTATGATATCTAAAAAAGCTTTAATTAAAAGGCATTGAAAGAGGTAACAATATTAATCTCATCAACCCTACCTTAGACCTAATCCTAACAAGTTCTTTAATATCGTATAAATTAGTTTTTAAATCAATCAGCAAAAACCAAACCACCATCGGAATCAACTCGTAAAAACACAAATCAGAAAATTACACATCTCTGTGGATCGACCCGTACTCACCGGCTAGCTGCAAAGCGATACTGTTTCTGATTACGGTAAACAAGTATTTTTGGATTAATCAAATGGCGCCGTTGCCGGGGATGGCGTAATCTTTCTTTTGTGTAATTTCGGGTTGATTTAAATTTTTAAAAAAATCATAAAAATCAGAAAATAGAAAAATACAAAAATTTTATCAATTTTTATCTGTTTGAAGGGTTTATTGTTTGAATCTTGCAGGAACATCGAAGGATTGCGAATCTGGAAATTTACAGAGGGTTAAACAGAAAAGTGCACATCAGAACAGAGAAGAAAGTTCACAACATAGCAGTAGAATTTTTTTCAGGAGCTGATCTCTTCGTTCCACCGCGCTTCCGCGGCAAAGGTGGACTCTAGGTGGCGGTTCCGCAGCCCTTTCAGCTCTTCTCTGTGTAAAAATTGCATGGTTTGTTTTCTCCTTCTCCCCTCTGTCAACCTCCATATATCTCTCTGTAAAAACTTTCTGCAGGAATTCTTTGCGCTAAAATTTTTTTCTTCTTCTTCCCCCTTCTAAATAACAGATTTTCTGCAGGTTTCTTTGCGCCGCGCTAAAAATTGATTGCAAGTGAATTTTATTGTTTTGCATAATTTAATCGGACTTTAAGTGGCTAATTGACCAAACTCAGATTGGGTGGGGATTTCATCACCCTTCCCAGGACCCCAGAAATCACCTTAAAGCATTTTGCATCGACCACAATTAATTAAAAAATACTAGACTCAGACCTAAGGACATCGAGCTCAATAGGAAAGGACTAGTATAGGCATTGACCGTTTATCCTAACTGACTTTGCGGTATCTAGGCTAGTGGTTATTAATTAGGCCCACTATTGTGGTTCCTTCCCACTTACCTGGCCGTACTTGTCGATGAAGAGGCGGTTTGAGGTCCTATTTCTAGCCCTAGTTAGGAGCTGTCTAGCAGACCTAGGTGATCCTAGATCTAGGCCTGATTGTGCATGTGTGGTTGATACATTTGTGTCACGAGTCCCTTTTCAAGAACCTCCTTGCAAGACTCTCACATAAAAAAAAGAAAAATCTTTTCAAAACTTGCAACTTGTCGCTAAAGGAAACTTGCAACTCACTTGCACCACTTCCCTTCACTGACGTTATCTTATCTCCACATTCTGTCTTTTTTTTTCTGACTACACTACCCCTTTAGTGTATGTCACTTTGGACTTGGGATACTAACGCCCGATTAGTCCGTGTTTCGTTGGTACCGACCGACGAACCTTTCGACACTGAAGTCGACATTCCGTCCACTTTCTTACCCTCATCTTCAAATTCTTTCACCGAAGGCATGTCGGGATTCAACCCCAACAATACCTTACCGACGGGAAGGATTCTACCTCCGTTAGGTGCGAATAACCTGAACCAACCGCTTGTTGAAGCGCCCGCACGAGTTGCGCTCCAGGATCTCTTTTACCCCATCCGCACTTCTTTACCTACCTGTCTTTCACCCCCACCGGCAAATGGGGACAATTTTGAAATAAAACCACATTTCATCAATATGCTGCCAAAATTTCATGGTTTGGAATATGAAGATGCATATATATTTATCAATAAATTCCAAAATGTGTGCGCTATGATGAAAACAACCCAATTAAGTGATGACGCTATAAGGCTAAGGGTCATTCCTTTCACCTTATGTGACCTAGCCGAGAAGTGGCTATACAGCACCGCATCACATTCCATTAGAAATTGGGACGAGTTTGTGAAAGCTTTTCTGAAAAAGTTCTATCCTCATCACAAAACTGCTAGAATCCGCAATGAAATAATTCAATTCTCACAACTTCCTTCCGAACCATTTTGGAAGTGCTTCGAGAGATTTAAGGACCTACTCGTTCAATGCCCTCATCATGGGATCGAAAGTTGATAACTTTGCTAAACATTATACGAGGGATTGAACTCGGCAACGAAGCAGTTGCTAGAAACTATATGTCAAGGTCATTTTCTCTCCAAGTCTAGTGACGAAGCGTGGCAGTTTCTTGAGGATCTTAGTGAGCAAACAATTCAGTGGGAGAGTACCAAGACCACATCATCTTCTTCTAGTGGTCAATCTAGGGCAGGTATACATCAAGTAGAGATGTCGATTGCTATGAAGGACGAGATGGCCGCTCTTACGAAAAATCTAGAAGCGATTGAGACCAAACTCTCATCGCTTTCTCCTGCCCCTGTTATGCCTCCACGAACTGTCTGTGCTTGTTGTGCGGATCCATCGCACTTAACCGAAAAGTGTCCTTATAATGCATCTACTCAAGGACAAGATCAGGTCAATGCTGCATTTCAGCAACGACAAAGAAATGATCCGTACTCTTCGACATACAATCCGGGGTGGAGGAGTCACCCAAATTTCGCTTGGAACCAAAATCAACAATTCCAAGGAAATAACAATTTTCAAAGACCTCCTCCTCCACAACAACAACAAGCACCTTCACAAACTCAATTTCAACAGCAACCTTTTCAACAGCAACCTTACCCTAATCAGGTGAACAATTTTGTGCCTAACAATGCTTACCAGCCAAACAATTATGTTCAACCTAATAATAATGATAAGGTTAGCTCGCTCGAAAGAAGTCTAGATGCGTTCCTTAAGCAATCTACACAGTCTACAGCAAGACTAGAGACTTCTATTCAATCTTTGGTGCAAAACAGTGTCTCACACGATCAAAGCATCAAATCTATTGAGGCACAAATTGCACAACTCAATGCAGCTTTGAGCGAGCGCGAAAAAGGAAAACTCCCGTCTCAACCACTGTCCAACCCCGGTCACGCACATGCCGCATATCAACAGCAGAATCATAACGTAAATGCTGTGACCACGCTGAGATCGGGAAAAGTGTTGCAAAACAATGTGGGTATTAACAATGACACCCCTGCCGGTGGCCCTTCTTCTTCTTCTTCTTCACCATCTACTTCTTCTTCAGAGCCTATTCTCCACCCTTCACACGGCTCTTCTTCTTTTAGCTCGAACGGACCCATTTCTCACAACACGAACACATCTACACGGGGTGCTGTTCCAACTCGACAATCTGATCCGCAAAAATTGGACTCAACCACCTTTCAAAATGTTCCTTTTCCTAATCGGTTGAGATCCAATAAACCAACTCCACAGATGGAAAAGATTGTCGAGTTGTTCAAACAGGTTAGCATAAATATCCCTCTTTTGGATGCAATCCAATAAGTTCCTTCATATGCAAAAATTTTAAAGGACTTATGCACCAAAAAGAGGAAGTCGCAAGTGCCAGAAAAAGTTTTTGTGGCTAGTGCTATTAGTGATGCTCTTGTAAATTCTTTACCCCCAAAGCAAAAGGACTCCGGGTGTCCTACCATTTCGATAACAATTGGGGACAAGAACATCAATAGAGCACTATTAGATCTTGGCGCGAGTGTCAATCTGCTACCTTATTCTGTGTACGAGCAATTGGGCGTTGGAGAGCTTAAGCCCACTCACTGTACTCTCCAAATGGCCGACCGGTCAATAACCCATCCTAGGGGAGAGCTGGAGGATGTGTTAATTAGAGTAGGGGATTTCATTTTTCCCGTTGACTTTATTGTGATGGATACACAACCTGTCGCTAACCCCCGGAATCAAATTCCGGTAATACTTGGTCGACCATTTCTGGCAACTTCCAACGCAGTGATCAATTGTCGTAATGATTCAATGAACCTATCTTTCGGCAATATGACAATTGAGCTCAATATTTTCATGTTGGGAAGTCAGCCGGCTGAGCCTAATGCTAGCGTACTCAATGTTTGCTCGATCAATGAGATCGCGGAGGAGGACTGTGAGTTAGAGAATTTTTTGTTCGATCACAGCAATGTTAACGCCACCAGTGCGTTCCTCCTAGAATCCGACACAGCTTTCACGGCGGATAACGATTTTGAGTGTTTTACCTTCGTTGACGACATTGAAGACTCATCACCTGAATTGGAGTCTTTTGCTTTTTCGGATGAGTTAGTTGAACCATCCGACTCTGTCGCGTACACTCGATTCGAACCTTTGATGGAATCCTTCAAGTTTGAAACAGTTACCCCATTGTTACCATCTATTGTTTCACCTCCTAAACTCAAATTGAAGCTTTTGCCGTCGCACCTAAAATATGCTTATCTAGGTGATAATGAGACCTTACCCGTCATTATATCGGCCTCTCTAGCTCTTGAGCAAGAGAAGGCTCTCTTAATGGTCTTACATAATAATCGGCAAGCTTTCGGCTGGTCTATGGCGGACATTAAGGGGATTAGTCCCCTCATAGTCGAACATCATATACACTTGATGGATGATGCCAAGCCGGCAAGGGATCCACAAAGACGCCTCAACCCCATCATGAAAGAGGCTGTTAAGAAGGAGATTGTCACGTGTTTGGATAGTGGTATCATTTACCCAATCTCGGATAGCCAATGGGTTAGCCCAATCCACGTCGTGCCAAAGAAATCGGGCATTACGGTCATTACCAATGAGGAAAATGAGTTAATTCCCACTCTCACCCAAACTGGGTGGCGAGTTTGCATAGACTATAGAAAACTCAATGCCGCGACAAGGAAAGACCACTTTCCTTTACCTTTCATTGACCAAATGCTCGAGTGATTGGCAGGGCACGAGTTCTATTGCTTTCTAGATGGCTATTCCGGTTACAACCAAGTCCCCATCGCCAAAGAGGATCAAGACAAGACAGCATTCACTTGTCCCTTTGGCACTTTTGCTTATTGTCGCATGCCCTTTGGGTTATGCAATGCTCCCGCGACATTTCAGCGGTGTATGATGTGGATCTTTTCAGACATGGTCGAAAAGTTCTTGGAGATCTTTATGGATGATTTCTCCATCTTTGGCGACTCCTTCGACGAGTGTTTACGACATCTTGACGCAGTTCTTACCCGCTGCAGGGATAATAACCTAACATTGAATTGGGAGAAGTGCCATTTCATGGTGCGAGAAGGCATTGTCTTAGGACATGTCATCTCGAAAAACGGCATCGAGGTTGATAGAGCTAAAATCAAAGTGATTTCTAACCTCCTTCCCCCTAAATGCGTCAAAGATATCAGAGCCTTCCTTGGCCACGCCGGTTTTTACAGACGGTTCATCAAGGACTTTAGCAAGATCGCTAGACCCTTGACTCTCTTACTGGCTAAGGACACAACTTTTGCTTTCGACTCCACTTGCATTGAAGCATTCGAGTCTTTGAAACATTCCCTCATCTCTGCGCCCATCCTCTCATCTCCCGACTGGACGCACCCTTTCGAAATCATGTGCGACGCATCAGATTTTGCAATTGGCGCTGTTCTTGGACAGCACATTAATAAGATGCTGCACGTGATTTATTATGCTAGCCGAACACTAAATGAGGCCCAACTAAACTACACAACAACAGAGAAAGAGTTTTTAGCTGTTGTGTTTGCACTCGAAAAATTTCGGCCTTATTTAATTGGCTCTCCAGTCGTTGTTTATACTGATCATTCAGCTCTTCGCCACCTTTTTGCGAAGAAGGATGCTAAGTCAAGGCTAATACGTTGGATCCTTTTATTACAAGAGTTTGACCTTGTCATTAAAGACAAAAAAGGATGTGAAAACGTAGTAGCTGATCACCTATCACGACTTCCTTCTTCGCCCACGCTCGATCTTCCAATCACTGATGTTTTTCCCGACGAGCAACTCTTGACCGTTTCTTGCGAACCATGGTTCACCGATATTGTAAACTACTTAGCCACCGGCCTGATACCTAATGATTGGTCGCAACAGGATAAACTTCAATTTTTATCCCAAGTAAAGCATTTTTACTGGGATGAACCCTATCTTTTTAAATACTGTTCCGACCAAATCATTCGTCGGTGTGTACCTGAAAGTGAGGTCAAGAGCGTGATGTCTTTTTGCCACGATCAAGCATGTGGCGGGCACTTTGGCCCAAAGAAGACAGCCGAGAAAGTTTTGCAGTGTGGTTTCTATTGGCCACGACTCTTCAAGGATGCTTACGAATACTGCAAAACCTGCTCCCGGTGCCAACACTTGGGCCGGATATCACGAAGAAACGAAATGCCGCTCCAACCAATTTTGGTTGTGGACATTTTTGATGTTTGGGGTATAGATTTCATGGGACCATTTCCTAACTCTTTTGGAAATGTGTATATTCTTTTGGCGGTTGACTATGTTTCAAAGTGGGTTGAGGCTGTGCCCAGCCGAACGAACGATAATAAGGTTGTCGTTCGGTTTCTTAAAGAACACATATTTTCTCGATTTGGGCACCCTCGGGCAATAATAAGTGATAATGGTTCTCACTTTTGCAATAGGACTTTCGAGTCCTTAATGCGCAAATACTCTATCACCCACAAGCTGTCAACGCCATATCACCCCCAAACTTGTGAGCAAGCCGAGGTTTCGAATCGGCAGATCAAGAAAATCTTGGAGAAAACGGTTTCTAAAAACCATAAGGATTGGTCACTTAAATTGATAGATGCACTATGGGCTTTCCGTACTGCATATAAGACCGATCTTGGTATGTCTCCGTACCGGCTTGTTTACGGGAAGGCTTGCCACCTCCCAGTGGAGATTGAGCATAAAGCTTTTTGGGCTATCAAAGAGCTGAATTTATCTTTAGGAGATACGGGCAGCAATCGAAAGCTGCAGTTGAATGAACTAGAAGAGCTGCGGGATGAGGCATATGATAATGCCGTGATTGCTAAGAACCGAGCTAAGGTATTTCATGATAAAAACCTTTTGCGAAAGACATTTAAACCTGGTCAACAGGTTTTACTTTATGATACTCGGTTACATCTTCACCCCGGCAAGCTCCGTTCTAGGTGGAAGGGACCTTTTGTTATCCGTACCGTTTATCCGCACGGTGCGGTTGATCTTGAGAACCCGGAGGACGGTACGCTTTTTAAAGTAAATGGGCATCGATTGAAACCATTCCTCACAGCGGAACATTCGGAGGAGCTCCTGTTTTTGCAGGAACCGATCTACACTGATTAATTTTCCTCCACATTTACCCCCGAATTCCTATTCTTCCAAAACATTATTTCAAATAAGTTTGGGGGTGTGTATACATTTTGTAAATACATAATTCTAAAATACCATAAAAAATAAAAATCTTTTGAAAAGTAAATAAAATATATATATATATATATATATATATATATATATATAATATTTTGGACCTAATTGTAGAATTCCAGAATTAATAGCTGACATTTTTTTTATTACAAATAAAACCCTCATTTTAGAGGGTGTTTTATACAAATCACCATTCTCTTCCCCTCTATTTAAAGAGAACCGAGCCCCCCCTGCGCTAACCCTAAATTTTTCATCTTCATAAAACCCTAGCCGCCGCCTCCCACCCTCTCCAGAAAATTCTCGCCGCGCCGCCGCCAGACTGCCGCGATCCCGTCGCCGGAGCCGCCTATCGCAGCGCTTCCGCCGCGCCTCTGAAGCATCAGCCCCTGAAATTTTCAGGGGAGGTAAATCTGAACCTTCCCTCTCTGTTTCTTGCATACTTCCTTCTGAAACATCTATATGGGACATAAAATGCAGTTTGAGAGGGATTTTTCCCCAGTTTTCACGCACGAAGTGTACGGTAGATATTTTGCACATGAAATCGAGCAAAGGGGATGGAATTTCCTGACCTATAATCACTCCTCTGCGTTTGCCCTACCTGAACTAGTTGCCCAGTTTTATGAATCAATGGAGGATAATAGTCTAGACAACTTAGGCTACATAAAAATAAATTGGGGAGATCGCGTAATTCACATTGATAGGGACATGATCCACGAGGTCACACTCACACCACGTGTACCCGCACATGACCACCCCTTGCACTTTAAGGATTATATGCCTTTGATGGGGAATGACTGCGCGAGAGAGCCGCGTAAGGGTATCCAAGCACGGACCCTTTTCGCGAACGTTTTTACTGTGTGCCAGTGGGCACAAAACAATATCTTTGGTAGTTCGCACAACACGACTTTCTTCACCCCCTCCTTACATGTCGTACACACACTAATGATGAAAAATCCACGGTTCGACATGTGCACCATATTTCTCCATTCTATAGGTGCGGGGAAAAGAGGTACCATCTACCCATGTCCCATGCTAGTCACCCAACTCTGTCGTTATTTCATCCCCGTCGAGGAATTTGATTCATACATGATAGACGGAGTTCCGGTTCGACCACTCGTTGAGGGCGTTACTTCGTCCTACTCTAGACTTACTGATATTTGGTCACGAACGGAACCGGCAGAGAATATTCCCGCACGCACCCCTAGCTCTAGCTCTACATCGAGCGGGGAAGAACTGACCCCTCAAGAGCATGCACGATTGATGCGGAGAACGGTAAGAAGAATTAATTCTTTGAGGGATGAGTTTCGGGCGACAGCACGAGATCACGACCGTCGGTTGATGGAAATTGAGAGGGGTATTCAAACCCTTTTGGCTAGAGGGGAACAATCACGTTCACGCTCACGAGTGAGACGTGGGGCCGGGCAGTGAGGGCACTGCTTTGCTCAAGTTTGGGGGAGAAGGTAGTGTATATAGTTATCTTTTGCATTGCATATTTTCATTTTGTATATATTCTTTTTGCATATTTAATTTCTGCATTGCATCTTTATATAAAAATCATAAAAATTTGAAAAATTTGAAAATATAAAAAATTTTAGAAAAAGAAAAACCCATAAAAATTGAAAAAATTCAAAAATTATAAAAATTAATGTATTCAATTCTGGTTAATTGACTTGAGTTTGATAAATAAGTTAACTGGCTAGGAAAAACTAGATCTTAGACTTAGCAAATTAAAAACCCTAAAAATAACCTTCCTTAGAGTTTAACGGTAGAAAGTATATATCTTTGTAGGTTATTTAGAAATAGGTAAATTTTGGGTTCACTTCTTAGGATAAGTCGAAACGAAGGAAGAGTATCGAAACTTTTATTAGAGTATAAGTTTGAAAAATAATTCCTAGCTTAAGTCTAGAGTCTGAAAACATATACCCTACAATTTGCACAATCACGCACCTTGAAACTTGGAATAGTAGAAGAGACCTTGAATTGCTCTTGTCTAAAGTCCTTAGTACGAGGAAAATAAAAAAAAAGTGAATAGAGGAAAAAAATGGACACTGGTTTTGTGATTACTTAAGGCTAAAACATAGAAAAATATTTAGCGAGGGTGCTTCATCACCTAGTGCCTTAGACCAACTGGTTTGGGAGTCACTGCTAAAGCCTTGGGTGTTACAAAACTAGGAAGTACGCTTTAAAATGCTAACGCATCTTGTAATCGGTTGTTGGTACCTCAAGAAGTATTAACGGTCCCATGAAGGATGTGTAAGCAAAAATTCACCAATTAATAAGTGCTTTGGACAATGGATGAGAGTACGATTGCTTGATTTGAATTTCCAAGTGTAGGGGTGATATTTACACACACGTGGGGATATGTGATTAGAGTTTAGATAAGAGAAAGGAATGAAGAATAGAACTTGTATCTTTAGTAGAGTTGATAGAAGTTCCTAAGCGGAGATGAAACCCTAGAAGGAAAACTTAAGAAATGCCGAAAGCTAAGTAATTCTATAGAACATATATAATCTTAAGTTAAATAATGAGGAAGTGTGAAGAATATGGGTGGGTAATTTGCGGGTCGACGATAATAGAATTCCTTGTTAGAAAACCTAATTAGAAAACAAAAGTCGAAAAAACCAAATTGATAGGATTTTGTGGGTGTAATCCGCTGAAAACCCTCAGGAGACAACACTCCTCCTACCAGGGACACCTAGAGGTTTAACGGCTTGTTGCACGTGCTCAGTGCAATCGCGTTTCCCTGCGAAAGTGCGGCTAGGTTAGGTTTTTATAAAATAATAAGTTTGCTCGAGGACGAGCAAAAGATAAGTTTGGGGGTATTTGTTCATATCATAATATTGCAATTCATACGCCCCACTTTTATTCATTTTATAAGTAAATAGGTACTCTTTACGCACGTTTGTTGCATGTTACAGGATACAGGCTCTTGAAGCGAATACAGTGAAAAAGACGAAAGTTGATACAGAAAAGGGACTTTTGACCAACAAGTAGACGGATCCTAGTCAAGCCCAGACTAATCACTGTTCACATAAGTGCAAGGCAACGCAAGGTCTAAACATGTCAAGGTGAAACGGTTAAAAGACCAATACAAATCTTCACTGAAGATCTGGAGAAGAGTAAGAAGCCATACAGAGAAATGGGATGAATAAATAACAAGCCCACACAACCAAAATGAAGCCCAGAAAAGATGGTGGAGTAATCCCACCAAAGGGCCGTGGAACCGCGGCCCAAACCCCCCTATGCCGCGGTTCCGCGGCCGTATGGCGCCCGTGTCGGTGGAATTTTCTGCTGTCGGTGAGTCGGTGCAGGTGTTGGGATTTTCAGTGGGCATATCTGTAAAATCATGTGTGCGAGAATCTGTAACCCTAGCTTCCCTGTTTACTTATAAATTGTACTCACAATCTGTAAAAAGCTAGGCCTCTTTTTCAATCAATAAAATTCAGAATTGTTGGGAGATCTAGAGCATCATTTTTGTAAGTGTTTTTAATTTTCATGCCTTAGTGTTAATTCTTTTCTTGCCCTAGCTAGCTAGTATAATTATTGCAGTAGAGTAATCATATCACTTGCCTTAGTTAACTAGTATAGTTCTTTTTAATCTGCAGTAGATAAGTAATAATTTTAGACCTAAACATCACACATTAAAACTTAACAAAAAATGTCATTTTTAGAAATTCCCCTAATGAGTGAGTAAAATCCTCGCTTGTTAGGGTTAGGAACAAGGGAGGGAGTGAGAGATGAATATCTCTCACCTCCTTCAATGCCAATACATTTTTCATAACTAGAACTTCATGCACGCATGCATGATCCGCTCCCTACGGCACCCTACCTACGAGGTAACGGTGAACCGCAGTATAAAGGGCCGGACATACATGACGTCCATGAAGGTTGTAGCAATTAATAGGAAAGGACGGACAAGGATCTAGAGGAAGAAACTTCGTTTCTTCCCAATCATCCTAATCCCCTTTGCTAATAATTGTTATGATATCTAAAAAAGCTTTAATTAAAAGGCATTGAAAGAGGTGACAATATTAATCTCATCAACCCTACCTTAGACCTAATCCTAACAAGTTCTTTAATATCGTATAAATTAGTTTTTAAATCAATCAGCAAAAACCAAACCACCATCGGAATCAACTCGTAAAAACACAAATCAGAAAATTACACATCTCTGTGGATCGACCCGTACTCACCGGCTAGCTGCAAAGCGACGCCGTTTCTGATTACGGTAAACAAGTATTTTTGGATTAATCAATCAGCACGAATTACCGGGTTATTAGGGTCTGACGTTTACCACCCCTAGACTCGGTATACGATACTCTCAGACGAAGAGACCAGACTGTATGGAGATTGTCAAAGATAGGTTCAGTAGGGATCCGGATGAGTTTACTCGCCGGCCTTCCTTTTCAATAGGTACTTGGGTAGACGTTACGTACAGCTAATGCCGCTGACGTGCTTGTGGTTATGGATTTATCCAGTAACTCACTGTCGGCGTACTGTCGAGTCTTTAGAGTCCCACACAGAAGGTTTCCCTAGTTCAGGCGAAATGATGTAGCAGCCGTATTAGATACTTGCAGGGTTCCGATCGATTGACTGTACTATGTACCCGGACTTTCGATCGGACAGTTGATAATACTAGCCGGCTCGGGATTGAGCCGGATTATTAAATCAAGTATTGATTTAATAATTTACATATATGTATTTCGATATGTATATTCTAGTATTATGTTCTTTATGTTATTCTATCTCTTCGGGTATTCGTATTTTTATACGAATGCAGGTATGTATATACAGTAGACCGTAATCCGTATTTTATACGAAAAACATTCTAGAAGGTGAACACCTCATTTTGGTTATTTCCATTTATATTTAATGGAATAACGAGGTGTAAATAAGGTGAGGGGAGTATGGTGAGAACCATGCCTCAATAGTATTGACAAATGAATTTTTAATTCATTTGTGTCAACTATTGAAGCATGGTTAGTATATTATATTGGTAAAAATTGTTTTACAAAACCATTGGTGAGGTTTTTCTCTCACTTGCTAGCCTCATTTTTTGAGCTCACCATTTGCTTCACCCTTCTCCTTTGTTCTTGGGCTCTTCCACCTTCATCTTCAACCTCCTCTCTACACTCTCATGTGTTGAGAATCAAGAGAGGATGTGAGATAGAAACACATATAGAACCTTAGACTACATCCTAGATTCCTTAGACTAGCAATCTAAGATCTCTAGTTGTTCCACTTGATACTTAGTATGGAGCTAGAGCCATGGACTACATCCCTCGGGTAGATCATCTTCGACGGAGGAGGACCGACGAACAAGCTCGATCCTGGAGAACCGAAGGAGCAAGCAAAGAAGAAAAAGCTCGTTCAAGGAGATCACTTGGAGCGAACGAAGAGGAAAGAAGACCGAAGGACACGGATCCTTGGATGAGAATTCCTATCATAGTAGTTAGCTCCTCTTGTCTTGCTAGTTTAGGTTTATGGTAGATCCGGTGAATGGGTTATTCTAGCGCCAGTTTCAAATCCTAGAAAAAAATTTGTTCCGCAAACGGCCACGGTAGATGGCCAGGGCGTTAGTGTAACCCAACATGGTATCAGAGCCAGCCCATAAACCCATACTAGCTAGATTAGACGTGTTCAAAATATCGATCGACAAAAATTTTCAAAACCGCAATTCCATTTTCATACTTTCTGTCGAATTTTAAAAGTGTTCAAAAAATTATTTAGAGTGCCTATAAAATACAAGCAGGGTATTTTAGAGATCCACAAGAAATTTGAGCACATGAACCTTTCATTCCGCCATGAAGCGCCGCGAAACATGCTTGTTTGCGGCGGTCTGCGGTCGGAGTGGGGCCTCTGTGCTAAAAATTTCTTCAGGTGCTCTATTGTATGGAATTGTGATTTTTGGGATGTATTTTTTTTGGCCCAGATTTGTTTGAGTACTGGTTAGCACTTGGGGCATATATGGAAAAGTTTTAGTCGATCAAAATTTTAAATACGTGTTTTATCAGTACATATGTTGTTATCTGCGACCGTGAATATCATTGAGTGGTATAACCCGACTAATTACTATATGTTCTATTAGACGGGTTTGCGAACATGATATTCACGTTGATGTTCTGTAATGTGCTGATATTGTGGTTGGATTGTTGTGGTGGATAGCTGATGTTGCAATGGTAGTAGTGCAGTTCAGATTCATTTGTATATTCATATTGCGGGGCGAGCGTCCGACATGTGGACAGCCGCTTCTGACGGATTGTATATTATTTGATTGGGGCACGACCGGGTTGAGGTCGATGTCACCATTGTACATATATTTTTTCTTTTCTGTACTAGGATTACCCCGCGGTGGAGTGCTTGAATAGCCGGGTTCTAGAGGGCAACGGACCCGCATCTCATGACGTTGAGATGGAGGGGGCCTTACTCTAGAATTGGCGGGCTATTCGCCGCACTCGTAGGGGGTATAGGATGACCCAAGGAAGGGCACTCAAATTACCGGATTCCGTGAAGTGCTGGGTGGCCTATTCACTTTGTTGATTGGGGTTGCCTCACTTTTGGAATTGGCGGGTAACTTGCCGCGCTCGTAGGGGTCCAGGTTTTCATTGCACGGGCTATCCACATGATCGGAAACGTCGGGTTTTATTTGCGGTTCAAATAAAACCCGAGCCTCCAAGATTATCCACTATTATGTGTTGCTTGATGTTAATTTATGATGTTGTTTATACATTGCCTGGGACGAATGTTATATATATATTTATATATACTAGCAGATGTGGTATATGTTTTGCACCCGCGCTAGTCCAGCCCCCGCTCTGCCGTTAGTTAAGTAACCTAACTGTGCATGAGAGGGCCCCGTGGCGAATGCGGATGGTATATATGTACATTGTATTTTCGTTCATTTCTAGTGTGATAGGTTAATTGATGGGACCGCATTAATTTTGATTAATGTAAGAAAATAAACCTAAAAGATGTTGTTGGAACAAATTTCGAAAAACTATAGTCATATTCTTTCGCTTTGCATAGTGGTATTCGGTCATGAATATCCAACACCTCATTCTACGAGGCAAGAGCTTAAATCCCGTCACGGGGAGTGACCTTTTGAGCAAAAATTTATACCGTAGATTACTCGGTTTTCATCAAAACCAGAAGTTTTCAAAAGCGGAGCCTAAACCACTCCTTTTCAAAACTACTTGGTTCTTTCAACGATATCAAGTTCATTACGTTAACGGTTTTTCGCCAAAAAACTAGCCGTAGCCCTCCGTCATTTCAGAATAGTAATATTTAGTATTCATGCTGCGTTTGTTGACCTAGTCAAGGCGTAGTGTACGGTAGCTAAGTAGCACTTTTCTGTGCATCGTAATGCGATTGGTTAGGACAGTCGTGCGACCTTGTTGATCTAGTCAAGGGCACGTACGAGTGGGTTTAATGCAATCAAGAAAACGATGGGTTGAACTTGACTAGCAGTTTATGGTTTGTTGACCTAGTCAAGGTCATAAACCGTCAGGGGCAAAAACCATATCTGGAGTTTCAAATATACAGGAAACTTGCTAGTGTTGCATACCTTCTGGAGTGTGGTAACTAGAGTGGCTTCCATCTAGGTTATCACGCAATGACAGTTGGATCCCGATCCCACTGATGAGTAGGATTATTTTTGGGAGATATTTTTCACTTCACAATTAGCAAACCTATTACGTGTCTAGAAAAGTGTTAACGGGGCTACGCCTCTGCGGAAATGAGGTTTATTTTAATTAGGTCCATGCGAGAGCACATGGTTTTAGTGATATGTATGCCCTGGAGGCCATTATTGTATGATATAGTGGATACTTAGACTTATATATGGAGGACTTTCTTGCTCGACATAATAGTATACTATCTGGTTGCCTTTATCTTAACATGTTCACTGATATTATTATACTGTCTCTCATATACATATTGATAAAGCCCTTAGGATGTTGGCTTGACTACCAGGACTATGATGCAGATCATACTACTGGGACCTGGGTAGTCCATAAGCACGTCCTTCAATTGTTCCTAGTCGAGGGAATATCGAGACAGTGCATCGATATTCCAGAGTAGACTAGTGTGTACGTTTCTTAACCCTGTATGGGGCGATGGTTCATTCCATATCCATTGGTGTTTTACATCAAAGATTGTACAAAAGTGCTCATTAGAGAATGGATACACTAAACAGGACTCGCCGAGAACTCCTAGATGTAATATACCTATCGTCAGATAGCAGTTCTCTCGTGACACTGGTACAGGTTAGTCTGTAGATTCGAGATCGTCATAGAGTCTTATGTGGTTCTCACTATGCTTTGATTTCCTCCTTACCACGGCTCAAAGGAGTCATGTAAACAGGTGGATTTTGGGTACAGTCCCGAGTCACATGGAGGCAATGAGCGATAGGAAGGGTTTCGTCTCTCCCGGTATTGGGAGTTGATGTTGCGCTATGCTCGATTGGCTATAACGGTAAGTCCTTGGCCAGGGCTGTTGATGATATTTATTGATAAGTGTTATCAGTAATTTCTCGAACCGTTATGAGCCTTACATTGACATGACTTATCAAGTTATTGGGGTCTAACGATTCCACCCCCAGACTCAATATGCGACATATCAGACGAAGAGACCGGACTGTACGGTAAGTGTTAGCTATAGTCTTCATGGGAGTTTGGATAAGCTTGCTTGTTGATCTTCTAATCGCTCAATACCTGGGTACCCGTTACGTCCAGCTAGTACCGCTGACGGTTTGTGGGTGACTGATGTGATCATCACCTACTGCTGGCGTATTAACGAGTCTTTAGAGTCCCACATAGAAGTTTCCTGGTTCAAGCGAAACAAAGTAGGGCACATATGTTGATATGTGCAGGGGTCTGATTAAATACGAGTCTGAGATATCATATTGTAATCTGGCGGCTATTTGTTATCAGTTAGGTTATATATGATATAACTGGCTTATTGAATCAAGTGTTGATTTGATAATGTGATATACAGATAAATGATATTAGTCGGTTATATCTGATATAACCAGATTATTAAATCAAGTGTTGATTTAATAATATGATATATATTTATATTTGATATAATTGTATATTGACTAATATTATTGCTCACTAATTATATGCTTATCTTTATATATATATTAATATATATGTGATATATATATATATATATATATATATATATATATATATATATATAATATGAAGCATGGCATGGTATTTCTATTTTTAGAAAATAGAAATTGAGATGATAAATGGGGAGACTTTGGAGGCATGGACATAACATTACTTATTCTATATTATATTCATTTGCTTGCACTAATAAAGCATGGATACAATTTTTAAGTGTTCAAAATTGTATGCTTCAATAATGTGTGAGTTTTAGATGAGCCATTCTACACTTCATTCTTAGTTAGTTATTTTTCTTGAGTTGAACTCATGTGATGAGTTTTCTCTCTAGCTCTCTCCCTTTTCCTCACCTCCACCTCCAAGCTCAATCCCTCACATGAGTTGTGAACCCTTGAGCTTGTGAGAACCCTAGTGAGATAACATAACCCCTACTTCACTATCCTACACTAGATTAGCGCTTTGGTGTAGTGTGTTTACTTCACTAAAGAGTTTAGTGAAGAGGTAGCTTGGATTGGCGTACTTCGGGTGGATCATCTTCAGCACGAAGGTCATTGGAGCAAGTTCGTTCAACCTTCAAGTGGAACCTAGTGGAGTCACGTGGACTACAACTCGGAGCTTTAGAAGAGAAGGACATGGTCTACAAAGGTTGTAACCATCCATCTCTTAGTTAAGTTTGTGATATCTTAGTTAAACCCTAATCATGTAGTTTAAGATCTTGGTTAGTATAGATTAGCACCCCAAAATTTTAAAAAACGGCATGCTTGATGCTAGTAAAACCCAGTGGTGGTACTAACGTACACTTTCATGGTATCAAAGCCAAAGCTAGAAGATTAGACGATGTTTATAGAATTACGAAAACGAAACAACTCCAAAACAGTCGCCATGAAACCCCATTCTCTGTTGATTTTCAAAAGGCTTCTGAATTTTTTTTAAATAGTTGCAGAAGGCTACATATGATGTACAATGAACACCAGACAAATTCTAACCCCAAACTCCTAAACTTGGCCAGCCAGAGGTAAGAAAAAACCGGCCTGGCCGGTTTTGTGAAGTGGTTTGGGGTTCATTTTTGTGTTGTGTTCTTATCTCCAGGTCTAGGGTTTCGTGGTTATGTTTGATTGGTCCAGTTTGCATGTGATGTTAACAATTCTATTAGGGCTAATCGGAGTGCTTCGTAGTCGTGTTTTTAACATCGTTTCGGGTTTAAGTTTGATATGTGATACAATAATTGGAACCTTCAGTTAATTAGTTTTGTGAAAACTAGTTTTTTTTGTAAATCTAGCATGTTGGTCTCTATTGATCGATTGCCACGAAGTTTCGATTCGGATCGAAACTCCGTCGCAATCGCGTATCGTACGTGAATACTCGCCAGATAACTTTACTAGGTAGCCACGCCCCATATCCCCGACCAAGTGACTCGAGGAGAACCCCGTTGCCAAAAGCATCCATTCGGATGCTCGCGGCCACAGTGTTCCGCCTAAGTGCACTTGGTCGAAGGCATCGGGGGTGCGGCCATCTACTAAAGTTCCCGATGAGTATTCGATCAGGTAGTCGGGAATCTTGTTGAATTACCAGACTAAGATATTGAAAAGTGTTTTCAATATGAAACTAAAATGCATGGTTTATAGGGTTGGGCATGAAATTCAGAATATGAGATATTCCGGGTTTATGATGTCTAAGGAAATGCGGATTCTAATTATTGTAGTTTTTCATATCTTTTCTGTGACCGTAAGTGTAATATGTGGGGTATCCCAAATCTCGTTGCTATATGTCAACGAAATTTGGGATACGCGTATTTACTTACGTTGATGACATATGATGTTATGTGTTGCTGTGATATGTTATATTGGATCGTCATGAGTAAATAGCCGGGGGTTTTATGTGAGATGAGAGTTTTACAATTTTCATTCATGTAAAATTTGTATGTAATATTCTTTTATTGGGACACTTCCGGGTTGAGGATGATGTCACCATTGATGTATATTATTTACTTTTTCGTATTAGGATAGACCCAAAGCGGGGAGCACAAGTAACCGGGTTCTGGAGTCCAGTGGGAGACCATCTCGAGGAGTCGAGACCGGGTCTCCTAACTCTAGAATTGGCAGGGTTGCTTGCCGCTCTCGTAGGGGTCTAGGGATGTGGGATTGGCTATTCATCATGATCGTGGAATCCGTGTTTTTCATTATTGGCTTAATTTAAAACACGGACCTCCTAGTATATCCAATATTTCATATGTTGACTTCTGCTACTTGGTTCTATGATGTGATCATATAACTGCGTGAGACGAATGCTATATATATATGATATATATAATAAACGTTGCTTATGTTTTGCACCCGTGCTAGTCCAGCCTCCGCTCTGCCGTTAGTTAAGTAATCTAACGGTGCATGATGGGGCCCCGTGGCGAATGCGGATGGCATAAGCGTATGTTCTATTTTCGTTTCATTTTCTATGATGTTTAGGGAAACATTAAATGATGTGACTTCATTAATGAGATTAATGAAAAGAAAAGAAATATAAAGATGTTAATAGAATCAAATTTTTTTAAAAAGGTAGCTCTAGTTCTTGCTTTGCATAGTGGTATTCCTTGATGAATATCCAGCACCTCATTCGATGAGGAAAGAGCCGAGATCCCTTCACCGGGAGTGACCTCTTTAGCAAAACTAGCAAATGCTACAACCCACCCGGTTTATCATCATGGCTTCTGTAGTTCTTGCTTTGCATAGTGGTATTTCTTGATGGATATCCAGCACCTCATTCGATGAGGAAAGAGCCGAGATCCCTTCACCGGGAGTGACCTCTTTAGCAAAAGCTAGTAAAAACTATTCGGGTTGTTTTTGAAAACTATACGATTTTAAAAACGGAGCTTAAAACACTCCTTTTCAAATCACTAGATTCTACAACGATATCAAGTTCATTATGTTAAAGGTTTTTTTAAAAACCAGCCGTAGCCCTCCGTCATTTCAGATAAGTACTATTTAGTATTCGTGCTGCGTTTGTTGACCTCCGTCAAGACGTAGTGTGCAGTAGCTGATTAGTGCTTATCTGCCGCATGTGATGCGATTGGATTAGGGTAGTCGTACGGCCTTGTTGACCTCCGTCAAGGGTCGTGCTTGTGGGTTTAATTCAATCAAGAAATGAACGGGTTGAACTTGACTAGCGGCCTATGGTTTGTTGACCTCCGTCAAGGTCATAGGAAGCTAGGGGTAAAACGGCTATTGGGAATTTCAAGTGTTGAAATTTGCAATGAGATTGCATACCTTCTATATGATAGTTG
This sequence comes from Agapanthus africanus, assembly GCA_030015575.1. NCBI lineage: Eukaryota > Viridiplantae > Streptophyta > Magnoliopsida > Asparagales > Amaryllidaceae > Agapanthus > Agapanthus africanus. The sequence goes on from CM057349.1 coordinate 97,722,635, forward strand.
GATCCCGATACCCACAGCGAGTAAGAGTTACTCCTGGGAGAGTTTTGCATTTTACAATTAGCCGATCAATTAGGTGTTTAAGAATGTTGTTAACGGGGTGATGCCCCTGCGGAAACGAGGTTATTTTGTTAGTTCCATGTGAAAGCATGGGGAGACTCCCTCGAAGTACCAATACCTGTCTGGACGAATAATTGGCGAACTTGTAGGGTGTAATTAATCCCGGCTAATCTTACCTTTTAAGGTTTGAAGGAAGATTTGATAAAAACAGTGGGAGCCATTCTGATTAGATAAAATAATAACCAATCAAATCTTGCAAAGAGCGCACGCAAAGTGATTATCCTTCCCTCTCTCCTGGTAGCGACCAATGACACACCTTAATCAAGATAATAATATGGATGTATTAACTGAACACACTTATTATACTGGGCTAGGTTCCGCTCTATCTTATGATTGTCATAAGTATGAGCAAAGAATATGGGAATATCCGGATTCCCATGCCACCCAAACGAAGAATAAGCATATTGATACATTTTCTTCGGATGTGTTCGTTAGCAAGAACTGTTTCTTAGTTAACTCTACGTCCTAGGTATTGGATACCGGATCAGGATCCTACGTATGTAATTTGTTACATGGGATAAAGAGAGGTAGAGAACTGGGAAAGGGTGATAAGTCTCTAGTAGTAGGGAATGGTGCAATTGTTGCAGCGAAAGCAGTTGGCGAATATCACCTTGTATTACCAAGTGGTAACACAATGATTCTGAGCGACTGTTATTTTGTACCAAAAATATTATGAATATTTTCCTAAATCAAGTGTTGATTGGGTATGGTACGTTGTATAACGGTATATACGTTCTAAATCACAAAACAATTCTAAGTATACAGAATACACACAAGAGAAACAGTTCAGAAATGAATGAAGCCTTCTTATGGTATTGTAGACTAGGTCATATCAATGCGACAAGACTAGCTAAAGTTGCATAAAGATGAATATTTGAATCCGTTCGAATTTACATCTTATGAAACTTGCGAGTCATGTCTCAAAGGTAAAATGACCAAAACTCCGTTTACTGGACATGGAGAAAGAGCTACTGAACTCTTGGAAAATATACATAGTGATGTATGCGGTCCCAAGTCTACACATGCCAGGAATGGTTCCTTATAATTTATTACATTCATCGATGATCTCTCAAGATTCGGACATGTGTTCCTGTTAAAATACAAATCTGATTTTTTTGAGAAATTCAAGGAATATAAGTACGAAGTTGAGAACCAGACGGATAAAATTATTAAAATCCTTCGATCTGATCGGGGAGGAGAACACTTGAGCACGGAATTTCTAGATTATTTAAAAGAGAATGGGATTCTCTCTCAGCTTACTCCTCCGTATACACCACAGCACAACGGAGTATCAGAGCGGAGGAATCACACCTTATTAGATATGGTGCACTCTATGACGACTAATGCTGAGTTGCTTATTTCCTTTTGGGGTTATGAACTTGAGATAGCTCATTCCTATTGAATAGAGTTCTGACCAAATCCGTGCCTACCACTCCATATGAGATATGGAATGTGAAGAGACCATTTCTTAAATGAGTTAAGATATGGGGTTGTCCGGCCTATGTTAAAAAGCAAAATCCGAACAAGCTCAAGGCAAGGCCAGTTCTGTGCAAGTTTGTAGGATATCCTAAACATTCGCGATGATATATCTTCTACCACATCGAGGAACAAAAGGTGTTTGTTTCTCGACAAGCCACCTTTTTAGAAAAGGAATTTCTTATGAAACAAATTAATGGCAATGAAGTAGAACTGGAAGAAGTTCCATCAACACAAACTATAACTGATAATTTGGTGGAACCGGAGGATTCAATAGTCCCCAATGAACCTCAGCCACTCCGCAGATCTAGTAGGGTTCCTCATCCACCTGAGAGATACTACGGTTTTCTCATAGACAGTGGGAGCGAGGATTGCATCATGGAAGATGATGACCCAACTAGTTTCGAGCAGGCCATCACAAGTGGAGACTATGTGAAATGGCTGGATGCTATGTGATCTGAAATGGAATCCATGTGCACCAACAAAGTATGGACTTTGAAAGTTGCTCCTGAAAGGGTAAAACCCATCGGGAGCAAGTAGATCTTGAGAAGATAATTGGTGTAGATGGAAAAGTTGAGACTTTCAAAGCTAGACTTGTAGAAAAAGGATTTCGTCAACGACCAGGTGTTGACTATGATGAAACCTTTTCTCCAGTGGCTGTGCTTAAGTCCATCAGGATCCTACTTGCCGTTGCTGCATAACATGACTACGAAATCTGGCAGTTGGACATCAAGACCGCTTTTCTAAATGGTGATTTAGAAGAGAGCATGTACATAACACAGCCAGAGGGCTTCGTAGACAGTGGGAGCAGCAGAAGCATGTGCAAGCTGCTTAAATCCATCTTCGGATTAAAGCAGGCATCGCGAAGATGGAACATCTATTTTGGTGAAGCTATCAAAGAGTTTGACTTCATCAAAAATGTAGATGAACCATGTATATATAAGAAAGTAGTAGAGAGTAAGGTTGTCTTTCTCGTATTGTACGCGGATGACATACTCTTGATAGGAAATGATGTTCTAATGCTACATTCGGTCAAGCTCTTCTTATCACACATGTTCTCCAAGAAAGATCTAGGTGATGCCTCCTACATCTTGGGGATTAAGATCTATAGAGATAGATTTAAACGGATGTTGGGATTGTCCCAATACAGATACATAGACACCATACTAAAAAGGTTTAGTATGGAGTGGGCTCGCATGCAAGGGATACCCTATGCTTCGGCAGTTGGGTCAATCATGTATGCGATGTTATGTACCAGATGTAAGTCGACGTTAGACACCCCACATGATGCGAGGAGGCGGAATAGGTAAAACAATTATTTTGTTCAAGTTAACATCGACTAACTTTATGGATCTTTGCTAAACCCTAACTAACAACTATATAGAAGTGATTAACTACTATGATAGATGATTATACCTAAAGATTCAAGTCCTTCTTGTTCTTTTTGTTCACCTCCTTGACGGCCTCCTCGATGTGATAGAAGATCCACCCGAGAGCTCCTTCTCCAAACTTTAACCTCTCACTTGAGGTAATTAGGTGGCTATGATTGCTAATCAAGGTAACCTAGAGGATATAGAGATGGATTAGGGATCTATTAGTCTTGCTAACCCTAGGATCTCAACACAAGAGAGGATTAGGGTTAGGTCTTTGAAGAGAGAGAGCTTGAGGAGAGAGAATGTGAAAGTGAGAATGAAAATGAATTATGTCTCATTTCTATATATGATGAAGCAAAAAGAATATCAAATAAATCATTATGTGATATTTACAACCATGCTTCATTTAATACATATAATGAACCATCTCATGAGTCATTAAGCAATAAATGCTTCATTAACTCATTTGGATGAATCACCTCATGAGTCACTAATCCATTTAATGCAAATAACACCTAAGCTCTCCACCTCATCCTTCTTCTAGAAGCTTCTCGACTAATTACGAGAATGCCCCTCCCATCCGTGAAAACACGAAAATACTGAGACTGTATAAATCCAATAATCCAATACTAGAATCTGGCTTAAACTAAAGCCCGCTAGTAAAAACTGTCCGAACATCATACGTGCATAAATACACGTATGTGTCCGAACCCTGTCGTAAAACCATACGACCTCTATATCATTTCGCCTGAAGCAGGAAAACTCTCTGTGTGGGACTCTAAAGACTCGACACTACGCTGGCAGTGGGTTTAACCACAGGCCGCAAGCGGCACTAGCTATACGTAACGGTCCCCAGGTAGATGTCGATAAGAAGGCCGATGAGGAAACCCATCCGAACTCCTACTGAGCCTGATGTGACAATCTCCGTACAGTCCGGTCTGTTCGTCTAAGACTATCGCATATCGGGCCTAGAGGGCGGCAAGCGTCAGTCCCTTAAAAGCTGTATAAGTCGTGTCGGAGCGAAGCCCATTACACCTTGAGAAGCTACTGGAAATCCTACCAGTAAATCTCGTTTGCCCTGGCCAGGGACTTTGCGTAATGGCTCTCCAAACACAGTGTGATATCAACTCCCAATACCGGGAGAGACGAATCCCATCTAACCGCCACTGCCTCTAAGTGCTTCGGGACTGCACCCAACTGCTACCTGTTTGCACGACTCCTTTGAGCCGTGGTAGGGTAGCAATCTAAGAACAGTAGGAACACACTCGAGGCGAAGCAGCAGTGTCAAGTCTACGGACTATGCTGTACTCATGTCACCTGCGAACTGTTAACTGACGACGGGTATAATACTAACCAACAGTTCCCTGCGAGTCCTGTCCGGTGTACCCGTAACCTAACGAGCACCTGCATACTATCTCCAGTACAACGTACTAATGGCTGTGAAACAGACCATCTCCCCTGCTGGGATGAGAAGCGTATACACTAGTCTACTCTTGAGTATCGATGCCCTGTTTCGATAATCCTACGACTAGGGACCTGAAAAAAGATGTGCTTGTAGACTACCCAGCTCCCACTAGTATGACTGCCATCACAACGCTGGTAGTCAAGCAAGATCCTAAGGGCTCTATTAATATGTATTCGTGATATGCTAAAAGAAACATATTCATATATTAAGATAGATATAAACCAAGTAGCACACTACTATGTTGAGCAAGACTGTTAATACAACTGTGAATATCCCAAGCTTCCATTAAGTAATATACATGCTAGTATGATACGATAATGGCCCCTAGGGCATATACACTAACAATCTCCCACTTGCACTTGGGCCATATACTGGCATATCGAAGACCTATCATCTCGAATAGCCTCTCGAACTGCGTCTGAGGTAAGTCCTTTGTGAATGGATCTGCAGTGTTCTCCTCTGTAGCAACTCTCCGGACCTCGATCTCCTGGTGATCAATGATCTCCCTGATTAGGTGATACCGCCTCAAGATGTGTCTGGACTTCTGATGGGACCTGGGTTCCTTCGCTAAAGCTATAGCGCCGTTGTTGTCACAATACAGCGGTATTGGATTAACAATGGTAGGAACCACCTGAAGTTTTGTTAGGAACTTCTTCATCCAGACTGCTTCTTTTGTGGCATCGCAAGCAGCACTATACTCTGCTTCCATCGTCGAGTCAGCAACGGTGTCCTGCTTGGAACTCTTCCAGCACACCGCCTTTCCATTGAGGGTAAAGACATAACCTGACATGGACTTGGAGTCATCCTTGTCACTCTGGAAGCTGGAGTCAGCAAAAGCCTTGATCTGGAGGTCTTTTCCGCCGTAAACCAAGAACATATCCTTAGTCCTTCTCAGGTACTTGAGAATGTTCTTTACTACTATCCAGTGCTTCTCCCCTGGGTCTGACTGATACCGGCTTACCACGCTCAGTGCGTAAGCTATATCTGGTCTGGTACACAACATCATGATTGGTAGAGTTTTTGCGTGTTCAAGTTTATTACCGCAATCAAGACGGTTTCGCTTGTAGCTAGCCGGTTGAGTACGGGTCGTCCGCAGGGGGATGGGAATCTTTTTCTATGTGCTTTAACGAGTTAAGTCCAAATGTCTAGATTTGTTTGTGATTAACTATGTGCTAAAATGATATGTAAAGAGAGCTTGTTAGGGTTAGGATTAGGTTAGTTTGAGTTAGGAGTCGCTCACTTCTTTCGTTGCCACTCTTAATATCGGTGTTACGGTAATCGGCAACAACGGGGTTTAGCACTACTAGGAAGGAACTTGCGAGTATAAGCTAGGCTTTCCAACGCTTAAGTTCTTCTTTTTGGTGCTTGTCCGTCCGTTCTTGGCTCATAGCCTTAACCTCCAGTTAATTCAACCACAACCGGTCTCACTAAGGAATCACCGCTATCATGTAGGATAGGGTGCCGTAGGGAGCGGATTGTGGTTCAATTAACGGGAGTCCGAATTAAGATGTTGGGTAAGGAAAGAGTGAGAGAGATTTCCTTCTCTCAAACTTCCCTTATCCTACCCTAACAAGTATGAAAACTACTCACCCATCACAAGAAAAAGGAAAATAAAACAAAGGATGAAGGTAGAAAGAAAGAGGTTAGAAGATTACAACTAGCTATTTACGACCTCACCTCGGCAAGGATCAAGCGTAAGCATCATTGTTGTTTAAGGATAAAGAAAAAGAGAACAAGAAATAAACAAACAACAAATAACAACAACTAGATTAGCAAAAGAAAAATACAAGCAATTATAATTAATAATAAGACAAGCATGGTAACAAAAAGAACTCTTTATTCATCCTTCACTCACAAAAGCTCACTACAAGATTTTAATGGAGAAGAGATGAGAAGAGGAAGAAGAAGAACAACATGTATTCTAAAATCTAAATACAAGAATAAGCACCCTTGGCTTTAGGAAGTTCTGGACTATTTATAGGCAGGGAAATGGAAACCTAGGGCAACAATCTGCCTCCATATAGAATGACCTAAATACACCCAAAATATTACATTCTGAAGAGTCCGTACGGCCGCCGTTCCGTGGTCTAAGCATGCTTATGCCGCGGAACCGCGGCCCTTTAGTGGAGTTAGGCCATGAAATGTGGTAGTTTTCCCTACTTTTTAGTGCTCTTCAGTGTGGTATATGTTGTTTCTCAGAATCTCTTCACAATATTTCCAGAATTTCAGCAGAACAAAAGGTGATGTAATGTGGATCTTTTGTCATGATTTTTCTTGAGCTCCGCGTAGATATGTTAGATCTTGTGTTGCCATTGAGCTTTGTGCATGAAAATGACACCGATTTGCCATTTTGTCCCTTAAACTGGTGTGTGGCAACATACGGATAGAGAGCGGAGACTCGTATTTTATCTATGGTTGGCAGTAATCCGGAATTTGTCGTGCTTTTCCATGAATTTCATTGTTTAGAGCTGAGAACCTGTATCCTGCAATTAAATAGCAAACACGGCTCAAGAGTACTTACCGATAAGCAATATGATAAAAATTGGGCGGTATAAAAATGCAAAAATCTGATATGAACAAATACCCCCAAACTTATCATTTGCTCGTCCCGAGCAAAGCCAATTTATTCACAAAAATTCCTAACCTCACTTTCGCAGGGAACGCGATTGCATTGAGCATGTGCAACAAGCCGTTAAACCTCTAGGTGTCCCTAGTAGGAGGAGTGTTGTCTCCTGAGGGTTTTCAGCGGATACTACCCACAAAATCCGGTCAAGCTAGTTTTGCAAAATAACTATGATTCAAACCCTAAAGTTTTGTTTTAGAAAATAACAATTTTATTATCCTAAGTCTAGACTATCGAACCTTTATTTTTCACACCTCGCTTTTTATTTAACTTAAGATTTTATATGTCTTTACGTGCAGTGCAAATAGTGTCGTTAAGTTCCAGAAGGATCGATTAAAGTCATCATGTCACAAAATAAAACCCAGATAAAAATTTTAAAAGGATCACATAAGTTTTATAAGGAGTTAAGTATTTTCAAGTTTCGTTTTCCAGCAAGGTTTCAATTTCAGAATTTCTATCTTCCTTAACAGGAAACTAGGTCTTATTTTTCACTCCACCTTTTTCTTGTTTTCATTTCATACACACCTCTGTGAACGTGCAATAGTCTTTATCATAGAATAAAACCTTCATATCTCCGCTAGAAATATTTTTTATAAAAACCTGTCTTTTGTCAAGATTATTCTCACACAAAGAACCTGTAGGGTTCCTAGGCACTCACAAGAGGTCTCACAAGGCATCAACCATGCCAATTTCAAAAGTTACGGTGCCGAGAAACCCTAGAATACGGATCGTTGGCTAGATGTCTAGGCGAAACAATAAACTAGTTAACACTTAACTATAAGATACGGAAATACAACCTTTGTAGATCCGGTCCTCCACCTCCACGGCTCCGTGATGAAGTCATCTCCGCTGTCCAAATCAAAATCCGGGCTCTAGCGTCGGCTTCATCGGAGAAATGGCGAGCTAGGTCGTCGATGTTCATGCCAAAGATGATATACGTCGAGGCATCGCTAAATCAAGCTCCGACTTCACCAAGTCAAGATACTTGTGAAGAAAACACACTCTACTACTTGGCAAGAGGTAGAGGATGAAGAAATAGGAAGTGGGTAGACTTTAGAATTGGATTTCTCACTCTTTTCATCAATCCACCATTGATGGAGGCAAGCTTTCTTCACTTGAAGAAATGAAGAAGAAGAAGGAAATTGTTATGATAAGAAATTATCAAAAAAATAATTAAAATCATTCTTATCATAACATAACCCAAGTTAAGTGTAGAGAATTGACCAAGGTTAAAGAATGGCTAGGGTTAAGGAGATGAGACAAAAATGGTGACTTAATGAAAGCTTCATGAAGCTTCATGTTGAAAACAAAACTAGCCACCATTTTTCACTTCTTTTCCTTTTCTCATTTATCTTTTAAATGCAAATGAAAAGATAAATGAATGAATAAAAGAAAACCCTAATCATTTACTCAACCTAGGTTTAATTCATTACACTTAACAAAAAAGATATGTATCATCAAACATGATACAATCAAGTGCACAAAATCATATCGCATATGCAATGCGCACACCCGAGTGAGAAAATCCATTTAAAGTGAACCGATACTAGTTAATGCAAAGTAATATATCAAATATATAATTATGCATTAAATCATTAAATCAACTCTTGATTTAACGATCCGGTCATTTCGCATATAACCGACTAATATCAATGTATCGGCTTATCGAATCAACGCTTGAATCGATAACTAGGTTATATCGCATACAACCAATCGATACATTCATCCCGAGAATAAAATACGGTATCATATACACGAATTATTCTCGGTCCCGCACATATCTCATATGCGCTCCTATTTCGTTTCGCTTGAGCCAGGAAACCTCTGTGTAGGACTCTAAAGACTCGTCAATACGCCGGCAGCAGATGATGATCATATCAAGCATCCACAAGCCGCAAGCGGTCTGCTAAACGTAACGGCCACCCGGGTATTGAGCGATCAGAAGATCGACGAGCAAGCCCGCTCACACTCCTGTGAATCCAACCAGTAACACTTCCGTACTGTCCGGTCTGATCGTCTGATATGTCGTATATCTCGCCTAGGGGTGGTAAACGTCAGACCCCAATAGCTCGATAAGTCGTGTCGATATGAGGTCTATAACACTTCGAGAAACTACTGGTAACACTTACCAGTAAATCTCAGCAACCCTGGCCAGGGATTTTCTGTTATAGCCAATCGAACACAGCGCAACATCAACTCCCTATACCGGGAGAGATGAATCCCCTCCTATCGCTCATTGCCCCCATGTGACTCGGGACTGTACCCAAAAACCACCGTTTTGCACGCCCTCTTGGACGTGGTAAGATGGAAATCAAAGCACAGTGGGAACCATACAAGACTCTATGACGATCTCGGGTCAACAGACTACTCTGTACCAGTGTCACCAGAGAACTGCCATCTGACGTGAGGTATAATACCATCTGGGAGTTCTCGGCGAGTCCGTCCAGTGTACCCAGTCTCTACTGAGCACCCGTATATCATCTCTGATGTCAAACACCAATGGATATGGGATCATCCATCGCCCATCTGTATGGGTCGAGAAGGTATACGCTAGTCTACTCTGGTATATCGATGCCCCGTCTCGATACACCCACGACTAGGGACTTTGAAGGATGTACTTATGGACTACCATGTCCCCACTAGTATGATCCGCATCATAGTCCAGGTAGTCAAGTACAGATCCTAAGGGCTTTACCAACATGTAACAGGGAGACAATCAGTGTACACGTTAAGGTAAAGAGCAACCAGATAGCATACTATCATGTCGAGCAAGAAAGTCCTCCCTATATATGTCCAAGCATCCACTACAATATACATCCTATGTATAGTAATGGCCTCTAGGGCATACATATAACTAACAGAACCGTTAGGAATTTTAACTCGGAGAGAACACTTGTTTGACTTTGTTTTAATCTGGGCTTTCTAGGCTTCTTAACGAGCTTTGGGCCAATGCACCCAAACCAGTTGGTTTTAGGGCATTAGGTGTAGAGACACCCCAGCGGACTTAATTACTCAAGTTACCTAGGCCCAAAAACAAAAGACAATATAGCGTGAAAATCATGATGATTCAATGCGAACGGAGATATAACCGGCAGTTCAGTTATTTTTTTGGATAAAAGACGTGTTTAGTGGGTTAGGTGTGTAATCATTCCAATCAGGTTTCAGATGGGTTATTTTTCAGAATTAGTTCCAATTAAGGCATCAATAATATCCCTTCATATTCACTTCACTTCATAAACTATTCTTGATATTACTTATTTCAGAACAAACCTATTTGATCCTCAGAAAATCATTTATCCATTTAAAAGTTTTTAGACATAAAAGACTTGTCATCTAATTTCCAAAACTCACGACGCGTGTAGTGTGATGTAAAGACGTATATCAGCTATAGTTAACTTCAAAAGAGAGTTATCTTTCAGGTTTTCAAAATCTAAAATTAAGATTTAGTTATTCTTATCTTATCAAACAAAACCGTCGAAATGTTGAATCTGAGTTCTTCCACTAGCTAACTTGACAAAAAAGTTTTTATGTTTTTAGAATTTTTTTTGATTTTTATGGATTTTATGGATTTTAGTATGCAGATGCAAAATATACATATGAATGCGAAGGTTAGAAATGTGTACCGAGCGTACCCCCAAACTTAAACTGGACAGTGTCCTCACTGTCATTGTATGAAGAGATCATTGAAGGATCAAAATTGTCGGTTAGATATAGACAATTTTTTTTTGTTTTTGTTTTTAAAGAAAAGAAAAATAGCAGAAATGGAAAAGAATATCCCCAAATATATACAAAATGGTATATACATACCCCCAAACTTATTTGGAACAGTGTCCACTGTTCTTGGCATGATAACCGAAGTTTGGTGGTAGGCAGAAGAAGATTATGCAGGGTAAACCGGCTCCTGTAAGACCAGGAGCTCCTCTGTTGGTTCGGCGCTAAGGTACGGTTTAAGTCGGTGTCCGTTTACTTTGAAAAATGAACCGTCCTTTGGATTTTCCAAATCCACAGTGCTATGCGGATACACATTCCGCATAAAGTATGGCCCTTTCCAGCGAGATCTGAGCTTACCTGGATGGAAATGTAGCCGGGTGTCGTAAAGCAGAACCTGTTGACCAGGTGTGAAAGTTTTGCACAAAAGGTGTTTATCGTGAAACACCTTCGTTCGGTTCTTAACGACAACCGCGTTATCGTAAGCCTCATCCCTAAGCTCGCTCAATTCGTTCAACTGCAGCTTCCGATGGCTGCCCGCATCTTCGAGAGACAGATTCAGCTCCTTTATCGCCCAAAATGCACGATGCTCTATTTCCACAGGGAGGTGGCAAGCCTTTCCGTACACAAGCCGATAGGGAGACATGCCAAGATCGGTCTTATAAGCAGTTCGAAATGCCCACAGGGCATCAGTGAGTTTCAACGACCAATCCTTACGGTTCTTGGAAATCGTCTTCTCCAGTATCTGCTTGATTTGCCGATTTGAAACTTCGGCCTGCCCACAGGTTTGGGGGTGGTAGGGCGTAGATAGCTTATGATTAATGGAATATTTCCGCATCAAGGCTTCGAAAGTCTTATTGCAGAAATGAGTTCCATTGTCGCTAATGATCGCTCGGGGGTGCCCAAACCGGGAGAAAATGTTTTCCTTAAGAAATCTAATGACAACCTTATTGTCGTTAGTCCGGCTGGGCACAGCCTCGACCCACTTAGAGACGTAATCAACAGCAAGAAGGATGTACAAGTTCCCAAAAGAGCTGCGAAACGGCCCCATGAAATCTATCCCCCAAACATCGAAAATCTCCACAACCAAGATTGGTTGGAGCGGCATCTCGTTCCTCCTGGATATCCGGCCCAAGTGTTGGCACCGGGAGCAAGTCTTGCAGTAGTCATGAGCGTCTTTGAAGAGTTGTGGCCAGTAGAAACCACACTGCAAGATCTTCTCAGCTGTCTTTCTGGGGCCAAAATGCCCGCCACATGCTTGATCGTGGCAAAATGACAGCACACTCTTGAATTCATCGTCAGGGACACACCGACGAATAATCTGGTCGGGACAGTACTTGAACAAATAGGGTTCGTCCCAGTAAAAGTGTTTTACTTGGGATAAGAATCGAAGTCTGTCCTGACTTGACCATTCGGTCGGTAGTAATCCGGTGGCCAAATAGTTCATAATATCTGCGAACCAGGGTTCGCAAGATACTGTCAAGAGCTGTTCATCTGGGAAAACGTCGTTGATCGGAATTTGAAGCGACGGCGAAGAAGGAAGTCGTGAGAGATGGTCGGCGACTACGTTCTCACATCCTCTTTTGTCCTTGATGACAAGGTCAAACTCTTGAAGTAAGAGGATCCAACGTATCAGCCGAGATTTTGCATCTTTCTTCGCAAAAAGATGGCGCAGAGCAGAATGGTCTGTATAGACAATGACTGGAGAGCCGATGAGGTAGGGCCTGAACTTTTCTAAAGCAAATACAACAGCCAAGAATTCCTTCTCAGTTGTTGTATAATTAAGTTGGGCGTCGTTCAGGGTTCGGCTAGCTTAATAGATTACGTGCGGCATCTTGTTGATGTGTTGTCCAAGGACAGCACCAAAGGCAAAGTCGGATACATCACACATAATCTCAAATGGGTGCGTCCAGTCAGGAGAAGAAAGAACGGGAGCAGAAGTGAGTGAGCTTTTTAATGACTTGAACGCAGTTACACAGCTCGAGTTGAAGTCGAATGGCGTGTCCTTGGCCAGTAGAAGAGTCAAGGGCCTAGCAATCTTGCTAAAGTCCTTGATGAATCGTCTATAGAAACCGGCATGTCCAAGGTGTAAGTGCACGGCGGCGCCCCGGCCGTCAATCCGACGGCCAAATGCGGAAGCGGTGATAAACATTAATTTTGCGAACTTAGCAAACCGGCACCACCGCGCACTAAACCCCGGATCGGGCCATTAAACTAGATCTAGCAAACTACAAGACGGGTTGGAGATATACCGAGTGATCCGAGTCCTCCGGTCTTCTCGTCGTCGTCCCGATCTCCCGCGGAAACTCCGGTCGTCGCATCCTTGCCGGAAGGGCACCACATCGTCTGTATCTTTTACGGGCTCCCACCTCAATGCCGAGGCAACTCGGGCATGAAGCTGGCAAGTCGACATGCCCAAGATATGCTGTAGAAAGTGAAGTGTAGAGAATATGTCTCATTAGGGGTAATGAAGTTGCCATTGGATGGAGGGAAGTAATGAACAAAATGGAGATGAACTTTGGTGTATCAAAATGAGATGATAATTTTCCCACTTCACAAAATGAAAATTCCTCTCCCCCCTCACTCAAGTGGCCGGCCTCATATTAGAATGGTGGAGGGAATCAATTTGCAAAACCAAGAAGGGAGGTAATGGTAGTAAAAGTGAAAAGGTGACCATAAACAAAACATCATCATAATAAACTTACATCAAACCCATACCCTCTCATTAATGCAAGTGATGGTGGAAAAGAAAAGATGCCATCATAATCAAAACATTTGCAAGAAACCCCTCCACAAAGTGTTATTTGCAAACCTGCAAATAACACCCTCCATCAGAAAAGTCCGGCCGGGAAAGAACAAAGGAAAACCGGCCGGAACGGAATGCAAACTGGCAACTCCAGAAAACTGGTCCCGTAATAAATTACAGGAAAACCCCGATACTGTGTATACACACCCGCATCTGTATTCCGTCCGGATACAAATGCAAAGAGACAAAATCTACACTATACTAAACTAGGATCCGGCTTAAACCAAAGCCGGCTAGTAATGTTCGTCCGATCCTGATCCGTGCAATTCCGCACGAATCTGATCGAACCCTGCCATATAACTATACGGACTCTAGTACAAACCGTCCGATCCTGATCCGTGCAATACCGCACGTATCTGATCGGACCCTGCCATATCTCCATACGGCCTCTACAGTGTTTCGCCCGAAAGCTGAGTAACTGAATGTGTGGTGGACTCTAAAGACTCGTCAATACTATGGCTGTGGATTTAACCACTAGCACGTCAGAGGTATAAGCCAATACGTGACGGGCCACCAGCTATTGACCAAAAGGGACGTCGATGAGCGAACTCATCCTGACACCCTACTGAGCCTGTCAGTGACAATATCCATACAGTCCGGTCCGTTCGTCTACGAGCATCGCATGGCTGGCCTAGGGGGTTGGTAAAAGTCAGACCCCCAAAAGCGGTACAAGTCGTGTTGGAGTGTAGCCCAGAACACCCTGAGATACTACTGGAATACCTACCAGTAAATCTCCTGCCTTGGCCAAGGACTTCGTGTAATGGCTCTCCTAAACACAGCGCGACCTCACCCCCAATACCGGGAGAGACGAACCCCCGAAGATCCGCTCACTGCCTCCATGTGGCTCGGGACTGTACCCAACTAAAACCCGTTTGCACGACTCCTTTGAGCCGTGGTAGGGTAGTAATCAAAGCACAGTGGGAACTCACACGAGACAAATGACGATCCCCAGGTCGATGAACTAACCTGTACACATGTCACCTGGGAACTGCTATCTGACGTCAGTTATAAGACCAACTAGCAGGTTCCCGGCGAGTCCTGTCCGGTGTACTCATAACCCAATGAGCACCTGTATACATCTTAGGTGAACCAACTGACACCAGTGGCTTGTGAGACCGGCCACCGCCCCTTGTCGGGGTCTCGACTGTATACACTAGTCTACTCTGGAGAATCGATGCCCTGTCTCGAAACTCCCACGACTAGGGACCTTTTAAGGATATGCTTGTAGACCCCAGCTCTCACGTATATGATCGCCCTCATACTGCTGGTCGTCAAGCAAGAATCCTAGGGGCTCTATCAACGTGCAATAGTGACATGTCAGGTCACCTAAAGCAGTACACGATGATAAAGGTAAACCAGATAGCATACTATCATCTCGAGTAAGACTGTCGTACCGGGATAGGTCCTCCCTCAATCATTGCAATCACGTGCCTGTGATCCAATAATTGACACTGAGGGCACTATCTCTAAAATCTCCCACTTGCACTCAAGGCTAATTATTGCGATGTCGCATACTCACAGCCCGTGTGATACCGAACACCCAACTCCTCTACTAGTCATTCTCACAAAGCCTGTTTGGAAGACTATTGCGTTCGAGGAATAGCCTCAGTGAGTGGATCCGCCTTGAAGTTTCTTTCTATGTCTCTCTATATCTCTAGTTCGCGGAGAAAGCCATCTCCCGAAATGAGCAATACCTGTCTTAGAGTGTCTGGATGTCTGATGGGACCTAGCTCATAAATGAACTCCAAATCCAAACTTCTCAGACTGTATCGTCAACTGAACTTAATCAGTATCCTGCGCCATGCCACCCTCAGTATTGCCTTGGACCACCTGTCCAAAATACTGCACCTCGTCAGAAGGAAAACTATAACTCTGACAATCTCCTTGTCGTCCATGTCACCTTGGAAGCCTGGAATGATAACTGTCTCCCAAATGAGGCTGTCGTTATCATATCCCTAGAACATCTACTTATGTTCTAAAGCTGCTTCCGATTGTTTCTCCAGGATTGGATCAATATCATCTTATTGCATCCAGTGCAAGAACAACATCTGGTGTGGTACTTGACATCTCATGATTGACTCAATTGCCTAAGCAAGTGATCTGCCAATCATGCACATCCCTCTCTACTTTAGTCTATAAGACACCTTTAGAGAGGGTGACTCCATTACCTGCAGGTACACTACCGTGCCAGGAGTCGTTCATTCTAAATACTCTTAGAATGCTGTCTAAGTACCCTGATTGGGAAACCACCCAAATCTAGATCTAAAATCATAGATCTAGTAACCAGTATGTCTGATATAATGTCCAAGTCCCTTGTGGAGAAACCACTGTGTGACGACCAAAGTATAACCGATCGTAGTATAGGAATGTCACTTCCTACTTTGTGTATGTCATCCAAAACCCGGATATCACACCCTACTACCTTCTCAACAGATCCATCCCCTATTCTGATGACGTCAAACCCATGACTGTCATATCAGAAATAGATGATCTATCTCCGCTACATCTGCTTTAGTCTATAAATAGACATAAGCCTGATGTCCACCAATGCTTCCGCTGCTCTCACTGACTACGACAACCCTCTGGCAGAGTCATATAGATGTGCACTTCTAAAGCTAGTTTAGAACGACGCTATACTCATCCTCCTGCCGGGTCTCACAGCCTGGAACAACAACAATGGCAAGTGTGGGTAAACAAGAACTTCCTTGTCACCGTCCTTGAGGCTATCGGAGTACCTCTCGGGTGCCTGAAGTTACCCACCTTATCTGCGGAGTGTCCAATGGAATGTCAAATCATATTGAATCTTTAGGTTCCTTATCAAATCTTCAGTAATCGTTTGCGGTTCTGGAATCACTTCCAGTTCTACCATACTCCCACTACTGTTTTTGAAAAAATCATTTTTATTAAAACTGTGGCGAGTCCAGAACAATATTTCTATTGATCTGCCAGATGGTAGAAAATCAACCCTCGTCATAGCCTGGGTCAACCCACAAACAGCCATTACAGAAGCGTGCCTTGAGTTGTCCAGTGTCGGGTTTTAATCATAAGCCGGACAACTCCCCGTACCTTAACAATGTTAAGATATGAACTGTACTATATCCAATATAGAACCAGAGGCACTGATTTAATTGAACCAGATTCAAATCATGCAGCTATCTCCAGTGCATGTCAACTAAATGGAAGGAGGCCGATCAGCGTTACTCAACTTAGGAATGCTTCCAATTATGAGTAACCTGAAAGAGAAGCAATTTCTCTTTATCATTACTATCAACTGAATACCATACACAAGTATCTACATCTTCGATCACTTTGAAGAATCCCGATACTTGCTACACCTGGTTCTCTACTCTATTCAAATACCTATAACTCCTCAAAACTTAGACCCTGTGTTTCTACGAAACACATGTCTAAGAACTAGAGAAGTTAAAAGTAAACAGAATATAGTATGAGGACCAACCCCTTTGTCCTAATGGACACTGGACAACATACAATACTCTGTATAAGTCCGCTGAGTCTAACAACTCTTTCACTGTGTGTCGTAGGTTGAAAACTGTACTTATGGTTAAGAAGAATTACACCGCTGTTTAATGCTCCTTACCTAACCATCCACTGATATAGGTAAATGTCATCGACATAATATCAAAAGGTATATCTCACTCTATGAAAATAGACGTACAGATATATCAATTTGAAATTGGTGCACAACAGCGGATATTCAAAACCAAATATTTGCCGACCGGCAAACAGCCCAGATGATCTCCTCAAATATCACCGATTACAACGAATCCCGATATAATGAGGATGATCATCCTATTCCCAATAACTTACTCCCACTCATCATCTGTAAAACCATACAGATGTGAGAATCAAACCTGGTAAATACATACCCTGGAGCAAGTGTCCAATCGGGAAATCAGTTTTCTTTTAACAGTACGCAGTTGAACTGAAACATTGAAATGTTTCGATGGGGTATTCTGGTATTCCTAGTAATGCCTCTTCCATTATCCAGATTCACAACTGTAACCGTATATTTCTTTGCCACCTCTCCAGATCCCTTTATATGTCTTTAGTCATTACCTTCTGCACACCCCTTAGGCCAAAAGGTTTTCTTCCTTCCCTACCGTTCGGCACCAGCCTATGGTTTGGAAGAAGACTATCCAATAAGCATAATGGGTGTACTGTCCTAATCCTAGGAACACTCGCAATGCGAGAGAAGGTGAAGATAAAAGACAACCGAATAAACCTTATTCCTATTTCTCCTGAACCAGAATCCATCCCCGAACTGGAACAAGTTCCTTTCGAGTTCGTATATAACCATACGATGGAGTATCCAATAAACTGTGGATCTTCGTAGTGATACGGAGTGTCCTGGAGAAATACAAAGGTGATTTAGGATTGGCGAAGAAAAACTTGGTTTGGTCGTGAATATCAGTCGCAATTTACTTTGCCCTCTTACTAATACCTTGCTTTGTCTGAACTTAATACCTTCTGCACACCATCGTTATGCTAATTGGTTTTCTTCATTCCCTACCGGTCGGCACCTGCCTATGGTTTGAAAGAAGACTATCCAATTTGCATAATAGGTGTACTACCCCTAAACCAAGGAGTACTCGCAAGCTGAGAGAAGGTAGAAGGAAAAGACAACTGAATAGTCCTATTCGTTTTCTCCAGAACCAGAAACCATCCTCGAATAATTCCTTCGAGTTCGTATCTAACCATACGATGGTTTTGTCCAATGGAAGTGGATATTCGTAGTAATACGGGGTGTCCTGGAGAAAAGGGTAAAAGTAGGAGTGGCAATGAGGTCTGCAACTCTGACAATCCAAAAGCCAGTGTTAAGAAGGTTCGGTCAACTTGGTCACTGAGTCAAAGTCTAGGGTCGGGTCAATGGTCGTTGCCAGAGAGAGAGAGAAAAGAAACACTCAGCGTGCACTCTAACCTAGATCAGAATGGTTATCACTTTATCTAATCTGGAAACCTCCCACTGTACCTCAAATTCTCCTCCAAACCTGAAAGAAGAATTAGTCGGGGTCACCCGAGGAGTAAACCAACTCATCAGTGGGAATCGGGATCCAACTATCATCGCATGATAATGTGACGGAATCCGCTCACGGTATCACACTCCAGAAGGTATGCGCATATCTGGCAAGTTTCAGTTCTTTTGAAACTCCCGATGTGATTTTTACCCCATGCTCTTATGACCTTGACTTTGGCCAACATATCATAAGTCACATGTCAAGTTCAACCCGTCATTCTCCAGGTTAATTTGAATCCACCCGTACCTACCCTTGACTTTGGCCAAAATGGCAGTACGACTGTCCCAAACCAACGCATCTATCTATGCTGCATATGAATACCCAATAGCTACCAATCACTGTGCCTTGACTTTGGCCAACATACACAGCTTGAATACTATTGACTACCCATATGAAACGATGGAGGGCTACGAATGGTTTCTGGCGAAAACCTTTAACGTAATGAACTTGATATCGTTGAAGGAACGGATAGCTTTTTAGAAAATATAGTGACGAAAACCTTTACTAAAGAGGTCACTCCCGGTGAAGGGATCTCGGCTCTTTCCCCGTAGAATGGGGTGCAGGAAATTCCAAATGAATACCACGATGCAAAGCAAAAGTAATCGGCTATAGTGAAGTTAATGCCCTGACGCAAACTTCTGTCCAAGGGGTCACTCCCGGTGAAGGGATCTCGGCCCTTGCCTCGTCGACTGAGGAGCAGGATATTCCAAATGAATACCACGATGCAAAACAAAAGTGAACGTCCTTGCAATAACAGCTTTTTAAAAAAGTGTTCCAACAACATCAGAATAGGTTTGTTTTAACTTGCATTGATCCGAATCAATGCAGTCCCATCAATTGATCACACCACAAAGAACGAAAATATACTGACGTACGTATATGCCATCCGCATTCGCCACTGGGTCCCGTCATCACCCGTTAGGTTAGCTAACTGACGGCAGAGCGGGGACTGGACTTGCGCGGATGAAAAACATATACAACATCTACTAATATATATACCAATATATTATATTTCGCTCAAGGCGTGAATAAAATGCAACATCACAGAAATGTACAGCATCACAGAACAATACAGATATCTGGGATCCCCGGGTTTCACAGAGCCACTACTGAAACCCGACGTTCCCCTAGTTGTGTGGATAGCCTGTGCAATGAAATCCTAGACCCCTACGGGCGCGGCAAGTTACCCGCCAAAACCTGAAGCGAGGCAGCCCCCTTCAGCACCGTGAATGGACCACCCAGCACTTCACGGAATCCGGCAACTTAGGCACCCCTCCTGGGTCAACCTGTACCCCCTACGAGTGCGGCGAATAGCCCGCCAATCCTAGAGTGAAGCCCCCTCCGTCTCAATGCCATGAGATGCGGGCTTGTTGCCCTCCAGAACCCGGCTATCCGTGCACCCCACCGTGGGGCAATCCTAGTACAGAAAGTAAAATATATATACAATGGGTACATCGACCGCAACCAGGTCGTGCCCCAAAATAATAATACAAACAGGCAGTGACGGCAGTCCGCATGTCGGACGCTCGCCCCGCAATATCAAATGTACATAATACAACAAAACTGTACTAGCATTGCATCCAGGCTATCCCCCACGACCGATCCGCAACATCACAGCAAAACACAGAACATCAACGTGAAAGTCACGTTCGCAAATCCGTCTAACCGGGCTATAGCAGTTAGACCGGATTTACCGATCGAGTGACATTCACGGTCGCAGATATAATGTAAATACTGTGAAATAATGTGTTTAAAATATCCGATCGATCAAAAATTAACAAGTGGGCTCCCAAGCAATACTGTAGTACTCACAGAAATTCTGGGCCCAATTTTAATATTCCAAAACCCCTAAAAACAGCCCAGAAGCCCACTGGAAAAAAATGATGCAGTGACGACACCAATGTGCGGCGGAACCGCGGCCCAAGGGGGGGTTTGGCCGCGGTTCCGCGCTTCAGTGGTCGACTGACTGTGTCGAATTTTTTCAGTAGTCTTAGAATTTCCAGTACATTAGTTTTTTACGACCTGAAAAATTTTTGGAGTTCAAAAAATTTCGACAGAAAACTGATGTGAGGAAAAACGCGAGTTTTTGGAATTTTGGTCGATCGGAAATGCAAACACATCAAACAAAGCTAGACGAAATTAATGGCGAGGCTCTGATACCACTGTAAGTGCACGGCGGCGCCCCGGCCGTCAATCCGACGGCCAAATGCGGAAGCGGTGATAAACATTAATTTTGCGAACTTAGCAAACCGGCACCACCGCGCACTAAACCCTGGATCGGGCCATTAAACTAGATCTAGCAAACTACAAGACGGGTTAGAGATATACCGAGTGATCGGAGTCCTCCGGTCTTCTCGTCGTCGTCCCGATCTCCCGCGGAAACTCCGGTCGTCGCATCCTTGCCGGAAGGGCACCACATCGTCTGTATCTTTTACGGGCTCCCACCTCAATGCCGAGGCAACTCGGGCATGAAGCTGGCAAGTCGACATGCCCAAGATATGCTGTAGAAAGTGTAGTGTAGAGGATATGTCTCATTAGGGGTAATGAAGTTGCCATTGGATGGAGGGAAGTAATGAACAAAATGGAGATGAACTTTGGTGTATCAAAATGAGATGATAATTTTCCCACTTCACAAAATGAAAATTCCTCTCCCCCCTCACTCAAGTGGCCGGCCTCATATTAGAATGGTGGAGGGAATCAATTTGCAAAACCAAGAAGGGAGGTAATGGTAGTAAAAGTGAAAAGGTGACCATAAATAAAACATCATCATAATAAACTTACATCAAACCCATACCCTCTCATTAATGCAAGTGATGGTGGAAAAGAAAAGATGCCATCATAATCAAAACATTTGCAAGAAACCCCTCCACAAAGTGTTATTTGCAAACTTGCAAATAACACCCTCCATCAGAAAAGTCCGGCCGGGAAAGAACAAAGGAAAACCGGCCGGAACGGAATGCAAACTGGCAACTCCAGAAAACTGGTCCCGTAATAAATTACAGGAAAACTCCGATACTGTGCATACACACCCTCATCTGTATTCCATCCGGATACAAATGCAAAGAGACAAAATCTACACTGTACTAAACTAGGATCCGGTTTAAACCAAAGCCGGCTAGTAATGTTCGTCCGATCATGATCCGTGCAATTCCGCATGAATCTGATCGAACCCTGCCATATAACTATACGGCCTCTAGTACAAACCGTCTGATCCTGATCCGTGCAATACCGCACGTATCTGATCGGACCCTGCCATATCTCCATACGGCCTCTACAGCGTTTCGCCCGAATGCTGAGTAACTGAATGTGTGGTGGACTCTAAAGACTCGTCAATACTATGGCTGTGGATTTAACCACTAGCACGTCAGAGGTATAAGCCAATACGTGACGGGCCACCAGCTATTGACCAAAAGGGACGTCGATGAGCGAACTCATCCTGACACCCTACTGAGCCTGTCAGTGACAATATCCATACAGTCCGGTCCGTTCGTCTACGAGCATCGCATGGCGGGCCTAGGGGGTTGGTAAAAGTCAGACCCCCAAAAGCGGTACAAGTCGTGTCGGAGTGTAGCCCAGAACACCCTGAGATACTACTGGAATACCTACCAGTAAATCTCCTGCCTTGGCCAAGGACTTCGTGTAATGGCTCTCCTAGACACAGCGCGACCTCACCCCCAATACCGGGAGAGACGAACCCCCGAAGATCCGCTCACTGCCTCCATGTGGCTCGGGACTGTACCCAACTAAAACCTGTTTGCACGACTCCTTTGAGCCGTGGTAGGGTAGTAATCAAAGCACAATGGGAACTCACACGAGACAAATGACGATCCCCAGGTCGATGAACTAACCTGTACACATGTCACCTGGGAACTGCTATCTGACGTCAGGTAGAAGACCAACTAGCAGGTTCCCGGCGAGTCCTGTCCGGTGTACTCATAACCCAATGAGCACCTGTATACATCTTAGGTGAACCAACTGACACCAGTGGCTTGTGAGACCGGCCACCGCCCCTCGTCGGGGTCTCGACTGTATACACTAGTCTACTCTGGAGAATCGATGCCCTGTCTCGAAACTCCCACGACTAGGGACCTTTTAAGGATATGCTTGTAGACCCCAGCTCTCACGTATATGATCGCCCTCATACTGCTGGTCGTCAAGCAAGAATCCTAGGGGCTCTATCAACGTGCAATAGTGACATGTCAGGTCACCTAAAGCAGTACACGATGATAAAGGTAAACCAGATAGCATACTATCATCTCGAGTAAGACTGTCGTACCGGGATAGGTCCTCCCTCAATCATTGCAATCACGTGCCTGTGATCCAATAATTGACTCTGAGGGCACTATCTCCAACACAAGGAAAGCTCGGATGTCTCGGACGCATCTGGGAGGAGGGAGATTGGAAATGACCTCAATCTTCGCTTTGTCAACCTCTATGCCATTTTTCGAAATGATATGTCCTAAGACAATACCTTCGCGCACCATGAAGTGGCACTTCTCCCAATTCAATGTGAGGTTCTTGTCCTTACATCGGGTAAGGACAGCGTCGAGATGCAGCAAACACTCGTTAAAGGAATCGTCGAAGATGGAGAAATCCTCCATGAAGATCTCCAGGAATTTTTCCACCATGTTTGAGAAGATTCCCATCATACACCGCTGGAAGGTAGCGGGCGCATTGCATAACCCAAAGATCATGCGACGATATGCAAACGTGCCGAAAGGACAAGTGAATATGGTCTTGTCCTGGTCTTTTTCGGCGATGGGAATATGATTATAGCCGGAGTAGCCATCAAGAAAGCAGTAGTACTCGTGTCCGGCCAATCGTTCAAGCATTTGGTCAATGAAAGGTAGCGGAAAGTGGTCCTTCCGCGTTGCGGCGTTGAGTTTTCTGTAATCGATGCATACTCGCCACCCAGTTTGGGTGCGAGTAGGGATTAACTCGTTCGCCTCGTTAGTGATGACCGTTATGCCTGATTTCTTGGGGACAACGTGAATGGGGATAACCCACTGGCTATCAGAGATAGGGTAAATGATACCACTATCTAGACATTTTACGATTTCCTTTTTCACAACCTCTTTCATGACTGGATTGAGTCGCCTTTGCGGATCCCTGGATGGTTTGGCATCATCCATCAGATGAATGTGATATTCAACGATCAGGGGACTAATCCCCTTGATGTCCGCCATGGACCAGTCAAAAGCTTGCCTATTGCTGTGCAAGATCGCAAGAAGGGCTTTCTCTTGCTCTGGAGCTAGAGAAGCCGAGATGATAACAGGGAGGGTCTCATTCTCACCCAAGTAAGCGTACTTAAGGTGAGACGGCAAAGGTTTGAGTTCGAGTGTTGGAGGTGAAACGATTGAAGGCAAGATTGGTGAAAAGGTCTCGAACTTAAAGGATTCCAGCAAAGGTTCAAAACGAGTGTAAGCGACCGAGTTGGATGGTTCAGGTAACTCATCCGGAAATTTGAAGGATTCAAACTCGGGTGGTGAGTGGCTAAGATCGTTCGAGAAAGTGAAACACTCGTAGTTATTGTCGGGTGCAAAAACATCAGCAGGTTCGAAGAGGAATGCACTAGTGGCGTTAAGGTTATCGTGATCGAACAAAACTCTTCGAATTCACACTCCTCTGGGGTGATCTCCTAGATTGAGCAAACGTCTAGTATATGAGCATTAGGTTCGGTGGGCTAATTCCCCAACCTAAAAATGTTGAGTTCAATTGTCATGTTTCCAAAAGATAGGTTCATCGAACTATTTCGACAATTGATCACAGCATTTGAGGTTGCAAGGAATGGGCGACCGAGTATCACCGGAATTTGATTCCGGGGGTTGGCTACAGGCTGTGTGTCTAATACAATGAAGTCAACGGGGAATATGAAGTCCCCAACCTTGATTAACGCATCCTCTAGCTCACCCCTAGGATGGGTGATTGATCGGTCGGCTATTTGAAGAGTGTAGTGTGTGGGTTTCAGCTCTCCTACACCTAGTTGCTCATATACTGAGTACGGAAGCAGGTTAACACTGGCACCAAGATCTAATAGTGCGCGGTTGATGTTCTTATCCCCAATGGTAATAGAAATCGTAGGACAGCCAGGGTCCTTTCATTTTTGCAGTAAAGATTGGGTAAGAGCATCACTCACAGCACCAGCCAAGAAAACTTTCTTGGGTACCTGAGACTTTCTCTTTTTCGTGCACAAGTCATTTAAGATTTTCGCATAGGACGGGACTTGTTGGACAGCATCTAAAAGGGGAATGTTGATGTTAACCTGCTTAAACAACTCTAGAATCTTCTCCGTTTGTGGATTTTGTTTATTGGACCTCAACCGGTTTGGAAATGGAACGTTTTTAAAATTGGTTGAGTCCAATGCTTATGGAGGAGATTGTGGAGTTGGAACGGATCCCAGAGCTGGTGTTTTCGTGGAGTGAGAAGTGGGTCCGTCCAGAGAAGAAGAAGAAGAAGAAGAAGAAGAAGAAGAAGAGCCTTTTAAAGAGTGGAGAATAGGCTCAGAAGACGAAGAAGAAGAAGAAGAAGAAGAAGAAGAAGAAGAAGAAGCGGCCGGGGTGTCATTATGCTCAATTGTTGTGCCGATGTTGTTGTGCAGCATCCTTCCCGATCTCAATGTAGTCACGGCACTCACATTATGGTTCTGTTGTTCAAGGGCAACATGTACATTATGTGGGTGACCGGGATTTGGAAGTGGTTGAGATGGAAGCTTCCCCTTTTCTCGCTCGCTTAACGCCGCATTCAGCTGTGCAATCTGGGCTTCGATGGTCTTGATGTTTTGCCCGTGTGCAGCAGTGTGCTGCACCAAAGACTGAATAGACGACTGGATGTTGGCGGTGGATTATGTCGATTGTTTAACGAACGCCTCCAGACTTCGTTCTAGTGAGGAAACCTTATCGTTGTTTGACGGAACAAAGTTGTTTTGCGGAAAAGAATTGTTGGGTGCAAAGTTGTTCGTCTGATTTTGAAAAGGTTGGGGTTGGAAAGGCTGCTGAAACTGATGTTGAGTTTGTTGTTGCGCTTGTTGCTGCGGAGGAGGGGGCCTCTAGAAATTGTTGCCTTGGAATTGATGCTGATTCTGATTCCAGGCGAAATTGGGGTGGTTCCTCCAACCGGGATTGTAGGTGGAAGAGTATGGATCATTTCTTGGTCTTTGCTGAAATGCAGCATTAACCTGATCCTGTCCTTGAGATGGTGGATTGTAAGGACACTCTTCGGTTAAGTGAGAAGGATCGGAACAACAAGCACAAATGGTACGAAAGGGGAGAATAGAGGCAGGGGCAGGAGCAGGAGATGAAAATTTGCTCTCTATCGCTTTAAGTTTTCTCGTTATTGCAGCCATTTCAGCTTTCATCGCAATAGAGACATCAAGTTAGTGAATTCCTACCCTAGACTGACCAGTAGAAGTGGAGGAGGAAGAAGAAGAAGTTGGTCTGGTGCTCTCCCATTGAAGCGTTTGTTCTGCAAGGTCGTCGAAGAATTGCCACGCTTCCTCATCAGATTTCGATAGGAAGTGGCCCTGACAAATGGTTTCCAACAACTGCTTGGTTGCTGGGTTCAGGCCCTCGTATAAGGTTCGGCAAAGTTGCTATTTCTCGATACCATGGTGAGGGCACTGAACAAGAAGGTCTTTATACCGGTCAAAGCACTTCCAGAAGGGTTCAGTAGGAAGCTGAGAGGATTGGTTGATTTCGTTACGGATCCTTGCGGTTTTATGATTCGGATAGAATTTCTTGAGAAACGCTTTCACAAACTCGTCCCAACTGGTTATGGAGTGGGAAGCGGTGCTGTACAACCATTTTTCAGCAAGATCGCACAAAGTGAATGGAATAACCCGTAGCCGTATAGCATCATCCGACAGCTGGGTCGTTTTCATCATGGCACAAATATTTTGAAACTTGTTGATGAAGATATAGGCATCTTCAGATTCAAGCCCATGAAATTTCGGAAGCATGTTAATGAAATGGGGCTTGATTTCAAAATTATCCCTATTGGCCGGTGGAAGGGAAAGACAGGTGGGAAGTGCAGAACGGGTGGGATAGAAACGATCCTGGAGCACGATTCGCTGTGGCGCTACGACAGGCGGTGGTGGTGGGTTATTCGCATCCATAGGAGGTCGAATCAATCCCGGGGGAGTTGTAGGGATGTTTGGATTAAATCCTGACATTGCGGAAGAAGAGGTTGGTGATAGTGAAGGTGAGGATGTATGAACAGAATTTCGGTCAACGTCGGAGTTGGCCGGCAAAGGTAAGGGTGAATGAGGCGTGGACGGAGTTTCGACGTCTGAGTCGATCACGTAGTCGGTAGCGACTAACGTAACGCGGACTAGGAGGGTGCTAGTGTCCTGAGTCCAAGCGGACATACACTAAACGAGTTTAGTATAGTCAAAGCGGAGAAGGTGAGGGTAAGAAAACGTCAATGGAGAAATACGATGGGTGGTGGGTGAAAAATGGATTCTGGCAACAAAGGGCAAGTTTTTATAAAAGTTTTTGGTTTTTTGTGTTTTTTTTTCTTTTTAGAAAGAGCTTTACAGAAATATGTACAGACTTACGGCTTCAAGCAATCACAAACAAGATATGCATAATCACACCTAGATTTAGGGTCACCTAGGTCAGCTAGACAACTCCTAACTGTTCCAAAGGGCTAGAAATAGGACCTCAAACCGCCTCTTCTCCGCCAATTGCGGCCAGGTAAGTGCCAGGTAAGTGGGAGGCTCCCCACTACGTAAGTAGTGGTCTTAATTAAGTAACCACTTGCCTTGGACACACTTGCCTAGACACCGCAAAGTCAGGATAGGATAAACGGCCGATGCCTGTAACTAGTCCTCTGTCCTATTGAGCGCGAAGTCCTTAGGGCTGAGTCTAGTATTTTTTAATTAAACAATGGTCAATGCATATGCTTTTTGTGATTTCTAGGGTCCTGGGAAGGTGATGAAATCCCCACCCAATCTGGATTGGTTTCAAGCCCCTTAAAGCCCGTATTAATAAATGCAAAGCAGTAACAATCAACTGCAATCAATTTTTTTATTTTTTAGCGCGGCGTAAAGAATCCTGCACAAAAGCAATTTATTGGAAGGGGGAAGAGAATTTGCGCAAAGAATGCTGCAGAAAACACAGTTCAGTGGAGTTCAGAGGAGTGGAGAAGAAGGTAGGAACACTCACAAAAAATTTGGGATGCTGATGCCAGTAAGGAACCGCGGTTCCGCGGCCAAACAACCCCTTATGCCGCGGATCCGCGGTTTGAATGTGGAGTTGGAGCTTCAAAATTCTTGTAGGTCCTTCCCTGGTTGTCCTCTTCTTGTCTGGATTTCCTGAATCTTGATTTGCTCACTGTATCTGCTCCAGATTTTTACAGTTGACCGTTGGCTCCGTCTTGATCCGTCGCGGTGTAGACGCGAGATATGGGTCTAATTTCCCACGTCTTTGGCACTGAACTCGACATTTTCTTGTCTCCTGCACACTTGCACAAAAACTAATCAAAAATAACAAGATGATTTTTACAATGTATATTTTTTTTGTTTTGTTTTTCGGTTATGTTTATATTCATAAATTAACCCGAAATTACACAAAGAAATAAACTACCGTCTCCTCGGCAATGGCGCCATTTGATTGGTAGAGTTTTTGCGTGTTCAAGTTTATTACCGCAATCAAGACGGTTTCTCTTGTAGCTAGCCAGTTGAGTACCGGTCGTCCGCAGGGAGATGAGAATCTTTTTCTATGTGCTTTTTCGAGTTAAGTCCAAATGTCCAGATTTGTTTGTGATTAACTATATGCTAAAATGATATGTAAAGAGAGCTTGTTAGGGTTAGGATTAAGTTAGTTTGAGTTAGCAGTCGCTCACTTCTTTTTTTGCCACTCTTAATATCGGTGTTACGGTAATCGGCAACAACGGGGATTAGCATGACTATGAAGGAACTTGCGAGTATAAGCTAGGCTTTCCAACACTTAAGTTCTTCCTTTTGGTGCTTGTCCGTCCGTTCTTGGCTCTTAGCCTTAACCTCCAGTTAATTCAACCACAACCGGTCTCACTAAGGAATCACCGCTATCATGTAGGATAGGGTGCCGTAGGGAGCGGATTGTGGTTCAATTAACGGGAGTCCGAATTAAGATGTTGGGCAAGGAAAGAGTGAGAGAGATTTCCTTCTCTCAAACTTCCCTTATCCTACCCTAACAAGTATGAAAACTACTCACCCATCACAAGAAAAAGGAAAATAAAACAAAGGAGGAAGGTAGAAAGAAAGAGGTTAGAAGATTACAACTAGCTATTTGCGACCTCACCTCGGCAAGGATCAAGCGTAAGCATCATTGTTGTTTAAGGATAAAGAAAAAGAGAAAAAGAAAGAAACAAACAACAAATAACAACAACTAGATTAGCAAAGAAAAATACAAGCAATTATAATTAATAATAAGACAAGCATGGTAACAAAAAGAACTCTTTATTCATCATTCACTCACAAAAGCTCACTACAAGATTTTAATGGAGAAGAGATGAGAAGAGGAAGAAGAACAACATGTATTCTAAAATCTAAATACAAGAATAAGCACCCTTGGCTTTGGCAAGTTTTGGACTATTTATAGGCAGGGAAATGGAAACCTAGGGCAACAATCTGCCTCCATATAGAATGACCTAAATACCCCCAAAATATTACATTCTGAAGAGTCCGTAAGCATGCTTATGCCACGGAACCGCGGCCCAAGCATGCTTATGCCGCGGAACCGCGGCCCTTTAGTGGTGTTAGGCCATGAAATTTGGTAGTTTTCCCTATTTTTTAGTGCTCTTCAGTGTGGTATATGTTGTTTCTCAGAATCTCTTCACAATATTTCCAGAATTTCAGCAGAACAAAAGGTGATGTAATGTGGATCTTTTGTCATGATTTTTCTTGAGCTCCGCGTAGATATGTTGGATCTTGTGTTGCCATTGAGCTTTGTGCATGAAAATGACACCGATTTGCCATTTTGTCCCTTAAACTGGTGTGCGGCAACATACGGATAGAGAGCGGAGACCCGTGTTTTATCTATGGTTGGCAGTAATCCGGAATTTGTCGTGCTTTTCCATGAATTTCATTGTTTAGAGCTGAGAACCTGTATCCTGCAATTAACTAGCAAACACGGCTCAAGAGTACCTACCGATAAGCAATGTGATAAAAATTGGGTGGTATAAAAATGCAAAAATCTGATATGAACACATCACATACATTATAGAGCCTACCGCAGAAGCGTAGGGTATAACTGACATGCGATCCCTTTCCAAATCAGTCTTGGGAGACATAGCTTTGGAGAGGGTGATTCCGTGACAAGCCGGTAAATTACCGCGCTTTGAATCTTCCATACTAAATCTTTCAGTATAGTGTTGATATACCTGGACTGCGATAGTCCCAACATCCTCTTAGATCTATCACGATAGATCTGGATCCCTAGAATGTAAGAGGCATCACCCAGGTCTTTTATGGAGAACCTGTGTGACAAGAATCCTGTGACAGATTGTAGCATAGGAATGTCATTACCTATCAAGAGAATGTCATCCATGTACAAGACGAGGAATACGACAGTTCGTGCTACAATTTTACTATATATACATGGTTCATCTGGATTTTTGATAAAGTCATATTCTTTGACCGTTTCATCAAAACAGATATTCCAACTCTGCGATGCCTGCTTTAGTCTATAAATAGACTTAAGCAACTTGCACACTTTCCCGTTGCTCCCACTCTGATTGAAACCTTCTGGCTGATCCATATAGACGCACTCTTCTAAATTACCATTTAGAAAAGCCGTCTTTATGTCTATCTGCTAGATCTCATAATCATGGAAGGCGGCAATGGCAAGAAGGATCCGAATGGATTTGAGCATAGCCACTGGAGAAAAAGTTTCGTCATAGTCCAAACCAGATCTTTGACGAAAACCCTTTGCAACAAGTCTAGCTTTATAGGTTTCCACCTGTCCATCTACACCAATCTTTTTCTTGAAGATCCACTTACATCCTATGGGTTTTACCCTATCTGGAGCAAAGTCCAAAGTCCATACTTTGTTGGTGTACATGGACTCCATCTCGGTCCGCATTGCATCCAGCCATCTTACTGAGTCGTCGCTCTGGATGGCTTGCTGGAAGCTAGTAGGTTCATCATTATCAATGACGCAATCCTCTCTATCCCCATCCATGAGAAAACCGCAGTATCTCTCAGGCGGATGAGACGGCCTACTATTCCTGCGGAGGGGTGCGGGAATGTCCTTTTCTTCTGGAACTACTGGTTTTACCAAACTTTCAGTAGTAGTTTGTGGTTCTGGAATTTCTTCCAGTTCTATTGCACTCTCACTTGTTTCCTTTTCTAAAAACTGCTGTTCTAGAAAATGGGCATTACGAGAAACAAAAACCTTTTGTTCCTCTGCGTAATAGAAAAAATACCCCTTGGAGTTCTTTGGATATCCCACAAACTTACATTGTACTGAGCATGCCTCGAGTTTGTCCACATGCTGCTTTTTAATAAAAGCCGGACATCCCCATATTTTCAGATACTGAAGATAGGTCCCACTACACATCTGATATGGTGTGGTAGGCACAGTCTTTATAGGAACCCTGTTGAAAAGATATGCAGCTGATTCTAGTGCATAATCCCAGAAAGATCACGGTAACTCAGCATTACTCATCATGGAACGTACCATATCCAATAGGGTTCGGTTCCGTTTATCCGATACACCGTTATGTTGTGGAGTGTATGGTGGAGTAAGCTGAGAGAGAATTCCTTTCTCTTTTAGGTAACCCAGGAACTCGGCACTTAAGTATTTACCACCTCGATCAAATCTCAGTGTCTTGATACTTTTTCCGGTTTGGTTTTCTACTTCATTCTTATATTCTCGGAATTTCTCAAAGGCCTCGGATTTATGTTTCATCAAGAAAATGAATCCATACCTAAAGTAATCATCCGTAAAAGTAATGAAAAACCGCCTCTTGCATGTGTAGACATTGGACTACATACATCGCTGTGTATGAGTCCTAAGAGCTCGCTCGCTCTTACTCCATGTCCAGTGAATGGAGTCTTTGTTATCTTTCCTATGAAACATGATTGACAAGTGGCATAAGATTGATATTCGAACGGATCCAAATATCCTTCTCTATGTAACTTAGTTAACCTTGTCTCATTGATGTTACCTAGTCTACAATGCCATAAGAAAGTCTGATTTATATCTGGAGACTTTCTTTTTAGTGTGTTCTGGACATTGAAAATCTGTAATTGGTTTAACATGTATATACCGTTATCTAGTGTACCGGACCCAATCAAATCATGATTAAGGTGGATGTTAACAACATCGCTTACAAACGTGAAATCATAACCTTCTTTTGATAACAACGATACTGATATGATATTACACGTCAAACTAGGTATACAAAAACAGTTGCGCAAAACCAAAATATGTCCACTCGTCAATCCAAGGTGATAATCCCCTACGGACACAGCACCAACGCTCGCTCCGTTAGCAACCTGGAGGGTCATATCACCAATCTTCAGCACTCTACGGTTTCTCAGTGCCTGCAATGAATTGCATATTTGAGATCCTGATCCGGTATCCAATACCCAGAAAGTAGAGATGATTGACAGACAATTTTCAATTACAAACACACCTGAAGCCGAAGCCACAACTTGCCTCGGGTCCTGGTTCTTGGCAATCCAAGCTTTGCAATCCTTCTTCCAATGGCCTTTCCTGCGACAGTGGAAGCATTTGTCCTTTGCCACTACTGGCACCATAACCTTTGCCTTTCCTTTGACTCCCACCTTACCAACACCACCTCTTGGTTTGGTAGTGGCCTTCTTCTTCTTTCTTTTGGCTCTTGCCTTGGACCTGGAAGAGGAAGCACCACGAACAAACATAGTGGGTGTTTCCCTTGCCTTCTGCAAGGTGCCCTCTGCACTCCTCAACATGTTAAGGAGTTCTGGAAGTTCAACTTCTTTACCTTGAATGTTGAAATTCAAGATAAACTGGGCATAGGTGGAAGGAAGGGACTGGAGAATCAAGTCTGTATACAGCTCGTTCTCTAATGTTGTCCCGAGGTCTGCGAGCTCTTCAATATAGCCAATCATCTTAAGGACATGTTCCCCTACAGATGATCTGGCGGCCATCCTCGACTGAAACAAGTTCTTCGAGATCTCGTATCTAGCTATACGAGATTGCTCTCCATACAGTTCCTTGGTGTGGAGAAATATGGATTCTAGATCCATATTCTCGTGCCTCCTCTGATGTTCATTATTCGTAGAGGCAAGCACGATGCACTTGGCCTTCACGCAGTCTAACTCCTAGGTCTTGCGGATTTCCTTATCCGCGACACTGGATTCAGGACCTGGGACGGCAGGGGCCTTTGTAGTAAGGACATACCCCAATTTGTCATAGGTAATAACCATCTTAACATTCCGGAACCAATCTTTATAGTTTGGCCCTGTCAAAATATTTTTATCTGATAGTAACTTAAGGCCTGTCATGTTCTGCGTCACTGCAATGAGAGAGAGAGGGAATACTTTAGCATGATGCTCTTGCAAGTTTAGAGTGGTTTTTAGTTTATCTAAACAGGATGGCTCCCACTGTTTCTCGAATCCCTTCTCAAACCATAAAGGAAGAACTAGTCAGGACTATTCTCACGGTACAATACTTGCTTAACCGTTCAGCCAAGCCGGTGTCGGTACTTCGAGGGAGGTTTTACGACGCTTTCGCGAAGTTCCTTAATTAAATAACCTCTTTTCTCTGGGGGTGTAGCCCCGCTGACACCTTTCTCGACACCTACTTGGTTTATAGTATTGATCGTTAAGTGAAAGAATCTCCTGATAAGTAGCGGATACTCACAGTAGGATCGGGATCCAAATATCATCGTGTGATAAAGCTGAAGGAATCCTACCAAAATTATCACACTCCAAATAGTATGCAACTCTTAGCAAATTTTAGTATCTTTAGAAATTCCCGATATGGATTTCTGCCCCGTGCTCTTATGACCTTGGCGTTGGTCAAAATGTCATAAGTCACATGTCAAGTTCTACCCATCATTATCTTGTCAATTTGAACCCATCCGTACATACCCCTGACGTTGGCCAAATGGCAGTACGACTGTCCCAAACTAACTCATCTATCTATGCAACAAATGAATACCCAGCAGCTACCAAACACTATGCCTTGGCGTTGGTCAAAATGCATAGCTTGAATACTACTGAATACCCAAATGAAATGACGGAGGGCTATGAATGGTTTTGGCGAAACCGTGAACGTAGTGAACTTGATATGATCGAAGGAACTTGATAGCTTTTAAAAGGAGTGGTTTAAGCTCCTCAATTAAAAAATATCTTCCGTTTTAAAATAACCGAGTGGTTTCATTTAAACTGTTCCAACGATTCTATTTTGGTTTATTTTCTTTGCATTATTATAATGCGTCCCATCAATTAACCTATCATTGCAGAAAACAACGAAAATACAACATCCTCTTATGCCATCAGCATTCGCCATTGGGCCCCGTCATTCACCCGTTAGGTTACTTAACTAACGACAGAGCGGGGGTTGGGCTAGCGCGGATGCAAAACATAAGTGACGCCTACTAGATATCATATATAGATATTGTACATTCGTCAGATGCAATACTAGACATTCCAGATCACAGATGAACATATTGGATTTTCTACGAATCCGCATTCCTTTTGAGCCTGCAAAGAAAGACGGATTACACAGTCGCGATGAATAGCCAAAACCCCACCCTAGACCCCTACGGGTACGGCAAACTACCCGCCTAGTATCCGAAGTGAAGCGGTCTCCCTCAACAACGTGAGTAGGCCACTAAACACTTCAAAGTACCCAGTAGTTTGTGCACCCCACGTTGGGTCTATCCTAGGAGCAGAAAACAGTAAATGAAATAATACAACGGTGGCTACAACCTCAACCCGGATGTGCTCCGCAAAAGAATATTACAACAAATTACAATTTACATTTGAATGAAAGAAACACTTGTCTCACATCCCCGGCTATCCATTCACGACAATCCAATAAGTCCACAATCACAAACAAGTAAAAACCATTACAGAAATGTGCAACCCCCTACTAACCGACATACTAGCAGTTAGGGGAGGTTTACGAACACATTAAACACAACACAGATATAATCAAGTTAGCCAAACATCTTAGAATTTCGATCAAGCAAACACAAATGAATCTACTCCAAATAATTCTCTGTGCACATAAAACCTGAGCAGAAACAAAACATCCCATAAAACACAATATCAACACAGAAGAATAACTGAGCAAATTTGGGTTGACTCGGAGTCAACTCGGCCGCGAATCTGCGGCGGATTGCTTGGATCGGCGGCGGTTCCGCGGTGGTATGGCCGATTCACAGTCCCAAATTTCTTCACAATTCTTAAAATTCCCTGCTTGTATTTTTAAGGGTCCCCTGAAAAATTTTTAGACCCCGTTTTAAAAACGGCAGAAACATGGTGAAAACGTCGTATTTTCGGGTTCGTTTTGCGATCGAATTTCTAACGACTTTGTTAACATGTTAGTTATGGTTTAGCTAGGCTCTGATAACACTGTAAGTCGACGTTAGACACCCCACATGATGCGGGGAGGCGGAATAGGTAAAACAATCATTTTGTTCAAGTTAACATCGACTAACTTTACGGATCTTTGCTAAACCCAAACTAACAACTATATAGAAGTGATTAACTACTATGATAGATGATTATACCTAAAGATTCAAGTCCTTCTTGTTCTTGTTGTTCACCTCCTCGTCGGCCTCTTCGATGTGATAGAAGATCCACCCGAGAGCTTCTTCTCCAAGCTTTAACCTCTCACTTGAGGTAACTAGGTGGCTATGATTGCTGATTTAAATGATTTTCTCGTTGTGTGTAGGGTTTCTAGAAAATTGAATATAGAAATCACAACCAAAAATATTTTGACCGCAATCAATAACGGTGTCGGTTGTAGCGCGTTAGTAAGTGCGGATCGTCCACAGGGAAAGTGTAATCGTTCGTCTTTTGAATTAGGTGAATTGAAACTTTAAAGAAAAGAAACGAAAACAATTCATGTTTTGTAGTTGAAGTTCAAGAATTAGAAAATCTAGATCTAATAACAAGAAAAGATAAAATCAAGAATTGAGATGTTTGTGATGATTTTTCCAACCAAATATCAAGAATCGAAATGAGGCTCGTAGGAATCGATCGGATCTATAGATTGTAGGGTTCCTAGGCACGCTAGTGAGTTCTCCCAAGCCATCAACCATGGCAATTTCAAAAATTATGGTGCCTACAAACCCTAAACTACGGATCGATAACTAGATGTCTAGGCGAAAAAGAACTAGTTAACACTTAACTAATGAGAAAACGGAAATACAACCTTTGTAGATCCGGTGCTCCACCTCCATAGCTCCGCAACGAAGTCCTCTCCGCTGTCCAAGTCAAATCCGGGCTCTAGGATCGGCTTCGTCGGAGAATGGGCAAACTAGGTCGTCGATGTCCATGCCGAAGATGATCTACGTCGAGGCATCGCTAAATCAAGCTCCGACTTCACCAAGTCAAGAAACTTGTGAAGTAAACACACTCTACTACTTGGCAAGAGGTAGAGGATGAAGAAATAGGAAGTGGGTAGACTTTAGAATCGGATTTCTCACTTGTTTTCATCAATCACCATTGATGAAGAATGGTTTTCTTCAATGAAGAAGATGAAGAAGAAGAAGCTAGTATTATGATAAGTTGAAAGAATAAGAAAAGAAAAATGAATTCTTATCATAATTTTAACTAGAGTCAAGTGTAGAGAATGAATCATGGTTAGTGGGAATGGTTAGGGTTAAGGATGAGATAAGAATGGTTGACTTGAACAAAGCTTCATGAAGCTTCAACTAAAGAACAAAATTAGCCACCATTCTTTTCTCTTTTCTTTTATTCATTTATCAAAAATAAAAAGGATAATTAAATAAGATAAATGAATAATAAATAATAAACCCTAACCATTTCATTAACCAAGGTTTAATCTTTACACTTGAACCCTAGCATGACATGTATCATCAAACATGATACAATCAAGTGCACAAAAGTATATCGCATATACAATGCGCCCATCCGAGTGAGAAAATCCATCTTAAGTAAACCGATACTAGTTGATGCAAAGTAATATATCAAATATATAAATATGCATTAAATCATTAAATCAACACTTGATTCAATGATCCGGTTATGTCGCACACAACCGACTAGTATACAATATATCGGCTTATCGAATCAACGCTTGAATCGATAACTAGGTTATATCGCATACAACCATTCGATACATTTATCGCGAGAATAGAATACGGTATCACATACACGCATTATTCTCGGTCCCGCACATATCTCATATGCGCTCCTATTTGGTTTCGCTTGAGCCAGGAAACCTCTGTGTAGGACTCTAAAGACTCGTCAATACGCCGGCAGCAGATGATGATCATATCAAAACACCCACAAGCCGCAAGCAGTCTGCTAAACGTAACGGCCACCCGGGTATTGAGCGATCTGAAGATCGACGAGCAAGCCCGCTCACACTCCAGTGAATCCGACCAGTAACACTACCGTACAGTCCGGTCTGATCGTCTGATATGTCACATATCTCGCCTAGGGGTGGTAAACGTCAGACCCCAATAGCTCAATAAGTCGTGTCGATATGAGGTCTATAACTGTTCGAGAAACTACTGGTAACACTTACCAGTAAATCTCAGCAACCCTGGCCAGGGATTTCCTGTTATAGCCAATCGAACACAGCACAACATCAACTCCCTATACCGGGAGAGACGAATCCCCTCCTATCGCTCATTGCCTCCATGTGACTCGGGACTGTACCCAAAAACCACCGTTTTGCACGCCCTCTTGGACGTGGTAAGATGGAAATCAAAGCACAGTGGGAACCACACAAGACTCTATGACGATCTCGGGTCAACAGACTACTCTGTACCAGTGTCACCAGAGAACTGCCATCTGACGTGAGGTATAATACCATCTGGGAGTTCTCGGCGAGTCCGTCCAGTGTACCCAGTCTCTACTGAGCACCCGTATATCATCTCTGATGTCAAACACCGATGGATATGGGATCATCCATCGCCCATCTGTATGGGTCGAGAAGGTACACGCTAGTCTACTCTGGTATATCGATGCCCCGTCTCGATACACCCACGACTAGGGACTTTGAAGGATGTACTTATGGACTACCATGTCCCCACTAGTATGATCTTCATCATAGTCCAGGTAGTCAAGCACACATCCTAAGGGCTTTACCAACATGTAACAGAGAGACAATGAGTATACATGTTAAGGTAAAGGGTAACCAGATAGCATACTATCATGTCGAGCAAGAAAGTCCTCCCTATATATGTCCCAGCATCCACTACAATATACATCCTATGTACAGTAATGGCCTCTAGGGCATACATATAACTAACAATCTCCCACTTGCACTAGGGCCATCTGCAGCAGTGGTTGAAGTATCTCATACTCAACCATCCCATAAAAGTCTCTCTCTGGGAAAAGGCCTTTCGTGAGTGGATCCGCTGTGTTTGTCCTCTGAGTCTACTCTCCTAACCTCGATCCCTTGGAGATCAACCATCTCCATGATCAGGTGATACTGCCTTAGAATATGTCTGGATCACTGATGGGACGGACGTTCCTTGGCATAAGCCACAACTCCATTGTCACACAATGGGAGGAACATGGTTCATCTTATGAACTAATATACACCCAAACAGCCTCTTTGGTAGCATCTTAAGTAGCGATGTATCCTGCCTTTATCGTCTAGTATGTCACGGTATCTAGCTTGGAACTCTTCCAACATACCGTCCCTTTACTGAGGGTTAAGACAATGCCTGTGACTGACACTCAGTCGTCTTTATCACCCTGGAACCCTTCCAGTGATTCTCGTCAGGATCGATTGACACCATCTCACTACATCTAGTGAGTATCCTAACATCCATTTAGATCTATCTCATAAATCCAAAATCCAGGATTTAGTAGGTATCACTTTAATCCTATATGGAGAATCTTTGTGATAAGCGGAGATTGATCGAGCGTAGCATAAGAAACTCCTTTCTTATCAAGAGTATGTCATCCACGTACTCTACGAGGATCGTCACCATACACCCTACTACCTTTTTGTATATACAAGGTTCATCTACCATTTTGATGATGTCAAACTCTTTGACTAACACATCAAAACAGACGTTCCAACTCCGCGATGCCTGCTTTAACCTATAAAGCATCTTGCACACGTTTCCGCTGCTCCCATTGTCTACGAGGCCCTCTGGCTGTGTACTTATAGACGCACTCTTCTAAATCATCATTTAGAAGAGCAGTCAAGACACCCAACCACCAGAGATCGTAGTCATGGTATGCAGCCGTGGTAAGTAGGATCTGGATGGACTTAAGCATAGCCATTGGAAAAGGTTTCATCATTATCCACGCTTGGTCAATGAAGAAAACCTTTAACAAGTCTAGCTTTGAAAGTCTCAACTTTTCCATCTACACCAAGTAATCTTCTCAAGATATACTTGCTCCTGATGGGGATTTAACCCTTCAGATATAGCAACCAAAGTCCATACTTTGTTGGCGTATAAGGATTCCATCTCAGATCACTAAGCATCCAGCCATTCTTACAGAGTCTTACTCTTGATGGCCAGCTCGAAACTAGTTGGGTCATCATCTCATGATGTAATCCTCGCTCCCACTGTCATAGAGAAATCGAAATATCTCTCAGGTGGGTGAGGAACCCTACTAGATCGGCGGAGAGGCTGAGGTTCGTTGATAACTATCGAATCCTTTGGTTCTTTCAAATCATCAGCTGCATTTTGTATAGCTGGAACATTTCCAGTTCTACATAACAGTCCTTGCCTCGAGCTTGTCCGGATTTTGCTTTTAGACATAGCCCGGACAACCCCAAATCTTAACTAACTTATGATATGGGCTCTTCCCTCTCCATATCACATATGAAATGGTAGGCAACTGATTTGATTCGAACCCTATTCAATAGGTATGCAGCTTCTCAAGCGCATATTTCCCAAAAAGGAAATAGGTAACTCAGTAGTACTCATCATAGAGCACACCTTATCACATAGGGTGTAATTGCTCCACCCCGATATACCATCGTGCCATGGTGTATACAGAGGAGTAATGCTGAGAGAGAATCTCATTCTCCTTTAGAATAGTCCAGTATTTCCGTGCTCAAGTATTCTCCTCCTTGATCTCATCATAGGACATAATACTTATACCCGTATTTTGGTTCTCTACTTCTAACTTATATTCTGTGAATATCTCAAAAGGTTCGGACTCATGTTTCAACGGGAACATATGACTGAATCTTGAGAGATTATCAGAGAATATAAAGAAGTATAAAGAACCAGTCCTGGAATTTGTAGACTGGGGACCTACATACATCAACATGTATCATCCCAAGAGTTTACTAACTCTTTCTCTGTTTCCAGTAAACAGAGCTGGTGTCATTATATCTTTGTGACATGACTGGCAAGTTTCACAAGATGTAAATTCAAACTGATTTAAATATGCATCTAAATGTAACTTCAGCTAGTCGGGTCGCATTGATATGACCTAGTCTACAATACCTCAAGAAGAATTCGTTCATTTCTGAACTCTTCCTCTTGTGTGTGTTCCGTATACTAAGAACTGTAGTTTGATTTAGAACATCAATGCTTTTAGATAACGTGCCTGAACCGATCAACTTTTGATATAGGAAATGTTCAAAACATTATCCAACAATACAAAATTTTATTATTTCTTTACTAATAAAGAGATAGATATGATTTTGTATATCAGGTTCGGTATCTAAAAACATTCGTTCAGAATCAATGTATTGATAATACAGGGTGACAGTGACCAACAGACTTGGCTGCAACACTTGCCCCGTTTTCTGTCTCATGAAACTTATCACCCGTTCTCAGTTTTTCTACCTTTCTGTAGCCCTATGTAACAGATTACATATCTGGGATCCTGATCTGGTATCACATACCCAGGACGTAAAGAATACTGAGAAACGGTTCTTTGTAATGAACACACCCGAAGATGATGCATCAGCATGCACTCTCTTCGTTTGGGCGGCACGGGAAATCTGGTATTCCCCAATTTCCTACTCTGTCTTATAACAATTATAAGTTGGAGCGGGACCAACGTTCCCCAGCTCAGTATAACAAGCGGGTTCAGTCAATATTCCGTATTATTATCTTGATTAAGGCGTGATATGGTCGCTACCTGGAGAGAGAGAGAAGAAAACACTCAGCGTGCGCTCTTGCAAGAATAGATTGGTTTTTATTTTATCTAATCAGGATGGCTCCCACTGCTTTTTATCAAATCTTCCTTCAAACCCTAAAAGGAAAGACTAGCCGGGATTAATTACACACTACAAGTTCGCCAATCTTTCAGCCAGGCCAGTGTCGGTACTTTGAGGGAGGTCCCCCGTGCTCTCGCACGAACCTAATTAATGTAAACCTCATTTTCCCAGAGGCGTAACCTCGTTAACACCTTTCTAGACACCTACTTGATCGGCTAATTGTAATATGTAAAACTCTCCCTGGAGTAACTCTTACTCGCAGCGGGTATCGGGATCTAACTATCTCATAGAAGGTATGCAATCTCATTGCAAATTTCAACACTTGAAATTCCCGATAATATTTGGCCCCTAACCTCCTATGACCTTGACAAAGGCCAACAAACCATAGGATGCTAGTCAAGTTCAACCCATCATTTCCTGATTGAATTAAACCCACCCGCACGGCCCTTGACAAAGGCCAACAAGGTCGCACGACTACCCTAACTCAATCTGCATCATATGCATAAGCAGATAAGCACCAGTTAGCTACCGCACACTGCGCCTTGACAAAGGCCAACAAACGCAGCACGAATACTAACTACTACTTATCTGAAATGACAGAGGGCTACGACAGGTTTTTCTGAAAACCTATTGCGTAATGAACTTGATATCGTTGTAGGATCGAATGAATTTTGAAATGGAGTGCTTTTGAGGCTTTTCAAGTTTTGCTAAAGGAGTCACTCCCGGTAAAGGGATCGTCGGTCCTTTCCTCGTCGAATGAGGTACGGGATATATCATATATATCTCTGTGCAAAGCAAAAACACTTAAAAGCAATCAAAAGACAAACCGAGTGTGTAGCATCTGCCAGTTATTGCTAAAGGAGTCACTCCCGGTAAAGGGATCTCGGTCCTTTCCTTATCGAATAAGGTGCAGGATATATCATATATACCGCTGTGCAAAGCAAGAACTGTAGCTACCTGTTTTATTTTGAAATTCGATTCTACAACATCTTAGGTTTCTTTTATTTCATTAATCACATTAATGAAGTCCCATCATTTAAGTACCTAAACATCACAGATAAATACGACGTACACTTATGCCATCCGCATTCGCCTCGATGTCCCCTCGTGCACCGTTAGGTTAGGTAACTAACGGCAGAGCGGGGCAGGGCTAGCACGGGTGTAAAACATAAGTAACGTCTATATAATATATCATATACTATATATAATATATCTGTCCCAGAACATCACATGATCTCAGATAAATCACAGCAGAAGAAACATATGAAATATTGGATATACTAGGACGTCCGTGTTTTCAATACGAGCCAGTATAAAACACGGATTCCACGGTCGTGATGAATAGCCAAACCCACACCCCTAGACCCCTACGAGAGCGGCAAGCAACCCTACCAATTCTGGAGTTAGGAGACCCGGACTCGACTCCTCGAGTTGGTCTCCCACTGGACTCCAGAACCCGGTTACTTGTGCCCTCCTCCTTGGGTCTATCCTAGTGCGGAAAAGTAAATAATATACAAACGGTGACATCTTCCGCAACCTGGAAGCTTCCCAATAAAAGAATATTACATACAAGTTTTTACATGAAAGAAAATGAAAAACACTCATCTCACATAAAAACTCCCCGGCTATTCAAACACGACGATCCAATATAACATATCCAGCAACACATAACATCACATGTCATCAACGTAAGTAAATGTGCGCATCCCAATTGTCGTTGACATATAGCAACGAAACCGGCGATATCACACATTATACTTACGGTCACAGAAAAGAAAGTGTAAAACTACAACAGTTGGAATCTGCAACCACCTCAGACATCGCATGCTTGACCAAATGAATTCCTTAGACATCGCATGCCTAACTATTATAAACCCCGCATTTTAGTCTCTTTATCGAAAACACTTTTCAATACCAAGTCGGGCAATTCAACAGGATTCCCGACATCATGATCGAATGCTCGTCGCAAACTTCAGTAGACGGTCGCACCCCCGATACCGTCGACGAAGTGCACCAAGGCGGAACACCGTTACCGGGAGCACCCGAACGGATGCTTTCGGCGACGGGGTTCTCCTACAGTCACTTGGTCGGGGCTTTGGGGTGAGGCTGTCTATTAAGTTTACCCGGCGAGTATCCGCGTACGCTACGTGATTGCGACGGACTTTTGATCACATCAAAATTCCGTGGCAACCGATCAAGTGAGACTAAACTGCTATGTTTATAACATTCATTTAGTTATCTCATAACTTATTGTGAATTCCAATTATTGTATCCCATTCCAGATAAATAGAAAATGTTAAACTTTCCGATCGAACAATCGAACACCCAAGTTTTCCCGATACAGATCAACACATGAAATAAGTCTAACAACATTCAGTTCGTACCTCAGTACCAACGGTCCAGCCGTAGAAGGGTCAAACCAACGCCTCACATGTGGCACGCCGTACTGCCCCAAACCCGAAGGTTCAAAGGGCAGTTCAAGACGGTCACATAATCGAGTTAAGGTTTGTGTCTTCTAGAGGGACCATCGTGTTACTTGCACTACTTAGAACGTGATTAAACTACAGAAATATCCAACACTTGGAAATTTCCCGACAGGGGAAAAATTGGGTATTTTTATCCGGTCGAACTTTTTAACATATTCAAAAAATTATCTGGAACGACACATAGACAAAGTTTGACAATCCGATCGAATGTATGAACTCCCAATACAACCCAAAATACTCAACTCTTGATTTCAGATTAAAAATTCCCAGGAAAACCAGCACTGAAAAATAGGAGTTACTGTGCAAAATTCAATGGCAGATAAGACAAAAGTGCGGCGGAAGGGCCGCATTAGCACGCTAATGCCGCGGTTCCGCCGCACTTTAGAAAGATCATTA
Source organism: Agapanthus africanus (assembly GCA_030015575.1). NCBI lineage: Eukaryota > Viridiplantae > Streptophyta > Magnoliopsida > Asparagales > Amaryllidaceae > Agapanthus > Agapanthus africanus. Next base: position 97,766,437 of record CM057349.1, read on the forward strand.
GGTAATTTTTGCATCTTAATTCTTAGATTTACCTTCTTGTTTTTCTGCATATTTTTAATTTGCAAAAATCCACATTTTACAAAAATGTCCAGAGAGCATTTTAAAGTCGGGGTTTCGGGTCGATCGGACTTCTAACTCCGTCTACGCATCGCCTAAGGCTCTAGCTAGGCTCTGATACCACTGTAGGGTTCCTAGGCACGCTAGTGAGTTCTCCCAAGCCATCAACCATGGCAATTTCAAAAATTATGGTGCCTACAAACCCTAAACTACGGATCGATAACTAGATGTCTAGGCGAAAAAGAACTAGTTAACACTTAACTAATGAGAAAACGGAAATACAACCTTTGTAGATCCGGTGCTCCACCTCCATAGCTCCGCAACGAAGTCCTCTCCGCTGTCCAAGTCAAATCCGGCTCTAGGATCGGCTTCGTCGAAGAATGGGCAAACTAGGTCGTCGATGTCCATAGCCGAAGATGATCTACGTCGAGGCATCGCTAAATCAAGCTCCGACTTCACCAAGTCAAGAAACTTGTGAAGTAAACACACTCTACTACTTGGCAAGAGGTAGAGGATGAAGAAATAGGAAGTGGGTAGACTTTAGAATCGGATTTCTCACTTGTTTTCATCAATCACCATTGATGAAGAATGGTTTTCTTCAATGAAGAAGATGAAGAAGAAGAAGCTAGTATTATGATAAGTTGAAAGAATAAGAAAAGAAAAATGAATTCTTATCATAATTTTAACTAGAGTCAAGTGTAGAGAATGAATCATGGTTAGTGGGAATGGTTAGGGTTAAGGATGAGATAAGAATGGTTGACTTGAACAAAGCTTCATGAAGCTTCAACTAAAGAACAAAATTAGCCACCATTCTTTTCTCTTTTCTTTTATTCATTTATCAAAAATAAAAAGGATAATTAAATAAGATAAATGAATAATAAATAATAAACCCTAACCATTTCATTAACCAAGGTTTAATCTTTACACTTGAACCCTAGCATGACATGTATCATCAAACATGATACAATCAAGTGCACAAAAGTATATCGCATATACAATGCGCCCATCCGAGTGAGAAAATCCATCTTAAGTAAACCGATACTAGTTGATGCAAAGTAATATATCAAATATATAAATATGCATTAAATCATTAAATCAACACTTGATTCAATGATCCGGTTATGTCGCACACAACCGACTAGTATACAATATATCGGCTTATCGAATCAACCCTTGAATCGATAACTAGGTTATATCGCATACAACCATTCGATACATTTATCGCGAGAATAGAATACGGTATCACATACACGCATTATTCTCGGTCCCGCACATATCTCATATGCGCTCCTATTTCGTTTCGCTTGAGCCAGGAAACCTCTGTGTAGGACTCTAAAGACTCGTCAATACGCCGGCAGCAGATGATGATCATATCAAAACACCCACAAGCCGCAAGCGGTCTGCTAAACGTAACGGCCACCCGGGTATTGAGCGATCTGAAGATCGACGAGCAAGCCCGCTCACACTCCAGTGAATCCGACCAGTAACACTACCGTACAGTCCGGTCTGATCGTCTGATATGTCGCATATCTCGCCTAGGGGTGGTAAACGTCAGACCCCAATAGCTCAATAAGTCGTGTCGATATGAGGTCTATAACTGTTCGAGAAACTACTGGTAACACTTACCAGTAAATCTCAGCAACCCTGGCCAGGGATTTCCTGTTATAGCCAATCGAACACAGCACAACATCAACTCCCTATACCGGGAGAGACGAATCCCCTCCTATCGCTCATTGCCTCCATGTGACTCGGGACTGTACCCAAAAACCACCGTTTTGCACGCCCTCTTGGACGTGGTAAGATGGAAATCAAAGCACAGTGGGAACCACACAAGACTCTATGACGATCTCGGTTCAACAGACTACTCTGTACCAGTGTCACCAGAGAACTGCCATCTGACGTGAGGTATAATACCATCTGGGAGTTCTCGGCGAGTCCGTCCAGTGTACCCAGTCTCTACTGAGCACCCGTATATCATCTCTGATGTCAAACACCGATGGATATGGGATCATCCATCGCCCATCTGTATGGGTCGAGAAGGTACACGCTAGTCTACTCTGGTATATCGATGCCCCGTCTCGATACACCCACGACTAGGGACTTTGAAGGATGTACTTATGGATTACCATGTCCCCACTAGTATGATCTTCATCATAGTCCAGGTAGTCAAGCACACATCCTAAGGGCTTTACCAACATGTAACAGAGAGACAATGAGTATACATGTTAAGGTAAAGGGTAACCAGATAGCATACTATCATGTCGAGCAAGAAAGTCCTCCCTATATATGTCCCAGCATCCACTACAATATACATCCTATGTACAGTAATGGCCTCTAGGGCATACATATAACTAACATAGATGTGATGTAATCTTATAATGACGTATTCTTATCATTCGATGAATTGATACTAGATCGTTGATGATCAATCGAGAATTAGGGATTTCTTATGAAACTAGGGTTTCATCTTATCCCTTGTTCTTTCGTCGATATCATTCACATTCTAGCCTCTAGTAAATTCAAGAAATGATCGTAGATCCCTAATTTTGAGCGATCACATTCAAGAAAGCATCGCAACGAAACTAGGTCATCGATTCTTGAACTTTCTAGGGTTTACAAAGCTCGTAGGACTCAAGAATCGTATTAATATTTGTTACATCATCATTCTATTGATCGTCTCGACTCCTTTACGAGCGGAGTTTTACTCGAACATCACAACAAGAATCACAATCATAAATTGAGATCGAATCATGTTGCAAGAATTTAAAGAAAGCAAGATTAAAGAATTTCACCTTTTATTTATATCAACAATTTCGTTACAGTCGCTCAAGAATTACAAGAGGAAGAACTCGATCGTCGATTTGGCTTCGCTCGTCTCCTTGAGTCGCGGATCGGCTTGGATCACTTGCCCGATTGAAGATCGGCTCGGCTCCTAAAAGGTTGAAAGCTTCTCGCTTGATTGGTACTCAAGATCTTGAATTTGGAGTGGAATTAGGGTTAGGGTTTCGCACAAGTCTTGTCACTAGACTTGTGAAAGAAGATGATGTAAGAGGGAATGAACTACTAAAGATTAACTAAGGATTGATTAGCCATTAATCCTAGGTCTAGGCTTCTATTTATAGACTTCCCTAAACCCTAGATCTAGGATTAGAATTTGAATTTTCCTCCAAAAGTTAGTTAGAAGAGATTTGAATTTCCCTCCAAAAGTTTGTTAAGGAGAAGCTTCTAGATGTGATTAGTTAGGAGCTTAATTAGGATTAGCTTAATGATCTTCTTTGCTGATCTGGTAGAAGCTTCGAGATAATTCTGGAATTTGATGCATGTGAAATGAATGTGGGCCTCTAGAGATGAATTGTGCACTGAAAAATATGTGCTGATGTGTCCAAACCGCCGCGGAACCGCGGCGCAAGCCGGCTCCTACCGCGGCTCTTTGGAGGCTTCAGGGCTTGGGCTCTCTGCAGTGGTCTTGGTCTAACAATTGGGCCTTTCTTTGATATGTTGATTTTTATATTTCCTTTTGATTTGCTACCAAATCTGAAATCATTGAGTTGGCGTATTTTTGATCAGCTTTTTTGGCTTTGCTCTTGCAATTTACTGCACAAATCTCGACACAAGTGTTGCGCAAATACAGAGATGATGCGATGCCATGAAATGCGGTCAATTTCCTATATAGTGCCGGTTTTAGAGTCTAACACATGCAATCTGATATTTTATGACTGATTTGCTAATATGTGAATTATGAATGCCGAACACTTCTAGATGAGTGCAAATGATAAGGAAATTGCCGTGTTAAGAATGCAATATTTTCTACTGATCAAATTCCCCCAAACTTATTTTCGATCGTCTCGAGCGAATTGTTTTATTAAAACAAGAAGGAGAAAATAAAGAAAGAGAAAAACTAACTAGCACACTTTCGTAGGCAACACGATTGCACTGAGCATGTGCAACAAGCCTTTAAACCTCTAGGTGTCCATAGTAGGAGGAGTATTGTCTCCTGAGGGTTTTCAGTGGATTGCACCCACAAAATCCAATAATAAAAGGAAGATTATGAATACTACATTTAAAGAAAAGAATTGTAAAAGAAAATCCTTGAAAATTAGGGTTTCCAACTAAGCTAGCTTTTTGGTTGTCATGAGCCCTATCTTAATGGTCATGAAAAGATGTCAGAAATCACGTCCTCCTTCAATAAAACATCGTCTTATTCTTCATTCCTACCTTTCTTCCAAACATCGATCATATAACCCTGCGTGTGTGTAAAGACATCCCTACACCCGGAGAATTCAATTCAAGCTATCATACTCTTGCCCATCAGCCTCAGTACTTTTTAATTAATGAATATTTAGACAAATTTGCTCACATACTTTCATGCGACCGTTAATACTTCTTGAGGTACTAACTGACCGATTACTCATGTGTTTGCTTATATGGTGTATTTTCCTCGTCTTGCACCACCTCAGGCATAGCAGTAACTCCCAGACCAGTTGGCCTTAGGGCACTAGGTGAAAAGGAACCCTCGCTATATATATTTTTTATTGCCCTTGGTGATAACAAAACCAGTGTTCATTTTTCTCACCACTTTATATTTTCTTTATTTTTTTTATTTTTTTATTTCCTTCATACTTTTGGCTTTAAGACAAGAGCATTTCAAGGTATCCTCTACTATCCCAGGCTTTAAGACGTGTGTAAGTGCGAATAGCAGGGTATCAACGTTCAAAATGTTTGGCTTCCAGAATAGAAACTATTTTTCAGACTTATTTTCATCCTCAGATTAGTGACGTCCTTCATCTTATTAACCCTTGGGACAACGGCTTATAACTACTTATTACTAGTTCGTATGCGAAAACTTCTAATTTTCTTAGTTTTCTTAAATTTTCTAATCTCATGGATGTAATTTTTCACTATCTAAACTTTATTATCTTATTTATGTACAAAAATATTTTTATTTTTAGAAAATTTTTAAATTTTTATAGGTTTTCAAAAATGTTTTGTGCTTATGCAAATGATATGCAAATGATGCAAAAATAAGCACAAACCTCCCCCAAACTTGTTTTCAACAGTGTCCTCACTGTTGCCATCAGCTAAATCTCAAAAAACCTGTAAGCTTGGGAGGAAATTTATTAATGGGGGCAAAATATTTAAGTGAAGAACTTCCCCCAAACTTATTTTTGGCTCAAAATTTTACAAAAATTTTTCTTTTCAGGAGCCAGAAAAAATGCCTCCCCAATCTTGAGTTATGCAATGTTAATCTTTTGAAAATCACATGAGGGGGTCAAAAATCATTGGTCGATGCCAAGCTTTGCAAAGACCGAAGGTTAACACCAACCATTCAAAAATTTTATCAATGCAGTGCTCTGGTTGGTTGAAGAAGAAATGGGGAAAGGCTATGTGGTGGAAGAGAGTGTGTGTGCGTCTCATTTTGGAGAGACGATGCAGTGAATGTGATGGATTACTCACATTCTTTTTACAGTTCAGAAGAAGGGGTGGAGGTTCAATTTCAGTGATTGGATGTGGATTCATCTCAACACCTGTGTCATTCAAAAATGCGAGTTCATCAGCGAAGATCTCCTCAAAAGTTCCATCAATACCCCGATGAATAATGTCATCACAAAGTGCGGGGTGATCTTCAGACTCTAAAAGCAATTCATAATCAGTGTTAGTTGTTGACCTGGACAACTCGGTGGAAGAGTCCATATGTGTATGATACATAGTTGGGTCAAACAATAACATATGAAAAGAGTCTAGATCGGTATCAGGAGGATCATCAAATTCGCTGCTGTCGACATCTATTAAGTCGACAGAACAGACCTGAGCAGTAGGTTCGGAGGGTACACTTCCCAACTTGTAAATGTTCAGCTCTATTGACCTATTCCCGAAGGATAGGGTCATAGAACCGTTACGACAGTTGATGATAGCGTTGGAAGTGGCCAAAAAGGGGCGACCTAAAATCACCGGAATTTGATTCCGTGGGTTCGCTACAAGCTGTGTATCAATTACAATAAAGTCCATAGGGAATATAAATTCCCCGATTTTTATTAACACATTCTCCAGTTCACCCCTAGGTTTGGTGATTGATCGGTCAGCCATCTGGAGAGTGCAATAGGTTGGCTTCAACTCTCCGATACCTAGTTGCTCATAGACTGAGAAAGGAAGCAAGTTAACACTAGCGCCAAGGTCTAGTAGAGCACGGTTAATGTGTTTTTCCTCGATAGAAATGGAAATCGTAGGATATCCAGGATCCTTACGTTTCCTCGGTAATTGTTGGGGGAAAGCCGTGTCTACCGTCTTTGCCATGAATATCTTTTTCGGCACTTGAGTCTTCCTCTTCCTAGTGCACAAGTTCTTAAGAGTTTTTGCATAGGACGAAACTTGTTGGATGGCATCTAGGAGAGGGATGTTGATGTTAACTTGCTTAAAAATGTTCATAATCTTCTCCATATGTGGACTCGGTGTGTTTGCCCTTAACCGATTAGGATAAGGTGCTTTAGCAATAAGCGCTGGGTCCATCATAGGAGAAGGAAGTGTGTGTGGACCCGATCCCAGAATAGAAGTGGGGATCGTCTGTGGAGAACTAGAAGAGATGGGCTGAGTTGGCGAGCCTTTTGGGAAACGAAGAATAGGCTCGCAAGAAGGTGGTGGGGTAGAAGAACTGGGGTCAGAATTAGAAGTAGAAGTGGAAGGAAAGGTCTCAGCCGGGGTGTTATTGATAGATTTTTTTGTATCATCAAACTCTTCCCCAACGTGATTGTCAAGCACTCTTCCAGATCTCAACGTGGTTGCATTCACAAGATGTGAATAGCCAGGATTGGGTAAAGGTTGAGCTGGAAGTTTCCCTTTCTCTCTTGCACTCATTTCGGCTTTTAGTTGTGCAATTTGTGCTTCCATCGATTTGATATTCTCATTTTGAAAGACAATGATCTTCATCACATTCTCGACGGAAGATTGCAAACTTGTCGTCCCTTGGATGGATTGTTTCATGAAAGTATCCAAGGTTTGTGCTAGTGCAGAGGTATTGTCTGTACCGGTCAATTGCAAAGAGTTTTCATGCGGTGCAAAAGTATTGGCCGGATTTTGGAAGTTATGTGATTGGAAGGGGTGCTGACTCAATTGAAGTGGTGGATGCTGTTGTGGTGGAAGAACCCTTTGGAAATTGTGTTGGGTTGGAACTGTGTTTTGAGATTGTGATTGGTTCCAAGCAAAATTAGGGTGATTCCTCCAACCCTGATTATATGTAGAAGAAAATGGATCGTTTCTAGGTCTTTGAAATACGGCATTGGTATGCTCATGACCTTGAAACGGAGAATTTAGTGGACATTCTTCCGTGAGATGTGATGGATCAGAACAGCATCCACATACAGTTTTGGAGAGTGACATTTGACTTAGGGTGGCGGCTAAAAATTTGTTTTCCATATTCTCGAGTTTCTTGTGTATAGCTGAAATGTCAGCTCTAACTCCTATGGAAATATCATTGCCATCCCTAGACGATTGACTCACACCCTCCCACTGTAAAGATTTTTTAGTGAAATCTTCTAGAAATTTCCAGGCTTCCCCATCATCTTTAGTCATGAAGTTTCCTTGACACATGGATTCAAGGGTCTGTCTTGTGTTAGGATTAATGCCCTCATAAATGATTCGGCACAGTTCCCATCTCGGGATGCCGTGATGTGGACATTGGACTAACAGATCCTTGAAACGTTCAAGACATTTTGAAAATGTTTCATTTGGAAGCTGGGAGAATTGATAGATTTCGCTACGGACTCGAGCTGTCTTTTGATGTGGGTAGAATTTCTTAAGGAATGCTTTGACGAATTCGTCCCAACTTGAAATGGAATGTGCGGTAGTGTTATATAGCCACTTCTCGGCTAAATCGCACAAGGTGAATGGGAGAAGACGAAGACGTAAAGCATCCACAGAAAGCTATGAAGTACCCATCATTACGCATACATTTTCAAATTTCGTGATAAACACGTATGCGTCCTCAGACTCGAGACCGTGAAATTTTCGTATAAGGTTGATGTATTGGGGTTTAATCTGAAAATTTTCCCCGTTGGCTGGTGGAGTGGAAAGACAGGTGGAAAGGGGGCCTCGGGTAGGATAGCACCTTTCTTGGAGAGAGATGCGAGATGGATTCTGTGCACCAACGGACGGCGGCAGAGTAGTGGAAAAGAAGTTCGATGGAGACGGATCCATCGATGTGGGTGTGGTGGTGGGTAAAGAAAAGGTAAATGTAGAAATACCGACTTTAGGGTCGATCGGGGGACGCGGACTGAACAGGCACTAGAATCCCGTTGTCCAGCCTATCTTGCACTAAAAAGGGTTAGTACAAGTGGCAGCAAGGCTTTATAATTAGGGGAAAGAATGAATGTATGCGGTGTTTGTTTTGAAAAATTGGACGGATTTTTTTTTTGAAAAAATGATGCAACACAACAAATGCAACACACAAAACCCTAGAATCTAGTGGTCACCTAGGTCCGGCTCTAGACCGCTCCTAATTGCCAAAAGAAAAGTCGCAGGATAGAATCCTCCACTGCCTCTTTGTCCCCTTGTGGCCAGGTAAGTGCCAGGTAAGTAGGAAGGTACTCCACTACGTAAGTAGTGGGCCTAATTAATAACCACTAGCCTTCGACACACTTGCCTTAGACACCACAAGAAAACGCGGATAAGCAATGAATTACCCACGGCCTTCTCTTGTCCTAAGTGAGCGCGACGGTCCTTAGAGTCATCTCTAGATTTCTTTTAATTAATGAGGGTAAATGCGGATGCAAGTTTGTGATTTTTGGGGCTTAGGAAGGGTAATGAACTCCCCACCTAATCTAGATTTGGTCTTTGCCCCTTAATGTCCGTATTAATTATGCAAACAACCACAAAATCAAAAACACGCACAATTTTAATTTGCTTTGCGGCTCTGCGATTATTTGCAAAGAAACCTGCAGGAATTGTTAATTGGAGCAGATGAGGGAGAAGATAAGAAAGTGAGAAGCTTACAGAGAAATTTTGGTACACTGAAGCAGCTAGGCCGCAGCGGAACCGCCGCAATAGGAGTCTCCCACTGCGGGAACGCGGTCTTCTGTGCGGATCTCTGTGCAAAATTTTAACAGTGAACTTCTGTTCACTCCTTCAGCTCTCTGGAATATTCACAAAAATTTTATCCAAGCTCCAATGATTCCAGATTTCCTCGCAATCAAATCACAACACACGTATTAGGGTTTGTGCGAATTTTGATCTAAAAATTGTAATGGAATAAATTTTTCAACTCAAATTTCAAAATACAAACAATTAGCGCACTATCCCCAGCAACGGCGCCATTTGATTGAATTCGATTTTTGTTGTGTTTATCAAATGATCCCCGGCAACGGCGCCATTTGATTGAATTCGATTTCCGGATGTGTAGATGGAAAATTGTGTAGAAATCACAACAAAAAATATTTTGACCGCAATCAATAACGGTGTCGGTTGTAGCGCGTTAGTAAGTGCGGATCGTCCATAGGGAAAGTGTAATCGTTCGTCTTTTGAATTAGGTGAATTGAAACTTTAAAGAAAAGAAACGAAAACAATTCATGTTTTGTAGTTGAAGTTCAAGAATTAGAAAATCTAGATCTAATAACAAGAAAAGATAAAAATCAAGAATTGAGATGTTTGTGATGATTTTTCCAACCAAATATCAAGAATCGAAATGAGGCTCATAGGAATCGATCGGATCTATAGATGTGATGTAATCTTACAATGACGTATTCTTATCATTCGATGAATTGATACTAGATCGATGATGATCGATCGAGAATTAGGGATTTCTTATGAAACTAGGGTTTCATCTTATCCCTTGTTCTTTCGTCGATATCATTCACATTCTAGCCTCTAGTAAATTCAAGAAACGATCGTAGATCCCTAATTTCGAGCGATCACATTCAAGAAAGCATTGCAACGAAACTAGGTCATCGATTCTTGAACTTTCTAGGGTTTACAAAGCTCATAGGACTCAAGAATCGTATTAAGATTTGTTACATCATCATTCTATTGATCGTCTCGACTCCTTTACGAGCGGAGTTTTACTCGAACATCACAACAAGAATCACAATCACAAATTGAGATCGAATCATGATGCAAGAATTTAAAGAAAGCAAGATTAAAGAATTTCACCTTTTATTTATATCAACAATTTCGTTACAATCGCTCAAGAACTACAAGAGGAAGAACTCGATCGTCGATTTGGCTTCGCTCGTCTCCTTGAGTCGCGGATCGGCTTGGATCACTTGCTCGATTGAAGATCGGCTCGGCTCCTAAAAGGTTGAAGGCTTCTCGCTTGATTGGTACTCAAGATCTTGAATTTGGAGTGGAATTAGGGTTAGGGTTTCGCACAAGTCTTGTCACTAGACTTGTGGAAGAAGATGATGTAAGAGGGAATGAACTACTAAAGATTAACTAAGGATTGATTAGCCATTAACCCTAGGTCTAGGCTTCTATTTATAGACTTTCCTAAACCCTAGATCTAGGATTAGAATTTGAATTTCCCTCCAAAAGTTAGTTAGAAGAGATTTGAATTTCCCTCCAAAAGTTTGTTGAGGAGAAGCTTCTAGATGTGATTAGTTAGGAGCTTAATTAGAATTAGCTTAATGATCTTCTTTGCTGATCTGGTAGAAGCTTCGAGATAATTCTGGAATTTGAAGCATGTGAAATGAATGTGGGCCTCTAGAGATGAATTGTGCACTGAAAAATATGTGTTGATGTGTCCAAACCGCCGCGGAACCGCGGCGCAAGCCGGCTCCCGCCGCGGTTCCGCGGCTCTTTGGAGGCTTCAGGGCTTGGGCTCTCTGCAGTGGTCTTGGTCTGACAATTGGACCTTTCTTTGATATGTTGATTTTTATATTTCCTTTTGAATTGCTACCAGATCTGAAATCATTGAGTTGGCGTATTTTTGATCAGCTCTTTTGGCTTTGCTCCTGCAATTTACGGCACAAATCTCGACACAAGTGTTGCGCAAATACAGAGATGATGCGATGCCATGAAATGCGGTCAATTTCCTTTATAGTGCCGGTTTTAGAGTCTAACACATGCAATCTGATATTTTATGACTGATTTGCTAATATGTGAAATATGAATGCCGAACACTTCTAGATGAGTGCAAATGATAAGGAAATTACCGTGTTAAGAATGCAATATTTTCGACTGATCAATTGCTAATCAAGGAAACCTAGAGGATATAGAGATGGATTAGGGATCTATTAGTCTTGCTAACCCTAGGATTTCAACACATGAGAGGATTAGGGTTAGGTTTTTGAAGAGAGAGAGCTTGAGGAGAGAGAATGTGAAAGTGAGATTGAAAATGAATTATGTCTCATTTCTATATATGATGAAGCATAAAGAATATCAAATAAATCATTATGTGATATTTACAACCATGCTTCATTTAATACATACAATGAATCATCTCATGAGTCATTAAGCAATAAATGCTTCATTAACTCATTTGGATGAATCACCTCATGAGTCACTGATCCATTTAATGCAAATAACACCTAAGTTCTCCACCTCATCTTTTTTCTAGAAGCTTCTCGACTAATTACGAGAATGCCCCTCCCATCCGTGAAAACACGGAAATACTGAGACTGTATAAATCCAATAATCCAATACCAGAATCTGGCTTAAACTAAAGCCCGCTAGTAAAAACTGTCCGAATATCGTACGTGCATAAATACACGTATGTGTCCGAACCCTGTCGTAAAACCATACGACCTCTATATCATTTCGCCTGAAGCAGGGAAACTCTCTGTGTGGGACTCTAAAGACTCGACACTACACTGGCAGTGGGTTTAACCACAGGCCGCAAGCGGCACTAGCTGTACGTAACGGTCCCTAGGTAGATGTCGATAAGAAGGCCGATGAGGAAACCCATCCGAACTCCTACTGAGCCTGATGCGACAATCTCCGTACAGTCTGGTCTGTTCGTCTAAGACTATCGCATATCGAGCCTAGGAGGGCGGCAAGCGTCAGTCCCCTAAAAGCTGTATAAGTCGTGTCGGAGCGAAGCCCATTACACCTTGAGAAGCAACTGGAAATCCTACCAGTAAATCTCGTTAGCCCTGGCCAGGGACTTTGCGTAATGGCTCTCCAAACACAGTGTGATATCAACTCCCAATACCGGAGAGACGAATCCCATCTAACCGCCACTGCCTCCAAGTGCTTCGGGATTGCACCCAACTGCTACCTGTTTGCACGACTCCTTTGAGCCGTGGTAGGGTAGCAATCTAAGAACAGTAGGAATACACTCAAAGCGAAGCAGCAGTGTCAAGTCTACGAACTATGCTGTACTCATGTCACCTAGGAACTGTTAACTGACGACGGGTATAATACCAACCAGCAGTTCCCTACGAGTTCTGTCCGGTGTACCCGTAACCTAATGAGCACCTGCATACCATCTCCAGTACAACGTACTAATGGCTGTGGAACAGACCATCTCCCCTGTTGGGATGAGAAGCGTATACACTAGTCTACTCTGGAGTATCGATGCCCTGTTTCGATAATCCTACGACTAGGGACCTGAAAAAAGATGTGCTTGTAGACTACCCAGCTCCCACTAGTGTGACTGCCATCAGAACGCTGGTAGTCAAGCAAGATCCTAAGGGCTCTATCAATATGTATTCGTGATATGCTAAAAGAAACATATTCACATATTAAGATATATATAAACCAAGTAGCATACTATTATGTTGAGCAAGTTTGTTAATACAATTGTGAATATCTCAAGCTTCCATTAAGTAATATACAAGCTAGTATGATACAATAATGGCCCCTAGGGCATATACACTAACACCAGACCAGATGTAGCTTATTCACTAGGTGTAGTGAGTAGGTATTAAACAGATACTAGGGAGAAATACTGGACAATTGTGAAGAACATTCTTAAGTACTAAAGAGATATTCTTGGTGTATGGTAACGGTGAACTCTAGGTGGAGTCCTTTACCGATTCGAGCTTCCAGAGTGATAAGGACGACAGTAAGTCGGTCTCGGGTTTTATCTTCACCCTGAGTGGAGGGACGGTATGTTGGAAGAGTTCCAAGCTAGATACCGTAGCAGACTCGACGATGAAGGCTGAATACATCGCTACCAACGATACTGCCAAAGAGGCTGTCTGGATGAACAAGTACATAAGATGAACTTGGTGAGGTTCCATCCATTGAGCATCCAATACCTATGTATTGAGATAACAATGGAACTGTGGCTTTGGCCAAGGAACCCCTATCCCATCAGTGATTCAGACATATTCTTAGGCGGTATTACCTGATCAGGGTGATAGTAGATCGTCGGGAGATCGAGGTCACGAGAGTTGACATAGAGGATAACACAGCGGATCTACTCACGAAGGCCCTTTCCCAGATGCTATTCGAGAGACTTTTTAGGATGTTGGATATGAGATACTATAACAACTGGCCTTAGTGCAAGTGGGAGATTGTTAGTGATATGTATGCCCTAGAGGCCGTTATTGTATGATATAGTGGATGCTTGGACATATATATGGAGGACTTTCTTGATCGACATGATAGTATGCTATCTGGTTGCCTTTATCTTAACATGTTCACTGGTATTATTATACTGTCTCTCATATACATGTTGATAAAGCCCTTAGGATGTTGGCTTGACTATCAGGACTATGATGCAGATCATATTACTGGGACCTGGGTATTCCATAAGCACATCCTTCAATTGTTCCTAGTCGAGGGAATATCGAGACAGGGCATCGATAATCCAGAGTAGACTAGTGTGTATATTTCTTGACCCTGTATGGGGCGATGGTTGATCCTATATCTATTAGTGTTTGACATCAAAGATTGTACACACGTGCTCATTACAGAATGGGTACATTGAACAGGACTCCCCGAGAACTCCTAGATGGTAATATACCTATCGTCAGATAGTAGTTCTCTCGTGATACTGGTACATATTAGTCTGTAGACCCAAGATCGTTATAGAGTCTTGTGTGGTTCCCATTGTGCTTTAATTTCCTCCCTACTATGGCTCAAAGCAGTCGTGCGAACAGGTGGATTTTGGGTACAGTCCCGAGTCACATTGTAACGTTTCGAAATATTTTAGATAATTAATTATTTTTTTTATTTATTTAAAAATGTTATTTTGATAAAAAGAATTTTTATATGTGGTTAAGGTAATTAAGTAAAATAGTAGTTAGTTTGTAACATTAGTTGTAAGGAAGGGTTTAAGTGATAGTGTTAGTTTCTTTGTGTTACATTAGATTGTATGAGGGCTTTTGTGTTAATGTGTTAATCATAGGTTTAGGATATAGTGAAACTCACCCACAACACACCTTGGAATGAATCTCAAGCCCACACCTCCAACTTGTATGAATACAAATCACCTCTTCAAGGTGACACCTCCTCCTCCCTTTATCAATTCATATTTCCCTATTTTGTTCAGTTGTAATTTTTTTTTGAAAAAATCTTAGCTTAGCAAGCTCTCCACCTCACTAAAGAAAAGAAAAAAAAAGAATAGAGAAGCTTGTGTCCTTGATTCAATCCCTTAAGCTAGGATCTTGTGTTCTTGTGCACCCTTGAGGAGCTATTTCAGTTGATTCTTCCATTTGGTATAAATCCCAACCCTGCAGATCTTATTTTCAGTACTGTTTAGTATAGAGTTTAGGATATCGGTAATATCGTATTTTTGTTAGATTTTAACTCTTTTTTGTATCTGCTATATTATTGCTAATCTATAACAAAATAAAATAGTATAGTAGACTTATAAATGGGACCTAGAGTATACACTAGAAACCCGGACCTATTCCCCTACAACTCGACCGGCGAGACTTGAATATATCCCGGTGCCGCCGGACTTAGTGGTGAGTTTGGTGTTGAGGTTTTTAGGTAGCTCTCTGTATATGTTTTAGGATAGCTCTCTGTATATGTTTTAGGGTATTTGGTATAGTTTGATTTTATTATATAGTACTTATATAAAATCTGGAAGCTAATTACTTGTTTTTGGGTATATTTTAAAATACGATACGGATATTTCATGTCACGTTTCATGTTTAAAAAATTATGAATAGAATGGGGGTAGTTCAGGTTAGCTTAGGTTTTTATAACTTACGGTATTCTCACGTAGCACGTTTCGTACGTAAGTTGTTATAGCTTTCACATTTTCACCGTATCGGATTTTAGCTGCTTTTATACGAAAGTTCTTTTCGATGTTAGGTTTGACTGCGGGGACTTCAGAGGCAGTAAGGAAGGGAGAGGGATTGATGGAATCTGAATAGATCACGACTTGTTCCGGTGTGTAGACTAAACATCTACCGGGGGGACAATGTATGGATGGCGTATAATGCCCTAGAATTTTGGTTATAATTGTTTTCCATTCATATTGTTTATATAATTAAAACATAGCATTTCATATTGTGCATCCATACTTATAAATTGTGCTGCTTAAAACCTGTTAGGACACTGCACTATTATCGATGAGTTATGTTACACTTGTACATACTTACATGTTACACTACACCTCATCGGTAATTGACATGCCACGTACACATTTAGAACTTGCTATGTCACATATAATCTATTACACCCTGTTAGCATCATTAATAATTTTTGTTATGCACCTTCGTTATTATTGTGACACATATCATATCTTACTTTCATTTGCTACTACTCGTACCATAAGACATATTGGACTATAAGGATTTCTGTTTTGAGTTTTGTGCACTACTGGTTATATTCGACGGTTCTTCGTGATTGATGTGATATGTCCACCATGAGTAGTTGTTTTTAATGATTTGGTTTTATTCCGAACCGAGTTGGGGAGCTATACGGTTGCGGATTTTTACGTCATCCGAACTGAGTAGGGAAGTATACAGTCGGATCCATGGTGGACCCGATCGAGACCGAGGGGCAGGAAAGCTGCATTAGAGGCGGGGAGCCTAGCGAGGATACTCGATACAAGAGATAGTTGTGAAATACGGCAGATATCTGGAGGATACCGATCGATGTTGCTGATTGACAGGATAGTTCGGGGAATGATGCCTGCTAGAAACAGAAGATTTGTGTTAGTGTTGAACCCAGAAAGATTTATGGATCGTATAAAATGAACTATATTTTTGAAAGACTTGATGAGATTTCAGTGTTGTTTTATACATTCATTATAGTTACATATTCATGTTTCCATATGCTATCATACCTCATGCTTACAATTTCAACTGTTATATGTTAGTTTATTCACTGAGTTGGCAACTCACCCCCGTTGTGCCTTAGTTCCTTGCAGGAGACTCGTGGACACATAGCAGCAGTGCGGACACACCTTTCAGCTTTTATCGCTTGTCTTGCTAGGTGGGTTATATATGCAGTAACCGCCTATTTTTGGTATATGTATTTTGGATCTAGTATCACTCCATCAGACCCTATATATTTGACTTAGAACGAGACATATTTGTATATGTTTTGATTCGATTGAGTGAGATCGACTAGTTATTCTAGTTTATGTTCCTTTACTTTATGCATGTGATTCTTCACTTTTGAGTGTCGTATTGTTATTGCGTGGCTTGTTTTTGCCGATTGGCGTTGATTTTGCTCCCAATTAGGGATGCCACTTACTTAAATGTTTATATAACTGCTTTTAATTAAAAATTACAAAGGTGGTGCTATCAGAATTTTCAATACTAAAAACCAGTTAATTAGTTTTCATTTCCTAAAACCATTTTACATGCCACCTCATCCATTTCATTTTAAAACTGTACTTTCTTAATTCCGCAAACATGTTTTTGATTTTGGTTTTCTGGCTTACTCGGATTATGTCGGCATCTTTAGATGTCATACAATCTAAGTGCCAGTCATGCGCCAAATTCGGGTCGTGTCAAAGTTGGTATCAGTGCTTAGGATTAACCTTACGGAACCTAGAAGTGATTTTGGAGTTACTAGGCTCAAAATTTCATTATTTATATTGACCATTGGTTTGATGGAGTAGGTAATTTAGGATGAGTAAAGTACCGTACATACGTTCCGCGGCATATTTACGATACGATACTCCTCCTAAGTGACCTTAGGATGTATATCTTGATTAATCTTTCCTTTGACTCTCTATTATTGCTGTTCCTGTTCGTACACTTTATCAACTCTCGTTTCTTGTTCTAGTTGCCATGGCCACGGGAGCTAGGCGAGCCGCAGCCAGGGATCCGGCTCGGACAGATCCGCCAATGACGGCGACTGACCCACAGGACATCCCGACGGCACAGGGACAGGTTGATCCTCCTCTTCTCGATAGACTGACTAGACTAGAGGAGGGCATGTTGGGCTTACAGCAGATGATAGGGTAGTTGGCCGAAGCCACCCGTGTTCAGAGACAGGATCAGGCCTCGACGGTGGTAGAGCCCATTGTATAGCCCGTGCAGACTGTCGCACCTATGGTCTCGAGGTTTTTAGAGGTATCACTCCCGGAGTTCATGAGGTTGAGGCCTCCGGTGTTTACTGGGACAGACACAGCAGAGGATCCCCGGTCATTTCTTGATAGGATGGCTAGGATCGGTAGGTCCTTGAGATGTTTAGATACGAGGTCGGTAGAGCTGGCCAGTTTTTGGTTAGAGAGACTTGCACAGACATGGTGTAAGTTGATGGACAGTGGGCGAGCAGCAGATCTACCTCCGATGTCATGGACAGAGTTTTCTGAGGTTTTCCTTTCCAGATTCCTTCCGCAGAGCGTGAGAGACACCAGAGTCAGCTGTTTTGAGGCATTGCGGAAATCTGCGGATATGTCTATGGCAGATTATGATTTGCAGTTCACCCAGTTGTCGCGCTATGCTCCATACTTAGTTCCCACGGAGGAGCACGGGGTAAAGATATTTGTGAGGAGCCTGGATACACAACTGTTCCTTTCTATGGGCTCCCAGCACATCGATACTTATGCACAGGCTATGGACGCAGCGATGCGAGTGGAGGAGCGTCTGAACGAGACGACGATTGTTCCAAAATCGAAGAGGTCCAGAACTATTAGGTCAGTTACCAGGAAGTTTGGTAGAGGTCGAGGCAGATTCATTCCAGGCCACAGTTTTGGTCAAGGTTGGGCTCAGGGCCGGATGTTTGGCTCGTATCCCGAGGAGCAGAGGCCGCCGTCGACATGTTTTAGCTACGGGCATCCAAGGCATTTCTCTGGGGATTGTAGACTCCAGGGAGGGTCTGCATTTCCACAGGCTGTTTTACCCCCTCCACCTTCTACTTCGGTGGCATTACTTCCTCCACCAGCTGCTGCTATGCGTCAGGCCATTGCACCGCGAGGCCGTGGTTATGCCGCACGTACTCAGAGGGGACAAGGAGACCGAAGGAGTGGACATCAGGATGCTGGTAGGGGCCAGGCTCGGGTTTTCGCTTTGACTCCCTAGGATGCCTAAGCATCCAATGCAGTTGTGACAGGTACTCTTTCCGTATGTTCCTTAGATGTGCATATTTTATTTGATCCCGGTTCTACGCACTCATACGTGTCAGCACACTTTGCACTTTCTCTGTGGAGAGATTTGTCGTTGTTAGAGTTACCGCTTGTTGTGATTACTCTAGTGGGGAATTCTTTTGTAGCCCAACATGTGTTTAGGTCATGTTCCCTACGTATTGGTAAGAGATTCGTTAATCGATTTGATTCTTCTCGATATGCTAGATTTTGATGTACTTCTCGGTATGGATTGGCAGGCCGCTTGTCATGCTTACGTTGATTGCCAGGGAAAAGAGGTCAGATTCTGTTTTCCTGGTGAGCCAATTTTTATTGTGTAGGGAGACTACAGTGTTACTCGTGCCAACCTGATTTCTGCCCTTAGTGCTGGACGGCTCTTGAAGAAAGGGTGTCATGGTTTCTTTGCATTTATTCAGGATGTGGGAGCCGCTGAGGTCCCGTTGGACCGGGTTCCGATCATACGAGAATTTTCTGATGTGTTTCCTGTTGAGTTAGCAGGGTTGCCGCCAGAGCACGATATTGAGTTCTGTATTGACTTGATTCCTGGTGCGAGGCCTATTTCTATACCGCTCTATCGGATGGCCCCGATGGAGCTGAAGGAGCTCAAGAGTCAGTTACAGGAATTGCTTGATACAGGGCTCGTTCGTCCGATTGTATCGCCGTAGGGAGCTCCGGTCCTGTTCGTTAAGAAGAAGGACAGCATCATGAGATTGTGTATCGATTACAGGCAGCTGAATCGAGTTACGGTGCGAAATAGGTATCCATTAACTCGTATTGATGAATTGTTCGATCAGCTACAGGGAGCTGGCTATTTCTCGAAGATTGAATTGCGGTCCGGGTATCATCAATTGAGAGTCCAGAAAGATGACATTCTGAAGACTACTTTTCGGACGCGTTATGGGTATTACGTGTTCCTAGTGATGTCGTTCAGACTCACCAATGCACCTACAGCGTTCATGGATCTGATGAACCGAATCTTCAAGCCGTTCCTCGATCAGTTTATCATTGTTTTCGTAGACGATATTTTGATCTACTCTAGGAGTCGAGAGGAACACGAGCAGCACTTGAGGGTTGCATTGCAGACTTTCAGAGAACATCAGTTGTTCGCCAAATTCTCCAAGTGTGCTTTCTGGCCGATAGTGTTGATTTCTTGGGTCACGTGGTTAAGAGAGATAACATACATGTGGACCCGAAAAAGATCGAGGCCGTACAACACTGGCCCAGACCTGTATCAGTTATGGAGATTCGCAGCTTCTTGGGTTTGGCCGGTTACTACCGACGTTTTATGCAGGATTTTTCTCGTATCGCAGCACCGCTAACCGGGTTGACCCGGAAGGAAGTTCCATTTTTTTGGACCGAGGCATGCAAACAGAGTTTTCAGCAGTTGAAGACTCGCTTGACGACTGCACCAGTCTTATCTTTGCCTTCAGGGTCAGGCGGCTTTTTTGTTTATTGCGACGCTTCTCGAGTGGGTTTAGGCCATGTGTTGATGCAGCACGGCAGGGTCGTCGCTTATGCTCCTCGGCAGTTGAAGAAGCACGAGCAGAACTATCCCACTCATGACTTAGAGATGGCCGCGGTGGTCTTTGTACTCAAGATTTGGAGGCATTACTTATACGGTGATTTGTGCCAGATATTCACGGCCCATAAGAGCTTAAAGTATATCTTTCAGCAGCAGGATCTGAATTTGAGGCAGCGCCGTTGGATGGAGCTCGTAAAGGACTATGACTGCGAGATTCTCTATCATCCGGGCAAAGCGAATGTTGTGGCAGATGCTTTGAGTCGGAGGCATGGAGGTAGCTTTTCTTATTTGAGTGCAGTTCAGAGACAGTCTTCCGCAGATTGGCAGATTCTATGTGACGGCCGAGTACAGTTTGAGTTTACGTCGACCGGAGGACAACTCGCTCATATCCGCGCTCTTCCACAGTTACTTGATTGCATCCAAGAGGCACAGTCCAACGATACCCGTTTGTCGGAGATCATAGAGCAGGTTTG
This sequence comes from Agapanthus africanus, assembly GCA_030015575.1. Classification (NCBI taxonomy): domain Eukaryota; kingdom Viridiplantae; phylum Streptophyta; class Magnoliopsida; order Asparagales; family Amaryllidaceae; genus Agapanthus; species Agapanthus africanus. The sequence goes on from CM057349.1 coordinate 97,786,913, forward strand.
ACAGGGTAGAGATTCAGAGTTCATGATTGATGACCAGGGAGTCCTACGATTTGGGGCTCGTCTTTGTGTACCAGATTCTGAGGGGCTGAGATGCGAGATCTTAGAGGAGGCGCATCAGTCAGCATATAGTGTTCATCCGGGTTCCACCAAGATATATCATGACATGAGATGTCGTGGATTTCATTTTGAGATGCCTGACTTGCCAGCAAGTCAAGGCCGAGCACCAGAGGCCAGCATGGGAGTTACAGCCTTTGCCCATTCTGGAGTGGAAATGGGAGCAGATCTCTATGGATTTCATCGTGGGTCTACCTAGAACCAGTCGAGGGTATGACTCTATTTGGGTGATCGTAGATCGATTGATGAAAGCGGCTCACTTTCTTCCAGTGAAGACCACTTTCGGATTCGCTCAGTATGCTCAGATATATATTGATGAGATTATGCGACTACACGGCGTTCCGACCTGCATTGTGTCTGACAGAGGCACTCTGTTCACTAGCCTCCTTTGATAAAAACTTCAGGAGGATTTGGGCACCTGATTGAGTTTCACTACAGCTTTCCACTCGCAGACCGACGGTCAGTCAGAGAGGACCATACAGACTCATGAGGATATGCTTCGAGCTTGCGTTCCAGATTTCGGTGGCAGTTGGGATCGTCACTTTCCCTTGATAGAGTTCTTCTATAATAACAGCTTTGAGGAGACGATTCAGATAGCACCCTTTGAGGCATTGTATGGGAGGAAGTGTCGGTTGCCCGTTTGTTGGACAGAGCTTAGTGAGAGTAGTATATTGGGACCGAAGCTAGTGCAGAAGACTACAGAAAAGATCCAGTTGATTCAGGACAGGATGAGAGTGGCCCAGAGCAGGCAGAAATCTTATGCTGATCGACGTCGTTGCAGATTCAAGTTCACCATAGGTGATCATGTTTTCTTGCGGGTTTCTCCAATGAAGGGCGTGTTGAGATTCGGGAAGAAAGGGAAGCTTAGTTTCAGATATATGGGCCCCTTCGAGATTCTCGAGCGAGTTGGTACCGTTGCTTATCGTTTAGCGCTTCCACCCAGTTTTCCAGATGTTTACCCCGTGTTTCATGTATCAATGCTTCGCTAGTTCTTTCATGACCCCTCTCACGCGATTCAGTATCAGACGATCCAGCTGGAGTGCGATCTTTCTTTCACCGAGCAGCCGGTAGTCATTCTGGATCGACAGGTGAAGAAACTGAGGTCGAAGATCTTACCATCCGTAAAGGTTCTTTGGCGTAGCCCGAATAGCGAAGAGGTCACTTGGGAGGCCGAGGATGCGATACGGAAGAAATCCCCGCATCTTTTTGAAGGTACGTGTGCTTAAGTTTTCAATTTGGGGACCGAATTTTCTTAAGGGGGGATATTGTAACGTTTCGAAATATTTTAGATAATTAATTATTTTAGTTATTTATTTAAAAATGTTATTTTAAATTTTATTTTGATAAGAAGACTTTTTATATGTGGTTAAGGTAATTAAGTAAAAGAGTAGTTAGTTTGTAACATTAGTTGTAAGAAAGGGTTTAAGTGATAGTGTTAGTTTCTTTGTGTTATATTAGATTGTGTGAGGGTTTATGTGTTAATGTGTTAATCATAGGTTTAGAATATGGTGGACCTCACCCACAACACACCTTGGAATGAATCTCAAACCCACACCTCCTACTTGCATGAATGCAAATCACCTCTTCAAGGTAACACCTCCTCCTCCCTTTATCAATTCATATTTCCCTATTTTGTTCAGCTGTCATTTTTTTTTGAAAAACTCTTAGCTTAGCAAGCTCTCCACCTCACTTAAGAAAAGAATAAAAAAGAATAGAGAAGCTTGTGTCCTTGTGTTCTTGATTCAATCTATCAAGCTAGGATCTTGTGTTCTTGTGCACCCTAGAGGAGCTAATTCAGTTGATTCTTCTGTTTGGTATAAATCCTAACCCTACGGATCTTATTTTCAGTACTGTTTAGTATAGAGTTTAGGATATCGGTAATATCGTATTTTTGTTAGATTTTAACTCTATTTTGTATCTGCTATATTATTGCTAATCTATAACAAAATCAAATAGTACAGTAGCCTTATAAATGGGACCTAGAGTATACACTAGAAACCCAGCCCTATTCCCCTGTTAGTGTAATATGCCCTAGAGGCCATTATTGTATAGTACTAATTTGTATATTACATTTTGGAAACTTGGGATATATACACGAATTTATGCCAGTCTTGCTCGATATGGTAGTATGCTACTTGGTTTGTATCTATTTTAATATTTGTATATGTTTCTCTTGACGTATCGCTAATACATATTAGTAGAGCCCTTAGGATCTTTGCTTGACTACCAGCATTGTGATGGCAGTCACACTAGTGGGGGCTGGGTAGTCTACAAGCACATCCTTATAATTGTCCCTAGTCGTAGGCTTATCGAGACAGGACATCGATACTGCAGAGTAGACTAGCGTATACGCTTCTCATCCAAGGAGGGGAGATGGTCTGTCCCACATCCATCAGTACATCGTACTGATGATAGTATGCAGATGCTCATTAGGTTATGAGTTACACTGGAAGGACTCGTGGGGAACTGCTGGTTGGTACTATACCTATCGTCAGGTAGCAGTTCCCAGGTGACATGAGTACAGTATAGTCCGTTGACTTGACACTGCTAATTCGCCTCAAGTGTGTTCCCACTGTTCTTAGATTACTACCCTACCACGGCTCTATTGAGTCGTGTAAACAAGTAGTGGTTAGGTGCAGTCCCGAAGCACTTGGAGGCAGTGGCGGTTAAATAGGATTCGTCTCTCCCGGTATTGAGGGTTGATGTTGCGCTGTGATTTGGAAAGCCATTACACAAAATCCCTGACCAGGGCAAGCGAGATTTACTGGTACAGATTCCAGTAGTTTCTCAGGGTGTTTTTGGCTGTGCTCCGACATGACTTATTATGCTATTAGGGGTCTGACGCTTGCCGTGTAGGGTTCCTAGGCACTCTCAAGAGGTCTCACAAGGCATCAACCATGCCAATTTCAAACTTTACGGTGCCGAGAAACCCTAGACTAGATCGTTAACTAGAATTTTAGGCGAAACCACGAACTAGTTAACAACTTAACTAAAGTGTAATGGAAATACAACCTTTGTAGATCCGGTGCTCCACCTCCATAGCTCTGTGATGATGTCTCCTCGCTGCGATCATCGGATCCCGGGCTCTAGTGTCGGCTTCATCGGAGAATGGACGGGCTAGGTCATCGACTACGACGCCGAAGATGATCTACGTCGAGGCATCACTAGATCAAGCTCCACATTCACCAAGTCATGAAAACTTGTGAAGGAAACACCTTATACTACTTGGCAAGAGGTAGAGAATGAAGAAATAGGAAGTGGGTTCACTTTAGAATTGGATTTCTCACTCTTTTCATCAAGTTGCCATTGATGGAGGCAAGCTTCTTCATGTGAAGAAGAAGAAGAAGAAGATAGAAAATATTATGATAAGTTATTTGAATAGAATAGAAAAATCAATTCTTATCATAATATTAACCATGGTAATGTGTAGAGAATTGACTAAGGTTAAATGAATGGTTAGGGTTAATGAGATGAAGACAAAAGGGTTTCTTTGGTCAAAGCTTCATGAAGCTTCAACAAGCTTCATGAAAGAAAGAAACCTTTTGTTTTTCTTTTCTCTTTTCTTTAATCCAAAAATAAATAAATAAATGAATGAATAATCAAATAAAAACCCTAACCATTTATTTAACCAAGGTTTAATTCTTTACACAAACCCTAGCAATCATGTATCATCAAACATGATACAAACTTGTGCACAAAAATATATCACATATACAATGTGCACAAACAAGTGAGAAAAACCATTTAAAGTGAACCAATACTAGTTAATGCAAAGTAATATATCAAATATATAATTATGCATTAAATCATTAAATCAACACTTGATTTAACGATCCGGTCATATCGCATATAACCGACTAATATCCAATGTATCGGCTTATCGAATCAACCCTCGATTCGATAACTAGGTTATATCGCATATAACCATTCGATACATTCATCGCGAGAATAAAATACGGTATCACATACACGCATTATTCTCGGTCCCGCACATATCTCATATGCGCTCCTATTTCGTTTCGCTTGAGCCAGGAAACCTCTGTGTAGGACTCTAAAGACTCGTCAATACGCCGGCAGCAGGTGATGATCATATCAAACACCTACAAGCCGCAAGCGGTCTGCTAAACGTAACGGCCACCCGGGTATTGAGCGATCAGAAGATCGACGAGCAAGCCGGCTCACACTCCTGTGAATCCAACCAGTAACACTTACCGCACAGTCCGGTCTGATCGTCTGATATGTCGCATACCTCGCCTAGGGGTGGTTAACGTCAGACCCCAATAGCTCGATAAGTCGTGTCGATATGAGGTCTATAACTATTCGAGAAACTACTGGTAACACTTACCAGTAAATCTCAGCAACCCTGGCCAGGGATTTCCGGTTATAGCCAATCGAACACAGCGCAACATCAACTCCCTATACCGAGAGAGACGAATCCCCTCCTATCGCTCATTGCCTCCATGTGACTCGGGACTGTACCCAAAAACCACCGTTTTGCACGCCCTCTTGGACGTGGTAAGATGGAAATCAAAGCACAGTGGGAACCACACAAGACTCTATGACGATCTCGGGTCAACAGACTACTCTGTACCAGTGTCACCAGAGAACTGCCATCTGACGTAAGGTATAATACCATCTGGGAGTTCTCGGCGAGTCCGTCCAGTGTACCCAGTCTCTACTGAGCACCCGTATATCATCTCTGATGTCAAACACCAATGGATATGGGATCATCCATCGCCCATCTGTATGGATCGAGAAGGTACACGCTAGTCTACTCTGGTATATCGATGCCCCGTCTCGATACACCCACGACTAGGGACTTTGAAGGATGTACTTATGGACTACCATGTCTCCACTAGTATGATCCGCATCATAGTCCAGGTAGTCAAGTACACATCCTAAGGTCTTTACCAACATGTAACAGAGAGACAATCAATGTACACGTTAAGGTAAAGAGTAACCAGATAGCATACTATCATGTCGAGCAAGAAAGTCCTCCCTATATATGTCCCAGCATCCACTACAATATACATCCAATGTACAGTAATGGCCTCTAGGGCATACATATAACTAACAATCTCCCACTTGCACTAGGGCCATCTGATAGCAGTGGTTGTAGTATCTCATACTCAACCATCCCATAATAATCTCTCTCTGGGAACAGGCCTTTGTGAGTGGAACCGCTGTGTTGTCCTCTGAGTCTACTCTCCTAATCCTCGATCTCCTTGGAGATCAACCATCTCCATGATCAGGTGACACTGCCTTAGAATATGTCTGGATCACTGATGGGACCGGCGTTCCTTGGCATAAGCCACAACTCCATTGTCTCACAATGGTTGGAACCTAGTTCATCTCATGAACCACTATACACCCAAACAACATTTTTGGTAGCATCTTAAGTAGCGATGTATCCTGCCTTTATCGTCTAGTATGCCACGGTATCTAGTTTGGAACTCTTCCAACATACCGTCCCTTCACTGAGGGTAAAGACAATGCCTGTGACTGACATTCAGTCGTCATTATCACCCTGGAACCCTTCCAGTGATTCTCCCCAGGATCGGTTGATACCATCTCACTACAACTAGTGAGAATACTAACATCCAATTAGATCTATCTCATAGATCCAAATTCCAGGATTTAGGAGGTATCATTATGATCCTTTATGGAGAATCATTGTGATAAGCGGAGACTGACCGAGCGTAGCATAGGAAACTTCTTTTTTATCAAGAGTATGTCCTCCACGTACTCTACGAGGATCGCCACCATACTCCCTACTACCTTTTTGTTTATACAAGGTTCATCAACCATTTTGACGATGTCAAACTCTTTGACTAACACATCAAAACAGATGTTCCAACTCCGCGATGCCTGCTTTATCCTATAAAGCATCTTGCACACGTTTCCGCTGCTCCCACTTTCTACGAGGCCCTCTGGCTGTGTACTTATAGACGCTCTCTTCTAAAACATCATTTAGAAAAGCTGTCATGACACCCAAACACCAGATATCGTAGTCATGGTCTGTAGCCGTGGCAAGTAGGATCTGGATGGACTTAAGCATAGATCCTTAGAAAAGGTTTCATTATGATCCATATCTGGTCAATGATGCAAACCTTTAACAAGTCTAGCTTTGAAAGTCTTAACTCTTCCATGTACACCAAGTAATCTTCTCAAGATATACTTGCTCCTGATGGGGATTTAACCCTTCAGATATAGCAACCAAAGTCCATACTTAGTTGGTGTACATGGATTCCATCTCAGATCGCTAAGCATCCAGCCATTTTGACAGAGTCTTACTCCTGATGGCCAGCTCGAAACTAGTTGGGTCATCATCTCATGATGCAATCCTCGCTCCCACTGTCATAGAGAAACCGAAGTATCTCTCAGGTGGGTGAGGAACCCTACTAGATCGGCGGAGAGGCTGAGGTTCGTTGGTAACTATTGAATCCTTTGGTTCTGTCAAATCTTCAGCTGCAGTTTTGTATAGCTGGAACCTTTCCAGTTCTACATTACAGACCTTGCCTCGAGCTTGTCCGGATTTTGCTTTTCAGACATAGGCCGGTCAACCCCAAATCTTAACTAGCTTAAGACATGGGCTCTTCCCTTTCCATATCAAATATGAAGTGGTAGGCAACTGATTTGATTTGAACCCTATTCAATAGGTATGCAGCTTCTCAAGTGCATAACTCCCAAAAAGGAAATAGGTAACTCAGTAGTACTCATCATAGAGCACACCTTATCATATAGGGTGTGATTGCTCCGCCCCGATATATCATCGTATGGTGTATCCGGAGGAGTAATGCTGAGAGAGAATCTCATTCTCCTTTAGAATAATCCAGGAATTTCGTGCTCAAGTATTCTCCTCCTTGATCTCATCAAAGGACATAATACTTATACCCGTATTTTGGTTCTCTACTTCTAACTTATATTCTGTGAATATCTCAAAAGGTTCGGACTTGTGTTTCAACAGGAACATATGTCTGAATCTTGAGAGATTATCAGAGAATGTAATGAAGTACAAAGAACCGGTCTTGGCATGTGTAGACATGGGACCTTACATACATCAACATGTATCATCCCAAGAGTTCACTAACTCTTTCTCTGTTTCCAGTAAACGGAGCTATAGTCATCTTATCTCTGTGACATGACTCGCAAGTTTCATAAGATGTAAATTAAAATTGATTTAAATATGCATCTACATGTAACTTCAGCTAGTCGGGTCGCATTGATATGACCTAGTCTACAATGCCTCAAGAAGGATTCGTTCATTTCTGAATTCTTCCTCTTTTGTGTGTTCAGTATACTAAAGAACTGTAGTTTGATTTAGAACATCAATGCTTTTAGATAACGTGCCTGAACCGATCAACTTTTGATATAGGAAATGTTCAAAATATTATCCAACAATACAAAATTTTATCATTTCTTTACTAATAAAGAGACTGATATGATTTTGTATATCAGGTTCGGTATCTAATAACATTCGTTCAGAATCAATGTATTTGGATTACAGGGTGACAGTGACCAACAGACTTGGCTGCAACTCTTCCCCGTTTTCTGCCTCATGAAACTTATCACCCGTTCTCAGTTCTCTACCTATCTGTAGCCCTATGTAACAGATTACATATCTGGGATCCTGATCTGGTATCACATACCCAGGACGTAAAGGATACTGAGAAACAGTTCTCTGTAATGAACACACCCGAAGATGATGCATCAGCATGCACTCTCTTCGTTTGGGCGGCACGGGAATTCTGGTAATCCCCAATTTCCTGCTCTGTCTTATAACAATTATAAGTTGGAGCGGGAACAACGTTCCCCAGCTCAGTATAACAAGCGGGTTCGGTCAATAATCCGTATTATTATCTTGATTAAGGCGTGATGTGGTCGCTACCTGGAGAGAGAGAGAAGAAAACACTCAGCGTGCGCTCTTGCAAGAATAGATTGGTTATTATTTTATCTAATCAGGATGGCTCCCACTGTTTTTATCAAATCTTCCTTCAAACCCTAAAAGGAAAGACCAGCCGGGATTAATTATACACTACAAGTTCGCCAATCTTTCAGCCAGGCCAGTGTCGGTACTTTGAGGGAGGTCGCCCGTGCTTTCGCACGAACCTAATTAATGTAAACCTCGTTTTCCCAGAGGCGTAACCCCGTTGACACCTTTCTAGACACCTACTTGATCGGCTAATTGTAATGTGTAAAACTCTCCCAGGAGTAACTCTTACTCGCAGCGGGTATCGGGATCCAACTATCTCATAGAAGGTATGCAATCTCATTGCAAATTTCAACACTTGAAATTCCCGATAATATTTTGCCCCATGCGATCTATGACCTTGACTGAGTCAACAAACCATAGACCGCAAGTAAAGTTCAACCCGTCATTTCTCGATTGAATTAAACCCACCCGCACGACCCTTGACTGAGTCAACAAGGCCGCACGACTACCCTAATCCAATCGCATCATATGCTTTGCAGATAAGCAATAATCAGCTACCGCACACTACGCCTTGACTGAGTTAACAAACGCAGCACGAATACTAATTATTACCTATCTGAAATGACGGAGGGCTACGACAAGTTTTTCTTAAAACCTATTGCGTAATGAACTTGATATCGTTGTAGAATCAAATGATTTTAAAATGGAGTGTTTTTTAGGCTTTTCTAGTTTTTCTAAAGGAGTCACTCCCGGTGAAGGGATCGTCGGTCCTTTCCTCGTCGAATGAGGTGCGGGATATATCATATATATCACTATGCAAAGCAAAAAACTCTTAAAAGCAATCAAAAGATAAACCGAGGGGTGTAGCATCTGCCAGTTATTGCTAAAGGAGTCACTCCCGGTGAAGGGATCTCGGTCCTTTCCTCATCGAATAAGGTGCAGGATATATCACATATACCGTTGTGCAAAGCAAGAACTGTAGCTACCTGTTTTATTTTGAAATTCGATTCTACAACATCTTAGATTTCTTTTCTTTCATTAATCACATTAATGAAGTCCCATCATTTAAATACCTAAACATCACAGATAAATACGACGTACACTTATGCCATCCGCATTCGCCTCGATGTCCCCTCATGCACCGTTAGGTTAGGTGACTAACGGTAGAGCGGGGCAGGGCTAGCGCGGGTGTAAAACATAAGTAACGTCTATATAATATATCATATATACTATATACTGTATCTATCACAGAACATCACATGATCACATCACAGATATCGCAGCAGAAAAATTATATGAAATATTGGATATACCAGGACGTCCGTGTTTTCAATACGAGCCAGTATAAAACACGGATTCCACGGTCGTGATGAATAGCCAAACCCACACCCCTAGACCCCTACGAGAGCGGAAAGCAACCCTACTAATTCTAGAGTTAGGAGACTCGGACTCGACTCCTCGAGTTGGTTTCCCACTGGACTCCAGAACCTGGTTACTTATGCTCTCCTCCTTGGGTCTATCCTAGTGCAGAAAAGTAAATAATATACAAAGGGTGACATCTTCCGCAACCTGGAAGTGCCCCAATAAAAGAATATTACATACAAGTTTTTACATGAATGAAAATAAAAAAACACTCATCTCACATAAAAACCCCCGGCTATTCAAACACGACGATCCAATATAACATATCCAGCAACACATAACATCACATGTCATCAACGTAAGTAAATATGCGCATCCCAATTGTCGTTGACATATAGCAACGAAACCGGCGATATCACATATTACACTTACGGTCACAGAAAAGAAAGTGTAAAACTACAATAGTTGGAATCCGCAACCTCTTTAGACATCGCATGCCTAATCAAATGAAATACTTAGACATCCCATGCCTAACAATTATAAACCCCGTATTTTAGTCTCAAAATCGAAAACACTTTTCAATATCAAGTCGGGCAATTCAACAAGATTCCCGACATCCTGATCGAATGCTCGTCGCAAACTTCAGTAGACGGCCGCACCCCCTGATACCGTCGACGAAGTGCACCAAGGAAGAACACCGCTACCGCGAGCACCCGAACGGTTGCTTTCGGCGACGGGGTTCTCCTACAGTCACTTAGTTGGGGCTAAGGGATGTAGCTGTCTAATAAGTTTATCCGGCGAGTATCCGCGTACGCTACGTGATTGCGACGGACTTTTGATCACATCAAAATTCCGTGGCAACCGATCAAGTGAGACTAAACCGCTAGATTTATAACATTCATTCAGTTATCTCATAACTGCTTGTGAATTCCAATTATTGTATCGCATTCCGAATAAGATAGAAAATGTTAAACTTTCTGATCGAACAATCGAACACCCAAGTTTTCCCGATATAGCTCAACACATGAAATAAGTCTAAAAACATTCAGTTCATGCCTCAATACCAACGGTCCAGCCGTAGAAGGGTCAAGCCAACGCCTCACATGTGGCACGCCGTACTGCCCCAAACCTTAAGGTTCAAAGGGCAGTTCAAGACGGTCACATAATCGAGTTAAGGTTTGTTGTCTTCTAGAGGGACCATCGCGTTACTTGCACTACTTAGAACGTCTTTAAATCATGAAAAAATCCAACACTTGGAAATTTTCCGGCAGGGGAAAAGTTCGGTGTTTATATCCGGTCGAACTTTTTAACATATTCAATATATCCGGAAAGCCACATAGACAAAGTCTGATAATCTGATCGAACATACGAATCCCCAAAACAACCCAGAAAATTCAACTCTTGAAAAAATATTAAAAATTCCCAGGAAAACCAGCACTGCAAACTAAGAATTACTGTGCAAAATTGAACGCAAGAAGAGACCACATGGCCGCGGAACCGCCGCATTAGCCATGCTAATGCCGCGGTTCCGCCGCACTTTGGTGGATTCATGGGTACGGGCTTCACAGTAATTCTTACAATTCCCTGCTGATTTTTCTGCATATTTTTAATATCGAAAAACTCCAGATTTTGGAAAAAGTCTAGAGAGCATGTTTGTGTTAGGGTTTCGGGTTCGTTCGGGTTTCAAACTTCGTCTTCGCATCGCCTAAGGCTCTAGCTAGGCTCTGATACCACTGTAGGGTTCCTAGGCACTCTCAAGAGGTCTCACAAGGCATCAACCATGCCAATTTCAAACTTTACGGTGCCGAGAAACCCTAGACTAGATCGTTAACTAGAATTTTAGGCGAAACCACGAACTAGTTAACAACTTAACTAAAGTGTAACGGAAATACAACCTTTGTAGATTCGGTGCTCCACCTCCATAGCTCCGTGATGATGTCTCCTCACTGCGATCATCGGATCCCGGGCTCTAGTGTCGGCTTCATCGGAGAATGGACGGGCTAGGTCATCGACTACGACGCCGAAGATGATCTACGTCGAGGCATCACTAGATCAAGCTCCACCTTCACCAAGTCATGAAAACTTGTGAAGGAAACACCCTATACTACTTGGCAAGAGGTAGAGGATGAAGAAATAGGAAGTGGGTTCACTTTAGAATTGGATTTCTCACTCTTTTCATCAAGTTGCCATTGATGGAGGCAAGCTTCTTCATGTGAAGAAGAAGAAGAAGAAGATAGAAAATATTATGATAAGTTATTTGAATAGAATAGAAAAATCAATTCTTATCATAATATTAACCATGGTAATGTGTAGAGAATTGACTAAGGTTAAATGAATGGTTAGGGTTAATGAGATGAAGACAAAAGGGTTTCTTTGGTCAAAGCTTCACGAAGCTTCAACAAGCTTCATGAAAGAAAGAAACCTTTTGTTTTTCTTTTCTCTTTTCTTTAATCCAAAAATAAATAAATAAATGAATGAATAATCAAATAAAAACCCTAACCATTTATTTAACCAAGGTTTAATTCTTTACACAAACCCTAGCAATCAAGTATCATCAAACATGATACAAACTTGTGCACAAAAATATATTACATATACAATGTGCACAAACAAGTGAGAAAAACCATTTAAAGTGAACCAATACTAGTTAATGCAAAGTAATATATCAAATATATAATTATGCATTAAATCATTAAATCAACACTTGATTTAACGATTCGGTCATATCGCATATAACCGACTAATATCCAATGTATCGGCTTATCGAATCAACCCTCGATTCGATAACTAGGTTATATCGCATATAACCATTCGATACATTCATCGCGAGAATAGAATACGGTATCACATACACGCATTATTCTCGGTCCCGCATATATCTCATATGCGCTCCTATTTCGTTTCGCTTGAGCCAGGAAACCTCTGTGTAGGACTCTAAAGACTCGTCAATACGCCGGCAGCAGGTGATGATCATATCAAACACCCACAAGCCGCAAGCGGTCTGCTAAACGTAACGGCCACCCGAGTATTGAGCGATCAGAAGATCGACGAGCAATCCCGCTCACACTCCTGTGAATCCAACCAGTAACACTTACCGCACAGTCCAGTCTGATCGTCTGATATGTCGCATACCTCGCTTAGGGATGGTTAACGTCAGACCCCAATAGCTCGATAAGTCGTGTCGATATGAGGTCTATAACTATTCGAGAAACTACTGGTAACACTTACCAGTAAATCTCAGCAACCCTGGCCAGGGATTTCCGGTTATAGCCAATCGAACACAGCGCAACATCAACTCCCTATACCGGGAGAGACGAATCCCCTCCTATCGCTCATTGCCTCCATGTGACTCGGGACTGTACCCAAAAACCACCATTTTGCACGCCCTCTTAGACGTGGTAAGATGGAAATCAAAGCACAGTGGGAACCACACAAGACTCTATGACGATCTCGGGTCAACAGACTACTCTGTACCAGTGTCACCAGAGAACTGCCATCTGACGTAAGGTATAATACCATCTGGGAGTTCTCGGCGAGTCCGTCCAGTGTACCCAGTCTCTACTGACTACTGAGCACCCGTATATCATCTCTGATGTCAAACACCAATAGATATGGGATCATCCATCGCCCATCTGTATGGGTCGAGAAGGTACACGCTAGTCTACTCTGGTATATCGATGCCCCGTCTCGATACACCCACGACTAGGGACTTTGAAGGATGTACTTATGGACTACCATGTCTCCACTAGTATAATCCGCATCATAGTCCAGGTAGTCAAGTACACATCCTAAGGGCTTTACCAACATGTAACAGAGAGACAATCAATATACACGTTAAGGTAAAGAGTAACCAGATAGCATACTATCATGTCGAGCAAGAAAGTCCTCCCTATATATGTCCCAGCATCCACTACAATATACATCCAATGTACAGTAATGGCCTCTAGGGCATACATGTAACTAACATGCCGCCCCTAGGCCCGATATGCGATACTCTTAGACGAACATACCAGACTATATAGAGATTGCCACAGATAAGCTCAGTAGGGGTACGGATGAGTTTGCTCATCGGCCTTCTTATCGACTGATACCTGGGTAGCCGTTACGTGCAGCTAGTACCGCTGACATGCTTGTAGTTAAACCCACTACCAGCATGGTGTCGAGTCTTTCGAGTCCTACACAGAGAGTTTCCATGCCTCGGGCAAAACGAGTAGAGGTCGTATGGTTTTACGACAGGGTTCGATCACACATGTGTACTTGTGCGCATATGATGTTCGGGCGGACAATACCAGTGGGCTTTGGTTTAAACCGTATCCTAGTATTTGTTTATTGGATTAGTTATGTCGCATTGTATTCGTGTTTCTCGAAATACGGATACGGGTATTTATATACGGATGCGAGGGGAATTCTTGTAATTATTCAAGTTTGCTTAAAGATGATTAAACCTCATTATATGTTTTAGCATTTTAGGTTAAATGTTTAATGAGGTGGATATTTGAGATGAGGGAAACTTCATGGTATTTTAGTGAAATTGAGCATGGCTATTATGTTGACTCTTTTGGATTCTTATGAGAAGAGAAGACTTAGATATTTTGAGATTTTATTTGAGATATTTGTGAGAGATATTTTTATTTTGCATTAGAGTTAAAATAGATGCTATGCTCAAGAGTTCATATGATTATCAAAACACATTCTCTCTCCTCTCAAGCTCTCTTTTCATCTTCCACAAAAAGAAACCCTAATTGTCTCATGAGTTGAGAATCCTAGGGTTTGTGACATAACTAAATACATTAACACTCTCTACTCTCTCTAGGCTACTTAGTTTATCACACCAAGTGACCTAATTACCTCAACTTGGAGGTTAAGCTCAAGGTTGGAACTTTCGGGTGGATATTCTACGACTTAGAGAAGCCGACGAGGAGGTGCGATCCGTTCTCACTTTGCGGAGTACATGAAGTGGAGAAGGACAGCGGGGAGGTGAAGGACAACGAGAACTTGAGGTATAACTTTCTCACATAGTAGTTAAACCTCTAAGCTAGTTTGTTAGTTACGGTTTATTATCGATCCTGGAGTTTAGTCGGTGTTACGAAGCTTATAAAAATCATTTTTTGCAAACTCCACCTCCCCGCGAACACGTGGGGTGCGTGGCATCGACTTACATCCCCTACAACTCGACCGGCAAGACTTGAATATATCCCGGCGCCGTCGGACTTAGTGGTGAGTTTGGTGTTGAGGTTTTTAGGGTAGCTCTCTGTATGTGTTTTAGGGTATTCGGTATAGTTTGATTTTATTATATAGTACTTATATAAAATCTGGAAGCTAATTTCTTGTTTTTGGGTATATTTTAAAATACGATACGGATATTTCGTGTCACGTTTCATGTTTTCAAAAATTATGAATAGAATAGGGGTAGTTCAGGTTAGCCTAGGTTTTTATAACATACGATATTCTCACGTAGCACGTTTTGTACGTAAGTTCTTGTAGCTTTCACGTTTTCACCGTATCGGATTTTAGCTGCTTTTATACGAAAGTTCTTTTTGATGTTAGGTTTGACCGCGGGGACTTTGAAGGCAGCAAGGAAGGGAAAGGGATTGATGGAATCCGAATAGATCACGACTTGTTCCGGTGAGTATACTAAACATCTACCGAGGGGACAATGTATGGATGGCGTATAACGCCCGTAACTAGAATTTTGGTTATAATTGTTTTCCATTCATATTGTGTATATAATTAAAACATAGCATTGCATATTGTGCATCCATACTTTTTAATTGTCCTGCTTAAAACCTGATAGGACACTGCACTATTATCGATGGGTTATGCTGCACTTGCACATACTTACATGTTACACTACACCTCATCGGAAATTGATGTGTCACGTACACATTTAGAACTTGCTATGTCACATATAATCTATTACACCCTGTTAGCATCATTAATAATTGTTGTTATGCACCTTCGTTATTATTGTGACACATATCATATCTCACTTTCATTTTCTACTACTCGTACCATAAGACAAATTGGATTATAAGGATTTCTGTTTTGAGTTTTGTGCACTACTGGTTATATTCGACTGTTCTTCATGATTGATGTGATATGTCCACCATGAGTTGTTGTTTTTAATGATTTGGTTTTATTCCGAATCGAGTGGGGGAGCTATACGGTTGCGGATTTTTACGTCATCCGGACTGAGTGGGGAAGTATACAGTCGGATCCATGGTGGACCCGATCGAGACCGAGGGGCAGGAAAGCCGCATTAGAGGCGGGGAGCCTAGCAAGGATACTCGATACCAGAGATAGTTGTGAAATACGGCGGATATCTGGAGGATACCGATCAATGTTGTTGATTGACAGGATAGTTCGGGGAATGATGCCTGCTAGAAACAGAAGATTTATGTCGGTGTTGGACACGGAAAGATTTATGGATCGTATAAAATGAACTAGATTTTTGAAAGACTTGATAAGATTTCAGTGTTGTTTTATACATTCATTATAGTTACATATTCATGTTTCCATATGCTATCATACCTCATGCTTACAATTTCAACTGTTATATGTTGGTTTATTCACTGAGTTGGCAACTCACTCCCATTGTGCCTTAGTTCCTTGCAGGAGACTCGTGGACACATAGCAGCAGTGCGGACACACCTTTCAGCTTTTATCGCTTGTCTTGCTAGGTGGGTTATATATGCAGTAACCGTCTATTTTTGGTATATGTATTTTGGATCTAGTATCACTCCATCAGACCCTGTATATTTGACTTAGAACGAGAAATACTTGTATATGTTTTGATTCGATTGATTAAGATTGACTAGTTATGCTAGTTTATGTTCCTTTACTTTATGCATGTGATTCTTCACTTTTGAGCGTCGCATTGTTATTGCGTGGGTTGTTTTCGCCGATTGGCGTTGATTTTGCTCCCAATTAGGGATGCCACTTATTTAAATGTTTATATAACCGCTTTTAATTAAAAATTACAAAGGAGGTGCTGTCGGAATTTTCAATACTAAAAACCAGTTAATTCGTTTTCATTTCTTAAAACCATTCGACATGCCACCTCATCCATTTCATTTTAAAATTGTACTTTCTTAATTCAGCAAACATGTTTTTGATCTTGGTTGTGTGGCTTACTCAGATTGTGTCGGCATCTTTAGTTGTCATACAATCTAAGTGCCGGTCATGCACCAAATTCGGGTCGTGACAAAGTTGGTATCAGAGCTTAGGATTAACCTTACGGAACCTAGAAGTGATTTTGGAGTTACTAGGCTCAAAATTTCGTTATTTATACTGACCATTAGTTTGATGGAGTAGGTAACTTAGGATGAGAAAAATACTGTACATATGTTCCGCGGCATATTTATGATACGATACTCCGTCTAAGTGACCTTAGGTTATATATCTTGATTAATCCTTCCTTTGACTCTCTATTATTGCAGTTCCTGTTCGTACACTTTATCAACTCTCGTTTCTTGTTCCAGTTGCCATGGCTACACGAGCTAGGCGAGCCGCATCCAGGGATGCAGCTCGGACTAATCCGCCAGTGACGGCGACTGACCCACAGGACATCCCGACAGTATAGGGACAGGTTGATCCTCCTCTTCCCGATAGACTGACTAGACTAGAGGAGGGCATGTTGGACTTACAGCAGATGATGGGGCAGTTGGCCGAATCCACCCGTGTTCAGAGACAGGATCAGGCCTCAACGGTGGTAGAGCCCATTGTACAGCCCGTTCAGACTGTCGCACCTATGGTCTCGAGGTTTATGGAGGTATCACTCCCAGAGTTCACGAGGTTGAGGCCTCCGGTGTTTACTGGGACAGACACGGCAGAGGATCCCCAGTCATTTCTTGATAGGATGGCTAGGATCGGTAGGTCCTTGAGATGTTCAGATACGAGGTCGGTGGAGCTGACCAGTTTTTGGTTAGAGGGGATTGTACAGACATGGTGTGAGTTGATGGAGAGTGGGCGAGCAGCAGATCTACCACCGATGTCATGGACAGAGTTTTCTGAGGTTTTCCTTGCCAGATTCCTTCCGCAGAGCGTGAGAGACACCAGAGCCAGCAGTTTTGAGGCATTACGGAAATCTGCGGATATGTCTGTGGCAGATTATGATTTGCAGTTCACTCAGTTATCGCGCTATGCTCCATACTTTGTTCCCACGGAGGAGCACAGGGTAAAGATATTTGTTAGGAGCCTGGATATACAGCTGTTCCTTGCTATGGGCTCCCAGCACTTCGATGCTTATGCACAGGCCATGGACGCAGCAATGCGAGTGGAGGAGCGTCTGAACGTGACGATGATTGTTCCAAAATCGAAGAGGGCCGGACCTGTTGGGTCAGTTACCAGGAAGTTTGGCAGAGGTCAAGGCAGATTCATTCCAGGCCACAGTTTTGGTCGAGATTGGGCTCAGGGCCGGATGTTTGGCTCGTATCCCGAGGAGCATAGGCCGCCTCCGACATGTTTTAGTTGCGGGTATTCAAGGCATTTCTCTAAGGATTATAGACTCCAAGGAGGGACTGTATTTCCACAGGCTGTTTTACCCCCTCCACCTTCTACTTTGGTGGCATTACTTCCTCCACCAGCTGCTGCTATGCGCCAGGCCGTTGCACCACGAGGACGTGGTTATGCCGCACGTACTCAGAGGGGACGAGGAGACCGAGGGAGAGGACGTCAGGATGCTGGTAGGGGTCAGGATCGGGTTTTCGCTTTGACTCCACAGGATGCCCAGGAATCCAATGCAGTTGTGACAAGTACTTTTTCCGTATGTTCCTTAGATGCGCATATTTTATTTGATCCCGGTTCTATGCACTCATACGTGTCAGCACACTTTGCACTTTCTCTGGGGAGAGATTCGTCATTGTTAGAGTTACCACTTGTTGTGATTACTCCAGTGGGGGATTCTTTTGTAGCCCGATACGTATTCAGGTCATGTTCTATACGTATTGGTGAGAGAGATTCGTTAGTCGATTTGATCTTCTCCATATACTAGATTTTGATGTACTTCTCGGTATGGATTGGCTGGCTGCTTGTCATGCTTACGTTGATTGCCAGGGAAATGCGGTCAGATTCTGTTTTCCTGGTGAGCCGATTTTTGTTGTGCAGGAAGACTACAGTGTTACTCCTGCCAACCTGATTTCTGCCCTTAGTGCTGGACGGCTCTTGAGGAAAGGGTTTCATGGTTTCTTAGCATTTATTCAGGATGTGGGAGCCACTGAGGTACTGTTGGATCAGGTTCCGATCATACGAGAATTTCCTGATGTGTATCCTGTTGAGTTACTAGGGTTGCCGCCAGAGCGCGATATTGAGTTCTATAATGACTTGATTCCTGGTGGGTGGCCTATTTCTATACCGCCCTATCGGATGGACCCGACGGAGCTGAAGGAGCTCAAGAGTCAGTTACAGGAATTGCTTGATAGTGGGCTCGTTCGTCCGAGTGTATCGCATTAGGGAGCTCCGGTCCTATTCGTTAAGAAGAAGGAGGGCATCATGAGATTGTGTATCGACTATAGGCAGCTAAATGGAGTTACGGTGCAAAATAGGTATCCATTATCTCGTATTGACGACTTGTTCGATCAGCTGCAGGGAGCCAGCTATTTCTCGAAGATTGAATTGCTGTCCGGGTATCATCAATTGAGAGTCCGGAAAGATGACATTCTGAAGACTGCTTTTCGGATGCGTTATGGGTATTACGAGTTCCTAGTGATGTCGTTCAGACTCACCAATGCACCAGCAACGTTCATTGATCTGATGAACCGGATCTTCAAACTGATCCTCGATCAGTGTATCATTGTTTTTGTAGACGATATTTTGATCTACTCTAGGAGTCGAGAGGAACACGAGCAGCACTTGAGGGTTGCATTGCAGACTTTGAGAGAAGATTAGTTGTTCACCAAATTCTCCAAGTGTGCTTTCTGGCTGGATAGTGTTGATTTTTTGGGTCACATGGTTACGAGAGATGGCATACGTGCGGACCTGAAAAGATCGAGACCGTACAGCACTGACCCAAACCTGTATCAGTTATGGAGATTCGCAGCTTCTTGGGTTTGGCCGGTTACTACCGACGTTTTGTGCAGGATCTTTCTCGTATCGCTGCACCGCTGACTGGGTTGACCCGGACGGAAGTTTCATTTCTTTGGACCGAGGCATGCGAGCAGTGTTTTCAGCAGTTGAAGACTCGCTTGACGACTGCACCAGTCTTATCTTTGCCTTCAGGGTCAGGCGGCTTTGTCGTTTATTGCGACGCTTCTCGATTGGGTTTAGGCTGTGTGTTGATGCAGCACAACAGGGTCATCGCTTATGCTTCTCGGCAGTTGAAGAAGCACGAGCAGAACTATCCCACTCATGACTTAGAGATGGCTACGGTGGTCTTTGCACTCAAGATTTGGAGGCATTACTTATACGGTGAGTTGTGCCAGATATTCACGGACTACAAGAGCTTAAAGTATACCTTTCAGCAGCGGGATCTGAATTTGAGGCAGCACCGTTGGATAGAGCTCGTAAAGGACTATGACTGTGAGATTCTCTATCATCTGGGCAAAACGAATGTTGTGGCAGATGCTTTGAGTCGGAGGCCCGGAGGTTGCTTGTCTTATTTGAGTGCGGTTCAAAGACAGTCTTCCGCAGATTGGAAGATTCTATGTGAAAGCCGAGTACAATTTGAGTTTACGTTGATTGGAGGAAAGCTTGCTAATATCCGCGCCCGTACACAGTTACTTGATCGCATCCGAGAGGCACAGTCCGACGATGCTCATTTGTCAGAGATCATAGAGCAGGTTCGACAGGGTAGAGATTCAGAGTTTGTGATCGATGACCTGGGAGTTCTAAGATTTGGGGCTCGTCTTTGTGTGCCAGATTTTGAGGGGCTGAGACGCGAGATCTTAGAGGAGGCGCATCTGTCAGCATATAGTGTTCATCCGGATTCCACCAAGATATATCATGAATTGAGAGATGTCTATTGGTGGGAAGGGATGAAGGGAGATGTCGCGGATTTCTTATTGAGATGCCTGATTTGCTAGCAAGTCAAGGCCGAGCACCAGAGGCCGGCAGGGGAGTTACAACCTTTGCCCATTCCGGAGTGGAAATGGGAGAAGATCTCTATGGATTTCATCGTGGGTCTACTTAGAACCAGTCGAGGGTATGACTCTATTTTGGTGATCGTAGACCGATTGACGAAAGCGGCTCACTTTCTTTCAATGAAGACCACTTTCGGATTCGCTCAATATGCTCCGATATATATTGATGAGATTGTGCGACTACACTGCGTTCCGACCTGCATTGTGTCCGACAGAGGCACTCAATTCACTAGCCTCCTTTGGCAGAAATTTCAGGAGTCTTTAGGCACCCGATTGAGTTTCAGTACAGCTTTCCACCCCCAGAACGATGGTCAGTCAGAGCGGACCGTACAGACTCTTGATGATATGCTCCGAGCTTGCATTCTAGATTTCGGTGGCAGTTGGGATTGTCAGTTGCCCTTGATAGAGTTCTCCTACAATAATAGCTTTCAGGAGAAAATTCAGATGGCACCCTTTGAGACATTGTATGGGAGGAAGTTTCGGTCCCCTGTTTGTTGGACAGAGCTTAGTGAGAGTAGTATATTGGGACCGAAGTTAGTGCAGGAGACTACAGAAAAGATCCAGTTGATTCAGGACAGGATGAGAGCGGCCCAGAGCAGGCAGAAATCTTATGCTGATCGACGTCGTCGCAGACTCGAGTTCGCCATAGGTGATCATGTTTTCTTGCGGGTTTCTCCAATGAAGGGCGTGTTGAGATTCGGGAAGAAAGAGAAGCTTAGTTCCAGATATATGGGTCCCTTCGAGATTCTCGAGTGAGTTGGTACCGTTGCTTATCGTTTAGCGCTTCCACCCAGTTTTCCAGATGTTTACCCCGTGTTTCATGTATAAATGCTTCGCAAGTACCTTCATGACCCCTCTCACGCGATTCAGTATCAGACGATCCAGCAGGAGCACGATCTTTCGTTCACCGAGCAGCCGGTAGTCATTCTGGATTGCCAGGTGAAGAAACTGAGGTCGAAGGTCTTACCATCCGTAAAGGTTCTTTGGCATGGCCTGAATAGAGAAGATGTCACTTGGGAGGCCGAGGATGCGATACGGAAGAAATCCCCGCATCTTTTTTAAGGTACGTGTGCTTAAGTTTTAAATTCGGGGACCGAATTTTCTTAAGGGGGGATATTGTAACGTTTCGAAATATTTTAGATAATTAATTATTTTAGTTATTTATTTAAAAATTTTATTTTAAATTTATTTTGATAAAAAGACTTTCTGTATTTGGTTAAGGTAATTAAGTAAAAGAGTAGTTAATTTGTAACATTAGTTGTAAGGAAGGGTTTAAGTGATAGTGTTAGTTTCTTTGTGTTATATTCGATTGTGTGAGGGTATATGTGTTAATCATAGGTTTAGGATATGGTGGACCTCACCCACAACACACTTTAGAATGAATCTCAAGCCCACACCTCTTACTTGCATGAATGCAAATCACCTCTTCAAGGTGACACTTACTCCTCCCTTTATCAATTCATATTTCCCTATTTTGTTCAGTTGTCATTTTGTTTGAAAAACTCTTAGCTTAGCAAGCTCTCTATGTCAATTAAGAAAAGAAAAAAAGAATAGAGAAGCTTGTGTCCTTGTGTTCTTGATTCAATCCCTCAAGCTAGGATCTTGTGTTCTTGTGCACCCTTGAGGAGCTAATTCAGTTGATTCTTCTGTTTGGTATAAATCCCAACCTTGCAGATCTTATTTTCAGTACTGTTTAGTATAGAGTTTAGGATATCGGTAATATCGTATTTTTGTTAGATTTTAACTCTGTTTTGTATCTGCTATATTATTGCTAATCTATAACAAAATCAAATAATACAGTTGCCTTATAAATGGGACCAAGAGTATACACTAGAAATCCGGACCTATTCCCCTACAACTCGACTGGCGAGACTTGAATATTTCCCGGTGCCGCCGGACTTAGTGGTGAGTTTGGTGTTGAGGTTTTTAGGGTAACTCTCTGTATGTCTTTTAGGGTATTTGGTATACTTTGATTTTATTATATAGTCCTTATATAAAATCTGGAAGCTAATTGCTTGTTTTTGGGTATATTTTAAAATACGATACGGATATTTCGTATCACGTTTCATGTTTTCACAAATTACGAACAGAATGGGGGTAGTTCAGGTTAGCCTAGGTTTTTATAACTTACGATATTCTCACGTAGAACGTTTCGTACGTAAGTTCTTGTAGCTTTCACGTTTTCGCCGTATCGGATTTTAGCCGCTTTTGTACGAAATCTCTTTTCGATGTTAGGTTTGACCGCGGGGACTTCGGAGGCAGCAAGGAAGGGAAATGGATTGATGGAATCCGAATAGATCACGACTTATTCCGGTGAGTAGACTAAATATCTACCGGGGGACATTGTATAGATGGTGTATAACGCCCGTAACTAGAATTTTGGTTATAATTGTTTTCCATTCATATTGTTTATATAATTAAAACATAGCATTGCATATTGTGCATCCATACTTATAAATTGTGCTGCTTAACACCTGTTAGGGCACTGCACTATTATCGATGAGTTATGTTGCACATATTTACATGTTACACTACACCTCATCGGTAATTGACATGTCACGTACACACTTAGAACATGCCATGTCACATATAATCTATTACACCCTGTTATCATCATTAATAATTGTTGTTATGCACCTTCGTTATTATTGTGACACATATCATATCTCACTTTCATTTGCTACTACTCGTACCATGACACATATCATATCTCACTTTCATTTGCTACTACTCGTACCATAAGACATATTGGATTATAAGGATTTCTGTTTTGAGTTTTATGCACTACCGGTTATATTCAATGGTTCTTCGTGATTGATGTGATATGTCCACCATGAGTTGTTGTTTTTATGATTTGGTTTTATTTCGAACCGAGTGGGAGAGCTATACGGTTGCGGATTTTTACGTCATCCGGACTGAGTGGGGGTGTATACAGTCGGATCTATGGTGGACCTGGACGAGGGGTAGGAAAGCCGCATTAAAGACGGGGAGCCTAGCGAGGATACTCGATACCGGAGATAATTGTGAAACACGGTGGATATCTGGAGGATACCGACCGATGTTGCCGATTGACAGGATCGTTCGGGGAACGATGCCTACTAGAAACAGTATATTTGTGTCGGTGTTGGACACGGAAAGATTTATGGATCGTATAAAATGAACTAGATTTTTGAAAGACTTGATGAGATTTCAGTGTTGTTTTATACATTCATTATAGTTACATATTCATGTTTCCATATGCTATCATACCTCATGCTTACAATTTCAACCGTTAGATGTTAGTTTATTCACTGAGTTGGCAACTCACCCCTGTTGTGCCTTAGTTCCTTGCAGGAGACGTGTGGACGCATTGCAGCAGTTCGGACACACTTTTTAGCTTTTATCACTTGTCTTGCTAGGTGGGTTACATATGCAGTAACCGTCTATTTTTGGTATATGTATTTTGGATCTAGTATCACTCCATCATACCCTGTATTTGACTTAGAATGAGACATACTTGTATATGTTTTGATTCGATTTAGTGAGATCGACTAGTTATGCTAGTTTATGTTCCTTTGCTTTATGCATGTGATTCTTCTCTTTTGAGCGTCGTATTTATATTGCGTGGGTTGTTTCTGCCGATTGGCATTGATTTTGCTCCCAATTAGGGATGCCACTTATTTAAATGTTTATGTAACTGCTTTTAATTAAAAATTACAAAGGAGGTGCTGTCGGAATTTTCAATACTAAAAACCAGTTGATTAGTTTTCATTTCTTAAAACAATTCGAAATGCCACCTCATCCATTTCATTTCAAAACTGTACTTTCTTAACTCCGCAAACATGTATTTGATCTTGGTTTTCTGGCTTACTCGGATTGTGTCGGCATCTTTAGATGTCATACAATCTAAGTGCTGGTCATGCGCTAAATTCGGGTCGTGACACACATGGAGGCAATGAGCGATAGGAGGGGTTTCGTCTCTCCCGGTATTGGGAGTTGGTGTTGCGCTATTCTCGATTGGCTATAACAGTAAGTCCCTGGCTAGAGCTGTTGATGAGATTTACTGGTAAGTGTTATCAGTAGTTTCTCGAACCGTTATGAGCTTTACATCGGCATTACTTACCAAGTTATTGAGGTCTGACGATTCCACCCCCAGACTCGATATGCGACATATCAAACGAAGAGACCGGACTGTACGGTAAGTGTTACCTATAGGTTTCATGGGAGTTTGGACAAGCTTGCTTGTTGATTTTCTAATCGCTCATTACCTGGGTAGCCGTTACGTCCAGCTAGTACCGCTGATGGCTTGTGGGTGACTGATGTGATCATCACCTACTGCTGGCGTATTGACGAGTCTTTAGAGTCCCACATAGAAGTTTCCTGGTTCAAGCGAAACGAAGTAGGGCACATATGTTGATATGTGTGGGGGCTTTATTAAATACGAGTATGAGATACCATATTATAATCTGGCGGCTATTTGTTATCAGTTAGGTTATATGTGATATAACCGGATTATTGAAT
The DNA here is from genome assembly GCA_030015575.1 of Agapanthus africanus. NCBI lineage: Eukaryota > Viridiplantae > Streptophyta > Magnoliopsida > Asparagales > Amaryllidaceae > Agapanthus > Agapanthus africanus. The sequence goes on from CM057349.1 coordinate 97,811,897, forward strand.
CAAGTGTTGATTTGATAATGTGATATATAGATAAATGATATTAGTCTGTTATATGTGATATAACCGGATTATTAAATCAAGTGTTGATATATATATATATTTATATTTGATATAATTGTATATTGACTAATATTATTGCTCACTAATTATATGCTCATATTTATATATATATTAATATATATGTGATATATATATTATGAAGCATGATATGGTATTTCTATTTTTAGAAAATAGAAATTGTGATGATAAATGGGGAGACTTTGGAGGCATTGTCATAGCATAGCTTATTCTATATTATATTCATTTGCTTGCACTATTGAAGCATGGCTACAATTTTTAAGTGTTAAAAATTGTATGCTTCAATAATGTGTGAGTTTTAGATGAGCCATTCTACACTTCATTCTTACTTAGTTATTATTCTTGAGTTGAACTCATATGTTGAGTTTTCTCTCTAGCTCTCTCCATTTTCCTCACCTCTACCTCCAAACTCAATCCCTCACATGAGTTGGGAACCCTTGAGCTTGTGAGAACCCTAGTGAGCTAACATAACCCCTACTTCACCATCCTACACTAGATTTGGTGCTAACGTACACTTTCACGGGAAACTTCCCTCGGAGTACCAACACCCACCTGGCTGAATAGTTAGAGAACTTGTAAGGTGTTAATGATCCCAGCTAGTTTTCCTTTTAAGGTTTGAAGGAGAATTCGAGAAAACAGTAGGAGCCATCCTGATTAGATATACTAATAACCAATATAATCTTGAAAGAGCGCACGCTGAGAGTTTCTTATCTTTCTCTCTCCAGGTAGCAACCATTTCATGCCTTAATCAAGATAATAAAATGATTGATTTGACCGAACCAGTTTGTTACACTAGGCTGAGGAACGTCGGTTCAGCTCTAACTTATGACAACTGTCATAAGTACGAGCAAGGGCAAGAGGAATGTAAGGAATTTCAGATAACCTTATTGAAGGAAAAGCATTCTAATGCGTTTTCTTCAGGTGTATTTGTTATTGAAAACTGCTTTCAGTCAACCCTACCTCCTGGATACTAGATACCTGATCAGGATCTCACATATGTAATTTATTACAAGGATTAAGAAAAAGTAGAATGGTTGGACCGGGTGATAGGTCCCTCAAAGTAGGGAACGAAGCACAAGTTGATGCTACCGCCATCGGTGAATATCACCTGGTATTGCCAAGTGGCAATACTATGATTTTGAACAATTTCTACTATGTACCTTCCATGCTATGCAACATCGTATCAGATTCTTTACTTGATAAAGATGGATATAAGTTTGTTCTAGATAGAAATATCATAAACATTTACCTTAATTACGTATTGGTTGTAGAAGGTACGCTGTGTAATGGTATCTACGTTCTAAATCAAAACACAGTTTTTAATGTACAAAACACACGCAAGAGGAAGAGTTCAGATGTGAACGAAGCCAACTTATGGCATTGTAGACTTAGTCATATCGGTGAGAAAAGACTAAGTAAGTTGCATAAGGATGGATATCTGAATCCGTTCGAATTTTCATCCTATGAAACTTGACAGTCGTGTCTTAAGGGAAAGATAACCAAATCTCCGTTTACCGGACACGGAGAAAGAGCTACGGAGCTCTTGGGACTTGTACACAGTGATGTATATGGTCCAATGTCTATACATGTGAGGGGTGGGTTCTCGTACTTCATTACATTCACTGACGATCTCTCTAGGTTCGGGTATGTGTATCTTTTGAAATACAAATCTGAAGCTTTTGAGAAATTCAAAGAATATAAAACCGAAGTATAGGACCAGATAGGAAAGAGTATTAAGATCCTTCGATCTGATCGAGAAGGGGAGTACTTAAGTACGGAATTCCGGGACTTTCTAAAAGAGAATGGTATCCTTTCTCAGCTTACTCCTCCGTATACACCACAGCACAACGGTGTATCGGAGCAGAGGAACCATACCATATTGGACATGGTTCGCTCCATAGTGAGTAATGCTGAATTGCCTTTTTCATTCTAGGGATATGCGCTTGAGACAACAGCATATCTATTAAATGATGTTCCATCCAAATCCGTACCTAAGACACCATTCGAGACGTGGAATGGTAAAAGGCCATATCTAAAAAGATTTAAGATATGAGGTTCTCCGGCTTACGTTAAAAAGAATAATCCGGACAAACTAGAGGCACGGTCAGTTCTGTGTAAGTTTGTGGGATATCCAAGGAATGGTTATGGATATCTGTCCTCCCACACCAAGGAACAGAAGGTATTTGTTGCTCAGCACGCCATTTTCTTACAAAAGGAGTTTCTTGCAAAAGAAACTAATGGGAGCACGGTAGAATTGGAAGAAATTCTAGAAGGACAAACTGTAACTGAAGAATTAGTGAAACCGGAGGATCCAATAATCCCGGATGAACCTTAGCCACTCCGCAAATCTAATAGGATTTCTCGTCCGCCCGAAAGATACTACGGTTTTCTCATAGATGGGGATCGAGAGGATTGCATCTTGGAAGAAGATGATCCTACCAGTTATAAGCAGGCCATTAACAATAGGGACTCTGTGAAATGGCTTGAAGCTATACAGTCCGAAATGGAGTCCATGTACATCAACAAAGTTTAGACTTTGGATGTTGCTCCTCCTGGGGTAAAACACGTTGGATGCAAGTGTATCTTCAAAAAGAAGATTGGTGCAGAAGGACAGGTGGAAACCTATAAGGCTAGACTTGTTGCAAAAGGTTTTCGTCAATGACCAGGATTGGACCATGATGAAACCCGTTCTCCAGTGGCTATGCTGAAATCCATTCGGATGCTACTTGCCATTGCTGCCTACCATGACTACGATATCTGGCAAATGGACATAAAAAAAGCTTTTCTAAATGGAAGTTTAGAAGAGAGCGTTTAAATGGATAAGCCGAAGGGATTCGTAGACAGTGGGAGCAGCGGGAAGGTGTGCAAGTTTCTTAAATCCATTTATGGATTTAAGCTGGCATTGCGGAGCTGGAACATCTATTTTGATGAGACAGTCCAGGGATTTGACTTCGTAAAAAATGAAGATGAACCATATATCTACAAGAAGATTGTAGGGAGAACTGTTTTATTCTTCGTCCTGTACGTGGATGACATTCTCTTTATAGGAAATGAAATTCCTATGCTGCAATCGGTCAAGCTGTTCTTGTCACAAAAGTTCTCCATGAAGGACCTGGGTGATGCCTACAACATTCTGGGGATTAAGATCTACAGAGATAGATCCAAGAGATTGTTGGGACTTTTATAGTGCAGGTACATAGAGACCATCCTAAAGAGATTTAGTATGGAAGATTCCAAGCGAGGTAATATACCCGCATTGCACGGAATCACCCTCTCCAAAAAGATGTCTCCTAAGACTGATGAGGAGAGGGTTCGCATGACCATTATACCCTATGCTTCGGTGGTAGGATCTATAATTTATGCGATGCTATGTACCAGACCAGATGTAGCATATGCGCTTAGCGTGGTGAGCCGGTATCAGTCAAATCCGGGTAAGGATCATTGGACAGCTGTGAAGAATATACTCAAGTACCTGAGAAGGACTAAGGAGATGTTCTTGACTTTAAGGTTGAGTCCTTTACCGATTCAAGCATTCAGAGTGACAAGGATGACAGCAAGTCTGTCTCAGGTTTTGTGTTTACCCTCAATGGAGGGGCGGTGTGTTGGAAGAGCTCCAAACAGGACACCGTCGCAGACTCGACGATGGAGGCTGAATACATTGCTGCGAACGATGCCGCAAAAGAAGCGGTCTGGATGAAGAAGTTCATTACTAGACTTCAGGTAGTTCCGTCCATTGTTGATCTGATACCTTTGTATTGCGATAACAATGGGGCTATAGCTCTAGCGAAGGAACCATAGTCCCATCAGAAATCCAGACACATTTTGAGGCGGTATCACCTGATCAGGGAGATCGTTGATCGCCGGGAGATCGAGGGGCGGAGAGTGGACACAAAAGACAACACGATGGATCTATTCATGAATGCCCTCCCTCAAGTGCAGTTCGAGCGACTTTTTGAGATGTTGGGTATGCGATGCGCCAACTGCTGGCCCTAGAGCAGACATTGGGAACTCGGTACGCCAATATATGGCCTTAGTGCAAGTGGGAGATTGTTAGATATGTATGCCCTAGAGGCCATTATTGTATATGTATACATGTAGATGCTTGGACATATGCATGTATAGGACAATCTTGCTTAATATGATAGTATGCTATCTGGTTTGTCTTTATCTTAACATGTGCATATGTTTTACTTATTATTATGTATCATCTATACATGTTGATAAAGCCCGTAGGATCAATGCTTGACTACCTGTGTTATGATGGCGATCATACTTGTGGGAGCTGGGTAGTCGATAAGCACATCCTTAAAAGGTCCCTAGTCATGGGAGTATCGAGATTGGGCATTGATATTCCGGAGTAGACTAGTGTATACATTTCCAGACCCCGATGATGGGCGATGGTTGGTCCCACAGCTATTGGTCTTTTGCACCTAAGATCGTATACATGTGCTCACTGGGGTTGAGTACACTGGACGGACTCGCCGAGAACTTCTAGATGGTACTATACCTATCGTCAGATAGCAGTTCTCAGGTGACATGAGTACATGTTAGTCTTCAGACCTGAGATCGTCATTTTTCTCATATGAGTTCCCAATGTACTTTGATCACTACCCTACCACGGCTCTACTGAGTCGTGCAAATAGGTTTTGGTTGGGTACAGTCCTGAGCCACATAGAGGCAGTAAGCGATTGTTGGGGATTCGTCTCTCTCGGTATAGGGAGTCGATATCGTACTGTGTTCGATTATCCAGGACCATAAGCGTCACGACCCGAATTTGGCGCGTGACCGGCACTTAGATTGTATGACATCTAAAGATGCCGACACAATCCGAGTAAGCCAGAAAACCAAGATCAAAAACCTGTTTGCGGAATTAAGAAAGTACAGTTTTAAAATGAAATGGATGAGGTGGCATGTCGAATGGTTTTAAGAAATGAAAACTAATTAACTGGTTTTTAGTATTGAAAATTCCAACAGCACCTCCTTTGTAATTTTTAATTAAAAGCAGTTACATAAACATTTAAATAAGTGGCATCCCTAATTGGGAGCAAAATCAACACCAATCGGTGGAAACAACCCATCCAATAACAATACGACGCTCAAAAGCGAAGAATCACATGCACAAAGTAAAGAAACATAAATTAGCATAACTAGTCGATCTCACTCAATTGAATCGAAACATATACAAGTATGCCTCGTTTTAAGTCAAATATACAGGGGTCTGATAGAGTGATACTAGATCCAAAATACATATACCAAAAATAGGCGGTTACTGCATATGTAACCACCTAGCAAGACAAGCGATAAAAGCTGAAAAGTGTGTCCACACTACTGCTATGCGTCCACGCGTCTCCTGCAAGGAACTAAGGCACAACGGGGGTGAGTTACCAACTCAGTTAATAAACTAACATCTAACAATTGAAATTTTAAGCATAACGAAATAGAGCTAAAAGTAACCAACAGGTAAGCATGAGGTATGATAGCATATGGAAACATGAATATGTAACTATAATGAATGTATAAAACAACACTGAAATCTCATCAAGTCTTTCAAAAATCTAGTTCATTTTTTACGATCCATAAATCTTTCCGTGTCCAAACCCGACACAAATCTTCTGTTTCTAGCAGGTATCGTTCCTCGAACGATCCTGTCAATCAGCAATATCGGTCGGTATCCTCCAGATATCCGCCGTGTTTCACAACTATCTTCGGTTTCGAGTATCCTCCCTAGGCTTCCCGCCTCTAATGCGACTTTCCCGCCTCTCGGTCTCGACCGGGTCCACCATAGATCCGACTGTATACTCCTTCATTCAGTCCGGATGACGTAAAAATATGCAACCGTATCGCTCCCCCACTCGGTTCGGAATAAAACCAAATCATAAAAACAATAACTCATGGTGGACATATCACATCAATCACGAAGAACCGTCGAATATAACCAATAGTGCATAAAACTCAAAACAGAAATCCTCATAATCCAATATGTCTTATGGTACGAGTAGTAGCAAATGAAAGTGAGATATGATGTGTCACAATAATAACGAAGGTGCATAACAACAATTATTAATGATGCTAATAGGGTGTAATAGATTATATGTGACATAGCAAGTTCTAAGTGTGTACGTGACATATCAATTACCGATGAGTGTAACAAGTAAGTATGTGCAAGTGCAACATAACTTATCGATGATAGTGCAGTGTCTTAACAGGTGTTAAGCAGCACAATTTATAAGTATGGATGCACAATATGCAATGCTATGTTTTAATTATATAAGCAATATGAATAGAAAACAATTATAACCAAAATTCTAGTTACGGGCGTTATACGCCATCCATACAATGTCCCCCGGTAGATTTTTAGTTTACTCACCGGAACAAGTCGTGATCTATTCGGATTCCATCAATCCCTTTCCCTTCCTTGCTGCCTCCGAAGTCCCCGCGGTCAAACCTAACATCGAAAAGAACTTTCGTATAAAAGCGGCTAAAATCCAATACGGCGAAAACATGAAAGCTATAAGAGCTTATGTATGAAACGTGCTACGTGAGAATATTGTAAGTTATAAAAACCTAGGCTAACCTGAACTACGCCCATTCTGTTCGTAATTTATGAAAACATGAAACGTGACACGAAATATCCGTATCGTATTTTAAAATATACCCAAAAACAAGCAATTAGCTTACGGATTTTCTATAAGGTCTATATAATAAAATCAAAGTATACCAAATACCCTAAAAGAGATACAGAGAGCTACCCTAAAAACCTCAACACCAAACTCACTACTAAGTCCGGCGGCGCTGGGAAATATTCATGTCTCGCCGGTCGAGTTGTAGGGAAATAGGTCCGGGTTTCTAGTGTATACTCTAGGTCCCATTTATAAGGCTACTGTACTATTTGATTTTGTTATAGATTAGCATTAATATAGCAGATACAAAACAGAGTTAAAATCTAACAAAATTACGATATTACCGATATCCTAAACTCTATACTAAACAGTACTGAAAATAAGATCTGCAGGGTTGGGATTTATACCAAACTGAAGAATCAACTGAATTAGCTCTTCAAGAGTGCACAAGAACACAAGATCCTAGCTTGAGGGATTGAATCAAGAACCCAAGGACATAAGCTTCTCTATTCCTTTTTTTTCTTTTCTTAAGTGAGGTGGAGAGTTTGCTAAGCTAAGAGTTTTTCAATAAAAAAAATATGACAACTGAACAAAATAGGGAAATATGAATTGATAAAGGGAGGAGGAGGTGTCACCATGAAGAGGTGATAAGCATGCATGCAAGCATGAGGTGTGGGTTTGAGATTCATCCTATGGTGTGGTGTGGATGAGGTTCACCAAAACCTAAACCTATGATTAACACTTTAACACATAAACCCTCACACAATCTAATATAACACAAAGAAAGTAACACTATCACTAAAACCCTTCCTAACAACTAATGTTACAAACTAAATACTCTTTTACTTAATTACCTTAACCAAATATAAAAAGTCCTTTTATCAAAATAAAATTTAAAATAACATTTTTAAATAAATAACTAAAATAATTAATTATCTAAAATATTTCGAAACGTTACAATAAGACCTTGGCCAAGGCAGTTGGGATTTACTGATAGGTTGATTAGTAGTTTCCTGGATTGGTCCTGAGCCGCATCAGCATGAATTATCAGGTTATTAGGGTCTGACGTTTACCATCCCTAGACCTGGTATGCGATACTCTCAGACGAAGAGACCGGACTGTACGGAGATTGTCACAGATAGGATCAGTAGGGATCTGGATGAGTTTGCTCGTTGGCCTTCCTTTTCGACAGATACCCGGGTAGACGTTACGTATAGCTAGTGCCGCTGACGTGCTTGTGGTTATGAATTTATCCAGTAACTTACTGCCGGCGTACTTTCGAGTGTTTAGAGTCCCACACAGAGGATTTCCCTGGTTCAGGCGAAATGATGTAGCATCCGTATTGGATACGTGCAGGGTTCCGATCGATTGATTGTACTATGTACCCGGACTTTTGATCGGACAGTTGATAATACTAGCTGGCTCGGGATTGAGCCGGATTATTAAATTAAGTATTGATTTAATAATTTACATATATGTAATTCGATATGTATATTCTAGTATTATGTTTTTTATGTTATTCTATCTGTTCGGGTATTCGTATTTTTATACGAATGCATGTATGTATATACAGTAGATTGTAATCCGTATTTTATACAGAAAACATTCTAGAAGGTGAATACCTCATTTTGGTTATTTCCATTTATCTTTAATGGAATAATGAGGTGTAAATAAGGTGAGGGGAGTATGGTGACAACCATGCCTCAATAGTATTGACAAATGAATTTTTAATTCATTTGTGTCTACTATTGAAGCATGGTTGGTAAATTATATTGGTAAAAATTGTTTTACAAAACCATTTGTGAGGTTTTTCTCTCACATGCTAGCCTTTTTTTTTTAGCTAACCATTTGTTTCACTCCTCTCCCTTGTTCTTGAGCTCCTCCACCTTCATCTTCAACCTACTCTCTACACTCTCATATGTTGAGAATCAAGAGAGGAAGTGAGATAGAAACATACATAGAACCTTAGACTATATCCTAGATTCTTTAGACGAGAAATCTAAGATCTATAGTTGTTCCACTTGATACTTAGTGTGGAGTTAGAGCTATGGACTACACCCCTCATGTGGATCATCTTCGACGGAGGGGGACTGACGAACAAGCTCGATCCCAGAGAACCGAAGGAGCAAGCAAAGAAGAACAAGCTCGTTCAAGAAGATCACTTGGAGCGAACGAAGTGGAAAGAAGACCGAAGGACACGGATCCTTGGGTGAGAATTCCTATCATAGTAGTTAGCTCCTCTTGTCTTGCTAGTTTATATTTATGGTAGATCCGGTGAATGGGTTATTCTAGCGCCAGTTTCAAACCCTAGAAAAAATTTTGTTCTGCAAACGGCGACGGTGATGGCCAGGGCGTTAGTGTAACCCAACAAAATTGTAACATTTCAGAAAAATAAAATATTATTTTTGGGAATTTTTAGAATTAAATAATAAAATATTGAATATTTTAATAGTGCGGTATAATTAAATACCGATAAATGAAGAAAAATTTGAAAAATTATGGAAATTACTAAAAAGAGAGTGCTTTATGTGATTTAAGCAAATTATGAAAATTTATGAATTATTTAACACAATTTTAGTGCTAATCGCGATTAAAAATCGCTAATCGGACTTTAAGCGTGTTTTGTGCACATGTCTTTTTTAGCACTTGTTACACTTTCTTCCTGGCCTTCTCTTCATTTTTTTGGCATGGTTGTTGTTTTAATTGAGAAGGAAAAGAAAACAAAAGAAAAGAAATGAAAACATTAAAAAAATGTGCATAGTGTGAGGTATGGGCAAGAGAGAGAGAGAGAGGTGAGGGTCAACCTTGGTCATGGCCCCTTGTATTATTCAACGCCTTCATCTTTTCTTCTCCCTCTTCCTTCAGCTCTGCTGCTGCCCCCTCTCTTCCTCCTGCACTATAACCCCCAAAACTCCATTAAAAACTACTCCAAAGACCCTTCCCACTTCACAAAAGTTGTGCACAAGCCCTCTAGCTACACTTTGGACCAAGAAAGTTTGCATTTTGGTGCTCTAGGGGATTCATGAGTACTATATGAGGTAATCCCTTCACCATTGTGTAGTTTTTCTTTCACGTTAGTATTCATATGTGTTTAGATGTGATTAAGTGAAGTTTAGTGAACATTGGGAAATTCTAGAGAGGGTTAGGGTTAATTTGAGTTGTGGTTGTGCAATTGAACTCTTGTGGTGACCTTAAACCCTCCAATTCCCAGAAACCCAGACCTAACAAACCTGAAAATCAAAATACGGAAAAACAGAACTTTTCATGTCGGTTTTGTGAGTTTTAAGGTGTGCAGGGAAATCTGGAATGAACCGGGACTTTTACGAGAAAAGTAAACAATACCAGAGACCTAGTGGGACCCATATGAAGACACCCTACCAATACGACATCCCAACTCTACTGGAAATCTGAGGAGGCCGGATTTTGGGCATGTGTGGCCGGCCATGGGGTGAGGGAATGGGTCCAGGTTGCTTCAGTACGTCACATACACCCTATATATCACCCTAGTATTGTTTTGGAACATTGTTTTCACCTTAATCAAAATCTGAAGCATGTTTTCTAAGTCGTTGCCTTATGTTTTGCGATGTGTTTGAATCTAAGTTTTGGTATTTGGTTTTGTATTCGATCACTTGACGTTTGTACGCCTCTATCGGATGTTTTTTTGGTTAGGTTGCGGGGGCAAACCATAGGTTTTGACCTATGTGTGTTCCGCGTGACGTTTTAGTTTTGATTTGGTTTTAATGCGATACGATGCGTGTGTCATGTAGGTACCCCTTCGAGACGATGGAGAAGATGATGGCGACATCGACATCGGCAAGCAAGATCAGTGAGTAGATTATATCTACGGGGGAAGTTGGGTGGATGGCGTATAGCACCCCCGCAGTTCGATGTATAGTATGCTATATATATACTATATATATGATATGTTATAAGTGTGACATGGATATTCAAGATATGTTTAGGTGTTCAATGGTGAGATTAGGGTTTTTAGAAGTAAACTAGTATAGCTTCTTAGTTGCGAACCCTAGAATAGGTTTACACCCATACGCACACACATGCTTACTTTTTATACTTGTGCGTATATGGGGATACATACACACACACACACACACACATAGGTATGGGACGATGTGTATATATACACGTATATCTACACTTGGATGATGAGGATAGTGGATGATATTTGGATATGAGTCGGTGAGATTAGGCATGGTGCCATGAGATTGGTGATATGATGTGATTCATATTATGAGATACGACATGAAATTTTAGCGGGCCTTTGGGCGTGTGTTTTTATACACGCATATATATATATATCGATGGTATCAGTTTGTACTAGACTTAGATCAGTAACCCAGTTCATGAGATATGATGATAGGGATACCAGATAATTGATGAGATAAATGTGAGATTCGACCAGTACCCAGATTTGGGATGCCGTACAACGGATTTACGTACGAGCTATATATTGATGATAGATCCGCACTCTTGACTTGAAGATGTCATATTGTATAGTGTATCGTATGTGATACTATTGAGGCGGGATCACCGACTATTATATGTATATATATATCGACTCAGATTTAGGTGGTTTCCATACCCTTTCGATTAGATTGTTAGTTAGATCTGTAGTTTACTTAGTAGATGTTAGACTAGACCCGAGTCATACCTATTTCAAAACTAACGAATCATGAGTATTTTAAAGATAGGTCAAGGGATTCTACGGATATTTTCAAAAGACGCATCTTTTCTTAAACACACCGTAGCCCTTATTTTTCTAAACCCCACGATTTGTGTTATTTCAAATGGCAAAACTGTATGATATATATATTGATGTAGATTCTTCACTGTTGTATTTATTATTCATTTTTCGCATACTCTTGCTATTCGCATCGCATTGCATGTTTAAATGTGTTTATTATTATACTAAACCTATGCTGTCAGGACACCAACACCATTATCGATGATGCGTATGCTCCACGTACACCTGCTTGCCGGCTCACACACTTCATCATCGATAATTGCCATGTCATTACACAGTAGGATTGTTGCATCAGGATATGACCCCTTGCATGACATATTTGTGTACATATATATTGTACGCTCATACTTGCGTACATACATATTGTACACTCATACTTGCGTACACACATATTGTATACCCATATTTGCATACATACATATTTACACATACATAGATGATTCTGGCTTGATTTTGGGGATTTGGGAACCGCAAGATATACTTTAAAACTGGATTCATTTTAAAAGAGCGGTTTTCCCTCGATATGTGCATATTACTGTTCCATGTTGCATGATATACAGAAATGCTTACATTTCTGTTATATGTCGCATACATCATGGTTTAGATTATACGCATTGAGATATTTGTTTTCATGAGATTTCTGGATTTGGGAACCATGGTTATTTCAAAAGAGAGTATGTATTATTTTAAAAACCCGGTTTTCCTTGATATGATATTTCAGTGTGTCCACCATGTGTTTTCTCGGTTCTGAGACGTATGACATGTGAAACTCGATTCGAGGAGTTGGATGAGGCCGATTGCGGGTACATGGTCGACCCGGTATGGTACCCCGGGGCGAGAACGGATTGCTGTGCTGCAGACGGTGGCCTGGCGGTGGGACTACTACCTACCGGTGATAGTATTGAGCTCGACAGATATCCGGAGGATACCGACCGGAGTCGAGAGATGATATAGGCCGATCCGGACTGACGGAGCCCGTGGGCCGATTCGGACTGACGAAGCGTGATATATGAGGATTTACGTACCAATGTTGGGCACGGGTTTCATGATGTTTCGAGTGTCGATGCTGGACACTCAGATTCCATGATTTTGATGTGCCGCGAGGGACACACGTTTATTTATATCCCCATACTTCCATGCATATGCTTTATGATACTTACATGCATGATGTTTTATGTCATTGGTTGACACGTGGACGAGATCCACATGCGTACAGACATTGATTACATAGTTGGATGATATCCACATACTTATAGACTTCATGATATAGTTGTCATTGATTTATGTTGATTACATTGATCATACCTCATATTTATGATATGTTGCTACCTGAGTCACTGGCATGAGCACTTGGTATTACATTGATGTATAGATGTTTACCCTTGCCACCTTATCATGCTTCAGACTGTATCATTTTGAGGATATATATTACTGATCGTTTGACCTAGGATTGAGTCATGCATACAATTTCTGCTCTATGATGTTTTCTACTCATGAGTTAGCAACTCACCCCCGTTGTGCCACAGTTTCTTGCAGGTTTTGCCGTACAGGTTTCATTGCGGCTTTCTGGCACACTGCTTCCTTTCTGGGTGATTGCTTTGGTAGGTGGGTCACTCGCATCGTGACCACCCTTGTATTTATTTTAATCAGTTGTATCTAGTAATTCCATCAACCAGACTTGTATATTTATTTCAGACTTAGAAACCAATCGTGTATTATTTTGACCTTAGAGTCGCGCGTTGTAGTATTATGGTTTTCTTGATGATGTTGAGTTTCCTTTTGAGTTTTGATCCTCGCCCTTCGGCATTGTATATTATATTGCTTGCGTGGTTGTGACCGTCGATTGACGAAGAGCTAGCTCTTGCTTGGGGATGCCTTTTATCATTGATGTATATATTATTCATGTTGTACCCCGTTCGGGGCCAGTATTTACAAAGGAAACTCTGCCGAAATTTTCAGAAAAGGCTTGGGATTTTTAAAATGCATATTCGGCTTATGTTATTTAAAAACACTTGTTTTAAACTAGTTTTCTTTACTTCTTCCTTAAAATGGTTTTAGATTTCTGGGCTTTTGGCTTACGTGAATTAGATGAGGTCCTATAGACTTCATATGATTCAAGGGCCAGTCACGTGCTATTTCGGGTCGTGACAAAAATGCACCTTCCATCTTTATGAACCTGATGAACCAAGTTTTCTGAGAGTACTTAGACATGTTTGTTGTTATATTCATCGACGACATCCTGGTGTATTCAACGAATCAGAAAGAGCATGCCGAGCACTTACGGATTGTCCTGGAGACATTATGACAACATCAGCTCTACGCTAAGTACAACAAGTGTGAGTTTTGGGTAGATCAAGTCGAGTTTCTCAAACATATCATTTTAGGCGAAGGAATCTATGTAGATCCAACTAAGGTGTCAGCTGTCAGTGAGTGGCCGACGCCAAAGACGGTGAAAGATATACGAAGTTTCTTGGGCTTAGCAGGATACTACCGATGATTCATCGAAGGATTCTCAAAAATCGCAACACCCCTGACCAACCTCACATGTAAAGACGAAGCATTCGTGTGGCCAGAAGCATGTGAGAAGGTTTTTGTAGAACTCAAGTCGAGATTAACCTCTGCACCAATTCTTGTAATACCGGATCAATCTGGAGGATTTATTGTGCATTGTGATGCATTTCGTAAAGGATTAGAATGTGTTCTACACCAGCATGGAAAATTTATGGCTTTTGCATCAAGCAAACTAAAGGTTCATGAGCACAACTATCCAACACATGATCTGGAATTGGCAGCCATCATCTGTGCACTCAAGATTTGGTGCCACTATCTTTTAGGAGAATGAGTGGATATATACACTGACCACAAAAGTCTGAAGTATGTATTTACTCAGACAGAACTCAACATGCGGCAGAGAAGATTGCTAGAACTCATGGAGGATTTCGACATCAACCTACAGTATCATCCTGGGAAGGTGAATGTAGTTCTTGATGCACTTAGTTGCCACCCATTAGCAATGAACCTCACCGCTCAGTGAAGACTACAACAAGAACTGCATGGATTAGAGATTGAAGTAGTTATGCCAGGTAACGATTCATCTTTGATGAACTTACAAGTCCAGTCCACTCTTGTAAATCAGATCAAGGAAGCTCAAGTAAATGATGCTAAGGTACAAAGGATCCGAGAATAAGTAGAAAGTGAACTACGAACTGACTTTATTATCCATGAAGATGGATCCTTGTGGTATGGAAGCCGTTTATGCGTGCCAATCAGACCTATTCGAGAAGAGTTGATGAAAGAAGCTCACAGCTCTCTGTATTCGGTATACCCCGGTGGTACGAAAATGTACAAGGATCAACGACAACACTACTGGTGGCATGGAATGAAGCGAGAAGTATCAAGGAGCGTAGCCAAGTGTTTGGTGTGTCACTAAGTGAAGGCTGAACATCATAGAACTGCTGGTCTACTTCAGCCATTACCAATCCCAGAATGGAAATGGCAGCACATTACCATGGACTTTGTGACTGCTCTCCCTTGCAGCATGAAGGGTAACGATGCAATTTAGGTTATTATGGATCGATTCACCAAATCGGCTCACTTTATTCCATTTAGAGTTGGCCGGTCAACTGAGACGTTGGCAAGGAAGTATATGGAGGTGAGTAAAAATCTAAAGTAAGATTTAAACCTTCAAGATGTACCCTACTTGATACCCATAAACTCATGCAGGAGATTGTGAGATTACACGCAGTACCTGTTTGCATTATCTCCGATCGTGATACAAGATTTCGATCACAGTTTTGGTAGTGCCTGCAAACTAGTCTTGGAACGAGTCTGAATTTTAGCATGGCGTACTATCCACAGACATACGGATAGTCCGAGCGAACAATTCAGATATTAGAAGATATACTAAGAGCCTGTATATTTGACTTCGAAGGTTCGTGGGAAGATCACCTACACCTTGTGGAGTTTTTATACAACAACAGTTATCAGGCAAGCATTAGGATGGCACCTTTCGCAGCACTCTACGGACAGAATTGTTGTTCCCTGATGAGTTGGGACGACGTTGGAGATCATGAACTCCTTGGACCAGAGATGATCGTGGCAACTATAGATGTGGTTCGCACGATCAGGAAAAAGATACGCATGGCCCAAGACCGACATAAATATTGGGCAGATGTAAAACGTCGACACTTGGAGTTTCAACCCGGAGACCATGTGTTCCTGAAGATCTCTCCAAATAGAGGAGTGATATGTTTTGGCAAGACGGGTAAGCTAAGTCCAAGATACATAGGACCATTTGAAATACTCGAACGAGTTGGAGAAGTGGCGTATTGTTTGGCACTACCACCTTCATTGGAAGGAGTGCATAATGTGTTCCATATATCCCAACTACGATGATATGTGAGTGACCCTAGCCACATACTTGATAACTCAGAGCTCATGGTACAAACTAACCTAACCTGCGAGTAATAACCAGTTGAGATTCTGGACCGAAAGGTGAAACATTACAGAACAAGGAGGTAAACTTGGTCCGAGTAATGTGGAGAAAAGACAAGCCAGGAGAATCGACATAGGAACGAGAAGAAGATATGTGTACATGATACCCTTACATTTTTAAAAATTAGTCCCTATGTAATTGTAAATTTCGAGGACGAAATTTTTATAAGAAGGGTAGAATCTAACGACTCTGAACTTCCTGTACAAAAATTTCTTGTTATTGTATAGAAAATGGGTATTTCAGCCTGTGTAAGAGTTAAAAGTTATTTTTGTTAAATAAAAACAAGAAGAAAATTGTAGCTCACTGGTAAAGCCTCTATACTGTTGTGACATGGCCTGTGCGTTCGATTCCCATCATACCCAATTATTTTTAGATTTTTCTTTTCAATTTTACGGAAGCCTAAGAGTTGCACGTGCAATACACGGAGAAATGAAAAGTTTCAGAAAAATCAAATAGGCGCAATGAGGTGTATACACCAAACTTGACACGTGGAACGAATCTCGAGGCGATTAGGCCAAATCCGACCGCCCATTTCTTGCTTATGACCGGCACCGACGGTTCAATTAGCTCCAATCTTCTTCGTGCTTTGCATACACACCCCTTTAGCTCCCCTTAACTCCCCTGCACTGTTTGATTTTCCTGCAATCAAACTCAATTCACCATTTATCACCATTTAAATTCTTTTAATCCACATTTTTAATTCTCAAACTCTAATTCTTCACTATAAATATCACCCCATGCCTTAGCTCTTCCCCATCCTGAAATTTCTAGCAAAAATTCTCTCAAACTCTCTAAGTACCAAGTGGAGTTAAGCCCCCTCAAGTGGAATGGCAGTCAAACTCGACGACTGGAGCATCTCCGACGAAACCACGACCCCCGAGGGCTTCTTTGTTCTCTTATTAACCACTTAAAACCATAAGTCCCTTCATCTCTATCCTTTTCCACCTCAAAACAATTTTTTTAAAAACAAATCGACAAAAGTGGAGTTATCTCCGATATAATCTTCTTTTTAATTTTTGTAATCCACTTGATAAGCAAATTAGATTAAACTAACATCCTATACTAATCTTAACCTTATTTCCCATCATTTAGTCTTAGTTTAATAAAAATTTCATGTGAAACAAACATATAACGAACTTTTTCATTAAAATACCATGAAGTTTAGTATAAACCTCATTTCTATAATTGTTAAAAAATACCGTTAGGAAAACTTTACGGGGTAATAACCTACCCCACACACACACTGTGGTTGCATAGCACGGTATTCTAAATGTATGGCTAAGTTAAAGAATAGGTTTTAAATTAAAATGCCACACCTTTTCAAAACGGGTTTCTTTTAATCGGTATTTTTTAATCCTCGGCAATTACGCTAATACAACTCTCGTCACGGGACCTGCTAATAGATGGTGCAGATTATCGCACATTCTTGGGACAGTAGAGTGAGATGCAGAATTCCTCACGGAGTATTCGGTCTCGAAAGGAAATAAAAGTACGGTTTTTAAGAAATACAACTTTTCTAAATAAAAACCTAAATTTTTGAAAATTATATAAAACTATGGATTCGTATTTTCAATAAAAACAAACTATGAAACTAAATTTTTTTAAATGAAAAGTTAGAATTCTTAATAAAATACCACCAAGTTTCTAGAAGTAGTAGTTTTCACAAAAATACCATAAATTTTCAAAAAGCTAGGTTTTATCACCAAAACACCACAACAATTAAAATACATGTTTATGAAAACTCTAAATATTATAAATCACCCTCGAGGTTTATTTTTTAACGATATTAAAGTATTTTTCATAAAACACCCTCGAGATATGCAAACTATATTTTAAGGACTCTAGAATTAATATAGATTTAAGCGGTATCATTTCTCTTAATCCCCAGGAAGCTGGAGAAAGTGAGTGCTTGCCTATTCAGGTTAGACAACTTAACGGAGTTATCAATGGCAATTGTCTTGGAAAAAAACACAAATCCTGCCGTCCATATGCAGCAGTTGCCAATTTCTCCCGAACATAAGATTTTTAACAGTTTAAATCAATTCCTATGAAAAAGACAGGAACTCGAATCCAAACTTGAATCTAAACTTGAACTCGAACTCGAACTCGAACACAAACTCAAACTCTAACCTAACTCAAATCTAAACTCGAATATGAACTCGAACCCAAACTACTCAAACCAACTTGACTCGAACCAAGATTGCAATTGTTATGACTCGCATATTACTCGACTCACTCGACTACATTCTACACCTTTTACAATCTATAGTTTCAATCAAGACATGTTAATCAATCAATCAAACTAATTAAGTATATTAACCAGTTATAATATATTATACTCGGGGTGCTTGGAATAGTTTTTTGTGTGAATCCAACAGAGTTTTAGGAGTCCCATATTAACCTCTTTGTTTTATTTTACTCGAATATCAGTCGGGTTGATTCATCCACACCCAGTGCCCTGATACTAACACATGAAATGGGCCCGTGTTTCCTTGCTCCTGGGGCCCCACTATTGAGCTCGTGAATACTTCTACGGCTGCGTTGACATTCACACTTGGAACTTAACGTTAAAATAATGACCATATAGAGACCTATAGTATATACTTACCCCTAAACATATACTCTTACTCATCATATATATTCTACACTTGTCATTTTCTTTACTCTTACTCATTTTTGGGACTTACCGAGCGCTAGTTCGCTGATGGGCATTCCACCCATTTTTCTTCTCTTGGAATGTTCGTCAAATACGGTCGAGACGGAGGAAGTGGAAGACGCAGAGGAGGAATACAACCAGATCGCTACTCAGGGCTAACTCTGCTTCAGTTTATGTATGCCACTTATTTAGACATTTTCTTTATTGATTTACTTTCTAGCATAAATTCATATATTTGTAAATATTGGAAGTTGAATGTAAATAAAGATGTTTGTTGAAAAATTTTACAGTCTCCATTTATTCTTGTATTATATATTATTGTTTCAATATACTTGTATATTTATTTAGGGAATGACTTTCTCTGGATAAATATGCCGCGGGCTTACCACGTCATCGGTTCCGTCTACTGGAAGGCGGGACATGACAGATAGGTAGCGCTTAGTATTCGTGCTATGTTTGTTGGCATCCGTCAAGATATAGTATGCGGTAGCTACGTGTTAATTTTCTGCGGCATAGAGATTCATTAATTTAGGACAGTTGTACAGCCTTATTGGCATCCGTCAAGTGCGAGTATGGGTGGGTATAAATTAATCAGGATAATGACGGGTAGAACATGACTTGCGACTTATGATTTGTTGGCATCCATTAAGGTCATAAGACACTTAGGGCAAAAACCATATCGGGAGTTTCAAATATAAGGGAAACTTGCCAAGTTTGCGCATACCTTCTGGAGTTTGATAATTTTGGTTGGCTTCTGTCAAAGTTATCATAAGATGATAGTTGGGTCCTGATTCCCACTGATGAGTAGGTATTACTTCTTGGGAGATTTTCAATTCACAATTAGCTAACCTATTAGGTGTCTAGAAAGTGTTGACGAGATTACACCTCTGCAGAAACAGCGTTATTAATTAGGTCTGTGCGAAACCACGGGGGACCTCCCTCAGAGTACCAACACCGACCTGGCTGAATAGTGAGCGAACTTGTAAGGTGTATATGATCCCGACTAGTTCTCCATTTAGGGTTTGAAGGAGAATTCAAGGAAACAGTGGGAAGCATCCTGATTAGATAAAGTAATAACCAATCTAATTTTGATAGAGTGTACGCTGAGTGTTTCTTTTCTCTCTATCTGGTATAGTGATCCATGACTTACCTTAAACTAAAACTCATTAACCACGTTAACCGAACCTTCTTACAGACTTGGGTTTTAGATTGTCATAATTCACGACAAAGTCGCAAATATCCCTGCTACTCCTACTTTCCCTTTGCATTTCTCCAGAACATTCCGTATCACTACGATGATCCATATTGCTTGGAAATGGCCATCATATAGTTACATGCGAACTCGAAGAAATTATTTCTGTCGGGAATGGCTACTGATTCTGGAGAATTTAGATTATATTATTCGGTTGCCTCTTCATTTTACTTTCTCTTAGGTTGCGAGAGCTCCTTTTATAAGCAGAGTACACCTATTACGCTTATTGGATAGTCTTCTTCCAAATCTTAGGCTGGTGCCGAAAAGTAGGAAAGAAAGAAAACCAATCAGCCTAAGTACTGTGTACATAAGGTAAGATGTCGAGACATATAAAGGGATTGAAGAGAGAGCAAAGTAAATTATGACTACTGTCATAAATCTGGATAGTGAAAAAGGCATTACTATAAATACCTGACCACCCCCTTGAAACATTTATGTTTCAGATTTTCTGTGTATTTGTAAATGAGAACTGTTTTCCAATTAATTCTGACTCCAGAGTATGTATTTACCGGATTTGGATCTCACATATGTATGGCATTACAGATGCTGGGTAGGAGTAGAATATTAGGAAATGGGTAATCTGATCTTCAATATCGGAATTCGTTGTAATTGGTGATATTGGATTAAATCGCTTGGTTTTGCCTAACAGCGAATATTTAGTTTTGAATAACCGTTATGCACCAATTTTTAATGTGATATATCTGTATCTTTATTTTATAAAGCGAGATATAAATTTTGAAAATTGTGTTCCAAATATTTTCCTTTATCAGTTTAGAATAAGGTAAGGTGCATTGAATAACGGTGTAAGACAATCTCGAGCAAAATACAATTTTCAACTGACAAAACATGGAATTTGAGTTAGTATACTCTTGGGACTTATACATGAAAATATATGTTGTTCAGTGTCCTTTAGGACAAGGGGTTGGTACTCATACTTCATTCAGGTTTATCTATGAGTTCTCTGGTTTTAGACACGCATTAGTTGTAATGCAAGGTCCAATTTTTTTGAAAAGTTTATAGGTATAAAAATAAAGTAAAGAACCATACGTTGGAAGTATCAGGATTCTTAGAAATGATTGAAGATATAGATACTTATGCTAGATATTCCATCATAGTAATATTGAGAACTTGATTCTCTCACAGGTTACTCATCTGCGGGTTCGCTCCTTGATGAGTAATACTGTATTAGCCTTTTTCCATTTAGGTGATATGCACTAGAAACAGCTGCATGATATTTGAATTTGGTTCTATCTAAATTAGTACCTTTGATTCTGTATGGACATAGATTTGTTGCATATCTTGAGGTTATTAAGATATGGAGTTGTCCGGTTCCTGTTTAAAAAGCAGAATCCGGACAAACTTAAGACACGCTTCGATAATGGCTGTTTGTGGATTATCCCAAGTATTCTCAAGGGTTTTGTTTCTATCATTTTCAAGATCAATAGTTTCATTGTTCTTGACTCCCCACCTTTTTATAAAAGGAATCTTTTTGCAAAAGAAACTAGTGGGAGTATGGTAGATCTGGAAGTGATTTCAGAACCACAAATGGTTACCAAAAATTTAGTAGAACCTTAGGATTCAATTGGACTTGATAAACCATTAGCCACTCCACAGATTTTAGTAGGTGATCTCAGCCGCCCGAGAGATACTTTGGTTTTCTTGAAGACGGTGATATGGAGGTCAGCATCATGGTTATGATGGACCTACTAGTTATTTGTAGGTCATAAGAAGTGGTAACTTTCAGATGAACAGATGCTTTATGTCCAAGTTGGACTCCACGCACTTTAACAATATTTGATTTTGGACTTTGCTGGGTACTCCTGAAGGGGTAAAACCCATTAGGAGCAAGTAGATCTTTTGAGATCTGTGCAGGTGGAAAAGTATTAACCCAATAAGGCTAGATTTGTTGTAAATATTCTCATCAAATACCCGTTGTGGATTGTGATGCGACTTTTACTATAGTGTCTATGCTAAAGTCCATACGGATATGACTTGTTACAGTTGCTATTCATGACTGTGATATCTGGCAGGTGGATGACCATAACGTCTTTCCAAATGGGAATTTGGAAGTGTACGTGTATATGACTCTGCCAGAGGGTTATTGTAGTCAGTGGGAGCAACGGAAGGTATGCAAGTTGCGTATGTCTACTCGTAGACTAAAGCATGTATAGCGAAGACAGATTATCTGTTTTGATATGACAGTCAAGGTGGTTGAATTCATCAATACAATAGATGAACCTTGTAAGAAGGGTATATGGAGTACTGTCCTGGGGTTTGGATGAAATAGAAATGATGTTCCTATACTAAAATCAGTCAAACTTTGGTTGTCACATAGTGTTTTCTCCATGTTGGATATGGATAATATATCATGTATTCTGGTGACTAGATATATGGTTTTAGATCTAGATTTGGGAGGTTTCCCAATCAGGTACTTAGACAGCATTCTAAAAGTATTTTAGAATAGACGACTCCTGGCGTGGTGGTGTACCCGCAGGTGATGGAGTCACCCTCTCTAAATTGATGTCTTTTAGACTGATGAGGAGAGGGACTGGCATGAATGACATACATTTGCTTAGGCGATTGAGTTAATCATGCAATATCTTATACAAAACCAGATGTTGTTTATACATTTACTGTAGTAAAAAGATATTAATCCAATCCCGGAGAAACAAAGAGAAGCAATTATGAACATTAGAGGATATTCTTGGTATATGATAACGACAGCCACCTCCGGGAGGCGGTTATCGGTTTAGGCTTCCAAGGTGACCTGGATGACAGAGATGTTGTCAGAGTTTTGAGTTTTGCCTCTTTTGAAGAAAAGTATATTGGATGGGGGTTCCAATAGGGATACTGAGGTAGGTATGGTACATGATGTTGGTTATGACTCAACGGAGGATACAATCCAAGAAGTTTGTAGGATAAAATTGTTCATTTATAAACTTTGTTCCATCAAGTATCCAGACAAGTTCTTGAGGCGGGGTATCGCTCAGTTCGGGAGATTGTTCATCTCCGCGAAGTTGAGAAATAGAGAGAGAAAGTTGGAACATTATAGCGGATCCACTCACGAGGCTATTTCTCGAACACGGATGTTCCTTAAACGATCTTTGAGAAACTGATTAGTAGAGAAATTGGGTATTCGATAGCACACCGGATGTGGGTATGCGATACCACAATTATTAGCCTTAAATGCAAGTGGGAGATTGTTTGATATAGTGCCCTCAAGGCAATTATTGTAATTGCAGGCACGCGATTATGATAATTGAGGGAGGACTTATAAAGGTAAAACAATCTTACTCGAAATGATAGTATGCTATCTGGTTTATCTTTATCATTGATGTATACATGTTTTACTTGTTATTACGTGTCGCTAATACATAATGATGAAGCCCGTAGGATTCTTTCTTGACTACCAGTATTATGATGGCGATCATATATTTGAGAGCTGGGTAGTCCATAAGCACATCCTTAAATGTCTCTAGTCATGGGAGTATCGAGACTGGGCATCGATATTCCGGAGTATACTAGTGTATATGTTTCGAGACCCCGACGAGGGGCGGTGAGCGGTCTCATAAGCCATTGATGTTATACCACCTAAGATAGTATATAAGTGCTCACTGGAGGTGAGTACACAGGACAGACCCGCCGAGAACTTCTAGATGGTATTATATCTATTTGTTAGGAATATGTATGTCCTAGATGCCATTATTATACATGTGATGTATATTATAGTGGATGCGTGGACATATATATAAAGGACTTTCTTGCTCGACATGATAGTATGCTATCTGGTTACTCTTTATCTTAACATGTTGACTGGTATTCTTTACCGTCTTGCTCTCACATGTTGATAAAGCCCTTAAGATATATACTTGACTACCAGGATTATGATGAGATCATACTAGTAGGGCCAGGGTGGTCCATAAGTACATCCTTTAATCAGTTCCTTGGGAATATCGAGACTAGGGCATCGATATTCCAGTGTAGACTAGTGTGTACGTTTCTTGTCCCTTAGAGGGCGATGGTTGACCCCATAACCATTGGTGTGTGACATCAAAAATTGTACACAGGTGCTCATTGGAAATTGGGTACACCGAACAGGACTCGCCGAGGACTCCTATGTGGTAGTATATCTATCGTCAGATAGCAGTCCTCTGGTGACACTGGTACAGGTTAGCCTGTAGACCCGAGATCATCATAGAGTCTTGTATGGCTCCCACTGTGCTTTAATTTCCTCCCTACCACGGCTTAAAGGAGTCGTGCAAACATGTGGATTTTGGGTACAGTCCCAAGTCACATGGAGGCAATGAGCGATAGGAGGGGTTTCGCCTCTCCCGGTATTGGGGTTGATGTTGCGCTATACTTGATTGGCTATAACTGGAAGTCCCTGGCTAGGGCCGCTGCTGAGATTTACTGATAAGAGTTATCAGTCGTTTCTCAAACCGTTATAGGCCAGACATCGGCATAACTTATCACGTTACTAGGGCCTGACGTTTACTACCCCCAGATGTGATATGCGACATATCAGACGAAGAGACCGGACTGTACGGTAGTGTTACTGATAGGCTTCATGGAAAGTATGGACGAGCTTGCTTGTTGATTTTCATATCGCTCAATACCCGGGTAGCCGTTACGTCCAGCTAGTACCGCTGAAGGGTTGTAGGTGATTGATGTGATCATCACCTATTGCTGGCGTATTGACGAGTCTTTAGAGTCCCACACAGAAGTTTCCTGGTTTGAGCGAAACGAAGTAGGGCATATATGTGATATGTGCATAGGCCTGATTAAATACGAGTATGTGATACCGTATTGTAATCTGGCATTTATCTAATGTCGCTCAGGTTATATGTGATATAACCGGATTATCGAATCACATGTTGGTTTGATAATGTGATATTCTGATTAATGATATTAGTCGGTTATATGTGATATAACCGGATTATTAGATCAAGTGTTGATTTAATAATGTGATATATATTATATGTGATATAATTATAATTATATCTTAACTAATATCATTAGCTCACTAATTGCTTTATATATATATTAATGTATATTTGATATATATATATATATATTATATGAAGCATGTCATGTTTTTCTATTTTTAGAAAATATAAAAAATGAGGTGTAAATTGTGGAGATATTTTTGGAATGGGCAAGGTATGGGTTTTATTATTTGTATATTAGTCTTGACTCACTATTCAAGTATGGTTGCAATTTAGAATTGCAATTTTATTCCATGCTTGAATAAGTGAGGAAAGAGAGAGCCATTTGAGTTTACTCTCATCATTTTCATTCTTCATGCCTTAGCCATTTCTTGAGCTCTTGCTTCTTCTTGCTCTCTACAATTTTCTTCACCTCACTTCCTAGTTCAAACCCTCACATGTTATGTGAATCATTGAACTTGTGAAAACCCTAATGAGAAAATTAAACTCCTAATTCACCATCACACATTAGATTAGCAATTTGATATGGAATGTTTCCTTCACTAATGAGATTAGTGAAGGGTTAGCTGAAGCTTGTGGACTTCGGGTGGATCGTCTTTGGCGCGAAGATCACGAAGGAGGTTCGTTCGAAGAGGAACCTAGAAGAGTTGCGTGGACTTTAATCCGGAGCTATTGAAGAGAACGACTCGAACTATAAAGGTTGTATGCTCTTTTCTTCTTTTTAGTTCATCACATCACAAAGGCAAACCCTAATAATCTAGTAAACATCTTGTTAGTCTAGCTTAGCACCTACTAAAAATTAAAATTTGGCATGCTTGATGCCTTTAGAACCTCCTGGTGGTGCTAAGGTCGACTTTCATGGTATCAGAGCCAAGCTAGAACATTAGGGTATCTTTTAGCGACGTTAGAAATCCGTCGTTTTTGTCGCGCAAAAACTGCCGATAAAAACAGTTTCAAAAACGATGTTTTGAGTTGTTTGCACACCCCGCGGGCTCAAGGTTTGAACCGAGAAGTCGCGGGGTGGAGCGTGTGCATCCCGAGGACACCCTGAGGGGGACCAGAGGCCGGACCTACACCCCAAGACCACCACAAGGTGACCTTGGGGGCGGGTGACCCAAGAGCACCCTAGCGGGGTGCTCTTGGGTCTGCCCTAGGGGGCCACTTCGTGGTGGCCCCTGGGGGTGGGTACACCCCCGAGGCCCCCTATTCGATAGCTAATTTTGGTATATTCGCCTCCATGAAGATTCGGGCGGGTTTCGAGTTCGTTTCGACTCCCGGATTGGCTTAAAACGATCGTTTTTGGAACTTTAGCTCACTGGATTTTTCAAAGTTTTGGAAAAATTAATTTAGTTTGCTAATTGCATGCGGAATTCTAATGTCGCGGTTACTTTACAACCTTTGTCATGTGTGATACAATTATTAGAATCCGGATTAATTAGTTTTATGAAAACTAGTTAGTATATTGTAAACCTAGCCGTTTAGTCTCGATTGATCGATTGCCACGAAGTTTTGATTCGGATCAAAACTCCGTCGCAATTGCGTATTGTACGCGATCACTAAGTCAGGAATCTTGTTGAATTATCCGACAACCAATTGAAAAGATTTTTCAATTTTAGACTAAAATGCAAGTTTTATAAGTTAGGCATGAAATCCGGAATATGAGATATTCCGGGTTTATGATGTCTTAGGATATTGTGGATTCTAATTATTGTAGTTTTCTGTTTTCTTTTCTGCGACCGTAAGTGTAATATGTGGGGTATCCCAATCTCGTTTCTATATGTCAACGAGTTTTATAGATACACATATTTGCTTACGTTGATGATATATGATATCATGTGTTGCTATTGATATGATTTATTGGATTGTCGTGAAAGAATAGCCGGAGGGTTTTATGTGAGATGATGGTTTTATTTTCATTCATGTAAAATTTGTATGTAATATTCTTTTATTGGGGCACTTCCTGATTGAGGATGATATCACCACAGTTGTATATTATTTACTTTTCTGCATTAGGATAGACCCAAGGCGGTGAGCACAAGTAACCGGGTTCTAGAGTCCAGTAGGAGACCATCTCAAGGAGTTGAGACCGGGTCTCCTAACTCTAGAATTGGCAGGGTTACTTGCCTCTTTCGTAGGGGTCTAGGGATGTGGGTTTGGCTATTCATTACGACCGTGGAATCCATGTTTTACATTACTGGTTAAATTTAAAACGCGGACATCCTAGTATATCCAATATTTCATATGTTGCTTCTACTGCTTGATTCTGTGATGTTGATCATATAATTGTGTGAGACGAATGTAATATTATATATAATAAACGTTGTTTATATTTTGCACCCGCGCTGGTCCAGCCCCCGCTCTGCCGGTAGTTAAGTAAGCTAACGGTGCATGACGGGGCCCAGTGGCGACTGCGGATGGCATAAGGATACGTTCTATTTTTATTTCATTTTTCCTATGTTGTTTAGGAAACATTAAATGATGGGACTTCATTAATGTGATTAATGAAAAGAAAGAAACCAAAAGATGTTGTAGAATCAAATTTTCAAAAAGGGTAGCTCTAGTTCTTGCTTTGCATAGTGGTATTCCTTGATGAATATCCATCACTTTATTCGATAAGGAAAGAGCCGAGATCCCTTCACCGGGAGTGACCACTTTAGAGAAACTAGCAATGCTACAACCCACTCGGTTTTTTCTTTTGACTGCTTCTCAAGTTTTTGCTTTCCATAGTGGTATTCATGAATATCCAGCACCTCATTTGATGAGGAAAGAGCCGAGATCCTTTCACCGGGAGTGACCTCTTTAGAAAAACTAGCAAAAGCCTAAAAAATACTCCTCTATAAAATCACTGGATTCTACAGCGATATAAAGTTCATTACGCTTATGGTTTTCTTAAAAACCTGCGTAGCCCTCCGTCATTTCAGATAAGTGCTATTTTAGTATTCGTGCTACGTTTTGTTGACTATGTTAAGGCGCAGTGTGCGGTAGCTAATTAGTTCTTATCTGTAACCATATGATGCGGTTGGATTAGGGTAGTTGTACGGCTTTGTTGACTATGTTAAGGGTCGTGCGGGTGGGTTTAATCTAATCAAGAAATGACTGGTTAAACTTGACTAGTGCTTATGATTTGTTGACTTTGTTAAGGTCATAAGTGGCTAGGGGTAAAAACCATTATTGGGAATTTCAAGTGTTGAAATTTGCAATGAGATTGCATACCTTCTATATGATAGTTGGATCACGATACCCACTGCGATTAAGAGTTTCTCCTAGGAGAGTTTTGCACTTTATAATTAGCCGATCAATTAGGTTCTTAGAAAGGTGTCAACGGGGTTATGCCTCTAGGAAAACGAGGTTTATTTTAATTAGGTCTGTGCGAAAGCACGGGGAACCTCCTCCGGAGTACCGATACCTGCTAGCTGAACGATTGGCGAACCTGTTGGGTGTAATTAATTCCGGCTAATTTTACCTTTTTGGGTTTGAAGGAAGATTTGATAAAAACAGTGGGAGCCATCCTGATTAGATAAGATAATAACCAATCTAATCTTGCAAAAAGCGCATGCTAACGCGTTTCCTTCTCTCTCTCTCCAGGCAGCAACCAATGTGAAGCCTTAATCAAGATAATAATATGGATGTATTGACCGAACCCTCCTTTTATATAGGGCTAGGGAACGTTGGTCCCGCTCTATCTTATGACTGTCATAAGTCTGAGTAACGGATAGGGGAATATCAGGATTCCCGCGCCACCCATACTAAGAAACAACATGTTGATGCATCTTCTTCGGGTGTGTTCGTTACCGAGAACTGTTTCTCAGTTTAATCTACGTCCTGGCTATTGGATACCGGATCAGGATCCCATGTATGTAATTTGTTACATGGGCTAAATAAAGGTAGAGAACTGGGAAAGGGTGATAAATCCCTAACAGTAGGGAATGGTGCAATTGTTGCAGCCATGGCAGTTGGCGATTATCACCTTGTATTACCAACTGGTAATACATTGATTCTGAATGACTGTTACTACGTACCAAAAATGATGTGCAACATTATATCGATTTCTTTGCTAACTAAAGAAGGATATAATCTCATATTAGAGGATAATGTTATGAACATTTTCCAGAATCAAGTGTCGATTAGATCTGGTACGTTATGTAACGGTATATACGTTCTTAATCAAAGTACAATTCTTAACATACAGAACACAAACAAGAGGAAAAGTTCAGAAATGAACGAAGCCTTCTTGTGGCATTGTAGACTAGGTCATATCAATGCGACAAGACTGGCTAAGTTACATAAAGATGGATATTTGAATCCGTTCGAATTTTCATCTTCTGAAACTTGCCAGTCATGTCTCAAAGGTAAGATGACCAAAACTCCGTTTACTGGACATGGAGAAAGAGCTTCTGAACTCTTGGGACTGATACATAGTGATGTATGCGGTCCTATCTCTACACATGCCAGGAATGGTTATTCGTATTTTATTACATTCACCGATGATCTCTCAAGGTTCGGACATGTGTTCTTGTTGAAACACAAGTCTGAAGTATTTGATAAATTCATGGAATATAAGTGCGAAGTAGAAAACCAGACGGGCAAAAGTATTAAAATCCTACGATCTGATCGGGAAAGAGAATACTTGAGCGGGGAATTCCGTGATTATCTAAATAAGAATGGGATTCTCTCTCAGCTTACTCCTCCATATAAGCCACAGCACAACGGTGTATCGGAGCGGAGGAATTGCACCCTATTAGATATGGTGCGCTCTATGATGAGTACTGCCGAGTTGCCTATTTCTTTTTGGGATTATGCGCTTGAGACAGCTGCATATCTATTGAATCAAGTTCCATAAAAATCTGTGCCTAAAACACCATATGAGATATAGAGTGGAAAGAGGCCGTATCTTAAGTGAGTTAAGATATGGGGCTGTCCGGCCTATGTTAAAAGGAAAAATCCAGAGAAGCTCGAGGCAAGATCAGTTCTATGTAAGTTTGTAGGATATCCAAAGAATTCACAAGAATATATCTTCTATCACACTGAGGAACAAAAGGTGTTTGTTTCTCAATATGCCACCTTTTTAGAAAAGGAATTTCTTGTAAAAGAAATTAGTGGTAATGAGGTAGATCTGGAAGAAGTTCCAGCAGCACAAACTATAACTGACGATTTGGTGGAACCAGAGGATCCAATAGTACCCAACGAACCCCAGCCACTCCGCAGATCTAACATGGTTCCTCAACCACCTATGAGATACTATGGTTTTCTCGTAGACGGTGGGAGAGAGGATTGCATCATGGAAGATGATGACCCTACTAGTTTCGAGCAGGCCATCACAAGTGAAGACTCTGTGAAATGGCTGGATGCTATGCGATCCGAGATGGAATCCATGTACACCAACCATGTATGGACTTTGGAAGTTGCTCCTGAAGGGGTAAAACCCATTAGGAGCAAGTGGATCTTCAAAAAGAAGATAGGTGTAGATGGAAAAGTTGAGACTTTCAAAGCTAGACTTGTAGCAAAAGGTTTTCATCAACGACCTGGCGTTGACTATGATGAAACCTTTTCTCCTGTCGCTATGCTTAAGTCCATCAGGATCCTACTTGCCATTGCTGCATACCATGACTATGAAATCTGGCAGATGGACTTCAAGACCCCTTTTCTAAATGGTGATTTAGAAGAAAGCGTGTACATGACACAGCCAGAGGGCTTCATAGACAGTGGGAGCAGCGGAAAGGTATGCAAGCTGCTTAAATCCATCTACGGATTAAAGCAAACGTCGCGGAGTTGGAACATCTGTTTTGATGAAGCTATCAAAAATGTAGATGAAACCTTGTATAAAAGAAGGCTGTAGAGAGTAAGGTGGTATTTCTCGTATTGTACGTGAATGACATACTCTTGATAGGAAACGATGTTCCTATGTTACACTCGGTTAAGCTTTTCTTATCACTCAAGTTCTCCATGAAAGATCTTGGTGATGCCTCCAACATTCTGGGGATAAAGATCTATAGAGATAGATCAAAATGGATTTTGGGATTGTCCCAACTCAGGTACATAGACACCATACTAAAGAGGCTTAGTATGAATGATTCCAAGCGAGGTAAGGTACCCGCTTGTTCAGGAATCACTCTCTCCAAAGAGATGTCTCCCAAGACTGATTTAGAGAGGGCTCACATGCAAGGGATACCCTATGCTTCGGCAGTAGGCTCTATCATGTATACGATGTTATGTACCAGACCGGATTTAGCTTACTCACTAGGTGTAGTGAGCAGGTATCAATTAGATCCTGGGGAGAAACACTGGACAGCTGTGAAGAACATTCTTAAGTACTTGAGAAGGACTAAAGAAATGTTCTTGGTGTATGATAACGGTGAACTCCAGGTGGAGTTCTTTACCGATTCGAGCTTCCAGAGTGATAAGGACGACGATAAGTCGGTCTCGAGTTTTTTCTTTACCCTCAACGTAGGGGCAGTGTGTTGGAAGAGTTCCAAGTAAGACACCGTAGCAGACTCGACGATGGAGGCTGAATACATCGCTGCCAACGATACTGCCAAAGAAGCTGTTTGGATGAAGAAGTTCATAGCTGAGCTTGGTGTGGTTCCATCCATTGAGCATCCAATACCTGTGTATTGTGATAACAATGGAGCGGTGGCTTTGGCCAAGAAACCCAGGTCCCATCAGAGATCCAGACATATTCTGAAGTGGTATCACCTGATCAAGGAGATAGTAGATCGCCGGGAGATCGAGATCAGGAGAGTTGACACGAAGGACAACGTATCGGATCCACTCACGAAGGCCCTCCCCCAGATACAGTTTGAGAGACTTTTTAGGATATTGGGTATGAGATACTACAACACATGGCCTTAGCGCAAGTGGGAGATTGTTAGGAATATGTATGCCCTAGAGGCCATTATTGTACATGTGATGTATATTATAGTGGATGCTTGGACATATATATAGAGGACTTTCTTGCTCGACATGATAGTATGCTATCTGGTTACTCTTTATCTTAACATGTTGACTGGTATTCTTTACTGTCTTTCTCTCATATGTTGATAAAGCAATTAGGATATGTACTTGACTACCGGGATTATGATGAGATCATACTAGTGGGGCTAGGGTGGTCCACAAGTACATCCTTTAATCAGTTCTTAGTCGTAGGAATTTCGAGACCAGGACATCGATATTCCAGTGTAGACTAGTGTGTACGTTTCTTGTCCCTTAGAGGGCGATGGTTGATCCTACAACTATTAGTTTGTGACATCAAAGATTGTACACAGGTAGTCATTGGAGAATGGGTACACCGAACAGGACTCACCGAGGACTCCTATGTGGTAGTATACCTATCGTCAGATAGCCGTCCTCTGGTGACATAGGTACAGGTTAGTCTGTAGACCTGAGATCGTCATAGAGACTTGTGTGGTTCCCATTGTGCTTTGATTTCCTCCCTACCACGGCTCAAAGGAGTCGTGCAAACAGGTGGATTTTGGGTACAGTCCCGAGTCACATGGAGGCAATGAGCGATAAGAGAGGTTTCGCTTCTCCTGGTATTGGGGGTTGATGTTGCGCTATGCTCGATTAGCTATAACCGGAAGTCCCTGGCCAGGGCTGCTGCTGAGATTTACTGATAAGAGTTATCAGTAGTCTCTCAAACCGTTAGAAGCCAGACATCGGCATGACTTATCACGTTACTGGGGCCTGACGTTTACCACCCCTAGACATGATATGCGACATATCAGACGAAGAGACCGGACTGTATGGTAGTGTTACTGATAGACTTCATGGAGAGTATGGACAAGCTTGCTTGTTGATTTTCATATCGCTTAATACTTAGGTAGCCGCTGACGGCTTGTAGGTGATTGATGTGAACATTACCTACTGCTGGCGTATTGACGAGTCTTTAGAGTCCCACACAGAAGTTTCCTTGTTCGAGCGAAACGAAGTAGGGCACATATGTGATATGTGCGTGGGCCGGATTAAATACGAGTATGTGATACCGTATTGTAATCTGGAATTTTTTTGATGTCTCTCAGGTTATATGTGATATAACCGGATTATCGAATCAAGTGTTCGTTTGATAATGTGATATTCAGATTAATGATATTAGTCGGTTATATGTGATATAACCGGATTATTAGATCAAGTGTTGATTTAATAATGTGATATATATTATATGTGATATAATTATATCTTAACTAATATCATTAGCACACTAATTGCTTTATTTATATATATATATATTAATGTATATTTGATATATATATATATATATATTATTATATGAAGCATGGCATGTTTTTCTATTTTTAGAAAATAGAAAAAATGAGGTGTAAATTGTGGAGATATTTATGGAATGGGCAAGACATGGGTTTTATTATTTGTATATTAGTCTTGACTCACTATTCAAGCATGATTGCAATTTAGAATTGCAATTTTATTCCATTCTTGAATAAGTGAGGAAAGAGAGAGCCATTTTGAGTTTACTCTCATCATTTTCATTTTTCATGCCTTAGCCATTTCTTGAGCTCTTGCTTCCTCTTCCTCTCTACAATTTTCTTCACCTCATTTCCAAGTTCAAACCCTCACATGTGATGTGAATCATTGAACTTGTGAAAACCCTAGTGAGCAAATTAAACCCTTAATTCACCATCACACATTAGATTAGCAATTTGATGTGGAGCGTTGCCTTCACTAATGAGATTAGTGAAGGGTTAGCTTGATCTTGTGGACTTCGGGTGGATCGTCTTTGGCACGAAGATCACGAAGGAGGTTAGTTCAGCTCAAAGAAGAGCCTAGAAGAGTTGCGTGGACTTCAATCCGGAGCTATTGAAGAGAAGGACTCGAACTACAAAGGTTGCATGCTCTTTTCTTCTCTTTAGTTCATCACACCACCAAGGCAAACCCTAATAATCTATTAAAGATCTTGTTAGTCTAGCTTAGCACCTAATAAAAATTAAAATTTGGCATGCTTGATGCCTCTAG
Organism: Agapanthus africanus; assembly: GCA_030015575.1. Taxonomy (NCBI): domain Eukaryota; kingdom Viridiplantae; phylum Streptophyta; class Magnoliopsida; order Asparagales; family Amaryllidaceae; genus Agapanthus; species Agapanthus africanus. The sequence goes on from CM057349.1 coordinate 97,845,670, forward strand.
AACCTCATGGTGGTGCTAAGGTCGACTTTCACTATTGTCAGATGGAAGTTCTTAAGTGGCATTAGTACAGGTAATCTTTTGACCTGATATCGTCATTTTTCACGTGTGAGTTCCCACTGTACTTTGATTACTACCCTACTACGGCACAAAGGAGTCGTGCAAACAGGTTTTAGTTAGGTACAGTCCCGAGGCACATGGAGGTAGTAAGCGATTGTCGAGGATTCATCTCTTTTTGTATTGGGAATCAATATCACGCTGTATTCGGTCGGCTATCACCCTAAATCCTTGGCCACGATGGATGAGATTTACTGATATGAGTTCAATAGTTTCTTGGTTGGTGATGAGTTTGACCCCGAGACGACTTATCGGGTTATTAGAGGTTTAACGTTTCTACCCCCTAGACCTGGTATGCGATACTCTTAAACAAAGAGACCGGACTGTATGGAGATTGTCACATTCAGGCTCAGTAGGGTACAGAAAAACATGATTGTTGACCTCCCTTTCTACAGATACCTGGGTAGCCGATGCGTACAGCTAGTGCTGCTGACGTACTTGTGGTTTTTGGATTTATCTAGTAAATCACTGCCAGCGTATTGTCGAGTCTTTAGTGTCCTACCCAGAGGGTTTTCCCGGTTCAAGCGATATGATGTAGATGACGTATTTTGGTACATACAGGGTGTCCGACTAAATATGTGTACAGGCTATACGGACTTTAATCGGACGATTGATAATACTAGCGGTTTAGGATTAAGCCAGATTATTAAATCAGGTTTTGATTTAATAATATTTATATTCTAGTATTATTGTTCACTATTCATTTTCTCTCTCTTGGCTATTCGTATTTTATACGAATACGCGTATATGTATTTCGATACGTATATCGAGTTGTATTCCGCATTTATACGGAATTTGTTCTAGAAGATGGACACTTCATTTATTGATTTTCCTTTAAAAGAAAATCAAAATGAGGTGGAGGATGAGTTTTAAAGAAGCATGGTAGAGAGGCATGGCTATGGTTTTAATATTGTAAATACCATTTAGATTCACTATTCTTTCATGGTTGCAAAAAGAAAAAGACTTAGCCGTTCTTTTCTGCACTAGGTTTTTTCTGATGGCTACACTTCTTCACCTCCTCCTCCTTCATCTTAAAAGCTCACTTGAGCTTAGAAAAAGAGAGAAATGATAGCGAAAATATTCCTACATCTCTACTCTTCATTTGTAGCGAGTTTGGAGTATCGGCCGCTTTACTAGGTGAAGTCGGAGCTTGGATCGGTTCCCTCAGGTGGATCATCTTCGGCAAGGGCGGTCGCCACTCAAGCTCGATCCGGACGATATACATGGAGCTTGGAGGGGTCTTCCACGATTGGGTCGACACGCGTCGAAGGTGGTATTTCTAACCTTTGCATGCTTGGTTTTTTAGTTTAGGTGTTTTGTAACGACTCTGAAATCACTGTACAGAAAATTCTTGTTATTGTACAGAAAAGAGTATTACAGCCTGTGTAAAAGTTATAAATTAGATTTGTTTAATAAAAGCAAGAAACAACTTGTAGCTCACTAGTAAAGCCTCTACACTGCTGTGACATAGCATGTGTGTTCGAATCCCATCAGACACAATTATTTTGTCAGATTTTTCTTTTTAATTTTTCGGAAGCCCAAGAGTTGCACGTGCAATACATGGAGAAATGAAAATTTCAGAAAAATCAAACAGGCGCAATGAGGTGTACACACCCAACTTGACACGTGACACAAATCTCGAGACAGATTAAGAAAATACGACCGCTTATTTCCTTGATTTGGCCGGCCTCGACGGTCCAAAGTGCTCCAAATCACTCTGTGCTTTGTACACTTGTCCCTTCGACTCCCCTAACTCCCCTGCACTGTTTGATTTTCCTGCAATCAAACAGAGACTCTTCAATTTACTATTTAACACCTTTCTAATGCATTTTAATCCAAAATTTTAATTCCCAAACCCTAATTCTTCACTAGAAATACCACCCCATGCCATAGATCTCCCCCATTCTGAAATTTTAGCAAAAATTCTCTCAAAACTATCTAAGTGCCAAGTGGAGTTAAGCCCCCCCACATGGAGTAGAGAGCTAAACTCGACGACCGGAGCATCTCCGACGTAAGCACGACCCCGAGAGCTTCTTCAATCTTTTCTTAACCATCTAAAAGCCGTAAGTCACTCTTCTCTCCATTTCTTTCATCTCAATTTGTATTTTAAAACAACTCGACAAAAGAGGATTTGTCTCCGATATCATATTCTTTTTTCATTTGTAAGGCATGTGTTAAGCAAATTAAAACAAACTAACATGCTACCTTAATCTTAACATAATTCCACATCATGTAGTTTTTTATTTAACAAAATTTTCATATGAAACGAACATATAATGAACTTTTTCGGTAAAATACCATGAAATTTAGTATCACCCTATTATCGATAATTAGTATAAATACCTTTAGAAAAACTTCACGGGATAACGACCTACCCCACATGCACACTATGGTTCCATAGCATGGTATTCTAGAGCTATAGTTACTTTAAAGAAGAACAGTTTCATTAAAATACCACACTTCTACAAAAACGGGTTTCTTTAAATCGGTATTTCGAATCCTTGGCAAATATGCCTCTACAACCATCGTTAGGGGACCCGTTAATAGATGGTGCGGATTATCACATATCCATAGGATAGTAGAGCGAGATGCAGAACTCCTCACGGAGTATTCGGTCTCGAAAGGAATAAAAAATACGGTTCTAAGAAATGCGACTTTTCTGAACAAAACTAATTTTTGAAAAAATAAAATTATATAAAAATTTTAAATCCGTATTTTCAATAAAAAAAATTAAGAAACTATATTTTAAAAAAAGAAAGCTTAAAAATTGTTAATAAAATACCACAAAGTTTCCAAAAATAGTAGTTTCATAAAAATACCACAAACTTTCAAAAAGCTAGGTTTTATCACCAAAACACCGCACCAAATAAAATACATGTTCATGAAAACCCTAAATATTACAAATCACCCTCAAGGTTTATTTTTTAAACTATATTAAAGTATTTTTCATAAAACCCCATCGAGATATGCAAAACAATATTTTAAGAACTCTAGATTAATATAGATTTATGCGGGATCAATTCTCTTGAGCCTCAAGGAGTCGGAAAAAGTGAGTGCTTGCCTATTCAGATTAAACAACTTAACAGAGTTATTAATAGCAATTATCTTGGAAAAAAACACAAATCCTGTCGTCCATGTGCAACAGTAGCCGATTTCTCCCGAACATAAGATTTTTAACAATTTACATCAATTCATATGAAAAGACCTAAACTCGAATCCAAACTCAAATCTAAACTTGAATCTAAATTCGAACTCAAACACCAAACTCAAAACTCGAATCTAAAGTTGAACTTGGACTCGAATCAAAACTCGAATATGAACTCGAACTTAACCTACTCGAACCAACTTGACTCGAACCAAGATTGCAAGTACCATGACTCGCATATTACTCGACTCACTCAACTACATTCTACACATTTTGCAATCTATGGTTTCTATCGAGATATGCTAATCAATCAATTAAATCTATTAAGTATATTAACTAGTTATAATATATTATACTCGGGGTGCTTGGGATAGTTTCTTGTGTGAATCCAACGGAGTTTCAGGAGTTCCGTATTAACCTCTCTTTTTTATTTTACTCGACTATCTATCGGATTGACTCATCCACAGCCTAGAGTGCCGATGCTAACACATGAAATGGGCTCGTATTTCCTAGCTCCCGGGCCCCATTCTTGAGCTTGTGAATACTTCTACGGCTCCGTTGACATTCACACTTGGAACTTAACGTTAATATAGTGACCATATAGAGACCTATAGAATATATTTACCCATGATCAAATACTCTTACTCATCATATATATTCTACACTTGTTATTTTCTTTGGGACTTACCAAGCGCTATTTTGCTGATGGGCATTCTACCCACTTTTATTCTTTTGGAATGTTCGTTAGATACGGTCGAGACAGAGGAGGTTGAAGCCACAGTGGAGGACTACAACCAGAGCGCTATCCAGGGCTAACTCAGCTTCATGTTTGCCACTTGTTTAAGCATTTTCCTTATTGTATTTACTTTCCAGCATAAACTCTTGTATTTGTAAATATTGGAAGTTGAATGTAAATAAAGATATTTGTTGAAAAATTTTACAGTCTCAATTTATTCTTGCATTGTGTATTATTGTTTTCAATACGCTTAGTATATTTATTTAAGGAATGATCTTCTCTGGATAAATATGCTGCGGGTTTGCCACGTCACCGTTTCCATCTATTGGGAAGAGGGGCATAACGGGTTTTATTGGTAGCCGATACAAGTCTGTTCTGCAAGAAGTCGTAAACAATATACCACAAGAATTAATGAGTTCAACAAACATTTACATTCCTTGCATTTCAAATTCTTGAATCTATCCTAACCTATCTTTTATATCAAGGTGATGGACTCTCCGAACAACACCAGCACGAATGTCAACGACAATACTCCACCACCCACACTACCACTTATCGTTGCAGCTCCTATCAATGAGTAAACGGTACTACTTGAGGCCATCAAGAGCCTATTGGAGGGTCAGCAACAGCACACTGCTATCCTTATGCACCGCCCCGAAGTCGAGGCACCTGGAGTTAAGCAATTTCGGGCACTGCACCCAAAGAACTTCTTAGAAAAAGAGAGCCCACTTGAGGCAGAAGAACGGGCTCAAGTGATCGAAGATAATCTGGCAGCAGCTCAAGTGCCAGATATTTTCTGGGTGAGAGTTGCTAAGTTACAACTGACCGATAACGCCAGGGTATGGTGGAAGGGTGAGGAGAGCCGTCTCGCACAACAGATAGAATGGAAAACATTCCGAGACCTCTTCAATGCTAAGTACTTTCTAGAGACTGCCAGCTTTGACATAGAGTAGCAATTCAACCTGTCACGCCCCGCTTTCTAATGTACGGGGAAATGGACGTGGCAGGGCCGCGACGTATTTACTCAGAAGTAAACACGTTAAGCGTAAATAAGCAATATAATAAATATACACAAGAAATGACAAGAGATATAAACAGACAACAACTTTTTATTGATTAAACATTCTTTACATACAACTGGAAAATAAATACAATGCTGGAAAGCGATGCCTAAAAAATGGCAAACGAACTGAAAGTAAAGTAAGTACAAGTGAACTAAAACTCCGAATCCTCAGTAAAGTGCTCCAAATCGTCCTGGCTGGGCTCGATCTCTTGAGAGTCGGGTCCTCCTGACAACTTTCCAAAGAAAGAAGAAATAGGAATGTCGTCAGCGAACAATCGCTCGGTAAGTCCCAAAAGAGAAATAGATCAAGTAAAAGGAATAGATCTGGTAATTTATTTGTTTTTGTTATACTAATGTAGTTGTTTGTAGCGTGGTACAGAATATATCAGTGTATATGAGAGGAGTCAAACTTGCTCCGTGGACTAAGGTATATGGAGTACAAGGCCCCGTCAAAACCAATGGGACAACGGCAACAGATATTCAGGTTAGGTGTATTATATTGACCGTCTCATTCCACTTCTAATACATTCCGTACCAATCTACCCCTTAAAAACCCCGTAAATGTATATTGTATTGATTGTAATGATTTGTTGTATAAGACTTGACAAAACTATGGTATAAGTTGTTCATGTAAACGGATCGGATGTAAACGGATAGTCATGTAGTCAAGTCAAGATATATCCATGGTTCGGTCAATTCAAGTCATGTTGATTTTTTTCTGGTATAGTTCTGGTATTCATGTTCAAGTTCAAGTATAGATTGGATTCATGTTGTAGTTAAGATTGGATTGTGTTCATGTTTAGATTGTATTCGGATTAGACTGAGACTCAGATTGAGTCAGACACTTAAACATAATTGGATCCTGAATTAGGTTTAGGAGTTATCGGTAACTGTTGTACATGAACGGCAGGATTTATGACTTTTTCCAAACCAATTACCATTGATAACCCCGTTTTAGTTTTCTACCTTAAATAGGAAAGGACCCACTTTCTCCGGCTCCCTGAGGATCAAGAGAATTGGTCCCGCTTAAACCTATATTTTTTAGGGTCCTTAATGTAAATTAATATAACTTGAGGGGTTTTTATGAAAAATATTTTTAGCATAATTTCAAATTAAACCAGAAGTATTTATTTATCGTATTTAGGATTTTCATGGATGTAATTTTTAAAACTGAGGTATTCTAGTGAATAAATATCTAGCTTGAATAATATATTGTATTTTAGTGTAAAATTGACTTGTATGGATTCTTGATAATTTTTTTATGAAACTTGTAATTCTTTTGTATAGAAAAAAATATGGAATTTATTATATATTTAAAATAGATGGTTTGATAATATTTATATATAATTATTAAAAATAAAACTTATTTATAAAATAGAAAAACATGTTTTTCTTAAAAATTGCATTAAAAACTCCATCGAGATCGTATGCTCCATGAGGAGCTCTGCATCTCGACCTACTAGTCCGATGGATGTGCGATAACTCGCACCAACCGAATCGGATTCTCCAAAAGTGGGTTGTAGAGGCACAATCGCAAGGAATTTAAATAATACAATTTAAAGAATACAGTTTTTAATAATTTATGGTATTTTTGCAGGGTTCCCTAGCCACACCGCTGGGTTTCGGGAGGTATCGACCATGCCGTTTTTTAAACATTGGCACGCTAAAGAACCCTAACCTAGAATCTTAACTAGAGAATTAGACGAAACAAGAATGTAAATATTTTTACATCTAAGTGAATAAGGAATACAACCTTTGTAGACCGGTCCTTCACTTCATAAGCTCTGTGTAGTAGTCCCTTCGCTCCAAGTAGTGATCCCCCGGACTCTAGTAAGGCTCCACAAGGTGAAATGAACAAGCTTCCTTGAATTCTTCGAGGCCGAAGATGATCTACGTCGAGGAGACACTAACCCAAGCTATCTCTTCACTAAGTGATGAACTAGTGAAGAAACAACCCGATCTAAATGGCTAGTCTAGAAGAGGTTGATGAAGTAGGAATTTTGCTCGCTTTAGAAATTATTTTCTCACTCATTTTCTTCACCTCCCAAAAAGCTAGAGAGCTTGAGAAAAGAGATGAAGAAAAGAAACCATGGAAAAAACCTAGTGTAGAATGGGAACCATTGGTGAGTTAATATCATATACTAACTCATATAGAGACTAAACCATGGCTAATCATAATGGTTGGGTTAATAATATCTCAAGTAAAACAAAATTAGTGGACTTGGTCAGTGGTTCCACTAGCTTCAACCATATGACTAATTTCCATTTAATTTTATTTACTTTAAATAAATAAAACCCTTCATTATGTTAAGTATGGTGTGAGTCTAATACATCCATGTATCATGTATCATCTAGCATGACACACAAAAATGTACATTAATATATATCACATATATACTAAATGCACATGTGAGAAAAAGAATTCTTAAGTGAGCTAATATTAGTTAATGTAAGTAAAGAATTCTTAAGTGAGCTAATATTAGTTAATATAAGTCAATATATCAAATATATAATTATATATTAAATTATTAAATCAACACTTGATTTAATAATCTGGCTATAGCACATATAACCGACTAATATCATATGTATCAACTTATCGAATCAACACTTGATTCGATAACCCGGCTATATCACATATAATCGACCGATATCATATATCGCGAGAATAGAATACGGTATCACATACACGTATTAATCTCGGTCTCGCACATATCACATATGCGCTCCTACTTCGTTTCTCCCGAGCCAGGAAACCTCTGTGTAGGACTCTAAAGACTCGTCAATACGCCGGCAGCAGGTGGTGATCATATCAGTCACCCACAAGCCGTCAGCGGTCTACTAAACATAACGGCCACCAGGGTATTGAGCGATCAGAAGATCAACAAGCAAGCCTTCTCATACTCCTGCAAATCCAATCAGTAACACTACCGTACAGTCTGGTCTCTTCGTCAGATATGTCACATATCATAGCCTGGGGATGGTAAACGTCAGACCCCAATAGCTTGATAAGTCATGCCGATGTAAGGCTCATAACGGTTCGAGAAACTACTGATAACACTTACCAGTAGATCTCAGCAACCCTGGCCAGGGATTTCCTGTTATGGACAATCCAGCATAGTGCAACATCAGCACCCAATAACGGGAGAGACGAAATCCGCTCTTATCGCTTATTGCCTCCATGTGACTGGGGACTGTACCCAAAAACCACCGTTTTGCACGATCTCTTGAACGTGGTAAGGTGGAAATCAAAGCACAGTGGGAATCACACAAGACTCTATGACGATCTCGGGTCGACAGACTAACCTGTACCAGTGTCACCAGAGAACTTCTATCTGATGATAGGTATAATACCATCTAGGAGTTCTCGGCGAGTCCGTCTAGTGTACCCAGTCTCCACTGAGCACCCGTATACCATCTCTGATGTCAAACACCAATGGATATAGGATCTTCCATCGCCCATCACATAGGTCGAGAAGCATATACGCTAGTCTACTCTGGAATATCGATGCCCCGTCTCGATACTCCCACGACTAGGAACAATTAAAGGATGTACTTACCGACTACTATTGCCCCACTAGTATGATCTGCATCATAATCCTGGTAGTCAAGTACTCATCCTAAGGGCTTTATCAACATGTAATAGAGAGACAATAAGTGTAAATGTTAAGATAAAGAGCAACCAGATAGCATACTATCATGTCGAGCAAGAAAGTCCTCCCTATATATGCCCAAGCATCCACTATAATATACATCACATGTATAATAATGGCCTCTAGGGCATACATATAACTAACAATCTCCCACTTGCACTAAGGCCATTTGTTGTAGTATCTCATGACCAACGTTCCATAAAAGTCTCTCTAGGGAAAAGCCTCTGTGAGTGGATCCGTCGTGTTATCCTTCGCGTCAACTCTCCTTACCTTGATCCCTTAGAGATCAATCATCTCCCTGATCAGGTGATCCTGTCCTCAGAATAGGTCTGGATCGCTAATGGGACCGGCGTTCCTAGGCCAAAGATATAACTCCATTCTTGTCACAATAACAGTTATTGGATGCTCAATGGAAGGAACCATGTTCATCTCATGAACAAGAAATATCCAGACATCCACTTTAGCAACATCGTTGGTAGCGATGTATTCAGCCTTTATCGTCTAGTTTGCCACGATATATAGCTTGGAACTCTTCCAACATACCGTCCCTCCACTGAGGGTAAAGACAAATCCCGAGACCGACTTTCAGTCGACCTTATCACTCTGGAAGCTCAAATTGGTAAAGGACTCCCACTGGAGTTCACCGTTACCAAAAACCAAGAATATTTCTTTAGTGCTTCTCAAGTACTTAAGAATGTCCTACATAGCTTTCCAGTGATTCTCCCAAGATCCGATTGATTCCTGATCACTACACCTAGTGAGTTAGCTACATCTGGTCTGGTACATAACATCACATATATGACAGAGCCTAGTGCCGAAGCATAGGGTATGCCTTGCACGCGAGCTCTTTACAAATCAGTCTCGGGAGACATCTTTTTGGAGAGAGTGATTCATGAGTAAGTGGGCAAACCACTATGCTTAGAATCCTCCATACTAAACCCCTTTAGAATGGTGTTAATGTACCTGGATTTGGGACACTCCCAACATCCACCCAGATCTATCACCATAGATCATAATCCACAAGATATAGTAGGTATTATCCAGATCTTCCATGGAGAACCCTCATGATAAGAGGAGCTTCACTGAGTGTAGCATGGGAAACCATTTCCTATCAAGAGTATGTCATCTACGTACAATACGTGGAAGATAACCTTACTCTCTACAACCTTCTTGTATATATAAGGTTCATCTACCTTTTTGATGAAGTCAAACACTTTAACTGCCATATCAAAACAGATGTTCCAACTCCACGATGCATGCTTTAATCCTGATGGACTTAAGCATATCCACTGGAGAAAAGGTTTCATCATAAACCACACCTGGTTATTGAGGATAGCCTTTTACTACAAATATAGCTTTGAAAGTCTCAACTTTTCCATTTACACTAAGAATCTTCTTAAAATCCATTTGCTCCTAATGGATTTTACCCCTTCAGGTGCAACATTCAAAATCATACTTTGTTGGTATACATGGATTCCATCTTTGATCACATAGCATCCAGCCTTTTCACAGAGTCCCAACTCGTGATGGCTTGCCTGAACCTTGTTGGGTCATTATCTACCATGATGCAATCCTCGCTCCCACCATCATCGAGGAAACCATAGTATCTCTTAGGTGGATGAGGAACCCTACCAGATTCATGGAGAGGCTGAGGTTCGTTGGAGACTATTGAATCCTTTGGTTTCACCAAATCATCAGCTGTTAGTTTGTCCTGCAGGAACTCCTTCCAATTCTACCTCATGACCACTAATTTTTTCACAAGAAATTCCTTTTCTAAAAAGGTGGCATGCCGTGAAACAAAACACCTTTTGCTCCTCAGTGTGGTAGAAGATATTCCCTCGTGAATGCTCGGGATATCCAACAAACTTATACAGAACTAACCTTGCCTCGAGCTTGTCCGGATTTTGCTTTTTAACATAGGCCGAACAACCCCATATCTTAACCCGTTTAAGACATGGTCTCTTCCCATTCCATATCTCATATGGAGTGGTAGACATAGATTTGGATGGAACCCCGTTCAATAGGTATGCAGCTTCTCAAGTGCATAACTCCAAAAGGAAACAGGCAACTCAACAGTACTCATCATAGAGCGCACCATATCTCATAGGACGCAAAACCTTCATCCCGACGCACCATTGTGCTGTGGTGTATATGAAAGAGTAAGCTAAGAGAGAATCCCATTCTCCTTTTAGAAACTCCATGCGCAAGTATTCCCTTCTCCGATCACATCGAAGGACTTAATACTTCTACCCGTCTAGTTCTCAACTTCAAGCTTATATTCCTTGAATTTTTCAAAAGTTTCAGACTCGTGTTTCAACAGGAACACATGTCCGAATCTTGAGAGATCGTCGATGAATGTAATGAAGTACGAAGAACCAAGCCTGGCATTTATAGACATAGGACCGAATACATCACCATGTATCGGTCCCAAGAGTTCAGTAACTCTTTCCCCGTTTCCAGTAAACGGAGTTTTGATCATTTTACCTTTAGGACAAGACTGGCAAGTATCATAAGATGAAAATTCGAACAGATTCTAATATTCATTCTTATGTAACTTAGCTAGTTGTGTCGCATTGATATGACCGAGTCTACAATTCCGCAAGAAGGATTCGTTTATTTCTGAACTACTCCTCTTGTGTGTGCTCTATATACTTTGAACTGTGGTTTGATTTAGAACGTATATGCCATTTCATAACGTGCCTGATCCAATCAACTCTTGATTCAGGAAAATGTTCACAACATTATCCTCCAATACAGAATTATATCCTTTTTTAACTCAATAAATAATTTGATGTAATG